>CM061558.1:85762065-88162065 GCA_030864225.1 Capsicum baccatum var. pendulum | reverse complement strand
TTCTATAGTAGTACAACTAGAGGAGCATGACCCATGTCAGCACAGGCCCAATACTAGGATATTTTGATCATGTATGATAAGTTAGATTGATGTCAGTTTGAATTATGAATTATAAAATATGAATACACAAAACATATTGACTGCTTGATAGTATTTTTCAAGGAGCCAAATTATCTCACAAGATAATTATGTATAACTTACTCATATAAATAACAAAATTTGATGCATTTTAAAGTTTAGATCTTTAAGTATATGATTGATATTTGTTACATTAAGTATAAAATATGAGATTAAAATTGATACATAAGACTTGACATCTATTGTATAAAATAGAGAATAATTGTTGAAAAAGCTGAAGTGTTATCTAGTCCTTGCATATTACATCACATGTGAGTTGCAATTAATAACTCAAAATTACATTGTATTTTCCTACTAAGCAGACACATAAACATCCTTTGTTTTCATTCCTCTTTCTCTTTTATTTGTCAACTTGTTCTTTGAAGTTAAATTAAATTAATATTTTAAATTTAAATTTAAAGTGTTTCAAAAATTATATAAAAAGAAAACTATAAGTTACCATCTGTCATATTGATTTAAGTTATTTGACTTTGAGAACACGATAAAACATACTTCTATAGATGTTTTATCGAACTTTGCTTTTGTATATTGTTCCTTCCATTGAATCGTAGGAGTCGTATATTAGAGTGTATAAAAATAATTTTGAATAGAACGTATTAGTAATGTTTGCATTAATAATGCTTATATTAGTAATATTGGTATTATTTATGCTATCATTATTTCTTATACACAGTTTGGTGTGTTCTATTAGAACTTACCTTTTCAATTTTGATATATTTAAATAAAAGTTTTTTTTAAAAAGGATTGCATATACATTCTAAGATTCATCCGGCATCTAGCACGTGTTCAATATATGTTATTTTTTTGTCATAATTTATGTAACACAAATAGAATTTAGATAATCAATCATACTTTTAATATGTATTTAGATAATTTAAGTTGTTAACTACTTTAATTTATAATATATTTAATGTAATTTTCAACTAATATACATTACTTTTCTTGTCCAAACTTTTGTGGCATTGATAGTCAATTATATTTTAAAAATAATTTAAGTTTTTAATTATTGTGATTTATAATACTTTTCCTCTATTCCAATTTAAGTGACACTAATATAATTTTGAGAGTCAACGAAATATTTTATTTCTTTTAAATTTTTTAAGTTATTTTGATTTATAGTATTATTTTACCTATTTTTCTGAAATATATAACAAATTAAATTATTTTTAGATATTTTAAGTTGTTAACTATTGTAATTTATAATACTTTTTATGTAACTTTTGAATAATATATGTTACTCTCTTTGTCCAGAGTTTTGTATCCTCAATGGCCAATTATATTTTTTAATAATTTAAAAATTATTTTAATTTATAATATTTTTTTCTATTCTAATTTAAGTGGCACAATGTTTAGATAATCATAATAATTAATTAGGGGTGATATAGTAAAATTATGATTGAAGCAACGAAGCATAAATGTCTTAAATGACTTACAACAACAAATTAGAAGTGACATAACAAAATTACTATAAAAAATACTTGTGAAAAAAATTTAAATGGACCTCATATAATACTTAAGTTAATTTAAAACACCAAGAGTTAATTTATTATTTTTATATATATTTTATTTTTTATTAAATATTATTAATTTTTAATACTTAAATGACTTATGTAATTGATTAGTGGTGATATTTAGTAAAATTATGGTGGAAGCAGCTGAAACAGATATGTCATAAATATCTATTTTACTTTTTTAAAAAAATTAAATATTATTAATTTTTAATACATAAGTGGCTCATAATAATTAATTATGGGTGATATAGTAAAATCACGATTGAAACAGCTGAAACAGACATGTCATAAATGTTTATTTTGTATTTTAAATTAAATATTATTAATTTTTAATACACAAATGACTTATAATAATTAATTATGTAAAACTGTGAGAGCTATCATGTAACTGACATACCCCAATCTGAGCTAATCGGGTCCAACCTGTAACCCCTGTTGGAAGGGTATCAGTACCTTGCCATGAGTACTAATACTGGCTGATAATGTTGATCCACAAGGCTATATCCCAAAGGACTATAGAGTCACCCTCTACCAGCAGGTGCTTCTAAAAGAGTGTTAACCCTCTACTGGCAGGAAGACCTCTCATACCTATGTTGGCTATGTAGTTATGAAACTCAGGGACTGCTAGTAAAGGTAACAGCCTCTACTAGCAGGTGAGCCCCTATCCTTGGGTTCACTCGGTGCTAAATCCTACTCCCAATTGAACTGACACAAAAACATAACTGATACATGGATTGATAACTAATTTGCTCATAGATGGTATTATGAAACTAACAGTGCATGCCTAATTTAAAGTAATCATGAACAAGTAAATTGATGTATTTAACATGAAATATTACTGGTGAGTTCATTACAAAAATGATGATCTGAATATGGTGATAAAATCATGATTCTAACTGACCTGTTACTTGAAAAGGAAATATGTAAAAACACATAGGTATCTGATGTTCATAACCTACCAGCATTGAATGATACCAAAATTAGATAATATCACTTAAAACATTGGTCAAAAGTTATAATTCAGAGTTCCAAAACTTGATATATTTCGATGAATGAATAAGGTACATGAATTTGAATATGGGGATGTGTTAAACTTGAGAGTGCAACCTGTTCACATGGTTTAATTCATAACTTGGTAACATAGGATCAATTGAATATGACATGGATAATTGAAATTCAAAGCATGAAATAACCTAATATATATGGAAACATATGTTGACATGGCTTGAATTCGAAGTACTAAGAAAACCATGGATTAAATTCATGATTTACATAGATAATTGCTCAAAAGAAGATTAAAATTTTATACTTGAACAAAAAAGGAGATTTTGGGACTCAATGGGTGGGAGGAACCCATTGATGAATGCCTCACATACCTGACTGTAGAAGTAGAAGCCTTGGATAAATTTCTTGGGGTTGAACATGAACTTGAAGAACTCCAGTTGACTTTGGGGATACAGAAATTGCCTCTTTTTGATCTATGATGAATGATTTCTAATTATGATAGGTTAAGGTAATATTTATGCTTGATAACTGTTGTTTGGAGGGTGAAACAACGTAGTTTTGGGGTTAAAGGAGTGGAAAAAGACTAAAAAATCCCTTAAGAATTTTCTGAAAAACATCAGGAACCCATCCCAAAAACTTAGGTCATGACTCGTAAGGTCTGGCTATGAGTTGTGGCTTAAGTAGTAGTTAGAAACCCATTATCAGCCTTTACTGCCCAAATTACGACTCCCTCCTAACGACCCGTACTGAGACATTATGAGTTGTAGTCTGGGAAGCTTTGATAGTACTTCAGTATTGTGGCTGTCACACTCTTTTTTTAAGCCAAAAAGATTGTATTTTAAGTTTCGAAAGGGTTTTATTATTAAGTGACAAAAATAAAAATTTGTTTCAAAAAGGACCTTTTATATTCAAAACTCAGAGTCGCCACTTGGCATAAATCGGGTGTGCCAAGTCACCCTTGGATGTCCTTTTTCAAAATAGTTTTGAGACTTTTAAACTGGTTTACGAATAGAGATTTCGGTTAAGAAATTTTGCTGACCGAGGGGAAGGTGTTGGGCACCCCTCGATCCCGTGGTTCCACCATGGTCGCTTGGTGGAGCTTATCAGCTAATTTGACACTATAAAATATATAAACCACATAAAACACACAAAAATAATCAATCAAACACACAAAACAAAACAAATCCAAAATATAGTGTCCAGTCTAATTATTACAACTCGAAATGAAAAAGGTACTGAAAAATAAACTTACGCTAACCTACACTAATCCTAAAATACGGTCCAATGCCTTACCCGATACTTTGGGCCTTCATAATGGACGTCCTCCGAGTACATGATACGTCGGGGCATTACCTGGTGAATAAGTATAATATAATCTCGGGGCATTCCCTGGCGAATGAATACATCATCAAAGGTTTGATGATGTATTCATTCGCCAGGGAATGCCCCGAGATTATATTATACTTATTCACCAGAGAATGCCCCGACGTATCGGGTAAGGCATTAGACCGTAGTTTAGGATTAGTGTAGGTTAGCGTAAGTTTATTTTTCAGTACCTTTTTCATTTCGAGTTGTAATAATTAGACTGGACACTATATTTTGGATTTGTTTTGTTTTGTGTGTTTGATTGATTATTTTTGTGTGTTTTGTGTGAATTGAATATTTTATAGTGTCAAATTAGCTGATACGCTCCACCAAGCAACCGTGGTCGAACCACGGGATTGAGGGGTGCCCAACACCTTCCCCTCAATCAACAAAATTTCTTAACCGAAATCTCTATTCGTAAACCAGTTTAAAAGTCTCAAAACTATTTTGAAAAAGGACATCCAAGGGTGACTTGGCACACCTGATTTATGCCAAGTGGCGACTTTGAGTTTTGAATATAAAAGGTCCTTTTTGAAACAAATTTTTATTTTTGTTACTTAATAATAAAACCTTTCGAAACTTAAAATACAATCTTTTTGGCTTAAAAAAGGGGTGTGACAGCCACAATACTGAAGTACTATCAAAGCTTCTCAGACTACGACTCATAATGTCTCAGTACGGGTCGTTAGGAGGGAGTCGTAATTTGGGCAGTAAAGGCTGATAATGGGTTTCTAACTACTACTTAAGCCACAACTCATAGACAGACCTTACGAGTCGTGACCTAAGTTTTTGGGATGGGTTCCTGATGTTTTTCAGACAATTCTTAAGGGATTTTTTAGTCTTTTTCCACTCCTTTAATCCCAAAATTACGTTGTTTCACCCTCCAAACAACAGTTATCAAGCGTAAATATTACCTTAACCTATCATAATTAGAAATCATTCATCATAGATCAAAAAGAGGCAATTTCTGTATCCCCAAAGTCAACTGGGGTTCTTCAAGTTGATGTTCAACCCCAAGAAATTTATCCAAGGCTTCTACTTCTACAGTTAGGTATGTGAGGCACTCATCAATGGGTTCCTTCCACCCATTGAGTCCTAAAATCCCCTTTTTTGTTCAAGTATAAAATTTTAATCTTCTTTTGAGCAATTATCTATGTAAATCATGAATTTAATCCATGGTTTTCTTAGTAATTCGAATTTAAGTCATGTCAACATGTGTTTCCATATATATTAGGTTATTTCATGATTTGAATTTCAATTATCCATGTCATATTCAATTGATCCTATGTTACCAAGTTATGAATTAAACCATGTGAACAGGTTGCACTCTCAAGTTTAACACATTCCCATATTCAAATTCATGTACCTTATTCATTCATCAAAATATATCAAGTTTTGAAACTCTGAATTATAACTTTTGACCAATGTTTTATGTGATATTATCTAATTTTGGTATCATTCAATGCTGGTAGGTTATGAACACCAGATACCTATGTGTTTTTACATATTTTCCTTTTCAAGTAACAAGTCAGTTAGAATCATAATTTAATCACCATATTCAGATCATCATTTTTTAATGAACTCACCAGTAATATTTCATGTTAAATACATCAATTTACTTGTTCATGATTACTTTAAATTAGGCATGCACTGTTAGTTTCATAATACCATCTATGAGCAAATTAGTTATCAATCCATGTATCAGTTATGTTTTTGTGTCGATTCAGTTGGGAGTAGGATTTAGCACCGAGTGAACCCAAGGATAGGGGCTCACCTACTAGTAGAGGTTATTGCCTTTAGTAGCAGTCCCTGAGTTTCATAACTACATAGCCAACATAGGTATGAGAGGTCTTTCTGCCAGTAGAGGGTTAACATTCTTTTAGAAGCACCTGCTGGTAGAGGGTGACTCTATAGTCCTTTGGGATATAGCCTTGTGGATCAACATTATCAACCAGTATTAGTACCCATGGCAAGGTACTGATACCCTTCCAACAGGGGTTACAGGTTGGACCCGATTAGCTCAGATTAGGGTACGTCAGTTACATGATAGCTACCGATTAGCTCAGATTGGGGCAAGGTTCCAACGTGGACTTCATCTCGTTTAATTGAATAATAATTGATTGAAAGCGGCATTGAGGTTTAATTCTTTCTCCTATTCCTTTTATTTCTTATGTGATTATAGGTGTGATTCGATATCATTGCTCTATTTTGATTGATTTGTTGATGTTGGATGTTATTTGTGTTTGAATAATTGATCCCAACGGTAAAACTGTGATAACAATATGAATTTGGATTTGTATTAAAAATGAAATTCGGATTGGGAATTGAAAAATTAATTTGGTGAATGTTGATTATTTTTGTTAATTGTTGAACACGATAGTGTTATGTGTTAGGCCGTTAAATAAGTAGGCAAACGATAAGTCGGGGTAGGCAAATTTTAAGAAAGGTGTTTCGTTGAAAGTTTGAATGTGCATGTGAACGTTTCCTTCTACTTTATCGCATAAGGTTTGATGATATATTCATTCGCCGGGGAATGCCCTGAGATTATATTGTACTTATTCACCAGGAAATGCCCCGACGTATCATGTACTCAGAGGACATCCGTGATGAAGGCCCGAAGCATCGGGTAAGGCATTGGAGCATAGTTTAGGATTAGTGTAGGTTAGCGTAAGTTTATTTTTTAGTACCTTTTTCATTTTGGGTTATAATAATTGAATTGGACACTCTATTTTGAATTTATTTTGTTTTGTGTGTTTGATTGATTGTTTTTGTGTGTTTTATGTGGTTTATACATTTTGTAGTGTCAAATTAGCCGATACGCTCCACCAAGAGACCGTGGTTGAGCCACGGGATCGAGGGATGCCTAACACTTTTCCCTTGGTCAATAGAATTCCTTAACCGGAATCTTTGTTCGCAAATCAGTTTAAAAGAGTCCAAACCATTTTGAAAAAGGATATCCAAGGGGGACTTGGCTCAACCGATTTATGCCAAGTGGAGACTCTGAGTTTGAATATAAAAGGTCCTTTTCGAAATAAATTTTTATTTTTGTCACTTAATAATGAAACCCTTTCAAAGCTTAAAATACAATCTTTTTGGCTTAAAAAGAGGGTTTGACAGCTCTGGCGACTCTGTTGGAGATTTTTCTTAGAATTAAAGCTTATTTTGGAGTTGTATTTGCTTAGTTTGGCACTATATTTGTATAGACATTTTGTTTATGTTCTGTGTTATTATTTTATCATTGTTGAGTGCCTACGTGCTACGTGTTTACAGTTTTTCTCTTGTATGTTACTGCTTTATATCTGGCATCATGTGCATAACCCGAGTCAATTCTTTCTGCAATAAGTCTCGGAGTGTACATCGTGTGCATGAACTCTAGTTGAGTCACCCTTATTTTAGGAGAGGGATTCGTCGAACATATGGAGTGGGTGGAAAGCAAAGCAGCCACTATCGACCATATGCTCCCTCGAACGCCCTTGTTAGTGGACCCAAGCGTAGGTCAGCCTTTAGGTCATGCTTATCTGCATTATATTGAGACCTAGCGGGACCCACTTTATCCTTTGTAGGAGACTCACCTCTAAAGAATCCCTACGTGCTAAATGTTGTATCTTTGAGGGTAATAGGGTCATTTGATGGACTGATTTGGGGAAATCATGTGCTAGAATTAAAAAAAGGTGTGTAGGCATGGAAAAAAAAAGGAAAAAGAAAAAAGGGTGAGTAAAAAAAAAAGATTTTTGTAGTTTTTAGAGCTCTTTATGGCCTTTATTTTCCACAATTCAAAAATTTAAAAAGATTTTTTACCTTTTGCACTCATTTGTCAAACACAAAAAAAATATCAAAAAGATCTTCTTTTGATTCCTTTAGCATTCATTTATAATTTGAAAATTTCTAAAAGATTTTTTTAAATAGGAGTTTTTATAAAAGAAAAATTCTAAAAAGATGGTATAAGTTTTGTTCATTGTGTATATCGAAAATGCCAAAAAGATTTTTCTTTCATAGTTGTTGGTGTCAATTTTATGTGGAGTGTCAAATTGAAAATCCCCAAAAAGATTTTATTTTCATCATTATAGTTGTGTCTCTCATGTCAAGGTTTAGTTTATTATTTAATCCTTAATTATCCAATCTGGATGAACTACGCACCCCTGATTCTCCTCTCTCGAGAGTGAGATACGTAGACAGCCTATTGTGGGTTTGGAGATCTTATTTAAAAGATCCAAAAAAGATTTTCTTCATTCTTCATTTAGAGTAGATGTTTCATATACGCCCTTAAAAGAAAAAAAGAAAAAGATTTTATTCACTCTACATTTAGAGAATGTTTCATATACATCTTCAAAAGAAAACTACAAAAAAGATTTTTCTTTAATAGCGTCAAGTTTCATTTTCGTATGAAATTAAAAATAGAAAACCCAAAAAGATTTTCTTTGGTAATCATAGATTTTATTTTGTATAGGGATGTTAAACCTGAAAAACTCAAAAAGATTTTCGTCAATTCTTTTGACAATTTGTTGTTTTCTTTTCTTTTAAAAGTTTCAAGAAAAAGAAATGAAAAAAGAGTTTAATTGGCAATTTTAGAAAGGCTTCACGAACTACGCACGCCTGATTCTCCTCTCTCGGGGGTGAGATACATAGGCGCCCTTCCCGAGTTCGGTGATATTTTCAAAAAGAAGATAAAAGAAAAGGAGTTTTTAAAAAAGTGTTGCATTCTAATGCCTTTGTCATCTATTGTTCAATTAGTTTAAGGTGGATGGTTTGTGGCATTTTGGATGGTCCTCCACATTGCACCAAGTCAAAGAGAAAGTTATGTCCAACAACGATATAGAGAGTGACCTCATGGATCAAATAAGTTAGGAAAATAAGATTTTAAAGGAAGAGAATTTAAGACTAAAGCAAAAATGATGGAAATGTATCAAGCTTGGGCCAGTAGGCTGCCTCCTTCTACGTTCCCCACTAGTAACCCTGCAAATACCTTGAGTCTTCCACTAAAATCGCAAAGTCAGTTTCCTACTGTTGTTGATACATTGTAATATGACTCAAAATTCATTTCAACACAAAAACATCCCAATGCTTCCACCACTCTTTCTCTAGCTCCTCAGTATAAGCTTGCTATATTCACAACACCACATGTCATTTGTGATTTTGTTACTCAATTCTCTACTGAGACATCCATATTGGCTAACCGCCGAATGGTTATGCTTCTCCATACTGCTAGTGGACCCACGTTCAATACTTTTGATGATCATTGCTATACTCTTGAGCCTACAGTTAAGTTAAGTAGACCGCTAAAATTTCTTATCAAGAAGCCTAGCATACCAGAAAAGTCAGAGAAAATGGTGGGGAAAGTGAAGAGTGTAGAAAATGATATGAAAAGTTCCTGGGGACTTGTGGGCTATGAAGATGTTTCATATAAAAACTGGGGCATATTTTCAAGTGTTAACCTTTCTCCAAACTTTGAGACATCAAAATTTAGGGAGTCTGATGGACAGAAGGATTCTGTGGAACATTTGGGACAATATTGCAATCAATCATGAGAAACTGAAGGAAAGAAGAAGGAAAACACACCTATTTTCATACCAGGGCTACAGCAGAGTTTGAGATGACCAACCCACCAATACTGTCAGCCTTAATCCCGAGCTTACATATTAGATCCACATAACCACTTGCAACAAGGTTCTATTCTCCAAAATCTAAGAAATCCCATTCCACTTCCTCAATATCCTTTGAACAATGCACAGTCGTATGTGCATCCATCCTCCTATCCACAATGGTGTGCCCTGGTCCGTTAACATTGTCCTCGACCCCCACAAATTTACCAAGGAACCTCTAAATTCAAGTTTTATCCGAGGCCATAGTTCATAAAGAGAAGGAAGGAAAAGGATAATTTCACGCCAATTGGAGAGTCATATGCCAGTTTATTCCAGAGATTGGTATAACGGGGCATGATCACTCCTCTCCTTGGGTATACTTCTGACCCGTATTCAAGAAGTTTTAATCCTTATGTACGATGTGTATATCATTCTGATTTTCAAGGTCACAGTATTGAAGATTGTCGTGCTTTGAAAAGAGAAATAAAAAAGATGATTCAAAATAAATCAATTATGGTGCAGAACATTGACAGTGAGAAAAGCTCTAGTCATGCAGATATGCAAACCAGTGGCTAAGATGTCAAGATCAATAATTTGGAAGTCACTCATCTCCTTACTAGGAGGGGTCTGGTAGTTTGTTTTCTTATCTTTTTGTTATCTAAATTATTTTAGGTTTGTGGTTCGGGATTTATCTTGTTTTGTCCCTTTGTCATTATGTTTAAACCCTTCCATCTTTCATTTCTACTAAATAGAATAGCCTTTTTCCCTTTGTGTTTTAAATATGTGTTGTTTGTTTGTTTTCTTTACATAGTACATTTTATGTTGGCTCTAGTGATATGACATGCTAGTGAATTTTCAGCTTGATTTTAAAATCTAGTTTAAGCATGAACTTGGAATTAGAGGGATAAAGTTAGAAAAAGCATCTGAGAAAATAGGTAGAGTGCTGAGACATTAGTTGACCAAGTCGTAGCCTTCTTTGAAAAATTAAGGCAATTATTTTTTTAGAATCACAAGAATAACTTGGCAATCAATTGAAAGACATGTCTCAATTAGGTAAAAAATGTGCGATCTTATATCAAGAGGACAGAAAGAAAATCAACTCCACGAAAGCATGACTCATTCCATGTGAGGGATGTACAACAAAGGGGGAGTTGTATGTTCGACAAGTGTGGAAGAAGAATTGACACACATGCTCAGTTAAAGTTAGTATTGTTAAAGTGTCACAAATGATCTTCATCTTCATTTCATATTGCATGATATGTACTTGCATTTGTCAAAGATTGATATGACCAAGGCATTTCATTCTGCTATCCAAACATTGTGTCATCCTTTATTTACCCCATTTGAGCCTTAGTTTTTTTCTCTTTCATAATTATTTTTTGGAATCACGATAGAGTCAGCAAATCTCAAAAGAAAAGTATCGAGCAAAACAATAAAGTTAGAAAAATTTTCAAAAAAAAGAAGAAAAATAAAATATGTCCAAAAAGAAAGAAAAGAGAAGAGTGTCAAGAAAAATAGATTCTAAAAATTTTCAAAGAGGAAAAAAGTCAATAAAAGAGAAAAAGAAGAGATCAGAATTAAGCAAAAGAACAAGCAATCGGAACTACGTATGGCCTGATTCTCCCCTTTCGGGGCTGAGATACATAGGCTGCCCTACATTGGGCTCGGTCCAACAAAATAAATAATTTACAATTGTCCAATCAAAAGAAATTTGGGCATGAGTTAATCCTCATTGTTTGAGTTGATTCCAAAAGTTGTAAGTCCTACCCCACTTCAAGTGTCATTTGGGCCTCATGCCATCCTTTCTTTCAAACCTTATCCAAAAGCCAAGTTACAACCAAAGAAAGATCTTCAGATCAATCTTCGAGAATGTTAAGGATAAGCATGCAATGGATATGATGATGAATTTTTGGAACTACTTGTCTTCCTCAGCATAAGTAATCAAGAGAGAAATAAAAATAAGAGTCTTATTGGTGAAAACCCTTTTGGGCATCGTAAGACGATGGTAAGTTGAGAGAAATAAAATGAGAGAGGTTTATTGGTGAAAACCCTCATGGGCACCATAAGACGATGGTGAGATAAGAAAAATAAAGTGAGAGAGGCTTGTTGGCGAAAATCCTTCAAGGCGCCACTAGTCGAATGAGGTCTTAAATGCAATCGACATAAGGAAGTAACTCAGTTTCAAGGCCATTAACTTAATAACAATTGGTAGAAAATTTAGATGGAAAGATCAGATAGTTTAATCCAAAATGCATGGCATAATCATTAGAGTTGACCATCATTTTTAGATAAATTTTTCATTTCTTTATTTCAAATGGGGACATTCATTGTCTTTTCTTTCTTGTTTTTATTTTTATTTTATTTTCTTGTGTCAGTTATCCAAATAAAAAAATCATTATCATCTTTTCTCTTGTCTTTGAGTCAGGTCCATGTCAAAATAAGTAAGAAAAGATTTCAAAACTGGCTACCAACTTTTTTAATTGCACAAATAAAGACAAAAGCTATCCCATGAAAGAGACATGATTGTGAGCCAAAAAAAGGGCATGCAGAAAGCTTGGTCAACAAAAAAGTCTGGGAACTCATAGAAATCTCAAGGTTCAAAGGGTTTATCTGAGAAGCATAGAAAAACAAAGATACTGTATTTGTTTCAGAGTCACTCTCAATAATCTGAGTTGGGTCAATGATGCAGCAAGTCAATGACATATGCTAATGGTTGGAAGCAAGGTTAAATGTGACAGGGGCAAGAGCAATTTCCGCAAAAGCTAAAGCCACAAATCAGCCACTATGTTTAAACTCACAAGTTTTCTTTGATGAAATAGGAAGCATATTACCTTCAAAGCTAGGACTTCTGAGCATAAATATCAAGGGCTGCAATGTCTCACTTTTACAAATACAGGAAGCAATGTTGCTGCACAGGTTTGGTAATCAAGACCATGGTAAAACTCATAATCTAAGATCTCTAGGAGACATACTTCCTTGTCAAGGAGACACATTTTCTTGGAAAATTCAAGTGGCATTTGTAAGGAGACACATTTTCTTGTCTGGATAATTTAAGTGGTATTTGTAAGGAGACGCCTTTCCTTGGAAAATTCAAGTGACATTTGTAAGGAGACACATTTCCTTGTCTAGATAATTTAAGTGGTATTAGTAAGGAAATGTATTTTCTTGTCTGGATGATTTAAGCAGTATTTGTAAGGAGATATATTTTTTTGTTTGGGGAATTCAAGCAATATTTGTAAGGAGACACACTTCCTTATTTTGGTAATTCAAGCAACATTTGTAAGAAGACGCACTTCCTTGTTTGGGTAATTCAAGAAACATATGTAAGGAGACACACTTCCTTGTTTGGGTAATTCAAGCAGTATTTATAAGGAGACATACTTCATTGTTTGGGTAATTCAAGTGGCATTTGTAAGGAGATGCACTTCCATGTTTGGGTAATTCAAGCAACATTTGTAAAGAGACATACTTCCTTGTTTGGGTAATTGAAGCGGCATTTGTAAGGAGATGAACTTCCTTTTTTGGGTAAGTGAAACGACATTTGTAAGGAGATGCACTTCCTTGTTTAGGTAATTCAAGCGACATTTGTAAGGAGACACACTTCTTTGTTTGGGTAATTCAAGCATCATTGTTAAGGAGATGCACTTTCTTGTTTTGGTAATTCAAGTGGCATTGGTAAGGAGATGCACTTTCTTTTTTTGGTAATTCAAGCAGCATTGGTAAGGAGACGTACTTCCTTATTTTGGTAATTAAAGAGGCATTGGTAAGGAGACACACTTCCTTGATTGGATAATTCAAATTTTACTTGTTAGGTGATGAACTTCCTAACTTAAGTATTGATTCTTAAAAGATGTACGTACCTTTTAGTTGAGTCATCTCCCTTGATTCTTATAAGACGTATCTTTTATTTGAGTCATTCCCCTTGATTTCTATAAGACATACCTTTTAGTCGAGTTATTTCCCTCAATTCCTATAAGGCGTACCTTTTAGTCAAGTCGTTCCCCTCGATTCCTATAAGACATACCTTTTAGTTGAGTCATTCCCCATGATTCCTATAAGATGTACCTTTTAGTCGAATCATTCCCTTGATTCCTATAAGACGTACCTTTAGTCGAGTCATTCCCCTTGAGTCCTATAAGACGTACCTTTTAGTCGAGTCATTCTCCTTGATTCTTAAAAGATGTACTTTCTAGTCGAGTCATTTCTTTTGACTCCTAGAAGATGTACCTCTTAGTCGAGTCATTCTCCTTGATTCCTAGAAGATGTACTTTCTATTCGAGTCATTCCTTTTGACTCCTAGAAAATGCACTTTCTAGTCGAATCATTCCAATTAACCCATAGAAGATGTATTTCTTTGTTTGGGCTTTTCAAGTTGTTAAGATAGGGAAAAATTTAATTACTATTGTTTGGAACTTCAATTTTCTAAAAAATTCTAATGTTTCTTTATCATAATCTTTGTTCGAGATAAAACTTGTTATAGTTTTGAAATTGCAAGTCAGGAGCTCGCCTGAAGAACAGAGTACTGAAATGGCAAGTCAGGAACCCGCCTGAAGAACAGGGTAATGAAATTGAAAGTCGAGTAACAAGGTTAAGAGATTGAAAGTCAAGCAATAGAGTGAAGAAGTCGAAAGTCAAGCAACAAGGTGAAGAAATTGCAAGTCAGGGGCCCGCCTGAAGAATAGGGTGAAGAAATTGAAAGGACCTCACTCGACTGTTAAAACTCGATTGTCCTTTTTCCTTCTGTTTCTTTCCTGGAATAATTATTGGGTCAAAATTAGGTCTCGTTGTCTACTTTTTTGTCTGAAAACACTTCGTGTTTACACCCAAAAAGGGGTATGATGTAGACACCTAATTTTGTCTCTCCCAAAACCCAATTCATCCATTTTTCACCTCATGTTATCGTTCACCATCACCTATGCAATTATACCCCACAAAAATACAAAAAAAAAATTTCAATAAATCCCTAATATTCCCTTATCCTAACAAACTTTATCCTAACCAACCCACCCAACTACCCCTACCCTCACCTCACTACCCCTACCCTTACCACGTCACCATCCCCAAATTATGTTTTTTCATCTTTTGTTTTAATAATAGAATACACACATAGGAGGGGAAAAAAGAAAGACATCCAAAAAAGGGAGGGGCCACACAGAATTCATCCATCACCCTCATAGAAATTCCATCACTATAATAATACAATTCAGACCCCATTTTCTTGATCAACAGCGATATACACCTTATACATCGATTGAGAGCAAAAAACAACAATTTACACAAACTCACTAATATACTCTCTAGCGCACACCCACAGCAACATCAGGACCAGAAATAAACTAATATACTCACTCGGACATCTGATCAAAGAATAAAAAATAGGGTAAAATTGAGTAAAAAAAGAGGAGTGGTTGATTGAAGAGAGGATCTTGAGAGTGACAGAGAAATATAGTGATACAAGGGAGAGAGAACATACGCGAAAGAGAAAAAAAGAGTGGTTTGGGTAGCTTTTCTGGCGATACAGCGGTAGAACCATCACTTGATTAGCCACTGAAACCCACCTCTGTCGCTATCGTTATTGCTCTAGTGATTTCTTACTGAAGAACATCTCTGTTCTCCTAAATTCATTCGAATCCGACTATTTTCTATCAAAACTCTCCTGAAATTCCAAAGTTCTACTGAAAACGTGTATGGGTCTTGACTATTCTTCGCATTTTCTAGTTCGGATTAGTGGAAAACAAAGTGACGGGTGCATATCAGAGTTGGGTTTTGTATTGAGGTTCAAGTCGAGGTTCCGGCGCAGACTTTATCCCTTTTAATTGAATAATAATTGATTGAAAGTGACATTGAGGTCCAATTCTTTTTCCTCTTCCTTTTAATTTTTATGTGATTGTGGGTGTGATTTGATATCATTGTGTTATTGCGATTGACTTGTTGATATTGGATGTTATTTGCATTTGAATAATCGATCTCAAAGGTATAAATGTGATGACAATATGAATTTGGGTTTGTATTAAAAATGAAATTCGGGTTGGGAATTGAAAAATTGAATTGGTGAATGTTGATTATTTTTGTTAATTGTTAAACATGACAGTGTTATGTGTTAGGCCATTAAATAAGTAGGCAAACGATAGGTCGGGGTAGGCAAATTTTAGGAACGGTGTTTAATTGAAAGTTTGAATGTGCGTGTGAATGTTTCCTTCTACTTTATCGCATAAGGTTTGATGATGTATTCAATCGCCAGGGAATGCCCCGAGATTATATTATACTTATTCACCAGGGAATGCCCCGACGTATCATGTACTCGGAGGACGTCCATTATGAAGGCCCAAAGTATCGGGTAAGGCATTGGACCATAGTTTAGGATTAGTGTAGGTTAGCGTAAGTTTATTTTTCAGTACCTTTTTCATTTCGAGTTGTAATAATTAGACTGGACACTATATTTTGGATTTGTTTTATTTTGTGTGTTTGATTGATTATTTTTGTGTGTTTTGTGTGGTTTATATATTTTATAGTGTCAAGCCGATACGCTCCACCAAGCGACCGTGGTCGAACCACGGGATCGAGGGGTGCCCAACACCTTCCCCTCAATCAACAAAATTTCTTAACCGAAATCTCTATTCATAAACCAGTTTAAAAGTCTCAAAACTATTTTGAAAAAGGACATCCAAGGGTGACTTGGCACACCCGATTTATGCCAAGTGGTGACTCTGAGTTTTGAATATAAAAAGTCCTTTTTGAAACAAATTTTTATTTTTGTCACTTAATAATAAAACCCTTTCGAAACTTAAAATACAATTTTTTTGGCTTAAAAAAGGGGTTTGACAGCCACAATACTGAAGTACTATCAAAGATTCTCAAACTACGACTCATAATGTCTCAGTACGGGTCGTTAGGAGGGAGTCGTAATTTGGGCAGTAAAGGCTGATAATGGGTTTCTCACTACTACTTAAGCCACAACTCATAGCCAGACCTTACGAGTCGTGACCTAAGTTTTTGGGATGGGTTCCTGATGTTTTTCAGAAAATTCTTAAGGGATTTTTTAGTCTTTTTCCACTCCTTTAACCCCAAAACTACATTGTTTCACTCTCCAAACAACAGTTATCAAGCGTAAATATTACCTTAACCTATCATAATTAGAAATCATTCATCATATATCAAAAAGAGGCAATTTCTTTATCCCCAAAGTCAACTGGGGTTCTTCAAGTTCATGTTCAACCCCAAGAAATTTATCCAAGGCTTCTACTTCTACAGTCAGGTATGTGAGGCATTCATCAATGGGTTCCTTCCACCCATTGAGTCCTAAAATCCCCTTTTTGTTCAAGTATAAAATTTTAATCTTCTTTTGAGCAATTATCTATGTAAA
The DNA here is from genome assembly GCA_030864225.1 of Capsicum baccatum var. pendulum. Classification (NCBI taxonomy): domain Eukaryota; kingdom Viridiplantae; phylum Streptophyta; class Magnoliopsida; order Solanales; family Solanaceae; genus Capsicum; species Capsicum baccatum. The sequence goes on along the minus strand of CM061558.1, from coordinate 88,145,104 downwards.
TCATGAATTTAATCCGTGGTTTTATTAGTAATTCGAATTCAAGTCATGTCAACATGTGTTTCCATATATATTAGGTTATTTCATGCTTTGAATTTCAATTATGCATGTCATATTCAATTGATCCTATGTTACCAAGTTATGAATTAAACCATGTGAACAGGTTGCACTCTCAAGTTTAACACATCCCCATATTCAAATTCATGTACCTTATTCATTCATCGAAATATATCAAGTTTTGGAACTCTGAATTATAACTTTTGACCAATGTTTTATGTGATATTATCTAATTTTGGTATCATTCAATGCTGGTAGGTTATGAACACCAGATACCTATGTGTTTTTATATATTTTCCTTTTCAAGTAACAGGTCAGTTAGAATCATGATTTTATCACCATATTCTGATCACCATTTTTGTAATGAACTCACCGGTAATATTTCATGTTAAATACATCAATTTACTTGTTCATGATTACTTTAAATTAGGCATAAACTGTTAGTTTCATAATACCATCTATGATCAAATTAGTTATCAATCCATGTATCAGTTATGTTTTTGTGTCGGTTCAGTTGGGAGTAGGATTTAGCATCGAGTGAACCCAAGGATAGGGGCTCACCTGCTAGTAGAGGTTGTTACCTTTAGTAGCAGACCCTGAGTTTCATAACTACATAGCAATCATTGGTATGAGAGGTCTTCCTGCCAGTAGAGGGTTAACATTCTTTTAGAAGCACCTGCTGGTAGAGGGTGACTCTATAGTCCTTTGGGATATAGCCTTATGGATCAACATTATCAGCCAGTATTAGTACCCATGGCAAGGTACTGATACCCTTCCAAAAAAGGTTATAGGTTGGACCCGATTAGCTCAGACTGGGGTATGTCAGTTACATGATAGCTCCCAAAGTTTTAGAGAGGTAAGGCCAAAGCATATGCCTCTAGACAGCTTAATCCCCATGAGAAGAACTACCCTACTCATGATCTTGAGTTGGCAGCTATAGTCTTTGCGTTAAAGATTTGAAGGCACTATTTGTACGTTGTGCACGTTGATGTGTTCATTGATCATAAGATCTTGCAGTATGTGTTCACTCAGAAATACCTCAACCTCCGCCAGAGAAGATGGTTGGAGTTGTTAAAAGACTATGACATGAGTGTTCTGTATCATCCGATCAAGGCCAATGTAGTGATTGACGCTCTTAGTAGAATTTCTATAGGTAGTGTTGCCTATGTTTAGGGCAGTAAGAAGAAGCTAACTCAGGAAGTCCATCAGTTAGCCCCGCTAGGTGTCCACTTAGTCGATTTAGAAAAAGGTAGTGTATGGGTGCAGAGTAGTTCAGAATCATCCCTAGTTTCCGAAGTGAAGGAAAAGTAGGATGGGGATCCCAGTCTAGTCAAGTTGAAAGAATCAGTCAGAGATTAGAAAGTTAAGATTTTCTCCTAAAGGGGGAGATGGTGTTTTATGTTGTCAGGGTCGTATATGTGTGCCAGGTGTAGATGACTTAAGGTAGTGAATTCTTGTAGAAGTGCATGGTGTGCGATACTCTATTCATCCAGGGGACATGAAGATGTACCACGACTTGTGGGAGATCTATTGGTGGAGTGGGATAAAAAGAAATATTGCAAAGTTTGTGGCTAAGTTCTCAACATGTTAGCAGGTTAAGGTTGAACATCAGAAGCCTAGTGGGTCTATGCAAGAGTTCAGCATTCCCACCTGGAAATAGAAAAAAGTGAACATGGACTTTATGACAGGTTTGCCTCATACTCGTCACCAACATGATTCTTTTTGGGTCATTATAGACAAAATGACCAAATTGCTCATTTTCTACCAGTCCATACTTTCTACTCAGCCGAGGATTATACCAAACTCTATCTTAGGGAGTTGGTCCGATTGTATGATGTTCCATTATCCACTATATCAGATAGAGGTACCCAGTTCGCCTCTCATTTCTGGAAACCATTCCAAAAGGGCCTTGGTACTTGAGTTTACCTCAGTATAAATTTTCATCCTCAGACAGATGGTCAAGCAAAAAGGACCATTCAGACTTTAGAGGATATGATGTGAGCGTACACAATAGATTTCAAAGGTAGTTGGGATGACCATTTGCCTTTGGTTGAGTTTGCATATAAAAATAACTATCATTCCAGCATTCAGATGGCTCCGTTTAAAGCGCTTTATGGGAGAAGGTGTAAATCTCTCATTGGTTGAGGGCGATGCCACAGTGATAGGGCTTGACTTGGTATTTGATACCTTAGAGAAAGTTCAGTTGATCAGGGAAAGGCTTAAGACAGCTCAAAGCCGACAGAAATCGTATGCAGATATGCACAGAAATGATCTTGAGTTCGAGATTGGTGACTATGTTATTTAAAAATTTCTCTTATGAAAGAAGTGAAGAGGTTTGGCAAGAAGAGGAAACTCAATCCTCGATATATCGATCTTTACCAAATTCTCAGCCATTTCAGAAAGATAGCTTACGAGCTTGTGTTTCCTTTAGACCTATCTTCAGTTCATCCAATATTCCACGTCTCCTTGCTAAAAAAATGCATAGGTGACCCAACAGTTGTAGTACCTGTAGGGGGCATAGATATTCAGAATAGCTTCTCTTATGAAGAGATCCCAGTTAAAATCCTTGACTATCAGATTCGTAGACTGAGGAACAAAGAAGTCCTTCTAGTCAAAGTTCTTTGGCGGAATCAGTCCGTTGAGGGAGCTACTTGGGAAGCAGAAGCAGACATGCGGACCAAGTATACTCACCTCTTTTCCGTAAACTCGGACTCAGTCCAAGGTAATAGTTTTTCTTAAGCTTATTAGTTTTATGTTCAGATTTCAGTTACAAACTTGGTATCAGTTACCATTGCATGGTTAGTCATAAGTTCATGATTCAGTTTAGTCAGGTATTCATGCATCAGATATGCATGTCCAATATGAGAAACTCAGCTTATCAATAATCCCAGTCATGCATTCATGAATCAGGTTCAGCTATGTGTTCATGCATCAGATATGCATGTTTAGCTCGATAATTTAGTGTATCAGTGATCTTAGTCATGAAACTATGTTTCAGTTGTGTATGCCCAGTGTCTAAGTTCAGTCTTTTAGTATTCTCAATTTCAGTAGTCTCATTCGATGATAAATGTTCCCAAAGGGGATATAATGTAAAACTCCATAAAATCCTAAGCTTAATTCAGTCTTTTAGGCTTGTCAAGGGGTCCCAGACTTAGAATATTTTAGCTAAGTACTCAGACTTAGTGTTATTTTAGCCTACAAAGATTGGAAATCTTATTTCCCGACCTTTACATCTATTAAATATTGATGTTTAGGTTGATTCATGATCAGAGAGATCCATAGGTGTTCCCGAAAAAGTTTTGGATTTTTCGAACCTCGTTTGAAACATGTTTGAGTGCCCAAAATAGTGCGTCGATGCGATCTTGGCGCATTGCATCTATCATCATGTCGATGGATGATTTTCCCCATCTTCAGTGCAAATTCCAGTGAACCAACATGAATTTGGCATGATGCGAAGGCTATTGCGTTGATGCCATCGACGCGGCGCGTCGACCTGCACGTCGGTAACCCAATTTTTAGGCATTAAAAGACCACTTTCTTAGGGGTATTTGGGTATTTTTTCATCGACCCCTCTCAAGAATAAAACCCGAGAAGATTCAATTTCAAATCAAGGGCACAAGATTCCACCATAAACTTTTAGAAATTCTTCAACAAAGGTATGTGAAGTGTTTATCCAAGGTTTCCTTCCACCCTTGGAGTCCAAGAATCTTTTTTGAATTTCAAGTAATTGATTTTATGATTTCCATGTTTGGAATTCAAATGTATCCATGATTGCTATTTGGATTAAGTTCCTAATTCATGATTATATATATATTATGTGAAATTGATCATTATGTGTGTAGATTCATGTGAATCCATGATAAACCCTTGAATTGTGAAATTAGAATTAAATTATGATGCTCACTTGTTGTTCAATACTATGTGCATATATTGTGCTCACCAAGTGCTTAATAAATTGTCCATGTGAACTATTAAGAGAAAGAAATCATATCAAGTTAGCTTATGTGCAAGTTATATTGTGCAAATGTTTGTCAAAATGCCCCAAAGAATGAACGATGATCAAGTATTTAGCTTATATGCTTCAAGTTATGCCATGTCTCTTAATTTATGCTATCGAGTCTTGGGGGTACTTGTACTCGACAATTTAGCTGATTACCTAGAGCCATTGTCAGTCATAGAGCAGTATCAGTCACGGCTCAATTAGTAGTACTCTTAATCAGTTACAGAACTCAGGAAAACTCAGTAGATTCAGTATTAGTCCAGTCTAATTTAGGATCCAGTTTAGACATCAGTAAACTCAGTCAACTAACAGGATTCAGTAGTATTCCATCAATCAATGAAACTCAGTGAACTCAGTTCAGTCCAGCTAAATTGTAATCTCAGTAACCGTTTAGTCCAGCCTACTACAGACTAAAAATCAGTTCAATGTCTATTCAGTTGAGAGTAGGATTCAGCACCGAGTTAATCCAGCGATGGGGGTATTCCTGTCAGGAGAGGGTTTGACCCTTAGTAGCAGTCCCTGCATTACAAAACTGCATAGCCAACGTAGGTTGAGGTATTTTACTGCCAGACATTATGAGGGTTGATACTTCTCATCCGAGTTATCCTGCCAACGAGGTTTGACGAAAGAGCTTCCTATCAGAAAAGGTTAACTCACAGCTTGTCCTTACCCATGGCACGATATTAACACCCTTCGAACTAGGGTTATAGGTTGGACCCCAATCAGTTTAGAGAAGGGCATGTCGGTTAGATGATTACCTCTCACAGTCTAAGTTCCAGTCTCAGTCTCAGAATAGAACTTAGTTCAGTTCTACAGCTTCAAGTCTATCACACATAGTCACCCAGCTAAGTACGGAACTCAGTATGGTTCCACAGTATTCAGAACTATCAGATACAGTCATTCAGATAATCAGTAATACAGTATTTATAAACCCAGATATTGGTTATCAGTATTTCAGATTCAGTACTCAATATTAGCACGATCTCAGTTACAGTCTATGTATTCATGCATGTACTCTTACTCAGTCATACTCATGTTATTCAGTTATTATTGTGCATGCATATGAACTCGTTTAGTTCAGCCTACCTCACTGAGCATACCAGTATATTCAAAGTACTGACGCGTTCTTTTCTTTGCGCTATGATGTCTTATATCATAGGTTCAGATGCACGGGCTCCAGAGCACCCTTAGCAGTTTGGATTCTCGGTTTTTAGAGTAGTGGTGAGTCCCCATAGTTTGAGGATATGCTTATTATTTTTAGTATTTCAGTTTATTTAAGTAGTTGGAGTTAATTAGGGGCTTGTCCGATCAACTCCACAGTTCAGACAGTTAGAGGCTTTTCAGACTAGAGTATTTTCAGATAGTTGTTCAGTTTTTTAGTAGTTATATTCAGTCTTGGTATATTGATATCGCATTCAGATTTATTTTGTAGATTTGAACCTTATGGCATATGTTTCTGCCTATTTCTGCAATCATTATAGTATTTATTACACAATTATTGCAGTAGGTACCAGTCATGGGTTAGCTTATGGTCCTTCGGGATTGTGAGCATCGTGTAGCGTCCGGGGTATAGACTCGGGGCGTTACAATATGTTTATGCTTGGTCTTGCACTCATTTTACTTGTTCATATTTTTATGCTCAGTATTCATACGTGATCCTCAGTACGATTTTACACCCCATTAAGCTTTACTTGAGATTTACATATGCCATTTATGTTTTCTGTTGCTTCCCAGCTGACCAAAATATTTTTTGCTCATGATTTATGATTTCAGTATGCCTTACATTTTCATGTACAACCATGTTTTAAATTTATGTTTCAGGACATAACTTATGTCCTCATTTTGAAAGCATATTTTAAATATTCGATGATTTAGTGCTTGCCTCTATATACTCAGTACATTCCAAAGTACTAACCACATATATGGGTTTGTGGCTATATTCCTTCATAATATAGGTACCAGATGTAGTCCACACACCAGGGTCAGACAATTCTCAGCATTCAGCCAGCAGGTGATAGGTTCTCTTATCTCGGGAACTTCAGTCCATTACAGTTCATTTGTTGTATTTTTATTATCCATATGTATTGAATAGTGGTAGTTGAAGCATGTCCCAGCAATCTATAGTCAGTATAGTAGAGGATTCATAGATATTCAGTCAGAGTCATTTATGTAATTCAAGTTCTTTCTTCGGATTTATCGTGATGTAAACTATTACAGTATCTTATTTATTCAGATTTTCTCATGATTATGCTTCCGCTCAACAAATTTAGCTTTTATTTACATTATAAATCAATTGCTCAAGCAGTATGCCAGTACAAGAGCTAACTTGGGATCATTTGTGGTTCTAAGCACCGTGTGACGACTAGGGGGCAACCTCCGATCATGAAAACAACACATTGCTAACCACTATTGTGGATGATCTATTGCCTCGGCAAATGAAATCCTCAAAATCTATGGTGACTAAGTACATTCGTGCTACGGTGGCCCATAGCATACATAAAAGGCATTGTTTTCAAAAGTTGTTCAAATAAAGCCAAAATGAAGAGGCGACATAATGTTAAGACATTAAACTAAGAATTTTGTAGCAATGAATGCGTACTCTTTTTCAACTATGGGTTGAAACGTTTTGCTGGAAAGCTTACAATTATAAGGTTAGGCCTATTCATGGTCTCTGATGTCTATTCAAATGGAAAAATTAAATTAAAAAGCCATGAGAAGAAGAAGTTCATAGTGAATAGACAAGGATTGTGGCATTACCATGTGAGCGGATTCAGAGAGTCTGCGATTGATTCACTTCGATTCAAGGATCCAAAATAATGATCAATGATGTCGTGCCACGACTATAAATAAGGCACTTCTTAGGAGTCAATCCAAGGTTTTTTCTAATTTTTTTACACTAATTTTAGCTTATTTTGGTGTTTGCAGGAGATAACATAAGTTGAGATATGTAAAGGAAGGTTTGAGGGCTCAAAACTATGCCCCGAGCTAATATTTGATTCAAACTTTTGCTAAAATCTAGTTGTTCCTATGTGGACCTGAGCTAGACATGCTTGACCAGTCCAAGCGTAGGCCAGACGTAGTTAGAATACAGGTGAAGGCAACATACACTACCTGGATATGTGCTAGACATGCTTGAGCAGTCCAAGCACAGACCAAGCGTAGCCTGAACACAGATGGAAGCAACTTTCATTTCCTGGACCTGCGTTGGACGATCTTGAGTAGTTCAAGCGTAAACCAGATGTAGCTGGAGCATAGGAGAGCCAAAAATTGCTAGGAAGGTTCTGTTTCGACCTGTGCTAGACCTTCTTGGGAAATCCAGGCGCAGGTCAAGTGCATATTAAACATAATGTGCTGGTTTGGGGCCGTTTGTCACTCTTCAAAATCTCAAAATTTTTGTTTTTTCTTTCTTAAGTTCAAAAGTCTTCAAACTCACTTCAAAATTCCCACTTCTTATAAAAAGAATTAAGCTCTGGGTACTTAAATTGGACATTTGTTTCATTTTTCTTCTCTCTTCAATCAAGTTAAAGGTATAATCTTTTATGATTTTCTCCTTAGATTCATGAAATAGAAATGGTGTTTCACATCTCGTGATGATTTTTTATTTGAATTTGATTCGTGTGTGTTGACACCTAATTTTTGCCCTCCACAACTATGTTTAGTCTCGAGTTCCTTTAAATTTTAAATAAAATCACAATATTTATTTTATCCGAATAAAAAATTTTCATAGTATTATTTGGGTAAGTTTGTCATTTTAAGTGGCAATTATATATTATCGTATTCAATTATACAAAATTTTATAATTTTCCTACTTAAATATTTATTTTACAAAATATTAGATTTTAAATAAGGCTCATCTTGAAAATAAATTTTAAGGATTAAAATCTTGATTTAAATATAATTTATTCTCAAAAATAATTTATTCAGAGAGATGTTTGTTTGATTTTATGAAATTAAGAAACTCGGAATTGAATTATTTGTTAATTTATTTCAAATGTTGTTTTAATTTAGTCAGTTTATATAATTGGATCCTAATTGAAATCAATTCGGCCATGATTGCAATGCAATTGGTCATTTGAATTTTATTTAGGCAAAAATTTAAATATAATTGTCTAAATTTTATTTATTGGCTATTTAATAAATAGCCCAAGTCAATACTCTCGTCCCTTTTAATTTCATTGTTTTCTTCTTCATCCTTTTTCTCAGTAGAATCAGGTAACTACTTAGTTATAATTGTGATAGCTGGGTTTGCTTGTTGTAGACTCTGTTGATGGCCATTGGATTTGTTTGTAATGAATGTTGTTGTTTCATTTTTGTTGGTTTAATGATGTTCGCCCCATTGTCAATTTCATATATTTTTTATTTTGTTGTTTTGGATTCATAATCTCGTGTTAATCTTACTAGTCAGCTGTTAAACTTCCCGTTAGTATATATTATAAACATGCTTTGCTTTTCCGTATGATTCGATACCTCTTATAGTGGGGTTTAAACTATTGTTCCTGTATTGACTTTGTTTAAAATGTCTAAAACATTGAGTTCTTTCGATCCGTTCCACTTCGATGCATCTGTGAGCTCAATGTGTTGGTATCGTAATTTGAGTTCTAGTTGTGCTTTCAAAGTCATTGCAATCTCTTGAAAATTGAGGTCTGTTTTTTTGCTAATATTTAGATGACCCTTCGTTATTAAGTCCTCTTTGTTGCTTTAGTTCGATGTTGCTATTGATTCGTCTATTTTTTAGCCTTGTTTCATGCTTGTCTTCGAGTTATTGTGAGCATGTAAAGATGTTCCTCAAATTCCTATTGGCAAGAAATGTCAAAGAAGGGATGAAAGATACATTATAGAGGTCCTTGCTTTAATGGAAATCACAACTGATGGGTTAGTGTTTTCTTGGCATCATAATGCTAGTCTTGATGCACTAGTGCGAATGTGTTTAATGTAGTCTAACAGCCATAGGGAAAAATAAAGAAGAAAATGTTGTTTTATATCTCTTATGGCTTCAAATTTTCTATTTTCAATTGTTTTGTGTAAGTGGATTCTTTCCTTATTTTCCCCTTTTTTTTCCTGATTATTTGAAGGCCTTGGTTGTTTTATTTCTTCCTTATTAACATTCATTGGCTCCTGCTTTCTGATTCGATTTCTTAATAGGGTCGAAAATGCAACTCACAATTTTCTTCTTAATGTTTCAAGTTCTAGTTGTTGCATTCTTAATGCACTAGTTTGAAATTAATTGGGTAGTTTAGGATCGTTAATTCATATGTTGTCGATTCAACTCAGATACTATATGTCGTGGTCCTTTCATTCATTGTATTACCACTTTAAAAATTTCAGTTTGTATTGGGTTTATCTTGTGAAAGGATTGAAACTATTTCCTAATTCATTCCTTGGTTCATAATACTTGATTAGTAGTCTGTTACTTTGAATTATTTCTTCTTCCCTTTCTTTTCTCCAATCTGTAAAAGTTGAATCTGATTGCACCTAGTTGAATTTTGTCGAACATTCGACATGAGGATTATCTTGGCTTACAATTAGTTGGTTTTCTATTATGTCGAATTAAGATATGTTAACTGTTCCTTATTTTTGCCTATTTAATGAATCTCTTAAAATATCCAATTCACGTTTTTATTCCACCTCACTCTCTCTAAGTTCCCTAAAAAATCTAATTGTTTAGGCTTCTGTTTTACTTGGCAATCATGAGAATCTTCCATTTACTTTCTTTGGATGACCTGGACATATCTTTATGAATCAACACATGAGTATCTCTCACAGTATTAGGAAACTTTGTGTATGATATATTAATTCTTTCTTCTTGCTTCTTTTTTTTTGCATGAACCCACTTTGGAGTCCCATCAGACTCTTTTCATTTTGTACATTGGCCAATGAGGCCTATCTTTGGAGTCAAGCCCCGAAAGAAAGTCTAAAGTGAGTTCCAAGGCATATGGATACAAGGAGTTGAAAGAAGAAAGATGGGTTAAAGTCTCATATTTGAAGCGACAAAGAGACCAGAAAATCTCTTTTTATTTATTTATTTATTTATTCATAGTTGTCTCATGTATTTATTTATTTGTTGTCTCATTTCTTTATTTCATTTTTCATTCATTTGGGCCTTGAAGCCCAAGTTGTAAATTTAATACAAGTGAAGCGGATTTTGGGCCAAGAAGGATCGAAAACATAGAAATAGGACAGGTGAAAATGGGTTGAAAGCCCAATTAGATTAGGATAGGTTTCGTTGATTTAGGCCCAATGGCCTAAGCCTTTTATTTTCTCCCCTCCCCCTTTATGTGCTTATTTGGCTTTCATTTGTTTCGACTTAGTTAAAATCCCTATTAAGTCATCCAAATTTGTTTTACACAAATCATTTTCTAAAATCAATCACTTTTCAACAATCTTTCTTTTTGAAGTTAGTCAAAAGATATTTTCAAACAGTCCGAATAACCGCAAGTTAGCAGACATTTTAGGTGCCTTAAACTTTCCTAAAATGTTAATAGGAACTGCTTACTCAGAATCTTCAAATTTTAAACGATTTTTCTATTTTGGATCATTTAAAGTATCTTCTAAAGGTTTGTTCATTTCTTTTCAAAATTAAGTGGCGACTCTCAAAAGTCAAACTTTACGCAAAACAGAAATGGTGACTCTGTTGCAGATTTTAAGTAGGTTCTAACCAAATGTTTGAATTCATCTTTTGATTAAATGTTTAATCACTTACGTGTTTATATGTTTAGATTTTGCAGAATTTAATTATTGCATCTCATAGTATAATCTCGCATTAATTTATTAAATTGTTTTGGGGTTTCGTGGATGACCCGGCCCCTGTTGTTCAACTCCAAATAAAGTGTTGGAAATGCAACCGTTTATTAGCACGTGAGGCATCTGATGGTTGTTCGTATTTCCAAACCCAAATTGTTCGCTTGGGAACCTGGTTCAAACCCACTCTAAACACCTAGGATAGAGCAAAACTTTAGGCACGAGCCTAGGATGACCCAATATTCGAGGGGATATTGGGCCTATTAAAAAGCCTTTCCTGCGTCTATTGACCCCGAGTCAAATACAAATGAATCATATTTATGTGTTGACGAAATATATATTTATTTAATCCAATCCATTATCCTTTAGGGGTCGGGAGAAGGCTTGCTTTGCTTACTTTTGTGTAAAGATGCCTCCATTATACAACAATTGAGGGAGGAATCGAAGCAAGCCAAGCAAGAAATTGATCGATTTGGATGGTTGCGTCTAGAGCACAGTTATACGGTAATAACTTGATCATTAACGGATGTCGCCAATGATAAGAAGTGAACAAAGATAAAAAGGTGAAGGCCGATAGAAGAGCATTCAAGAACTAGTATTTCCTATTCCCTGCGGGACATTATTCATTTTCTTTTCCCTAAAGATTGTATCCCTTTTGTGCAACTTTTGTAGGCATTTAGGCCATTTATGTATACCTATGAAGGTTTTGGGGGGCGATAATGGATTGGCTTTAAAAAGACGTATATTTTCTTCAAAATTCATTATACCTAATCCCTTGGCTCAAAAGGGTCACCCCAGTTAGGATAAGCGTTATTATAATGTTTTTATGTCATATAACTGTCTTATGTGTTTATGTGCATTTGTTTGAATCAAAGGCAAATTTATCCACTATGGTCCTGTGGATCAATTTGGCTATGACACAAACAACTCTATGTGCTTATATCTTGTCAAGTATCTTACATTACTTATCACATATGGAAACTAACACAACTGCCTTTGAGTTATTTTACTTTACAGAAAATAGAAACTACTTCGTGTTGAAATAAGTTGGCAGAGCATCCTTACTTCACCCGATCAAAAGAGCATAAGATCCCATCCCCTAATCATCATTCAAACATGACTGGAAGTGATGAAGAAAATGAATTGATCATCAGGGAAATGTAATATCGGAACAAAGTGAGATGATTGTTGAACTCACGAGAAAATTGGAAATGCTTCAGGAGGAGATGAACCGTACTCGAGATTTAGCTAATCTGGCCATCGCCGTCAGTGCTCCCGGACTAGGAAAACACGAGACTAAACTCCAGATCCCTCCCCTTAGTATGCCTATTCTCGGGGACCATCTAATAACATATCGCCCATCTCTACTCCTCAACTTTTCCAAAACACCAATCGCGAAAATAACCCAAACGCTTATCATCCATAAAATCCCTCTCTAACCCCACAAAACCTGTCTCCAAATCCACAAAATTCATTCTCAAATCCACAAAACTTGCTTCCAAATCCACAAAATTCTCTCCCAATTCCACTCCCAAATCCATCCCCAACTTTACCAAATCTACCATATCCGTCTCCGAATCCACAAAATTCATTTTTGAATCCACAAAATCTCTCTCAAATTCCACCAAACTCTTCTCAAATCCCACAAAGCGCTATCAATTTCCAAAACCTCCTCCCTCCCTACCACCTAACCTTCTCTTATCCTTAAAATCAAGCTACCCTTCCAAATCCATCTCATGCCATCATATCCCCTGACATCTACAATTTCTTTTCTAATCCCGAGATAGACCATTATGAGGAAAAGGAAAAAGAGTAGAGGATCGAGCATGAAATAAATTTATTGGCTATAAATAAAGAGCTTATGAGGATCAAGGAATCTCATGGGGCGGGGGACAATGATGGTCTAGGTTATGATGATATATGCATTCTCCCTGGAGTAGATCTACCAAAAGGATACAAGGTTCCTAAATTTGAAGTGTTTGATGGTACTGGAAATCCAATAGCCCATCTGAGAAGTTATTGTGATCAAATAGTGGGGGTAGGAAAAAATGAGGCATTATTGATACGCCTGTTCAGCCAGAGCTTAAGCGCGAAACCTTAGATTGGTCCACGTCTCAAGAACTGAAAAGATGGACTAGTTGGAGGGCATTGGCTAAAGGTTTCCTTGATAGGTTTTCATTTAACATTGAAATAGTCCCTGATCATTACTCACTAGATCGGATCAAGTAGAAGAATGATGAGTGTTTCTGAGACTATGCCTTCCGTTGGAGAAAGGAAGCTGCCAAAGTACAACCTCCCATGTTTGAAGAGGAAATGGTTTTGGTTTTCTCTCGTGCTCAGGAGGGAGAATTTTACACTAGGATGGTATCCGCAGTTAGGGCAACTTTTGCAGATTTGGTAAAAATTGGGGAATCGCTAGAGGAAAGCATTCAAACAGGAAAGATTATCAAAACCCCAACATCATCTGGGTCTTCCATGTTTCCAAAGAAGAAAAGAGAGGATGTGGCTGCAGTCTCTACTAATTCTGTTGATAAATTGAAGAGGAAATTCAAGCCTAGGAATATTATTTCCTCACCACCGTCACCAAGTTTTAAGCCTGTATTCTATGCCAAACCCTAATATCAAGCTCCACATATATGTATTTTACCCTAGTACCAAATTCCAAAGCCAAATTATCATTTTTATATTCAAGCTACTTTTCTAAGAAACCAAATAAACATATAAGAACCTCCAAACTATCATCAAGTACCTTCTCCTGCTAAGCAAAATTAGTATATCCCCCCCCCCACGTGTAAACCTCGAAAAGAAGCCTCCTAAAAAATTCACTCCATTGGCTGAAAGTCGTACCCAGCTCTTCGAAAGATTGATGAATGCTGGTTATTTACAGCCAATTCCACCAAAGCCTACCAATCTCAATTCTCAATTTTTTTAGACCGATAAAGTCTGTGCTTATCATTCAGGAGCACCCGGGCATAATACTGAAGATTGCATCGATCTAAAACACAAGATCCAAGACTTGATCGATCAGAAGATCATCACTCTTCAGACGCCGATGCCAAATATCCCCAGTAATACTTTGTGTAATCACGAGGGAGCCACGGTTAGCATGATTGAAATAGCAAGCGAATGGGCCTCTAGCAAGACTATAATAAGGTGGATTCGCAAAATTCCAAAAAGATAGAAGGAGTGGAAAAGATAAAGAAAGTTATGGCTACCTTGAGTGTCTTGAGTAATAATTTGGAAGGAATTATTGAGCCTATTATGGTCCCAGGAAAAGCATTTAAGCATGGGATAGGGTACTAGCCAAGAAAGGAAGATGAGGTTGGAGAAAAGTCAAAGATGAGTCTATCCAAACCGTCGTCGCTCCTGTACTAGTCATTTCTTGTGTGTGAGATGTCAAAATATAATGGTATTGGGGATGGGATAATAAATATGTTCAAGGGCTGCAATGATATACAAGAGGATTTCCCAAAGTCTGACGAGGTGAGGAAAGTTGCACCAGGAGAGACTCTGCAAAATTGGACTTCCATCTGCTCATAATCTGTCGCCCGTCATGGTAGATGAAGGGGAAATTACTAGTAGTTTTAAAAATAGGTGATGATTTGGAGAGAACCCGTGATCCACCCTTTTAGGTTTCAAATTTTCATTTCGTGTTTTACAACTTTCAAGAAGGCATGGGCCCGCATTTGCGCTGGTCATGAGCCATAGTTTTTATGTATTTTTCAAAAGGCATCCCTTTATTTAAAATATGATTATATTATTATCTTTTACTATCCTATTCTCATATAACATGGTTTATTTTGATAACAATAATTTAAAAAAATGCCAATGTCATGTCATGAAAAGAGTTAGAAGAACAAACCAAAGAGAATGATGATGAACAGAAAGAAGATGATGAGTAGAAATTTGTGGAAGATATAAAGAAATTTGAAAAGTGAAAGAATCCCAACTACGAGGATCCCTAATCCTACCTGAGATGGATGGTCAAGAGTGGACCAAACCAATCAATTCTGATATGGTAAAGAGATACTATGTTTGAATGATGTTTTAGTTTATTTCCTTGGTTTATTTGTAACCTCCTTTATGATAGTATTTGTTTTATGATGTGTAATTACCTAGAATCTTTTTCCTTTATGTACGAACTACGTTTGACCTGAATTCCTAAGAAAGGGATACATAGGCGGCCTATGTCGGTTTCGGTCAACCCCTTAGGAAAATTTATCCTTTTTTTTATGTACAAACTACGTTTAACCTGAATTTCCAAGAAAGGGATACGTAGGCGGCCTATGTTGGCTTCGGTCAACCCCTTAGGAAAATTTATCCTTTCTTTTTATGCATGAACTACGTGATGACCTGAGTTCCCAAGCAAGGGATAAGTAGGCGGCCTATGTCGGCTTCGGTCAACCCCTTAGGAAAATTTATCCTTTCCTTTATGTACGAACTATGTTTTACCTGAATTCTCAAGAAAGGGATAGGTAGGCGGCCTATGTAAGCTTCGGTTAACCCCTTAGAAAAATTTATCCCTTTTTATGCATGAACTACGTGATGACCTAAATTCTCAAGAATGAGATACGTAAGAGGCCTATGTCGTCTTCGGTCAACCCATTAGAATTTTATATTTATCCTTAGTGTGGTCTTGAACTACATTTCACCTGATTCCTGCTTCAACGGGATACGTAGGCGCCCTAATGGCTTGGTCATATAACCCCAGGAAATGGAAACTGGGGAAGAATATTTTAGAAGGAATCTCGAAAATTCACAAGAGAAAGATCATCTTCAAAAAACAAAGAGAATGAAGACTAACAAAGACTTCAGATCTCCTCGAGCTGAGATTATCTCAAACAACTTTAAACAGGGGCTGAAATTTTGAGGAGGTCCTCAAAATGTTTACTAATATACTGAAATATATTTCAAATTTCCCAGCATCAGAGGTTAAAGTCAAACTTTTGAAGTCACCAGCTGCAACAAAGTCTAGGCATAGTAAATCTCCTACTATGATAGAATTGTTAAAGAACCCTCCAATAATGATAATGAATTTTGGAAATTCTTCGTCGAATATAGTTAAAACCAAGAGAAAGACGTTCGTCATGCTTGTACATGACATGACCGGCAGAGATTTTTCTAAAAGTTTTGCAAAAGTTTTGAAATTAGTTTTTTAAAATTAAGACTACTTTCAAAAATCTATACAAATCTTTTCACTTAGTGATTACCTAGGCGTCTATTGGAACATGGAGTCGGGGTGGAGGTCCCAACATGACGGAGTACCTAAAAGATGGCGAAAAGAAAACCAAGGATCGAATAAGGTCAACATGGAGTAGTTCCACTAAAAAACTAATCATTTTTCTGTGGATGCAGGGATCAGTACACAAAAAATGGAAATCTTTTTATCAAAAAAATCCCCAAGCAGGTTGTGAGCCACACCAAAGTATATAATGCTCAAAGAACGGTATTTTATCTATCTCATTCTTGAGACCATGAAGGACAAATAAAGGCGCAGTATCTTTTTATGAATATTGTATTTAGAATTTTTCTAAAAAAAAAATAAATAGTCGCTAGCAAAAGTGACTTTATGTCTGCTAAATATTTACCTTGAGCGCAGGTACATTCAAGAGAGTCAGCATAATAAATACAACAATCAAATGATCAATCAACAAGAGGAAGAGTAGAAAGTCATCCTCAAAATTCACCTTGAAGTGAAGCAAACGGTATTTGAGTAATCCCCAAACAAGAGTTTTGCCCTATTGACTTGCATTTGGTGGATCTGCTATTTAATTATTTCTTCAAAAAAAGAATATTAATAGCAGAATACGTCATTCAAATTATAATGCTCAGTATTTGTCATTAAACTATCATAAAACATGACCGTGGTCACCAGTGAGAGCAACATCGTGTCTACTAACCGTCTGCCTTGAGTACAGGTACATGTAGAATGCAAAACGCAGACAAACGAACTCAGGTGAAACTATTTTCAAATCACTAAAAGAACCATTTCATATCATTGCTAGGAGGGTCATTTCATGTCATTGCCAACACGGCCATTTCATAACATTGCCAAGAGGGTCATGTCATATCATTGCCAAGAGGGTCATTTCATATAATTGCCAAGAGGGCCATTTCATGTCATTTCTAAGAGGGCCATTTCATATCATTTCCAAGAGGGCTATTTCATGTCATCACCGAGAGGGCCATTTCATATCATTGCCAAAAGGGCCATTTCATGCCATTGCCAAGAGGGCAATTTCATACCATTACCGAGAGGGCGCGTTCATGTCATTGCCAAGAGGGCCATTTTATGCCATTGATGAGAGAGCTATTTCATGCCATTATCGAGAGGGCCATTATATCTAATATCTATTGACACGCGAGACACAAATGCTGGCGTCGAGGATATCATCAGCAATTAATATTTGTTGACATACGAGACACAAATACTATCGTTGAGAATATCAACAACATCTAATATTTGTTGACACGTGAGATACAAATGCTGGCGTCAAGGATATCATTAGCATCTAATATCTATTAACACGCAAGATAGCATATGCTGACGTTGAGAATATATCATTATTTTATGAATTAGCATCTGAATGCATCAAAAGAACGTGATTCAAAGGAACTTCTTTAAGTCACTATCTGAAAGCGAACGACATATGAGACTTCCTAGAAATTGAAAATTTGAGGGTTATCTATAAGTCATATTATTTGAAATGAGATAGTATACAAGATTACCTATGAGTTGATAGTTCATAGGTCATTCGTAAGCCGCAACAACATCCTAACTGGATAGTGTGCAAGGTTACCCAAAAATTGATAATCCAAAGGTTATCCATAAGTCGCAACTAAATCCTTACCGGAGAATACACCAATTTGATAAGTCCAAGGGTTGTCTCTAAGCCGCATCATATCTAAGAGAGATTATGTACAGGATTACTCAAAGACTAGCAATTTGAGACATATCTACAAGTCATATTGTATCTAAGGTCGGATGATGTACAGGAATACCTGAGAACTATCGACTGGAGGGATATCTGTAAGCCATCTTTTATCCAAGGTCAGATAGTGTGCAGGATTACCTAAAGGCTAGCAATTTAAAGGATATCTATAAGTCATGTCGTATCCAACATAAAATAAAATGCAAGATTATCCAAAGATTGATATTTCAAGGAGAATCTATAAGTCGTATCGATACAAAAGATGCGCAGGACTTACCCGAGGTCACATGCAAAGATTATTGTTAATAACCAAAAAGGTTATCATAGGCAACCAGAGTGGTTCACCTCAGCATACTATTATACGGTTTTAGGGACCGTTCTGCATAAAGTGTCATCGATATTCAAAAAGATCACCCCACTTTAAAGACATATTCAACTGACAAATGAGCTAATTATCAAATAACCAAGAGGGTTGTTATATCTGTTATTTCAAGTTATTTCTTTCAAACTAGGTACATGAAAGGATGACTTCTCTTTTCAGGCGACAACCCACGTGGAGATATGGTACAGACTATATACCTTTTTCATGAATTATGTTTAACACTAACAATTTTTGTTTGAGATATTGTCGAGAGCATCAAAGAGGATGAAAATCTCAAATCAAAACCACAGGTGCGGACGACTCCAGATAGGACGCAACACAACGTGGAACTCTTTCTTAGCAGAAAAACGGGACATAGTCTAAGAAGGGACGTCAAACTCTTTGGATGCAAGCTAAAGGATGATCGCCACCACCATCCAACCACACCCCATTTATAAGGCATGTCGGAATTTTGGGATATTCTGGTTTCAACTTCACCTTCGGAATATTTCTAATCTCATACCGAGGGTAAACTTCTTTTCCCTTCATATTCGAGTGATAGTACACCTAAAGTTTTAGAAATTATGTTCGAGTAAGTTCTTTCCTATGGATTTTAAGGATCCCGCATTCATGGTTAAGAGGTTACAATACTCTTTTCTGAAACTTGATCAACTTGTCACTCATCTTGAGCCAAAGATCGTCTGAAATAAAAGATGACCTTTTCCACCGATTGAGTCGAACTATAAGCAGTCTGATTTCCTGAGTCTCGAGGATATGTAGGTTGGGCTCTATTTTGAAAACTCGACTGCATTCCATCATCCTCCCAAATCCCTCTATTCCCTAGCTTTTCGGTTTTATCAAAAACTCAAAAAATCGAGATAGTTGGTGAATCTTTTAAAAAATCTTGCTTTAAATCAAGCTTTATGAACTACAAGTGGCCGGAAATCTCATGTAACCTGAGATATGTAGGAAACCTGATACCGAGGTTCGGCTATAAATCCCAAAACTCGTGCGATAACCAACCTTTTCAAAAATGAATTTATGGGAGGACAAAAATGTCACGGCCCAAATCCCATCGGGCCGGACTGGCACCCGAAGCCGAGAAGGCCCGGGAGAACCCGTTCAAATACCTGTACTTTCACTTACATGTCACCAAAAATTTGGGCAGCACTTCGCTGCATATAAAAGGGTCTAATTACCTGTATCAGCACAACACGCACAAATATATATACATATATATAATACTTGGCCGTCGGGGCCACCCCATATAAGAATATAACATCACTATATAAACTTCCATGACTTTACCCTTCTTTATGTCTACAAAGCCTCTAGGATATACATGACATAACTAGGGTCGGGACAAACCCCCGCCCACACATGACTCCTGCACAATAACAAAATATAAGGAACCGACTCGGAAAGCTCCGAAGTAAACTGGAGCTCACCAACAGTAGCTGTATGACCTGGCTCCTATCTATGCTGTGAATGAGCTGAAGTACCTGATCCTGCAGCATGAAATGCAGGTCCCCCGTGAGGGACGTCAGTACGAAATATGTACTGAGTATGTAAAGCTGTAAATAATCATATGTGATATGGGGGGGGTCAAGAAAATCATACACATGTGAATAAATCATAATAAAAGTGAACCACACTTCATAAACACTTTTAGGATCATGTACATTATTATTAATCTGAATTGGGTTCTTGAATACAAACACATTTGTGGAACGGTATACATTCGTTCATTTCATTCTTTACAATTATTATTCGCCATTACCTCCTCCTCCCGAACCTCCAACCACCTAACAATAATCAATACTGTACCGTACTGTGACCATTAGGCTGCCCCCAGTACATATCAATTGGGATCGACCCATGCTAGGCTTATGCCCCTGGGATACCACCCACACGTATATCAAGTAGCACATAAGAGATTTTTCCAATAACTCAGTTCAAAAGCTTTTGAGATTATTACATTAGTGTTCATGCCAATATAGCACCTTTGGAACAATGATACATCAATAGGAATCAAGTAATAGACCTTCTATACAATAACGATGTAATAAGGACTCATTGGTACATCAACAGTATGTTTCAGAATCATCAATATCACAACAATGAAATAGGAGCCTCTTGGTATATCAATGAAACATTTTTGACACTGTATAGAATGGAAACAACTTCATTGGTAATGTAGAACAATACATGTGTTTGGATAACCCCGGAATCTTACTTGATGGAACATTGGTGTTTTCATGCCAAAGAATATCGTTAGAGTATGCTTTACATACCTCGTTGTAGATTCGGATACCAATTCAACACAACTTCCCGCCTTTACAAATCACTTATCTACAATGAAATATTTGGCATCTAGTATTAGCAACCCAACACCACAATTCTCTTCCATAATTCCATACAACCAATATTTGCAAAGCATTCCAAAAACCAACTTGAACAATAGGTTTATGTGTATATATATATATAATCATCATTTCAATACCATATCATCAATACCACATCATCCCTTCACAATTCAACATAATCCAACCATGCACAAGAATTATCCAACATCATTTCCAATCATCTTTCAACAACAATCAAATAACATACTTCTTATGCTCACATGCATATATATATATATACATATCCATATAAATAACACCAACATAATTTACATCCTTACCATAGAATGGCCCTTTGGGTTTTGAAGTCCTGTTGGCACAAATAAAGGGTGCTTCTCGAAGCCCTTGAGACGATGAACACAACTACGGAATCAATTTGGACTTTCCACGGTTGAATCACAAGATAATTAGAGTTGAAAATCAGGCTAGGGTTTGTTCTTTCCTCTAATTGATGAAGAAACTGATTTTTGAGCTCATATACATGTATATATACACATATTCCCGTCCATAATACCATAGAAAATGACCAAAGTGCCTTTAAAATTTAAATAATGTCAAATATGTCCTCCGGTGGACTGTTTTGACAAGCTGAAGTAGATAGACCATAACTCTTTGCTCCGATATCGGATTTGGGTGAAATTGGTATCATTGGAAAGATAATTCAAAGGTCTTTCATTTCATATAAATTAGACCACCCAGTTCGTCCTGTACAAGGAGTTATGATCGTTTGAAGTTGACCCTAAAAATCTGTTTTGAGAGGCTGAAGTAAAACGCGTATAACTCCTTACGCAGATGTTGGATTTGGATGAAACCAATTGCATTAGAAAGAATACTCACAGAGCTTTCTTTTGATATGTGGTAGCTCGCCCAGTTCATTATATTGAGGGAGTTATGATCGTTCAAAGTTGACCCAAAAACTGGAAATTTTCCTGCAATTTTACTGTTCACATCCCGGCCACCGTTTTATAGTTTCGAACGTGCTCGCTTATATCCGAAACTTATCCGTTTTTGAAAATATTTATATCGTCGGAAAGCTTATTCAATAACCTTCGTATGGAAACATCGACGGGCAAATTCCGGTATAAATAAGGTCGATTCCTATACACATATAATCAAACTATACACTTGAAACCATCTCAAAATAATCAATACTCATATATACCTAACTTAGGATCAATACATATACTCCAACACATATAACAATGGCTAATGCACGTAATTAAGCACGGGGTGTTACATCCTTCCCCCCTTAAGGACATTCGTCCTCGAATGTGAATGTAGTTATTTAGCCGAAACAAGTTCGAATTCATAATTGATATTCACGTTATCATATAGATGTTATGCAGATGTAAAAACTTACTTGTTAGTGTACCAGTTCCACACCTTGCACTTCTTTTTCATCTTTGAACAAATAAGGGTATTTCAATTTCATTGCTTCCTCCGCTTCCCATGTAATCTCTTCCCTTTGTTGATTTCTCCAAAGTACTTTCACCGATGCTACTTCTTTATTTCTCATCTTCTTAACTTGACGATCTAATATAGCAACAGGCATCTCCTCGTAGGTAAGATCTTCTGTTACTTGCACATCTTCAGTAGAAGTAATAAGGGACGGATCTCCGATGCACTTTCGAAGCATCGATACATGAAATACTGGATGCACTGATGAGAGTTCCTGGGGTAGCTCTAATTCATAAGCAACTTGCCCACATCTTCGAATAATCCTATACGGGCCTATATATCGTGGACTCAACTTTCCTTTCTTGCCAAATCTCATCACCCCTTTCATTGGCGATACCTTCAAAAATACCCAATCGCCTAACGAAAACTCTAGCCCTCTTCTTCTACTATCCGCATATGACTTGTGTCGACTTTGGGCTGTTTTCAACCGTTGCTGAATCACCTTGACTTTTTCTATGGCTTGATACACAAGATCCGGTCCGAACATAAGAGTTTCACCCGCTTCGAACCATCCTATTGGTGATCTACACTTCCTCCCATATAAAGCTTCATATGGTGCCATTTTGATACTTGAATGATAGCTATTATTGTAGGCAAACTCAATAAGAGGTAAATGATCATCCCAGCTGCCTTTAAAATCTATAACACATGCTCGTAGCATATCTTCAAGTGTTTGAATGGTGCGCTCTGCTTGTCCATCCGTCTGAGGGTGAAAAGCTGTACTCAGATTCACTTGTGTTCCCAAACTCCGTTGGAAAGACTTCCAAAAGTTTGCAGTAAATTGAGTTCCCCGATCTGATATAATAGAAGTTGGCACTCCATGTAATCGGACTATTTCTTTAACATACAGCTTCGAATATTCTTCAACTGTGTAGGTGGTCTTAACGGGTAAGAAATGTGCGGATTTAGTAAGCCTATCCACAATCACCCATATAGAATCAAATTTCCGAGCTGTACGAGGTAAACCTGTAACAAAATCCATGTTGATCATGTCCCACTTCCAAGTTGGAAGATCTATGCGTTGCATATAGCCTCCGGGCTTTTGATGTTCCACTTTAACTCGTTGACAATTTGGACATTCAGCTACAAATTCTGCGATGTTCCTTTTCATGTCATTCCACCAATATATATCTTTCAAATCTTGATACATTTTGGTTGATCCTGGATGAATGGAATACCTTGAAAAATGTGCCTCTGTCATAATCTTCTTCCTTAGCCCGTCTACATCCGGCACACACAATCGGTTTTGGCACTGAAGTACTCCTTCTCGCGTAAGCTCAAATGCCTTGGTTGCCCCACTCTGAACGTTCTCCTTAAGCTGTAAGAAAATAGGATCCGCATATTGCTTCTCTTTCACTTCAGCTACTAATGAAGATTCCGCAGCATTATGTACGATAAGCTCTTTGTCCGGAGTTTCAAGAAGGCGAACTCCCAAACTAGCTAACTGATGAAGATCTTTAACCATCCCTTGCCTTTCTATAGGCATCATCATAGCCTTACGACTTAACGCATCAGCTACTATATTCGCTTTCCCTGGATGATACAAAATATCAACATCATAATCTTTTAATAGTTCCATCCACCTTCGCTGCCTCAGATTTAGATCCTTCTGACTGAAAATATATTGTAAGCTCTTGTGATCAGTATATATATCAACATGAACCCCATATAAATAGTGGCGCCATATTTTTAAAGCAAAGATAACCGCTGCCAGCTCAAGATCGTGTGTAGGATAATTTTTCTCATGTGGCCGCAATTGTCTAGAAGCATATGCTATTACTTTACCATGCTGCATCAATACACATCCTAAACCAATTCTAGAAGCATCACAATACACTGTATACCCTTCTGTACCTTCTGGAAGTACCAACACAGGTGTAGAAGTCAACTTATTTTTCAATTCTTGGAAACTCTCCTCACACGTATCATTCCATTGGAACTTGGATGCTTTATGCGTTAGCTTGGTTAAAGGTGCTGAAATGGAAGAAAAGTCTTTAACAAACCTCCTATAATAACCGGCCAACCCGAGAAAACTACGAATCTCCGTCGGCGTTGTGGGCCTTGGCCAGTTCTTCACAGCTTCTATCTTTTGAGCATCAACCTTTATCCCTTCACTAGATACAATATGACCCAAAAATGCCACCGACTTTAACCAAAACTCACATTTAGAGAACTTTGCATAAAGCTTACAATCACGAAGAGTCTGTAGTGTCTGTCGTAAGTGATTGGCATGGTCCTCTTCTGATCTAGAATAAACTAGAATATCATCTATAAAAACTATCACAAATACATCCAGGAATGGCTTAAACACCCTATTCATCAAATCCATAAAAGCTGCAGGTGCATTTGTTAGCCCAAATGACATAACTAGAAACTCATAATGACCATACCTTGTTCGGAAAGCTGTTTTGGGTATATCTTTTTCTTTGACCCTCACTTGGTGGTAACCTGACCTCAAATCAATCTTAGAAAAGCACTTGGCGCCCTGTAACTGATCAAATAAATCATCAATTCTTGGGAGAGGATATTTATTCTTAATAGTCACCTTATTCAATTGCCGATAATCAATACACATCCTCAGCGAGCCATCCTTTTTGCGCACAAATAACACTGGTGCTCCCCAGGGGGACATACTAGGCCTTATGAATCCCTTCTCAAGCAAATCTTTCAATTGCTCTTTCAATTCTCGCAATTCTGCTGGGGCCATTCTATATGGAGGAATGGAGATTGGTTGGGTGCCTGGAATTACATCAATACCAAACTCTACTTCTCGTTCAGGAGGCAAACCTAGAAGATCTTCAGGAAATACATCAGGAAATTCATTTACCACCGGAACAACGTGAAGAGTTGGTGGCTCCGCTTCTGTATCCCTTACTCTAACTAAATGATATAGGTATCCCTTGGAAATCATTTTTCTTGCTTTGAAATAAGAAATAAATCTACCTCTTGGTGCGCCGATCTTACCTAGCCATTCAATAACTGCTTCATTCGGAAAATGTAAATACATCATTTTTGTACAACAGTCAATTTTGGCATAACAAGACGCCAACCAATCCATACCCATTATAACATCAAAATCTACCATTTCTAGTTCCACGAGATTAGCCATCGTGTCTCGACCACACACAGTTACTACACAATCTTTATAAACTCTTCTAGCAATAATAGATTCCCCAACCGGGGTAGACACTTCCAACGGCTTATCTAATAATTCGGGGGTTCTTTTGAACTTTCCAGCAACCAAAGGAGTAACATATGATAATGTAGAACCGGGATCAATTAGAGCATATACATCAAATGAAAATATGGACAACGTACCCGTAACCACATCTGGGGAAGCCTCTAGATTTTGTCGATCCGCTAAAGCATAAGTGCGATTCTGAGTCCCGCTGGAACTGGCGACTCTTGTTTCGTTTCTAGCGTGACCCACGGGTCGTGCGCCTCTACCAGAATAAGATACCGGTGACGATGATGCAACAGCTGATCCCGAAGGTCGTGCTACACCACCTGCGCCCCTTCGTGGGCATTCTCTCATCATATGCCCTGTCATACCGCACCAATAACAAACATTTGTTCCCATTCGACATGCGCCCATATGATTCCTTCCACATTTATTGCATGGCTCTCGAGGATGTCTCAGTCGGATCATATTCCCTTGCCCATGATAACCCACTGATCGCGAACTATGACCCTCACTTCTTTGCCCAATTTGACTGCCTCTGAACCCCTGATGCTGTGGTGGAGCACTAGCTGCAGAATAAGAAAATAATGGCCTAGGTGGTCTAGCAGAAAATTGAGGTCTAAAACCTCCCTGTGGAGCCATAAACTGCCCTGTAGATCTGGACCTCTTAGAAGATCCACTTTCAAATTCCTGCGTTCTTCTTCTCTGCCTCTGATCTTCCATTTTCTGTGCAAATGCTTGGATCCTAGCTATATCCATATCTTTATTCAGTGCAGCAATAGTACAATCCCTAACCAAATACGGATCCAATCCGTTCACATACCGATGAACTCTGTCATCCATAGTAGCTATAACATTAGGAGCATATCTGGACAAGGAATTAAATCGAAGACTATACTCCCTCACACTTGTATTACCCTGCCGAAGATTTAAGAACTGATCCGCACGGGCCTGACGAGTCTCATATGGAAGATAATGATCAATAAATGCCTCTTTGAACTCTTTCCAAGTAGCTGGGGGTGCATCAATGCCCCTCGACCGTTTCCAGTCTTCATACCAATATATAGCCTCACCTTTGAATCTATACGCGGCTAACTCCACTGTCTCTCTGCCCGATACATGCATCACCTCTAGGGCCCTTTGGATTTGATCAATAAAGTCCTGCGGATCTTCGTTAAGATCGGATCCGGTAAAAGTAGGCGGATCCATCTTAAGAAAATCTTGTGTCCGAAGACTAGCCGCCCTATCAGTACTGCTAGAACCCGCGACAGGAATGGATTGCCCTTGGACTTGCCCAGCAACTATACGAGTCAAAAGTTGCACTGCATTTCTAAGATCTTGATCAACAACATTAATAGGTGGCTCTGGGGATATAGTTCTCCTCTCCCTTATTTCTTCTGGACTGGGGGAAGTTTCTGATGCATGCTCAGCTGGAGCCTCACTTTGATTAGCTGGTATAGTGGGTGACTTACTAGTCCCCTCTCCGGCAGCCACATCTACTTGCTTACCGGTATTCTTGCTTCTGGTAACCGGCATCATTACTATAATAAGAGAAACAAACTGACTCAGTGGTCAACTATGACTTCATATACAATATAAGCTCTATCGCACGATCTAAGACATGAAGAAAAGAAACAATTCCTAAATGTCCATAGCCTCCTGTTTATAGATGTGGTGCACAACACACCGATAAACAAGACTCTACGTAGACACGGCTTTGTAGACTCACTAGGACGAACCTCTCTGATAGCGCCGGTGCCGGTGGTGGGGCAAACCTCAGCGAGGACGCTGAGTCCCTACGGGGGGTGAGTGTAGGGACGGCGATACGTAACGCCTGCATTCACTTAGGCAAATCCCACATCGGTAGTGAAGGGGAACGAAGTGTGCCTTATAGGTGCATGGATACCTTCCACGTATGCGACGCGTTTTAAAACCGTGAGGGGCCGAGGCTCCAAAGCGGACAATTTCGCATGCGCCGGTGGCCTGGGCTGTTACAAAAAATTAGAAACATCAACCTCTTTTTGCCTAGGGTTGCTTGCATTCACCCTACCCAAAGGGAGGGGGCAGTTGTTGACACCTAATTTTTGCCCTCCACAACTAAGTTTAGTCCCGAGTTTCTTTAAATTTTAAATAAAATCATAATATTTATTTTATCCGAATAAAGTTTTTTCATAGTATTTATCTGGTTAAGTTTGTCATTTTAAGTGGCGATAATATATTATCCTATTCAATTATACGAAATTTTATAATTTTGCTACTTAAATATTTATTTCATAAAATATCGAATTTTAAACAAGGCACATCTTGAAAATAAATTATAAGGATTAAAATCTTGATTTAAATATAATTTATTCTCAAAAATAATTTATTCGGAGAGATATTTATTTGATTTATGAAATCAAGAAACTCGGGATTGAATTAGTTGTTAATTTATTTCAAATGTTGTTTTAATTTAGTCAATTTATATAATTGGATCCTAATTGAAATCAATTCGGCCATGATTGCAATGCAATTGGTCATTTGAATTTTATTTAGGCAAAAATTTAAATATAATTATCTAAATTTTATTTATTGGCTATTTAATAAATAGCCCAAGTCAATTTCAGCTGGCCCAACAGCCCCAGCGGCCCAAATCTCCCAACAATGAGCAACCCATCTTTTTTTCTTCTTTCTCTAACAACAATAATCTACCCTAGCCCACACAAAACAAAGCCTCCATAGCCCAATTCCTAATCGGCGACCCTACCCAATTTTTACTCCTCTTTTATCCCTTAATGAGTAACAGCAGCAACACAACATTGAACGCACAACAGCCATCAACCAAAACCTGATCTAGCTCCGACCCACCTCCAACGACCCTGCAACACACCGAACCAGCTCTACCCGGCGACCCTACGACTAATCCAACCCGTATCCGCCATGGCTTCAACGAAATTCTAAAAGTTGGATAGCTCAACCCCAAAATCATTTAGAAATGGTACGATTTCGTACAAATTCACCTCATATTCCTATCCTCTTTTGGAAATTCAAATTTCCCTTCACAAAAACCCCAAAATACCCTCGAATTTTCCTAATCCCACATCGATGGAGCTCAAAGATGGACCCCCCATTTTTGTTCTCTATATAAGGCTCACTATTGAGCAAAAAAGGGGATAAGTCTTGAATGTTGGAAAAACGATCAAGCAAAAAGTTTATATCCTAGTAAGAAATTTTTTTCATAAAAATCAGGTACTTTTCAAAGTCCTCGAAATCACGGTAAAGCTTTGCGGTGGTGGTCGAGATACTATCGAAGCCTCGAGTCCCATTTTGCAGCCCCAAAAGAGGTAAACATACTCTCTTCCCTTTTAATTTCATCATTTTTTTCTTCATCTCTTTTCTCCGTAGAATCAGTTAACTGCTTAGTTGTAATCGTGATAGCGCTTGGTTTGCTTACTGTAGACGCCGTTGATGGCCATAGGATTTGTTTGTGATGACTGTTGTTTTGTTGTTTTTGTTGGTTTAATGATGTTCGCCCCATTGTCGATTCCATATATTTTTTATTTTGCCATTTTGGAATCATAATCTCGTGTTAATCTTATTGGTTAAACTCCCCGTTAGTATATATTGTGAACATGCTGTACTTTTTCATATGATTCGATACCTCTCATAGCGGGGTTTAAACTACTGTTCCTGTATTGACTTTGCTTAAAATGTTCAAAATATAGTGTTCTTTTGACCTGTTGCTCTTCGATGTAGCTGTGAGCTCAATGCGTTGGTATCGCAATTTGAGTTCTAGTTTTGCTTTCAAAGTCATTGCAATCTCTTGAAAATTGTGGTCTATTTTTTTGCTAATATTTAGCTGACCCTTCGTTATTT
This sequence comes from Capsicum baccatum var. pendulum, assembly GCA_030864225.1. Lineage (NCBI taxonomy): Eukaryota > Viridiplantae > Streptophyta > Magnoliopsida > Solanales > Solanaceae > Capsicum > Capsicum baccatum. The sequence goes on along the minus strand of CM061558.1, from coordinate 88,116,120 downwards.
AAGTCCACTTTGTTGCATTAGTTTGATGTTGCTACTGATTTGCCCGTTTCCTTGCCTTATTTCATGCTTGTCTTCGAGTTATCGTGAGCATGTAAAGATGTTCCTCAAATTCCTATTGGTAAGAAATGTCAAAGAATGGATAAATGATACATTATAGAGGTCCTTGCTTTGATGGAAATCACAACTGATGGGTTAGAGTTTTCTTGGCATCGTAATACTAGTCTTGATGCACCAGCGCGAATGTGTTTAGTGTAGTCTAACAGCCATAGGAAAAAAGAAGAAGAAGAATGTTGTTTTATATCTCTTATGGCTTCAAAGTTTCTGTTTTTAATTATTTTGTGTAAGTGGATTCTTTCCTTATTTTTCCCTCTTTTTTTCTGACTATTCGAACACCTTGGTTGTTTTATTTCTTCCTTATTGACATTCATTGGCTCCTGATTTCTGATTCAATTTCTTAATAGGGTCAAAAGTGTAACTCACGATTTTTGTTTTAATGTTTCAAGTTCTAGTTGTTGCATTCTTAACACACTAGTTTGATATTAATTGGGTAGTTTAGGATCGTTAATTCATATGTTGTCGTGTCAACTCAGATGCTATATGTCGTGGTCCTTTCATTCATTACATTCATTGTATTACCACTATAAAAATTCTAGTTTTGTATTGGGTTTATCTTGTGAAAGGATTGAAATTGTTTCCTAAATCATTCCTTGATTCATAATACTTAATTAGTAGTCTGTTACTTTAAATTATTTCTTCTTCCCTTTCTTTTCTCCAATCTGTAAAAGCTGAATCTGATTGCACCTAGTTGAATTTTGTCGAACATTGGACATGAGGATTATCTTAGCTTACAATTAGTTGGTTTTCTGGTTTGTCGAATTAGCATATGTTAACTGTTCCTTCTTTACAATTCACGCTTTTATTTCAGCTCACTCTCTCTAAGCTCCCTAAAAATGTAATTGTTTAGACTTTTGTTTTGCTTTGCAATCATGAGAATCTTCCATTTACTTTCTTTGGATGACCTGGACATATTTTTATGAATCAGCGTTTATCTCTCACACTGTTAGGAAAACTGTGTATGATATATTAATTCTTTCTTCTTGTTTTCTTTTCTTTGCATGGACCCACTTCGGAGTCCCATCGGACTCTTTGCATCTTGTACATTGGCCAATGAGGTCTATCTTTCGAGTCAAGCCCCAAAAGAAAGTCTAAAGTGAGTTCCAACGCATATGGATACAAAGGGTCGAAAGAAGATGGATGGGTTAAAGTCCCATCTTTGAAGCGGCAAAGAGACCAGAAAGTCTCTTTTTGTTTATTTATTTATTCATAGTTGTCTAGTGTATTTATTCATGAGAAAATTTCAGAAACAACAACTATAGAGCCTTAATTGTAACTTTTATAGCAACAGTTTTATAATTACGAAAAATAGCAAATTGTATTTTGTATTTAAGTAAACTGTTGCTATACAAATACTTATACAACAAGATTTACTGTCCTTGTTTTACTCAAATTGGTTGAGTTAAATAAGAAATAATTATCCCATATAATTAAATTTTCATAAATTACTCGTATTTAAATTAGTTGATTGCTTTTCCAAATCAAACTCAAATATGAATCTTGTTATTTTTCTAACTATTTTTTCTTGTTAGTTTTTTCATTTTTTTTTATCTTTTTTTTTTTAAATTTTTTTTTTATTCTTTTTAATTTTTTTTCTTTCCACTTTATTTTCTCTCTTCTACTTCTCTTTTTTTTTTTTCCTTTTTCGTTTTTTGATTTATTTTTTTCTTATTTCATTTGCTTTTTTTTCCTTTTCTCATATTTTTTTTCGTTTTTTTCTTTTTTTTTTAATTTTTTTACACTTCTATTTCTAGTTTCTATTTCTCTTTCTTCTTTTTTTTCCTTTTTCACTTCTTTTTTTTTTTGAATTTTTCTTTTTCTTTTTTTCTTTTTTTTTTACTCTTCTATCTCTATCTTTATTTTTAAAAGACAAGTATCTATATCATATATACATATTCAAAAAATATATAAAATAAATAGACATATAGCTCTGCATATATATTTACGGTAAAAAACATACATATATATCTGCATATGTATCTATACAAATACATATTTGACTCACATGTATATATAAACATATAGAATACAAAATCTCTATAACAAAAATGACAATTTATACATATACATATAGGTAATAAAAAATACATGATACATATCTTAAACGGTAAAAGAAAACAAATAAGTACATATGTTACCCTCTAAAATGACATAGTATGTATGTATAGTTTAAAGACAAATTTAACACCGTATAATAGCTCTGCATATGTATTTACAGAATACATACCTGATCCGTATGTATATTCTTATTTATATAAGTCACCATTTTATTTCGCAAATATATATGAAGATATGTAGTATAGTTATGTTTGTTACTGTTTAATATGATATGATATGTATTTCGTAAAATGTTTGTTTTGTACTGTAAATACATATGTTTTGTATTGTAAATACATATCCAGATCTGTATAATTATGTATTTTGTATGTTTTTTGAATATGTGTATGTGATATATATATTTGTCTTTTCAAAATAAAAGTTAGACATAGAAGAGTAAAAAAAAAACAAAAAAAAAAAAAAAAAGTGAAAAAGAATAAAAAGGGAAGAAAGAGAAATAGAAGTGTAAAAAAAAACAGTAAAGGAGAAAAAAGAAGAAGAAAACGAAAATAGAAAAAGAAAAAAAAGATATGAGAAAGGAAAACAAATGAAAAAAAAAAGTGCAATAGAAGAGAGAAAATAAAGTGGAAAGAAAAAAAAATGAAAAAGAAAAAGAAATCAAAATAAAAAAATAAAATGATAAAAAATAAGATGAAAAAAACTAACAAGAAAAAAAGGTTAAGATATAAGAGAGTGAAAGACAGTAATGATGACAGTAATGATATTTTATTTTGAAATCTTGAAGATAATTATCTTCAAATATGAAAAAAAAAAAATAAAAAAAACGAAAAGGAAAAAAAGAAGAGAAATAGAAGAGAAAAAATAAAGTGAAAATAAAAAAATAAAATGATAAAAAAAAATAAGATGAAAAAAAGGAGTAAAAGATATGACTATATTTGGGGAGGTGAAATAGTGGAGTGAAAATAGGAAAATGTAAAGTAGTGAGAGTAAAACATGCACTTGCTTAGTTTATAAGTAAAATAATGCTACTCTTGCTATAAACTGTAATTTTACAAAAGTGTTGTTATTTAATGTAATTATAATCTTACATATGCTACTTTCTGTTTGTTGTCTCCTTTCTTTATTTCATTATTAATTCATTTGGATCTTAAAATCAAAGTTGTAAATTTAATACAGGTGAAGTGGATTTTGGGTCAAGTAGGTTCGAAAACATAGAATTAGGACAGGTGAAAATGGGTCGAAAGCTCAATTAGATTAGGACAGGTTTCGTTGATTTGGACCCAATGGACTAAGTCTTTTATCTTCTCACCTCACCTTTTATGTGCTTATTTGCCTTTTATTTGTTTAGACTTAGTTAAAATTCCTATTAAGTCGTCCAAATTTATTTTACACAAATCATTTTCTAAAATCAATCACTTTTCAACATTTTTTTTTTAAGTTAGTCAAAAGATATTTTTAAACAGTTCAGATAATCGCAAGTTAGCGGACGTGTTAGGTGCCTTAAACCTTTCTAAAACGTTAATAGGAACTACTTACTCAGAATCTTCAAATTTTAAACAATTTTTTTTGTTTTGGATCATTTAAAGTATCTTATAAAGGTTTCTTAATTCCTTTTCAAAATTAAGTAACGACTCTCAAAAGTCAAAATTTTCGCAAAATAATGTGAGCTTATTTGGATGGTTTATGCTTATTGGAGTCATTATTTTGGAACGGGTGCCTCATTTTACATGTTTAATTTTGTATTTACATTTTGCGTCTCCCATAACTTCGTTTGCTTCTACATTTCGTCTTCATTAAAAGCTAAATCTTGTTGTTGACATTTCAACATCATATCAACGTAGCGTTTCTTCAACTTTGCGGTGCGAGATTTCTACATCGCAAGTATTGTTGCTTATTTCATACGTGGTTATAGTAAGTGTCACACCCCGATTTTTCAGCGCATCCGACCCCGTTAGGGAGTTGGTTTTAGAGAAAATGGGTTTTTTCAATTAAAGTGACGTTTTGAAAAGGAATTATTTTATTTACGGAGTTGCCACTTGAAATTGAGTTTGGGTGTTCCAAGTCACCTTATTGAATCCTTATTCAGAAGGGAATGACTCTTTATTTTTATTTTTTTTTTATTTTTTTTTTGGTCTGCGAACTAGAAATCCGGATAAGGAATTCTGTTGACCGAGGGGAAGGTGTTAGGCACCCCTCGAGTCCCGTGGTTCTAGCACGGTCGCTTTAATGACTTATGTCTGGCTTAAATTAATCTTTTGGATACATAATATTTGTTGTCCTAAAAGTGACTTCTATCCCGCTTTTATTTATGTTTGAATATATTTAAAACTGTATTGATGTGTGGTTTACCGATAGTAATACTTTTCGGCCTTACCACGAGTTTTGAATATATTTCTCGCGCCTTTGTGGCCCTTATGGAGCATCCCATATTTTCAAAATCTAAATAAGCATCTAATAGGTTTAGAACCCATCCAACCCGATTCAATCAGCTTCAAATGGTATGTCAAATTTTATTATAACGAATGGTCGGTAGTAGGGCTTTCCAACTTCCTCGTTAGATTTCTCTTGTATTAGAAACTTAATTTTCTAAAGATCAAGGTCCTAAATCATTCTTTTACGAATTTGCTCCCTTACAAATGATTGTGATGAGTAAACATGTAGACTAGAAGGATTCAAATTGAAGCTTTTTTTTTTCAGCATCAAAAAATGTAAACTACTCTCCTTCAACATATAGATCACAGTAATTGTGCACTAAAAGTTGTAACTTTTGCCTCAAGATAATAGAACATGTAATAATTAGCAAACCTTCTTCGTTAGTGGCACTTTTCCTTTAAGGAAACGATTAATCAAGTCATTAACCATGTATCAAACTCCAATTTTCCAACTTACTAGAATGCCATTGTGAACTACGTCTTATATTTCATCTCAGTTTGAATCTAATTTAATCACTTTACAGTATATTTGGAGATAGTGGTTCACATGACGTGACTGAAATAAGGAATCACCCAATTATAATCAACTTCATCTTGAAACACCATATGGAGATTCTAGCAAGAAAATCTACATATTTCTGAAGTTACACAACATTTTTTGATCTTGCTTCGAACGACAATAATTCATAACAACATTTGGTTTGGAGGATTATGGAAACAGAATGTTGACAGGAAAGTAATAAAATTTAGTTAGTTTCATTTCTAGTTAAGTACATCAGTTAGTATATGAAGAATAATGTGCGCAGATGTGTGTGTATTTTTTTTCTTTTTTTTTTGGTTATCCCTCTTCTTCTATTTTTACATGCATGCATGAATCCTACATTATTGTTCTCATTTAAACATAATTACACTAATCGCGCACTAATTAAATGTACCGCTATATCTTCTCACGTTAACAACTCTAAAAATAATCTTACGCAAAACTCAAAATCATTTTAATGAATATTATTTCAAACCACCAAACGAATTATATTTTAAAAATGTAGAGCCCGAACTACATACAAGTGATGAAATATACACGCTAGATAACGTAAGAAACCATTGAAAATAACTTTATTCATGCTTTTGCTCACGACAAAACTTATAAAATAAATAGTGTAGAATGGGATAAAAATCTGAATAATGAATTAACTAAAAGAGAAGAACGATAGACGTCACCGAAAACTCGACCGGAAATTCAAACTCAAAGTCTTCTTCTTATGTTTTATTTTTTCGTCTTCCTTTTTCTTCCTACTGTTTTTCCTTCTTTTTCACTCTTTTGTTTCTCAAGTGTGAATGTTTCTTTTTTTTTTCTTTCCCCAAATCTTCCATCCCCCTCCATGTGTATATATGTATATGGGTATGTATAGTGTGGTTTGTATAGTGTGTGTAGTGTTCTGTAGATGAGTGTGGAAATAACAACAATAACTTAGTGGGCTATATCAACCAATACAATAATACAAAAAAAAACTTTGAGAATATGCATTTATCTGTCGACATAAACGATATGCAAGTAAATTAATTGTAACGAGGGTAGCCGTCGATTAATATTTTACTAAAGGTTTTAGTTACTTTTTTAAATAGTAGAGTGCAAATATAATTTAAGTTACATAACTAGTAGTAGAATAAATAGTAGTAATCAGTAACCAAAAAAGAAAAGGTCAAGAAATCCAAGAAGTCACAAAACATTTTTTGTTTTCCACTATTAACATTTTCCGTATTCTTTAGCAAAATCGATCCCTCCTTTTTTTTTTAATTGATTTTTCTTTTTACTTAACTGACAATCTCTGTCATACTAGAGCATGGTAAGTTAGATGACAAAATAAAACAGAATGACATATTAAGATATGACCTAATCATAATTTCCTTTTTCTAAAAAAAAATCTTAGATCATGCAACCCTTTAGGATATTACCCTAATGAATATACAAATATAGACACATCAAACACAAACAATCATAGTATACAAGCCTACACGTCACACATTCATGAAGCTTATACCTATTAATAAAAAATATATTTACTTAAACATGCAATAAAATATAGAACGTGATAATAGTTTTTGCTAAATCTAGTGATAGTAATTATGACATGCTCTATATATTACATTAAAACAAATAATAATTTAGATAGATACGTAAAAAAAATACTTCATAAAATATGGGAGCCGAGTCTTGAATAATTGCAATATCGAATTGTACAAGGATGATTGAGATATACCTTTGAGAAGATCGATTCACAATGACAAAATTAATATAATCTACTGATTCTAGGAGCCACGAACTTGAAACTGTGAATGGTAAACTCGAAGTTTAACTTGTCTGCTTGTTTTTCCTTAGTTTTCTTTTCTTTTCTCTCTAGTTTCTCCCCTTTTTTTTTCTTTGGTTGTCTCCCGTTTTTTTTTCTTTGGTTGTATTCTTGTGTTGTTTCTTTCTCCTTTCGTAATCTCTTTTTTTTTTTCATGTAGTGCGTGTGTTTTTCTATATATAAGTGCATTTGTGTATGTCATGGGTTGTGTGGAGGAAAAGTGGGAGAGGTTAAGTAGAAGTGGGAATTGTGGGGTGGTTTGGGTAGTTTAGGTCTCTTTTTTTTCTTTTTTTTAATTATTATTATTAATAAAATAAAAATGATTAAAAACTAATAAAATATAATATAAGTTAATAACTAGTCTTAGGAATATGATTAAGAAATATTAATATCACAACATTCTTTATTAAAAGTTGAAAGAAGAAAACAAATATAATTTAGAAAAAATTCTTTTTTTTTCAAAAAATAAATAAACAATAAAATAAAAACTTATTTAAAATGTGACTCTATTTTTGTAGTTTTCAAAATTTTTAACAAACCTCAAAAAATAAGAAAAGTGCCTAAAATAAAAAAATTAATTGAACATTAAAATGGTATAAAAACATTAGGTTTGGGTCAAAAATTAGGTGTTTACAGAATGCCCCTCTTTGCTTGGAAATATGGAGAATTTCCAAGCAAAGAAGTAAAAATGACTAATTTTGGCTCAACCATTTATTCACTAGTAAATAAGTAGAAAAGAGGTGCGACCGAGCCTTAGTTTTAGGCATCCTACATATCTCGGCTTATAAGAGAATCAGGTCACATGTAGTTCAAGTGGGTGTGGGAATGAATGGATGAGTTGGAGAGCCGATTTGAGGCCCCGTTGAGTTTTCGGTTCGTGGCTCTTTTTATTACATCAGAAAAAAGAAAAATGAAACTAAAAATGAAAGATACAAAATCCTATCTATTCTAATTGTCTTGATTCTCTTGCTTCAGATCTTCTTCTTGGGTCCTCAGTTATCGCTTCACCTTCTTATGGTGGGTACCTTGATCTCCAGATTTGATCTTGAAGTTAGGATTTGAGACTTGAACTTGCAACTTGGATTGTGTCATTGACACTCTTCCAAAGGATGGTTCATAGAATACTTTTGGATGTTTGTTCTCCTGATCAGGAGTTATGCAAATGACTCTTGGGATGTTGGGCCGCTACAGATGCATAGATAACTCTGTATTTTCAAACTAATCATTTTCCACTACTCAAATCAGAGATGGAATGCCATTCTCGACATTAAATCTGTGTTTTGCAGAAAACCTGCAAGCCATCAAAGAAAACGAAATAAAACAAACAAAATTTTTCTGCCCTGAGTTTGTACTGGGAAATTTTTGTGAGTTATTAGAAAAACTACACAACAACTTAAAAATAAATAAATAAAAATGATAGAAATCAAAGCTAGACATGCAATAAAATAAGATTCTTATTCTCAATAATGCAACCAAAGGAAGTTATGCCTTATGAATGCATGAAAAAGAGTTAGGATATTTGCTTCTTAAAATGCAACTAGATTTTGTATGCCCTACGAAGACATAAAGAAGAAAAATAGGAAGGTTTGTTTCCTAAAATATCGACTAGGGGATGGCGCCCCATGAAGACGAAATATAATGTCAACTAGGGGATGGCGCCGAATGAAGACGGATAAGAAAAATTATGAAATGGTGTTTTCTAAGATGTCAACTAGGGGATGACGCCCTATGAAGACGAATAAGATGTCAACTAGGGGATGATGCCCTATGAAGATGAGATAAATTGTCAACTAGGGGATGGTGCCCTAAGAAGACGAATAAGATGTCAACTAGGGGATGGCGCCCTATAAAGACGAATAAGATGTCAACAAGGGGATGGTGCCCTATGAAGACGAGATAAGATGTCAACTAGGGGATGGCGCCCTATGAAGACGAATAAGATGTCAACTAGGGGATGACGCCCTATGAAACGAGATAAGATGTCAACTAGGGGATGACGCCCTATGAAGACGAATAAGATGTCAACTGGGGATGGCGCCCTATGAAGACAAGATAAGATATCAACTAGGGGATGACGCCCTATGAAGACGAAAAAGATGTTAACTAGGGGATGGCGCCCTATGAAGACGAGATAAGATGTCAACTAGGGGATGGCTCCCTATGAAGACGAATAAGATGTCAACTAGGGGATGGTGCCCTATGAAGACGAGATAAGATATCAACTAGGGGATGACGCCCTATGAAGACGAAAAAGATGTCAACTAGGGAATGACGCCCTATGAGGACGAGATAAGATGTCAACTAGGGGATAGCGCCCTATGAAGACGAGATAAGATGTCAACTAGGGGATAGCGCCCTATGAAGATGAGATAAGATGTCAACTAGGGGATGACGCCCTATGAAGACGAAAAAGATGTCAACTAGGGGATGACACCTTATGAAGACGAGATAAGATGTCAACTAGGGGATAGCGCCCTATGAAGACGAGATAAGATGTCAACTAGGGGATGGCGCCCTATGAAGATGAAAAAGATGTCAACTAGGGGATGGCACCCTATGAAGACGAGCTAAGATGTCAACTAGGGGATAGCGCCCTATGAAGACGAGATAAGATGTCAACTAGGGGATAGCGCCCTATGAAGACGAGATAAGATATCAACTAGGGGATGGCGCCCTATGAAGATGAAAAAGATGTCAACTAGGGGATGACGCCCTATGAAGAAAAGATAAGATGTCAACTAAGGGATAGCGCCCTATGAAGACGAGATAAGATGTCAACTAGGGGATAGCGCCCTATGAAGACGAGATAAGATGTCAACTAGGGGATGACGCCCTATGAAGACGAAAAAGATGTCAACTAGGGTATGGCGCCCTATAAAGACGAGATAAGATGTCAACTAGGGGATAGCGCTCTATGAAGACGAGATAAGATGTCAACTAGGGGATGGCACCCTATGAAGACGAAAAAGATGTCAACTAGGAGATGGCGCCCTATGAAGACGAGTTAAGATGTCAACTAGGGAATGGCGCCCTATGAAGACGAATAAAGATTAGGATTTTTTTTTTCAGAAAAGAGAAAAAAAATAAAAAATGCCCTAGTCTTGAATATAAGGGGTTTTATTATTATTATTATTATAATTATATTGATACGAACTTAGAATTATAGGAGTATAACAAAAAAAAAGAAAATTCAAGAAAACTTAACTTAGCTATACTTGTTTTTTTTTTCACTAAACTTCACAAGATTGCTTTGCCCCTGTTCAAGCAAAGAGAAAAAAAATTGTGAGTTTTAAACTTGGTAGTTGGTTTGTGGCCTTGAATCCCTTGGAGGTTTTCCTTATCCTTGCCCCAACTTGATACGGTTGATTAAACTAATTAGTTGGCGAGCTTGAATCTTCATCTTTCAAATTCTGTTGTATTTTTGTTTGTTTCAGTACGATTCTGATCTTCATTTTCAAATGCTTCACTCATAACACTTATCTTAACTGGCTCTCTGTCTTTGTCAAGGTGGTGAACGCCCAATAATCTCTGCTCAATTTCACTGGGAGTCATGGTCAATTTTGCGCGTTTTTCTTTATTTGGCATTTGGTGCGAGACTTACCCATTAAAAAAACAGAGCGTGTAAAAAATGAAATAAGGAAAAATCAAAAGAAGGAATAAAAGAATTATGTTTGAATAGAGGGTATTTCTACCAGTAAAGTAAGAAAGCTTATTTGGAGGTGTATATTGACTTCAATAATGCATGACACACAATTTGGAGTAGATATTTGATCCTTCAAAACTGTCTAATCTCAAATAAGGCTGCACCTTTCAATCAAATCAAAATCATCTTTCTTGATCTTTGTCCTGTCATGATAAACTTTGTTTGACTAAAGTCATTCCTTCTAGGATTTTCTCAATTGACCTCTCTACTTTTGATTGTCTCGTTCATCATTGTCTTATGGCGCCCCTGAGGGTTTTCACCAATAAGATTTTTTTTAATATATATATACACAGCACACAAGGCTTGACATTCTCAAAAATTGATCGGAAGGTCTTGAATGGACAAAGGGAAAAGGATTTTTAGGATAAATTACAACTTGAGAGCCATACAAAAGTGACAATAGGATATATATCTCATCTTTTTTAAATACCAAGATTTTTTTTTTCTTTTGTCGGACCGAACCCCAAGATAGGGCTGCCTACGTATCTATTTAGGAATCAAGTCGAATGTAGTTTAATGCTAACGCATTATCTTTTTTTTTTGACTCCAAAGAGGGTAAGCAAGGAAAGGTAAATAAGGCTCGAAGGGCTAACAAGGGATTAATGACATTTAGTTAAGTAGAATAATGGCCTTTTGTCATCTCAACTTGAGAATGTTAAGCACAAGTGTGTCAAATATAATATCTTTTGACTAAATCGGCATTGATAGCTTTTTCTGTTATTTTTCCATCCAGATCCGCAAGTTGCAAAGCTCCATTTGATAATACTTGTTTAACTATGTCTGGACTTTGCCAGTTTGGAGCAAACTTTCCTTTAGCCTCTTCTTGGTGTGGAAGGATGCATCTTACAACAAGTTGGCCGGACTCGAATTTTCTAGGACGTTCCTTCTTATTGTAAGCTCGCGCCATCCTCTGCTGGTATAATTGACCAAACCAAACTGCCGTCAACCTTTTTTTATCTATTAACGATAATTATTCTAGTCTAGACTTGACCCATTCAGTATCGTTAATTTTGGCTTCACCAATGATTCGAAGCGAGGGAATTTCAACTTCTGCGGGTATCACAGCTTCAGTCCCATAGACTAGTAAATAAGGAGTTGTGCCAGTCGATGTACGGATAGTTGTACGATATCCTAAAAGAGAAAACGGTAATTTCTCATGCCACTGTCGAGATCCTTGGACCATTTTCCTAAGAATCTTTTTAATATTCTTGTTTGCTGCTTCAACAGCTCCATTTGCTTTAGGACGGTAAGGGGTTGAATGATGATGCACGATCTTGAATTGCTCACAAACCTCCTTCATTAGATGACTATTGAGATTGGTTGCATTATCTGTGATAATGGACTTTGGTATACCAAAACGACATATGATGTTCGAATGAACAAAATCCACTACTATTTTCTTCGTGACTGATTTGAAAGTAGCGACTTCTACCCATTTGGTGAAATAGTCAATAGCGACCAGTATGAATCGATGCCTATTAGAAGCTTTTGGTTCTATTGGACCGATTACATCCATGCCCCAAGCAACAAATGGCCAAGGAACAGACAGAGAATGCAGCTCTGAAGGTGGCAAGTGAATCAAATCACCATGAATTTGACACTGATGACACTTGCGAACAAAGCGAAAGCAATCTCGCTCCATAGTTAACCAATAATATCCTGCCCGCATAATCTTTTTCGCTAAAACATCGCCATTCATATGCGAACCACATACCCCCGAATGTACCTCAGTCATGATTCTTTCAGCTTCCTGAATATTAACACATCTCAACAAGTTCAAGTCTGGGGTTCGTTTGTACAGAATCTCCCCACTTAAGAAGAAACCATTAGCAAGTCTCCTAATGGTCCTTTTTTTATCTGCATTGACGTGTATTGGATATTATTTTGACTTTAGGAAGCGTTTGATATCATATTACCAAGGTTCATTATCTGGTTCTACATCAATTATATTGCAGTAACCATGTTGATCTCATATCTGTATCTCTAATGGGTCGAGATGCGTATTTCCTGGGTATGGGAGCATGGAAGCTAGGGTAGCCAGGGCTTCAGCCAGCTCATTATGGGATCTGGGAATATATCTAAACTCGATAGACTTGAACCTTTTGCTAAGGTCCTCTAAGAACTGTTTGTATGGAATGAGCTTGATATCTCTCGTTTCCCATTCACCTTGAATTTGTTGAATGAGTAATTCGAAATCTCCCAACACCACTAGCTTGTGTACATCCAGATTTATTGCCATATTTAACCCCATGATGCAAGCTTCATATTCTGCTGTGTTATTATTACAAAAGAAACGGAGTCGTGCTGTGGCGGGATGATGATTCCCGCTCGGTGAGACAAGAACTGCCCCAATTCCTACTCCTTTGACGTTGACTGCCCCATCAAAATATAATTTCCACGCATACATATCATCTTGAACTTCTTCCTCAATTGAATTTATCTCTTCATCAGGAAAGTAAGTTCACAAAGGATCATACTCATTGTCAACTGGGTTCTCTGCCAAATGATCGGCCAATGCTTGCGCTTTCATAGCGGTACGAGTAACATACACAATGTCGAATTCTGTAAGTAAAATCTGCCACTTCGCCAATCTGCCTGTGGGCATCGGTTTTTGAAAAATATACTTTAAAGGATCCATTCAAGATATGAGGTAGGTTGTGTAGGACGAAAGATAGTGCTTCAACTTCTGAGCAATCCAAGTTAGGGCGCAACATGTCTTTTCTAAAAGAGTATATTTTACCTCATAAATCGTGAACTTTTTGCTCAAATAATAGATTGCTTGTTTCTTTTTACCTGTGATATCATGCTGTCCTAAAACACAGCCAAAAGAATTGTCCATCACTGACAGATATAGAAATAAAGGCCTATCAGGTTCCGGTGGGAACAGTACTGGAGGATTTGCCAAATATTCTTTAATCTTATCAAATGATTCTTGACATTCTTCTGTCCATTAGATAACAACATCCTTTTTTAGCAACTTAAATATCGATTCACATGTAGTGCTGAGCTGAGCGATGAATCTGCTTATATAATTCAGCCTTCCAAGAAAACTCATGACCTCAATTTTATTCTTCGGAGGCGGCAATTCTCCAATGGATTTTACCTTGGAGGGGTCCAATTCAATGCCTCTGCGGCTAATTATGAAACCCAAAAGTTTTCCGGATGGAACTCCAAATGCACACTTGGCTGGATTGAGCTTAAGATTATACTTTCGCAATCTTTCAAAGAATTTCCTCAAGTCGTATACATGATCGACTCGTGTCTTGGACTTGATAATGACATCATCAACATATACTTCTACTTCCTTGTGCATCATGTCATAAAAAATAGTAGTCATAGCTCTCATGTACGTAGCTCCCGCATTCTTTAAACCAAACGGCATGACCCTGTAGCAATAAGTACCCCACGGGGTGGTGAAAGCAGTTTTTTCTGCATCTGTTTCATCCATCAAGATCTGGTGATATCCGGCATAACAATCCACAAAAGATTGGATCTCATGTTTAGCACAGTTATCAACAAGGATATGAATATTGGGTAGCGGAAAGTTATCTTTAGGGCTTGCTTTGTTCAAATCCCTATAATCAACACAAACTCTGATTTTGCCATCTTTCTTCGGTACGGGCACCACATTAGCCAACCATGTGGTGTATTGAGCGACCCTGATCACATTCGCATTCAATTGCTTCATGATTTTCTCTTTGATTTTATCGCTCACGTCAGTTTTAAACTTTCTTTACTTTTGCTGGACCGGTGAAAAATCAGGGTATGTAGGCAATTTGTGGACCACCAAATCCGTGCTTAGACCCGGCGTATCATCACAAGACCAAGCAAAAACATCCTTATACTCGATCAAAATCTAAACAATATCATTCCTGATATTCTGATCTGCATGAATACTTATTTTTATTTTTCTAACCTCCTCACCAGTTCCCAAATTTATTATCTCAGTCTCATTTAAATTGGGTTTGGGCTTATCCTTAAATTGATCCAATCCTTTTTTGACTTCCTTATCAGCTTCACCTTCATCGTATTCATCTACCGTTTGGTTTGTTGATTCGAGATTAGACAACTTTTTAGGATCTAAATGTGAACTCCACGTACATGCCATGTTATCGAAGCCAGTATTAACATAACTGAAATAAGATAAAAAAATAAAAATTAAAAGAGGGAAGAAAAGATAAATTTACTAGAAAACTTGAATTTCATTTAGTTGAATCGGAAAGGATAGAAGGGTTAACATGAAAGAAGAGCAACTAAACTATGTGGACTACAACCTTGAGGATAGTCCAAAATACAAAAGAAAGAAAAACAAAACAACAAAATAAACTACCAAGACTCCTTCCTTGTGGGGAGAGGAGTGGCTTCCCAATTAGTGAGCTTGATATTTGGCCCGACGAACTGCACATCTGCATGGCTAGGGCCTTCACCCATCTGAACCATGTTTACTTTATAAAAAATTTCCGTGAGACCTTGACATATTTCATCCACATCCTTGTTAGCATATGGCTATTGATTTTATTCCTTTTGAGCTTTCATGAAAGATTGGCTAATGTGTGGAACCGGACTTGTCAATTTCTAAGCCTTCTTCTTCTGCTCTTTTGCCCATTTTCTATCTGATGCGGTAGGCTTAAAGACTAAGCCAAAGGAGTTGTGGCTACCGCATGGATCTACAGGGTTTATAATTCCTTACAGCGAAACCCCTAATCCTTTTCCCGGTTCATAACCATTTTGTAGCATTTGGCTAGCCACCATGATTGAAGTAGAAGAGAGATAAGGCCCTGGAATCGATGTGCCTTCCACGACTTGATCAGCTGTCACAATTTCAAAGGCTTGATAAATGGAAGATTCACAACCCCCTTTTGTTTCGATACAGGGTACAAAAGGATCTCGATGTATGGGAAGGTCATCCTCTCCATGTACAATGATTTCCTGATTGTCGTGTTCAAACTTAACTACTTGATGAAAAGTAGAAGGTATGGCTCTGGCTGTGTGGATCCATGGTCTTCCTAAAAGTAGGTTGTAGGAAGCATCCATGTCTATTACTTGAAAGGTGATTGTAAAATCAACTGGTCCAATAACCAAAGCAAGATCTACGTCACCAATTGTGTCTCATTTTGCACCATCAAAATCCCGAACACATACATTATTGGACCGAATCCTATCTGGGCTGATTTTTAATTTTTGCAAAGTAGAGAGAGGACAGATATCTACTCCTGAACCTCCATCGATCATTACCCCTTTTATGTAATATCCTTTTAATTTGATAGTCAGATGCAAAGCCTTGTTGTGACCAGAACCTTCTGTGGGTAACTCATCATTAGTGAAAGTGATTCTATTTGCTTCAAATATTCTATGAACCATCCTTTCTATTTGACATACCGTAGTTTCCTTTGGGACGTATGCTTCATTCAACAACTTAATCAATGCCTAACAATGTTCTTTAGAATGTAGCAGCAGGGATAATAATGAGATTTGAGCTGGGGTTTTCCTCAATTGATCGACAATGGAATAGTCTTAGGTTTTTATTTTCTTCAGAAATTCCTCAGCCTCTTCGTTTGTGATAGGTTTTTTCATTGGCCCTTGACTATCTTTAAACTGTTTTGGTCTCCTTAATTCTTTTGGAACATAGCATCTTCCTGATCGAGTCAGACCCCCTGTTTCGTTTGTTTCTTCCATGACCTCTTTTCCTTTGTACATCACTGTGGTTTTGTTGTAGTTCCATGGGATGGTTTTCAAGCTTGTCACTGGGAGCTGTGCTGCGTGTCTTGTGACAATTGGCTCTGTTATCTTTCTCATGTTGTTGCGCTGTTGGTCGAACCATGCGGGACCACTCGAAACATATAGTTTTGGCCCACCTTGTGCCATTCCCTTTAGCTTTACAGGAACATATAATACCATCTTTTCTGAATCTCGGGGTCTTATAATGGAACTCGCTCCTTTCACGATCAGTGATTCTCTTTGCATATACTTCAGTGCTTCACTCGGGTTCTCTTTCAAGGTGCCTATTTCCATCATTGCTTGGCTTGTTGGCTTGTAGTCTCTATCGTTAAAAATCATCCCCATGACGTGTGTGTTACTGTGATTAGGAAGTGGATTGTCGGTGACATTCAGTGCTTCTTCTTTTTGTATTACGATTGCCTTGCTTTCGATTAACTTTTCAATGGCTCTCTTCAGATTCCAACAATTTTTGGTACTGTTACCTTGGACGTTTGAATGGTACTCACACCTTACATTAGGATCAAACCAACTTGCATTCGGATCCACTTTGAAAGGCAAAATAGGTTCAATCCATCCTAATTTGACCAATCTCCGCAACAGGCTCGTATATGATTCTCCAATTGGGGTAAAGTTTTCCCTTGGCCTCTATTCTCTTGTATAGTCTGCCTGAACATACAGATTACGATGGGCTTGTAAATTTGGCTGCCGCGGATGAAAACTTTGTGGCACAGGTGCCCGCCATTGTGGACGCTGAGGAGGTCGGGCATACGCTTGAGCATTAAGAACAACAGGTTGAGGTGTATAATAATGTTGAGGAGGGCTGGGTTGTCCCTTTTGGACGTGAACATAAGGGGAGTTCCATCCCCTTTGGGCATTGCCCGGTCCTGATGCCATTATGGATCCTTCCTCCTTCTTTTTCTGATTTCCGAAACTACCTGATCCACTCTGAATGACTTGTGTTGTGGCCCTGAGGGCGGTTTGGCTCATGATTTTTTCTAATTTGATGCCATTCTCCACCATTTCCCCAATTTTTATTGCTTCGGTGAAAGGTTTACCAATCGCGGCTAGTAAATGATGAAAATAATCGAACTCTTGAGTTTGGAGAAAAACGTCAATCAATTCCTGGTCCTTCAATGGCGGTTTGACTCTAGATGCCGGTTCTCTCCATTTTATGGCAAACTCTCAAAAACTTTCAGATGGTTTTTTCTTCATATTAGCGAGAGAAGTGCGGTCAGGGATAATATCGAGATTGTATTAAAATTGTTGTACAAAATCTTGAGCCATATTATCCCAAATGTGCCAATAGGAGATGTATTGATCGATAAACCATTCGGAGGCTATTCCCGTCAGACTTTCCCCGAAATAGGCCATAAGCAGCTCCTCTTTCCCTCCTGCTTCTCTAAGTTTATTGCAATACCTTTTTAAGTGGGCCACTGGGTCACCATGACCACTATATTTGTCGAATTTTGGGGTCTTGAACCCTATTGGCAGATGAACATTAGGGAACATACACAGGTCTTTGAAAGAGACGCTTTTGTGTCCTCCCAATCCTTGTATGTTTCTCATACTCTGTTCCAGACTCCTCACTTTTCTAAATATCTCTTCTCGTTCTTCATTCATAATAGCCTTCTCAATCACGATGTGAGACTCAGGCTGATGAGTGGGCTGATATGAATTTATGGGTTTGAATGCCAATTCAGGAGGATAGACTTGATCATGATTTAGCTCGTTGATAGGCTTCTGTATCATTGATGGAGGATTTATATTAGTTGTCACGGTCGGAATAAAAAGCGGGTTGTTCATGAATGATGGATTTGGAGGACGCATGGTGGATGTGCCAGCAACGCTAGACACATTAGCGTATGGACCAAATCCAGGCGGATAAAGTGGATCGTCGACTTGGGCTTGAGTAGAACTGGGATGATTTGCATATGAAAGGCCAGGAATCGAGGAAGGCGGGGCTTGTCCATTCGCCCAGGCCTGATTTCCGCAATTTGTTGCTTCAATAACCTATTCTCCTCCAAAGATGCGAACTCTCGTGGAACTAACTGATCTCGACCTTCTTCATTATCAGATTCTGTTCCATCTTTTCGAGTCATCTTCTTTTTTCCTTTATACCTTGTGTTGTACGAGTGAGAGTCCAGCTTAACCACAACCAACCACCTTATTCTCTCTCTCTTTGAAATAGAAACAAATATGTTAGGATTTAGAGCTTTTAAAAATATTGATATATTCATAACTAACTCAAATGTCATGCACCTAAGTAATTTCCTTCCTGAAATGGACT
Source organism: Capsicum baccatum var. pendulum (assembly GCA_030864225.1). Classification (NCBI taxonomy): domain Eukaryota; kingdom Viridiplantae; phylum Streptophyta; class Magnoliopsida; order Solanales; family Solanaceae; genus Capsicum; species Capsicum baccatum. The sequence goes on along the minus strand of CM061558.1, from coordinate 88,097,463 downwards.
TAGGAAAACCCTCTTGTTTCATCCCGGCTTTGGTGAATTAGTTTTTACCCTCATTATTTAACGCCAACATCTTAAAATTATTACTTGAAACTTGAAAAAATATTTGATCGCACCCGCCGAGGGTTGCCTACGTATCATGTTTTACATGAATCAGATCATCACGTAGTTCATGGATATAGTAAACATATGTATATATTCAGAAATAAAGAGAATAAAAACTTGAAACAAATGTGAAATTTTCCATACATTTCCAACTGTTCTTAAAACAAAGCTTTAATGAAAGGAAACTAAAATTATCTAAAACTAGAACAGACTTGAAATACTGGAGAAATACTAAAAACCTATATAGAAACTAACTCTAAGAAAATAAGGTCTTTAATAATTATCATCAAGATGCCTTCCAAAGATGTCTTGCAACTTAATCCTCCCTCAGACTTGAGTAGATCCTGGATAATGCTTTTGGCAGATGTGGAGCGAGAGCACATGCCTGACGGCCTAGATTTTCATCACCTCGGTGAAGATACTTAGCATAAACATTAATCAAGGTTTCACTGAGCTGAAGTACTTCTCCCCTGTCCTCGATCATACTTTTATGGCAGTTTTGCACCCAATGTTGCGTAGTGCGAACGGTATGCTTTAGGTCTCCTTCTTGTTCATGAAGGTCGTCGATCTGATAGTGAAGCGCCTGTCGTTCGGTCATCCACTGGTTTTTGTCAACTTCAACTTCCTTCTAAAAAGTCATGAAGCGTCTCGCTATTTCTCTTTCCTATTCCATGGAAGCTTTTAGCTGAGCTCGAAGCTTCAACTGTGTTCTTGTCAGCAAGGCCTTCTCTTTCTCAAAATCACTCGATTGCTGCTCCATAGCACCGGTGGCAATATCCAGGTCTTCTTGTAGGGCATGCATGGCAACACGGTTGTCTCTCTCAATCTCCTTACGAGCTGACCTAATTCTGGACTTAAATCTCGCCTCATGGTGAACCAATTCTTCTCTAGCCCTTTCCAAATCATTATTTAAGACGTGCAGAGTAGACTGATAGTTCTCTTCTACCTCTCGTTGAGCCTGCTTAATTCTGACTTTGATCTCTGCTTCTCGATCCACTGGCTCTCTGGCTGACCTTTCTGGCATAGCTTTAGGAGGAGGCTGGTCATGAAACCATGGTAGATACCAATAGTCTACCTCGCCCTTGTCGCGGTCTTCCACCATGTGATCGAAACCCGAAAGTACACATCCTTCCCAAATCTTAAGTATCTCAGTCTTCCTTAGAGGGATGTCAGGGAGGAATTCGTACATGAACTCTTTCATATCCTCGACTGGTGGTATATGCTGACGTCGACCGAATTGTCGCATGACTCTTAGTGGAACGTAGGGCTGAACACCTCGGAGACCCATTAAGACGATGAAGGGTCGGAAAGTAGACATATATATCACCTCTTTTGAGGGGAATCAATGAACATGCTCGAGCATCCATAACTGCAATAGAATGTTACATACTTAAAAATAGTCTGCTCCATTTTTGCACATCGTCAGGGCCCGATAAATGTCTGCCAAAATCATGGGCACAAGGGTGACCTTAGGATTCTTCTCAAAAGCGGTAATAAACGCAGCCTGATTGGTGCTGATTTTTCCTCCTCTCTTTGGAAATACCATGATTCCCAAAAAAGCCACTATGAATGCTTCAGAACGGTGCTTTTTCCAGGTTTGGTAGCACCGCCCGTTGTTAAGTTCTGATTTAAACAACTCGAATCCCCTTTCCTGACCATATCTTTCGTACAAAAATTCTAGAAGAACCCATCTATTTTCCAGGCAGCCTCCTATGTTCATCTCTTTTATGTGCAATAGCTCGAAAAATCTTTCGGAAGTGGCATGCTTCGGTATCATGGGTTCTCCTCGGTGAAGGTTCTTTCTCTTTCCAATAAATGCTCCTATTTCCTCCAGTGTGGGAGTAAGCTCAAAGTCAGAGAATCAAAATACGTTGTTTGAAGGATCCCAAAACTGTACCAAAGATTCTATCACGTCTCTTCATGGTTCAACACTCAACAGACTCCTTAAAAATCTCAAGTGTTTATATACTTCTCCCTGTCCATAGTCAGTCATATTGTTATACCATATCCGCAATAGCTTTGGAACTTTATCCAACACCATGAAATGGGGTACTTCATCATCCCTCGGCCTCTTGTCACTCCTTCCTACTGAGTTCATATTGCCCTATAGGATAATGATTGCAAATAAGAATTCTATTTTAAACATCCTAAAGCAAGACAAAAATAATTTTCGAAAGAAGTTGATGGAACGACATGGAATAAGATTTCAAAACGCATGAGAAAACAATAACTGACAAAACAGGAAGTATCCAAGTCTTCTAAAACATGCTAGAGTAGAGACAATAATTTGATGACGTTTGAACCAGACATATCAGAAATAATTAAATTATTAAAACAAAATAGTGGACCAAATTATTTAACAAAATTTTAATTGTGTTTGACAAAAATGGGCTCTATGATATTCCTAAGAAAGATTTTAAAACCAAAGAAAATGGACATAACGAGACCACGACGTTAAAACCACTTAATCTTTTCAGAAAAGTTCTAGGTAATAATATTATATATTTTCCAAAATAAACCCTTAAAAACTTTTATTTAACCCCCTCCCCCTTTTTTTTAAATCAATTAATTCACTTAAAAGCCGGTCCACATTCGATATGGCATTTTCTATAATGCAAAAAGTAGCACATAAAATGTACATGATGGTCTCAAAAGGTGACACCTGACCTAGACGGACCCGATCCCAGGGTCGAGCCCCACTAAGTCAAAAATACACGTGATACAAATAAAACGCAGTCTATTAGGGATAACCATGTCTAAGTTCCAGTTATGTTAGGTTTAACCTGGTGGAGTTAGGTATTTAGACTGTCAACAAAACGAGTGGACAACTCGAGTCGGCAAGGGATAGCTTTATCGGTAGCAGGGCTTTCCGGCCTCACTGTTGGTCCCTTCCTATCCTAAATCATGGGTGACTACAGAATCATTCCCAAGAGCATTGCCGCATCTCTGGTATCTCAAGCTCGGGAGTGTATACCGCATCTCCGAATATACAGTATCTTAGAAGACACAGAGGGGTGCGCGAAAGAAGACAGTTTATAATGCAATTCAAATAATATCAAAGCAGTTGAACATGTAGGCAAATAACACATTTAGGTCAACAACATACAATATCAAAATTAAATAAAGCCAATTAAGTCAATATAAAAGCTCGAATCCTAGTTACCTCCCCAGTGGAGTCGCCATCTGTCACACCCCGATTTTTTACCGCATCCGACCCCACTAGGGAGTTGGTTTTAGAGAAAATGAGTTTTTCAAATTAAAGTGACGTTTTGAAAAGGGATTATTTTATTTACGGAGTCGCCACTTGGAATTGAGTTTGGGTGTTCCAAGTCACCTTATTGAATCCCTATTCAGAAGGAAATGACTCTTTATTTTTATTTTTTATTATTATTATTTTTTTTTGGTCTGCGAACTAGAAATCTGGATAAGGAATTCTGTTGACCGAGGGGAAGGTGTTAGGAACCCCTCGAGTCCCGTGGTTCTAGCACGGTCGCTTTAATGACTTATGTCTGGCTTAAATTAATCTTTTGGATACATAATATTTGTTGGCCTTAAAGTGACTTCTATCCCGCTTTTATTTATGTTTGAATATATTTAAAACTGTATTGATGTATGGTTTACCGATAGTAATACTTTTTGGCCTTACCACGAGTTTTGAATATATTTCTCGCGCCTTTGTGGACTTTATGGAGCGTCCCATATTTTCAAAATCTAAATAAGCACCTAATAGGTTTAGAACCCATCTAACCCGATTCAATCAGCTTCAAATGGTATGCCAGATTTTATTATGACGAATGGTCGGTAGAAGGGCTTTCCAACTTCCTTGTTAGATTTCTCTTGTATTAGAAACTTAATTTTCTAAAGATCAAGGTCCTAAATCATTCTTTTACGAATTTGCTCCCTTACAAATGATTGTGATGAGTAAACATGTAGACTAGAAGGATTCAAATTGAAGCTTTTTTTTTCAGCATCAAAAAATGTAAACTACTCTTCTTCAACATATAGATCACAGTAATTGTGCACTAAAAGTTGTAACCTTTGCCTCAAGATAATAGAACATGGAATAGTTAGCAAACCTTCTTTGTTAGTGCCACTTTTCCTTTAAGGAAACGATTAATCAAGTCATTAACCATGTATCAAACTCCAATTTTTCCAACTTACTAGAATGCCATTGTGAACTACGTCTTATATTTCATCTTAGTTTGAATCTAATTTAACCACTTTACAGTATATTTGGAGATAGTGGTTCACATGACGTGACTGAAATAAGGAATCACCCAATTATAATCAACTTCATCTTGAAACACCATATGGAGATTCTAGCAAGAAAATCTACATATTTCTGAAGTTACACAACATTTTTTGATCTTGCTTCGAACGACAATAATTCATAACAACATTTGGTTTGGAGGATTATGGAAACAGAATGTTGACAGGAAAGTAATAAAATTTAGTTAGTTTCATTTCTAGTTAAGTACATCAGTTAGTATATGAAGAATAATGTGCGCAGGTGTGTGTGTATTTTTTTTATTTTTTTTTGTTATCCCTCTTCTTCAATTTTTACATGCATGCATGCATGCATGAATCCTACATTATTGTTCTCATTTAAACACAATTACACTAATCACGCACTAATTAAATGTACCGCTATATCTTCTCACGTTAACAACTCTAAAAATAATCTTACGCAAAACTCAAAATCATTTTAATGAATATTATTTCAAACCAATAAACGAATTATATTTTAAAAATGTAGAGCCCGAACTACATACAAGTGATAAAATATACATGCTAGATAACGTAAGAAACCATTGAAAATAACTTTATTCATGCTTTTGCTCACGACGAAACTTATAAAATAAATAGTGTAGAACGGGATAAAAACCTGAATAATGAATTAACTAAAAGAGAAGAACGATAGACGTCACCGAAAACTCGACCGGAACTTCAAACTCAAAGTCTTCTTCTTATGTTTTATTTTTTCGTCTTCCTTTTTCTTCCTACTGTTTTCCCTTCTTTTTCACTCTTTTGTTTCTCAAGTGTGAATGTTTCTTTTTTTTTTCTTTCCCCAAATCTTCCATCCCCCTCCATGTGTATATATGTATATGGGTATGTATAGTGTGGTTTGTATAGTGTGTGTAGTGTTCTGTAGATGAGTGTGGAAACAACAACAATAACTTAGTGGGCTATATCAACCAATACAATAATACAAAAAAAAACTTTGAGAATATGCATTTATCTGTCGACATAAACGATATGCAAGTAAATTAATTGTAACGAGGGTAGCCGTCGATTAATATTTTACTAAAGGTTTTAGTTTCTTCTTTAAATAGTAGAGTGCAAATATAATTTAAGTTACATAACTAGTAGTAGAATAAATAGTAGTAATCAGTAACCAAAAAAGAAAAGGTCAAGAAATCCAAGAAGTCACAAAACATTTTTTGTTTTCCACTATTAACATTTTCCGTATTCTTTAGCAAAATCGATCCCCCCCCCCCTTTTTTTTAATTGGTTTTTCTTTTTACTTAACTGACAATCTCTGTCATACTAGAGCATGGTAAGTTAGATGACAAAATAAAACAGAATGACATATTAAGATATGACCTAATCATAATTTCCTTTTTCTAAAAAAAAAATCTTAGATCATGCAACCCTTTAGGATATTACCCTAATGAATATACAAATATAGACACATCAAACACAAACAATCATAGTATACAAGCCTACACGTCACCTATTCATGAAGCTTATACCTATTAATAAAAATATATTTACTTAAACATGCAATAAAATATAGAACGTGATAATAGTTTTTGCTAAATATAGTGATAGTAATTATGACATGCTTTATATATTACATTAAAACTAATAATAATTTAGATAGATACGTAAAAAAAATACTTCATAAAATATGGGAGCCGAGTCTTGAATAATTGCAATATCGAATTGTACAAGGATGATTGAGATATACCTTTGAGAAGATCGATTCACAATGACAAAATTATTATAATCTACTGATTCTAGGAGCCACGAACTTGAAACTGTGAATGGTAAACTCGAAGTTTAACTTGTCTGCTTGTTTTTCCTTAGTTTTCTTTTCTTTTCTCTCTAGTTTCTCCCTTTTTTTTTTCTTTGGTTGTCTCCCTTTTTTTTTTTCTTTGGTTGTCTTCTTGTGTTGTTTCTTTCTCCTTCCGTAATCTTTTTTTTTTTTTTTTCATATAGTGCGTGTGTTTTTCTATATATAAGTGCATGTGTGTGTGTCATGGGTTGTGTGGAGGAAAAGTGGGAGAGGTTAAGTAGAAGTGGGAATTGTGGGGTGGTTTGGGTAGTTTAGGTCTCTTATTTTTTCTTTTTATTATTATTATTATTATTATTAATAATAATAAAATAAAAATAATTAAAAACTAATAAAATATAATATAAGTTAATAACTAGTCTTAGGAATATGATTAAGAAATATTAATATCACAACATTCTTTATTAAAAGTTGAAAGAAGAAAACAAATATAATTTAGAAAAAATTCTTTTTTTTTCTAATAATAAATAAAAAAATAAATAAACAATAAAATAAAAACTTATTTAAAATGTGACTCTATTTTTGTAGTTTTCAAAATTTTTAACAAACCTTAAAAAATAAGAAAAATGCCTAAAATAAAAAAATTAATTGAACATTAAAATGGTATAAAAACATTAGATTTAGGTAAAAAAATTAGTTGTTTACAGTAAGTGAAATGAAACATTTAACTTGACATAGTAATATTATTTTTTATATTAACAAAATTAATTCAAGATAATAAGATGTTGTCTATGTGTTTATATAAATTGCATGGATGTTATTAAAAAAATTATTTACTGATACGAAAATTTAAGTAGTTTAATGTAAAATTCTAGAATGTTTTTACTATTAAAAGAGTACATATGCAATTTTCTTTTTGTTGTAATTTTTTGACATAATTTCAATGTTATTTAATAGAAAATAGATTCATAAAATAAATTATCAATTTTTATTTTTGAAAAATTTGATGGATTTCCCATCCTTTGATCTTTCTCTGTTAGAGTGTGCTCTAACTAAAAGTTTTGAAACTTAAAGTAAAGACTTTATTAGCCTCTTCCTTGAGCCGCATTTGATCCGGCCATAATATTACAAGTATTCGAGTATCTTTCTCTTCATGTAACAAATCATATTATTCTTCTCCATCACTTGGCCTAGTTATTTTGACGTACGCAAGAAGTAAAGTGAAAAAATATGATAGTGATGACTACGTAGAGAAAGCATGAAATTTTTATAAGTTGCTTAAGCAAAGTAATATGTTTCATAAGTTTATTAGAATTGTTGGAATTACTATAATTCCTTCTTTGTACGAAAGGAACACTCCCCAATTTACACTTCTTATATTTTTTTTTATTTAAGAGAACGGAATTCTCACTTCATTTTTGTTTTTACAAAAACAAAAAATTTGTATATCATAAGTAAGGAAATAAGAGAATAAGTATATCATAAGCAGAGGAAAATATCTAACATATAAATTTATGAGGACACTGATTTCTATGTTGTATGCTTGTTAATGGAGAAAATTTATTTCTCATTGTGGATCACCACCATATATTACTAATGCCAATTACTTAGGAGTCGCACTAAGAATTTGGAGAAACAATTAACAATAGACCATCTGTTTGATGCTTCTAGTATCAAGAATTGTGATTTACAAGTCGTATTACAAAAATGCTACATCTAATTCTATTTCTGAAGAGCAATTTACAAGTCACATTCCGTTAAAATGATTTACAAATTGAATTGTAGAAATCCACCATTTATACTATTACTTAAATTCATTTTTGAACCTACTTTTATGCCCTTTGACCTCATTCGAGATGATTAAGACGACACAAAATTCTCAAAACTTGATTAAAACTAAAAGAGAAACTCTCGTAAGTAACTTAAAAACTCAATTAAATATTTGACACTAAGACAATAAATCTTTGGTACTATTTCAATATAGTAATAGAATCCTAATTAAATGTTTAGGACTTTGACAATGAAACTTTGATGCTACTAAAATATAGTAATCGATACAACTTACATTCGTTGATAGTATACTCTTAAATATATGTTAAACATGTTGTAGCACGTGCCTTTTTTGTGTGTTCATAAAAATAGCCACAACCTTTACTTCCATGCAACTGAAATAGGACTTCTAACTTTCTGGTATTCATTTCTGGAGTTGATCCACGTCAATTGTTATTCTGCAAAGCTTTTCCTTTGTCTCAATTCTCTTCCTTGTAAAAACCAAACTCTGTAACTTAAACTTTGATTTACGCTTAAATATTAGACGTCACAATTTAACTCTCAAATTGAATTAGGACTCTCCACATTTGTCACTCTTCTTGAGATCATTTTTCGTGTTTTTTCCTTCCTTAAAGATTACAGAAATAGAGGGGTAATTGAGGCTAAAACCCTTGTGTTTTTTCGCAAATTATCGTGGCAGCTAACATTCTTGTGAGGAATGCTAAAGGTTTTTGAGTGTTTGTACCCAAAAGTGTAAAGGTGAGTGATTAGTCATTGGCCCAAATGTCATATATTAATTCGAGATCATCAGATCTTTCTCTGATTTACCTATCCAGCTCCTATAGCGAAAAGTCCAGCTTGGTGTATTACCATCCATGATTGGTTGGTTAGTTGTCTCTACAGTAATCACTGGCGCGAATTTAATTACAACTGGTGATCATTTAGGATGAATTGAATGGAGCAGCGCAGCGATGCCACTAACATGAGGACAAGAACATTAAAGTTCCTGATAAGACGGTGAAATTTACTCTTTTTGTATCCTCAGGAAGTCCATTATGTCTTATATTTTTTGGCAAAGCATCGATAATGTTAACACCTGGAGTAGATGTGGATTCAAGATTCTGAGTTCTATAAAGATATAGGCTCAGCACATGACATTACACTATTTATTAAAGTTTTTTTCACATGTATACAAAAGGAGCACCCCGTGTTCACGCATGATCTGGTAAAGGACTGCACCCTAAAGAATATGATGCAGAGTCTACCATGATGCAATCATTAGTGTCTGATTTCACAACTTGAACCCATGAACTTTAGGCAACATATGAGAATTTTTTCATTTCTCCAAGGCTCCCTTCCTACTCTCTCACACAAACACACAACACATAGAAATAAAGAATTGCGGGTTTAATAAAAGTTGACCAGGCGCAACAAAGTCAAGTTTGAGAATTGAAGGATCAGTAAAACTTGGACCCCTTGAAAAAAATTATGCTACAGCAGGCGCATTAGATTTTTTTATAACTGTGCCTCTAAATATGATTCGAGTTGTTGGTTTGCGTTGAGTTTATACAGCTTTGAAACTGAATTGATTCGTCAAAACCAATCAAAGTTGCTGGAAGAACATGTACATCAACAGAATATTTCTCCAAATTTATTGATGTATTTGCTAGGATAATGGCAACACCTCCTGATTCATTAATAACTTGACCTTTCTCTGCTCGTTCATTAACTCCACGATCACATACAATAATATTTTCATGAACTTTTGCGTTTGAAAGAGACCCTCCTAAGCGAAATTCACTTCCATTATCTCCATCGTTGAGATAAACAAGCTCAAGAACTTTCTGAGAATTTTGAACTTGTTTCCCGGGGTATGAGGATTCTCCATACACATACTTGCCATTACCTGTTGGAAAATATGTATGAGGTGTTATTTTCAATGGTGTTTTAGGGTACAAGAATCTGTATTTAGGCACAACAACTTCAACACTAGTTCAAGTTTAAAACAAGAACACTATGAAGTACAAAAACACCCTCAACACAAGATCAAAGTGATCTTTCTAAGAAATATGTTTATTTTTTCAGAAATTAAGATGAAACAAAAATATAAAGCCAAGTCCCCCAACTTCACGGAGAAATCTTAAGGAATAATTTCCCTCACTGTACCCGAGGTTTTGGAATCTTTCTCCCAGGATAAAATAGTTTTCAATCCAACTATAGTGGTACCTCAAATAATTAAATCCGTCGAACTCACTCAACGATTTGATTGATTACAAAGAGTGTTTTGAAGACAAGAAGAGTTTTTATTTCAGAATATTTTTCATTCATTTCTAAACCTGTGGATGAAAGCAGGTTTATATAGCCATCAGATGCCTCTTCTGAAAGGTGACAATGGTTCACTTAAAAGGTGTATCCTTTGGAAGAGTCATGTCTATTCATTCAAAACATTGTGTCTTTTTCTGAACAGACAAAACTATCTGAACAGTCACACCTTTTCCAAAATAATATGTCTTTTGCTCAAAGGTTATGTCCCTCCATTTTCCATTCACACCAATTAAACCCAACAATCCCCCACATGAATGGGGAATAACTATTCTTTGTAAAACTTTATGGACAAGTATGTGATCATCAAGCAAAGACTGATTGCATCTGGATAAGTGGGTTTCTCTTTGAACTTTCCGTAGTGAACATGCATCGGGTGCACTCAGTCAATCAGTAGATTTGATATCTTTGAACCGTCGAGCTTTAATATACACCTAGACAACACATGTCACACCACCAACCTTTTACCGTTTATGGTTCTCACGGTTTTGTTCTTTTCATCCATGAACACGTCCCGATTTTATGAGAGCTTAGAGAATAGGCCTTTACTAACATTCTCCTTAAAGTGGCTTCCATTTTGCCCTCACATAGGTGATTTCTATACGTTCAATCCTATAGATTTAAACTATTTGGTCAAATTGCCAAATTTAGATAATCATTAAAAGACTTTTCACCTTAAGTCTTTTCTTTGTTTACTACGCATTGTTTGCATCATGAGAATGGGTTGGGTAATTGACAATGTTGAACCTGTCAGACACAACTTTGTTTGATCTCCTTGAACCTAGCTCTTGGGATCTCCAGTCTGCTAGGTAGAGTTACCGCTATGCTGACTTGTCCCAGGCCTTAAACCCATTCTCTTGGATGTCCTTTCCACTCCTTCTCTAGATAGGCCTTTTGTAAGTGGATCCGACACATTATTCTTTGACTTAACATAGTCAACAGTGATAATTCCACTAGAGAGAAGTTCTCTAACGGTATTATTTCTCTGTTTTATGTGATGAGATTTACCGTTGTACATCATGCTCTCTGCCCTACCTATTATCGCTTGGTTATCACAGTGTATACATACTGGTACCACTAGTTTGGGCCAATAAGGAATATCTTACAAGAAATCCCAAAGTCATTCTGTTTTTCACCGGCTTTATCCTATGCGATAAATTCATATTCCATTGTAGAGCTAGCAATACAAGTCTGTTTGGATGATTTCCAAGAGACTGCTCCTCCACTGATAAAAAATACATATCCACTTATGGATTTTACTTCGTTGGATCCTGATCCAATTTGCATCACTATATCCTTCAAGTACCGCAGGATATTTATTATAATGAAGGCATAGTCTTGAATGTATTTTAGATACCGCAAAACTCTTTTCATAGCCATCCAATGAGTTTTGTTGGGATTACTTGTGTACCGACTCAACTTACTAATAGTGCATGCTATGTCTGGTTGTGTACAATTCATTATATATATTAAACATCCCAATACTCTTGCGTACTCCAATTGTGAGTTACTTCCACCTTCATTCTTTCGAAGTGCAAAGCTCACATCCAATAGAGTCTTGGCAATACCGAATTCGATATACTTGAATTTTTCAAGTACATTTTCGATATAATGAGACTGTGACAATGCCAACCCCTGTAGAGTTCTATGAATTCTTATTCCTAAGATCACATCCACAACTCCAAGGTCTTTCATATCGAACTTACTCTCGAGCATTCATTTTGTTGCATTTATGTCAAAAATGTCTCTACTGCTGATCAACATATCATCCACCTATTAACAAATAATGACTTGGTGATTCGGAGTATCTTTAATGTAAACACATTTATCACATTCATTTATCTTGAACCCATTTTCCAACATGGTTTGGTTAAACTTCGCATGCCATTGTTTAGGTGCTTACTTTAGTCCATACAACGACTTAATAAGTTTACACACCTTATTCTCCTTTCCTGGAACCACAAAACCCTCAGGTTGTTCCATGTAAATTTCTTCCTCCAATTTTCCATTTAAGAATGTGGTTTTCACATCTATTTGATGGATTTCAAGACCATATATTTCCTCCAAGGCAATTAACATTTGAATCGATGTTATCCTTGTTACTGGCAAGTATGTATCAAAGTAATCAAGACCTTTTTTTTGAAGCCTTTTACTACAAGTCTTGCCTTGTATTTGTCAATAGTACCATCCGCTTTCATTTTTCTTTTGAAGATCCATTTAGAACTTAAAGGTTTATTTCCTGGAGGAAGATCAACCAACTCCCACGTATGGTTGCTTAAGATTGAATCAATCTCACTATTGATTGTCTCTTTCCAAAAGGATGAGTCTGACGGCGACATCGCTTCTTTAAATGTTTGAGGCTCATTTTCTTAGAGAAATGTTACAAAATCCGATCCAAATGAAGTAGACGTTCTTTGACGTGTAATACATCTTGGATTCTCTTCATTATGTACATTCTCACTTAGTTTATCTCGAAGTTGTTTAGATCCTCCACTAGACTGTTTATGTCTAATTTTATACGGGTAAATATTTTCAAAGAATTCAGCATTATCTGATTCAATTACCATATTTTCATTTATATTCGGATGTTCATATTTATGAACCAAAAAAACAACATTCTTTACTGCTTTTAGGATATCCTATGAACACGCAGTCTACAGTCTTAGGTCCTATCTTAACCATTTTAGGCATAGAAACTTGGACCTTTGCTAGACACCCCCACACTTTGAAATATTTCAAGTTGGGTTTCCTTCCTTTCCATTTTTCATACAGAATTGATTGTGTCTTACTATGGGGAACTCTATTGAGTATACGATTGGCTATAAGGATAACCTCCCCTCACAAGTTTTGCGGTAAACCAGAACTTATAAGTAAGGCATTCATCATTTTCTTCAACGTTCAATTTTTTCTTTCCGCAATTCCATTAGATTAAGGTGAATATGGGGCCGTAGTTTGATGGACGATTCCATTCTCTACACATATTTCGGCTAAGGGAGATTCATATTCTCCGTCCCTATCATTTCTTATCATTTTTATATTTTTCTCTAACTAATTTTCTACTTCAGTTTTGTATTGCCTAAATGCATCTATTGCTTCATCCTTACTATTTAGAAAGTAGACATAACAGTATATAGTGTAATCGTCAATAAAAGTTATGAAATACTTTTTTCCACCATGTGATGGTGTTGACTTCATAGCACAAATGTCAGTGTGTACTAAGTCTAGAGGATTGGAATTCCTTTCAACGGACTTATAAGGATGCTTTGCATACTTTGATTCCACACACGTTTGACACTTTGATTTATTGCACTCAAAGTTTGACAAAACTTCTAAGTTAATCAGTTTTCGTAACGTTTTGTAATTAACATGGCCTAAACATTCATGCCATAAATTATAAGACTCAAGAAAGTAAGAAGAATTTGAATTTTTATTTATTTCAACATTCATTACATTCATCTTATAAAGGCCCTCGGTGAGATAGCCTTTTCCTACATATACTTCTCTTTTGCTAAGTACAATTTTTCCAAAAAAAGTTACACATTTGAATCCTTTCTTGTCTAGAAGTGAAACAGAAATCAAGTTCCTACATAACTCCGAAATGTACAGGACATTGTTAAGTGTCAAGACCTTTCCTGAAGTCATTTCCAAGCCCATTTTTCCTATTCCTTCTACCTTAGCCGTAGCGGAGTTAGCCATGTAGATCATTTCTTCTACTTGAGTTGGAGCGAATGACGAAAACAACTCTTTGTTGGCACACACATGGCGGGTGGAACCAGAATCCATCCACCATTTGCGAGGATTCCCCACCAAGTTGCATTCTGAGAATATAGCACACAAATCATCACATTCTTTGTTGGACTCAACCATATTAGCTTATTCTTTTTCTTGCCTTTCTTAGGGGCACGAAAATCCATGGACTTATGACCAATTTTATCACAGTCGAAGCACTTTCCCTTGAATTTCTTCTTAGGTTGATGGCCTCCTTGTTCATCTTTCTTCCTTTTCTTAGAATTGTTGTGGTCATCTTCTACAATAGTGCTCCATTAATTGTAGAATTCCCTTTTGACCTTCTCTCGGCAGCCTTATTATCCTCTTCAATACGTAGTCGGACAATAAGATCTTTGACATACATCTCCTTGCATTTGTGCTTCAAATAGTTTTTGAAGTCTTTCCACATAGGTGGTAGCTTCTCAATGATCGCTGCTACTTGAAATGCTTCATTCACAATCAAACCTACAAAACAGGTTATGTGAGTACTAAGAACATTTTCAATTTGTTCAACTAAGGTATTTTTCAAAGATATACCTTCTGCTAAGAGATCATGGATGATTGCTTGCAATTCCTGAACTTAAAAGACAACCGATTTGCTATCTATCATTTTAAAGTCCAGAAACCTTGCAATAAAGAATTTCTTAATTTCCGCATCCTATGTCTTATATTTTCGTTCTAGTACCCCCCCCCCCCCCACCAATTCATTCCATTTCTTAGTTCCACTGTAAACATTGTAGAAGTCGTCTTGGAGACCACTCAAGATATAATTCCTGCAAAGGAAGTCCGAGTGTTTCCAAGCCTCTACAATCATGAAATGCTCTTTGTCCGAGGTTCCCTCGGGCACCTCAGAAGCATCCTCACTAGTGAACCTTTGAAGGCATAGTGTGGTGAGGTAAAAAAACATCTTTTGCTTCCATCACTTAAAGTCAATGCCCGCAAATTTTTTGGTCTTCTCCGCAAGTGCCAATGATTGCGGAGTATTTGCTTGATTCATTGAGGCAATACTAGTTGCCCCCACAGTCGTAGTTGCATCTTGCATTTGACTTTTGTTAGTCATTTTTCCTGTCACCACAAGATAGTAAAATTTTGTATTTTCAGAATACTATTTATAAAGTTAAGCAACTTTAAACTCTTCTTCTTATTTCTAGTTAACGATGAAGTTTTTATGACTTTCAATCGCCAACCGAATGACCTTTAACTTGTGATGAAAATTTTATGTCTTCGAATCACTAGTTAAGTTCAAACGGAGTAGAAAGCTTAAAGCTTTAATCTCCAAAAACAAGCAATACAGATTCTGCAAAATTATTCCTTAAGATTGTTATTTTCAATGGTGTTTTTGGGTACAAGAATCTGTATTTAGGCACAACAACTTCAACACTAGTTCAAGTTTAAAACAAGAACACTATGAAGTACAAAAACACCCTCAACACATGATCAAAGTGATCTTTCTAAGAAATATGTTTATTTTTTCAGAAATTAAGATGAAACAAAAATATAAAGCCAAGTCCCCCGACTTCACGGAGTGTTCTTAAGGAATAGTTCCCCTCACTGTACCCGAGGTTTTGGAATCTTTCTCCCAGGATAAAATAGTTTTCAATCCAACTATAGTGGTACCTCAAATAATTAAATCCGTCGAACTCACTCAACGATTTAATTGATTACAAAGAGTGTTTTGAAGACAAGAAGAGTTTTTATTTCAGAATATTTTTCATTCATTTCTAAACCTGTGGATGAAAGCAGGTTTATATAGCCATCAGATGCCTCTTCTGAAAGGTGGCAATGGTTCACTTAAAAGGTGTATCCTTTGGAAATGTCATGTCTGTTCATTCGAAACATTGTGTTGTTTTCTGAACAGACACAACTATCTGAACAGTTATACCTTTTCCAAAACAATATGTCTTTTGTTCAAAGGTTGTGTCCCTCCATTTTTCATTCACATCAATTAAACCCAACATGAGGAACACAAATAATTTAGGCTTAAAACACGTTAAATGGTGTTTTCCTAAAAGAAATCCCATTTTGAAACAACTTCTCATTAATCATTATATATATAAAAAAGTATAACATTGCCTAGCTTAATTATTGCTAGAAATTTCCTGTCAAGTGTGCTAGCACCAGTAATGGCAATCCAAGGTGTCACGATCCAAAAATCGATAGATCATGGAGGCACTTGTCGCAGCGAACCTTGACAAGTAAGCCTCTCACCCACACTGATACACACGAGGAAAAGAAAGAAATGCCCCCAAGGTAAGACTTCTAGAACGACGTCGAACCACATAGATTCAATAAAAGCGAAAAGAATAAAATCAACATATGCAGCCATAACTCCCCAAACCTGGTGTCAACAATATAAGAACTACTAATACAATCCCGGAGTCAAAAACATCAAAAATACAACCACAAAAGAAAAATATTTGTCTTCAAATACAAATAAAGACATAACTAATACAAAAAGATAGACGTGAACTCCGGACGCATAAATGTCCAACTGCTGCTAGAAGCTCCAACAATCACCCGAGTGAAGCAAGTTAAGGTGCACTCGGGCTAGGACCTGCACCGCGCAGTAGGCATGAGTACGATCTATTTTTACTCAGTAGGTATCATAGACCGACCAAACAAAGCGGTAAAGAACACATACAAAATATACACTAAGGGCACGTCACCTGCAATCAAAAAATGTCCCACAACGATAGCCCACACCGCTTGCACTACAAGTTCTAATATATCGCATATATTGTAACATCATACAAAGATAGAACATGCGTATGCATTATATCACATATAAGTGGAACAAGGGAGAACATGTATATACAAAATCATCAAATACAAGTAAAGAAAGATATGACAAATGCATAGATGACAAATAAATATGGCAATACAACACAACACAACAAAATAAAGTAAGTATAATGTATATGATGATGATGATGATGCACGAGGTCGTCATACAACCTCCGAAATTATCGCACAATCCCCATATACACCTACAGAGCTAAAGCTTTTCGACGTAGGATCCATGGGGGGTTCGTCAACTCTTATACAATCTACATATCTCATAACTCCTTTTTGACACATCCTTCGGAAAGGGTTTAATAAGGTGTTACAATATCTCCTCCCCGGCACATACCTCGGGAAGGATTTTAAAAAGGTATTGTTGGTGTTTCTCAGATGTTGCCATAGTGGTACCAATATTTCATGAATATAATGTTCACAACCAATCACAATGATTATTTTCACAACCAACCACGTGATATATTTCTACAACCAACCACTTGATATATTTTCAAAACCAACCTCAATGATATATTTTCACAATCATGTGAGCCAATATCCACTCATTATTTCAGTTTCATCCACTAATTTTCATACGTCTCATATGCCAATAAAGTATAAATATAATCACACTACACCAATGGCACCATATTAAGCATCTTAACAATACAATACAATTATTCACATACATTCAAGGCTATCAATATCATATAGAACCCCACACGGTCACACATATCACATAATAACTCAATTTTGACAATTACATCACATATAGGCCCCCACACAGGCACAACACATAAATAACCATTTTTCATGATTATTTCTCATTTTAACATGCATTTTATATCATCATTTACTACCTAGCACAATTTGAAAGAGTTAAGGCATAACCTACCTCAAAAATCGAAACCGATCCACTACACTTTGAACTCATGACCTTACTTTTGATGAACGGTCCTGAACTCCTATAAAAATATCAAATATGAAATCTACGCATCAAAATAAAACCAGCGACACCCATATTGACTACTTTTGGTTCGGGGTCAAAGCGAACCTCCAAAATGGATTTTCAAAAAATAAGGACAAAATTGTAGCTTTACTTTAAAAACATGTTCCCCATATTTTTAGAAATCTACAGCTAAAAACTCAAGTCAAATCAAATCAAAATGAAGTTCAAATCAAAGAAAAAACATTTTTAAGCTTTAAGGCAAAATCTTTAAAATTTGGGTTAAAATCAAGAATCAGAGTTATTTTGAAGGTTAAATTAATGAAAAATTAGTAATTATAAGGTAAAAATAATATTCAAATGAAAAGGAGTGAAATTGGATTTTTCAAATCAAGCCCTAAGATTTTTGAGGTTTTGAGAAATTAATCAAGAAATTATTAAGAAAAGGTTGAATTCTTACCTTAAATCCGTAACAGAATCAAGAAATAGATGTTAATCTAGTTTCCCAAGCTCCCACAAGCTTCACTTTTAAGCTCTCATACTGTTTTAGGGTTTAACTCTCAAGAGGCAAGATAAAAAATGAAAAAAATGGACCAACGACTATAAATAGTGCAGATTTTCTGCACCAGCTACAGCAAAAAGCTATTTTTTTAATTTTAAGTCCAATCCGGACTTCGATGGGGTGCTCGAGATTCATTTAGATTCCGATATATGAAAACAAACTATGTAACCACACTAAACTCGACGTTTCAAACATGTTGACGAAGTCGGATTTTTTAAAAAAAATCATTTTCACAAAGTTGACCCTCGAAATCCACAATTATAATTTTCTTAATCGAGAATTGCAATGAGATTTAAAAGTCGTAAAATCACATCAAATATGTTATCATCCTAAAATCGATGTTTCGAATCTGTTGGTAAAGTGGTATTTTCCATCCGAGGTCTTTTCGATCAAATATGGGTACCACACTCATATTTCTAATTTTTCAACTTTTCGACCAATAGGTCAAAATGAGCTTGGGTGCATCGGGACCCGAATCAAAGGTCTACCTAGCCTAAAATTGATATTTTGAAGTTGTTGGCCCAGTTTGTTTAGCCATTAGTCGCATGAACCAAAATATATCCACATGTGTAAAATAAGGCTCTCAAAGCAATCAAAAATCATAATATCGTATAAATGGTACTAAAATACATTAAAAACTGTGTCAATCGCCCCCACACCCCAGAAATACCATAATATAACTATAGGGAGGGCTAAATTAGTTAAATAACATAGAAACACATATTTCACATAGTTTATAAAAAAACTGATCGTTACATCATCCACCACTAAATCTAGTTTGTCCTCGAACTAAAGGCAAAAAAATACCTGAATCAACAAAGAGCTGGGATAAGAACTACACATATCATACTTAACCTCTTAAGTAACCTCATCTACAAGTCGATGTCGCCACTGAACCTTAACCACAGGGTTAACTCTAGAGCGCAACTGTCTAACATCCCTAGCAAAAAAATGAAGACTGGCTCCTCAACAAAAGATAACTGCTCATCTAACAGAACTGACACCTAATGAATGACATGAGACTCGTCTAGAATATAATGGTAAAGCATAGAAATATGAAAAAATGAATGGAAAACTAATAGATCAGAGGGCAAAGCTAACTCATAAGCTACATCACCAATAGTTCGAAGAATCTCAAATGAACCAATATACCTGGGGCTAAGCTTGCCCCTCCTCCCAAACCTCATCACACCTTTCATGGATGAAACTCAAAGAAAAACACGATCATAAACGTCAAATCTCAAGGTACAAAGTCTACAATCAACATAACACTTCTGCCTACTTTGAGCTGCTCTAAGTCTATCCTGAATGACCCACACTTTATCCAAAGACTCACGAAGCAAGTCTATACCTCGAGGTCTCACCTCTGAAACATCAAACCAACCCATTGGAGAGCGACAATGCCTACCATACAGCGCCTCAAAAAGAGCCATAACAATACTAGAAGGATAGCTATTATTATATGCAAACTCTGCTAAAACCAAATGTTGCTCCCACTGACCAACAAAATCTATCACACATACACAAAATATATCCTCCAAAACATAAATAGTCTGCTCTAACTGACCATCAGTCTGGGGTGAAACGTCGTTCTAAGATCAACCCGAGTACCCAACTCATTCTTAAAAGTCTCCTAGAAGTGAGATCTGAACACAGAACCTCGATCTAAAATAATGAACACTGGGACACCATATAGACGCACAATCTCATAAATATAGTTACAGGCCAATCTCTCAGCACAGAATGAGACCTGAACTGAAATAAAATGAGCTGACTTGGTCAATCGATCTACGATGACCCAAACACTATCAGAATCATTGATATGTACGAGGCAAACCAGTCAAAACTCCATGGTGATTCGTTCCCACTTCCACTCGTGAATGGGCAACCTCTGAAGAAATCCACCAGGTCTTATATGTTTGGCCTTCACGTACTGACAACATAGGCAACGAGCCACAAAATCCACTACATCTTGCCTCGTACCATCCCACCAATAGTGTTTTCTCAAATCACGATACATCTTAGTCACACATGAATGGATAAAATATCTGGAAAAATGGCTCCTTCAATATCAACCTAATCCAATCACCTACTCTCGTCACACAAACTCAGCCCCCAATCCTCAAAACTTCATCTGAATCAAGTAAGGCTTCCTTAGCCTCTCCACTCAACACCTTATCTCAAATCAACCTCAATCCGACATCATCAAACTGATGAGCTTTAATATACTCCATCAAAAAAGGTTTAGTCTCTATAAATGCCAAAACACGCCCAAGTGTCAAAATATCAAGCCTAACCATCTGGTTAGCTAAAGACTGAATCTCTAAGGCCAAAAAAGTCTCTTCAAGGTAAAAAGATGCGTCAAGCTGCCCATGCTAGTGGACTTTCGTCTCAAGGCATCCATAGAGAATGGTCAAATCATGATCCTTTAGAAACTCAAGCCAACGACGCTGCCTCATATTAAGATCTCGCTAGGCAAAGAAATATTGAAGTCTACAATTATCTGAGCAGATCTCACAACAGACTTTATACATGTAGTGCCTCCATAACTTCAAGGCAAACACAACCGTGTGCAACTCCAAATCATGGGTAGAATAATTCCTCTCATAAGGCTTTAACTGAAGAGACGCATAAGCAATCACCTTGCCCTCCTGCATCAACACAACATTTAACCCAACACTTGAAGCATCACAAAAGATGGTAAAATCCAAGTCCTCCTTGTGCAAAGTTGAGATAGGGGTTGAAGTCAAGATATCCTTGAGCTTTTGAAAGCTAGCCTCACTGTTATCGGACCACTAAAAAAAATCTTTTTATGGGTCAACTTGGTCAATAGAGCTGTAAAGGATGAAAAACCCTCAACAAAACACCGATAATAACCTACTAAGCCAACAAAACTCCAAATTTCGGTGGGCGAAGTAGGTCTAGCCCACTCACAAACTGCGACAATCTTGGCTGGATCAACCATAATACCTTTCTTAGTCACCACATGAACCAAGAAGAAAGAAACTCTAACAAAAACTCGCACTTAGAGAACTTTGAATACAACTTCTCATCCCTTAATCTCTGAAGCACAGTCCGCAAATGCTCATTATGCTCAGCCTCACTCTTAGAATACATTAAGATATCATATATAAATACAATAATAAAAGAGTCAAGATATGATCAAAATACCCAGTGCATCAACTCCATGAATGTAGAAGGGGCATTGATCAACCTAAAGGACATGACCAAGTACTCATAATGACCATATCCAGTCTGAAAAGTTGTCTTCAGAATATCCAAAGCTCTAATGCTCAACTAGTGATAAGCGAACCTCAAATCAATCTTTGAAAACACCGCCACACCCTGAAGATGATCAAATAAATCAGCAATGCGAGGAAGAGAACACTTATTCTTAACCATAACCTTATTCAACTAGGGATAATCAATACATATCTGCATAAACCCATTTTTTTTCTTCGCAAACAAGATAGGTGCATCCAAGGTGATGCACTAGGTCGGATAAATCCCTTATCTAACAACTCCTGCAACTGATCTTTCAGTTTTTTCAACTTTGTTGGGGCTATCCTATAAGGAGAAATAGAAATAGGCTTGGTGTCCGGCTTAATATCAATAACAAAATAAATATCTTGATCCGGAGGCATATCAGGAAAGTTCGTAGGAAACACAACCATAAACTCATAGACAACACAAACAGAATCAATGGAAGGAGGTGAAACAACACTAGTGTCATGAATATGAGCAAAGTAAGATAAACATCCCCTCTCAACCAATTTATGAGCTTGAACATAAGATACAATCCTCTTAGGACCTGAATGAAGTACACCCTTCCAAGCTATCCTTGGCATATCCGACGAAGCTAAAGTCACATTCTTAACAAAATAATCTAAGACAGCATGATAAGCAGCCAACAAATTCATGCCCAAAATAACACCAAAATCGACCATATCTAACACAAGAAAGTCTACCAAAGTCTCACGCTTGGCAAAAGTCATAACACAAGATTTGTATACTCGATCCACCAATAAAGAATCACCTACTGTAGTGGATACACGAATAGGCATGGCAAGAGGCTCACTAACAAAATCAAAACCCAAAGAAAAGTACATAGACACATAGGAAAAAGTTGATCCAGGATCAAATAATACAAATGTGGGTATAAAATAAATGGGGACGACACCTATGATCACAATATCAGAAGCCTCTGCCTCAGGTCTGGCTAGTATAGCATAACACTTCCCATGACCACCAACTGCCTAAGTAGTCCCACGACCACTCCCATGAGCTTCACTACCTCTGCCCCTAGCATTTCTGGTAGCGTTCTTACCCCTCACAACTGAAATAGGAGTAGCCCGAATCACCCGGCGAGGATAGTCCCTGGCCACATTGCCAATCTCATCACACATATAGCAACCTTTATGACTAGTCTCAACATGAGAAGGTACAACTGGGCTCGAATGGCCACCCTGAACTACTAAACTAGAAGATCCATCACCTGAACTCTATAAAGTCGCATCCACTGGCCTAGCATGCACTGGCCTAGCATGGTATCCATGAGAACCTCTAAAGTCTCTACCTCAAGAGGTCTGACTCGTGAACTTACCAAAACGTTGGGCCTTCTTGGCACCTCCTTGAGATGCACTAAGAATACCCTCTGTCGTCTTAGCATGATCCAAAATACTCTGAAAAGAAGCCCCGAGCACAACCATCTGAGATGTAGCCAACTGAAGGGAGACATCTACACCCTTCATAAACTTTTGAATCTTCTCAGAATCGGTGAAAATGTATCCTAGGAATATCTGGAAAGGGTATGGAAGCGTGCCTCATACTTAGTAACTATCATGGAGCCCTCCTATAAATGATCAAACTCGTTTCACATCCGATCCCTCAAACTATAAGGCACGAATCTCTATAGAAAGTTATTAATAAACTAATCCTATGATAACTCAGGAGAATCAACAGTTCTACAATCTACAAATGATATCCACCAATCTCTCGTAGTATCTCTCAACTAATATGTAGTATAAGCCACACCATCCACACAAAAAGAGTGAAACACAACTCAGAACACAAGGTATGAAAAAATTTCACATGATAAGAATAGAATGAGGGAGGTTTTCTAAAGACATCATATAGTCTCTAAAAGATAGATACGAACGTCTACGTATCGATCCGCGATAATCTATTAGACATCTCATTCTTACATTATTAAGGCTTCTAGAATGAAGCAGAACCGTATAGATTTAATAAAAAAAAAGATTAAAACCAATATATGCAGTCATAAATTCCAAAACCTAGTGTCAACAGTATAAGAACTACTAATACAATCCCGGAGGTAAATATATTAGAAAAATAATCACAAAGGAAAATATTTATCTTCAAACACTAATAAAGACATAACTAATACAGAAAGATAAAAGTGAACTCCGAACGCGTGAATGTTCAACCGCTACCTTGGAAGCTCCAACAACCACTCGAGTCAAGCAAGTTGAGGTGCACTCGGGCTAGGACCTTCACCGAAAGGGTGCAGTTAGGCATGAGTATGGTCCACTTGTACTCAGTAGGTATCATAGGTCGACCAACCAAAGTAATAAATAAAGCATACAAAATATACACTAAGGGCGCGTCACCTACAATCAGAAAATATCCCATGACAGTAGCCCATACTATTTACACTAACAGTTCTAATATATCACATATATGGTAACATCAGACCAAGATAGAACACAAGTATGCATTATATCACATATAAGTAGAACAAGGGAGAACATGTATATACAAAATCACCAAATACAAGTACAGAAAGATATGATAAATACATAGATGACAGATCATATGGCAATACAACAAAATATAACACAATAAAGTAAGTGCAATGTCTATGATGATGATGCACGAAGTCATTGCACAACCTACAAAATCATCGCACAATCCCCTTATACATCTACGGAGCTAAAGTTTCCCGATGTAGGACTCATGAGGGTTCGCCAACCCGTATATAATCCATATATCTCATATTTTCTTTATGGCACATTCCCCAAATAGGGTTTTATAAGGTGTTACAATATCTCCTCCCAGCACATCCCTCGGGAAAATTTTAAAAAAGTGTTGTCAGTATTTCTCAGATGTTGCCACAGTGGTACCAATGTTTCATGAATGAATATTATATAAGGATGTAATATTCATAACCAATCACAATGAGTATTTTCACAACCAACTATAAGATATATTTTCACAACCAACCACATGATATACTTTCACAACCAACGACAATGATATATTTCACAATCATGTGAACCAATATTCACTTATTATTTTAGTTTCAACCACTAATTTTCATATGTCTCATATGCCAATACAGTATGAATATAACCAAAACACACCAATGGCACCATACTAAGCATCTTAACAACACAATACAATTATTTACATATATTCAAGGCTATCAATATCACATTGGACCCCATATGGTCACACATATCACATAATAACTCAATTTTCATAATTACATCACATATAGGCCCCTACACGGGCACAACACATAAATAAGAATTTTTCATGATTAGTTCTCACCCTTAACATGCATTTTGTATCATCATTTACTACCTAGCATAGTCTAAAAGAGTTAAGTCATAACCGACCTAAAAAGCCAAAACCAATCCACTACACTTCAAACTCGTGACCTTACTTTGAATGAATACTTTTGAACTCATCTAAAAATATTAAATATGGAATCTATGTATCAAAACAAAACCAACGACACCCATATTGACTACTTTTGGTTCGGGATCAAAACGAACCTCCAAAATGGGTTTTCAAAAAAAAGGGGCAAAATCGTAACTTTACATAAAAACATGTTTCCCATAGTTTTAGGAATCGACAGCTGAAAATTCAAGTCAAATCGAGTCAAAAACGAGGTTCAAATCAAAGGAAAATCATTTTTAAGCTTTACCGGGCAAAATCTTTGAAATCTGGGTTAAAATCAAGAATCGGGGTTATTTTGAAGGTTAAATTGATGAAAAATTAGTAATTCTAAGATAAAAACATTATTAAAGTGAAAAGAAGTGAAATTGGATTTTCAAATCAAACCCTAAAATTTTGGGAGTTTTGAGAAATTAATTAAGAAATTATCAAGAAAATGGTGAATTCTTACGTTAAATCCGTAATAGAATCAAGAAATAGTTATTAATCTAGTTTCCCAAGCTCCCACAAGCTTCACTTTTAAGTTCCCATATTATTTTAGGGTTTACTTCTTAAGAGACAAGATGAAAAATAAGCAAAATGGACCAAACAATGGTTATAAATAGTGCAGATTTTCTGCATTAGCTATAGCAAAAAGCTGTTTTTTTATTGTAAGTCCAATCTGGACTTCGATGGGGTGCTCGAGATTCGTTCGGAGTCTAGTATATGCAAATGAACTATGTAACCACACTAAATTCGATGTTTCAAACGTTTTGACGAAGTCGAATTTTTGAAAAAAACATCATTTTCACAGAGTTGACCCCTAAAATCCGAAATCATAATTTTTCTAATCAAGAATCAAAATGAGATTTAAAAGCCGCCAAATCACACCAAATATGTTATCACTCTAAAATCGACGTTTTGAATCTGCTGGCAAAGTCGTATTGTCCATTCGAGGTCGTTTCAACCAAATGTGGGTCCCACACTCATATTTTTAATTTTTTAACTTTCTGACCAATAGGTCGAAATGAGCTCGGGTGCACCGAAACCCAAACCAAAGGTCCAGCTAGCCTAAAATTGATATTTCAAAGCTATTGGCGCAGTCCGTTCAGCCATTAGTTTTACGGATCAAAAGATATCCACATAAGTCTAAAATAAAACTCTCGAAGCCATCAAAAACTACAGTATCATATAAATGGTACCAAAATACATCTTAAACTGTGTCAATCACCCCCATACTCCAAAAATATCATAATGCAACTACGAAGAGGGATAAAATAGTCAAATAATACAGAAACACATATTTCACATATTTTATCAAAAAATTGATCGTTACACAATGAGCCTCATTTGCCAGTGAACTTTGCATTTGACCATTATTACCTACAGCACATATAACTAAAATTCTACGCTCCATAGGTCGAAATCTGGCAATAGAAATAGTTTTCTCGTAAAGCGAAATAGGGAAACCACCAAGTGAAAGCGATAATATGTCTACTCCATCTCTAATAGCCACATCCATAATTGTAAATATATCGGAGCTATAATAACCACTGGACCAACAAACTTTGTATATTACAATATGAGCACCAAGGGCAATCCCTCGAGTCTCCCCTACTCTATTTCTAAGCACACTCGCCATTGAAATGGGAGCTCCCGTAGTAGATGTTGTATGGGTACCATGACCTTGAGAATCTCGTGGTGATACATATTCCTCCACAAAATATATTAATTTTGATGCCTTAGATACCATCATATGTCCTATATGGAAGAACCTTTCACCAATAAGCTTGCGATTGCAACTTGAAGAATTAAAGTCTGGTACTTTGGAAGAGTTGGCATGCCATGATCGATAAAACTTGGACTTTCTGGCCAAACTCTAGTATCAAGAACTCCAATAATTGCCCCTCGACCAAGTCCAGACTTCAGCCAAGTACCTTACAAGAAAAAAAAAGATAATTAGCAGAAGTAAGAAAAAGTCTTTGAGGCATGAAACAAACAATAGTTTGGCCGAGAAGAAAAAGAATAATTTACCATAATTTGGAAGTTACAGTGGATCATGGATTTTCATGCAACCATCCTCCACTTCTTGGAATGAAGTCCCAGCTGTAACAGCACGAGAATTGTTAGCAGAAGATGAATCTTTCACTTCTTGATGTCTTAATCACGATCTCTTTAAAGGTCTTTCAGGCTCTTCATCAACTGTTTCTTTCTCCAAATTCTCCTCCTGTGAGAAATACATAGGCAATGTGGTTTGAGGTATGATGACATTTATAATCTGATGGGCCATCAACTTGTTTAACTTTTTATGAGAGACCTTTGTTTGATTTATTTTTATCTCTTATTTAACTGAATATAACATAAATGTTTTGGTTGTCCTATCCTTCAGTATTACGCTAAATGAGGTATTTGAGGTTCTTTTTTTTGGTGCAAAAGATAGAACCATATATTAGTTTATTAAAAGAACAAGGATTATAGTTCAACAATTGTTGTTGCCCCAAAGAGTCAGTGTTACACAAAAAGGTACGAGGTGGCGAGTGCATAACTATTAATTGTTCATCTATTTCTAAACTAGCAGATGTTGAGATATCAGCTGGGTTTGATCTCTGTCGTGTTTGTCCCTGTTTATCCTCTCAAGTAAGTTGATTGAGAAACTGGTGGTTCCCGCAAAATAGTTAAGAGTTTCCAAAAAGTCGCCATATGAAACAGTCTTTGCAAGGCTATTTGCTAAGCTATTGTTTCCCCTGTATGTGTGTAAGATAGATGGATCATTCAGCTATGGAGTAACCACCTGCATTCAAGCAAGATAGTTAAAAATTTTGAATGAGGACGCTGCAATAGGTTTATCACTTCCTGTGCATCAATTTTAATTTGTAGTGGAACTATATGATGTACTACAGCTAATTCGAGTCCTTCACACAAAACACTAATTTCATCGCCTATACTAATATGACTACATATTGAATGCATGAATCCAAGTGTCCAAGTTCTTGTTTCGTATCGAAATACCCCCTTCCCACCCACCCACCCACCCACACCCTCATTTCATACCTCTCCAAGTTGTAAAGCTATTAACAACCCTGTCTTTGTTCACTTGAAAGTGTTTAGTGGCAGAGTTAGCCATCTTCAAACTGGTTTTCTAGGTGGACTTAGATAAGTAATTTTGCCTAGAGTATGATATTTTGGGGCCTTAGAGAGGGTGATACTACAATTAGGAAACTTATGGATATTGTTGAAATATTTTCCATTTTGATTGTTTCAAACGGACCATAGGCAGAAGCAAATGAGAGTTTTTGTGGTTACGAAGGGTGATTAATTTACTGGGATGAACTGGATTAGTTGATGAACCCAAACAAGAGGTTCATTACTGGACGTATTTAGAGTTGTGTCCAGAAATGAGTTGCAAGTGGACAATGAAAGAATAAGTGGCTAATGTTTTCTGTACTGTTATGAGTTATGACACTGAAAGTAGATGTCCGACTGAATTATTCCAACTCTATTGAGATATGCTACAGTTGGAAGACGGTTATGACAAAGCAGCCATATAAAGTATGAGATCTTAGGTGGAATTCACAGTTGCTATATCCATCTAAATTTTGGTGTTGTTTGGGCACTGTCAATTCTCTTAAGAAGAGTATAAATGGATTTGGTGATTAAAAGTCCATCATATGTTAGATCCCAAACTTGAGTATCTTTATTATCTGTATAGATAGGGATATGATTAAATACAATATGTTGCGTAACAGTAGTGTTTAGTAGAAAAGGTACGGTATCCAAATTTCGTTTCTTGTCTCTAATGTAGTGTTCCACTGTTTCAGTCTCTTTCCATGTTAAAGGACCAACTATTTATTGTCTGGTATTTATGTTGGGAGCCAGCCACCCATCATTCCAAAAGTTCATATTATCTCCATTTTCAGTCCTTCACTGACGACCTTTTTGATGTGAAAGCCAACCTTAAGAATACTCTTCCAAAGTTGGGTGACCTATTTTTTGGGGGGTAGAGTGTTGAGAGATATATTGATTGATGAGTGCAGTAGACAAAAGTATTATTAACTATTTGCCTAGACACATTGGCGATTAAAGCATGGTTTGTGATTTCCAAGGATTGAATTCTGAGACACCCTTTGTCCTTAGAAGTTTGCATTATCCTCCAGTTTAGTAAATGGAGTTTTACCGTTAGATTGTATTGAACCCCATAAAAATTACAGTTGAAATTTTTTTCAGTGTGTTGTTAATAACATTCTAGAGTAGAATGGTGAATTGCATGACGTGATTAGCAAGACTGTTGAGGGTGGATTTAATCAGAGTTTCCCTTCCAACAATATTTATGTATTTAGTTTTCCAGCTTATTAGTCAAGTTTTGAAATTGTGTACAATATTGGAAATTACTTTTCTGGAGATGCTGATGTAAAAAAACCTCAACTCACATTTATACCCTCCAACTTTGGATGTTCACAAGTAAACACTTACTATCATAAAGTTGAATGAGTAGTCACACATGTCCTACGTGACAAATCTAATTCAATTTGACATGTAGGATGCGTGTATCTCACGCAATTTGCCATGTAGGACATGTGTGAAAAATCTTACGCAAGTTTGATTGACTTGTTGAGATATTTCAGCACAAGTAAAAATGTTATAGAAAAAGGCCACTATTGACTGTTTAAGGATGGACCAGTACTCTTGAAAAAGCTATGATGTAGACAATCAGAGCTTGGTAATTTCAATGGTCCAAAAGCTAACATGTTGTTATAGATTCATGCTTGATAATAGGTTGTATTAAGTCAGAATTAGGAACGTGCAATCTGAGAGTGAAGGTGTTGTTGTGAGCAATAGGTAAACTATTTTGTAGTGAATAGATATTGATAATATTAAATAATGATTGCATTATTTGTGAAGGATCATAGCACCAATTACCAACTGTGTCCTTAAGAGAAGTAAAATGATTTTCCTACGTCGTTGAAGTGATGTGAGGTGGAAGAATTTAGTATCTGCATCCTCGTCATTAAGCCAATTAATTCTAGACTTCAATTTTCAAAATCCTCCTCCCTTTGTTATGAAGGAACGACTTCAATTTTCAAAATCCTCCTCCCTTTGTTATGAAGGAACTGACTGGTTATGTATTTAATAGAGCAAATCATTTCATTTAACTCTTTAAAGTTATGTATATTGGTGTTCATGGTTTAATCAAAAACCAAATCGATAAAAAATATTGAAATTTGGTTTAATTTGATTTTGATTGATTTTAAATTTTAAAAATTGAGAATATTTGAATTTGTTATGATTTTACTTAAAATTTTTGATAAAATAACCAAATTGAATCGATAAATTATATAAATAAATTTTATAATTATTTGAATATATGATATTGGATATTTCATAAATAATTATATACATTTTATATCGTTTAATCACTAATTTTCTTTTAGTCTACTACGTTTACATACACTATGTCACACCCCTTTTTTAACAGAAAAGATATGGTTTTAAGTTTGAAAAGGGTTTTTATTATTAAGTGACAAAAAATAAAAATTTGTTTCGAAAAGGATTATTTACATTTAAACTCAGAGTCGCCACTTGACATAAATCTGGTGTGCCAAGTCACCTTTGAAATTTTTTTTTCAAAACAATTGTTGATTCTTTAAAACTGGTTTGCGAACAGAGATTCCGGCTAAGAAATTCTGTTGACAGAGGGGAAGGTGTTAGGCACCCCTCGATCCCGTGGTTCTACCATGGTCGCTTCGTAGAGTATATATCGCCTAGTAGACACTATGAAATGTGTAAACCAACAAAATACACAAAACAAGCAAACAAACAAACCAAACCAAAACAAGTCCAAAATAACAATGTTCAGTCCAATTATTACAGTCCGAAATAAAGATACTGAAATAAACCTATGCTAACCTATACTAGTCCTAAACTATGCTCTACCGACGCCTCGGGCCTTGATCACGATCATATTTCTCCAATATAATACGTCGGGGCATTACCCGGTGAATAAATACAAGGAGCCACAGGGCATTCCCCAGCTAAATGAATACATTTAATGAAATGCGATAAAAATTAAGAAATCACTCAACACAAACTTTTACACATTCGATGACTAGAATCCTACAAGTTGCCTACCCTAAAACCTGGAATTTGCCTATCGATTTAACGACCTAATCATGCTACTATCGTGTTCAACAACATTCATATTCAAACCTAATTAAACCAAAATTAATGAATCTTAACCAATCCATGTTCACCTTTTTATTCAAGTTTATTTCCACCCCAAATAACCGATTTTGATTGTCAAACGAGACATTATTTTATCACATAACCCATAATCAATCCATAATCAAGAAAATCAAACAACGAATTAAAACAACCAACAATTCACATCATTATAGATCAACCAACACATCGTGTTCAATTTAATGCATCGAATATAACAAAAAATGAAATAAAAGAGGGAAGGAATAGAATTGGACCTCGATTCGAAGGTTTCAAAATTCAATAATACTTCAATGAAAGGACAAACTCCGCATCGAAGAACCTCGATTCGAAACTTCAATTTGAACCCTAACTCAATACCAAAACTGACACCCGAACAAATTTGAAACCAGTGCAAACAACCTCAATACGAACCTCGAATCACGGATTTCGAACTCACGCTCTGTTTTACCCAAATCCGATGATTTTTTGGTGGCGGTGATGGGTTTTGGGTCCGGTATTTTGGATTTTAATGGAGGAATCAAAGAATTTTAATGGACTATATAACTGATCGTTGTTGTTTTCCAGCGAAATAGTTCTGAACGGGAGTTTGATCACCGGTGGGGATGATAATTGTTTCTTCCTTTATTGATCCACTCTCTGGTTTTTCTTTTCGATCAGCTCTATTTTTTATCTCCCGATTGTGTAAGTGTCTATGTAACCATGATTTTATGTGTGTGTGTTGTATTAAATGGAATTTTCTCTATGTGTGCTTTACTGTGTGGGTGTTTTTGTATGTGTATACTGTTATTATCTCTGTTGATTGTGGAGAAGAAAAGAAGTATCCACCCGAGCTCCTGTGTATGTATATATTGTATGTCCATGAAAAATGACTTGTGTGTATATTATTGATGGAATAATCCCTGTGTGTTCCCCCTCTTTTGTTGTGTGTATATCTACTCCTCCGTGGGTGAAGAAAATATGAGGGGGTAGGGGGTTGGGTAGGGTAGTGAGGGGTAGGGGGTTGGGTAGGGTAGTGAGGGGTAGGGGTAGGGTGGTGAGGGGTAGGGGGTGTGAGATGGTTAATTTTGATTGGGTGGGTGGTTAATTTGTTAGGGTGAGGTGTCAAAGTTGTTAGAAATTTGTTATTTTTTGTTATTGTGTAGAATTTATCACATGGTTGAAGGTCTACGATAAAGTGAGGGTAAATGGGTAAAAATACACTCTCGGAAGGAACAAAATTACGTATCTACATCATGCCCCTCTTTGGATGTAAACACAAAGTGTTTTCATACAAAGAAGTAGACAATGAGACAGGGTTTTGACCCGGCCATTATTCAAAGAAAGAAACGAAAGAAGGAAGGACAACCGAGTTGGAGAGTAGAGTGAGATCCTGTTGAGGTTCCGGTTCGTGGCTCTTTCATTACATCAAAATAAAAATTATAAGTAAAAAATTATAAATAAAATTACAAAAGTTCTATCTATGCAACTTTCTTTGACTCTTGACTTGCTATTTCATCACCCTATTCTTCAGGTGGGCTCCTGACTTGCAATTTCTTCAACTCATTGCTTGGTTTTCAATTTCTTCACCCTGTTCTTCAGGCAGGCTCTTGACTTGCTATTTTTCAATCTGTTGACTTTCAATTTCTTCATCTTGTTGCTTAATTTTCAACTTCTTCACCCTATTGCTTGACTTTCAACTTCTTCACCTTGTCACTTGACTTTCAACTCTTCACCTTGTTACTTGACTTTCCATTTATTCGCCTTGTTCTTTAGGGGGGCTTCTAAAATCACATCAAAACTAGAAAGAAAATTATCTCAAACAAATGTTATTATAAAGAGAGATTCCATTTTTCCGAAAAGTAAAGTTCCAAAAATAGGAATTAAATTTTTTGCCCTAGTTTAACATCAGAAGACTTTTGTGACAGTCACATCATAACTACTTGCAAAACCCGAACAAAGAAATGCATCTTCTATAGGTTAATTGGAACTATTCGACTAGAAAGTGCATTTTCTAGGAGTCAAAATAAATGACTCGACTAGGAAGTACATCTTCCAGGAATCAAGGGGAATGACTCGACCAGGAAGTACATCTTCTAGGAATCAAGGGGAATGACTCTACCAAAAAGTACGTCTTTTAGAAATCAAGGGTACTGACTCGACCAGGAAATACATCTTCTAGGAATTAAGAGGACTGACTCGACTAGGAAGTACATCTTCTAAGAATCAAGGGGAATGACTCTACCAGGAAGTACATCTTCTAGGAATCAAGGGGACTGACTTGACCAGGAAGTACATCTTCTAGGAATCAAGGGGAATGACTCGAGTAGGAAGTACATCTTCTAGGAATCAAGGTGAATGAGTAGACCAAGAAGTACATCTTCTAGGAATCAAGGGGACTGACTCGACCAGGAAGTACATCTTATAGGAATCAAGGGGACTGACTCGACTAGGAAGTACATCTTCTAGGAATCAAGGGGACTGACTCGACTAGGAAGTACATCTTCAAGGAATAAGAGGAATGACTCGACCAGGAAGTACATCTTCTAGGAATAAAAGGGAATGACTCGAGTAGGAAGTACATCTTCTAGGAATCAAGGTGAATGACTCGACCAGAATGTACATCTTTTAGGATTCAAGGGGACTGACTCGACCAGGAAGTACATTTTATAGGAATCAAGGGGACTGACTCGACTAGGAAGTACATCTTCTAGGAATCAAGGGTACTGACTCGACTAGGAAGTACATCTTCAAGGAATAAGAGGAATGACTCGACTAGGAAGTATATATTCTAGAAATCAAGGGGAATGACTCGACTAGGATGTACATCTTCTAGAAATCAAGGGGAAGGACTCGATTAGGAAGTACATCTTCTAGGAATCAAGGGGAACGAATCAATCGGAAGGTACGTCTTCTAGGAATCAAAGGAAATGACTTGACCAGAAGTTACGTCTTCTAGGAGTCAAGAGGAATGAATCAACCGAAAGGTACGTCTTCTAGGAGTCAAGGGAAACGACTCGACCGGAAGGTACGTCTTCTAGGACTGAAGGTTCAATTTAAGAAGTGTATCACCTAGCAATTAAAAACTGAAATACCTGGACATAGAAGTGTGTCTCCGACGGATATAGGATAATGAATTTTACCATGATTTGATTATCAAACTTATGCAGCAACATTGCTTCATGTATTTGTAGAAGTAAGAAATTTTACCTCTGGACATTTGCGCTTTGAAGCCTTTAATTTGAGGGTAGTAATTGTTCCTGTCATATACAAAGAAAAATTGTGAGTTTAAAATAGGGTAGTTGGCTTGCGGCTTTGGATTTTTCGCGGAAATTGATCTTGCGCTGGTCACAGTCAATCTTGCTTCCAACCATTGGCATTGCCATTGACTTGCTGCAACACTGATCTAAACTCAGATCATTAAGAGTGACTCTGACACAAACACAGTATCTCTGTTGTTCTATGTTCCTTGGACACATCCTTCGAACATTGGAATTTCCATGAATCCCCCAAACTTGCCTATTGACAAAATTTTCTACATGTTTTGTTTCAGCTCACAATCATGTCTCTTTCATGTAATGGCCTTTTGTCTTGATTTTTGCAATTGAAGAAGCTGGTAGCCAGTTTTGAAATATTTTATCACTTATTTTAACATGGAATTGACTCAAATATACGAGAAAAATGACAATGATTTTTTGTTATTTGGATAACTGACTGAAGAAAATAAAATAAAAATAAAGAGAATAAAATAAATGTCCATTTGAAAAAGAGAAAAGAAAACTTATCTGAAAATAACAATCAACTCTAGTGATTACGATATGCATTTTGGATTAAGCTGCCTGATCTTTTCATCCAAACTTTCTACCAATTGTTCTTGAGTTAATGGCCCTGAAACAGAGTTACTTTCTTGGGCCAATTGCATTTGGAGACCTCATTTGGCTAGTGACGCCTTGAAGAATTTTAGCCAACAAGCCTCTATCATTTTTCTTTACTCAGCTCATCATTACCCTATGGCATCCGTGAGGATTTTTCACTAATGAGACTCTCTTATTTTCATTCCTCTCAACTCACGGTCATTTTACAGTGGCCGTGAGGGTTTTCACCAATAAGACTCTCTCATTTTTATCTCTCTCAACTTACCATCATCTTACGATGCCTGTGAGGTTTTTCACTAATAAGACTCTCTCGTTTGTATCTCTCTCCTGATTCTTAAGGAAGACAAGTAGTACCTAAAATGTGCCATCATATTCACTGCATACTTAGCCTTAAAAATCTCAAAGATTAATAAGATGGTCTTTCTTTGGTTGTAACTTGGCTTTTGGATAGGGTTAGAAAGAAAGGATGGCATGAGGCCCAAACGACACCTGAAGTGGGGTAGGACTTACAACTTTTGGAATCGACTCAAACAATGAGGATTAACTCATGCCCCAGTTTCTTTTGCCTGGGCAATTCTAAATTATTTATTTGGTTAGACCGAGCTCCGAGTCGGGCAGCCTACGTATCTCACCCCCAAGAGAGGAGAATCAGGTCACACGTAGTTTCGACAACTTGTTCTTTTGCTTGATTCTTGATTTTTTTCTCTTATATTGACTCTTTTCTCTTTGGGATTTTTTTCTGACTCTATTTTTCTTGATCCTCTTCTTTTTCTTTCTTTTTGGACACTTTTTTTTAAAACTTTCTATACTCTATTTTTTGCTCGACACTTTTTTAAGCTTTTTTAACTCTATCTTGATTCCAAAAGAGGGGTATGAAAGAAAATATAACTAAGCTCAAATTGGGTAAACAAAGGATGACACAATGCTTGGATAGCAGAATGAAATGCCTTTGTCATATCAATCCTTAAAAATGCAAGTACACATCATGAAATATGAAGTGAAAGATAAAGATCATTTGTGACATCTTTTACAGCATCAACTTTGACTGAGTCTGTGCATCACTACTTCTTTTACATTTGTCAAACATACAATTCCACCTTTGGTGTACAACCCTCACATCGAATGATCCATGCTTTTGTGGAGCTGATTATCTTTCTGTTCCTCTTGATATAAGACTGTGCATCCACTGTTTGACCTAATTGTGACATGAATTTCAATTGATGACAAAGTTATTCTTGTGATTCTCAAAATAATTTTCTTAATTTTCAAATTAGGCTTCAACATGGTCACAAAATGTCTTAACACTCTACCTATTTCTCAGATGCATTTTTTCTAACTTTAGCCCTATGATCCAATGTTCATGCTCAAATTGGGTTTTAAGATCTAGCTGAAAATTCTACAAGCATGTCATATCACTAGAGTCAACATAAAATGAACTGTGTAAAGAAAAAACAACAACAACACATATTTAAAACACAAAGGGATAAGGGACACTCTATTTAGTTGAAATGAAAGATAGACGAGTTTGAACATAAACAACAAAGGGACAAAACAAGATAAATCTCAAACTACAACCCTAAAATAATTCGGATAACAGAAAAGAAAAGAAAACAAACTACCAAATATCCATCTTAGCTGGGAGAGAAGTGACTTCTCAATTGTTGAGCTTGACATCTTAGCCACTGGTTTGCATATTAGCATGACTAAAGCTTTTCTCACTATCAATTTTCTGCACCATAATTGATTTATCTTGAATCATATTTTTAATTTCTCTTTTCAAATCTTGATAATATTCAATACTTTGACCCTGAGCATCAAAATGATATGAACATCGTACATTAGGATCAAAATTTCTTGAACGCAGATTAAGAGTGTGCCCAAGGAGAGAAGTGATCATGCCATACCATACCAATCTCTAAAATAAACTGGCATATAACTCTTCAATTAGTGTGAAGTTATCTCTCGACTTCTGTCTTATTTCATTGTTTGACTTAGATAAAAAAAATTGAGCCTAGAAGTTCTTTGGTATGTTTTTGGAGTTAGAGGATGACTCTGAAGAGTTCGTGTGTGCCATTGTGGGTAAGATGGGGGTTGAACATGTGGTTGTGTGTTATATACTGGATATGGAGTTGGGGGAATAGAGTATAATGGATTTTGGGAGTGATTATGTGGAGCTTGGGCATGAACTTGGGCTTGAGCCTAAGAGCGAAGACGATGTGGTCTTCTTGATCGTTCCTGTTGTCCAACTACAATTGCGACTACATCTTCCTCATTCCTCTCCCTTCCAGCATTTCCTGATTCCTTTTGAGTTGCTTGAGTAGTTGCTTTCAATGTTGCAAAACTCACAATACGACTAGTCTTAATTCCATCCTCTACCATCTATCCCATTTTGAGGGCCTCAATAAATGGCTTGCCTAATGCAGGTAACAAATGTTGATAACATCCCGCGCTTGAATAAACACCTCCACTATCTTGCTTTCTTACATTGGCGGTTTCACCCTAGCAGCTTGTTCACGCCATCTAATTGCATATTCCCTGAAACTTTCAGTATTCTTCTTTTTTATATTAGTCAGGGATTTTTCATTAGGAATCAACTCCATATTGTATTGAAATTGTTGCACGAATTCGTTAGCTAGGTCATCCCAACTACTCCACTTATCGATGTCTTAGTCAACAAACTATTCTGAAGCTAGACCTGAAAGAATCTCATCGAAATAAGCCATGAGCAATTCTTCCTTCCCTCCAGCGTCTCTTAGTTGGGTACAATAACGCCTCAAATGTGCCACTGGTTCCCCGTGTCTATCATATTTCTCAAACTTTGGCATTTTAAAATCAAGAGAGAGATTAACACCTGGAAACATGCACAGATCTTTATACAAGACACTTCTGTAACTCTCGAGTCCTTGGAAATTCTTCATAGCTATTTCCAAACTTCTTAAATTTCTGGTCATTTCCTCTTGTTCTTCTGTCATAACAGGTTTCTCAGTGTTAAGATGAAATTCAGTTGGTTGAGTGTCACCATAAGGACTAGTTAACTTAGATGTGGGCTCGGGAGCATAATGTCGATCGCCAGAAATATTCAATACATGATCTCTTATAGAGTAGGGAGGCACAACCGATGGATGAACATCAAAAGTAGGAGCTTCAGGTGGTGGTGGTACTGCAAAAACATGAATAGTAGGTGGAGCTGAACATGTGGTAGTCTTGTGTTGAGGATTGAGGAAATGAATACTGGAAGTGTTTGGATAGTGTTGACCCAGAGTGGAACCCGATGCATGTTGTGGTGTATCAACAACAATGGGAAATTGTGCATGTGACACAGAAGGCATGCTAGAAAGATATTCCAGATTATCAGTAGAAAATGGAGGAGGCAGTAACCCATTAGCCCAAGCTCAATGCATTTCTATCATTTGCTGCCTTAATTTCCAAATCTCTTCATTATCTTCTAAATTCTCATTCCTTAAACTCCCTAGCTGATTAGTGACAATAATCTCAGTATCTTTGTTGGCCATAACTTTCTCTTCTATTTGGCACAATGTGGAGGACCAGCCAAAATGCTACAAACCAACCACCTTAAACTAACTGGGAAAAAGATGACAAACATGTTAGAGTTCAACATTTTCTCAAAATATTTTTCTTTCCTTTATCTTTATTTTGAAAAGATCCCCAAACCCAAGAAGGACGCCTACGTATCTCACTACCGAGAGAGGAGAATCAGGTGTGCGTAGTTCGTAAAGTTTGGCAAAAAATTACCAATCAGACTCTTTTTCTTTTTCTTTTTCTTGAAACTTTAAGAAGAAAAGAAAATAACAAATTGTCAAAAGAATTGACAAAAATCTTTTTTTAATTTTCAATTTTAAAACTCCCTATACAAAATGAAACCTATGATTACCAAAGAAAAGTCTTTTTAAGTTTTCAATTTTGAATTTAATATGAAAATGAAACTTGAACCTATTAAAGAAAAATACTTTTGTAGTTTTCTTTTAAAGATGTATATGAAACACCTACTCTAAATGAAGAGCGAAAAAAATATTTTTTTAATTTTTTAATAAGATCATCGAATCCTGGAAGGGCTGCCTATGTATCTCACTCTCAAGAGAGGAGAATCAGGTGTGTGTAGTTCGTCTAAATTAGACAATTAAGGATTAAATGACAAACTAAACCTTGACTTGAGAGACACGACTAAAGACAGACGATGAAAAACGTCAAATTAAATCTTTTTTTGGATTTTCAATTTGACACTTTACATAAAACTGACACCAATAACTATGAAAGGAAAAAAACTTTTTGGTATTTTCTTTGTATGAAATGTACAAAACTTCTACCATCTTTTTGAATTTTCTTTCTAAAAAAAATCCTATTGAAAGAAATCTTTTTTGAAATTTTCAAATTATGAATGCTTGCTAAAGGAAACAAAGGCAAAATCTTTTTGATGTTTTTATTTTTTTGAGTAAATGAGTGGAAAAGGTAAAAAATCTTTTTGAATTTTTGAATTATGAAAAACAAAAGCCAGAAAGAACACTAAAAACTACGAAACTCTTTTTATCTCACTTTTTTTTCACCCTTTCCTTGTATATACACTTTCCTTTAATTCTAGCACATGCTTTCCCAAATCAGTTCGTCAAATAACCATATTACCCTCAAAGATGGAATAATTAGCACGTAGGGATGCTTTAGGGGTGAGTCTCCTACAAAGTACCAAGTGGATCCCGATAGGTCTCGATATGATGCAGATAAGCATGACCTAAAAGCTGACCTAAGTTGGGGTCCACTAACAAGACTGTTCGGAGAAGCGTGTGATCAATAGTGGCTGGGATTGCTTTCCAATTATTATAGTCCGATATAAAGATACTGAAATAAACCTACGCTAACTTGCACTAGTCCTAACTTTCACAATGAAAGGGTCTTGACCTTTTTTATAGAGCAGCTAAGGCATATAGTAAAGAGGAGTTTTTAGACTATTTTAATCAAATAGCGGATATGCATCCCAAGGCAACAGAACATCTCTTATGTGTCAGTTTTGAGATATGGTGTAATAACCCGAGACTACCCCCTAGTCGTCACACGGTGCTTAGGACCACAAGTGATCCTAAGCCAACCCTTGTACTGGCATAACACATGAGCAATTGAATAAAACACATAAATCTGAAGAAAAATATGGAAAATAAATCTTTTCTGAACTTGATCAATTCAAAGCTACATTAAGATGATTACAATTCTTTTACAAAACAAAACTGAATACATCAACTATACTGACTGTCTATAAAGACTCTACTATACTGACTATAGGTAGAGGGGACGCAACTCCAACTACCACTAATCAATACATAAGAAAATAAATTACATGAATATCATCTAACTGAAGTCCCCGAAGTAGGAGGACTTATCATCTGTAGGCCGAGATATGTAACTGACTTATCATGATATATGGACTACAACTAAACTGGTACATACATTATTAAACAATGTAGCACATAGACGTATATATGGACTAGTACTTTTTGAATGTACTGAGCATGTGGGGGTGAATGCATAAGTAAAACAATAAATGCAATAGTTCAAATAAACATTCAAAACAACATGCTAAATGTGAGTGACTCACCTTGGCTTGAATAGTAAAACTGAAAAATCATAAATCATGAGTAATGAAGCGTAAACAAACTCTTGTGATCCACCACACTAATTTCTCTAAAAACTATTTTGACATTTTGATTTAAGACTTAAGGGCTTTGGGAGATTCTTCTAACCGACATAAACCATGTGACCTGTCATGGAGTCCAACATCTTACCCACATTGGGGGAGAGTTGTTTTACCTTTGCCATCAGAATAGAACCTTATCTTAAGTGATGACTATCTTAGCCCACTATGGGCAAATCATATACCTACGGTGGCACATAGTTTTGGGGCATGAGATCTTAAAATCATACCCAACTCGGTGCTAAATACTACTCCCATACTTATCGCTCAGAACTTTAGAAAATCTACCTTAAAATAGCACACGGGTTTGTAATTAAAAATAATTATGCTTTTCTTCTTTAAATCTCAAAACATATTAAAAATGTGAATTCCTTATCTTAGCTTAGGGTCAAAAGACCAATCTTTACTTTTGAAAGAACTTATCAAAACTTGTCAATGGAACTTGTGGTCATAATCTCCTTATAAAATCATTAGTTATTCTTAGGACTCAAAATATAAAGCTTTAATGCATCAATAATCATATTTAGACTTCATGCTCAATAATAATCTTAAAAGCTTTCAATAATCTCAATCTAGATAGTGGAATATAACTCATAATACGAATCTCATGATTTCAAATATGAAAATATGTAAATCTCTTGCAATTGAAGCCTTAAATAACATGATAATTTCATAAACTAAAAGTAATAAGAATCGGGTATCAGCCCTATCTTCAATTTATTCAAAATTTAACTTAAAATCAAGATTTGGGCACAGGAGTGGAAGAAAACCCTCGTTTATACCCACCTACCTTAATAGACTTGATTTGATGTAGAGAACTTGAATTTGAAACCCTAGGAGATGATCTTGAAAGATTTCTTGAGATTCTTGGATTATGGAACTAAATTCTTGGTTTTTTTCTTGAAGAGATGAATTGAATTCTTGAATTCTTGGGGAGAAACCCTAACTTGATACTTTTTCTTGGAAAATCTTGGATTAAAAGGCTTGAATTCTTGCCTCGAAGAAAACCCTAATTTCTCCTTGATATTGAGACTGGAGAGGATTATGAGTGATTATAAACTGATATTTTATCAGTTAATAGTGTTTAATGCTTGATTAAGTAGTGGGAGGTGAGGAAAAAGACCAAAATACCCCTCCGAATCCAAATGAGAATTGTTGAATTTCATGGGTGACGACTTGGGATGATAAGTCATCACTTAGGTGACGGCCCATCACCCCAGGTCGTCACTTGGAAGCTGGAATTGATGGTTTTCTAAGTAAGGCTGACGACTTGGGCTGATAAGTCATCACATAAGTGACGGCCCGTCAACTCAGGTCGTCACTTTGTTGACAGGCTGACATACTGGAGTAAAATGAGCATAACTTCTTGCTCCGATATCGAATTAAGGTGAAACCAAGTGCCTTGGAAATAAGACTCAATGACCTTTCATTGGATATATAGTAGGACTTATAAATCGTTATATACCAAAAGTTATGGTCTATGGAAGTTTACCCAAGTTGAGACGTTCACTAAAACTTAATCGATAGAAACGTTCTTAACTCATCTCTGAGTTAGGAGATATTTGTGATCTCAATTCATATCCAAAGGTATTCCTACACTAGATAATTGATCATCATACATATATTAACAAGGAATAATTGGGTTTGTGTCTATATGCATAGAAGCGATGGTTTGAATTCTAGCCCAAAAAATGCGGGGTGTTACAGATGGAATCAGACATTTGTCCAGCAAATAGGTACATTCTTATGAATTTAATGTATTGTTTGAGTTACAAGTTTAGTATGATTACGTACTAAGTGATTCTTTTGTATAGGTACAATATTATGACGTCAAACATAGCTGAATTGGTGAATTCATTGTTTGGTGATGAAATAAAATTTCCCATCATGGCTCTGTTTGAAATTATAAACAAGAAGTATGGATAATTTTTTCACGAAGGACATGTCGAGTTCAAGGACGCAGGAACCCATTTTTGCTAGAAGAGAAAAAAATAATATCAACAAACATCAGTTGGGGGAACAGGTTATTATCTCATCTAATAGCAGATTACATGTTCAGTATCAACGGTCATGGTGATGTTGCCACGATCGATCTTCAAAAAAGATCTTGTACGTGCAGAATTTTTGAATTGGATAAAATACCCTGTCCACATGCTATGTCAGCGCTTCGAGCTCAATACGGTGCAAAATATGGAACTAAGATTTATGAGTACTCCTCTCCATATTATTCTGTGGAAAAATATACAATGACATATAATGGGCATATTACTTCGGTATTTTTTGAAGAATCTTGGGTTGTTCTTGCAGAGATTTTGGGGATATTAATACCTCCTTCATATATTCACCCAAGCACTATCAAATCGGAAAGAAGCCATATAAGAAGAGGTGTGGAGTCGAAGAATCATTTCCATCTAGAAGAAATAAGTGCTCCATATGTAAGATTGATGGACACAAAAGAACTACATGCCCAGATCGTAATCCACCATGTTCGTTGTAATTGTAAAAACTTGTGTTATTCTATGTTGTGAACTTTTATATATATAACTCATTGTTGTGAACGTAAATATTATCATTTATTATATAAAATTGCTTTTTTAATAACATGTGCATCAATAAAAAAAGGCAAAACATGAACTAAATACAACAGACCACAAAATTATTTTCAACAGATTAACCATCTGTTGCAACAAATGGACATTATCTGAAAGAACACAATACAGTTCATCAAACTGAAATATTTTTCTCCAACAGATAATAAATCTGTTTCAATAGATGTATAATCTATTGATAGAAGCCCAACCGATGACCAATCTATTCCAACACATGGTCCAGATCCATCTGTTGAAAGAACTCAAAAGCCAAAATTGCTATCGCTACTGGATTCAAAATTTCTTCTTACTTCCAACCGTCAACATGTTAACATGTTTAGAAGAAGAAATAAACATAATGAAAATTAAATAAGAATTAAAAAGCCAAAGTTGACCAAAAATAAACTTTTCATTAAATAAAAAATAAAATACATTAGGTATAGATCCGATATAGAAAAATTAAAACACATATGCTAAATAAAAAAATGTATTCTAATTATTATTATTATCATCATCATCATCATCATTATTGCCAGCCGGCCAATCGTCAACCAGCAGTAGAATGGCCCT
This sequence comes from Capsicum baccatum var. pendulum, assembly GCA_030864225.1. Lineage (NCBI taxonomy): Eukaryota > Viridiplantae > Streptophyta > Magnoliopsida > Solanales > Solanaceae > Capsicum > Capsicum baccatum. Next base: position 88,053,595 of record CM061558.1, on the reverse strand, counting down.
CATCAGCCTCTGTATCTCTCTGAATAACCTTGATCTCACGGCGACCAACTCTCTCTATTGGTCGTTAACCTATATCTAAAGTTCTCACACGGTGTCACACAGAATAACAATGTCCCAAACAGAATCAGTCATATCTAGAACATGCATGAATTGACAAAAAATATAAACAGAAAACTAAAGAATAAGTTCGAATATAATACAACGTATACTACTAACTGGTAGATTTACACAAAAAAATAACTTACCTCAACAAGAAAGGAATATGCTCTTTGAATAGAAGTGGTTGAAGATGTAATACTAAAAGACAAAATGCAAGAAATAAATAAAAGTAGAGTAGAAAGAAGATTAAGGAGGAACCTATTTATAGAGGATTGAATCTAAATGTGTTAGGCAAAAAGGCACGACTGTTCAGCTCCATTGTATTAATTATATTCAAATTGCTGTCTTTTTATTTTTTATGAAAAGTCAAGACTTTTTCTTGTACATTCAAACTTATCGCCCTTTCAAAATGGTTTGAGACTTAATAAAATCCATTATGATTGAGCTGTTGCAACAGATCATCCATCTGTCATAACAGATAACCCACTATCGTAATAAATTTACCATCTGTTGCAACAGATGGTCTGTATATACAGCAGATGAGACATCTATTGCAACGTATGGATTGTCTATTGCGACAGCTAGACCATCTATTGGAGGAGATGTTTTGATTTCTTTTAACAGTTGATTCATCAATTGCAACAGATGGGGAATTTGATTCATTAGCTTTTTTGAATGTGTTAGACAAAAATTCACGATTGTTCATCTCTTTTTTAATAGTCATCACATACCTTAATTAATCCAAATTGGTGACTATTTTATTATATAAACATACTTAAAAATAAAAAATTTGAAAAGTCACGACTTGTAGCATTTGTTTTTCCTTGATGGGAAAGTAGTCATCTGACATTGAAGATTGTTACCCTTTCAGCCTTTGTAGTCTTGTACACTACTTAACGATGGAAAGTGAAGAATAAACACTGTCTGACATTGATGGGATAGGAAGAATATGGTGCGTGCAGATAAATTGATCCACTTTCATGCGTGGGAGTTATGTATTATTGATCAGGCTATCTGACAGACACATATAAAGTACAATGATTTTGTGAATGTAGTTTTTTATCGATCAAACATTGATCCTTCAAACAAGATCCTGCATTTTATAATTTAATTTAATAGGTGCAAACTGATAAGGCCGAAGGGTTCCAAGATGGTGGTATCGATACCCTGTGAAAATTTAACGATGGTTTTGCTTATGTTTATGTGTTAAGTTTAGAGTAAGGTCCAAATTTTTTGTGGTAGTATAAATATCCAATAGTGATTGAACCGATTTTAATGGTTCAATGGAATTTTAAAAGGCCTACGAATCCACGCCTGCAGCAAACAAGAATGGAAAACCAATAGAAATTCCCCTGATCCAAATTTATATGGATGGATTACTCAAGGAGACTATTATACAACTGATGATAGGCGTATAGTGCTTTAATTTACCCATATTTTAGCTAAGTTTTGAGGACAAAATATATAATTCATGCACATTTAGTCCTTTTTCCTGTAAGTGAGCTAACAAACGTGATTAGTAAGTTTTCAGGTATAAATGATGAAGATTTCAGCATTTTATGGATAACTTGACGCCAAAGGAAGCTTCACGAAAGAAGGAAAGCAAAGCTTGGACACCTAAGGACTAAAAGTGGCGCATAGAAAACCTGTCCCGGGCAAAAACAACATTTTTCAAGACTTTGGGGATCAGCAGTAACCTATAAGGATTAGGATAATGATGCAGTAATTTATTAGGATTAGGATAAATACGCAGTAGCATAGTAGGAATAGGATATGGGTGTTATAAATACCCTATTTTGCTGGAGATTTTTATAATTCCCATCCACCATCTATCCATCCATCAAAACAATTCTCCACCACCCTCATCCCTATTCGATCCTTCCCCTTTTTCTTCATTAATTCGTTGTTGACATTATTTTTCATCTATTCGACTTTTAAATTTTCATAACAAGAGAAACGCTACTAAGCAAGGAAATCACGCCATAAGTGACGCCATTACCTACATATCGTGAGATTGTTATGATGATAATGTCTATTGTGTTTTCCATCGCACTCATAAGTAGCTAAACTTCTCTGTTGGGGTTATGGAAGCCTTATGAGATACTATCTATTGCTATGAGTTTGTGAGTTCTTGACACGTATGCTGCTTATATCATTATTCTCTTCATCTTAATGCAAATTCTTGTGGTTGCAAACGCATAGAATACGCCAGTATAGCATTAACTTGTTCGAAAGAAAAGTTATATGTCTGGAAAAGAGATAATGTCAAGGTAATAGGGCACCAACCCCTGTTAAAAAGTTAGTGCCGTAACTGGATTAACCTCTTGGAGAATTTGTGCCATTAGATACGCTTTAAGCTCGAAAGAGTTAAAGCGAAATAGTCCTTGTTAAGTCAAAAGACGCTTGGATTTACCATAGAATACAATTCTCTATAAGCACATGCATGTCTGAATTCTGCATAACTCATAGCCAATAGAGACGTATAACTCATAAGGTGGACATAACCCTAACTCTCAATTCTCATTGGTTAAACATCTTACTAAACACTCTTTCTGTTTACTTTGCTATTTCTGTTTTTACTTTACTATTTTGTTTACATTATTTGCATATTAAAATCCCCCCTTTTACGAGACTTGCACCAAAAGTCTAATAATCTTTGCTTACTTATTGATCGGCTATTCCCTGTGGGATCGATACCCAACCCAGTTGGGTTCTATATTTGACAGCGACCGCTTACACTCTTACGAGAGCTGTAGTTTGAGCGTTATCAAAAATTGGCGCCGTTGCCGGGGAATACGAGTGTCAATTAAGTTTGTGATAATTACTAGACCCTTTGGTCAAAGATTCTCGTACTTTTACTTTTAGTTTTTGTTTTTTTTCTGCAGGTTTTTATTCAGTGCATGACCCATACTCGAAGTTCTGGTCAACCGTTATTACCTGCAAGTCGTTTGACAATCCTGGCGTTGGTCAGAATGCAATTCGATTATGCCCATTTCCATTGTCTCTGTCTGGGGAGGCAACTCTATGGTTGAATGGGCTGACTCCTGATTCTATTACAAATTGGAGGCAATTGAGAGACGCTTTCCTAGAAAGATTCTTTCCGCCATCCAAAAGAGCACAATTAAGAGATGAAATCAGCAACTTTCGGCAGCTTCCAACCGAAGCTCTTCATGAAATATAGGAGAGGTTCAAGACGAAGCTTATGAGGTGCCCAAACCATCACATGACCAATGTCCACCTAATGGAGATACTATACAGAGCCTTGAATTCAATAACTAAACCAGTGGTGGATAATGCGGCTGGAGGATCATTTATAGACCTCACCTTTGGGCAGGCAAGCAATATGCTAGACCGGATGACGAAGCAAAGTAGAGCTTGGCATACCAGGGATTCTGAGGTAGCAAGCCCCACTTTATCTATTGGCATGACTGCTGAACAAAGGAGAAGAAAAGAAGAACGTGATCAAGATATGGCGCACATGAAAACACAAGTGGATCTTCTTACAAAACATCTATTATCAGGGAAGACCAAAAAAGTCAAAGTTGTTGCGTCAAAAGGAAGAGACGAATCTGATTCTGAAGAAGAAGCCAACTACTTGAACAATCAGGGGGGTTTCCGAGGTAATACCCAAGGAAACCAAGGTCGGAACTATTATGATAATTCTGGAAACAAGGACCGGGATCAAGGTAGTTGGAAGAACAAGACTGACAGGAGTGGCGTGTATATTCCTCCTGGACGACGAGAGGCTACTGCATCAGGAAATATGTCAATGGAAGAAATGATGGATAAGCTATTGAAAGGAGTGGAAGCAACCAGCACGGGAGTAACTGAGGTAATAAATGACTTGGCCTCAATGAAGCAATTCGTTGACTCACATTCCACTTCAATAAGACAGCTGGAACAATAATTGAGTCAAATTTCAGCCACATTAAATTAAAGAAAAGCTGGCACCCTACCGAGCGACACAGTGCAAAACCCAAGGAACGATGGAACATGCATGGCAATTACTACCAGGAGTGGTAAGGTGCTGGAAACTTCATCCAAAGGCACGCAAGTGATCAATGCAGAACCTGAAGGCGCCGATGAAGCTACTGAAGATGTTCATGACGTCAGTCCTCGACGTCCACAGCCTGAAAAGATCTCCGAACCAAAGAAAGAGGAAAAGAAAGTCCTAGAGAAAACTATTCCCCTTCCACCACCACCTTTTTCTCAAAGATTAAAGAAAAGAGCGGATGATACAATGTTCAATAAATTCATGACTATGTTAAAACAGCTGATCATTAATGTTCCATTGGTTGAGGCGCTGGAACAGATGCCTGGGTACGCTAAATTCATGAAGGACCTTTTAACAAAGAAGCGAGCAGTAAGCTATGAACCGACAGATAATATTCATCATTGCAGTGCAATTGCCACAAGGTCCTTAGTACAGAAAAAGGCAGACCCTGGTGCTTTCACTATTCCGTGCACGGTTGGATCTATGAATTTTGCTAAGGCATTGTGCGGTTTGGGAGCAAGTATCAATTTGATGCCACTATCCATCTATAGAAAGTTGGGGTTGGGCGACCCTACACCAACCAATATGCGGCTCGTGATGGCAGATAGGTCAATAAAACGACCTGTTGGTATCTTAAATGATGTGTTGGTGAAGGTTTCCACCTTCATCTTTCCTGCAGACTTTGTTATTTTGGATTGCGAAGTAGACTCTGAAGTTCCCATAATCTTGGGACGCCCTTTCCTCGCAACTGGAAGTGTGCTTATTGACATGAGAGCTAATGAGCTTTTATTTCGGTTGAATGACGAAGTGGTCCGTTTTGATGTATGCAAAGCAATGAAGCAGCCTGAAGATATGGATGTGTTCTCTGTAGCTGCAGTTAATTATAAGGATGACAAAGAATTATCTGTAGAAAAGCAGCTTACTGATGAGTCACTATCTGATGAGATGCTGAATTTTGAGCGTGAGGAGACTCAAGAACATGAAGAAACTATGTGTGCTCTAATAGAAATAGGGTCCTCTCATATTCCTAAGCAGCCGGACCTTGATCTTAAGAATCGACCTTCACCAACAGTGAAGAATTCCATTGAAGAGCCCCAGTGCTAGAATCGAAAGAGCTCCCCAATTATCTACGGTATGCATTCTTGGGAAGTGGAGATACACTTCCTGTGAGTGTGGCGGATGATTTAAGTGAACAGCACGTAGAGCCTCTCATCTCTGCTCTGAAGAAATACAAGAGAGCTATGGGTTGGACTATTGATGATACAATTGGTATCTCGCCTGGGATATGTATGCACAAGGGTCATCTCGAAGAAGATTGCATGCCTACAAGTAAGCTTCATTGTCGTCTGAATCCATTCAGAAAATGATCCACCATCTATCTCGATGAAGTCTAAGTAATCGAGATAGTTATGTCATGCCGCGATAATAAATCAAGCACTTGATGGGAGGCAACCCATCATTTTTAATTGTTTTTGTTGTTTTTGTTTTCCTAGGATTTTGTCGAGCCACGACCAAAACTAAGGCGCTTGATGGGAGGCAACCCATCGTTCTAATCATTTTTGTTGTTTTTGAGTGAATGTAGATACAAAAGAAGTAAAGGAGGAGATTGGTTTCAAATTATGATTTGGAAGTTGTGCATGTTAAAGGTGGTAAGTTAAGAATGAAGAAGCAAAAGGCTATGGGTGAGGAATCGCTTATGAAAATATAGGCAACGAACAAGGCAAGGCCTATGTAAAACTAGGCCACGAACAAGGCAAGGCCTATGCTATGGCATAAGCTCTCGGATTCTAGAGTGCCATAGCATAGGCGCCGCCTATGCCTAAGAATGCCATAGCATAGGCGCCGCCTATGCCAAAGCCTTTTGTCTCTGAATCTCATATGTCATGGCATAGGCGCCGCCTATGCCTAACAATGCCATGGCATAGGCGTCGCCTATGCTCAACTAGGCTTTACAAAAGGCGCCGCCTATGCCAAGCATAGACGTCGCCTATGGTCACTTTTGGTCTCCAAATCCGATTCTAAATGGGTCAAAACCCGACCCATGCTTGCCCTATAAATAAGAAACTTAGTCTTAGACCAAAAATACATTGCAAACCTAGCATAAGCGCCGCCTACCTCTCCAAATCCTCTCAAAAATTTTCCTTTTGCTCTTTTACTTTGCAAGAACATCATCCAAGGTCATCAACCAAGTAAGTACTTCTTTGTTCTTCATTTATATTCCGTAAGTACTACACTACTACGCCTATTATGAATTGTTAAATCTTGAAGTAGTATTGGTGAGTTGAATGTGATTAATTTGTTGTGATACAACTAAGTGAGGGAAAGAATACGTAAGAATGATCTTGACTTGTTTCTAACTTGTATTTAATTTTGATGCACTGTCATACGTTTGCGAAATTGATATGGTCAAGAACATTGCATAATCTTGTCAATAGAAATCTTCCATGTTGGAATAACTTGTGTATAAAGGTGAAAACCATGGTTGACTACAACCATACGAAATTGTGATTATTCCTAAACTTGATTCAATCTAGATGGAGTAGTCTTGCTCAAAAGATATATCAAACATGACAATATTGCCAAGATTTCATGAAGTATGACTGCACTGATTATATTATTGGAATATAGCACCTAAAACGTATATCGATGAAGTCTGAATAATCGATAACTTTTACTTCACTAGTTTGTACCAACAAAATAAGTGTGGGGTGGTGCCACTACTGCTTGTTTATTGATTGTATCCACCGAGATAAAGCTAACAAGACTATTGTTTTAATCTCAGGTACAATGGCACCAAAAGCAAGACAAGGAAAAGAAAAAGCAACCACTTCACAAAAAGGCAAGAAAAGAGGACGAAAAGAGCAAGGAGAATCCTCCTCGCTGCAAATACCTCGCCGTATGTTTGGAATAAAATGGGTCCTAGAGGAGGAAGGAAAGGAATGGTATAGGAACAATAAAGTGAAAAAATATGTTCATGTGGAGTTGATAAATAAGGAGAGCCTAGCAAAGAAAGAACCTCGTATGTTGGCCAAGATAATGGCGTTACATCTTAATTTCATCTTCCGAGATATGGGAGAGTGCAATCTCGATTTAACATGAGAATTCTATGCCAACTGGTCACCGAAAACTACAGGGACTGAAGTAAAGATTCGGGGCCAAGTTCTGCAACTAAATGCGGAATTCTTCAACTCCTTTCTAGGTTTGCCATCTGTTGACCCATCACCATTCAAGGAGTTGTATAACAGACCTCCGTACAGGGCTATTAGACACACATTATGCGGACCATGATCCATGGCAAGATGGAGTAGACACAAGGATACCGGTCGGCACAACACCTTCCCATATGCTCCTTTGAATAGGGAAGCTAGGATATGGCTGTGAATAGTCAACTCTTGCTTGATTCTAGGGACCCAGTACACGAAGATTACACGAGATAGAGTGTGCTTGGTGTGCGCATTGATGACAAATGTTCCTATCAACATTGGGGCAATTATTCGATCTACAATGCGAAAGGCCAGGCTACACAAGAGGTCTCACTTCAGCTTTGGCAATTTGTTGATCGTAATCTTGAGGAAGGAGGACATCGAAGAGGAACCTGCTGATCATAAACTTCCACACAACCCAAAGAGGGTTGACCTCACAAAGGTTAAGGATGCTGAAACCACACATGGCATCAACCTTACCACTACGGAAAGGCATGCTCGGGATGAGAGTTTCTTTTGCCATCTTTATGGCATGACTCGGTTTACCATGATGAGCGGAGGTCGTGTTCCAACTGCTGCAGAGCTCCAACAGCTGGACTATGACTACCCAATGAATGAGCATTCAAGGCAAATGTGTGGAGTAGGTGTGTACTTTAAGGAACCTCTTGATGACGATGTGCCAACCGATGATGATCGTCGAATGCCAGACTCCGACGTGGAGGAGAACTCTGATGGCGACGACTCTGATGATGATTCCGACGAAGGGGGTATGACCCCAGACATAGAGGAGGAGTCCGACTAATCAGGTTCTTCTTATTTATTTTCCACTGAGGATAGTGTGTCTCGTCTAAGTGTGGGGTGCTGGTATTTGCATGCTATACTTCCTTATCTACATTTGCTTATTTATGTGTGTTTTGCTTATTTATGTTTGTTTGTTGCTTATTTATGTTTGTTTGTTTTAATTTTTTAGAAATTTTTTTTTTGTTACAAACTTTGCATAAAACTGTTCTGATAGGCAGCATGGTATTATGACAAGAGTCTATGATAAAATCATTACTATTGAGACGTTTAGGCTCTAAGTGTGACTCACTGTGTGATAATTGTGTGGTTTAATTCCTTCATACGTTGGGCCAAGAGTCTATACTGCTGCCAATAAAGTCGACCATGTGCCTTGTGTGTGTGAGATGATAGTATATTCTTTGTTTGTGGCTGATGCTAGAACTTGCCTGGTATGTATGTAAAGCGAAATAAAGAGTGTGAGTTTAGGAGATGATTTAGGCATTTCTTTGGCAACCTGTGATTGCTTACCTTCGTTTTATCTACCCATGGACATCATCCTAGATAACCCCCTTTGAGCCTTTAGCCTATTTTCTTTGACAGCCTCATATGTAAGCCTAATCCATTTTTTCAAGACCATAATTTGATCCAAATTCCTAAGTGCTTTAAATTGTAAAGTCATGTGACAAAATAAGAGAAAAATGGGTGAGAGTAGTGCCTTAAAGTGAATTGGTACTTGAATTCATTATGAAAAAGAATGGTTATTATAGAGGTGTGTTATAAAAAAAAAAAAGAGAGAAAAATGAAAAGAAAAATAAAAAGTTAATTCTATTCAAAATTGAAAAACAAAAGAGGTGAGAAAGGGTGGTAGATTAAAAGAAAGTAGAAAGGTTGTTTGAAAGAAAGCATAAATGGCATAATGTGATGTATTAAAGCGCTTAGGAACATAGTCACTATTTCTGGCCAAAATAGTCCTACCAGTCCCTTAGCCTACATTACAACCTGTAAAAGACCTATTTGATCCTAAGCTTAGCATTCTGATATTTAGTGGAGCATTACACTAAGGGCAAGCCTATGGTCATCAGTTGCAACATATGAATTCTTTGTGAGCGTGAGAGCAAGGAAAATCCTGTACCCATATGTTTTGAAAAAAATGCAATACTTGTGAGTGATTATGGGTGACATATTGTGAGACACACATGGTTGATGAGTTTTGGGTAGTAGTATATGAATCTTTGTGCCTTAACTTTTGAATACGAATTAACCATCATCACGAGTCTATATTAGAGGTTGAATTGTTTCTAGTAATGATCAGAAAACTACTCTTTGTTAATGATTGCTATGCCTGTCTTGATGAATATTTTGTGTTGTTACTGTGAAACCTTAAGTAGATGTTTATATGGACATGTTATTTTGTTCGAGGACGAACAAAGCTTTAAGTGTGGGGTGTTGATGATAGGCGTATTTACACGCCTAAAGTGCTTTAATTTACCCATATTTTAGCTAAGTTTTGAGGACAAAATATATAATTCATGCACTTTTAGTCCTTTTTCCTGTAAGTGAGCAAACAAACGTGATTAGTAAGTTTTCAGGTATAAATGATGAAGATTTCAGCATTTTATGGATAACTTGACGTCAAAGGAAGCTTCACAAAAGAAGGAAAGCAAAGCTTGGACACCTAAGGACTAAAAGTGGCGCATAGAAAACCTGTCCCGGGCAAAAACTGCATTTTTCAAGACTTTGGGGATCAGCAGTAACCTATAAGGATTAGGATAATGATGCAGTAATTTATTAGGATTAGGATAAGTATGCAGTAGCATAGTAGGAATAGGATATGGGTGTTATAAATACCCTATTTTGCTGGAGATTTTTATAATTCCGATCCACCATCTATCCATCCATCAAAACAATTCTCCACCACCCTCATCCCTATTCGATCCTTCCCCTTTTTCTTCATTAATTCGTTGTTGACATTATTTTTCATCTATTCGACTTTTAAATTTTCATAACAAGAGAAACGCTACTAAGCAAGGAAATCACGCCATAAGTGACGCCATTACCTACATATCGTGAGATTGTTATGATGATAATGTCTATTGTGTTTTCCATCACACTCATGAGTAGCTAAACTTCTCTGTTGGGGTTATGGAAGCCTTATGAGATACTATCTATTGCTATGAGTTTGTGAGTTCTTGACACGTATGCTGCTTATATCATTATTCTCTTCATCTTAATGCAAATTCTTGTGGTTGCAAACGCATAGAATACGCCAGTATAGCATTAACTTGTTCGAAAGAAAAGTTATATGTCTGGAAAAGAGATAATGTCAAGGTAATAAGGCACCAACCCCTATTAAAAAGTTAGTGCCATAACTGGATTAACCTCTTGGAGAATTTGTGCCATTAGATACGCTTTAAGCTCGAAAGAGTTAAAGCGAAATAGTCCTTGTTAGGTCAAAAGACGCTTGGATTTACCATAGAATACAATTCTCTATAAGCACATGCATGTCTGAATTCCGCATAACTCATAGCCAATAGAGACGTATAACTCATAAGGTGGACATAACCCTAACTCTCAATTCTCATTGGTTAAACATCTTACTAAACACTCTTTCTGTTTACTTTGCTATTTCTGTTTTTACTTTACTATTTTGTTTACATTATTTGCATATTAAAATCCCCCCTTTTACGAGACTTGCACCAAAAATCTAATAATCTTTGCTTACTTATTGATCGGCTATTCCCTGTGGGATCGATACCCAACCCAGTTGGGTTCTATATTTGACAGCGACCGCTTACACTCTTATGAGAGCTGTACTTTGAGCGTTATCAATAGCAGAAGGTGCTTGGGAGAAAACATGTGTGGGAAGGGGGGTGGAAAAGACCATATATCGTATCAGACCTTGTTTAATAGAAAACATAGGGAAGAAAGTAAGGAACTTCTAACAAATATGGACAATAAAATTAACTTGAGAGATGAAAAAACTGAATGGGCTTCAAATATGGAAGTGTATTCAAATATTAAAATCCGTCAGTCGTTCTTGAAAAAGAAAAATACTCAAGAGGACTAGAGTGGGATACTTTTCTAGGGACTGTGACTAGCGAGTGTGGCCTCAATGAAGCTCACAAAGTGCCGGACAAAAACTCTATGAAAGCATCTTGGCGAGCACAGGGGATTGGTAAGATTTTTAGTCAAGAATGAAACTTGAACCAACAATTCCAGGAGTAAAAATAAGGGAATCTAAGGCGTCAATTTATGAAGCCTAACTGGCATCTCATACCTTCTGTTTGTGGTTCTGATCAGGTTAATAGCAGTAGAAACAAAAAGGTCTGAAGTTGGGCAAAACTCCCATGCCTTATTTTTCCACTGCCTTTCACCAGACCAGAGCTATAAATATGAGACATGGGATGCATGTTTAACTTGAGAAATTGCCACCTTGGCTTGATCCCTTATTGTTACTTTAGGAGTTGTTAGTTCAGGTTTCGTTCCTGAACGACAATCTTACCACCATCGCTGCTTTCAAAGCTGAAACCTTAGAGTTCTGGTCCTGCATTTTGTGGGTCTTCATTCAGGCCACGCTAGCTAGTTCCATTCCCCTAATAAAGTGCACAGCTCCAATCCACTTCAGCATTTTTCTTTTCAAAATGGACTGATGGATTTTTATTTTTTGATACACTTCACATTTACAACTCATTCAATTTTTTCATTTTTCCTGTCAATTTCATCAGCCAGTTTTGTTACACTTTCCTTTCTACCCTGTGTTTCTTCTTTAATAAGGTCTGAGTTGATATATGGTATTCTTCATCTCCCTCTTCCCGCACAGGTATTATTCCAATCACCTTATGCTACATAATAGTATCCTCGAGCAACCCATCCATATAAATTTGGACTAGAGAATAACTATATTCATTTCTATTCTTGTTTGCAGCAGTGCAAGGCTTCAAAGGCTTTTCAAAAGTCCATTGAACCTTTAAAATCAATCCAATCACTATTTGAATGTTTACACTACCACCAAAAACCTGAACCCTTATCCAAACTTGACACATTAACATTAGCAAAATCTTCATTAAACTGTAACAGGGTATCGATACCACCTACTTGGTCCCTCAGCCTTACCAGTTCGAACCTAATAATCTTAACTGTAAAATGTCATATCTTGTTTGAAAGATTAATGCCTAATAGGTAAATAACCAACCTTCACAAAATTAGTGTACTGGATGTGTGTTTTCACAATACGTTGATCAGTAATACGTACCTCCCACATATGAAGTGGTTCCATCTACAAGCAGTTTATTTCTCTGAACCCATCTTTATGCTAGTCTTTAATGTTGGTTGGGTAAAAGTTAATCCAGTTTCACTTTCTTTTATCTGCAAACAGGAGAAAAATATTTAATGTCAAATAAGAGAAGAGCAAAAGCAACATTACAAAAGGGTAACAAAAAATTGAATGAATCAACAGATGACCCATCTGATACAATTGATTCCCCTTCTATTCGACAGATGAGTCATATGTTGCAACAAGCGACGTATCTGTGGCAATAGATGGATGACATATTGCAACAGATGGGTCATCTATTGGAATAAATCAAACCATCCTTGCAACTGGTTTGATTTATTTGAACAGTTACTCCGTCTGTTCCAACAGTTGATTCATCAATTGCAATAGTTTCCTCAACTGTTGCAACACCACCAACAACATCAACAAAAAGAAACAACACCATATGTTCCAACACCATCAACAACACAAACACCACATGTTCTAACAATACCAACACCCCCAACAACAGCACCACCAAAGTAATAAACAAAAGACAAAAAATGATTCTGATAACAAGTCTTTTTAAGTTCTCCCAATATATGACTTTTTCGCATATTTTAATAAAAACAACGGTTTGTTCATTCAAAACTTAAAAGTCACCTTTTCTTCAATTTTTTTAATAAATAGAAAATTGGTAATGGATAAATCAATAATAACAATAGATGTAAATATCTAATTTAAATAACATACAAAGAAGAAGACGAGAAAGAAAGAGCAATAGTGAACCATACCTGCAATGTCAAAAAAGCAAAGGGATCAGAACACCCATTTCAATTGAGAAAAGATATTGATCTGTTAAGATCTAAAAGGATCCTCATGCAAAAGAGAAGAGAAAAAAAAGGAAAAAAGAGATGGTTGTGATTACTCCAAAGAGGAGAGAAAGAGAATTTTAAATAAAAAAGAGAGATAAGTTAAGTTAATTTATAGCTGAAGGAGAGAGAATTCTAGAGGTGAGTTTTAAATATTCATTAATAAATTTGAGGGGTACGAGAAGATGGTGAAATTGAAAAGACAAGATAAGACTACTCAATGAGGAGATTTTTGAGTTATCTAAGTAATATTTTTTACCGCCTTAGTATTTTATCTTTTTTTATCTCAGATAAAATATTAGGAAATTTATTTTTTTAAAATAATCTTAAAACATATAAGTCGTCTGTTGCAACAGATGATAATTTTTATTTGAAAATTTCCAACGATTCAGTCATCTGTCACAATAGATGGCAACGCCTATTTGATAAGTTACAATAGATAGTTAATCTGTTGCAACAGATGACTTAATCTGTTTAATAAATTCCAATAGATAAGTGATCTGTTGCAACAAGTTGAACATTTGTTTTTATGTAATTTCAGTTGAGTTCATATGTTCAACTACAACTTCAATTGATTTATCTACAACTATGTATGAGTTAGTAGGGTCAACTATAACTTCAATTGAGTCTTTGTAATTTCATGATATTGGTATTGCGTTTCTCCTGACCTGAGTCATCAATCGATAAGTCTGAGTTGAAATAATTCTTATTAACTCATTATCAAGCAAATACCTAAATGGATTTAGCTATAACTAGAGGTGAGTTCATAGGTTCAACTACAACTTTAATTGAGTCTTTGGCAATTGCATCATGTTGGTATTAAATTTCTTCTGACCTGAGTCATCGATCGATCACTTTAAGTTGAAATAATTCTTATTATCTTATATTCAAGCTAATACCTAAACTGATTTATCTAGAACTAAGGGTGAGTTTATAGGGTCAACTACAACTTTAATTGAGTCTTTAGCAATTGCATGATATTGGTATTACATTCCTCCCAATCTGAGTCATCGATTGATCACTCTGAGTTCAAAAGATTATTATTACCTCATTTTCAATCTAATACCTAAATTGATTTATCTAGAACTAGGAGTGAGTTCATAGGGTCAACTACAACTTTAATTGAGTCTTTGACAATTGCGTCATGTTGGTATTGTGTTCCTCCTGACTCGAGTCGCCGATCGATCACTCTGAGTTGAAATAATTCTTGTTAAACCATTGTCAATATAATACCTAAATTGATTTATCTAGAACAACGGGTGAGTTCATAGGGTCAACTACAACTTCAATTGAGTCTTTGGTAATTGCATGATATTGGTATTGCGTTTCTTCCAACCCGAGTTGCCGATCGATCAATTTTAGTTGAAATGATTATTATTACCCCATTGTCAATCTAATACCTAAATTGATTTAGCTATAACTAGGGGTGAGTTCATAAGGTCAACCACAACTTTGATTGAGTCTTTGGCAATTGCATTATGCTGATATTGTTTTCCTCCCGACCTGAATTATCGATCGATCACTCTGAGTTGAAACGATTCTCATTACCTCATTATCAAGATAATACCTAAATTTATTTAGCTATAATTAGGGGTGAGTTCATAGGGTCAACTACAACTTCAATTGAGTCTTTGGCAATTGCATCATGTTGGTATTGCGTTTCTCCTGACTTGAGTCATCGATCGATCACTCTGAGTTGAAATGATTCTTATTACCTCATTGTCAAGATAATATCAAAATTGATTTATCTAGAACTAGGGGTGAGTTCATAGGGTCAACTACAACTTTAATTGAGTCTTTGGCAATTGCATGATGTTGGTATTGTGTCTCTCCCAACCTGAGTCATCGATCAATCACTCTTAGTTGAAACGATTATTATTACCCCATTGTCACACTAATACCTAAATTGATTTAGCTAGAACTAGGGGTGAGTTCATAGGGTCAACTACAACTTTAATTGAGTCTTTGGCAATTACATCATGTTGGTTTTGCATTCCTCCCGACCTGGATCGTCGACCGATCACTCTGAGTTAAAATGATTCTTATTAACTCATTATCAAGATAATACCTAAATTTATTTAGCTAGAATTAGGGGTGAGTTTATAGGGTCTACTACAACTTCAATTGAGTCTTTGGCAATTGGATGATGTTGGTATTGCCTTTCTCCCAACCTGAGTCGCCTATCGATTACTCTGAGTTGAAACGATTCTTATTACCTCATTATCAAGCTAATACCTAAATTGATTAAGCTAGAACTAGGGGTGAGTTTATATTGTCAACTGCAACTTTAATTGAGTCTTTGGCAATTACATAATATTGGTATTGTGTTCCTCCCGACCTGAGTCATCGATAGATCACTCTGATTTGAAACGATTCTTATTACCTCATTGTCAAGCTAATACCTAAAATTCATCAGTGTTCCAGTTGAACTTAATACACTTTATTATGATGAGATGGTTAAAAATCACGCATATCTTTTAAAATTTTAAAAAATAATTAAGATCAATTCAGACCAAATTAATATTTTCAAAACTTGTCATTCTTTCCCAAAATACAAATCAACCCATATAAATCATCAATTTGAGGAAAAATGTTTCATCATTTCAAATCTTTAGTTCTCGCTCTTTTCTCTCTCTCAACAATACAGACTACAACTATTTAATAAATTGTTCAACACTTCACAACAGATTAATTTTTTTTCCTATTTCTGACCATATAGGTATTATTTTCGACTTCATTCTTGCTTGTATCCATCATTTACTCTGGCTTCATAGGTAACAGAGTTCGAGAAGAGTTCTATATTTGTTATTTGTTCTAAAACATTAGGCTTTTAAGTTAATAATGAAAAAAAAACTTTTCGTTGTATTATGTTCGAGAAGGAGTATACAATTTTGAGTTTTGATAGTAAAATCGTAGAAGAACTCGAGAAAACCCTAGTTTTTATCATAGTGTTTCGTTGACTGTCGTGGTATTTTTGGATGGTATTTGTGGTGTTGGTGGTCGTAGTGGTGATGTTAGTGGTCGTCGTGGTGGCATTGGTGATGTTTGTGGTGGTTGTTGGTGGCATTGGTTGGTGGTGTTTATGGTAGCTGTTGGTGGCGTCGGTATTGGTGGTGTTTGTAATGTATTTCTTAAAATTTATTCATACATCAATTGTAATGTAATTTTTGTTTTTCTGTTGTTCGTAGGTAAAACACGTCTCCAAAAAGAAAAGAAAGTGAAAGCGAATTAACTTCTGACCACCTAACAAGAAAGGCTACAGTACAAAGGGATTCGGAGGAGCATCCTAAACAATCTCGATCAGGGAAAGGTGAAGCTGAGGAAAGTTATGGAAACGATGTTAATGGAGGTAAACAAGGGTCTGTAGATGGTGATGAGGAAAATAAAAGTGAGGAGGGGGGATAAGAAGATAAATAAAAAGAGAAGGGAGAAAAAAGTAAGAAAGAGGATGATAATGCATCACCAATGGGGCGTGAATTAATATAAAAATCCCAGCATAAGGCTGTCAAAACTATTAGTATTGACAGGTTTTAAGTTATGATGCCGATACATGACCCTATAGAACTAACTGGTGATCTTGTACTTAAATATTAGTTGGAAAAACCTTTTGACGAATTTAGGAATATTATGAAGAATGAAAACATAGATAGACTTTGTAAGAAGAGCTGCTTTGGACACTTTCTTGAGCTACCTGAGGACCACACTGCTCATTTCTAAATGAGCATAATATATGGTCTTCTTAAATGCAGGATCAAGTATGCGGGGGATGATAAAGATTCAAAGGAGAGGGAAAAAAATGGATGAAATCTGAATCAACTATTGTGGCATGCCGATTTATTTTGGCTTGAAAGAGTTCGCCATAGTGACGGGCTTGAGATGCAATCATCCAAAAGAACCTCTCACCAAGGAAACACCACGCAAAAGGTCCAAGTCAAGTAGGACAACCAAACCACCACCATTAAATAGTGGAAAGGCATTTTCCCAGCGACCACCCACCAAAACCAACAAATGCAAGAAAAAAATAGATGGGTTATTGGTCATTGATGGACGTGGGTGAAAAGCCACTAAGTTGATAGAACATTTTAAGGATAAGACCATATCAAATAAGTCCAAAGAGCAACTGTGCTTAGTTTGGCTTGCCCATTCTTTTATATTGGCAAGAGACTTCAACAAAGTCATAGAAGATAATTTGTTGAAGCTTGTTGAGGATTTTGAGAAATTCAACAATTATCCCTGGGGATATGACAACTACTACTTGACTGTCAAATATTTACTGACAAATCTATCCCCAAAGACGATCACATTATACGGCTTTCCTTGGGCTTTCAGGGTAAATTTAATCACTATTTGTTTACTTATTCATTAATTTATATTAAATAATTATTATGACTTTTTTTGCTTGCCTCTTGTTTACATTTTTTGGGCTTGGGCATTTGAAGCCATTCCTCACCTACAAATGTAGGTCAAGGATTACCTGAATGAGGTTTCTTATCCAAGGATCCTTAGTTGTTTGGCTGCAAAAAGCAACATAAGAAATAAGGAGGCTGATCTTTTTAACCATCCGGATGATGCAGTACGTCTTATTTCAAGTAAAATAATTTGGCTCAAAGAAAGATATTGAAACAGATATGCCATCTGTTATGATAGATGGGTTATCTGTTGTAACAGATTACTCATCCACTTCAACTGATACAACAGATGGGTAATCTGTTACAACAGATGATTCATATTTTGCATCAAATTACCCATCTATTGCTTTGGTTATCTAAACCTAAATCAATAAATTACCCATCTACTATAAATTATGCAACGAATGGGTAATCTGATGCAACATATTGTTAATCTATTACGATAGACAGATCAGCTGTTGCGACAGTAAGATCATCTATTATATAAGTTGTCTATGTTAACATGTAACCCACTGACTGCAAATTATTATATGATTTAAATATATTTGTCTTTTTATAGGTTGTGCATTCATGGATCGTACCTACTGAACAGGAGTTGGGTATGACTTCTTTTATTACTCTGGGTCTTGTTGATACAATAGCAGATCCAATGGTGGAGTTAATAAAGAAAAAATTAGCTGGAGCAACAACCATAAGAAGAGCAGTTAGGCAAGGTCATCCTAATCTTGAGGATCTTCATGACCAACCTACTGCAACAGATTCGAGTACTTCTTCTAGAGGTGTTTTTGGTGGAGTTGTTGATGTTGGTGGAAAGAATGTTGATGCTACTGTCCGTCGTTATGATGAGAATGTTTATGCTCAAGAAAAATAAATATGTTTAAAAATACCCCTTTCATGGGTCCCTCTCACCCTTACACAGGTCATTCTTACTTTTACATTGGACTTTCTCACCACTCTTCACCTTCATATTCTCGTTGCAAATACAAAGAGTGCAAGGATAGCTTGGATAAACTCTTTGAAAAAGTGAAGACTATCGCTAAATCTATTCATGAATAGAAATCAATGGGGGGTGTCATACCATCTAAGAAGGTGAGGGAGACATACACTCCTACAATGGCAATTGGGAGGAAGAAAAGAGCAATTAGACAAGTACTCTCCAATCAAAAATTAAAAAAAATTACAACTTCTTCCTCTCCAAGATTAACCCATTCATACCTTTTTCACCCAAGACTTTAAGAGTATGACAGATATGCTTACGCAGTACGTGGACAGGGTAATTTTACTTTTTCTAACCTACTTTCTAATTACTCCATGAAGAAGAAGCTATGCAACAGATGTGCCATCTGTTGCAACAGTTGTGTATTCTGGTGCAACTTGTGGTGGTTCTATTGCAATATATTACCCATCTCTTGTATAAGTTGCGTTAGATGGGTAGTCTGTGAACAAATTTAGAGAACCCTTTGCAATAGATGGACCATTGATTGCATCTTTCCACTATGTTTTCATTCTTTACAATTACTAACCTATTTAAAAATTAACTTTTTATATCATAGTATGTTGAAGAAATTCTCTGCCTCATGAGGGGCAGGCAATTAGCATACCTGGAAGCTTGTGATAATGTTGATAGTATAATGGACCTCAACTTCTACAAGAATTTCAAGGATAAGTATGATGATCTCAGTAAGCGAGCATCAACTCCCAGTGGCACGGGATTTTATTCGTTAATTTCTTGATTTCAATGGGATGAAGAAATGATAAAATATGTTAGAGGGGAGAGGCCAAATACACATGGTAAGGGATGGGCCAAGGCAAAGAGGATTCTTGGAGTCATAAATGTGGATGACATACATTATCAGGCATCTAATATACTACTCAGGGAGAAAAAGATCAAGGTTTATGACTGCAACTTACCTGCCTTAGACGAGGCTGATTTCTTTATCCACATGCAACCACTATTGGAGTTGTTCCCAATCTTGTTGAGGCAGAGTAAATTGATACATCATTTTCCATCAAAAGTATTGATGAAGCAACCATAGGATTTTGAAGGTCAAAACAAGGACATGGACTTTCCAAAAAATAAAACCGGTGTTGCTGTGGGTCACACGCGCTTGCACATATCGAATATTTTCTGATCGGCACAAAAATGAATGAGCCAACGACCTTTCTATGCGACAACGTTATGGCAAATATGCAAGAGGTATGGGATTATGGGGTACTAAATGGACGCTTGGAGCCTGTGTATAAAGAAGAGCCTGTGAAATAACAATTTTTAATTTCAAGTCACTTCACTTTACATACATACTTTACATGTAGTGGCAATTTTTTTTGTCTGATGAAAGTTGAATTTTTTATAATGCAACAGATTGTCAATCTATTGTAAAATATTTTCTATCTGTTCTAACAAATAGTTTATCTGTTGTAATAGGTTGGTCATCTGTTGCATTATGCTGATGTTTCTATCTAAGTCTTATCTATTACAATAATGAGAAGACCTGTTTGATAATTTCCAACAGATAACCTACATGTTGCAACATATGTCTAAATCTGTTTGATATTTTCCAATAATTACGCTTGAATATCCATGTGCGCAACAACACCAAACAGTAGCAAATACAAATACACCACCATAAAAATTTCAGCAATTAGGCTTGAATATCCATGTGTCCAACAACACCAAACTAGTAGCAATAATGCCAACAATGTAGTATCTTCTTGCTTGATTTTATTTCTCTTCAAAAGCCTTGACTTTCTTCAACAAATTTCAGATTACACGTTTTGCTTATAAAGGGTGTCGTTCTTCATATCAATCAAAGTAATCACATCCACCCAACTTCTGTAAAATAAGACCACAAGTACAAGTCAATAATTAATCAACTAATTAAATAAAAAAATATTACCTTCGAAATCTTACAAGTAAAAAAACTACGACTTGAATTTTGTTGAGTCCAATAAGTCTTTAATGGAGCTTCATGACTACACTTACAATATCAAAAATCTTTATCACAAAAAACAGTGGAAGATGAGCTCGACATTGTCAAGCTTAGTTGGAAAAAAATGAAAAAAATATGCAGAAAAAACAAATACAAATAATTTAAAAATTTGGATAGAGAAAAAAAGATGATGAAGAAGAAGATTTAGAAATTTAAGGTTAAATTTTAGGAAGAAGATGAATATATAAGACAATGTGGGAAAAATAACTGTTGTGGGCCAAATCAGAAGCCAAGTCAGCAAAAATGGGGGTTCAACGAGCTTTGATTGCGTGAAGTACACGTGAGCTTCCAACAGGACAAAAAGTGCCAAACTGACACATTTGATGCCTATTTTAATTTAGGTGTTTAAAATGAACACTGTCTACTTTAAGTGCCAAAGTGAAAGATCGCTGCAACTTTAGGTGCCTGTTGATGGGTTTCGCCTTTTATTTCAAGTCACTTCACGTTACATGTAGTGACAATTTTTTATGTCTAATGAAAGTTGAATTTTTATAATGCAACAAATTGTCCATCTGTTGTAATAGATATTCTACCTGTTCTTACAGATAGTTTATCTGTTGCAATAGGTTAGTCATTTGTTGCATTATGTCGATGTTTCTATCTGAGTCTATCCGTTGCAACAGTGGAAAGACCTTATCTGTTGCAATATTTGAATCTAGTATTCTATTTCAATTAATAAGTTCAAATCTAAGGATAAAATAAAATTCATAGACAAATAAAATAAATTGAAGCCTTCAGGAATTACATGAAATAAATCAACAAATAAATGAAATGTAAAAAAAATTGTTATGGGTCTCACCAAATAAATCAACAATTTAAATTTTGATGCCAATAATTCCTAAGGAGGGGTGACGTTATTACTTTGACAGACTTGAGATATAAAGATTTACTCAATATATACAAGTTGTTCTTCATCCGGTGCTATGGAATTTGGTTTTGGTCATCATGGATCTTTAATGTCTCTTGCATACGATTTCTACGCTTTCGCTTCTCCGTATTTCCATAAAAAAGAGTAGCATATTGTCAATGTTGTTTAGTAGTAGCTTCTACAGTGACATCCACCTATAAAGCCAGAATTGGTCAATGTTAATCACAGATATACAAAAAAAATAGAAAAGGATAACTCATCTATTTTAGCAAATCAAATAGGTTTTCCTCCTATTTTAAATTATCCCAAACAGATTATATTTCTATTGCAATAGATGGATTAACTGTTGGGATAAATTATAACATGAGAAAGGCCTGTATGATAATTTCCAACGGATGAACCATCTGTTGCAACATATGACTTGTTTGTTTGGAAAAACTGAAACAGTAGGAAGTTTTGATTTAATTTGTCCCAACAGAAAACCCATCTGTTGTAGTAGATAGGTCATCTTTTGGTACAAATAAAAATGGTACATTGAGTAAAGCTATTTGATTTTCCAAAACAGATGAGACATATGTTGCAACAGATATTGTATTTAATGTAATAGGTTAGTCAATTGTTGCAATAAATGTATATATATGTTTGATAATTTTCAGCAGATGTGTCATCTGCTGTAACAGATATGCATCTGTTTGTTAGTAGGAATAGATGTAATATATTAACCTTCATCAGCTCGTGCTGCTCTTCTGTGGCCCTTGTACATTGCTCAGTAGTGCAACACAAAGACAACAGAGTTACAATTTCACTTTTTTGGATGCTTGATAATGCCTTAGAAATTACTTTCCTTCTCCTCTTATCCTTGATCTCTAATGAAGTAGATAGATATGAAATTCTCTTTAATGGAGTGACACCCTTCGTAGATGTCAATTTCTTTACAAAAGTAGTTAATGCATTAATAGCGTTAATTAGCACATCATCTTTCGCCTTGCAGTCTTGACATTTGCATGCAAAACAGTTGCTAGGAGGGGCAAATTCTGTATAACCAATATGATCATACTCATAATGGTTTGTTTTAAAAACTGTAAGAGGGGCATCATTAGCTCCAACAGCAGCACCACTACTACCACCAACAGCTCCATCACCATTAAAACCATCAGTAACAATAAATCGACTCTCCAAAATTATTTTTTGTGATGGTTATTGCACTAAACAATTCTATTTTTATTCTGTCAATGACCTTAGGGTCCGATAAAGTTTGCACAGACCGTAAAGTAAGAAAAATGGCATATTCAACTCTCGATTGGTCGGAACAAGCAACGGATGCACAATCTAATATAAATCATTTCATATATTAGAATGACGATTAGATCATTCAAAAAAATCATTAATTAAAACAAAAACTGAGTTATAATTATACTTACTGAATTCTTCCGGGGGTTGAAGAGATCAAAAATTTTTACATTTTTATCAGTTTTGTCCGACAACCATCCCAAGATTCTTAGACATGAAACTTCTTCCTGATAGTCACTTGTTGTCTCAAATAAGGAATTTCTTCAAACGCCCAAGCCTATAAAATAATGCCAGTAAATCAAAACTAATATTTAATAAAAAATGAATCATATCATAATAAAAGAAACATTTATCATGAAAGCCCACGGAAAGCCATATAAGTTGACTGTCTTTAGAGCTAACAGAGCCAACAAATATTTGACAGTCATTTTGAAGCTTTCATAATCCTAAGGATAGTTGTTAAATGCCTCAAGATCCTCATAGATCTTTATTACACCAAGTGGTATGTTGTTTTTAACGTCTCTCACCCAAAGAATATTATGTACAAACCAAACCAAGCACAATGATTACTTGTGCTTCTTTGAAAGTCTTTTACCTTTTAACACTTCTATCAACTTTTTATTTTTAAAGCTTAGTCCAACAAAGGACACCAAGTATTCACGATTACTAGACTTGCATTTGCCTTTTTTGGGTGTGCGGGGTGTTCTTTTAGGGGGTTAGAATAGGAATAGCTTGAGAAGGAGGAGCGGGATAACATTGTAGTCCAGTAACTATGGAAAAATCCTTCCAACTAAAATAAACAGGCATGCCACAGTAATTTATCCATACCTCATCCATCCTATCTTTATTTTCATATATAAACCTACGCTTGAAAAGATGATATACCATTTTTATTTGGAAACGAGCATTGTTGTCCTCCGGTAAATCAAGATATTGCCCAAAGTAGCTGTCCCTAAAATAAGCATCCAATTTTTATTCTCAAAGTATTTTTCTGAAGGCGTTGAAAGAATTTTTCATGGCTAACTTAACCAAAAAATCACTCGTTAAATCTGTGACACTATCGCACTCCATTCTCAGAGGATAACTATCAATGCTGAAGGTTTTGACAAACTCTTCGGTGGAAGGGCTATTAGCATTTGGATGATCTCTTTTGAAAAATTCCTCTTTTCCATGTTCATTATCTTCTGCTCCCGATTAAGATAACGTTTGTAAAGCAAGTTTATAGAGTGGTGGATGTAGACTAGCTGCTTCACTTATTCCTGTACTTGGGCTTGATTTGGTTTTTTTAGGAGCCATATTATCAAAAATTAACAGGAACATAAAATAGATAGTAATTGATTAATGAATCATTAAAAAGGATAACAGTATATCTAACATGTACAATAGTAAAATAATAGTGTCAACAGATCACACATCTGTTACACCAGATAGGTTATCTGTTGTAACATATAACTAACTTATTACAACTAATGCGTAATTTATTGCAAACAGGCCATTCATCAGTTGAAATAGATGACTGGTCTGTGCAACAGATCACACATCTGTTGCAATATATGAGTGATCTATTATAATAGTTATCAATTAACATATTACAACGGATGAGTAATCTATTATAACAATAAAAATAGATCACTCATCTGGTGAAACAAATGAATGGTCTGTGCAATAGATCACACATCTGTTGCAATGTATGAGTGATCTGTTGCAATATATAACTAACCTGTTGCCATGGATAAGTAAACTATTACAACAATAAAAATAGATCACTTATCTATTGAAACAAATGACAGGTCTGTGAAACAAATAACACATTTGTTGTAACATATGAGTGATCTGTTGGAACAGCTATCAATGATCAATATTGTTTAGATTTTTTCCAATAAAAGAGTCGTCTATCAAGATAGTTGAATGATCAGTTAGAAAAATCACGTCTTGGGCATGTCCTGTTTGAATAGTTGATAGGATTTTATCCAATAGAAGGTTCATCTGTGGCATCAGATAATTAATCTATTACATTAAATCTGTTGCGTCATATTTTTAATCGAATGGTTCCTTTGTTGCATTCGATGTTAAATCTATTGTATCATATGGTTAATCTGTTGTATTATAATTTTAATCCTATGGTAAATCTGTTACATCAGATGGTTAATCTGTTGCATCAAATTTTTAATCCAATAGTTTCTTTGTTTCATCAAATGGTTAATCTGTTGTATCTAATTTTTTAGCTGATGGTTTTTCTGTTGCATCAGATGGTTAATCTGTTGTACCAGATGGTTAATATGTTTCACCGGATGATTAATCTATTGTATCAGATGGTTAATCTGTTGCAGCTAAAAAAAATAGTAGCATGATTTTATTCAATAGAACAACAACAATATCACCATTTTACCAAAAACAAGAATAAATCAACCCAACAACGGGCGCAACACCAAAAACACCAACATCGTTGTTTTATTTGTACAAACACAAACAACAAAAATCAAACTTTAAAAAGATCATATTTCACTCCAAAAAGAGATGAGAAGAAATACCAGAAATTAGGATTTTATTCAGACCGTATTTCAAATTAAAGTAACAAATATTAAAATTGTTCACCAATACTAGAAGAGAAAAGAAGTAAGAAGTTGGCTCAAGTTTTTTTTTTCTTCAAAACTAAATAGACCGTAATTTTTTACATGTGAAATAAGAAAAGGGACGATGAAGAACTCAAAGCTGTTGTGGCCGGAGAGCAAGACTATCACGTCGATTGACATTTGAAAGTCAAAAAGGAACTCGAAACCCAACTATTTGTTGCCGGAGATTGAAGTCGTCGGGGATTAAAAGGAGAAATTTGCAAAACTTTTGGTTGAGAGAAACTGTTTATCGAGAGAAGGGGGAGACGGTTGATTTGTAGAGGAGAGGGGTATGGGTTGATTTATATTTTGAAAAGATTAGAAAATTTTAAAAATATTAATCAAGTCCACAATTAACTTGATCAAGTTTTCTAATAATGTTTGACCGTTTAAGTTGGTCAATGTCACCAATCCTTCATTCAAGACTTAAATGACACATTTTCTTCAATTTTCTCAACAAACATGGTGGTCTTAAAGATTTAGGGAAGCTATTTCAAAATTTCAAATTTATAACTGTATCGGTCACAAAATACGAATGCAATAGATGTTTATGTTCAATTATGATTTCTTTGTCCAATTTAAATTTCTTTGAATGTAGTAGGTTCAAATATTTTTTTGTTCAAAACAGGTGTCGTTAAACTTTATAATATATGTTTTATCACTAAAGTTCATATCATGATTTGAATATTTTGTGAATACTTTGTGAATTACAACATGGTCGCTATCACTGATGTTTATATCATTGGAAATTTTATATTGAAAACATCTCGTTAGGTTGATATTCATTATTGTGTATGTTTTGTTACTCTAATATATCGTTTGCCTCATTAAAAAATTTGTAGTAAATTTTTTTTTAATTAAATGATGGTTTCATGTTTTCGATGTTCAATCAACATATATTATTTATCACGCATTTTGTATACGCAGTGTTCTTTAGTATATTCTTATGTATGCATTTTGCATACATAAGATATTGTTTACCATATTCAATTATATTGATATTAATGTATCTTCTTTAAAATATCTCATATATGTCACTAGCTATTAATTTTTATACATTAGCTAGATTATTTAATATCTTAATATGTTTGCTAATAAAATAGAGCTACTGACTTATAATACAATGTTAAAGGAAATACTATATGTTAAACTGCGTATCATATATAGCATTAGTCAATTATTCTAATGAAAAAGAGTCAAACAAGAAATAGGAGATAAATCTCAATCAAATTCATTTTATTTATTCATTATCCAATTAATATGCGCATTATATATCTCGATCATTATGTTCCAGAAATGATATTTAATTAATATTTATAAAAATCAATATTCAAGAACGTAAATTATTAAAAAAATATTTTAACACTAGAATATATATTAAAAATAGAAAATATAGATTTCAACTTAAACTGGAGGTACATATTTGTGGCATGTTGTCTTATTATATCCCTCTCGATGACAACTACTACACGTCATCTTTGATACTTTAAACTTCTCTTCGTTTGGTGCTTTTTATCTTTCAAGACATGACCTTTTGGGAGGCCTTTTTGAATCTAATGGCGATACAATTTCATCCAAAACTTCACGTGGTATTTTCTACATACTTTTCATAAGAAAGAGGTTCAACTAGTATGACATAAGCATTTTAAAAATTTCTATTGCTATAGTACGGTGAGCAATAATTCTGACGACGTTGGTTCCTATTCGTAATAGCAATCATAGCATGAGAACATGATATTTCATCTGATTGAAATCCTCCACAACTGTAATTTCTACTTACAAACAAACAATAAATCTTTTAGCTCCATCAATTACGGTATGCAAGAATTCATTTGACGATCTTACCTATATTCAAAATCAAGATTAATACTTAAAACATAGACCATAAGATTTTCATCATAAGATCATAACAACCAATAATCATACACTATTAATGACTAAAGAACTATTTTTTGTGAATTCCACCACATATTCTCGAAAGCTTAGCATGTTAACATCACATAATCGAAAACAAATATGAAGAACAATTATAATTTTTTCCCTGAATGTCTTTTTCTTAATTAATAATCAAATATTATATATTTCAAAAATAAAAATTGAATGGAAAATATCAAATGGCTAAACAAGATGCATACCTGTGACACTCCATCCCCTCCATGATGTATCATGACTAAATGTACATTATCACAATTCATATTGTATGACATATTTTTAAAATTTGTAAATTTAAGAACTTGATTTTCACATAAAATACTGAAATTGCTATTGCCTAAAATAATAAGATTTTTGGAATATTATGGAAGAAAAATGACATATTTTTTTGACAAAAAATAAAATTATTGAAAAAGATGAAGCAAAAATTTGTCTGTTTTAAGAAGTTAAAAAAAACGGTTAAAAAGAGATTTGGGGTGTGATTGGTATCTATTATTAACTGTCATCTATTTTTAAGGAAACGATATTTAATTTTAATTATATAAAATCTATTTTTTTTTTCTTATTTGATTGGTCTTTTGTTGGTTACCTAGAAAAATAATTTTTTTTTAATTAAAATTTCTATAACTTGCAAACTTAAAGATTTGCTATATCTTGCATTGAATAATCTAACCTTGTATATTTAGTGTTTTTTTTTTTCAAAAGTGAAAATTATGCTCAAACCCAATACTATAAATCTTATTGTCTTTACGTAATAAGATATATTGTCAATTTTTAATCTTCTTTACTAGTATATCTATTTACTCTTCAATGCCTTGCTCCTTTGATTTTTGAAGGGTTAACCATTTTATTTAAAGTTGTATTTTTATTATGTGGATGTTAGACATCTGATGCAGTGTATGCTCTACAGTCATACAACTTAAACATGCTAAAATATTGAGAAATTCAGTAATTCCTAATATTCATTTGAAATAGTCATCTCATGTCGCTGTTATTTTACTATTATTAATTTATCATTAACTATTTAAAAATAAAAAATTCTAATCAAACCGACAAGAATCAAATTGCCGGTTTTTTATTTAATTAGACTGGATTTGATTTTAAATTTAGAAATCGATTAAATTAATTTGATTTTGATTTTAGTGAAAAGCCGATCCAAACTAAACCATGAACACCCCTAATTATGTATTTAATGAATGTATATTACAACCCTATACTCTGGTTTACTTCTCATATGTCTTTCCTCTTGGAAACTGGCTTATGGTCGATCACACTACTAAAATTGGATTGTTAATCCATCAATTTGATAGTCCATATGTAACTTATAATCATGCCTTTAAAATAGAATTTTATTTTATTTTAGATGGAAAAAGACACGTTATCATCATTTTTTTCCCTATATAGAAATTTGACCATTGGTACTACTATTTTATTTTTTAGTGCCTACTTGCTATTATTATTATTATTATTATTATTATTATTATTATTATTATTATTATTATTATTGTTGTTGTTGTTGTTGTTGTTGTTGTTGTTGTTGTTGTTGTTGTTATTTATATTTATTTGTTATAGGATATATTATAAACCTCTTCATACTTTAAATCCAATCTGTCGAATGATGGGTTTCAAAAATAAAACTATTTTAATGGAAATAAATTTTTGTATGTCTAAAGTTGTTACTAGACGACCTATAAAATGGGATGAGATTGATTTCCCAAAATAATGGATCCTTGAGGATGCATCTCCTCCTCAAACTGATCTTAATGAAGAGATTTCAGAGGTAGAACAATCCACTGATGGTACTGTTCGAATCAGGTTTTCTGATTCATTACCTCTATTAAATAAAGTTGATGATTTGCGTGTTGCAACATCATCAAGATTAACAAGATCAACAACTTCATACATATCTCTTATTGATTATATTGCTAGATCTCCTTCTAGAGCTTCTGCATCTCAGATTAGAGAAAGCACTACAATGAATAGCATCAGGATTGATAGTGATAATATTGTTACTGCAATCCCGGACATGGATCCAACTGAGTCCAAAATGGAATTTTCAACTGGTTTAAAATGATGCCAAGAGTTGACTTATAACTGCAGCATCTTAACATATAGACCTCTGTAACAATGAAGGTTTACAATTCCAATTAATAACAAGATGTCATTTCGTACATGCAATATATTCCGCTATAGTTCAACACTAGGAATTTAGCCCATCAAAGGCTAGAGATAATAAAGGTTTAAATTAAAATTAAAATTAAAACACAGAAATTTGAAAATAACCTTAGTATGGATGGATTGTGCTCAGAACCAAAAGCTTTTATTTCAAACCATTGGGACTTTGTTTAAGATTTGACATATGACCAAGGTTAACTAACATATAGCAAAGGTACCTAGTGTAACAGTGAAGCGATTCGGTTCTCATGTGGTATCAAACCCATGAAGTACTTGTATACATCACTATTATATGTTCAATACATCATTCCTAATGAATATTATCAGGAAGAAAAATACCGTGAAAAATAGTAAAAAAGAGGAGTATGATATTCCTCAACACTTGGATCTGCTTAATAAGTAGAGGGTCCCAAAAGTGCCACCCAAAAAGTTGTACTAGATGGGAACTTTCGAGATTTTAGGTCTCAAAATAATTGTTAAAACAACTGAAGAAACACTTACAGTGGATAGTGATCATGCAACTTTCAGATTATTATCTAAAAGTGATTTTGCTCCATATCGTGAAACATATAAGTTCATGCATATTGGTTTGATTCAAGTTGCATTTAAACCACTAACCCTGAGAGGTTTGCCTAAAATATTTATTGCAGCTTTAAGAGATGGCAGATATAAAAATTGGAAGAAGTCTCTTATTGGTACGGTTCAAACAAGTTTGGCATATGGCCTGGTGTATTTCATTGCTTATTCTAATTTACAGATATCTCTCATTGATGAGAATTCTTTGGATGCATTAATTCTGAGTATTAAATTGCATGGATATGATTACATGCCTAGTACTGAGGTTATATGTATTTGTTATAGGATATATTATAAACCTCTTCATACTTTAAATCCAATGTATCGAATGATAGATTACAAAAATGAAACTATTTTATTGGAAACAATTTTTTGTAAGTCTAAAATTGTTACTAGACGACCTATAAAATAGGATAAAATTGATTTCCCAAAAGAATGGATCCTTGAGGATGCAGCTCCTCCTCAAATTGATCTCAATGAAGAGATTTCAAAGGTAGAACAATCCGCTGATGGTACCGTTCGAATCAGGTTTTATGATTCATTACCTCTATTAAATAGAACTGAAGATTTGTGTGTTGCAACATCATCAAGATTAACAAGATCAACATCTTCATACATATCTCTTGTTGATTGTATTGTTAGATCTCTTTCTAGAGCTTCTACATCTCAGATTAGAAAAAGCACTACAATGAATAGCATCAGGATTGATAGTGATAATATTGTTACTGCAACCTCGGACATGGATCCAATTAAATTCGAAATGGAATTTCCAACTGGTTTAAAATGAATCAAAACCAAATTGATTTTAGTCCAAGATCTCTGGCAAGAAAAAGAATTTTTGAAGAATTCTATAAACCTAGATGGGAATTGTTCCGAACATAGTTTATTCAAAATTTAAGCAAAGAAGAAAAAACTGCTTTCCAGGAAGAATTCTATGAAGATCTTTTTGTGCATAATAAAATAATAGCTTTTGTGCCCTGGTTTATAGCCAGATATATGGATAGTTACATTTCTATGCTGGTTAGGGATTTTAAATTATCTACTAGAGAAACTACTACTTCAGTATTCCTTCCCCAACAGTCCTTTCAAATTGAAAGAGATAATAAGGTAGTTCATTTTATAGCTTTTGCTAAGCTGATTGATAATGATACTGCCCTAACAACTGCTCAGAATATCAATATGATGTTAAAACAACAAAACTATGCTAATTATTATATGAGCATCTTGGGAGAGACAATTATTTCTCTACATGAGAAAATTGATAAGGTCCTATCTGAATTAAAAAAAATAGAGCTTAGTAATACTAAGCAACTAGACCTTAAACTTAAGGACCCTGAGGTCCTGGCCACTCCCACCATCCAACCTCCCTCTGAAATCAAGGATTTCAAGTTAACTAGTGACTTAGATGATATAAAAAAGTTGCTAGAGGATAAATTTTGTGGATTAAAAATAAATCCTATCCACGATGAAAATTTTGCAGGAGACAATGATGAGCACGATACTACTGTTGACATAAATAAAATCTCAGATAAATTTGCTAGGAAGCCTACCCCAAAAATTAAATTTGCTATGAAGCCTACCCCAAAAATGTTTTATTATCATAGACCGACTCCTCAAGACGTTCTATTTGAAGAACAAGGATTATATGTCCCTAATCATTTCAGAGGAGATGAAATCTACGAGTGGAATGTAGATGGTTTATCTGATAGGCAGATTTCTACAATGGTACATAGAATGTTGATGTACAGTACCATTTGTAAAGCCGTTCCAAAACCTAATGATAGGGGCATTGTTGAAATGATTAGGCAGGTTTTACTGGTCAACTTAAAGGCTGGTGGGATAATTATCTTACCTAAGACCAAAAGACCAAAATTATTCAGTCTGTAGTAAAGACAGAACAAGGCCAAAAGGTCATGAACGTTGTCTATACTTTGATTATTAATATCATTGAGCACTTCTCTGGAAGATAGACCGATAATAGTGAAAGTATTCGGACTTTGCTCCAAAATCTTAGATGTAAGACTTTGACATCTTGGAGATGGTACAAAGATGTTTTTATTTCAAGGGTCATGGAATTACCTGAGAGTAATAGCCCTCATTGGAAGTCCAAGTTTATTGATGGTCTTCCCATGTTATTTGCTGAAATAGTTAGGAAAACTCTTAGAGGTTCCAATGTAAGTATTAGTTATGAGGCTTACACGTATGGTAACCTAATTAAAGTAGTGACTCAAGAAGGTTTTCCTTTGTGTAATGAGATTAAGTTAAACCAACAGGTTAAGAAATATAGTCTTACTGAGAGACAACAACTGGGAGATTTTTGTGAGCAATTTGCCATAGATATTCCCAAAACCACGAAAGAATCTCATAAACATAAGAAGAAGTACTCTGAGGAGAGAAAGGCTAAAAAAGTTGAAAAGAAAGGGAAAAGAAAGGAGGATTACAAATTCAAAAAGGCTTATAGACTAGCCAAGAAGACCAACACTTGTTACCGATGTGGAAGATTTGGTTACTTTGCAAAAGATTGCAAAGTAAAAAGCAAGATCAAGAGTCTCACTATCGATGATGATATTAAAGACTCCTTGTGTAAGATTTTGCTCAATTCCTCTTCAGAAAACTCCAGTCCGGACCATAGTGATAATGAGAAAAATGATTCAACCGATAAGGACCTATGATCTCCACCATGAAGACTATATGCCTTCAGATGATAAGTGCATACCTTGCCAAAAAGGAAAACCTTGTACAAATAAGGAGGAAGATGTTTTATACAACATCATATCCCAATTTCAAGATATAGAAATTAATGTCTTGAAAGATGACAAATTGGCAGCTCTGCTAGAAATGCTAAAAGAGCTGGGTAAGGAGGATGATAAGCTATCCACCAGTTATTCCTTTATTCAGGATGAAATGCATATTATTTCCTCCCAAAAAGGTCCTTATACCATGACTGAAGTTAATAGACTTCTAAGGGAAAGACAGAAGGTTGAAGCTATTCCAGCAATAACCCAAGACCTAAAAAATGAGATAGATAATCTCAAAAAGGAAATTTCCTTCCTTAAGAGACATAATTTGGCATTAGATCAAAGGGTTTCTGCTTTAGAAAACCCAAAATTATTACTCGTTGAGGATAACCAAACTCTCCCTGATAGAGATTTCCTTACAACCTTAGAAGAAGCTTCTCACCAACACTTCTATGCTAAGGTCACCCTTCTTATTGATTACAATTATAAGAAGGAATTTATAGCTCTCATTGACAATGGAGCAGGCTGTAACTGCATTCAAGAAGGAATGATACCTTCAAGGTATTTCAAAAAGACCACTAATAATGTGAGGAATGCAAGTGGTCAGAAAATGGGAGTCGAATATAGAATCCCTAAAGCTTACATTTGTAAAAACAAAGTTTTTATGCCTGAAACTTTTGTTTTAGTTAAAGATATTACCGATGAACTTATCTTAGAGAAACCTTGGTTTCTATATTTGTATCCGTTAGTCCGTTGAGTATCATTGGAACTTTTAATGATAAACATTTTCAGTTTGAATGGTGTGATCCACCCTATACCAGATATTTAAATCAGATAAAAGAAAAGATTCTTTCAAAAAATAGGCAAATGGAATTTTTGAAAAATGAAATTTGTAGTTTGACTATCAATGAAACTCTTCAAAAAACAAAATTACTAGAAAAAATTGAGTTTCTAAAAAATCAGTTGTCAATTCTAATTTGTGGAGATCATCCAAATGCGTTTTGGCAAAGGAAACAACATATTGTTAGTCTTCCATATGAAAATGATTTCCAAGAAGGTAATATACCGACAAATCCCAGACCTTGTCAAATGAATTCTGACTATTTAGAATTATATAAAAAAGAAATTGAATCTCTTTTGCATAAAGGTCTGATTCGACCATCGAAGTCTCTATGGCCATGTACTATTTTTTATGTGAATAAGCATGCAAAACAAGAACGAGGAGTTCCGAGGTTAGTTATTAATTACAAACCTTTAAACAAAGTCCTCAAATGGATTAGGTATCCAGTTCCCAATAAGAAGGATTTATTAGATCGTTTGTATGATGCTCTAATCTTTTCAAAATTTGATTTAAAATCAGGTTATTGGCAAATCTAGATATTAGAAACTGGCAAATATAAAACTGCTTTCAATGTTCCAATGGGATAATTTGAATGGAATGTCATGCCTTTTGGACTGAAAAATGCTCCTTCAGAGTTTCAGAATATCATGAATGATATTTTTATGCCATACAGTAATTTTATTATTGTCGATATTGATGACATTCTGGTGTTCTCAAAAAACATAGAGACACATTTTAAACATCTTGATCTTTTCAGAAAGATCATTATACAAAATGACTTAGTGATCTCGAGGCCAAAGATATTTTTATTCCAAACTAATGTTAGATTTTTAGGCACAATATTGATGAATGGAAAATTATTCCCATAAATAGTAGTATTGAATTTACTTCTAAATTTCCTAATGAAATAACAGATAAAACCCAGTTGCAGAGATTTCTGGGAAGTCTAAATTATATATCTCCTTTTGTGAAAGATCTTAAAAAAGATACAGCTGTCTTGTACGATAGACTGAAGAAAAATTCTAAAGCATGGTCTGAGAGCCATACTACTGCGGTAAGAAATATTAAGGCTAAAGTTGAAAATCTTCCATGTCTTACACTTGCAAATCCAAATTGGGCAAAAATAATTGATACTGATGCATCTGACATTAGATATGGTGAAATTCTCAAGCAATATTACCCACAAGAAAAACGTGTTCATATTGTTCAATTTTATTCTAGAAAATGGAGTACCAGCTAGAAAAATTATGCAACTGTAGCTAAAGAAATTCTTGCTATAGTTAAATGTGTTCTTAAATTTCAAGGCAATCTTTATAATCAAAAGTTCTTAATTAGAACTGATTGCCAAGCTGCCAAATTTATCTTTAACAAAGATTTTAAACATGATGTCTCTAAGTAAATGTTTGCAAGATAGCAGGCGTTGTTAGCCCCGTTTCATTTTGAAATCCAATATTTAAAAGGATCGGATAATAGTCTACCCAATTTTTTAACTCATGAGTTTTTAAGCTAATGTTTTCTCTTATGGATTTTAGGATGACATCACGAGGATCATCTTCTTTGCTCAGAGGAAGAGGTGGAAGAAATTCACCAAGAGGCAGAGGTAATGTCCTTATCCAAATTGGACATCAGAGGCTGATATCCTCGACCATTGCAAGATAAAGTTCTTCTGGTATGAATACAAATGAATAAACATATCAAGAATTTTTAGACTTCATGAAATTCAAGTCTAAGAAACAAGGGGATAATGAAGTCCCTTCGTATTCAAGTATTATTAAATATGACAATGGGAATACTGAGTTGTATGAATGCAACAAGATAGAGAAAGTAATAATTTTTCTTGAGAACCATGATCTTCGATGGAAAGATAATCCTTGGCAGCTGATGCAAAGGTATTTGGATAATAAATTTTATGCTGCGATATCTTACAAATATCGTAAACATTATCAATCCATATTATCTGCAATGGGTTCTGCAAAATCCAATATTTATATGCTAATGAAGCAGTCAAAAGAGATTAAAGTTTTTCTAAAATTATAATCAAACAGATTCTGACTCATGAAGAATGGGGCTTGAGTACCCTAAAAGAAAGAGAATATATACATCCCGAACAGCAGAAAGTTGCTATAAAATATAATTACTGGATTATATAGAAAGCTTTGATAAGGTTTTCTTATGTGAGAATCCTAAGAGATCTCATTCATGGTTTGTCAAAATATGTGCTAATGTGCACAAACAAAGCATACCAAATTGATTTGCTAAATGGTGGATCTTGTATGGTCCTTCACCAAAAATATTATTTGAGCCATTTAAAAGTCTGTACAAAGATTAGATAGAAATATCACCAATACTTCTAAAAATGCAAAAAGATAATATATATTTTGAAGGAATATCTATGATGTATTTCTTTATTAAATTTTCAATTCTGTGGATCTTGAAGTGGTCCATAGATGTAAAACCAAATATTGATAATTTACCATGTTTAATGCATGTTTATTATACAAAATTTTGGGGTAAATTAAACCAGCAAATGGGTGACGGTAATGTCAATGGTAACCAACTAAATGGATCAATAAAGATAACTGATGCAAAATATAGACAGCAAAAAGAAATGGAGTCTCCTCATGAGCAGGAAGAGCTTAGCCCTTTCAAGAACATCACTAAAAAGCTTCAAATAAAGAAGGGCACAATTACCAAAGCTGAGATCTTAGCATCCTATATGGAGGAAGTCAAAAAATATTTATTGAAAAATTTTGATCAAGAATGCACTTCAGATATGTCGGTCTCGTCTGCAGGAGATTGTTTGTCTGGTAAGTAACAGAGCATCCAGAGTGATGAAGATATTGATCTGGATGAATATTTGAAAAAAATTTATCAACCATAGAAGAATCTTCTTGCACTGCAAATCAAAAGGGAAAAAGACGTGAGAACATGGAGGACCCCGCTAATGTTGAAATTGTTAAAATCTATATTGGTAGACAAAATGAAAAATGGCCTTATGAAAGGGCAAGAGTCATTTGTGAATAGTAAAGGACACTAGCTTTCTAAAAAAAACACTAGCTTTCTAAAAAAACAATGGTCGTTTATAAATAGTGAGGGCCAATTGTCAATAGTAAGGGACATTTCTTGGTTTGTCTTTTATATAGAGTATCAATTATATAAGGAGCTCATTTTTATTTTGAGAAGGTAGGTTTTGGAAAACCACCACTCTCTCTCTACTACTTTTTCTCCCTTGTAATATATATCTTGGTTTGAAATAAAAGCTTTTGGTTCTGAGCACAATCCATCCATACTAGGGTTATTTTTAAATGTCAGTATTTTAATTTTAATTTAAACCTTTATTATCTCTAACCTATGATGGGATAAATTCCTAGTGTTGAACTATAGCAGAATATGTTACATATATAAAATGACATCTTGTTATTAATTGGAATTGTAAACCTCCATTGTTGCAGAGGTCTATATGTTAAGATATTGCAGTTATAAGTCAAATCTTGGCATTAATGCTGGATGTCCCTGTAAAGGCTGATTAGCCAAGTGGGCATGAACAGCCGTAATTGGGGCTTGGTTTAAGATTTGACACATGACCAAGGTTAACTAACATATAGTAAAGAACACATTTAACTATAGTAAGAATTTCT
Source organism: Capsicum baccatum var. pendulum (assembly GCA_030864225.1). Lineage (NCBI taxonomy): Eukaryota > Viridiplantae > Streptophyta > Magnoliopsida > Solanales > Solanaceae > Capsicum > Capsicum baccatum. The sequence continues at coordinate 88,016,326 of CM061558.1, read as the reverse complement.
TTAGCCACAGTTGCATAATTTTTCTAGCTGGCACTCCATTTTCCAGAATAAAATTAAAAAATATGAACACATTTTTCTTGTGGGGAATATTGCTTGAGAATTCCACCATATCAAATGTCAGATGCATCAGTATCAATTATATTTTCCCAATTTGAATTTACATGTATAAGGCATGGAAGATTTTCAACTTTAGCCTTAATTATTTCTTACCGCAGTAGTATGGCTCTCAAACCATGCTTTAGGATTTTTATTCAGTCTATCATACAAGATAGTTGTATCTTTTTTCAGATCTTCCACAAAAGGAGATATATAATTTAGACTTCTCAGAAATCTCTGCAACCGAGTTTTATCTGTTATTTCATCAGGAAATTTAGAAGCAAATTCAATACTTCTATTTATGGGAATAATTTTCCCTTTGTCAATATTGTGACCTAAACATCTGACATTAGTCTAGAATAAAACCATCTTTGGCCTCGAGATCACTAAGACATTTTGTATAATGATCTTTTTGAAAAGATCAAGATGTTTAAAATGTGTCTCTATGTTTTTTAGAACACCAGAATTTCATCAATATAGACAATAATAAAATTATTGTATGGTATAAAAATATCATTCATGATATTCTGAAACTCTAAAGGAGCATTCTTCAGTCCAAAAGGCATGACATTCCTTTTAAATTGTCCCATTGAAACATTGAAAACAGTTTTATATTTGTCAGTTTCTAATAGCTGGATTTTCTAATAACCTGATTTCAAATCAAATTTTAAAAATACTAGAGCATCATACAAATGATCTAATAAATCCTTCTTATTGGGAATTGGATACCTAATCTATTTAAGGACTTTGTTCAAAGGTTTGTAATTAATAACTAACCTCGGAACTCCTCATTCTTGTTCGGCATGCTTATTTACATAAAAAGCAGTGCATGACCATGGAGACTTAGATGGTCGAATCAGACCTTTATGCAAAAGAGATTCAATTTCTTTTTTACATAATTCTAAATAGTCAGAATTCATTTGACAATGTCTGTCCTTTGTCGGTATATTACCTTCTTGGAAATTATTTTCACATGGAAGACTAACAACATGTTATTTCCTTTGCCAAAATGTATTTGGATGATCTCCACAAATTAGAATTGACAACTGATTTTTTAGAAACTCAATTTTTTTCAGTAATTTTGGTTTTCGAAGAGTTTCATTGATAGTCAAACTGAAAATTTTATTTTTCAAAAATTCCATTTGCCTATTTTTTGAAAGAATCTTTTCTTTTATCTGATTTAAATATCTGGTATAGGGTGGATCACACCATTCAAACTGAAAATGTTTATCATTAAAAGTTCCAATGATACTTTTTTCATCCCAACAGACTAACGGATACAAATGTAGAAACCAAAGTTTCTCTAAGATAAGTTCATCGGTAATATCTTTAACTAAAACAAAAGTTTCAGGCATACAAACTTTGTTTTTACAAATGTAAGCTTTAGGGATTCTATATTCGACTCTCATTTTCTGACCACTTGCATTTCTCATAATATTAGTGATCTTTTCGAAATACCTTAAAGGTATCATTCCTTCTTGAATGCAGATACATCCTACCCCACTGTCAATGAGAGTTATAAATTCCTTCTTGTAATTATAATCAATAAGAAGGGTGGCCTTAACATAGAAGTGTTGGTGAGCAACTTCTTCTAAGGTTTTAAGGAAATCTCCATCAGGGAGAGTTTGGTTATCCTCAACGGGTAATAATTTTGGGTTTTCTAAAGCAGAAACCCTTTGATCTAATGCCAAATTATGGCTCTTAAGGAAGGAAATTTCCTTTTTGAGATTATGTATCTCATTCTTTAGGTCCTAGGTGGTTGCTGGAATAGTTTTAACCTTCTATCTTTCCCTGAAAAGTCTAGTAACTTCAGTCATGGTATAAGGACCTTTTTGGGAGGGAATAATATCATTTCTTCCTGAATAAGGAAAGAACTGGTGGATGACTTATCATCCTCCTTACCCAGCTCTTTTAGCATTTCTAGCAGAGCTGCCAATTTGTCATCTTTCAAGACATTAATTTCTATATCTTAAAATTTGGATATAATGTTGTATAAAACATCCTCCTCCTTGTTTCTACAAGGTTGTCCTTCTTGGCAAGGTATGCACTCATCATCTGAAGGCATATAGTCTTCTGGTGGAGAACTCATAGGTCCTCATCGATTAAATCATTTTCCTCATTATCACTATGGTTCGAACTGGAGTTTTCAAGAGAGGAATTGAGCAAAATCTTACACAAGGATTCTTTAATATCATCATCAATAGTGAGACTCTTGATCTTGCTTTTTTACTTTGCAATCTTTGGCAAAGTGACCAAATCTTCCACATCAGTAACAAGTGTTGATCTTCTTGGCTTTTCTATAAGCCTTTTGGATTTGTAATCCTCCTTTCTTTTTCCCTTTCTTTTCAGCTTTTTTAGCCTTTCTCTTCTCAGAGTACTTCCTCTTATGTTTATGAGATTCTCTTGAGGTTTTGGGAATATCTATGGCAAATTGCTCACAAAACTCTCCCAGTTGTTGTCTCTCAGTAAGATGATATTTCTTAACCTATTGGTTTAACTTCATCTCATTACATAAAGCTAAACCTTCTTGAGTCACAACTTTAATTAGGTTACCATACGTGTAAGCCTTATAGCTAATACTTTCATTGGAACCTCTAAGAGTTTTCCTAACTATTTCAGCAAATAACATGGGAAGACCATCAATAAACTTGGACTTCTAATGAGGGCTATTACTCTCAGGTAATTCCATGACCCTAGAAAGAAAAACATCTTTGTACCATCTCCAAGATGTCAAAGTCTTACATCTAAGATTTTGGAGCAAAGTCCGAATACTTTCACTATTATCGATCCATCTTCCAGAGAAGTGCTCAATGATATTAATAATCAAAGTATAGACAGCGTTCATGACCTCTTGGCCTTGTTTTGTCTTTACTACAGACTGGATAATTTTGGTCTTTTGGTCTTGGGTAAAATAATTATCCCACCAGCCTTTAAGCTGACCAGTAAAACCTGTTGTTATCATTTCAGCAATGCCCCTATCATTAGTTTTTGGAAGTGCTTTACAAATGGTACTGTACATCAACATTCTATGTACCATTGTAGAAATCTGCCTATCAGATAAACCATCTACTTTCCACTCATAGATTTTATCTCCTCTGAAACTATTAGGGATATATAATCCTTGTTCTTCAAATAGAATGTCTTGAGGAGTTAGTCTAGCATAATAAAACATTTTTGGGTAGGCTTCCTAGCAAATTTATTTGAGATTTTATTTATCTCAATAGGAGTATCATGCCCACCATTGTCTCCTGCAAAATTTTCATCGTGGATAGGATTTATTTTTAATCCACGAAATTTATCCTGTAGCAACTTTTCTATATCATTTAAGTCACTAGTTAACTTGAAATCCTTGATTTCAAGGGGAGGTTGGATGGTGGGAGTGGCCAAGACCTTAGGGTCCTTAAGTTTAAGGTCTAGTTGCTTAGTATTACTAAGCTCTATCCTTTTTAATTCAGATTGGACCTTATCAATTTTCTCATGTAGAGAAATAATTTGCTCTCCCAAGATGCTCATATAATAATTAGCATAGTTTTGTTGTTTTGACATCATATTGACATTCTGAGCAGTTATTAGGGCAGTATCATTATCAATTAGCTTAGCAAAAGCTGTAAAATGAACTATCGTGTTATCTCCTTCAATTTGAAAGGACTGCTGGGGAGGGAATACTGAAGTAGTAGTTTCTCCAGTAGATAATTTAAAATCCCTAGCTAGCATGGAAATATAACTATCCATATATCTGGCCCTAAACCAGGGCATAAAAGCTATTATTTTATTATGCACAAAAAGATCTTCATAGAATTCTTCCTGGAAAGCAGTTTTTTCTTCTTTGCTAAAGTTTTGAAAAAACTTTGTTCGGAACAATTCCCATCTAGGTTTATAGAATTCTTCAAAAAATCTTTTTCTTGCCAGAGATCCTGGACTAAAATCAATTTGGTTTTGATTCATTTTAAACTAGTTGGAAATTCCATTTCGAACTCAGTTGGATCCATGTCCGGGATTGCAGTAACACTATTATCACTATCAATCCTGATGTTATTTATTCTAGTGCTTTCTCTAATCTGAGATGTAGAAACTCTAGAAGGAGATCTAACAATATAATCAACAAGAGATATGTATGAAGATGTTGATCTTGTTAATCTTGATGATGTTGCAACACACAAATCATCAGCTCTGTTTAATAGAGGTAATGGGTCAGAAAACCTGATCCGAACGGTACCATCAGCAGATTGTTCTACCTCTAAAATCTCTTCATTAAGATCAGTTTGACAAGGAGTTGCATCCTCAAGGATCCATTCTTTTGGGAAATCAGTCTCATCCCATTTTATAGGTCGTCTAGTAACAACTTTAGACTTACAAAAAAAATTTCCATTAAAATAGTTTCATTTTTGAAGTCCATCATTCGACACATTGGATTTAAAGTATGAAGAGGCTTATAATATATCCTATAACAAATACATATAACCTTAGTAATAGGCATGTAATCATATCCATGCAATTTAATACTCAAAATTAATGCATCCAAAGAATTCTCATCAGTGAAAGATATCTATAAATTAGGATAAGCATTGAAATACACCGGGCCATATGCTAAACTTGTTTGAATTGTCCTAATAAGAGACTTCTTTCAATTTTTATTTCTACCATCTCTTAAAGCTGCAATAAAGCTTTCAGGCAAACCTCTCAGGGTTAATGGTTTAAATGCAACTTGAATCAAACCAATATGCATGAACTTACATGTTTCATGGGAAGGGGTCATCCAAAGCTGTGGAGATAAGGTGGAAGATAAAAAATCTATATTTATAATAATAAAGAGAATCTTCTTTCCTGGCTTTTCATTTCTCTCCAACCAGTCAAGTGGGGCTCAGCAAAAATGAGACTAGGGATTATGATCCCCGCTTTCTTCCTGTGGTTACTATTAGAACGCAAGCCAAGGAACTCAAAACCATAACACAAGCAAGATCATAGGAAGAATAAGGGAGAAGATCTTATTTAAAAGAAGACGATTCCAAAAACAAAGTCAAAACGGAGGAAAGTCAATTCCATATTTCCGTTGGGGAAATGAAATGAGGATGGCTCACTTGCTGCATTTCCAGCCCAGGTTTAGGTGTAGGAGCCGCGTCCAAAAGTCCTCTAAAAAAAGTACTCCTAGATGATACAAGGAATGAATCTCAGTAAGGGCCCATCAGCCCCATCTTTGAAAAAAGAAGAAAGATATGCAGCTTCTAGGCAATCGGTAATCCAGCTGCCATCCATCAAGAGCGAAGGATGTGGAATCAGGTAGTTCTTTGTCATCCCAAAATGTAATAAAGGAGCAGAACAGAGCATTCAAGATCGAGGGAGTATACCAGGTGAGCTTTAGGCAAACTATGGCTCCCCGAGATCGACAGGAAAGACAAATAAAACTCAAACTACAGGAAAAGAGAAAGATGGGGCTTACCCCTTCCAATCCAAGATTCTAAAGGTAGAGGATGTGACCTGCCTGGCTTTCGAGCAGAAACCCCATGGTTCTTGGAAGTCCTCTTTCGAATGAAGTAATCTCTTCCACTGAGATACGTAAGTTGAAACTGGAATCCGTCCAACGCCACTGGCCTTGTTCCAAGAAATCTCATTTCACCCTCTGTGAATTTTTAAGATTTACAAAGATGGGTAAGTTGAAACTAGAGTCTGTCCAACGCCTCTGACCTTGTTCTAAGAAATGTCATTTTACCCTCTGCGAATTTTTGAGATTTACATAGATCTCCTTCAAATATCCCATAAATTAAGGTAGGTCGGAATTATCGAGACTATAATTAATCTCTTGTCCTTTTTTTTTCAGGAACGATATGGGTTATTTCGATGTGAACGCCTCTCACATAACTTTCTGGACCAACCAACCCGTATCTGTCTTCGCAAGTCTCTCTGCATTTTGGGAGCAGATCACGTGTTTTTTTCTCTACCTTCTTACCCAAGAGCTCTAATTCTGCTTAAATAAAAACAGCTCTTCTTCCTTACTCTTTCGAGTAAGCCGCACCGATCATTAGGGGAGTGGTAGGACACTGCGAGGTTGGTAGTTTATCTGGGGCGGATGCCTCTAAACGAGACTAATACTATAAAAAAAAGTAGCAAAAAGCATAAGAGAAGAAAAGTTCACAGAAGATTGGGAAATAGTACGCCCGGTTTTACCCTATCTCTTAAAGTTATGGTATCCCACCGATCCTCGCATTGGCTCTGCTAGTTGGATTCGCTGGGACTGAAGTAAAGTACTTTTGAGTTGCTCTTTTCCCAAAGCCCTCCTTCCGATAGAACAGGAAACAGGAAGGAAAGTCAAAACCCCCGATAAGAAAAAACAATCAGCTGTTGTCACCGACTTGGGGCGTCTTTGGCTTTACGATAGAAAGCTCACCGGAGAAAGCCAGGTGCAGAACTCCTTCTAGGGGGTAAACGTGCCATAAAAGGGCTTTTAGTAGCCTCGAAAAAGGAATCTTTATATAATTAAAGTTCTTTGAATAAGAGAGCCTTTCCCGATAGAAATATTGCATGCAGCAGAGGATTTCGAGTCGGGAATAGAGTTGTGGCTTATTCAGCGCTATATCCCAAACTTGGATTCCTGGCCTAATCCAACCAAAATTCCTTTATTTATCATTTTTTATCATCGAAAGTTGGGGGAAGAGTGCATTTCCATCGCGAAAGATTCAATCCAGCCATAGGTTCTGGTCTTGCGGTGCACTCATTCCCATTATGAGAATGAAATGACCCCCCAACTTAACTCGATTCTTTCTAAGAAAAAGAATTTACAATAGACCACGATCCCTTTGCTGCATCTGGCAAAGCTTCATATTCATATATTTCCAGTGGAGAAATTCCAAATGAATCCCGCACTAGTAGAATTCTCTTTAGGACTCTCCTCCATTTCATGGTCTGAACTTTTTGAACAAAATTGCATCCCGCAAGGGCGATCTCTCTGGACAAGGTCCTACGGAGGACCTCCGAGTCCCCATTGATTCAACTCCAATTCCAGTATCTGGTTGTTCTTTATTTTTTAAAGATTCTGAAATTTTTCTCTCTTAAGGGTGGATGAGATACTTTTTAAGGATTTCTGACTTTTTTCTCTCTTAATCGAATCTCTTCCTGTTTTGTTCAAACTGGAATCCATTTGATGTCCCCCGTGTCTGCCAAACTTTACGATAGAGGGTGTTCAATTCGAGTATTGAATTTTTAGAAAGTCTTTAAGAACGAGAAATCTAACTAAAAGGCTATTCTATAACCGACCGGGGGGCAGGGAAAAGAGTCAGGTTGATCAGGCTCGACGATCAGGAGAGAAGATCACTAAGATTTCGTGATCCACTATCGAATTTATTCCAATTTAGAATGCTTGTTGTTGGCACGGGTTCAAACTAGATCGAAGGGAGGAGGAAAAAAAGAGTCCTCTCTTCTTGGATCACCGCCCTTTCCCCCTCCCCCCCCTCCCATAAGGTACATCTCGCGCCTATGGGCTACTTGTTTTATGGATTTTATTTGAGTTGTGAACCCCAATATGGAAATGAAGATACCCACATTAATAGCAGGTCTAATTTTAGAATCTAGAACATAAGAAAGTCTCTTTCGGATGGCTCTGTCCTAACTAGACCGAGTCACAAGCAATTATTGAAACTCTACTTCATTCTTGAGGAAAGCCGATAATCTGCTCTTTGAAAAGCTTCCCTGGGAAAAGTCCCCGCAAACCCTTTTTCTCTTGGTCTCAATGTCAGCCAAATTAGCATCAGCTCCATCATTTGAAGATTATGACATTGATGAGTGACATAGACATTTATAGTAATACCCCAGAGGAGCACGTGGAGCATCCTTATTGCCTTTCCCCCATTCAAGATATGGGTTCTTTCTCTATGGTTGAATAAATAAGCCCCGCGAGCCCCTCTCTTATAAGGAAGAAAATGAAATAATCTCAATTTTATGCCTAAGCGGGGCATCTACTATGAAAAACATGCTCAGGCCTAGAAGATAGAGATTTAGATATTTACTATTGGACTGATAAGGTTCGGGATTCTAACTAGAACCACCCCTTTTCTGGATCCACCAAAATAAACGACTCAATTCCTCTAGAAGAAAGGAGAGAGAAAGAACAACCAATTCTATGAAACAATAGCGTCATCATTTTTGTACTTGATTTTTTATTTTTCAATTATTTCTTTAATTAACAAAATGAAAGAGAGAGAGAGGCTATAAAAATATTAATACTAGTAATTGTGAAATTTATGATAACTTAGCGTTGTTTTTGACTCAATAAAAAAAGATACTGGTAGAGCTCTTCTTTGTCAGCGGCATTCTCCCTTCTATCTATCTGAATTATGGAAGAATTAGTTAGAAGCACCTCTTTCTATTAATATTGACTTGATGTGATGCTCTCTTCTCTCGCCCATAAACCATAGGAAACATCCGCAGTAAGTAAATTCCTCCTGGTTGTTCAATCATTTGATAACCAGAGTCATTCTTTGATAAATGATAAGGGAAAGAGAAGACGTCCCTCAAAGCCCTATTAATGCAAAACAAGTCGATTCCTCCACATGATTAGATTGACCAGTTGACAGAGTAGAAGTTGAATCCTAGTCTTGGAACTCGGATTCTGATTTCTAGATATTAGGTTAGGGTGCATGATTTCATTGCAGGGCTTGACCACTCATGCTCATCTCGATAAGAAGACTAGACTTTTGTTCGCTAGGGCAGCTGATAGATAGATTAGGCTTCTCGGCTTTTTTATAGATGTTGAGGTTGAGTAAGGGGGGCGGAGCTTGAAGAGCGAACCGAGCCACGCTTCCTGTGGGAACAACTATAGAGGACAGCCCTAGAGAACTCAATCTAGCTATTGTTTACGAAGGCTAGGCTAGGTTTAGTAATATCCAAAACAAATGAAAAGAGATAGGGGTCACTTTGTCCTTGAATTCATTCTATTTCATATCCACCGATCCATGGACAAACCTTATTTTCCCTCACCACATCCACCTTCTTTTGTTTTCTTCTGGGTATGTTATTGATTTTTTATCAGTAATAAATTTCAAACTTGTGGGGTCCTATCTATTCCATCTCTCGAGCCCTGAAGAAAACCCGCTCAATTAGAACCCAAAATAGTAGAAATAGGTTCGTGTTATGCTTCTAAATTCAGAAGAGTTATTGGCGGGGCAGAAACACTCTTAACTAGGGGGAATGCTTTCTATTCGGCCTTCGATTCAATGATGCCTGTCTCATTGTGGTAGTACCCGGGAGAATTCGAGGACAGAGTTGTAGCTTTAGATAAATTGGTAACAGAAGGGTTTTCTCAAGTCTTTTCTCTCATTTCGAAAGCAAAAAGGGCTCGTGGAATAGAAAGAGTTCATTGCATCAACAAAGTGGAGTAGATCCTATATCTATCTATATGAAGAAGAAATCATGTAACAAAGGGGATTCTTATTTGTACAGGTGCAAAGCCTCTTCAATAAAGACCTCTTTTTTTCATTTCTCATTTTGTTGATTAAAAGAGAATAAGCGTTATCCATTGAGATATCTCACTTATTAGATTCCATTGTGGAAGACATAATTTTTTCTGAAGAATTATCCAAGATATACCTAATATGTTTCTTTCCATTCCTCGTGAGCCGCTTATATCTCTAAAATAAGAGATTAAAGTCATCTTCCTCCTTTTTTCCAAGAAGTCGGTGGCTAATAAACGTGATTGGCCCAATTCTCGATCAGAAAAGTTTGTATTAAAGTTTTGTTCTTTTTGAGAAAAGGCACCAGATTAGGGGGGGACCTCGTCTATTCGTTTGGGAAGCAGGAATTATTGCAATAGGATAATGGCTAGGAGGATTTGAAAAGCATTATGGCATTACGATTTCCCCCAAATACCAATGAAAAAGGAGGACAAGAAGAAGAGTGAATACCGTAAGGTATTTTCTGGTGGGTATCCTTAATTCTCTCATCATCGCAGACTTGAAGGAGGAATAAGACCAAAAAGAAGGAGAACTAACGACAGGAAGAGAAGGTGAAGCTTGGGCCCTGCCTTACAACAAAAAATCTCTTTTTTATTTTTGGAATCATCTTATATCCCCAGCAGCACGGTCCAATAAAGATTTCCAATTTTGTTTTGGAATATTTTCATCCGGGATTGGCAAAATAGCCCCGTAACTTTGGGAGAAGGGGTGCCTCTTCACCAACACAGGCTCTATTGCAAATGCATTCTTATTGGTGCACACAAATGGATAATCGGCAGTTCATTCTTGGCTATGTAACCACTACAAGGGAGAAAGAAAAAGGAAACTGTACCTGACCATGGATGGACGTAAACTTGTAAGCTCAATTTGATTGAGTTTCGATCTTACGATCGTACTCCCCAGGCGGAGGGGCTTCATAGCAACTTTCATTCTAAAGGAAAACGAAGAACCAACCTTTAGTTAATAGGAGCCCTACTTCCCTCTTTTCGATCATCATTTATCCTCAAATGATGGGTGTCACCTCTACAAGAGTTGCACTTCCTCTTGAATGCACAAAGAGTCGAGTGAGGATTGCTCCATCTCTTAAGAAAGGACGCGGGGGGCCTGTCTTATAATAATAAGTTCTGTTGGCGAGGTTTGTTTGAACAGGCCCGACGATTAAAGGACTCCTCTTTCTGGTTGTCCTTTAACAAAAGCGTCCCTTTTTTTCTTAACTATTTTTATAGGAAAAATCAAACAAGGGTCATTAAAAAAAAATTCATTGCCCTTATTTCGAAATTTACTCCCTATTCTTTGAGAGGTTGTTTGTGACGGTAGCATTAGCTAGGAAATCGCTCAAGCCTAGAGCTGATGGACCATTCAAAGTTCTCAAATGCATTGGTGAAAATGCTCCTCGGGGGTGTGATGCAAAAAGTCCAAAAGCTGATTTGGGATCAGCTCAAAGTCGACATAGAGAAAAAGTGGTTACCTAGGCACCCAGAGAGGAGGAAGGGCGTAGTAATCAATGAAATGCTTCGGGGAGTTGAAAATCGGCAACATTGAAAGAAAGGGTAACAGGTAGGAATAAACTTTTTTAGGTCTTGCTCTACTAAAGTAGTCGGCCTAACCTTCTACTCAATATCCTTATACGAGTCCACAATGATTATATGGGATGAACCTTGGTTTAGTGAATTGATCCATTTTATCTGATTTGAGAACAATGAAAGAAAAAAGTCAATGGTTTAAAAGTGATAGAGTTCAATTAGTCCCTTTTCACAGTTAGAGAAGTGGCCAAAGGACGAGAATCAAGCATGTCTACGCGAGGCAAGGACCAAAAACAGCCAACACAAAGAGAGTCCTAAAGAAAAGTCTACTAGTGCAGGATTCATGTGGAATTGCTCCACTAGAGACGGGACAAAAAGCTCTGATGCAACTGCTATCGAATTAGCTCTTGGGGATATCATAGGTAAGAAGGGAGCCAATGCTGGAGGAAGTGAATCAATCATAAGAGGTTGTTAAAATGTATCTTTTTAGGATCTACTCCAGCGTTTAGAAATTGGTTAATCGGTAAAGATACGTGTACTTGATGCCCCGCTCAAGAGAGAGACGTCATTCATTACCATATCAGATAGAGAGGGGTTCCAAACCTCGAAAGACTACTATTGAGGGATATTCAGACTCACTCGTCCATATCGATCTGAGAATACTTTTGCCCCTCTATGATACCTTCCCACCAGGGATGAAATATTCTCAATGCACGATTCGGAGAAGGTCGGCATCCTTGGAATCACTTTACTCTCGTGTATTTCGAATATTGTATTAAAGTCTAAAAGATAATAAGCCCACAAGTATTTTTTGCAATTTCATCCATCTTTTTTAACCTGATACCTTTGCAGAGGCAAGACAGCTTGATGAGAGCCGGGTGGAAATCTTATTTTTTTCCCTACTAATATATAAGTAAAAGTTTGGTAATACTACTAATTTGTCTTTTAGTAGTATCGAATCTTTACTTTATTAGTAGTAGAATATTACAATTACTACTATTATTTCTATTTCTATTCTATTCTATTTAGTAGTAATTATATTATTTTTTTTACTTTTATTTATTTTATTTTATTTATATTTATATAGAAGAGTGAAGAGTAGGACGACCAAGGGTATATTTGTCATTTCAAAAAAAAAATCTTGCTTAATTATGCTAAGGGCAATATTGTAATTTTGATCAATATTAATGACATTTACTAATTAGCTATCATATAGTTTGGGGATTTTCCTCAAATTTCCTAAAAAAATATTAAACACCTCAAAAGTATTCTTCTCTCTTAATTGACATGCAAGGTCATTAAAACCACATTTTTTAAAATAATAAATTGTTTAATTCAACAAACTCATTTAACCAAAACTATAACTTTATTTTTTTTCTAAAAAATTCATTAATTTAATTTTCATGCTTGGAAATTATTTGTCATACATATTTACCATATTATTTTACATGCAAATTAAAATCTCTGGATAACTTATTTAATTTAGTGATATTATTTTTTTAGAAAATAATTATTTTTTTAAGGCAATTATATATAAAAGCCTGAATGGTTATCTAGAAAAATAACGCTAAAAATAATATAAATACCTAGGAATGAGAATTTTTCTTAATAAATTAATGTACTTTTTAAACAAAACTAAGATTATAATTTTGGTTAAATGAGTTTGCTAAGTTAATATGTTTATTATTTGTTAAAAAATAATGGTTTACTCATGCCAATTAGAAGAGGAAGAGACTTTTGAGGTATTTAGTGATTTTTTGAGTAAATATTAATAACTGAGTGATATTATTGTCTTAGAAAAAATAAAAGTGACTTTTATAAGTGATTCCAAAAACATGAATAACAATTCAAAAAAATAACTTTAGAAAAATAAAAAGTTTAAGTAATGGTAAAAGATTTCTAAGCATGAAAATTCCCTCTTAATAAATTAATATATTTTTCTAAAGAAAAGAATAAGAATATAATTTTGACTAAATAAGTTTAATGAGTTAAATAAGTATATTATTAAAAAAAGGTTTACATGGCCTGCCAATTAGAAGAGAAAGAGGTGTATGATATTTAGTTGTTTTTTTTAGATTAATAGTGATAAGTGTGTCATATTATTTATTTATTCATGTCTGCCTGCTCAAGTGGTGTTTGAGTTATATGTCTTGAAGTTCATATTAATAAGGATTGTTTGTATTTATACTATTCATCGGGCCACTTTATTCTACAATAATATTATCTAATCCTATGTAGATTGAATATCCATGGCACCTGTATGGATGCAATATACACTTCTTCTATGACGTGTGATTTGAAAATAAGATCTGTCAAATCTTTATTCTATTGATGAGAATTTTGTTACGAATTTTGTACTGTAAAATCTCTCAATCTTTATTTTATTGATTAATATTTTATGGTGGACTGCATTTTGTTACAGATTTTGTACTTTTATTATATAAATGCAAATATTTATTAAATATTACTGAGTAGCTATATCTTAAAAACTAATATTATGTTACATCAACTTTTTTGTTGTAGGTTCTTTATTTAGAGATGAGAAAAACTATATAGTTTAAAGTGCAATAGATATGAATTTTTTGTCAAAACAACAATCACATTAGATAGAAAAAGTTGAAAAAAAGATTTCCGAGAAATAATCTACAGAATCAGTTGTCCTAATTGTTGATAATCGAGGTACAAACTCCCAATTTAAGTTTTAAATTTGATTTAGCATTGGCCAAAGAATGATTTCCATTCTCGCTCCTGAATTGTTTGTTTCTAAACATTGAATTAATTTTGTTTTCTTTTACTTGTGTAGTGTTATTCTTTTTTCAATATGATCTTTTTTATACTTGCTATTTTATAAAGGATAAAACTTTGTTTTTTATTTGTAAATTATGGTTGTTATGAGCTATGTATGTCAATTTAGTGTTCAAATAATGGATACAACTAAAATTAAACACAAACAAAACTATACTTGAATTCAAAATACTGGGCCGTGCATAGCACGAAAATACTTATCTAGTATCTAGTCAAATAATAAACAAAAAGCATTAGTCAAAGAGAATCAAAGAACGATTATAGATACAAAGAGAAGGAACCTACTTTAAACAATATGTAAGCCTATTCTTTTTAAGTCCTGATTCGCAACAAAAACTTAGTGCAAATAGTATGTGATTTCATTAATCTAAGATGAAATAGACGGTAGATCTGGCTTCAGCCACATACATCTTCTAACATGACAAATGTTTCTCTAAATGTGTCAAATTCTTTATTTTATTGAGAGTACATAATTTTTTTTTTTGTAATTTATGACTGTTTTAATTATGTAAATTTCTAAATTATAAATCAAGTACGATATTAACTTTATACATAAATGACTTATCTCCCAACCAACTTATGCATGATTTAATAAGTGCATAATTTACCGATAAATCATACTCTAGACAAATAAAAATAAATATTCTATTTTTATCTTAGTTCAATTGGTAAGTGATCAAAAAGACATGAATTTCTTTTCATAAATCCACTATTATTAAATAGAAAAAAAGGAAATGAAATGACAAACGCCTAGTCCATAGATGTGTGAGACGCTCCTCCTTCCATTATTCACTCGGAATCTCCTTAAACCTCCTAATAAATCGGGAGAGGACCTTTTTTCCTTTGCTTTTTCAAATTCAATTTCTCTCTCTCTCTCTCTCTAATAATTCATTCTCCTATTTAATTACGGAGATTCGCTAATCCTCCCCTTGTATTGTATAATAAAATAATAATATAAATAAATATAACAATAATAATAATAAAGCTTACCTTTTTCATAGTAATTTTGCCCTGTGTAAACCCTAAAGTTGTTGATCTATCTAGTCTAGGTTTTAATAATGGCGAGCTCATACCCTGCTCCAATTGGTGCTACTCAGGTTCTTAATTAAATCTACTTTTTGAGTTTATGCACCTTAATTTTAGTTCCGATCTTAATTGGGTATTGTTTTTTTTTTTTTTCTTTTCAGGTGGGTTCTTACTTTGTTCAACAATACTATCAAGTTCTTCAGCAGCAACCGGATTATGTTCATCAGTTTTATACTGATGCTAGCTCCATTGTTCGGGTTGATGGTGATTCCAATGAATCTGCTTCTGCCCTTGTGGTCAGATTTCCGTTCTTTCTTTTTCTTTTTCTGTTTAGTACGAAGTTTGGATTTTTAGCTGTATTATTGTACTTCTTGTTTTTTATATTTATCACCAGTTGTTTTTTATTGTGTTTCGATTATCGCACTATTTTATTTAGTAGAAAGTTTAGATTTTTAGCTTTATATCGTAGTTCTTGTATTTTGATATTTATCATTGGTTGTTGTTTATTGTGTTTCGATTATCGCACTAATTTGTTTAGTAGAAAGCTCTGATTTTTCGCCGTTTTTATTGCACTTCTTGTTTTTTATCTTTATCATCGGCTATTGTTTATTGTGTTTCAATTTTCGCACTATTATGTTTTTGTTCTTGTTCGTTTCTGGTAGGTATTGCACTGCTTCCCTTGTTAGTTGTTATGTTTCCTTCTTCTTTGTACTTGGATTTGTTGCACTTGAACCGAGGGTCTTTCGGAAACAGCCTCTCTACCTCCACGAGGTAGTGGTAAGGTCTGCATACACTCTACCCTCTCCAGACCCTAGTTTGTGGGATATCTCAGGGTATGTTGTTGTTGTATAAATTTTAGATTTTGGATTATGTTTACAGATATGATCTAATGTCGTTATCTATGACAAAAGTAAATATCTACAGGCTACATGTTCGTTGAATAATTGCATTACGAAGATACTAATCTTTTAGGAAAACACTTATTGCTGTAATTTATCCATATGTAAAATTAGAGATACCTGTCAATAAATGTCGATCACTAAAATAAATCAATTAACTATGCATCAAATCTAAACTAGTTAGGGTCGGTTGTATGGATCCTTTATATCCCCAACCCTCAAAAGTGAAGGCTGATGAAGGATGGGAAGGAAAGAACATTCATAAATCAATAATTTTTCACATCGAAGGCCAGGGGAAGGGGCACGGATGGAAAAGACCTCACTCCATTAGTTCTGGTTTAGGAAAGTGTCAATGCATAGATCTTGTTTTGAATCATTGTTTGAGGTCATATTCTTCCACGAGCATGACTAGTAAATTTCTTTTTCTTCTTAAGGCAAATTAGGAGCTTTTGGAAGCTTGTGGCTCTCTAAGACCCACAGCAGATAACGGCTACCATGCCTAATCTTGTTTCCAGTTATCTCTTCATTTGCTTGATTTGTCATTCAATAGATTCGATACTCCATATAATTGTATTGATAATTCTTGACTGCATACAAGACAAAGTGTAGAGAAAAATGCATTGTGTAGACTTCCAATGATGAATGATGCACTTATTCTTTAATCCCACCTTGATATCTAGATCTTGCTTGCTTGAAGGCTTTTGTATTTAAGTTGGTGCCTTTTTCAATAGTGGGCTACCAATAATAAAGCCCCGTCGAATGTAGGTTCCTCCATCTTCCCTGAGAGAAACAGAGAAGAAAAGCAAACGAGAGATCCCCTTAGTTTCAGCGTCATTTAAATGAAAGGTTTTTAACATTTGATCTTATCGGCTGATAGTCTACGTTTTATCATAGATAGATATCAATTTCTGAACAATTTTCATTGACTACCTCTAGAGAGTGCCACCAGCTTATGTATTATTCATTACTCACATTGCTATGTTGTCTAAAGCGATCAATCAACTATGCCTAAACCTGCACTAGTTGGCATCAGCTATCTGAAGCCATGACTCTATTATAGCTATCTCTTTCCAATACAAAATAATTTTTCTTTTAGGGCAAACTAGGTGCTCCCTAGATCTGTACACTGACATACTCTAACCAGCATAAATGTGATTGAATAATAATTTAATAACATATACTTCTTCTAAGCAATATAGGAATGTCTACAAGCTTTTTTACTCTATTCCTCTGCCTCAGAAGTTGGAATGTAGATAACAGCTGGATATCCTGTTTTCTTTTTTCAAGAATGCTTATATATGTTTTTACAGAGTTGTACTATTCACCATTTGTTTTGGTTGAATGCCTTTAAGGATCTGATACAACCAGCAATCTTTTCTACTTAGTGACAGTGGGTTGCACCAGAGAACGATTCCTATTAGATTCTCACTTACTAGAATTGTGAGGAAGTAGGATGATTCTGATTCTCTGATATGACAGAGGGCTGCTGTCCTATTTAATTTTATTATTTTAAGTACCTTATTGTTGCTTACGACTATTAGTCTGTTCAGTTTCTAGTTAACCTTATTTCCTTGTTTGAAAAAGTGCAACTTGTGTTTTGATTGTTGTGTCTTATCATGTGTATGTATTCACTGCAGCAAATCCATACCCTAATCATGTCAATGTGTTTCTCCGTGATTAAGATCAAGACAATAAATTCTCTTGAGTCTTGGAATGGTGGTGTTCTTGTTGTGGTCTCTGGTTCTGTCAAACTGAAGGATTTCAATGGGTGGAGGAACTTTGTGCAAACATTTTTACTTGCACCTCAGGAGAAGGGTTACTTTGTTCTGAATGATGTCTTTCATTTTGTTAATGAGGAGGGGAGTGAACTAGCTCAAGCGCCAGTAGTTTCACAGAACAATCTTGAGGCTCAAGCGACTTCCTCTAATCCTCTTGCAGAGCCACCAGGTATTGTTACACCCGGCTTGTATAGAGTGTTAAATATGACAAGATTTTTCAGTGACAACCTCAGTTTTCCTATCTGTTGTATTGATAATTGAACATGTCAGGATGGAAAGAGCTCCTTGCTCTCAGTAGTGCCTCATTAAGGTTCTCATTGTTGTGTATTAGAAGGATAAAGTTCCCTTACGGTGTACCAAGAGATATTTGGAACCAGCATCACCTTTTTGAATTTTCACCAAAAACTGTGGTGCTCCCTTTTCTGCACGAAGAGTGTGGTAGGGGAGAACTGCATCCCCGTTATGCTGGTTTAGCTACATGTCCTTTGTGCATTACTTTCTTTCTCAGATATTTTTGCAAGCTTTCTCAAGAATATCTGATAGATGCCAATTTAAGCATATGAGTTATCTCATTATAACTATTTTAGCAGCCCATGACTATGCCATAGAGGTGGAGGCGACTGAATATGTAAATTCAGTTCATATACAAGGAAATGATGCTATTGAAGATTACAGTTATCCAGAGCATGATCACGAGAACCTATATGAGGTTGAGGCTGAGGCTGAGTCCGAGTCTGAGCATGATGAAGCTGAGGCTGAGGATGAGGCTGATGTTCCAGAGGAGACTCATTTTGGGGAAGAAACTGCTCAAGTAAGGTCATTCGAGGAGGAGACTTCTTTTCCAAATAATGTGGCCGAAGTCATGCCAGAGCCAGAGCCTGCTGCAGAAGAACCTGTTGCAGAGCCTTCAAAGCTCAGTTATGCTTCTATTGTAAGTACATACATAATTCCATATTCTGTGCACCTTACGACTTGGTCCACATTTGTCCCATTATGCACGTGTAATAGATCCTGTTTTGGTCATTTAACCCTGCCAGATAATTGTATCAATAATAGATCTTATGATCTTTAATACATTATTTTGAACAGCAACTTGTCTATTACATGGCCTCTGGATCAGTTTGAAGTATTGGTGGGTATATTGGGCACACCTCTTTAGATGAGAAATTCGTGCATGGACCGTGGATGGAGAAAAATAGATTCATCCACGTGTTGCATATACTTGATGAAAGAAAAATGTAGTAGTAAAAGTGTGTTCCAACTTTTCCAATTTTGTAATTACTTCCCCCCCGCCCCCCTCCCCAAAGAGATGGAATTTTGAAAATTTAAAAAGAAACTGACTCCATCCACCCCTCCCGCAAATAATAATCATAATAAACTGACACACTGAAAAGAAAAAA
The DNA here is from genome assembly GCA_030864225.1 of Capsicum baccatum var. pendulum. Taxonomy (NCBI): domain Eukaryota; kingdom Viridiplantae; phylum Streptophyta; class Magnoliopsida; order Solanales; family Solanaceae; genus Capsicum; species Capsicum baccatum. Next base: position 87,997,359 of record CM061558.1, on the reverse strand, counting down.
AGAAGGGAAACAGTTTCATAAACAAAGCAAGTGAGATCATGTCTTGTCACATTGTCTTTTGTTCACTTGGGAAATGCTGCAACATTGTCCGAGGGTTTAAGATTTGGAAATAACTCGTTGCAATTGATAGTTAAGAGCTCCAAAAGGAAAACCTGCACCGTCGGTTCGTATCCAGCCATCTTATACCAAGACTGCAACAGCTGTTCCTGAGTGGCAACCTCCGGTTGAGCAGTCAATCTCCATGCCCCCGGCCGTGCCAGAAGCCAGCCTTGACCTGACAGATGAAGGATTTTCTCAAGAAGGTAATACAAGTACACTGCATATTAGGGCATCAGTATTCTTAAGTCTTAATAATTACACTGGGTATGTTGTTGTTGTTGTTTTTGAGTTCCAGCAATGATAGAATTTGCTTTTGTATTCTTAGCATTTACCTTGATTTTGACTTTTTCTGCCTTCCCCAGGGGAATCAAAGTCTGTCTATGTGAGGAATTTGCCATCTACTGTATCTTCTCTCGATATTTTGCAAGAGTTTAAGAACTTTGGGAAGATCAAGCAAGATGGAGTATTCTTAAGAAACCGCAAGGTTAGTATACATGGTGATCTCTTTATCTTGTGCCTTGTTGTCTATGCATGCTAATGTTTGGATTTCAATGGGTTAACAGGATGTTGGCATTTGCTATGCCTTTGTTGAGTTTGAAGAAGTCCAAGGTGTCCAAAATGCAATCAAGGTTTGAACTTCAATAAGTTTGAGAGTGTAATTTGCCCAGCTTCTTATACTGCTTGATATGACTTGATAAGGAATAGCCAGAAAGGTCTTCTTCCTTTACGCGCGTGCAAGAGATTCTGTTTATTGACTTATTTAGTTTTGCCTTATCCCTAGATGTGACTCTTCATTTGTTTGCTTAATCTTTTACCTTGGCCTTTTATTTAAGCATAAAATTACAGCATTTATACGATTCATGTTTGAAATGTTTTAGGTCATCTGTCAATTTCTATGATGTTTTTGTTTTTCCTGGACGTGATCTTTTTCTCTGAGCCACTAGTAGATGTGGCAAATCATGTGGGAGATGTTCACTTGAGACATATTGAAGCTGAAGTTTGTTGTCCCAAGTTATAGTATCTTCATCTCATTGCATTTGATATACTTACTATCTTAAGAATCAAAGACATTCTTCTTTGCCTCGGACTGCCTTTTTTTATTTTTGAATCGATATATTTGTTCAAGATTACTGCCATAACTCCACATTCAGGGATTGTCTTTATATGTCATGTCATCCCTCTTCATGTCTAGTAGATAATACAATTTTTTTTCTACTTGCATAGGCATCACCAATACAGTTGGCTGGAAGGCAAGTCTACATAGAGGAAAGGAGACCAACCAGCAATAGTACTTCTCGTGGAGGAAGTATGTGCCTAAAAGCTGATTCCAGTTTTAAATGTGATGATCTTTTATTTTTTATGTTGGTTATCTTGTGTGTTTTTCAAGTCCTTTTGATCAAATCAATGACTGTTGTTCTTGAATATTTTTGACATAATTCTTAGCCTTAGCACTTTTAACCTTCATTTGTTAGTCCAGTTTTTCTGAAGTGAGCCTAGGTAGGAAATATTCCTCTCTTAATTTTACTTCTAGATTTGGAGACCAACTTTTGACTTCTTAAATGATTGTTCAGTCCTCATTAAGTGGGAAGCATGTGAAGCATAGAATTTCTCATTTTCTTGACATAAGATTATTTATGCCAAGAGGCACCACGAGTGTGGCTTAGTGGTCAATGAGGTGGCTGCAAACCTTGGAGAGCAGGTTCAATTCCAACCTAGACAAAAAACCGTACACTAGGTGATTTATTCTCATCTTCCTAAAGCTTCAATGTGTAGAGTTACTTGGTACTTGTGCTAATGGGAGGTAGTGGGTAACTTGTTTGGACAATACTATTATTATAAAAAATAATATCTGAGCTAAGAGGAAAAACAGAGGTATTATCGTAATTAAAGCATATATGAGGTGAATGTTTGAAAACCCGTGGTAGACTCAGAAATCTAACACTGAAGGATGGACATAATGGAGTAGAATTGGTGATTGAATAACATGAATAATATGTTTCAAGAAAGAAGCTCGCCCGGTGAAGAGTCAAATAGGATATAGGCAGTCCCCATTGAATATCTTGTTAAGCCTCCAGGAATAACAAAAATATGTAGGCTCCTTCAAGGTGAAAAGCACCTACTCTCTTGGGTGGTGGGAGAAAACAATGCACTTGTCCCACCCTGTGTTACAGATAGTGGTTAGAATGTTAAGGTGTTAAAACAAGAGGTGAGCCTAGTGAAGGGACAGATTAGGATAGAATTAAACAGAAAGGAATACAAAATTGGCATGCGCTGTTACTTTTGGATTCACTAGAAATAGTGTCCTTGGCCGAAGTCCAATATGGGATATGTTGTATTTGGCTTGCACCAGCCTCAGTTATCACACATGGCTTGGCTCGTTTTGTGTCATACCCCTGTGCTCTGTCTGAAATTTTTTTGTACTTATTTTCCTTCAAGATTGGTCAATTTGTTAAAGGAAAATCGCCCTTCTACATCTATATTTGTTGATTCATGCGTAATTCTATCGTATGAGTGCAGATAAACAATAAAGGTGGTACAAAAATAATTCTATGATTTGGTTAAAAAACTGTGTAGTCTGTTGTTGTTTGTTTCTTCATATTTTACCCACTTTTTGCCAACAGTTTTCTCTAAATGCCTTGATCAGGATCAGGAAGGGGTAGAGGCAGAGGAGGTCGTTCTGGCGGACGAACTTTTGGCAGGGGAAGTTATCCTGATGATAGAGTGAAGAGCAATGGCTACCGCGGCATGTGATGATATTAAGAGTATGAAAGGCCAAACATCCAAACTAAGTTATGATTCTGCGGATGAGGATCAATTAGAAGCGTGGTTACTAGATAGCTTTTATATTTTTGATGGTATTGTCTTTATGGAAAGAATTGTGTTGTTGCCGGTTCTCTTTTCCCCAAGTGTTTTGAGAGAGATTTTCCCCATCTTTCTCCTTTAGTTAAAGGTGTGTTATTATTCTGCTCTTAATTCTTTTTTGTCCTGCAATTCTAGAGGCAGTACTTGTAACTTTGGAGTGATGTTAAGGGTGAGAAATATTTTGAGCCTAGCTGAAAGTATCACCCAATGGGGTGAGCAGTGTTGTACTCGACTTCCTTTCTCTGTATTTCAGAAATGTCATGATGTCTTGGTGCTAACAGGAATTTCTCTAAAAGATTAATGCTCGAAGAGGTCAGGGTTCAAGCCGTGGAAACAGCCTCTTGCAGAAATATGAGGTAAGACTACGATAAACCCTTGTGGTTCGGTCCTTCCTTGACCTCGCACATAGCGGAAGCCTATGCACTGGGCTGCCCTTTTGCCTCTTACCTCCTTGGGTCGTGGTAAGGTCTATACATTTTACCTTTTTTAGGTCTCACTTGTGGGATTTCACTCAGTATGATGCTGAATCAGCATTTTACAGTATGATGCTGTATCAGCATTTTAGAGAGACGAGAAATTGCTAAGTGAATTCCAAATAAGCAAAGTTTTGGAGAGATGGGAGCATATTATACATATAATCAATAAATTATACTAAATACATATTTTTATGAAGTATAAAGTAGAGAAGAACTAGAAAGAGAAGAAAGAGTGATTATTATTTCTCTCGAGGGATTCTCTTGATGAGTTGATTACAAAGAAGGAAAATTCCTTTATTTATAGCAGAAAATTAACCTTGAGGTTTTTAACTTTTTCATAAATACACATTCACTATATATGGTAAAGTAGATATTCAATATATATGTGGTAAGTAAATATTCACTATATATGGTAATATATTTATAACATTCCCCTTGAATGTTTAATTAATATATAATGTACCTCGTTAATATCTTACTAGAAAAAACTTAATGGAAAAAAAAGTCTAGTGCAGGAAAAGAGTACACATCTCTAACAATATGCATATAGGCTGTCTTATTAAAAACTTTACAAGGAAAACTTAGTGAGACAAAACCTCGTAAGGGAAAAAGAGTACATCGTGTATTAACTCCCCCTAATAAGAACATTCTTGAACCTTTGCATCTCGATTTTGTGCACTATCTTTTTGAAAGTTGCAATTGGAGGAGACATGTGAATAAATCAGCCGCATTATCACTTGAACGAATCTGTTGCACGTTAATATCACCATTCTTTTGGAACTCATGTATGTAGAAAAACTTTGATGAAGTGTGCTTCGTTCTATCTCTTTTTATGAATCCTCTCTTAAATTGTGTTATGTATGCTGCATTATCTCCGTTAGAGCTGTCAATATGGATCGGCTCAGCCCACACGAGCTTTGAGTTTAACGGGTCGGGCCAGGCTGGCCCATCAAAATAATGGGCCAAAATATACCAAGCCCACACCATTACTCTGTGGGCTGCGGGCTTCACGGGTCAGCTCACTTTTTAAAAAATAATATTTTATAATTTAATTTTAGAATATTACTCTCTCCGTTTAAAAAAGAATGACCTACTTTCTATTTTAGTCTGTTTTAAAAAATGACCTCTTACCCTTTTTAGCAATTTTTCAATTATGACTTTCCATGTGACATATTTAAGACCACAAGATTGAAGGACATTTTCGTATATTTGACATATCTTTAATTTAAGACCACAAGATTCAAAAGTCTTCTTTATTTTCTTAAACTTCGTGCAAAGGCAAATTAGGTCATTCTTTTTTAAACGGAGGGAGTAATAAACATAAATATTACCAGACAATATTACATAATGTTAATACCTGTTAATCAAGTCTCCAACACCCCCCAAAAATATTCCTAATAGGGAAATTAAATAACTTTTGACTTGATATCCTTCAAACCAATTAAAAATACTAATAAGCAATCTAAATAGTTGCATTTATTTGACTTACAGGCCAGCCTAACCCATATTGCTCAAGACCTACGGGCCACGGGCTTATACGGGCCAGGCTAAAAAGCCATGTTTTAAATGGGCTGCAAAAATTGAAGCCCAACTCCATTAAACCAACCCGGCCCAATGGACCTAACCCATATTGACGGCTCTAATCTCCATATAAAATTGTGTGTACATTGTCACATTTCAAATCACATTTTTCTTGAATGAGATGTATCATGGATCTCAACCATACATATTCTCGACTTGCTTCATGAATAACTATTATATCAGCATGGTTTGATGAAATGACTAGATAGGTTGCTTTGTATATCTCCAAGATATGACAGTATCCCCACATATGAACATATAACTTATTTGAGATCGAGTTTTATACAAGTCATATAAGTACCCGACATCAACATAACCGACAAGATCGTGACTATAATTTTTAGAATAAAATAAGCTAATATGTTTGATCTCATTCCGATGTCTCCTAGTAGGAGTAGAACTATACCTTGCTAATAAATTGATCGAAAGACTATACGGGTCTTCTAGTAGTTACAATATAAATTAGTACACCAATTACACTAAGATATATAACCAATCCAATTCAGTATATTTCTCATTCCAGCAAATAATTTATTGCTTTTGAAAACTCTCCATGAGTTTCAGTAATTTCAAGCTATAAGTTTATGTAATATAAGGATTATAAATAAGTTTTTCAGAAACTTTATATGCTTCAAACATTTTGAATCCTTAAAAAAGTTTACATATAAATTTTGTCAAGTGATAATATTTAGTACTTTATGTGTGACATTTAGGGGTGTGCAAAAATCGAACCGACCGATAAACCGAACCGATAAAAATGTTATTGGGTTAGTGGTATTGAGTTATTGGGTTTATAATTTCTTATTAGTTTTATAAAAAAATTTATTAGGTAAACAGTTCGGTTTTGGTTTTAGTTTATTAACCGATAACCCAATAAAGATACACTAAGTTACTATTTTACTCCTATTTGTGTTATATATATAAATATTTATATTACTTATATATATATATATACATATATATATATATATATACACACACACACACACACACACTACTTATTCACAATTCAGAGATTTACAAAGTATTAACCTATTCAGGGAAACAAAGGCACAATACAAAGCACGGGTATTATCATATTGAAAAGCTTGAAGCATTTAGTAGCTTCCAACAATCATGATTTAGCTTTTTTCCGAACTAACATTCAGTTCAAGTTTGAAGATTCTTGTAAACTAAAACACATTGCGCATGATTTTGGCGGCAACTAAGATTTCAATTTTATATGTTAGTTGTTACTATTTATATTTTAAGAGTATTTTCTTATTGGTTAAATCAAAAACCCAACCGTTAAAGACCAAAAATCGATAAATCAAAAACCGATAGAAAATATCTTATTGGTTGGTTATTGGTTTTGCATATTTAAAAACCAAAAACCAATAAACCAAACCAATAATATATAAAATCGAACCGACCGATGCGCACCCATAGTGACATTTTCAAGTGTCTGGATTGCAAATCAAATAAATTTTATGCTTATCAAGATTCATCCTTTCATGTCACTTGATAAATGTTTTTACGTTCGCATGCTTAAATAAACGTAGAATTCGAATCCTTGAAATCTTTTACAATATTGTGCCAATATTGTATCAAAGATATTAATGATATCTCATTTCGTATCGGTTCATAGTGTAACATAATATTTTGAGATCTCATCGCTTCATTATTTTCAGGTACCTGAACCTCTCATAAGGTTTCATGAAGGTTTATGTCATAGGCTCTTCAAGAGCACATTGCCTTCTTATTATGATTATGTACTCCTTATCCTTTTCTAGGATTATTTCATTTGGAACCGATTAATCTACCACACTTCACGCATACATAAACTTTGTCCTTTATAGACACAAAATAGGAGCACTTGCAGCTTAAATATGAGATGCGTTCGGCTTTTGACTTGAATTTTCTTTTGAATGAGGATCTGATGATAATTCCTAACATATTTCATAACTTCTTATAATCTTCCCCTTATGTTAGAAAAACTAACATACATCCTCCATTTTCTTTGAGTAATCCATCTTTTTGCATTATGCTATATTCATTAATCATATATCGCACATCAAAACTATTAGATGAACAACGTGTGGTTCCTGACCCAGAACCAACTTTGAAGGGAAATTAATCATAATTTATTGATCTAATGCATACAAGTGCTATTATACGCAACATATCATATTTCAGATCAACACATGAAGCTTTGTTCTCATTAGCAACGATTTAGCTATTTATCTGTAATATTCCGTACTTACCCTAACACGATTCAGCTCTTAGTTGCATGTTTAAGGAGCTTAAGACTTGAAATTTTCACTAAGTATTAGGGACTTAGTCATTTTCAAGACCTGTAAACTTCGAGGATTTTCATTTTGGCCTTCTCGATCCCGAGACATTAGTTTTTTCGTTAATTCATGTTCAAGAATGTAAGAAGTATGTCTTAGGGGAGTTTCAAAATTTTCGGACAAGGTTTGGGGCATATTTGGATCACGAATCCAGCAAGTGTAACACCCCGTGCTTAATTACGTGCATTAGCCATTGTTATATGTGTTGGAGTATATGTATTGATCCTAAGTTAGGTATATATGAGTATTGATTATTTTGAGATGGTTTCAAGTGTATAGTTTGATTATATGTGTATAGGAATCGACCTTATTTATACCGGAATTTGCCCGTCGATGTTTCTATACGAAGGTTATTGAATAAGCTTTCCGACGATATAAATATTTTCAAAAACGGATAAGTTTCGGATATAAGCGAGCACGTTCGAAACTATAAAACGGTGGCCGGGATGTGAACAGTAAAATTGCAGGAAAATTTCCAGTTTTTTGGGTCAACTTTGAACGATCATAACTCCCTCAATATAATGAACTGGGCGAGCTACCACATATCAAAAGAAAGATCTTTGAGTATTCTTTCTAATGAAATTGGTTTCATCCAAATCCAACATCTTAGTAAGGAGTTATACTCGTTCTATTTCAGCCTCTCAAAACAGATTTTTGTGAACAGTAAATTAGCAGGAAAATACTGAGGCCTGCCAGTTTTTTGGGTCAAATTTGAACGATCATAACTCCCTCAATATAATGAACTGGGAGATATACCATATATCAAAATAAAGATCTTTGAGTCTTCTTTCCAATGCAATTGGTTTCATTCAAATTCAACATCTGCGTAAGGAGTTATACACGTTTTACTTCAGCCTCTCAAAACAGATTTTTAGGGTCAACTTCAAACGATTATAACTCCTTGTACAGGACGAACTGGGTGGTCTAATTTATATGAAATGAAAGACCTTTGAATTATCTTTCCAATGATACCAATTTCACCCAAATCCAATATCGGAGCAAAGAGTTGTGGTCTATTTACTTCAGCTTGTCAAAACAGTCCACCGGAGGACATATTTGACATTATTTAAATTTTTTTGGCACAATGGTCATTTTCTATTACCTTTGGACGAAAACTTGTCTTAAAAACCTGCAATTAGCTTCAATTTTATCAGATTTTACCCAAGTTTTAGGAAAGGTGAAAAACCCTAGCTAATTTCAACCTCAAATATCTTGTGATTCAACCGTGGAAGGTCCAAATTGATTCCGTAGTTGTGTTCATCATCTCAAGGGCTTTGAGAAGCACCCTTTATTTGTCCCAACAGGACTTTAAAAACCAAAGGGCCATTCTATGGTAAGGATGTAAATTATGTTGGTGTTATTTATATGGATATGTATATATATATATATATATATATATATGCATGTGAGCATAAGAAGTATGTTATTTGATTGTTGTTGAAAGATGATTGGAAATGATGTTGGATCATTCTTGTGCATGGTTGGATTATGTTGAATTGTGAAGGGATGATGTGGTATTGATGATATGGTATTGAAATGATGATTATATATATATATACACATAAACCTATTGTTCAAGTTGGTTTTTGGAATGCTTTGCAAATATTGGTTGTATGGAATTATGGAAGAGAATTGTGGTGTTGGGTTGCTAATACTAGATGCCAAATATTTCATTGTAGATAAGTGATTTGTAAAGGCGGGAAGTTGTGTTGAATTGGTATCCGAATCTACAACGAGGTATGTAAAGCATACTCTAACGATGTTCTTTGGCATGAAAACACCAATGTTCCATCAAGTAAGATTCCGAGGTTATCCAAACACATGTATTGTTCTACATTACCAATGAAGTTGTTTCCATTCTATAAAGTGTCAAAATGTTTCATTGATATACCAAGAGGCTCCTATTTCATTGTTGTGATATTGATGATTCTGAAACATACTGTTGATGTACCAATGAGTCTTTATTACATCGTTATTGTATAGAAGGTCTATTACTTGATTCCTATTGATGTATCATTGTTCCAAAGGTGCTATATTGGCATGAACACTAATGTAATAATCTCAAAAGCTTTTGAACTAAGTTATTGGAAAAATCTTTTATGTGTTACTTGATATACGTGTGGGTGGTATCCCAGGGGCATAAGCCTAGCATGGGTCGATCCCAATTGATATGTACTGGGGGCAGCCTAATGGTCACAGTACGGTACAGTATTGATTATTGTTAGGTGGTTGGAGGTTCGGGAGGAGGAGGTAATGGCGAATAATAATTGTAAAGAATGAAATGAACGAATGTATACAGTTCCACAAATGTGTTTGTATTCAAGAACCCAATTCAGATTAATAATAATGTACATGATCCTAAAAGTGTTTATGAAGTGTGGTTCACTTCTATTATGATTTATTCACATGTGTATGATTTTCTTGACCCCCCATATCACATATGATTATTTACAGCTTTACATACTCAGTACATATTTCGTACTGACGTCCCTCACGGGGGACCTGCATTTCATGCTGCAGGATCAGGTACTTCAGCTCATTCACAGCATAGATAGGAGCCAGGTCATACAGCTACTGTTGGTGAGCTCCAATTTGCTTCGGAGCTTTCCGAGTTGGTTTCTTATATTTTGTTATTGTACAGGAGTCATGTGTGGGCGGGGGTTCGTCCCGACCCTTGTTATGTCATGTATATCCTAGAGGCTTTGTAGACATAAGGAAGGGTAAAGTCATGGAAGTTTATATAGTAATGTTATATTCATATATGGGGTGGCCCCGACGGCCAAGTATTATATATTTATATATATATATTTGTGCGTGTTGTGCTGATACAGGTAATTAGACTCTTTTATATGCAGCGAAGTGCTGCCCAAATTTTTGGTGACATGTAAGTGAAAGTACAGGTATTTGAACGGGTTCTCCCGGGCCTTCTCGGCTTCGGGTGCCAGTCCGGCCCGATGGGATTTTGGGCCGTGACAAAAGTGGTATCAGAGAGGTTCGTCCTAGTGAGTCTACAAAGCCGTGTCTACGTAGAGTCTTGTTTATCGGTGTGTTGTGCACCACATCTATAAACAGGAGGCTATGGACATTTAGGAATTGTTTCTTTTCTTCATGTCTTAGATCGTGCGATAGAGCTTATATTGTATATGAAGTCATAGTTGACCACTGAGTCAGTTTGTTTCTCTTATTATAGTAATGATGCCGGTTACCAGAAGCAAGAATACCGTTAAGCAAGTAGATGTGGCTGCCGGAGAGGGGACTAGTAAGTCACCCACTATACCAGCTAATCAAAGTGAGGCTCCATCTGAGCATGCATCAGAAACTTCCCCCAGTCCAGAAGAAATAAGGGGGAGGAGAACTATATCCCCAGAGCCACCTATTAATGTTGTTGATCAAGATCTTAGAAATGTAGTGCAACTTTTGACTCGTATAGTTACTGGGCAAGTCCAAGGGCAAGTCATTCCTGTCGCGGGTTCTAGCAGTACTGATAGGGCGGCTAGTCTTCGGACGCAAGATTTTCTTAAGATGGATCCGCCTACTTTTACCGGATCCAATCTTAACGAAGATCCGCAGGACTTTATTGATCAAATCCAAAGGGCCCTAGAGGTGATGCATGTATCGGGCAGAGAGACAGTGGAGTTAGCCGCGTATAGATTCAAAGGTGAGGCTATATATTGGTATGAAGACTGGAAATGGTCGAGGGGCATTGATGCACCCCCAGCTACTTGGAAAGAGTTCAAAGAGGCATTTATTGATCATTATCTTCCATATGAGACTCGTCAGGCCCGTGCGGATCAGTTCTTAAATCTTCGGCAGGGTAATACAAGTGTGAGGGAGTATAGTCTTCGATTTAATTCCTTGTCCAGATATGCTCCTAATGTTATAGCTACTATGGATGACAGAGTTCATCGGTATGTGAACGGATTGGATTCGTATTTGGTTAGGGATTGTACTATTGCTGCACTGAATAAAGATATGGATATAGCTAGGATCCAAGCATTTGCACAGAAAATGGAAGATCAGAGGCAGAGAAGAAGAATGTAGGAATTTGAAAGCGGATCTTCTAAGAGGTCTAGATCTACAGGGCAGTTTATGGCTCCACAGGGAGGTTTTAGACCTCAATTTTCTGCTAGACCACCTAGGCCATTATTTTCTTATTCTGCAGCTAGTGCTCCACCACAGCATCAGGGGTTCAGAGGCAGTCAAATTGGGCAAAGAAGTGAGGGTCATAGTTCGCGATCAGTGGGTTATCATGGGCAAGGGAATATGATCCAACTGAGACATCCTAGAGAGCCATGCAATAAATGTGGAAGGAATCATATGGGCGCATGTCGAATGGGAACAAATGTTTGTTATTGGTGCGGTATGACAGGGCATATGATGAGAGAATACCCACGAAGGGGCGCAGGTGGTGTAGCACGACCTTCAGGATCAGCTGTTGCATCATCGTCATCGGTATCTTATTCTGGTAGAGGCGCACGACCCGTGGGTCACGCTAGAAACAAAACAAGAGTCGCCAGTTCCAGCGGGACTCAGAATCGCACTTATGCTTTAGCGGATCGACAAAATCTAGAGGCTTCCCCAGATGTGGTTACGGGTACGTTGTCCATATTTTCATTTGATGTATATGCTCTAATTGATCCCGGTTCTACATTATCATATGTTACTCCTTTGGTTGCTGGAAAGTTCAAAAGAACCCCCGAATTGTTAGATAAGCCGTTGGAAGTGTCTACCCCGGTTGGGGAATCTATTATTGCTAGAAGAGTTTATAAAGATTGTGTAGTAACTGTGTGTGGTCGATACACGATGGCTAATCTCGTGGAACTAGAAATGGTAGATTTTGATGTTATAATGGGTATGGATTGGTTGGTGTCTTGTTATGCCAAAATTGACTGTTGTACAAAAATGATGTATTTACATTTTCCGAATGAAGCAGTTATTGAATGGCAAGGTAAGATCGGCGCACCAAGAGGTAGATTTATTTCTTATTTCAAAGCAAGAAAAATGATTTCCAAGGGATACCTATATCATTTAGTTAGAGTAAGGGATACAGAAGCGGAGCCACCAACTCTTCACGTTGTTCCGGTGGTAAATGAATTTCCTGATGTATTTCCTGAAGATCTTCTAGGTTTGCCTCCTGAACGAGAAGTAGAGTTTGGTATTGATGTAATTCCAGGAACCCAACCAATCTCCATTCCTCCATATAGAATGGCCCCAGCAGAATTGCGAGAATTGAAAGAGCAATTGAAAGATTTGCTTGAGAAGGGATTCATAAGGCCTAGTATGTCCCCCTGGGGAGCACCAGTGTTATTTGTGCGCAAAAAGGATGGCTCGCTGAGGATGTGTATTGATTATCGGCAATTGAATAAGGTGACTATTAAGAATAAATATCCTCTCCCAAGAATTGATGATTTATTTGATCAGTTACAGGGCGCCAAGTGTTTTTCTAAGATTGATTTGAGGTCAGGTTACCACCAAGTGAGGGTCAAAGAAAAAGATATACCCAAAACAGCTTTCCGAACAAGGTATGGTCATTATGAGTTTCTAGTTATGTCATTTGGGCTAACAAATGCACCTGCAGCTTTTATGGATTTGATGAATAGGGTGTTTAAGCCATTCCTGGATGTATTTGTGATAGTTTTTATAGATGATATTCTAGTTTATTCTAGATCAGAAGAGGATCATGCCAATCACTTACGACAGACATTACAGACTCTTCGTGATTGTAAGCTTTATGCAAAGTTCTCTAAATGTGAGTTTTGGTTAAAGTCGGTGGCATTTTTGGGTCATATTGTATCTAGTGAAGGGATAAAGGTTGATGCTCAAAAGATAGAAGCTGTGAAGAACTGGCCAAGGCCCACAACGCCGACGGAGATTCATAGTTTTCTCGGGTTGGCCGGTTATTATAGGAGGTTTGTTAAAGACTTTTCTTCCATTTCAGCACCCTTAACCAAGCTAACTCATAAAGCATCCAAGTTCCAATGGAATGATACGTGTGAGGAGAGTTTCCAAGAATTGAAAAATAAGTTGACTTCTACACCTGTGTTGGCGCTTCCAGAAGGTACAGAAGGGTATACAGTGTATTGTGATGCTTCTAGAATTGGTTTAGGATGTGTATTGATGCAGCATGGTAAGGTAATAACATATGCTTCTAGACAATTGCGGCCACATGAGAAAAATTATCCTATACACGATCTTGAGCTGGCAGCGGTTATCTTTGCTTTAAAAATATGACGCCACTATTTATATGGGGTTCATGTTGATATATATACTGATCACAAGAGCTTACAATATATTTTCAGTCAGAAGGATCTAAATCTGAGGCAGCGAAGGTGGATGGAACTATTAAAAGATTATAATGTTGATATTTTGTATCATCCAGGGAAAGCGAATATAGTAGCTAATGCGTTAAGTCGTAAGGCTATGATGATGCCTATAGAAAGGCAAGGGATGGTTAAAGATCTTCACCAGTTAGCTAGTTTGGGAGTTCGCCTTCTTGAAACTCCGGACAAAGAGCTTATCGTACATAATGCTGCGGAATCTTCATTAGTAGCTGAAGTGAAAGAGAAGCAATATGCAGATCCTATTTTATTACAGCTTAAGGAGAACGTTCAGAGTGGGGCAACCAAGGCATTTGAGCTTACGCGAGAAGGAGTACTTCAGTGCCAAAACCGATTGTGTGTGCCGGATGTAGACGGGCTAAGAAAGAAGATTATGACAGAGGCACATTTTTCAAGGTATTCCATTCATCCAGGATCAACCAAAATGTATCAAGATTTGAAAGATATGTATTGGTGGAATGACATGAAAAGGAACATCGCAGAATTTGTAGCTGAATGTCCAAATTGTCAACGAGTTAAAGTGGAACATCAAAAGCCCGGAGGCTATATGCAATGCATAGATCTTCCAACTTGGAAGTGGGACATGATCAACATGGATTTTGTTACAGGTTTGCCTCGTACAGCTCAAAAATTTGATTCTATATGGGTGATTGTGGATAGGCTTACTAAATCCGCACATTTCTTACCCGTTAAGACCACTTACACAGGTGAAGAATATTCGAAGCTGTATGTTAAAGAAATAGTCCGATTACATGGAGTGCCAACTTCTATTATATCAGATCGGGGAACTCAATTTACTGCAAACTTTTGGAAGTCTTTCCAACGGAGTTTGGGAACACAAGTGAATCTGAGTACAACTTTTCACCCTCAGACGGATGGACAAGCAGAGCGCACCATTCAAACACTTGAAGATATGCTACGAGCATGTGTTATAGATTTTAAAGGCAGCTGGGATGATCATTTACCTCTTATTGAGTTTGCCTACAATAATAACTATCATTCAAGTATCAAAATGGCACCATATGAAGCTTTATATGGGAGGAAGTGTAGATCACCAATAGGATGGTTCGAAGTGGGTGAAACTCTTATGTTCGGACCGGATCTTGTGTATCAAGCCATAGAAAAAGTCAAGGTGATTCAGCAACGGTTGAAAACAGCCCAAAGTCGACACAAGTCATATGCGGATAGTAGAAGAAGAGGGCTAGAGTTTTCGTTAGGCGATTGGGTATTTTTGAAGGTATCGCCAATGAAAGGGGTGATGAGATTTGGCAAAAAAGGAAAGTTGAGTCCACGATATATAGGCCCGTATAGGATTATTCGAAGATGTGGGCAAGTTGCTTATGAATTAGAGCTACCCCAGGAACTCTCATCAGTGCATCCAGTATTTCATGTATCGATGCTTCGAAAGTGCATCGGAGATCCGTCCCTTATTACTTCTACTGAAGATGTGCAAGTAACAGAAGATCATACCTACGAGGAGATGCCTGTTGCTATATTAGATCGTCAAGTTAAGAAGATGAGAAATAAAGAAGTAGCATCGGTGAAAGTACTTTGGAGAAATCAACAAAGGGAAGAGATTACATGGGAAGCGGAGGAAGCAATGAAATTGAAATACCCTTATTTGTTCAAAGATGAAAAAGAAGTGCAAGGAGTGGAACTGGGACACTAACAAGTAAGTTTTTACATCTGCATAACATCTATATGATGACGTGAATATCAATTATGAATTCGAACTTGTTTCGGCTAAATAACTACATTCACATTCGAGGACGAATGTCCTTAAGGGGGGAAGGATGTAACACCCCGTGCTTAATTACGTGCATTAGCCATTGTTATATGTGTTGGAGTATATGTATTGATCCTAAGTTAGGTATATATGAGTATTGATTATTTTGAGATGGTTTCAAGTGTATAGTTTGATTATATGTGTATAGGAATCGACCTTATTTATACCGGAATTTGCCCGTCGATGTTTCTATACGAAGGTTATTGAATAAGCTTTCCGACGATATAAATATTTTCAAAAACGGATAAGTTTCGGATATAAGCGAGCACGTTCGAAACTATAAAACGGTGGCCGGGATGTGAACAGTAAAATTGCAGGAAAATTTCCAGTTTTTTGGGTCAACTTTGAACGATCATAACTCCCTCAATATAATGAACTGGGCGAGCTACCACATATCAAAAGAAAGATCTTTGAGTATTCTTTCTAATGAAATTGGTTTCATCCAAATCCAACATCTTAGTAAGGAGTTATACTCGTTCTATTTCAGCCTCTCAAAACAGATTTTTGTGAACAGTAAATTAGCAGGAAAATACTGAGGCCTGCCAGTTTTTTGGGTCAAATTTGAACGATCATAACTCCCTCAATATAATGAACTGGGAGATATACCATATATCAAAAGAAAGATCTTTGAGTCTTCTTTCCAATGCAATTGGTTTCATTCAAATTCAACATCTGCGTAAGGAGTTATACACGTTTTACTTCAGCCTCTCAAAACAGATTTTTAGGGTCAACTTCAAACGATTATAACTCCTTGTACAGGACGAACTGGGTGGTCTAATTTATATGAAATGAAAGACCTTTGAATTATCTTTCCAATGATACCAATTTCACCCAAATCCAATATCGGAGCAAAGAGTTGTGGTCTATTTACTTCAGCTTGTCAAAACAGTCCACCGGAGGACATATTTGACATTATTTAAATTTTTTTGGCACAATGGTCATTTTCTATTACCTTTGGACGAAAACTTGTCTTAAAAACCTGCAATTAGCTTCAATTTTATCAGATTTTACCCAAGTTTTAGGAAAGGTGAAAAACCCTAGCTAATTTCAACCTCAAATATCTTGTGATTCAACCGTGGAAGGTCCAAATTGATTCCGTAGTTGTGTTCATCATCTCAAGGGCTTTGAGAAGCACCCTTTATTTGTCCCAACAGGACTTTAAAAACCAAAGGGCCATTCTATGGTAAGGATGTAAATTATGTTGGTGTTATTTATATGGATATGTATATATATATATATATATATATATGCATGTGAGCATAAGAAGTATGTTATTTGATTGTTGTTGAAAGATGATTGGAAATGATGTTGGATCATTCTTGTGCATGGTTGGATTATGTTGAATTGTGAAGGGATGATGTGGTATTGATGATATGGTATTGAAATGATGATTATATATATATATACACATAAACCTATTGTTCAAGTTGGTTTTTGGAATGCTTTGCAAATATTGGTTGTATGGAATTATGGAAGAGAATTGTGGTGTTGGGTTGCTAATACTAGATGCCAAATATTTCATTGTAGATAAGTGATTTGTAAAGGCGGGAAGTTGTGTTGAATTGGTATCCGAATCTACAACGAGGTATGTAAAGCATACTCTAACGATGTTCTTTGGCATGAAAACACCAATGTTCCATCAAGTAAGATTCCGAGGTTATCCAAACACATGTATTGTTCTACATTACCAATGAAGTTGTTTCCATTCTATAAAGTGTCAAAATGTTTCATTGATATACCAAGAGGCTCCTATTTCATTGTTGTGATATTGATGATTCTGAAACATACTGTTGATGTACCAATGAGTCTTTATTACATCGTTATTGTATAGAAGGTCTATTACTTGATTCCTATTGATGTATCATTGTTCCAAAGGTGCTATATTGGCATGAACACTAATGTAATAATCTCAAAAGCTTTTGAACTAAGTTATTGGAAAAATCTTTTATGTGTTACTTGATATACGTGTGGGTGGTATCCCAGGGGCATAAGCCTAGCATGGGTCGATCCCAATTGATATGTACTGGGGGCAGCCTAATGGTCACAGTACGGTACAGTATTGATTATTGTTAGGTGGTTGGAGGTTCGGGAGGAGGAGGTAATGGCGAATAATAATTGTAAAGAATGAAATGAACGAATGTATACAGTTCCACAAATGTGTTTGTATTCAAGAACCCAATTCAGATTAATAATAATGTACATGATCCTAAAAGTGTTTATGAAGTGTGGTTCACTTCTATTATGATTTATTCACATGTGTATGATTTTCTTGACCCCCCATATCACATATGATTATTTACAGCTTTACATACTCAGTACATATTTCGTACTGACGTCCCTCACGGGGGACCTGCATTTCATGCTGCAGGATCAGGTACTTCAGCTCATTCACAGCATAGATAGGAGCCAGGTCATACAGCTACTGTTGGTGAGCTCCAATTTGCTTCGGAGCTTTCCGAGTTGGTTTCTTATATTTTGTTATTGTACAGGAGTCATGTGTGGGCGGGGGTTCGTCCCGACCCTTGTTATGTCATGTATATCCTAGAGGCTTTGTAGACATAAGGAAGGGTAAAGTCATGGAAGTTTATATAGTAATGTTATATTCATATATGGGGTGGCCCCGACGGCCAAGTATTATATATTTATATATATATATTTGTGCGTGTTGTGCTGATACAGGTAATTAGACTCTTTTATATGCAGCGAAGTGCTGCCCAAATTTTTGGTGACATGTAAGTGAAAGTACAGGTATTTGAACGGGTTCTCCCGGGCCTTCTCGGCTTCGGGTGCCAGTCCGGCCCGATGGGATTTTGGGCCGTGACAGCAAGTCACCACGATAGGGCTCATCGCGGTGACATTCCCTTTGACACGTAACATTAAAAGTTCATGAAGAATTTCTAGTTCTTCAATATATATTTAACACTCACTATGTACATCTTTGGAATGTCACAATCGTTCATGTCAATTTATGAACTTTTATACTAGTAAATTCCAAGTTTACCATGATATGCATTTTTTACTTTAGTAAACTTCTTGTTTACTATGACATGAATTTTGTATTGATAAATAATAAACTCTTAATTTGTATAGCATGTGATCTCATCATGCTTGGATAACTTTTCATATTCAAATTTCTTATCATAGTAATTTGGAGATATTCAATCTTCCAATTATTCTACCTCTTTTAGAGGTGGATTGTGATATCTTCAAAATCAAGTGCATGTTTGTATTGATAAGCTTTTCTAGATATTATCACATTCGCCCAGGGAATGGATCTATACGTATAACAATCAAAATTTTCATTCGTCAGGAATGAAATATAATTGTGCCTTAGGCCTATTAAATTTTGATAGCTTATAACCTCTTTCATGATATTGCTACTTCAGAAGCAAATCGAGGCATACATATAGTGTAGAGAATTTTTCTCTAACATATCTTATAGTTATAATAAGCGTGTGGAAATATTATCACTTTTGATAATTATTATCATATTGTCGCTTCACCTTTATATTCGCACATTCAATTACTTGTCTTCTTTCAGACATATTATGCAGTGCTACCGCGTTCACTTCAGAGAATGAAGTACATTTAATGGGACATGTCTCATGGATTTTCACAAACACCCATTATTTTTCCTTAGTCATCATAATATCATCAATATGGTGTATTGAGATTCAAACTTAATATCTTATCCATATAAAAAGGCGCCTTAGGCTATAACTCGATGGGACTTAAACCCAACATCTTATCATCATAGTGAATTGGAACTTTTAACCCAATGCCTTACCCTTTTAATGAGATGAGATTTAAATTCATCATCATATCTTTTAACAACATTATTCTTCATGAACAAATTAAAGCATAAGTGGTTCCAAACCAATTATTTTTCCTCAAATTCAATAATAATTATATCATTAGTAGCAAAAGACAAATAATATAAGTAATTACTAACCTTGAAATTACCTTTAGATTTATAATCTCACCTTGTTTGGTAGAGTCTCGTGCTGATAACATGTTATGAAATATAAAGTAAGAACAACAAGAATATAGAGAGAAGAAAGAGTGATTATTATTTTTCTTGAGGAATTATCTTGATGGGTCGATTACGATGAAGGAAAACCCCTTTATTTATAAGGAAAAACTAACCTTGGGGTTTCTAACTTTTTCATAAATAGAAATTCACTATATATAGTAAAGAAGACATTCAATATATATGGTAAAGTAAACATTCACTATATATGGTAATATATTTATAACACATATAATTTAATTAAGAGTAATTTAATAAAAATATTTTTTACTTCTAAGGTGAGTAATTTTAGTGTTAAAATAAAAATAAAAATACTTAAGGAGTATGTTCAAATTAATTTTA
This sequence comes from Capsicum baccatum var. pendulum, assembly GCA_030864225.1. NCBI lineage: Eukaryota > Viridiplantae > Streptophyta > Magnoliopsida > Solanales > Solanaceae > Capsicum > Capsicum baccatum. The sequence continues at coordinate 87,977,515 of CM061558.1, read as the reverse complement.
TATAATACTCCATTCATTTTATTTAACTTGGTTCATGTTTACTTGATACTCTCTTTGAGGAAATATTTTTTAAAATTTTTTATTTTACTAAACTAACCTTATTAATTTTTATTTGAAAATCTAAATTGATTACTAATATTTTATATAGGCATTTAATTATAACGATAGTATTGAAGAAAATAAGAAATTTTTTGTGATTTTTATAGATGAAAAATATAAATTGCAATAACTATTTTTAGTAAAACGATCAAATAAAATAAACAGAGGGAGTATATATCAAAAGCAAACAATTTTATAATTATGACATTCTAGAAGACAAACTCTTTTTAGCATGATGTCATTTAAGGCTAAATACATATACAGGCCCCTTAACTATTTCACTTTTCCCGTATAGACACCTCAACTAAGACAGATACCTATTGAACCCTTTACCCCTTCACAAATGATTTCAATTGAGCCCAATTATCCAACGTGACATCTTTTTAAAGCCTTATTTTTAACGTGTTAAGCATGTGTATGTAGTCGCCGCCTACATGTAAATTTTAACCAATTATAACCAATTATATTTTACACCTCACCTTTCTTTTAATTAATACATAAATATAATTTCCACTTCATTTTCTCCCTCATAACGTCAAATCCCTCATACCCATCCCCAAATCTATTAGAAACCCTAAAATCGCGATTTCACTCCTAATACTACTAATTTATGCTTCGTTTGTTGTATAATAAAAAGTTACATAGTGTTTTTGAGTGATTAGTTCAAGTTTGACACTGATTTCAATATTTCTTTACTGGTTGCAAAGAATCTGGAGTTGGATCTCAAGAATTGTTGTTGTTTTGTGTTTGAACCACACTTAGGTATGTTTCAAATGTCAATATTGTCACATTTTTTACATGTATTGTTGTTGTAAATGGTTTATTAGTTCTTTGTTAGTATATTGCGTTAGTAATGGTAGTTTGGAAATATCCAAAAAAAGCTAGGATTTTTACTATTCATAACTTGTCAGGTATTTTTGAGGTTTTGTTTCAGAAATCTGATGGCTAATATTATTATTACAACTCATTTTCACCACGGTGACAAGTTTGTTTCTGATGAAGAATATGGTCCACGCTACATAGGAGAAATTGAGGTGGAATATGTAAGTATGGATAAGGACCACTTTTCTATATTTGAGTTGCTTTATTATACTAAAGAATTTGGGTATATGACTGTTGGTGGGTTCTACTTTAAAGACCCTAAAAATAAAGTCTTTATTGAAGTAGAAAATGACTTGACTTTGGCAAATCTTGTTGAAGACCTAGAAGATGGGAACTTTTTAGACTTGTATGTGAATCATGTTGTGGATGAGTAGAAGTGATAGAAGATGGGGTCCCATTTGGTTTTCTTTGTGGTACAGTGGGTGATCAAAGCAGTAATGTGGTTGGTGAAAATAGTAATATGGGTAAGAACATATAAACAACTCATGATATTAATGTTGAAGGGTTACATGAGGAACCTACCCAAACTAACAACATAGATATAGAATTTGGTGTAGATAAACTCTCAGATCTAGAAGGGGCTGAAACAGATCTTGATAGTAGTGCTAATTCTTAAGAGTTTAATATACCAGAAGATGATGATTCTGAGGTTGATGAAGATTTAAGAACTCTTAGAAATGAAAGGAGAAACGGTGTGAAACAAAAGAAACCTGTCCAAAATGAAGAAATAAAATTTGGATCAGCAGGTGTTGATAGGGGATTTGAAGATATTAGAAGGAATAAGGCTGCTAGATATAGTGAAAGATTAGGGGGAGATGAGGAGTATATAGATAGCTCAGAAGTTGATAGTGATGACAATGTTGATGGACTGAAACCTGAAGCTGTCAGGAGTGTTGATTTATCAGCAAAAAGGAAAAGTAGAAAGGTAAGATTAGATCCTGATTGTGTTGTGGCTATATTTGAGCTTGGTATGATATTTGAAAATGCTAAGCAATTTAGAAAGGTTGTGACTGAGTATGCTATTACATACAAAGTTAGATTGAAGCTTAAGCCTAATGAGAAACATAGAGTTAAAGTTAGGTGTGAGGACAAAAAATGTAAATGGTTGTTGTTTGCTAGTATTGATAGGCATTCTGGTGACTTTGTTGTCAAGCACTACTATCCTGTACATGTATGCACTACTACTACAAAAAATAAATTATGCACATCTAATTTTATTGCAAGTAAGTTCAAGGATGAAATAACTTTACAACCTTATATAAAACTGTAAGAAATTTAGGAATTGGTGATAAAAAAATTGGGTTCGTATATGGGAAAAACTGTTTGTGGCAGGGCAAAGCATAGAATCATTGAAGAATTCTTGGGTGACTAGAAGATGAAATTGTCAAGGTTGTGTGACTATGCAGACATGATAAAACATAATAATCCTGGTAGTTCTTGTTGGGTGAGGATAGATATAGAGTCTCAACTTGAAAAAAATCTATTTGTTTTTTATTTGTGCTTTGATACATTAAAGAGAGGCTGGCTGGCAGGGTGCAGAAAAATTATTGGGTTAGATGGTTGTTTTTTGAAAGGTTCTTGCAAGGGTGAATTGTTAGTTGCAGTTTGGAGAAATAAAAATAATCAAATGTATCCAATAGCCTGGGCAGTAGTTGATCAAGAGACAAAACATAGCTGGAGTTTTTTCATTAACCACTTGATTCAAGATTTGAATTTAGACACTGGACATGGACTGACTGTCATGTCAAATATGGAAAAGGTTAGTCTACTTTTTAAACTTTAATTTTGATGTCTTCTATTTATTTACTATATAGTCCATGTTCATATAGTTTGTGTTTTGATTTTGTAGTTATGCTGATGTAGGGTCTTGTACCTACTATACTTGAGTTGTTATCATATTGTGAAATAAGGTGGTGTGCAAGACACATCTAGTCCAATTGACATCAGATCTGGAGTAAAGAAGAAAGAAGAAAATAATTTTGGAGGTGTGCTAAATCTAGTTTTGAAGTGAAGTTTTGGATGAGATGGGAAAACTCAGTCAACTTGGTAAGGATATTTGTGAGGACTTATTACATTATGAAAAAAAATCATGGTGCAAGGCATATTTTAGGGAGTATTCTAAATGTGACATTGTTGAGAATAATATGTGTGAGACTTTCAATTCATGGATTTTAGTTGCTAGACATAAATCTATAATCAGTATGTTAGAGGAGATTAGACACAAGATAATGGATAGAAATTTTGAAATGAGGAAGTTTGTTAATACCTGGATTTCAAACATCTCTCTTATGGCATTGCTGGTACTTGAAGAAAACAAAAATATGGCTAGAAATTGTACAGTTAGGTTCAATGGACAGATTGGGTATGAAATTTTAGATGGTCCTTATAGGCACATAGTTAATATTAGGACAAGGACTTGCACTTGTAGAAGCTGGCAATTGAGAGGCATACCATGTCAACATACTGTATTGGCTTACCAGCATAAAGGTATAGAGCCTGAATTTTATGTGGAAGAGTGGTATAAGAAATACATTCTTGAAGGCTTATGACTACCTTCTTCAGCCAATACCTAATATGAAAAATGTGGCCTAACACAAGTAGTGTAGTGATTGGTCCTCCTAAGCCTAGACCAATGCCTGACAGACCAGGAAAGAATAAAAAAAAAAGAAGAATGAGCCTAAGAAGAATTATGGGAAGCTATCCAGGAAATGACTGAAAATTTCTTGCTCCAAATGTCATCAAATTGGTCATAAAAGAACTCTCTGTAAAGCTTACGTAATGCACTCATATCTTTTAATTCAATAATTAAATTCTGATATTTATAATATATATTTAATATCCTTTAACGTTAGGATTGAATGGGACAACCTGGAAGCTCTAGCCAGGCAGCAAGTTCTAGCAGGCCACCAAGCTTCAGTCAGTCACCAAGCTCTAGCAGGCCACCAAGCTTCAGCCACCACCAAGCTCTAGCCTGCCACAAAGTTTCAGCCAGCAACCAAGCTTCAGCAGTTCTATGTGTGTTGATACCTCAACAGTTATAAGAGTGCAGCTGGAAGAGGTAGAGGTAGAGGTAGAGACACTGACAAAGGTAGGGGAGCTGGCAAAGGCAAAGGATCTGGAAGAGGCACTGGCAGAGGTAGAGGAAAAGGAAGTATATCTGATCAGCAACTTGGGGTAAAAAAGATCATTGGAGCATCAACATCATCAATAGGACAAAAAAGGTCTAAGACAGTAGGATTTGATATCTACACTGATCAAATGAGTGGCAGTAAAACATTAAATGTAAGTGTGAATTACAACTTCAATTTATGTAATTTTTAATTATCTTTTGATAAATCTAATTTTACTTCATTTTATACAGCCTGGAACTAGGGGTGAAACAGTTGTCACTCTGGGTGTTTACAAAGATGCAACTCAAACAAATATTGATATTGGTTATAAGCCTCGAGGAATGAAGTGGAAGGGAAAGAATGTTGTCACAACTTCTTGATTGCAGAGTATGAGTCAGTCAAAAAAGAAGCCAACTTGAAAGTTCTAGTGCACCAGGAGGAATATGAAGTTGTTGAATTAATTGTGTTTTTAGTACAATGTATAGTTTGGTGATTAGTTGTATGGCTACTTTGGTATTTTGTTGGATTTTTTTGAAGATTCTAAACTATTTTTTGTGGTTTGTTTAGATTAGTTTTGAATGAACACTTGATGTATGATTGGAGCTCATTTTGAGCAGTTGAATGGTAGATTATTGTGTTTAAAATGTCGACCAGTTGCACTTGTGCTCTTGTGCTTTATATAATTATTGAATGGTGGTTCCTTTTGTGTTAAACATTTGACAGTTTGAAATCATTTAAATGAATTATTTGAACTCTAAAAAAATAGAGTACAGTAATCTAACTAAACCAATTACAACAGTAAAGCAAAATCAAAACATAGTAAGAGAGCAATATTTCACAACTTATCTTCATTCCTTCTTAATTGTTTCATACACAACAATCCCACTACAACAAGAAAGCCAAAGCAAAACAGTCTCAATACAATTAATATATTTCAGAATTAGCCAAATCAAAATAGTCCTATATATAAGAAACCTAACCCAATATTTGCCAAAATCTAAGAACATTTCTTGAAGAAATTTCATGTAGCCAAAATCACAATCACCCCAACGCATATCACTTTAAATTTTCTTGATCAATTCCTCTCTTCTTCAAATGATTTGACTTTTTTCAATAAACCTCACATCACCCTCTTTGCTTGAGGAGGCATTTCATTGTCATACCAATCAAAGTAATTGCATTCACCTCTCGCCTACAGGTTTAAAGAAAAAAATAAATTAAAAAATTTCATCCACTAATCGAAGTAATTGCATTTCGTCCAATGAAGCAGCAAAAGATGAATACCTTTGAAGTTTTACAGCAAAAGAATCTCCGACCAGTGTTGAGTTGTGTCCACAAGGTCTTAATTTCAGCTTTCACCCCACATAAACATACTCCTTTTGGAATTGAAGAAGATGAAGACAATGAAAAAGATGAATTGGACATTACTACTAAAAACGAATAAAAAAAAGAAATTAATAAGAGTAAGAGAGTTTAAGCGGAGCAAGAGAAAAGGCTGAAAAGAAATTTAACAGGAGAAGGAGAATATAGGAAATAAAAATGGTGGATATTAAAAATTGAATATAAAAAGAGAAAGAAAGTGGAAATTAGGATTTATTTTTTTTTAAAGAAATTGGGTATAAAAAGAGGATAAAAGATTCGTTGGGTGCCACATAAGCTGGTTCCATGATATTTCACGCGCCTCCTAGACGTGAGTACACGCAAACTGCCATGTCGGAGAATTGGGCTCAATTGAAACAATTTCTAAAGGAGTAAAGGATTCAATAGATACCTTTCTTAATTTAGATGCCTATACGAGAAAAGTGAAATATTTCAAGGGCTTGTATATGTATTCCGTCGTCATTTAATGATATGTTAAATATGACACATGATATGTTAAATATATTAAAATATTTTTAATTTTGTGATCTTAAATATGTCATGTTAAAAATTTGAATTAAATAGTTGTTAAAAAGAGAAAGGATCATTTTTTCTATGCAAACCAAAAAGAAAGTAGATTAAACTAATTGAAATGAAAAAATATATAAAATATATTGAACAGTATTTTCAAATTTATTTTATTGAATATCAAAATAATAACGATCTTACATAACTTAGATATAACTATGATAAACAATCAAAATCTTCGAGTCTGACCCAAAATAAAGTCTAAAAAAATTCTACAAAATACTCCATTCAAGTTATATTATACGACATACTTCTTTAGGAAATTCACTCATTTATGAAAAGTATTTGGCATTTTCTTTAAATTCTCATAGTACACCTACTTATCTAATATAATTTCTTAGTTATGTAAAACTTACGCACCCATAGACAAATAAATTTTTTAAAAAATAATTAATAAATCCTTATATACATATTTAAAACAAACTGATGTATTCTTAACTAAATATAAAAGTTAAAAACACTATATAATATGAATCGGAGGGAGTATTTGTGAATTAAGATTTAATTAAAATACCCTTTGTTCGAATTTACTTATCACAATTTTTCTAATATAATTTTCATTTTTACTTATTATTTTTGATAAAAAAAAAAAAAAAAAAATTTAATGTTTTACCCTTAACATTAGTTACTTATTTTCCAAATTCCTTTCCAATATCTATTACTAAACATCAATTATAGGAATAATATGATAAAGTTCTTACCAATCATTGTTTCATAATGAGTGCGCAGTTATAATATGAGAAATAAATTCAAGCGGAGTGAGTAACTAAAAGCTAAGCTGATTAGTATTGAAAGCTAACCCATATAACTTAAACTGACATGTATCTACATCACTTTTAAAGGTTGGAATTACTTTTCGTTAGTAGGTATTTGACCATGAAAATTATCATTTTTTTTACTTTATTTAAGAAGTTTAGAATTGAAATTGGAATTAGTCTCCTTAACTAGTAACTAAAAACCAAATTATTAAAGTTGCATTTGAAATATTTGAACTATTCCTTTACTCTTATTAGTTTCATTAACTATTTAATTTAAATAAACATTGATTACTTTTTATTTGTTTAGATAATATCTTAAAACTTATTGTTCTTACTGAAATTTGGTTTATTCATATTATTGTTTTATTTTTTTTGTTTGATTTTGTCTCTAAATCTCTGTCTTAATTTAAATGAATTATAATAAAAAAGTTTACTTCTATTTTCTAAAAACAGAAACTTGATTTTTTAAGCAAGACTCAAGAGAGACTATAAATAAAAAGCAATTCCAACCTCTCAAATTAATATTAAGACGTGTGATTAGTCGAAGGCTCGAAGCTATTGATTTAACTATTTCGTCTTAATGGTCCTTGTTTCTTGGCCTAATTCATTAAAACACTTGCCTAAACAACCGGTTATGTTTTAATTTAATGAATTGTAATAAAATTATTTTTATTTTCTAAGAAAAATAAAAATTTGATATTTAATCAAGACTCAAGAGAGACTAAACTAAGCAATTCCAACCTTTAAAATTAATACGAAGACGTGATTAGTCTAAGCTAATTTTTGATATACCTATTTCCTATTAATGGTCCTTATTTCTTGGCCTAATTCATTAAAACACTTGCCCTAACAGCCAACTATCTTTTCATTTTTCAGTTGCATGTTAATTATGCATTTGGATTTAGTTGGCCTAACTCCCCTTCTTCAATGGAACATTACATGAACATGTTTTTCGGTGGAACCATCTAACAGATATCTAAAATTTGCACGATTTTTCATTTTAACATCACGATTTTTCATTTTGACATCAAAACTAAACGTTATTTATTTTTGACATCTTAACTAGTATTCAAATGTGTCATTTTGACACTTTTTACTGAATCAACAAAAATATAACGAATAAAGTGACGAATTATATGATGACATGTATTTTCTCAATTTTTTAAAAAAATAATTAATTTAAATTAAAAAAAACTTTAATTAATAAATACCCCCCCCAAAGTCATCTTCTCAATGCCCCACCCCCAAATTAGTCTTGCAATGCCCACCACCACCCACAACAGATCATCTTCTTCAATACTACTTGACCCCAAAATCATCATCTCCAATACCCCATCCCTAAAATTATCTTCAGATAGTACAAACTTCTTTCTTTTCTCCTCTTTTTGATGATCCATGTGTAGAAAAAATGAACTCTTTAATTAAATTAGGGTAAAATTCAGTTGGAAAAATAAAAATGTTATCAAATTGAGAGACACACCATAAATTAGCTCGAATCATCATTATCATCGCCATTGAGGATATAATTATTTAACCCAAATTCAAATTCTTCAAGTAATAAGAATTTTTGACCTATTCTGAATTCAAATTCAAATGCGAATTCCAGCAGTCACACATCTTTATATCTTGAAAATTAAAGTTGGATAAAAGACTGAGAAGTTTGTGCAATTTGATTGATTGTCTTGTTATATATAGAGTAATGCTTAGAGCGATCTGTTAGAATAATTTTTCCCTCAATATTAAGAACGATCTTGTTATATGTATGGAGTAAAACAATTTGGTTGGTGGAAAGCAAATTGTACAAACTTCTGTTACTGAAGGAGAAATTGCAATTTCATGAGTTTTATGAAGAAATTTTCTTGTTTCTCTAACTGAAAAAAAAAATGGTGAAAAATTATGGACATCAAGAAGAGTAATTATTTTAACTTGAAGGGAAAAAAATGGTGGAAAGTCTGGGGAAAGAGGAGAAAGAAAAATAAAAAATTTATGAAAATATTTCTCAAACGCGCTCAAAATGTGTCTAGCACATGTGTCATCATGATTCAGCAAAAAACATTAAAATGATACATTTGGATACTAATTGAGTTTCCAAAAATGAACGTCTAGTTTAAATATCAAAATGAAAAAGCATGTAAATTTTAGATGCCCGTGGATGAACTTGAATTATCATCCATTCATACGCTAGTAATTATTTTCTACAGTAGAGGTAGGCACACACGATTCGGGAAGTACTGACAAACCTATAAATAACTTTTGCATGTACCATACAATAGGATTCTTTTGACTTTTGGTGCTAGTATTCCTCCGTTTTGAAATAAGTGAATTGTTATGATATTTATTAATATTTCAAAATAAATGAATCATTGAATTTTTTTTTAAATTTACTCTTATAATTTGACAACCAATTAATTTTTTAAAAGGCATTACAAGATCAGTTTTTTCTTTTTTTGAGGTAAAAATGAAAAGTTGTGTTAAATTTATGTTTTTAATATTTTTTTCTTAATTTGTGTGTCAAATTTTAACAATTTATTTATTATGAAATGGGAGAGTATTATATATGGCCTAGAAAGACAAGCACGTGAATTCATGTCCCTTCAGATAGATATGCCACTGAATTATATGCAAATTTAACCACGTATCCTCTGGCAAAAGGATGCTTCCCCATCTTAGTTCTTTACTCCAAAATACATGGCAAGTAATCCTAAATTTACATAGACAAATGAGAAATTAAACTTGCAACTTGTGCTATATACCGTCTCATAAGAGAAATGAGGATGTCAACCATATGTATGAACCTTGACAAAAAAACTACCACAGGTAGAAGATGTGGCACATATAATGAAGTTCTAGTAAAGTTAGTGTAAATCTGATAACAACCAGGAGCTTGCAGGGCATGGAAGCTTCAGCACAGGGTTTCTCTGTATCATGTGTGTAAGGTATCCCCACAGCTAACCAATGAACTCGATTTTCCTGGATAGATCAACACCCTCTCATTTTCATGGCATGCATTTTGTGCTAAAGAGCTGCTTGATCTCTGAAAACCTAATGAATTTCCACATAGATTTCGAGCTCCATGGGATGCACTTGTGGTTCTTGATTTTCCTAAACCTATAAAAATGAAAAGGAAGTAGGACATCTGTGTTTTGCCGCTTAAGATGCCACGGTGCTTTGTGAATTTAAGTCTGAGGAATTACAGTGGCTTGATCTGAATCTCACATCAGAACAATGTATTTATAATAACCAAGGAATGCAAACTAAAACGGAGGTGCAGCCAAATCTTCTTCTACCTTGTTATCCTTGCATCTCTTAAGCAGGAGGAACTGCCCGCGCAGGTGCAAAATCTGCAGTTACCCAGAAGAATATTCAGAAAACTATTACATCAGTACATATCTCAGAGTTTCATAACTTTCAACATTTAACTCAGTCCCTGGTCAAAGATGTATAGCATAAGACGTAAAGCTCACTAAACGGCTGAACAACATGCAGAAGACAGTTATGCACCTTAGGTTTCACTACTATGACAAAATTATCAGTCACGTGTTCCTTCAGTTGGACTAGAAATGAATTATCAGTTAAGCCTGCAACAATATGATAATCTTCTTCAAGGGGAGAGGCTAATATTCATAAAATACAGTGCAGTGAAATCGATGCTTATCATTAATCTTATAAAGGAAAAAACAACTGGACCCATAGTAAGAACTACCAATTAGAAAGGAGGTAGAAAGCTCTATTATAGGAATGAAGGCCTTTCCAAGTGCTCAAGTGAATTCCAATAAAAATGACAAGAAAAACAGAAGACTCAATCCTAATCCAGTTGCGGTTGGTGTATAAATCCTCAACATCCATTTCACTCCATTTAGACTCTTTTAATACTCAATATTGTTAGGATCAATCGTAAAATTGACTAGCTTTCTACTAGCCGTTAACCTATTGCGACCTTCTTTTCCGTGCTTCCCAAAACAAAATAACAAAAAGGGATTTTAAAACAAAAACGCATTGATAGAGACAAAATGTACAGTGATACCTCTTCTTGCAGCAAAGGAGGCAGGTTTTCTGTTGAGACAAGGTTCTCTATCTCCTGCAAGACCTTCATATCTTTAATGTGAGACCATGTTTGTGGAGGTAAAGCCAGCAACAGTGCTGTCAGTACATCGTTGCTTCCAGGGTGCATTGGTGAGCACCCACTTTGCCCCGAAGGACAGCAGCTAGTCTTTGCTTGAGATGTAGGGACCAGAACATCAACCCCCTGCTCCCCATTGCCATTTACAACTGTCCCAGATACCACTGTAGCAGGATTATCCCCAGTAGCTCTGTAGCATCTCACGCATGTTTGGCGACAGCAAAAACTATCCGACAAACCAGACCTTCCTGCGAAAAGGCCTGCTCCTTGACAACAAATGCTCGCAGCAACATTGGTCAAACTGCTGTCCGCTTCTGCTTTTAACTGGCAGACAGAATCTTCTGAAAATAAAAGGCTTGTGACGTGCTTATAAAGAGGAGTGTCCTGCACTTGTTTCAATACCTCTTCCTGCAAAGTAAAGAGTGCTTACTGAACTCATAAATAATGACCAATCCTGCAACAGTTATCTGATTAAATCTGAAGATGAGAACATGCAAAAGAATATGAACATTTCTCAAGCCTTTTTTTTTCCTTTCAATTTACTAAATTTCTTCAGATACCTAACCTTGATGGCCAGCCTTCCTTTCTCCTCTTCACTCAACTTTTGACCATTCTCCTCTTGCCTTCGAACTTCTGCTACCCACTTTATGAATTCAGCAAAATTTGGTGGTAGATTTGAAAGAAGAGTAGAGAGAACATCTTTTATGTCCTTCACATTCTCAGAACTTAAGAGGACAGGAAGATCATCCATCAAATGCTTCGAGATAGAGACCCAACTCTCATGTTTACAGCTCTGTAAAAGTACATTATTCAGAATACATGAATCGTCACAGATAGGGGTGCCAAATATGACCCAAAAATCAATGGTCCGTCCAACCCGTCCAAAATCTTATGGGTTGGGGAAAGGATAATTTTGCATTAAGCTAATTTTTAGCCCACTCAACATAACCCATTTTTAAAGTTATCTCCACTAAACTAGCCCAATTCTAACTTGTTTTTAAGATTTACTTTAATTTGGGTTTATTACTTGAGATTTACTTTGATTTCTTTTTTCTATGTATTCACTTTTTTTTTTATAACTGTGGTGTCCAAGCCAACTTTTGCACACCCCGACTTATTCCACGAGATACCTGTCACCTACCACCAACCACAGGTATCAGGTAACTCTATCCACCAAAACTAGGACAAATGGGAAGAAATCACCTAGAGCATTTGTTTCTGTTGGGGTTTGAACCTGATGGCTCTCAACGCACTTCATTGACCACTATGCCATACCCATGGGTGCATATGTATTCACGTTTCTTGTACCATGTATCTTATAAGTTGGATATTGCACAGTTTTCACTGTATTAGATTAACAAATATGGCAAATAGTGCAGACAACAACCATAATTTAATTACACGATAATTTTGCAATACTTTTCAACAGCTTTAAAAATAAAAAGTTAGAAATTTGAATCAAAAGTAATGGAGGATTATTTAAAACAAAAATACAAGTACATAGGTATATCCAAATCTCATTCTAAAATATTTTGATTAGTGAAATTCATTGTGTTAACACTTTGACCAAGCTGATAGCTCTCTATTTCATGTTGATGCTTTGCCGAAATAAGGAGAAATACGTGACAGTGTACTAATAACAAAAATATTAGCGACCCAAAAATATAATGGGGTGTAATTTTAAATAATTTCCAATAGAAGAAGGTAAATTTGGACATTTTCTTGTGTATAAGAATATTCATATTTGTCATATTGATTTATTCAAAATGATATCGTACAAATTGAGTAAGATGATTACTTAAAAACTAATCTACTAGAAGCGAAAAAACATTCTTTTTTATTAGGGTTGTCTTGAATTTTTCCATCAATTTTGGTCGAAGTAGCCTAAATCGGTTGGTCAAATCCGTACGGATCCCACACCCACGCCGTGTCGACATGGGTGCAGCACCAAAAGTGAAGAGTCTGAGAAACTTAGCCTTTAGCCACTAATGAAAACAGCATTAGCTAGACAAGGGAAAAATTAGAAAGTTTAAGAGATTCAGATTTCGAATTGAATAGAAGTTGCCAGTTATAGTTTGTCCAATGGAGTTTACTTATAAAAGCAACTGATCAAATACGAACTACTTGAGCCTTACCAGGGTATATAGCAGCGCAGGAGCTCTGTGAAGCTTAGAAACTAGCACAAACCTGAAAGTTATGTGTTTGCACATAAGTCGCTTAAATCAATACTGCAAGTATGAGATGGAGTAAGAAGGACTAAATTTGGACAGAAGGAGAATAGGAAAAGGAAAAAATAAAGAGAAGAAACAGTTATGGTTGAAGAAGACCAGAAGCAGTGCCGAAAGAGTTCAGCAATCAGTTCCTTTGATTTCCCCGTTTGACCATGAGAAACAAAACTTTTCCGGAGTTGGAGTTGGTGTTGTGTTTGGCCATGAATATAAATTGGAGTTGTTTCTTAATTTTGTGCGAGAAATAGGAGTGGAAAAAGTGAAAACTACTTGTTTTCACTTTTTGAAAAACATTTTTCACTAAAGTAAAATACTTCTTATGGCCAAACACTACTATTTTTACTTTTTTCACTAAGTGAAATAATTTTCTAGAAAAAAGTAATGGCCAAATGCCTACTTCATTTTTATTATACGAGTGAAAACCAAAACACATAGTAAAACATCTTCAAAACACATAGTAAAACATCTTTCTCAACATATTTATATTCCCTAAGCAAATGCTTGGAAGTTATCAGTTTACAGCTAAAAAGCATGAATGAGACGCTGTTCAAGGTAAAGCACATGCTAACATCTTATGATGAAAATCAAGATATATCACAGCTACATACCCCCTATGTAATCCTGTAGCTTCATCAATTGTGTTCATGGCTTCCCAAAGGAGAGGGAGGGGAACCCAGTGAGGGGGATATTTAAACCTCGCAACATCTAGAATCAGTGCCATATCCTTCTCTGCGTGGTAACCACCAATAGGTGAAAAGTGGCCTGAACCTGTCTGCCATAAGATTCAGAAGAGAAGTTCCAATCTTCAGGATAAGTCAGGAAGGGGTACAATAACCCTTCGTAAATAAACAATTAGCAATATTACAGATAATGTTCCTGAGGGACCAAGCTCCTGATACAGCAATATACTTCTTCACAATGATAAGCAGGACCACAGAGAAGCTATGTTTATAGTTACCTGTTTAAAAAGGCCTCGATGATATGATGAGATCAGATGACAATCATCACTAGCTGTGCAGGCCATAACATGTTTACGAAAGTCATCAATGGTGCTAAGATTAGAGCGAAAAGCTTCCACCTTCGCTCCTGCACACTGAGCCAAACATACCACTTTCCCAAACGAAATCCCTTTAGCTTTAACCTTCTCCAATGGCTCACAGCAGTCCAACATGGATTCATCGAACCATCTCCAAGGACCTGAGTTTGTTGAAGCTGATAAGATAAAGGCGGTGACATTGTACCATACTATGTACGAGCTCACTGATGTAAGCAGAATATGACAAGGATGAACCACCAAGTTTGAAAGAATAAAACAAGCAGCATCAAATAGCTTCAGGCGATGAAAGCTAAGAATGTAAAAGCTGTCCTCACGACCTCACCAAACTCCTTTATTTCCAACCTTTAACTCTTTAATATCAGTAGATAATGGTAATAACGCGATAATCCTGGCATATAAGTTAATTGGTAAAAAGTAAAAGGTTTTCGAGTTATTAAGATGTGAACATTGACGTGCAACATCTTTTGCATGATGGTTCCGGATAGGATAAATTGGAAATAGAGACCGACAATAAAAATGATCTCATGTGACCATGAACTTTTGATAAATGGAAATCAACAAATGATATGCATGAAGCAACTCAGAGCAACAGCTCCTACATGCACAAGCCATTTTCTGTTAAATGCAAATGGAAAGCAGCTACAGACAATTAATTCTAAAGGAGATCCAGGATAAAGACTGTCAAGGTCTAATCTGTCAAAGCCTACCAGTTTAGTTCAGGTGCTTTCCTGGAGCGAACATTAACTAGCTAAACTTAAACTTGCAAAATTGCACTACAATTGATGACAATAATACAGAAAACTAAACTGAGGCAAGAAAAAATATTAAATTGCACATAGAGCTGTTTAGGTCTTTGGAAGGTATCCAGCAACAGTGGCTATGTTTCATGTTGAGTACAGATGATATGAGACTGCTACTAATGCTTCACAACAACTCATATCAACTTAATGCTCAGAGTCAAGGCACTAGCTTCTGTCACAATCAGAGAGATATTTAAACAATAAAAAACAAAGAGAACAACACATCTTTGTGCTTATTTTTATAACTAACATGAGCAGGGGATAGGCAACATTATTGGAAAATACCAACATAAAGACCTTCATCAAAGAAAATAAACATAAAAAGAGCCCACGACCATATTAACAATTCAGGAGGTAAGGCCATGAAAAGTGAAGATCGTAATCATCCATGTCATCAGGAAGGTTACGAACACAACTTAAGTAGATGATAGCTGATAGCAGAGTTACCTTTCCATTTTCTTCCTGGATCAATAGAAAGAGCATTCAAGACCATGGAAAGACTAGCCAAACCACAATATGCTGGTTCAGATTGTGTCTGAAAATAAGAGATTAACTTGAAAAATCCTTCCATTGTTCCATTCTGGATGGCCTCCAAAAAAAGTTGCTGCAGTTCCATAAACAAGCGGAAATCAGTACAAAAAAGTAACAAGCAGCTAAATAAAGTATCAGACATTGTATAGTTTTCTCATGCCTCCATCCCATTTCACACATTTGCCTTTTTCTCTGAGGTATGAGAAATTAATGAAAAGTAATCCACGCGGAAAAAAACAAATTCATGTTTACAAAAGAAATTTAAATTTGATATGACATTCAATTCATATAACAGAAGACGTAGTTTGATGTCTTAACCCATTTCAAGATAAGTCTAAGGATCTCTTGTATTTATTCAGGTGGGAATTCGAAGTATCTCTGTGAACAGCCTTCAAATTCCAGTTATTTGCCAAGGACCAGTAGTTAGCTTCTCCCGAAGAAGTTAACTACGTTCCTAAATAACATTGTTCCTATGCAACTCAAGAATCTGCACCAATATACAGTTGACTAATGGCTTTCCCCAATAATTCAAATAATTATATAGACATCTCCTATCTAAAATTTTACCATAATCTCATATATCAATTTTACCATAAGAATGTGGGGACCAAGAAAGGGGCGTATGCTAAGTTGGTTGAGAGTAAGGACGAAGAAGAGAAGCGGGTAAACAGGAAAGAGTACAAGCTGGCTAGGAAGGAGGCTAAGTCAGCAGTCACGGCAGCTAAGACGGCCGTTTTCGAGAGCTTGTATGCAGGGTTACAGGGGAAAGGAGGAGAGAAAAAGTTGTTTAGACTCGCTAAGGCTAGGGAGAGGAAGGGTCGTGACCTCGACCAGGTGAGGTGCATTAAGGGGGAGGACGGTAGAGTGTTGATGGAGGACGGCCACATTAAGAATAAATGGCAGTCGTACTTTCATAGGCTCTTGAATGACGAAGGGGATAGAGCTATTGTGTTAGGGGAACTGGAGCACTCAGAGGAGTGTCGGGATTTTAGTTATTGTAGACGTTTTAAGGTAGAAGAGGTTAGAGAGGCTGTTCGCAGGATGCGAAGGGGTAGGGCGACGGGGCCGGATGAGATACCGGTGGAGTTCTGAAAGTTCGTGGGAGAGGCTGGTGTAAGGTGGTTGACTGGATTGTTCAACGAAATCTTCAAGACGGCAAAGATGCCCGAGGCTTGGAGGTGGAGTACCATGATCCCTCTCTATAAGAATAAGGGTTACATCCAGAGTTGCAATAACTATAGGGGGATTAAGTTATTGAGTCACTCGATGAAGATTTGGGAGAGAGTGGTCGAGGTGAGGCTGAGACGGATAGTGTCTATTTCGGAAAACCAGTTTGGATTTATGTCTGGCCGCTCGACGACGGAGGCAATTCACCTGGTACGGAGGCTGGTGGAACAGTATAGGGAAAGGAAGAAGGACCTGCACATGGTGTTTATCGACCTGGAGAAGGCATACGACAAAGTCCCCAGGGAGGTGCTATGGAGGTGCTTGGAGGTGAGTGGAGTCCCGCTGACATATATCAGAGCAATTAAGGACATGTATGATGGAGCGAAAACTCAGGTGAGGACGGCGGGAGGAGACTCAGAGCATTTCACTGTCTTGACAGGATTGCATCAGGGATCTACTCTTAGTCCCTTTTTGTTTGCTTTGGTGATGGATGTGTTGACGCGGCGTATTCAAGGGGAGGTGCCGTGGTGTATGCTTTTTGCAGACGATGTAGTTCTGATTGATGAGACTCGAGGGGGTGTGAATGACAAATTAGAGGTGTGGAGACAAACTCTTGAGTCTAAAGGGTTCAGGTTGAGCAAAAGCAAGACAGAGTATTTGGAATGCAAGTTTAATGACGTGAGGCTAGAGAATGAGGTGGTAGTGAAGCTGAAATTACAGGAGGTATGTAAGAGGGATAGTTTCAAGTATCTCGGGTCCGTGATCCAGGGAAACGGTGAGATTGACGAGGATGTCTCGCACCGTATTGGGGCGGGATGGATGAAGTGGAAGCTCGCCTCTAGGGTGTTGTGTGATAAGAAGGTGCCGCCCAAGCTTAAAGGCAAATTCTACAAGGTGGTAGTCCGCCAGGCCATGTTGTATGGAGCGGAGTGTTGGCCAGTTAAGAATTCCCACATCCAAAAAATGAAGGTGGCAAAAATGCGGATGTTGCGCTGGATGTGTGGGCTGACTAGAGGGGATAGAGTTCGGAATGAGACTATCAGGGAGAAGGTTGGTGTGACTCCAGTGGAGTGCAAGATGCGGAAAGTCTGATTGAGATGATTCGGACACGTGAAGAGGAAGGGCATGGATGCCCCGGTTCGTAGGTGTGAGAGGCTAGCGTTGGATGGTTTTAGGCGAGGTAGGGGTAGGCCGAAGAAGTACTGGGGTGAGGTGATTAGGCGGGACATGGAGCAGTTACAGCTCACCGAGGACATGACCCTAGATAGGAAGGTCTGGAGGACGCGAATTAGGGCAGAAGACTAGGGCCAGTTTGGGTCGCTAGTGTAGGGAGTTACTTGGTGGGGGTAGTATCCTTGTTATGATTCCGTGTTCCATGTTTTATTACGAACCTGGGTGCTTCCCTCTGTTTTCTATTACTTATGGGTGCCGTATTTATGTTATGAAATCTTGTTCTGTGCTTTACTATGTATTTGTGTGGTATCTCGTGTCTTGAGCCGGGGGTCTATCGGAAACAGCCTTTCTACTTCGTTAGAGGTAGAGGTATGGACTGCGTACATCTTACCCCCCCCCAGACCCCACTAAGTGGGAATACACTGGGTTTGTTGTTGTTGTAATCTCATATATCAATTTCACAATGGTGATATGTAATACCCTAAACACAAGCATGCCTTAAATATTATTGAAGTTAGACGTTGAAGTCCAGAGATGGGAATTTAAGTAGCATAGGAATGGCAGTTCTCCCATAGGAAGATTTGGATTTAAATTCTATGGGAATCTAAAGCAAGCTCCACATATCTGAATAATTGTTTCAGACTTGTGTACATTGTTTCAAGAAGAGCTATTAAATATATTCCTTTACGCCACTTTATGCATTATATATTTTTTGGTTGTGTTGCTTCTAAGATAAAAGTATCTTTTTAAAGAAAGCTCGAAAGGTTTGAATTGATGTTCATTTTCCCTCATGGTACATTATCACAAAACATTACACACAGGTAATGGCATCAAATTATGCCACTCATGTATGCTACCACCCTAGTTGACAGGGATGGCATCAAATCCTTGTGATTTACACACGAGGGATGTGGATACCTAATGGATTGAGTTGGAATTAGATAGTCGAGATAGAAGCTCCGAGAGGCGCTTGATTTCAAACTCTTGAGAGTTGAGTGTGATTATCCCAAATATAGATATTGTACGAGTTTAGATCCCAACAGTTTATGGATAGTTTATCTATTCACTGGATCTGTAGAACAATCCTCACATCATGTTTCACAGACTCTGAGTTAGTTCCAGAACCAAAGTCTGTGAGCCGCACTTCTCCTTATTGGGCACTAAATTAGTCATTTCGCTTTTCATTCAGACTTCACCAGCGTATAGTTATAGTGATCCAGAGTTATGCTTCATGTACTCACTGGTGGTGTATCTTGATTTGAACCGAGACTTGAATTGCATATGTTAACTTTCTGTTAGTGTTTTGCCTGCAATGTTGTGAACATAAGTTGTTTCAGTCGTATAAGATACATGGTTCGCTAGTTGTGCTTGTGCCTAGCTAATGCAACACTTCTAGGTTTCTGCATTCTCTATTCTTATTGAAGCTCTCTTTCTAATTCTTTTCCCTCTACACGAATTTGTCAACGTGTTGTCTCACTATCTTCTCTAAATTAATCCCTCTACCTTCCTCTCTTTTCTCTAAAGAAATGCAACAAACTCAACTGGCACACCTACCTTTCTAGTGGTTCCTCAACCTAAGAAAAGCTATGTTCTCCATGATCACCACACTGGCTAGAGAAATAATTCAAAAACAAATAGAAAGAGACAGTCATCGCTTTATCAGATAGGAAACTTATCATAACCAGTGTGATCAAAACCAGGCGATCAGTGAGCAAGCAATCTGAGGCCTAGCATAAATATACAGATCCTTAAGATGATAGTTGCAGTGATAATTGAGAATTTTCCCCATTAAAAATTCAACTTCCATAATGGCGTCACTTAAAAGGAGCACCCAAGGGTGTGGCCTAAAGGTCAATGAAGTGGGCTGAGAGTATGAGGTCTCAAGTTTGAATCCCAACGGAGACCAAAGAAAAAAAATTAGGTTATTCTTCCAATTAGTACTAGCCTTGGTGGACAGATTTATATCTGTTGTTGGTGGTAGGTGGTAGGTATCTCATGGATTTAACTGAGGTGCGCAAAAGCTGGCCCGAACACCACGGTTACAAAAAAAACAAGGCATCACTAAAAAGGATGGGAAGAATGAAAAATCCAGACAAGTGATCACGAGAGAGGGCATAGAGCTGTGGGTTTCAAGGAGTATTATTATGTTCGTATTCATTGGAGGCAAAAGGCTAAACTGCGGTAGACTAATAAATAGTTTCTCAACATTCTGAATTGAGGATGGCTAGTCAAGGCAAAAATTTGACTTAAGACAGATGGGATGGAGCTAAGCAGCATATGTCCGAACCATCTCAAACTTCCTTCCTTGGCCCAAATAATATCATTCCTCATCTTATCCCTCCTGATAGCCCCACACATCCATCTCTGCTACACTCATCTTCTAGACATGGAATTTCTTGACTGGCCAACATTCTGCTCCATATAACATAAAATAATCAAATTATCATGAACGTCTAACATATGGTCCAAACTTAGAGGCGGATTGATGACCTTCATCTTAAACTATCAATCTCATTTATTTATTTTTCTAAAATATATACTTATTCTAATTGAGCACCAATCGTGGGCAAAAAATATTAAGGGGTGCATACCAAAATTACAGATTTAAGAGTGTGTTATGGAAGAAAAAATTTTTTAGAAAAAATTTTTCAATTTTCTCATGTTTGGTTGGTCAAAGTATTTATGTAGGAAAATAAATTCCTTAAAATGAGAAAAATAAGCTCTAAGGAAAGTAGATAAAACAAGTCTCATTAGTAACATCCCAATTTCATTGTCTCCTCCGCTCTACATCCCCAATCCCCACTCCTTCGGACCATCCCACCGCCCACCACCCTTGAAACCCCACTCACTACCCCATCCCGCCCACATACTGTTTTGCTAGATTACATAAAAATGCTTTTGAAAATAATATTTTTTTTGCTTATCTACCAAACACTAGAAAATAAGCAAGAAAACCGGCTTATTTTCAAAGGAAAATATTTTCCTTCATATCAAACACACCGTAAAAGTCAGCCTTCCAAACGAAGAAGCAAAACAATACTCCTTTCACTCCTAAATAAGTGCTCCTTTTGTCTTTTAATCTTTTTTCCTAAATAGGTGTTTGTTTAAGCCTTCAAGAATAAATTGGACATGTTCCTCTAAATTTGCCCTTGTTTAGATAAAATGTAATCAATAACAACTTGGAAAGGGTACCTTTAATGTTCTAGGAGTTAGTAATTTGTTAAAGGGTGACATTAGGAGCAAAACAACAAACTTTACCCTAAACTTCAACCATTGATGAACAAAATTGGCAAAAAGTAAAAGGGGAAACAGTTGAGTGACGATAGAATAAAACTTGCCTTTCCTTCATTAGAAGCGAAATCAATAGCCGGAGGCGACGGAAGAACTCGCCGGTACAAACCCGCCATCGCCATTTTACTCCCTCAAATTCTCCCACCAATATATACTCTCTACTATCTCTTAGGATCTTAATTCCCCCACATTTATTAATTGGATTCCCCGCGTTTATTTATATTTTAAAAATATATATATCAAAATGCCCACTCCCCAATCACCTTTTTCTCTCTTTCAAACGAATAACTTTTCGTCTAGTCAAAGAGTTATCAAAATGTGATTTTGATTGTTTGTTACTCTAATAACGAATCCAACATGTGATAAAAGATTTTCACTATTCATTTTCAATTGTATCCTCAAATATCTATAACCATTCACAATCTTTTAGAGTATTATTTTTCAACTTTTAAATTTATTTGTGATAATAAGTTTAATGGATATTTTAGTATATTTTAATTTTTTAGAATTTAGAAGTTATTTTGTTAAGTTAAAATCGGATAAATAAATTAAAATAAAAGAGTATATAAATAAGTTAATTCATTAGGTAAGCTTTTGACACGTCTTAAATAAATACTTATGTGACGGACGATAGAGAATGTTTTAATAAATTAGGAAGAAATATCATATAGAAACTTTTTATTATGCGTTCTGACACCAACCAAAAATAATTATAATTCAAATATATAAACAAAATTTATTAACGGTTTAAGCGACTGTTCACAAAAACAAAAATGAGTATATGTTATACTATGAAGGCATATGACCAGTAGCACAATAATAAATGGACATAATAAGGAAGGCATAAAGAAGAACCACTTCGTTGTGGAAAAAGAGGAAATATTAGATAAGTATTCTATGATTGACCAGATCACGAGAGATTCAGATTCCCTGTAATTTTGTCCTATAGCAAAAGAAACGTTTGTCGCATTAATTATTTTAAAATAAAATACTTATCATATAAAATTATGTATAAAAGTAACAAAAGATAAAAGAAATAACAAGATAGATTCTATAATGGAGTAGTGTAAAATTACTAGTGTCTTATTATTATTGATCATGATTATTTATAGTCAAAAGATAAAGATGAAAATTTATCCAAATACAAAGAGGTAGAGTATGACTTGGTTTTTAACCTATCAAAAAATGTGTCAGGACTACTTCATTTTGTACACATGATATCCAATTTCATAACACTCCCCATTTGAGTGTTGCTTCATTAAAAATCTTACTAAGAAAATCTAGTAGGATGAAACCTTGGTTTAGAAAAAAAGCGTACAACGCATATTTTTACTCCCCTGATGAAGATCCCGATTCAACTAGTCCAGTCTTCGCATTTCAATCTTATGTACCATCTTTTCAAGAGTCGAAGTTGGTAAAGATTTAGTGAACAAATCTACTGGATTGTCACTTGAACGGATCTGTTGTACATCAATATCATCATTCTTCTGGAGATCGTGTGTGAAGAATAACTGTGGCGAAATGTGCTTCGTTCTATCTCCTATTATAAAGCCTCCTTTTAATTGAGCTATGCATGTTGCATTGTGTTCAAATATAACCGTGGGTACCTTGATATCAAACTTCAGCCACATCTTTTTTGATGAAATGTATCACTGATCTCAACTATATGCATTCTTTACTTGCCTCATGAATAGCTATTATCTCAACATGATTTGAAGAAATAGCAACAATAGACTGCTTTGTAGATTGCCATGATATAGCAATACCTCAGTGTGTAAATACATAGCCTGTTTGAGATCGCGTTTTCTATGGATCAGACAAATAACCTACATTTACATGACCAATAAAATCTACACTAGCTTTGTTATTATAAAACAGACCCATATAAATAGTCCCTTTTAGGTATCTCAATATATGCTTAACTCCGTTTTAGTATCTTCGCATAAGAGAAGAATTATACCTTGCTAGCAAATTAACAGAAAATGTTATATCCGGCCTTATAGCATTAGCAAGATACATAAGTGCATCAATAGCACTGAGATATGGTACTTTGGGACCAAGGATCTCTTCACCCTCTTCTAGAGGTCAGAACAAATATTTACTCATCTCAAGTGATTGAACAACCATTGAAGTACTTAATGAATGTACTTTGTCCATGTAAAATCATTTCAAAACCTTCTCGGTATAGGTGATTTGGTGGATAAAGACCCCATCTGCTAAATATTTAATCTGCAGACCAAGACAAAGTTTTGTCTTTCCAAGATCTTTCATCGCAAATTCTTTCTTTAGATATTCAATTGCCTTTTGTACCTCTTCTGGAGTTCTAATGAGATTTATGTCATCAACATAAACAGCGAGTATAACAAATTCTTACACTGTTTTCTTAATGAAAATATAAGGACAAATGATATTATTTATGTAACCTTTATTTATCAAGTACTCACTAAAGCGATTATACCATATACGTCCCGATTGTTTTAAACCATATAACGATCTTTGTAGTTTTATTGAGTATAATTCCTAAAACTTTGAACTATATGCTTCAGGCATTTTTAATCCTTATGGAATTCTCATGTAAATTTCATTATCAAGTGAGCCATAAAGGTAAGTTGTAACCATATCCATTAGGTGAATTTCAAGATTTTCGTGTACAACTAGAACGATGAGGTATCGAAATGTTATTGCGTCTATAATGAGTGAATATGTTTCTTCATAATCAACATTGGGTCTTTGAGAGAATCCTTGTTCATCAAGGCGTGCCTTGTATCTTACGATTTTATTTTTCTCATTTCTTTTACATATGAAGACCTATTTATAACCAGCTGGTTTTATACCATTTGGGTTTTGGACTTAGGTAAAAAAACCTTCCTCTTAGAAAGTGAGTTTAATTCTGACTGAATCGCCTCTTGCCATTTTGGCCAATCATTTCTTCGTCGACATTCTTTGACAGATAGAGGTTGAAGGTCCCCATCATTTTGCATAATATTAAGTGCGACATTATATGCAAAAATTTTTGATCGATCTAAATTTACCTAATCACTAGTAGAACTTATTGAAAGTTCTTCGTTCACTTGAGTCTCGGGTTCACTGATTTCTTTAGGAATATGAGGATTAATCATATTTTGAGTCTCTTCATGAGTCTCTTTTGTAATGTTATCTTTATCATTTTTCATGATTCTTTTTCTAGATTTTTTATCCTTTGATCCCAATGGCCTACCTCGCTTCAGATGTGTTTGAAATTCAAAAGCTATGATATTAGTAGATGGTCCTTTTGGGACTTCAATTTGGACAGACGCATTCGCTGTAGGGATATGTAACTTAGTTATCCTTTTCAAATCAATAAATACGTCTGGTATTTGATTTGCCAATTTCTGTAAGTGAGTAATCTTTTGGACCTCATTTTCACATATGGGGGTACATGGGTCAAAATGAAATAATGATGAAACTTTTCATGCAATTTTTCTTTTAAGTTTATGTTTCTCTTCCCCTAATTGCGAGAAATTTATTTCATCAAATCGACAATCTGCAAATCGAGCAGTAAACAAATCTCCCGTTAATGATTTAAGATAAAAAATTATGGAGGGTGATGCAAACCCAACATATATTTCTAACCTTCTCTAGAGGCCCATTTTAGTGCGTTGTGGCGGTTCAACTGCATATGTACAACACATCCAAAAATTCATAGATAAGCATTATTTGGCTTATGACCAAGGATCAATTTTGACAGGGAGTACTTATTATAATGAATAGTATGAGACGGACAAGTAATGATGTATGCAAGATAGCATGACCGCAAATAGTAGTGGGCAGTTTTATTTTCATAAGTACTGATCTTGATATCAATTGTTGGCGCTTAATAAATGACTCAGCAAGGCCATTTTGAGTATGAACATAAGCGACAGGATGTTCAACTCTTATCCCAACTGACATACAATAATTATCAAAAGTTTGGGATATAAACTCTTCAGCATTGTCGAGCTAATAGCCTTTATGGGATAATATGAGAATTGTGCCCTTAATCGTATTAGTTGTGCCAATAATTTTGCAAATGCTAGGTTGTGAGATGATAAGAAACACACATGAGACCATCTTGAAGATGCGTCTATTAGGACCATGAAATATCTAAATGACCCACTTGGTGGGTGAATAGGTCCACATATATCCCCATGTATATGTTCTAGAAAAAGAGGAGATTTGACGCCAACTTTCAGTAGTGATGGTTTAGTTATTAGTTGCCTTGATAACAAGCAACACATGAAAATTCATCACTTGTAAGAATCTTCAGGTTTTTCAACAAATGTCCTTTTGAATTTTCAATAATTCGTTTTATCATTATTGAGTTAGGATGGCCTACTCGATCATGTCAAAACACAATCATATTTAGATCGGTAAACTTCTGATTTACGATGGAGTGTGCTTCATCTGTACTAATTTCTGCATAATATAAATCAGAAGACAAAGTTGGTAATTTCTTCAATACGAATTTTTGACCTGAGACATTCTTGGTAATGCCAAGATATTTAATATTCTATTTGTTTATTGTCTCAATATGATATCCATTGTGGCGTATATCTTTAAAACTCAAAAATTTTCCTTGGGGATTTAGAAGATATCAATGCATCTTTTATAACTAGTTTTGTCCCCTTAGACAGAAATATAGTAGCTCTTCCAGAGCCTTCAATTAATTTTGAATTACCAGAGATGGTTGTAACATTTGTTTTCCTTCTAAGTAAGTGAGAAAAGTATTTCTCATCTTTAAATATAACGTGCGTTGTTCCACTATCAATTACATAAATATTTGAACCAAATAAAATTTGAAGAGCATCCTCATATTCCTCAAGATAAAGATATAAACAAAGTAAATATTATAACATTACTAGCATACAACGTATTATACAAACTTTATTTATTTAAAAGACTAGTGAGATACTATTAACAGAAATGTAAACTAATACGACTTAACAGAAAAGTAAAACACTCAAAGTATTGCAGATTCGTCACCGACAGGGTGACTAACATGTCCTTCAGGGATTGCAAAGATAGCTGCGATATCTAAATTCATAGGCTCAACATTATCTTCAGAGATAAAGTTTAGTTCTACATGTTAACCATTTTCTTGAAGGACGCCTAATAGAGATTAACCAGACTATTTGGTGTACGACAGGTATGCGACCAGTGGCCCTTTCCTCCACACTGATAACATTTATTTTCTGAGTTCTTCCTTTGCACTGCTTCAGTATTTTCACACTTATTTTTACACTACTAGTGGTAAGGGGCATTGTTTAGTGTAAGACGATCATTTTGATTAAATTTCTTCCTTGACCACGATCATAATTGGGATCATGTCCTCTTTCATGCCTGATTTGGTAAAAATTTGCAACATTTACTTTAGGAAATGGGACACTACCAGTAGGTCAACTTTCATGATTTCTCATCAAAATATCATTATGTTGTTCAGCAACAAGAAGATGTGAAATCGATTCAGAATACTTTTTGAACCCTATTCTCGATACTGCTGCTGTAGAAGCATACTTGAGACAGGAAAGGTAGAGAATGCTTTCTCTAACACGTCATGATCGGTGATATTTTCTCTGCATAAATTTAACTAAGATTTAATTCTAAATATGATAGAATTATAAGTAGTTATATTTTTAAAATCTTGCAACCTCAAATAGATTCATTCATAATGTGCCTGTGGAAGAACGACTATCTTCAGGTGGTCGTATCTTTTTTTAGGTTATTCCACAATATAAGAGGACCCTTAATAGTGAGGTATTCTATTTTCAATCCTTTGTCAAGATGATGATGGAAAAATATCATGGCCTTGACACGATCTTTATTAGATACCTAATTGTCTTTTTTGATGGTGTCTGCCAGACCCATCGCATACAAATGGATTTCGGCATCAAGTCCTCAGGATATGTAGGTTTTTCTCAATATATCTAGAGAAACGAATTAACGTTTAGATATATTTGACATTATTGTAAGAAAAGTAAATTTTTACCTTTACTATCGTTGAAAAGTTTTTGCAGAGACTCATTGCTGATAATGTGATATAAAATTATGTATGAAAGTAACAAGGGATAAAGAAATAACAAGATAGATTTTATACTAGAGTAATGTAAAATTAGTAGTCTGATTGATCAGGGCAATTTATAGCCAAAAGACAAAGATGAAAACTTATCCAAATACAAAGAGGTGTAGTATGACTTGTTTTTAACCTATCTAAAGATATGCCACATGTCTTTCATTTTGGATATATGGCATCCAATTTCATACCAACTTACTCTATATAAAACGATATCCTTTGCTTGGAAAACACTTCAAACTTAAATAATTACTTTCTTTCTCTGTTTAATTTGTTTGCTGATTTTGATTCTCCATGAAATTTAAGAAAACGAAAAAAATATTTAAATTTTATGGTATGATATTAGAAATATTTAGAATGTAACCAATATTATTTATCTTGTGATGTTAAACATTACATGTGGAAAGTTAGAAGTAAAGAGTTACAAAAAAAGGACAAGAGATATTTTTTTATACACAATAAAAATAAATACAAGACAAACAAACTAAAATAGAGGAAGTACCACTGATGAAGTTTGTTCAAGAGATATTTTTTTTATACACAATAAAAAAAAATACAAGATAAACAAACTGAAATAGAGGAAGTACCACTAATGAAATTTGTTCATGTTACCTAGGTTGCAAATGCCTATTCTATTAATAGACTAGTTGGAAAAAATTTTATATCGTAGTTTATCAATGACTAAATCGCTTTCATACACCAATTAAATAAATGGCTAGATGTCAAGACGCAAAGACAAGCACAAATAATAAAAGGAATGCTTTAAAGGCTTCAAAAAGAAAAAAGACTTGCAGTAGAAGAGATAAAAATGATGGATTCTATTACTGGAGTTCACGAGGAAAGTAATGATCTGGACATTGAGAGAGATCCTGGGAGTGCAGTGGGAGAGATGTTGAGGAGAGAGTTGAATTAAAGAGGATGAAAATAAGGAAGCCTTATCCTTGCCATACTATGCAAGATATATTTCTAGTGAGAGGTATGACCGTCATAATTTGTGATGATGTTGGATGTTTTTCAAAAAAAATATCAATTAGGTCTAGGATGTTACTTTATAAGTATTTAGACAGGTCCTAGATGATCGAAAGTTTAGGACACGGTTCAAGAAGTCATATATTGGGTGCTTAAGAAAATTGCTCAAATTTCTCAAGTTCAATGGAACTTGTCTATTATACACTGTTGCGTTGAGTGAAAAAAGACAAGATGTTGAATGAGATGTGGTTTTACATCATTGACAAGCCAACTTATTTTGGCTTGAAAGAGTTTGCCTTGATCACAGAGTTTAATTATTTAAAATATCTCTGCAATATAAAATACAACAAGGTCATTGAAAATGGTGTAGGCTTTCACTGAAGGGTTATAAGAAATATGAAAATTTATGTAAAAAAAAAATTGTTGAAGTTGATCAAAGGAGGGAGGTTGGAAAAGAAAGACGAGTTTAAGAATTATTTGGTAAGAGTCATGCACATGATATTACTTGCGAGGGATAAGTCCAAAAAAGTGGATGTAAACATGATTAAAATGGTTGATTTTCTCAAGTTCTTTGAGAAGTACCCATCTAAGGGCTCCTTTGGTTTGATCTTGGACTTTCTCAACAACAAGATAGACTTCTAGAGGCAAAAGATAGCATATGTCGAGAAGAACAATACATCCTACGCTTTTTACGTATTTTTCAGGTATTTTTGATAATTATTATCAATCATTTAATAAGTTTATTATTGACTATTAGTTACTTATGTGCTATATAAAAAACTGGCTCTGATTTCTTTATTTTATTTATATTTTAATTATAAATTTGGATATACAAAATATTTTTTGAATTTGATTGAGAAAATGAAAAATTACAGAATCACCTTTGCCTTTTCTCAAGCTATTTAGATGAGACATCTCAAAAGTTGATAAGCTTATTAAAGGTGATCCATATAAGAATTCACAAAATACTAAAGTTTGATATTATTTTTTTCTTTAATCTAGTAAAAATATTGATGGTGTTAGTAATTAAATTTGCTTATATGCAAATTGTGTATCCCGTACCTTATCTCCATTGTCCGTGAAACGAAAGATAAGTGCATGACAAAATTTCGTACATTCATGAAAGAGGTGAATGACGCATTAATTGATGTCTTAAAGACTTATTTGAGTAGTGTGACTTCCATCACTTTATCGGGGATAGTGAGGATAACAATGATGACCTGGATTTGGGTGGTAATCATGTGTCAACGCATGTTATTCATATATGGAATTGAGTAAAGGATAGTGTTGAACATATCAAATAATGAAAAATTAGTTGAATGTATATCAGTACTTTAGAAATGTTGAAGGACATTATTGC
Source organism: Capsicum baccatum var. pendulum (assembly GCA_030864225.1). Taxonomy (NCBI): domain Eukaryota; kingdom Viridiplantae; phylum Streptophyta; class Magnoliopsida; order Solanales; family Solanaceae; genus Capsicum; species Capsicum baccatum. Next base: position 87,947,935 of record CM061558.1, on the reverse strand, counting down.
CTTCATCAATAAGGAGGATTGAGATGAAGAAGAAGAATAAAGAATAAAATCAAGGTAGTATACTTGAAATTTTATAGTTTATAATTGTTTACCCTTTATAAATAACCTTCTATCAAATGTTATTCAAGCTTCTATCATAACCATACAAAACTTATATATCGAATTATTTTATAAATAATAAAATTTCAAGTATATTATCTTGCTCTTATTGTTTCTTCTTTTTCTTCTCCTCAATCCTTCTTAATCTCTTTTTATTGATGAAGGAAACAATATCATTCAATGATTCCTCAAGAACTAACACATGCTTAACCAGTTATTCGTTATTCGATTTGTTCACCACTACCTTTTTCCTACTCGATTTCGCACCATGAGTAACGTGTGTTGACATATATCACGACCCAACAGTTGAGGTCATGATGACACTTATCTAGGACCATCTTTGATAAGTAATCTAAGTTCCTAAGGTTAAGAAAATAAAAAATAGTAATAAAATAAATAAGACGAGACTTCTAGAATGAAGTCAGACCATAAATATAGACAAATACAGAAGTCTGAACAAAATACATAATTATTTTAAAATCTGGTATCATAAGTACAAAGAATCTAAAAAATATATTCGAATCTAAAATAGTACATTAGTCTATCTCCAAAATAAATAAAAACATCAAGTAGATAAAATGAGGCCTAGAACCTACTTTGAAAGCCTAGAGCATCCTAGTACCTCAAAATCTCCAACTGATTAAGCAAAAACTCAGTATTCATGTGCCATATTCGCACTAGGATCTGTACCGAAAGGACATAGTAGGAACGAGTACGGTCCATCTGTACTCAGTAGATATCATTGACCAACTGAGCAAAAAAGAAAATAATACAAAAAAGATACTATTATGAGCACGCATCTTGCACAAAGAAAAATTCTCAAACGGTATCTCACACCATCTCCATCAATAGTTTTAGTATATATGAACATCAAAAAGGGACAGACATACTCAAAAGTATATATAGAAACTAATTACATGTCAAGTAACACGTAAAAACAACACATGATATGCAAATGCACTAAATGATGAAGTGAATAGTTGAAAGTCATCACATGACTTTCGATATACACCTATTAAGCCGCAACGATCTCAAAATAGGATCCATGGGGAGTTTGCAACCAGTATACTATCTCAAAAATTTCCATCAATCTCAATCTACCTGACCGACATATTCCTCGATCTAGGTGTTTTAAGTGTATCTCATTTTCTTTTAAAAATTTAGTGTTTTTCAATGATACTAATATATCATGAATATGTATGTATGAAATTAGGAGAATATGATAATAATCAAATAAGTATGAAGATCTCAATCCATTCATTACGTATATAAGTAAGCTCAGAAATCAACTCAATATGTCAATAATTCATGATATCAATTACAGTTGAGCACCATTGAAAAATATATATATATATATATATATATATATATATATATATATATATATATATGTGTGTGTGTGTGTGTGTGTGTGTGTGTGTAAGACATCCATTAATGTCATATTAACTCAAAACTCAAACATTTCTAACATGATAAAGGCAAACAACGCTTAAAAGGCTTGTACGGTTTATTCTAGCTCCGGCACAAGCATCACATTATGAGTAAAGACATTCAAATGCACAAATAAGGCCAATGATGTCAAATAAAGCCTCCACATGGGCAACCCACCGTAAATAATATCAAAATTCAACAACAACAAAATGTAAACCCCACACTCAGGTATCACGTAATATATAATAGTTTGAAAATATTTTTGGTAGTTATTTTTCACAATCCATAGCATATTTTACTTATTCAATAACTACCCAACAAATTCTAAATAAAGTTAAACAATAACCTACCTCAAAGCATCGAAATTCAGACCTAAAGTCCTTCAACACAAATCTTTTCCCTTTCGAACGACTTGAAAATCAACTAAAACATGTAAATACAATATCTACGCATTAAAAGAAAGCCAATGATACCTATATTTCCCATATTTAAGTCAGGTCCAAAATGAATTAAAAAATAAAAGAGGTAAAACTAAAACTTATTTTAGAACCACAATTCTTTAGAGAGTCTATATATGAAAATCCATGTGAAAATGAGTTAAAAACGATGTCTAAATCAAAGAGAAGTTATTTTTGAGCTTTATCGGTAAAATCCTCAAAATTTTATTTTGAAATCAAAATTAAAGAGTGCTTTGATGATATAATTTTAATTTAAAGTAATAAAAATATGATTTTAGAGCTTACCGAAGCTCAAATAGTGATAAAAATCCTAAAAATTGCCCAAATCCGAGCTCAAGGTCTAATAATAGTGAAAAATAGCAAAAAGAAGTATATATATAGCGATGACCACTTTAGCGACTAAATGTGTCACCTTAAAAATTAAGATCATGATGACACTATCGCGATCCAACTTTGATAAGTAAGCTAATCACCCAAAACAAAAATACGTACGAGATAACAAGGGAAATGAAGTGAACAAGACTTCTAGAACGAAGTCAAGTCACATGTACATAATAATAACTGAAAACTGAAAGACGATCATAACCTTCCCAAAACTAGTGTCACTAACGTAAGAGAAACTAAGTACAATATCTGAAAATAAAATACAAAATTATCTCTGACCTAAAATAAAGACACAAAATAAAAGATAGGATGATAACTTAAATCCGCTTCGAATATTGGAGCAAACCAGTACCTCGAATATGTTCAACTCTGCCCGAAACTCAAACGCCACTCATAGCACTCGAACTGAGATCTGCATGAAAAATGCACAACAGGGGTGATTTTGATTCACTTGTACTTAGTAGGTATCATAAGCTGACTGGAAATAGTAGAAAATAAGATAATAATAAAAAAATACTATGAACACGGAATCTGCAAGTGAAAAAATTCTAGGATTTTTCCTAGAAAATACTATGGGCACACTCTTCAATCTGTAATTATGGTGTGTACCTTTAGTAGCCGTTTGACCATGAAAACTAAAATTTTTTGGAGTTAGAGTTGAAATTGGAGTTGGAGTTGTGTTTGGTCATGTCTTTTTTGAATTTTTTTTTTTTTTGACTTTTGAAAAAAAAAATTTAAATATGATTTTATGCCCTAACTTTTACAAACTATCAAAATGACCCAACTAAAATTTACCTACTAATGGAAAAAGAACACAATTAGCCACTATTATAAAAATAATTACATATACATGGCCATATTTAATGAATTTCAATTATGACATATATAATATTTACATTAATAGCCGTTTTCTCATATTTGAAAATTTTAAATATGAGTGTTATATTAACAAATCACTGCTTCCTGTTTTTTAGGTAACAAATATTATCTTTCAAACAAATTTATTTTTTTAGGAATTTATTTAATTTATTTCCTTCATTTTTCGTTCCTAAAAAATAGGAAATGATGAGTTGTTATTAAATTTTAGGGTGCCGCTAATTTATTTCTTTAATTTTCTTATACATGAAAGATTTTACTGTGTGTGAATAAATTATTTCTATGTAAAACATGCTTTGCATATTTATGGTATATTATATCATATACCATAAATATATAAATATACTTAGTATGTTTCTTTATACTTTGTATTTTTATATATGTGTGTATATGGTATATAAATGGTATAAACTTCATATATAACATACTTTGTATATTTATATTATAAATATGCTTAGTATGTTTCTTAATACTTTGTATATTTATATATGTGTGTATATGATATATACATGGTATAAACTTTATATATAACATACTTTGTATATTTCTATTATAAATATAATACTTTATATATTTTTATGGGTATAAATATAACACTTTATGTATTTATGGGTATAAATATAATACTTTATATATTTATAGGTATAAATATAAATTAACAGTAAAATAATGTCTTAAATAAGGGATAAAAATAATGATGAGAGAGAAAAAGAGATATTTATTAATTAGGATAGCATTAGGTTTGAAATTATAATTATCTTATTCTTTAAAACTGCTATATACGTAATATTGAAAAAGTAATGTTATAAGGAGAATTTTATGCAAAAATCTAAAAGATTGGGGTTATATGTAATAGTAATAAAAGTTGGAATTGGAGTTGGAAAATTGTGAAAACAACAAAACCCTGTTTTCCCTTTTCAGAAAAAAATTTCGAAATTATTTTCTGAATTTTCATGGCCAAACACCACAATTTTCAACTCCAGAAAAATTTTTCGCAAAAAAGAAAAAAATTTTCATGGCCAAACGGCCCTTAGTGTGTTGCCTAGGATTGGTGCTAAATTTGAATAAGTATATGTTTTACAAAAAAATAAAAGGGGAAAGGACACAAATGTCAGCTCGCCCAAAATATTTCCACTGATATAGCCATTGATTTGGCAATTCCACTAGAGTGCCATTTAGGCTTTTCTATTGCTACTACCCCCTTTTTATGGTCTTTTCTTTATTTATTGTTTATTTTTAATGTCAATTATTTTACATGTTACGTTCTCTTTCTTCCTACTTTTTTTGGTTTGATTTTTACTATTTTTTTCTTTTAATGTTGTTAATTTATTTTTTTTTTGAAAAAATTTCACTCTGTCCGTCCATTTATTTTTTCAGATGCGATCACGAAAATAAAAACATGAAATACAAGTCCACCCATAATTATTCTATCTCTTTTCATATCAGTTAACACTATGGTGACACTTTGACTTTTTTTTTTCCTGCATTCTCTCTCGCTTTTTAATCAAAAAAATTAAGGAATGTTTGGATAGTAAAGGTACAGGGTTTAATAAATTTTGTATATGCTTGCACAAATTTTCACAAAAATTTAGGTGAAGTTAACAAATTCATGAACAACGAATTACTATATATGCTTGCAAATTTTCTCTATAAAAGGTGTATTTATATGGTATATATACTGTATCAACGTGATATAAAAGTATATCAATCTAGTATAAAAGTGTATTAATGTGGTATAAAAGTATATTAATGTAGCATAAAAGTGTATCAATGTAGTATAAAAGTGTATTAATGTGGTATAAAAGAGTACCAGTTGGGTATAGGGACTGCATGTGCTTGCATATAATTTCTTTTCTCCTTTTTAAAAAGTGTATCAATATAATATAAAAGTGTATCAATTTAGTATAAAAGTGTATCAATTGAGTATAGAGACTGCATGTGCCCAATTGGGCCAAATGATTAAAAAAAGGAATTAAATTTAGCCGATAGGTTACATTTGTCCACATTTTCAAATTGTGTCCATTTTTTGTAAAAATGGCCACCCCATGTCCTTTTCCCAAAATAAAACAACTATTGGTAGTTTATGGTGAAGGTAAGTGATCCGCCTCTGAGCTTGGCCCATATGTTTAACGTTCATGATAATTCGGTCATTCTATGTTCATGAAGGTAAGCGATCCACCTCCAAAAAATACATAACTTTTTGGAGGATGAGACAATCTAGGTGATACTTTGAAAAGTTCGCGCAACATAGGGCAATACAAAAGTTTTGTATTTTGCAACTTATGGGTTGAACTTCAATATCTCAAAGAGATAATAGTAAAAAACACACCTACTCACGTTTTCGTAATTTTCTACATGAACTATCAAGTTTAGATAACGTGAACACTTGATAATTCAGGTAGGAAACTCGCAACAGGATATTTTAAGTGTACTTTTGACTATTATATTTTGAAATAGTGGAAAAACTTATTGAAATAATATTTGTCACTTGGATAACTTAGTCTTTTTTTCAAGTGATACTCATGTTTAGAAACTCTTATTTTTTCAACATAATAATAACATATACTTGTGATATTATTTTGGTGATTGTGCCTCTAAATATCCATAGTGATCTAACCCTTTTTTGTCTTCAATGGACATCTTGTGTAATTGAAAAATCTGTTTAACAATCCCTGTCCTAGACGATGTGAATTTGAATTAGTCAGGTCAGTAATTTTTGAATATCAGATGAATATACAACAAAAAAAAACAATACATTAACAATGGGAACTATTATAATTAAAGGGCCAGTTAAATTATTCTAAAGTCCGAATTAATGCTATTGTACAAATATTCATGAGAAAAAAGATATCACTACTAAAAATCTAAAGATTTCCAAGGAATGTTTCTATAATAATACGACCGATATATATAAATAATTTGAGAAGCTCCTTAAAATAACCTCCACACATTTTCAATAAATTTTATGAGAAATACGCTTGTTTATAGAAGTGATAACGTAATAATAAAATATAAAAAAGAGAAAATTTAATAATGATTCAACTATAATACGGAAGGATTATGATCAAATGCAGAACCATATATTAAAGAGAAATTCAAAATGGAAAGATTACTTGAAAATAAAGAACCATATATAAACAATAACAAATCAGTATAACCACACTATTGGAGTCCGACAATTGGAAAATGTAGAGTGTATACAAAAGTTACCCTATTCAGTAGAGATAGAAGAGTATATTCCATAATAAGCATTTTTGTTACTAGAATCTTTGTTCTATAAAAACTCTCTATGTATTTTATTTACTGATCTATTCTGTTATTTATTTATCTTTTGTTGTAAGGAGTTATGTAACTAAAATAACATTATATTTGTGATGAACTATAAAATCAAATGTCCAAATATTTTGGATTTGTGGTCCATCACAAAAGTTAGTTTGGTTGATTTTATACATTTAAACGGCTAATCTATAATAACAACCTAACTTTTGTACCAGTAAATGACTATAAAATGGAAGGGGTTAAAATGAGGTTGGGTTGCTTATTGGGCGGATAATTATGTTTAACGTTAACTTATTAATTATCTACTTTTAAATGCATTAATCCGTTAGCCCATCAGATAAGGTAACAAATAATTTGGTATCAAATTAACAATTAATAGACGATTATCGGGTGGTGTATATATAAAAAAAAAAATCTAAGAGACAATGAAATATCGAGTGATTATCGATATGGCAACCATTTCTTCACCGATGAAGTTGTTTGTTTATATTATATTCAACTATTTATAAATCTTTTAGGCTTGTTATCTGTACTTATCTTATTATTCACTTTTCTCGTGCATTCAATGAAAGAGGTGAAAGACACGTTTATTACTGTCTTAAAGACCTATTTTAGTGGTGTGACTGTCATTACTTTATCGGGGGATAGTGAGGATAACAATGATGACCTGAATTTGGGTGGTAATCAAGTGTCAACACATGTTCATTCATAGTATGGGATCGACTAGGGAAGGATAGTGTTGAACATATCGAATAATGAAAAATTGGTTGAGCGTTTGTCAGTACTTGAGAAAACGTTGAAGGACATTATTGCCTTCCCCAATGAGGAGGATTGAGATGAATAAGTAGAATAAAGAATAGAATCAAGGTAGTATACTTGAAATTTGGTAGTTTATAATTATTTACTCTTTATAAATAAGCTTCTATCAAATTTTATACAAGCTTCTATCATAACCAGACAAAACTTATATATCAATAATAATTATAAACAATAAAATTTCAACTATATTATCTCGCTCCTATTCTTTCTCTTAAATATGCATAGAGCTCTAACCCTTTTTTGTCTTCGGGAGATATCTTATGTAATTGAAAAATCTGTTTAACAATCTCTGTCCTATTCGATGTGAATTTGAATTAGTCAGGTCAGTAATTTTTGAATATCAGATTAATATACAACAAAAAAATAATACATTAACAATGACAATTACTATGATTAAAGAGTTAGTTAAATTATTCTAAAATCCAAACTAATGCCATTGTACAAATATTCATGAGAAAAAAGACATCACTACTAGAAATCTAAAGATTTCCCAAGGACGTTTGTACCATAATGCGATCGATATATATAAATAATATGGGAAACACCTTGAAAATAGCCTCCGCACATTTCCAATAAATTTTATGAGAAATACATGTATTTCTAGAAGTGATAACGCAATAATAAAACGTCAAAAAGAGAAAATTTAATATTTATTCAAACTATAATGAGGGAGGATTATGATTAAATGCAGAACACATATATCTAAAGAAAAATTGAAAATGGAAAGATTGCTTGAAAATTGAGAACCATATATAAACAACAACAAATCAGTGTAATCACACTACTGGAGTCTGACGACTGGGGAATGTAGAGTGTATGCAGACGTTAACCTATTCGGTGGAGATAGAGAGGGTCTTTCTGTCACGACCCGAACCAGGGCCTGGCTGTGAAGGGTACACTACTAGAAAACATCATTTTTTCGACGGCTGATGTAGTCGGAATGTGGTCGGAAAATAGGGTAATTCCGACTACTTTCTGACTGTTTCATGGTAGTCGGAATATAGCTTGTTGAAAAATGGTTTCAACTACTGTAGTTGAAAATTTTCGACTATTATAATCGAAATTGTAGTCGGATATTTAATAAATATTTATTTAATAATTATAAATATTTTGACTACTGTAATAAAAATTATTTAATAATTATAAATTTGCTGACTGCGGTAGTCGAAAATTTAATAAATAATATTTAATAATTATAATTATTCTGACTACTGTAGTCGAAAATTTAATAAATAATATTTAATCATTATAATTATTCTGACTACTGTAGTCAGAAATGTAATAGATAATTTAATAATTATAATTATTTTGACTACTGTAGTCAAAAAATTAATAAATAATTATTTAATAATTATAATTATTCCGACTACTATAGTCGAAAATATAATAAATAATTATTTAATAATTATAACTTTTTCAACTATTCTAGTCGAAAACTTAATATATATTATTTAATAATTACTGTTCCGACTACTTTAATCAGAATTTTAATAATAAATATTCTTTCTGATTACTGCGGTCAGAAAATAATAAAAAAATTATTTAATAAAATAATCATTCCGGCTACTATAGTTGGAACATTAATAAATAATTATTTAATAATTATTCTTCTGACTACTTTAGTCAGAATTCTAATAAAAATATTCACCCAATAATTATATAATTAAATCTTGCATTAGCTTACACTGCTCTCAGATTATAAACAACATAACTAATGTATTTTTCACAAAGGATCAAACACGACAAAAATTTATAAATAGAACCACTTTAAAACATCCAAAGCAAAGATCAAATCAAATAGTTTAAACATCTAAATATCACAACCAAAAACAAGAACAATAACTACAATCTAATTATCATCAGATTCATTATCTTCCTCATCATGAAATACTTGAGACATGTGCTTCTTAACCAACTCCTCAAATTTAGCAAACTTAGCATCGTTAGTTGCACATTGTTGCGTCAATTCCACAATTTACTTTTTCATCACTTTCATTTCTTTCATAGTTTGCAAAGTAGAAGAGGAACTGGGAAACAATGAAGGACTATTCAAGGATTGGAGAACCCCTGTCCCGTAGGTTCTACCTTTCTTTGGACCGGTCACCTACCACAGCTGTCCACGTATAAGTTATATCTGCAGCTGATGGTTGGACCATGGTACCATCCTCTGAAGTAGGGTTGGGTTTGACACCGCTCCTTCTATGCATTTTTGAAATTCTTCCGGAAAGAAAAATTATTTATCAGTATGTAAACAAGCAAAGTTGAGTAATAATAAAATAATATAAGTAAAAGTTATTATCTTACATATGCAACCTTAGCACACGTTTCGATCCAATCTCCTCTTGTACCGTCCTTTTTCTTTCTATGCGTCTCTTCGTAGACCTCAAGAAAAGCGGGCTCTATTTTCCCATTTTCCTCCAAAATTTTAGAAAAAGAGATAATGCAAGTATGAATTTATGTTGAGGTAGACACTGCCTATTGTAGCATGTTGAAGACTTCCAAGTGTTAGAACCGTAGGAAAGAGACTGATGTAAATGAGATTGAGCACCCATTTCAGTCATCTCTTCTGTTTCAACTAAAGTATGAAAATGGCCTTCCCTTCAAGAAATGCAAGTATAGGTGTAGTGCTCATAGCTATCTCAAGGCATTCAAATGCTAACTCTGTATGGATTTTATTTAAAGGCATCTATCTCCAGTAAATCAATAAGGGGCCTACTTATAGTGCCAAAATTGACAACATACTTTTCTGTAGTAACTGGTTATACAAAGAAATCCCATGAGAGCTTTGAGTATTCTTTGTCTAGGCCACTCATCCATGGCTCTAATTTTGAGAGGATCAATAGCCACACCTTCTTTGGTAATGACATATCGTAAGTGCTCTACTTTTTCTTGGCCAAATGAACATTTTTACCTTTTCGAATAGAGTGAAGGACTCTTGAAGGTCTCAAACACCACTCTCAAGTGTTGCACACGATCATTCAATGAAAGACTATCCACAAGTAAATCATAAAAGAATACTAAGAAAAATTTTCTCAAGGTTGGGAAACCTTGTTCATGAGTACTTGCAGGTGGTCATGGTGCTAGAAAGTTGGCCAAACGCCTAAAGTACTATTGCAGCTTATATTTATTCATATGCGAAGAACCAAGTGATGTAAGTTCTCTTTGATATCTTTGTAGGTTTCTCGACACCTATTCAAATGGATGAAAGAAATGGCATATGCTGATTACTATGAACGCGTGTTAACAAATGGTGTACTCAGTATCCAAAGGGGAAGAGATCCTGGAGTTATGATATATATGCTTCCTCTTGGTCGTGGCGTTTCCAAGGCTCAGAGCTACCACAACTGGGGAACACAATTCGATTCCTTTTGGTGCTGCTACGGGACAGATGATTATCTGACCTTTCGAGTTTGCGTTAAATATTCGAATCTGTAATGATTTTTAACTTTTCGCTCCTTTTTGGTGTTCTTCAAAGGAATTGAATCATTCTCCAAGTTGGGAGATTCTATATATTTTGAAGAGAAAGGGAATTACTCCAATATATACCTAGCTCTCTTGATTGGAAATCTGGGCAGGTCTTGGTGAGTCAGAAAATTGAACCATTTGTTTCATTGGATAATCGTCTCCGTGTGACAATTACAATATCTTCAACTGGGGTATGCATTCATTATGTCATGTCATATATCATACTTTAAATTGAGTATCATCTTTTGGACGATCAGTAGATTATATATTGTGTATTATTTATGTCAGCATTTAAGTGGTCCATCATCTACGTTGAACTTGAGAATACCGATCTGGACACATTCAAGTTGCGCAAAGGCAACCTTAAACGGAAAGGATTTGTCTCCTCCACCACCAGGTGTGACATTTTCTTCATCTGATGTCTTAGTATTACTATCAAATCATTTTTTTACCGAGTTATGGTCTTTATATGATTGATATCTTAAAAGAAAAAGTTCTAAGGTGTTTTGTTTCTTCTCACCGATGAAGGTAATTTCTTGACAATCACCAAAACTTGGGGGCAAGGCGATAAGATCACTCTCGAGCTACCCATGATTCTAAGAACCGAGGCAATATAGCATTGTTGAGGCCAAAAGGAATCACTGTAAACTTATAATGTCCTACATAAGTTCTGAAAGTTGTCTTTAACACTTCCTACCCTTTCATCCTTATCTAATAGTATCCTATCCTAAGATCATCCTTGGAGAAAATTATTGCACCTCACAACCCATCTAAGAGACGATCCACTACAGGAATTAGGCATTTGTCCTTATTAGCAATATCACATAGACCCTTATAATCCATACAGAACATCCACAACAGGAATCAGGCATTTGTCCTTTATTTTTGACTAGTAATGCTGGTGAAGAAAAAAGAGACTAACTAGGTTGAATCACTCCAACAGTAAGCATATCTATTACTTGTTTCTATAACTCATTCTTATGATTGTAGTAGTATATGTCGGGTCTCAGACTAACTAGCATTGCCACAGGTTTGAGTGGAATGGCATGATCCAAGGATCTCACAGGTGGCAAGGATTTAGGTTCAACAAATACCTCAGTGTACTGTTTTCCACCTCTTGCACCATAGCATAAAAAATGTCTTCACTTGTATTTTGCACCATAATCATCATGGACAGGTGAGAAATCAGAGCATGTCCCTTTTTCAACATTCTACTCATAGAACTAGTAGTAAGCATCCTCAAGCTTTCTTCTACTAGAGCTGGCAGAACCAGTTTGTTAGGTTTTCTACAAATAGGTTTTCTACTAGAGCTTCTTATCTTCTTTTCCCTTTCACAATTATAGCATGCGTCTCTGCACATATTGTTATGTTCTTTTTGTAAATCTAATAGTATATGTAGCAGGTAAACCACTTGTAAGACACTGGAAAATGCAGAATGATTAAGTAATGGAAATTTTTTTTTAATTTTTTTTGAGTGAGTCCAGCTGTATAGAATTCATTTTTTGAAAAATCTTTATTCACATGCGATCTTCTGTTTTAGAAGATTAATTTGAAATCTACAGAGAAAGATTCTAAACCAGGTACCCGCGGACATATATATTTGGCAAGATCAATCTAGACACCAATCAACCATATACAGTGCAACAAATTCTTGCATTATTTAGAAATGAATTTTTTCTTTTCCAGTAGAATGAAAGGAAAGGAAAAAATCATGTTATTTCTTGCTATATTCTTCTACAGTCCACTAACACAGGCTCTCTCTTTCAGCTATATTCCAGAACATCATTTAGATAATGGTCTTTAAGTGATACCCAACAAATACATGAAAGAAAAGTGTGAATCTTTAGGTACCTAATGTTGATCACAAGCAAATTACAGTCACTGCATCATAAAAGAAGATATAATTTCTAACTTTATAGAGAAAATAGAGGTAGAACAATACTACTGGAGAAATTTTAAGATATTAAGGAGGGAAAACACCAAAGGAGGTCATGACACAATAAATCGAAAGCTCAACAGATTAGGTCACAAGGGTGTGGTCTAGCAGTCAACGTGGGTGGGGAATCATGTATCTCAGGTTCGATTCCTAGCTGAGACAAAAACACCAGGCAATTTCTTCTTAAATATTCGAGTCTTGGTAACAGTGTTACCCGGTACATGTGCTAGTTATCAAAAAAAGGCAACAGATGAGAACTTGGGGGTGCTGTGTGAGGTAGCAGGTAGCCTGGACAACACGGTTATTAAAAGAAATGCCACAGATAAGTACTTGGGGAATCGGTGTCCCCGAAAAACAAGGAAAATTAGTAAAGGAAATTACTATAAGTGCTGGTGCATAAACAGAGCAAACACAAATTGAGAACAAGTCAAAATAAGACAAGGAACATACTTGTGTATGCTATCCTGTCCACTAGTCAAATCAGATGTTGCTTGCCAAAGTGTATGCTTCCTAGGTTGTGGATTCATCTCCCTGAAGGAAAGAGGTTGTCTTGATAGCTGCAATATAAGAAACCTTTAGTACATTTGACAATTACTATAAATTGTCATCTGTATTATTTGTTATTAGGATGTTGCTGAACCTAGCATTAAATTTCTCTATATGGTAAAGTCTGTTTACCTTTTCTGTCCATCTTATCTAAATCCCTTGAACCAGATATCTGTCCCTATCTGTTGTACAATCTTTTAAAAGGTAAATGCTACAGAACTGTAAACATAACCTAACCGTAAATGAATTGGAGTGTAGATGATTCTTAGGACTATATAATGCAGTATGGCAGAATTGAATACATGTTCCCACTCTCTACAATTCTTAGGTTGGCAATTTATTTAGAGATTCGTGTCGATTAGGATTTGTAGAAAAACGAATTAATAGCAAAAGAGGTCCCTTGATCCCTGCATCTCGAGTTAAATGCTATATGGCTTCACTTGATGCAGTTATTGAGATGTTCAATAATATGCAGGATATTTAGGCCTACGCCAGTAATAGGCCTATCGCATTAGACTGTTGGGGAAATATTTGGTGTGTAAAAGATTATCCAAGGGCTGTGCCAAAAGGATTACAAGCAAGTTCGAATGACAAAATAAGTATTAAGCCTCATTATACATCACTTTTTAGTACATTAAGTCTGTGAATATGGGCTTGTATACTAGTAGTACCTTTTTGGTTCATCATATAAAAAGCACAAGATATAGTCATATTCAGCAGCAAAACTTTTGTATACCATAATATACTGGTAAAACTGCACTATCTTATATGTATCTTCGAGTGCAAGATCAAATCTGCCACTAGAGCTTGCCTTGCCTCCAAAAATAACAGTTTCAAAATAACAACCACAAAAGAGAGTTTGAAAAATCAACTTCTGCCTCACCCTGCCATGCCCCACCCCATTTAGAGTTTGCCCTACCCCTCCCTGCTCACCCCATTGCCACCCCTAGAACAGAACTCTCAAAGATATCCCACCCTTTTCGCTCCCTTGATGACTTGAACCCACAACTTCACGTTGGAGGTGGAGGGTGCTTACTATCCAAGCAACCCCTCTTGTCGAAGATGGAGCTCTACTCACACAAACAGACCATAAAAGTTTCAGTTTCCTCCACCTAACCTTTCCAACTCAGCAGCCGCTTCTAAACCTCTGTAGAGCAGTTTCCTTCTTAGCCCTAAAACCCAAATAAGAATTATCAAAAGAGAGTTATAAATAAGTCTAATATCAACAAGTTGCAGAGTAACAGACTTCAACCAAGTTCTACTCACCTTCATATAAATAAATAAGAGAAAACTGCAGCTTCACATTTATATAGGTCTAACATATGTGAAGACATCTAATTCTACCAGATACCACATAAAACTATTTCCGTCAATAGACCAGCTGTGTATATATTCAAGCAGATGCGGAATGTGAGACACTATCAAGGGAAGTCAACTTGTGCACCTTAAAAACTCTGCCCCTTTTTTTATGTCATGAGTGGAAATTCACCCATTACTAAACATTCAGTAAGAACACACATTTTCATTTGAAAAATTTCCCTCTTAGTTTTGGTTCTTTGTAAGCAAAACTACAAGAACTATAGTAAATTGTACAGACTAGTACCTAGAGTGTTATAATGTCAGTGGTTCAATTAAAGAGAGATGCTTTTAAGCTATGACGCCAAAGAGTTCCAATACTATAACTTTACTTTAGTGTAGCTCATGTGCAAAGACTTGTGAGGCACAATTATGGTCATACATTAAACCAACCAAATCCTCGTAGCACAATTTTTGCTCTTTGGACGGTACATATATTCGGAAGGAAATTAATCCAAATAGAGCATAACACGAGCATCGAAGATTCATACAGCTGATACTTCTTTTAGCGAATGTATCCGCAGGTATATGTAGCTGACACTAAGTAGTTCAGAGTTGAGGCATGTTAAGACCCATATGAACGTAAAAGGAACATGAAATTAATCTCAAAAGTCGACCATAAAAGGACATAAAACAAATTTAAAACACTCAATAAAAGCCAATCAAGTAAGTTAACTCCATAAAGAATGAAACTGGAACCAGCAGTGTCGAGCACAAATACAGAAACTCCCAAATGAAATTACAAGAATCACAAAAGAAAGCTTTTTTCTAATCTTCCCAGTAAAAGGCAACTTTTGGCCTTTTAACTATATTCAAACAATTTTAAAAAGCAACAATTGAAAAAAAAGAAACATTAGCATAAACATAATAAACATAATGCCATCAATCAATCAATCAACTGCGTATTCGAGACCATATGCATTATACTCCCTACATTTCAATTTGTTTGTTTTAGTCCATTTAAAAAAGAATGCCGTTTTCCCTTCTTCCACAAATGAGGAAGAGCAAGGAACCCTAAAACCAACTAGAAGACAAATACAAATCAACCACTGATTCAAAACAAACTTAAATTAACATACACAACAACAAACACTCTTCTAGAATCTAATTGTTCACGAACAGTTGATGACTCGTGAAAAATAACACCATGCTTCAGCAAATTCAAGCGCGTATTAAATGGGGATTTCATAGCATTTGGAACAAACAAAATGGGGATTTCATCAAACCCATACTGGAACAAATTTTTACCTCCAATCACGGGATTAAGTGAAATTGACCGTCAATACCGCTTGTTCACCGTCGCCGTTACCACTCCACCGCCAATTTTTGAGAAAGACGCAGAGAGAATAGAGCCCTAAAGCTATGTGAAGTACCCTAGCTGAGAGAGAGAGAGGAGGTGAGAGAGAGAATTGGGAAAGCTCTGTGTGTGAAATGTTTAGTTTATACAACAACAACAAATCCAGTGTATTCCCACCTATTTCCACCTAGTGGGGTCTGGGGGTAAGACGCAGTTCATACCTCTACCTCTGAAGAAGTAGAAAGGCTGTAAATATTTAGTTTATATTTTATATAAATTATTTAATAATTAAATATAAGTTTCCGACTACTTCAATCGGGTATAAATTTAATATTTAATTATTTAATATTTTTGATTACATCAGTCGGTAATATATTTGACATATTTAATTATTTATTTGTTCCTACTACTTCAGTCGGTTATATATTTAATATAATTAAATTATATATTTAAATTAATTATTTATCAGATTTTCAGCTACAATAATCGGGAACATTGTTACTATATTTAAATTATTTAATATTTTCGACTACATCAGTCGGTTATATATTTAATACAATTTAACTATATAGTTAAATTAATTAATACAACTTAATTAAATATTTAAATTAGTTAATACAATGTGAAAGGATACCGTGTAACTTATATTTTTTATAATTATTTATTTAATAATTAAATATAATATTTTGACCACTATAATCGGATACAAATTAAATATATTTAATTATTTAATGTTTCCGACTATAGTATTCAGATACATTTAATGTATTACAAAGCAGCCTTATGTAATGTATTCAATAATTAATTTTTTGTATAAGGGTATGATTATATGTTTAATGATATATTTATTTAGTATTTCTGACTACAGTGGTCGAAAATATATATTTAATAATTTATTTAAATATGTATTTAATTTTTGTATAAGGGTCTGATTATATATTTAGTAATATATTTATTTAATTATTTATATTTTCGACTACAGTGGTCGGATATACATATTTAATAATTTATTTAAATAATTATTTAATTTTCGTATAAGGGTCTGATTATATATTTACTAATATATTTATTTAATTATTTTTATTTCCGACTAAGCAGACAGAATATATATTTTCCAAAATTTACAACCAAATATTCTGACTGTTGTAATCACAAATAGTATCTGAAAAATATTTTTAGTAAAAAATAAAAATAAAAAAAGTAAATTTTTTGGCTGAAGTAGTCGGAAATTTGCGACTTCTTTTTTTCGGCCAAAAATTTCAGTCGAAAAATAGCGAATTTCTGGTAGTGGTATCTGTCACACCCCCTTTTCAATCGAAAAGAATTGATTTTAAGTTTTTAAAGGATTTTTATTATTGAAGTGACAAAATGAAGATTTGTTTCGAAAATGACTTTTTATATTCAAAACTCAGAGTCGCCACTTGACGTAAATTCGGTGTGCCAAGTCACCTTTGGAAATCCTTTTCAAAACTGTTTCTCTTTAAAACTGATTTGCAAACAAAGATTTCGGCTAAGGAATTCTGTTGACCGCGGGGAAGGTGTTAGGCACCCCTCGATCCGGTGGTTCGACCACGGTCACTTGGTGGAGCATATCAGTTAATTTGACACTACCAAATATATAAATCACATAAAACACACAAAGACAATCCATTAAACACACAAAACAAAACAAATCCAAAATATAGTGTTCAGTCCAATTATTACAACCCAAAATGGAAAAAGTACTGAAAAATAAACTACACTAATCCTAAACAACTCTCCAATGCCTTACCCGATGCCTCGGGCCTTGATCATGAACCTCCTTCGAAGACATAATACGTCGGGGCATTCCCCGATAAATAAGTACATGAAACTTCGGGACATTCCTCGGCCAAATGAATACACTTGAGTCATATACGATAAACTAGTAAACATTCAATGCACATATTTCAAACATTCCATCAATCCGAAAGTTCTAAACTTGCCTACCCGAACCTACTATTTGCCTACCCGATCTTGATCTATCATGGCATTATCATATTCAACAACATCAATGAATCAAAATAAATAACGTTTGCTTTCTATTAATTTTCAATTTCTGTCCCCAATAGCCGATTTTAATTATCAATCAGTGATTAACACATGCTTCGATACACAAACCACCAATCAAGTTTTCAGATCCAAATTCAACAACGAACAAACCCCAATGAAGATTCAATCACGCCAAACACACAAATCATCCATAATTACGCAAAATTAAAAGGAGAAAAGATAGAATTGGACCTCAAGAGCTTTTAATTGATGTATTATTCCGACTAAATCCGATGAAGCTGCGTCCAAAACCTCAAATAGAATACCACAACTCGACTACGAATTATCTCAGCTACAAAATTCTCTAGAATTTGATTCAAAACACAGAAAAACCCACGAGAATACCAATCAAGCCGAAACGAGATGCAGATTCGAACTGAATAATGATGATGAACCAATTTCGGATGGAATTTAAGAAAAAGGGAATCAATGGCGTCGTTTCTTCGATAGACGCACTGGAACAGTAATAATAAACGATGACTGGGTGTTTTCGGATGAACCTGCCGAAACAGTAATGAAAATAAACCACGACGAAATGCTTTTCGGTGGATAATCCGGCGATTCTCAGTATTTTTCATTCGATTTCATCTGGTAATCATGGGAAAAGGAGAAATTCTTTGGGATTTCAGAGTTGGGTTGGTTGAATCGCGACCTACAGTCGATTCCGGCGAAGGTTTCGTCGGAAAAAAAACTCGTTCTCGTCCTCTTTTCAGTCCATTTTCTTTGATCTTTTCTCCCTTTCGATCTCACTCTCGATCTCTCTCTACTGTGTATGCATATGCCAAAAAAGATGAGAATAAAAGAAAGAAAATATGAAATCCTAAAAAATGGAGAGCTCTCTTTTTCGGTCCCTCTCTTCTAGTGAGCTCTATTTCTGGGTGTTTTTGTGATAATGAGATAAAAAGTGTCCCCTTGAAGAAATGCCTCTCAGTGTATTTGTAGAGGGTTTGTGCCTCCCGTGGACCCCTTTGGAATTATGTGATCTGTATATATCTTATGTCATCCATAAAAGAAAGAAAATAGAATGTGGATGATTCTGTTATGGGGCGAGTATTCACTGTGGGCCCCTCTTTTTTTTTGGTTTATTCCTTGTATTGGTATGTATATATTATCAAAAGTGGAACAAAAAACGTGAGGGGAGGGGGTTATGTGGGGTAAGGGTAGGGGTATGGGGTGGTGAGGTAGGTTGTTAGGGGTAGGTGATTAAGATAAAGTTTGTTAGAAAATTAAAATAAGATAAAATTTGTTAGGGAGTTTGTTATTTTTGTTCTTTTATGAGGGATAATTATGCGGTTGGGGGTGCACGGTAGAATAAGGTAAATAGATGAAAAATAATATCGGCAAGGGACGAAATTAGGTGTCTACATCATGCCCCTCTTTGCATGTAAACACAAAGTGTTTTCATACAAAGAAGTAGACACTGAGATAGAATTTTGACCCGACCATTATTCAAAGGAAGAAACAAAAGGAATAAGGACAACCGAGTTGGAGAGTCGAGTGAGGTCCCGTCGAGGCTCCGATCCGCGGCTCTATCATTAAATTGTAGGTTAAGAACATAAATAAAATTACAGAAATCCTAACTATACAGCTTCTTTTGGACTCTTGACTTGAGTTTCATCACCCTATTTTTCAGGCGAGCTCCTGACTTGCAATTTCTTCATCCTGTTCTTCAGGCGGGTTCTTGACTTGCTATTTCAATCTGTTAACTTTTAATTTTTTCACGTTGTTTCTCGACTTTCAACTTCTTCACCTTGTTGCTTGACTTTTCATTTATTTGCCCTGTTCTTTAGGCGGGCTCCTGAAATCACTTCAAAACTAAAAAGTAAATTATCCCAAACAAGGAAATGCATCTTCTATGAGTTAATTGGAATAATTCGACTAAAATGTACGTCTTATAGGAATCAAAGGAATGACTCGACTAAAAGGTATGTTTTATAGGAATCAAGGAAATGACTCGACTAAATGGTACGTCTTATAGGAATCAAATGGAATGACTCGACTAAAAGGTACGTCTTGTAGGAATCAAGGAGAATGACTCAACTAAAAGGTATGTCTTATAGGAATCAAGGAAAATGACTCAACTAAAAGGTATGTCTTATGGAAATCAAGGGAGATGACTCGACTAAAAGGTATGTCTTATAAGAATTAAGGGGGATGACTCGACTAAAAGGTACGTCTTATAGAAATCAAGGGGGATGACTCGACTAAAAGGTACATCTTATAGGAATCAAGGGGGAATGACTCGACTAAAGGGTACGTCTTCTAAGAGTCAAGGGGAATGACACGACTAAAAGGTACGTCTCCTAGAAGTGAAGGTTCAATTTAAGATGTGTATCACCTAGCAAATGAAAACTGAAATCCCTGGATAAGTGTGTCTCCGAAGGATATGGGATGATAAATTTTTACCATGATTTTATTATCAAACCTGTGCAGCAATATTGCTTCCTGCATTTGTAAAAGTGAGGCATTGCAGCCCTTGATGTTTATGCTCTGAAGTCCCTGCTTTGAAGGTAATATGTTTCCTGTTTCATCAAAGAAAACTTGTGAGTTTAAAACACGGTGACTGGTTTGTGGATTTAGCTTTCGCGGCAATCGCTCTTGCTCTCATTACATTTACCCTTGCTTCCAACCGTTAGCATGGATCATTGACTTGCTGCATCATTGACCTAAACTCAGGTTGTTAAGAGTGACTCTGAAACAAACACAGTATTTCTGCTTTGCCATGTTTCTCAGATAAATCCTTTGCGCTTTGGTATTTCCATGGGTTTCCAGACTTGTCTGTTGACAAAACTCTCTGCATGTCCTTTTTCGGCTCACAATCATGTCTCTTTCATGTGCTGGTTATTGTCTTGCTTTGTGCAATTAATGAAGCTGGTAGCCAATTTTGAAATCTTTTCTCACTTATTTTTTATGACTCAAAGACAAGAGAAAAAATGAAAATAATTTTTTATTTGGTTAACTAACACAAGAAAATAAAATAAAAATAAAGAGAAGAAAGAAAATACAATGAATGTCCCCATTTGAAACAAAGAAATGAAAATTTATCTAGAAAAGACAGTCAACTCTAATGATTATGTCATGCATTTTGGATTAAGCTGCCTGATCTTTCCATCCAAACTTCTACCAATTGTTGTTGAGTTAATGGCCTTGAAACTGAGTTGCTTCCTTAGGCCAAATTCATTCGGAAACCTCATTCGGCTAGTGGCACCTTGAAAGGTTTTCACTAACAAACATGTTTCTTTCTCTCAGCTCAGTATTGCCTTATGGTGCCCGTAAGGGTTTTCACCAATAAGACTCTCATTTTTATTTCTCTCAACTTGTCATCACCTTACGGTGCCCGTGAGGGTTTTCACCAATAAGACTCTCTCATTTTTATTTCTCTCATGATTTCTTATACTGAGGAAGACAAGTAGTACCCAAAATGCATCATCATATCCATTGCATACTTAGCCTTAACATTCTCAAAGATTGATCTAAAAGTCTTTCTTTGGTTGTAACTTGAATTTTGGATAAAGTTAGAAAGAAGGGATGACATGAGGCCCAAACGACACTTGAAGTGGTGTAGGACTTACAACTTTTGGAATCGACTCAAACAAGGAGGATTAACTTATGCCCCAGTTTCTTTTGACTGGGCAATTCTAAATTTTTATTTGGTTGAACCAAGCCCTGAGTAGGGCAGCCTACTTATCTCACCCTCGAGAGAGGAAAATCAGGTCATGCGTAGTTCTGGCAGCTTATTATTTTTTTGCTTGATTCTGACTTTTTCTTTTATTTTTTTTACTCTTTTATTGACTTTTTTTTTGGGACCTTCTGACTCTATTTTTTCTTAACGCTCTTTTCTTTTCCTTCTTTTGGACATATTTTTTCTCTCATTTCTTTTTGAAACTTTCTTACTCTGTTGTTTTGCTCGACACTTTTATTTTAAGCTTTGTTGACTCTATCTTGATTCCAAAAGAGGGGTATGAAAGAAAATAGGACTAAAGCTCAAATGGGGTAAACAAAGGATGACACGATGTTTGGATAGCAGAATGAAATGCCTTCATCATATCAATCCTTGAAAATGCAAGTACATATCATGCAATATGAAAGTGAGAGATGAAGATCATTTGTGATATTTTTACAACACTAATTTTAACTGAGACTGTGTGTCGCTACTTCTTCTGCCAACTCCATCTTTATTGTACATTCCTCATGCTTTCGTGGAGCTAATTTTTCTATTCCTTTTGATGTAGGATCACACATCCACTATTTGACCAAATTGAGACATGTCTTTCAAATGCTGACCAAGTTAATCTCACGATTCTTAAAATAATTTCCTTAATTTTCAAAGAAGGCTTCAACTTGATCACCAAATGCCTCATCACTCTATCTATTTTCTCAGACGCTCTCTTTTTCTAATTTTAATCCTTTGATTCAATACTCATGCTTAAATTGGATTTTAAGATCTGGCTGAAAATTTTCCTAGCATGTCATATCACTAGAGTTAACATAAAATGTACTATGTAAAGAAAACAAACAAACAAGAGCACCCCATGGAGAAACACTAGGATACAAACAAGCCCGAACGAAGATCAATCTTAGAGAAACATCTAGCACCCTGAAGTTGATTAAAAAGATCATCAATACTGGAAAGAGGGTACTTATTATTCACTGTCACCTTATGCAACTGACAGTAGTCTATATACATCCGAAGAGACCCACCTGTCTTTTGCACAAAAAGTACAGGAGCATCCCATGGAGAAACACTAGGATTTGTGAACCCTTTATTAAGAAGATCTGCTAATTGCTCTTTGAGCTTCTTTAATTTAGTCAAAGCCACTCTATAAGAGGGAATGGAAATAGGATGAGTGTCTGATAGAAGATCAATCCCAAAATCTATTTCCCTATTGGGAGGAATTCCGGGAAGATCATCGGAAAACACTTCAGGAAATTTATTAACCTCAGGGACAGATTGCAAAGAAGGACTTTCCAAGTCAGAATCCTTAACCCAAACTAGATGACATAGACACCCTTTTAAGATCAACTTTTGGGCTTTAAGATAAGAGATAAACCTCCTTTTAGGCACTAAGGAAATTCTCTCCCATTCTAATACCAACTCATTAGGAAAATAGAAACTGACCTTTTGGATCCTACTATCCAAAGACGCATACCACGTATGAAGCCAATCCATCCCCAAGATAACATCAAAATCCACCATATCCAGCTCTATCAAATCCACCGATGTCTTTCTATGGAAAATAGACACCACACAACCCCTATAGATTTTTTAGCCATAATAGAATCACCCATCGGGGTAGACACATAAAAAGGGTCAAAAATACTTTCTGCACCAAAACCAAATACAAAACCCCATAAGGGATCACATAAGAAATGGTAGACCCCGAGTCAAGCAAATAACACATATCACGAGAGAAGAGTTATAACATACCAATAAAAACATCTGGAGATGCCTCAGATTCTTAGAGAGTAGCAAGTGCATAGAGGCGATTCCTACCAATGTCGCTACCAGAATTAGTGCCCTTTGGTGTAGGAGCTGAAGATGTGGCAACCATAACTTTACTAGCCCAAGTGGCAACTCTGGCTAAAGGATAATCTCACTGCATATGACCCATCTGACCACAATTATAGCATTAATTCCTCCCCTTCTCATAATAACCATGATGAATGTTCCCACAAAAATGACAAGGAGGATAAGGTGGGGCTGACTGAGCTCCACTACTTTAAGACTGGGCAACTAGTGCCTTAGAACCACCGCTAGCCTAAGAATGACAATCACCCAAAGGCATAGGATAGGGAGCACTGGCAGACGAATAAGAATTGACCCATTTCTTCTTTTTGATCTATTATCGCTATGAATAGAACACTGGAACTCCACATTAGAGACGTCCCCATGAGGTAGTTGATCGTAAACGTTACTACACCAAGAAGCCTGAGAAGGACTATTAGGTACAAGTGGAAGTCCTCATGGAGAAACAAAATTAGGAGTTGGGACCCTAGACTGGGTTGCACTTCATACACTGGTTGAGTCCCCTCCACACTTTCATCAGGTAGGACAGAGTTCCCCGTAGAGTTTATATGAATGTCAAATCTTTGAGAAGGCATGGTCTGAAATGCGAGAAAGCCAGGAGTTAGAGAAGTTTCATAGCACTAGACTCTATTGCCCAAAAATAAAACACAAGAAAGGAAAATATTTCTAAATGCTTAGTAGCCTTTTTCTTATAAGTGGGGCATGCTACACATGCATAAAATGAATCTACTCGACATGACTTTGTAAACACCTAATGACTCTAAATCGTGCTTTGATACCATGCTTGTCATGACCCAAACTAGGGCTTGGTCGTGATGGGTATCTCAAATCCACTATGGAACGGAGACCACCCTATTAATCCAACCTCAAGAGCACAATAATAATAATAATAATAATAATAATAATAATAATAATAATAATATTAATAATAATAATAATAAAAATAATATAGAAGCCAACTATACATAAATAATAAGATAAATGAATGACTCACTAAAACTTAGAGTTAAAATAATAACCAACCAACCATATCTGTCCACAATAGCCTCTAAAACCAGAATACCAAATAGGTCGGGACATGACCCTGACCATGACCAAAAGAATCCAAAATTGCTGAGTTAAAATAAAAGAATATGGAAATGATAAGGCCTTTCGGAGGATGAAAGCTCACCACTTTACAGCTACTCGACAAACATGCTTATCGACATAACACGACATAGGGGTAAAATAAGTTTCTTCAAACTCTACATTATATAATAATGTAGCATCCTAGGATGGCCAGTGGGATAAACACTGGCATGTAACTCAGAATAGGGATAAAATAATGCCATGTCCAAAACCAAACTAAACCACATGCACACATTGTATATACATATATAAAAGATGTTGGGATAGGAACAAGGTTTAATCATGATATTTAAAACCATTATCCTAGATTATGTAGCTCTAATTATCCTAAGGGAACCACGAGTTATATGGATTCAGCTCCCCCTACTAAAAGGGCCCAGTGCTTATTAGTCGCACGAATCAGAGAGGAAGGTCCAAAGCCACTGAGGCTCTAACCATTTCATAAAAATGTATAATATGTGAACTATGCACACAGTCCTAAAGACTGCCACACTGGAAAATATGGTTTCCAGTATCAGTCATTTCGGGACCTCTACCTTCCACGGTGAGCTATACAATCCCCTTTAAGCCCAAATTAAAACTATTTAATCCATCAACCAATAAGTCTTTTAATGATGAATTTACTATTGGTATCGCTATACCAAATAAAGTTAAGCTTGCTATGCAATTCCATTATGCTATTCCAAAACTAATTAGCCATATTGACTCTAAATTTCTAATTTAAAACCAATCCATGTCCACCCAAGCCTTTTAAAAACAATTTATTTTTCATTAACCATTTATGCATTGCAAGGTTTCAAAAGTGAAGTAGATTATATATATGTCCATGTTTCAAAACTAATTTCACAAGTTGGGTTGAGGTTAAAGCCAATTTCAAACCATTGAACCATAAAATTTGGGGAAACCAATTTTACCTATCCCAATTCCCACACCCATGCATTTATTTAGTTCAAAATCATGAGAATAAAACATAAATAATGAATTCAAAACCATAGGATCCTAATTCATGAAACAACTATTCCAAATCCTTCAACCCATATTTAATACCTAATAATTAAACCATATGGAAAATAATTTCACACATGTTTTTGTATAAAATTATTTCACGGAAGAGATACATGCCTGAAACACATAATAATTTGTAATTAATTTGAAGTTTGGAGCCCAGATGATAAATGCACAGTGAAATCTTTGAATGTTCTTGCGTTTTATGTTTGAGAGTGAAATTGGGGGATTTGATCTTTGAAAACTAATGGGAATGGGACTATTTTATGTTTAAAAGTCGTGAAAAAGATGTAAAGACCAAAAGCCCCTCACCCTTAAGTGAAAAAAAGACTAGACTAAAATTACATCTTGTCGTGGCACGCCAATATCACAGAGGCTATCTTCTGTGCGACACCAATATTACAGAGAGTAACCTCCATGACACAGCGATAGCACGGAGGATCACTGCCTTGAAGTTCCCAATTAGCCCTGACCCCTTTTTAAAAATTCTAAAAGTTTCTCAAATTACCCTTTTAACATCCCTAAGAATAATTCAAGTAAAAATCAATATTACAAACACGGAAAGGCCAAAAATAAATTGATCAAAATTTAGGGGTCTTACACTTTCCAATAAATTCAATCTTAAAATAAGCATATTAAACAAATTAAGGATTTATGTAAATGATATGAAAATCATGTCAATAATGAGATGAGTATACACCATAAAAGGCATTTTTGTTACCGAAATCTTTTCCCTATAATAATCTCTATGTATTTTTATTGTTGATCTATTCTACTATTTATTTTTTGTTGTAAGAAGTCATGTAACTAAAATAACATTATTTTTGATGGACTATAACACCAAATCTCCAAATATTTTTGGTTTGTGGTCCATTGGAAAAAGGTAGTTTGGTTGATTTATGCATTTAAATGGCTAATATATAATAACAACCTAACTTTTGTAACAATATTTGACTATAAAATGGGAGGAGGGGCTAAAATAAGGATGTGCTGCTGATTGGGCGGATAATTATATTTAACGGTTCACTTATTGATTATCGTCTTTTAAATGTACTAATACGATATCCATCAGATAAGATAAAAGATGATTTGGTATTAGATTAACAATTAACGGACAATTATCAAGTGGTGTATCAAACAAATCTAAGATACAGTGAAATATCGAGTGATTATCTATATGTTTTTCATTTCTGCATTGACTAAGTTGTTTGTTTATATTGTGATTTATCTATTTATCAATCTTTTAGGCTTGTTATCTTTACTTATCTTATTTTCTACTTTGCTCATGCATTCACGAAAGAGGTGAAGGATAGGTTTATTGATGTTTTAAAGTCCTATTTAAGTGGTGTGACTGCCGTCTCTTTATCGAAGGATAGTGATGATAACAATGATGATCTAAATTAGGTGGTAATCATGTGTCAACACATTCTATTCATAGTGTGGGATCGAGTAGGGAAGGATAGTGTTTAACATATCGAAAAATGTAAAATTTGTTGAGTGTGTGTCAGTACTTGAGGAAATGTTGAAGGACATTGGTAGCTTCATCGATGAGGAGGATTGAGATGAAGAAGAAGAATAAATAACAGGATCAAGGTAGTGTACTTGAAATTTGGTAGTTTATAATTATTTTTCTTGTATACATAAGCTTCTACAAAATTTTATACAAGCTTCTATGATAACCAGACAAAACTTATTAATAAAAAATAATTATAAACGATAAAATTTTGAGTATATTATTTTTATCCTTTTCTTTTTTATTTTTCTTCTTCTTAATCCTTCTCAATCTCTATTCATTGATAAAGGCAATAATATCCTCCAAAGATTCCTCAAGTACTAACACATGCTCGACCAGTTTTTCGTTTTTCAATTTTTTTACCATAACCTTTTTCCCACTCGATCTCGCACTATGCATAATATGTATTGACATATATTACAACCAAAAGTTGAGTTCATGATGACACTTAGGTCGATCCAACCTTGATAAGCAAGCCAAGTGTCAAGACCAAAATCCAAGGGTCATGATGGAACTTGTCGTGGCAAACCTTGACAAGTAAGCCTATCACACAAATAGATACAAAAGATAATTAAGGTACAAATCCCAAGTTAAGGCTTTTATAACGAAGACAAACCATACATGTGTAATAAATGTGAAGGAACATAGCCAATAACAATACTATAACTCCCCAAAACCTAATGTCAACAGTGTAAGAACATATCTAATACAACTCAAATCCAAACGAAATACATAAGATGTTCAAAATACAAGAGGAACTTTGTCTCTAAAATGAAAGTAAAGACACAGGATGCATTTGTTTTTATTAAGATTCAAACATCTAAATTTGAATGCATATTTGAATGATTAAGATGATATCTTTAGATCTAAAAACTAAATGCTTAAGACTATTTCTTTTTCAATATTTGTATATGCAAAATTTATTTATTTGCATATATAATAAAAAATAAAAAAAATAATAATTATATATTAGAAAAAAATTTGATTTAATACAAAAAAATATTATTTGATTGAAAAAAAAATATATATTTTTTAGTGATAATGGAGATGGTTTGTAATGGTGGTGGTGATGGTAGTAATGATTGATGTTACTGATTAGTAATGTTGGTGGTGATAGTTGTGATAGTAAATATGTTTGGTATTGTAGTGACTGTTATGATGGTGGTGATTGATAGTGGTCGTGGTAGTGATGTGAAGTTGGTTGATGTTAGTAGTTGGAAGTGTTGATTGTGATAGCTTAAAAACGAATGCATGATGGTTGATGATGTGTTAGTGGTAGTTGGAGCTACTGTTAGCTGTGATAGTGGAGATGATTATTAGTAGATATATACTGTAGTGATGATACTGGTTGAAGTAGTGGTAGAGGTGGCGACATCGATGACAATGATGGTGGTAGTGGTGGCCGAAGAATGTGTGGATGCTGATGAGTGTTAGTGGTAGTTATAGTGACGCTAGTTGTGATGGATGTGTTGGTTAGTAATTGGGATTGACCGATAGTAGTTGATAAAGGTTGTATTGGTGGTGTAGGCATTGGCATAGGCATTGATGGTGGTGATAGCAGCGAATATAATTAAAAAAATGGAGGTGGTAAATATGGTAGCGGCTGAAAATAGTAGTTTGTTGCAATTATGATTGTTAATGGTGGTTGTGATAGTGGAGGTGGTTGGTGGTGCTGGTTGACAATAGTGGTGGTGGTAGAGATGGTTAGGTGTGGTGACTGATGATTATGGATAGAGTAGTGGTGAATATTATCCAACGCAAGAATACCTCTTAATGATTAAGGCCTCATTTGTTAGCACTTAATGGAGGTCTGAATCTAAATGGTTCAGACTTCAGTCCATTAAGTGTATTTGTTTTTTTTTTAAACTACCTCTTAATGTATCTGAAATCCTCTGAATCAGTCAGATATGAAAAAGAGTCTGAATACGATTCATACTCTTTCTAAAACTTAATATATTCCCTCAATACTATTCAGATATGCTTGTATGTGAAAATCTAATCGATCTTTCGAACTCAACAGTTTTTATATAAACTACAAATTTATATTAATAAATAATAATACGTCTAAATCTATAATCTAAAAGCATAGTGCATTCAATACTATAAATCTTATAATTTGCCTCCATCCACCAAGATTATATACTGTATAATAAAATCAGCACGTCAAGATTATACATCGAAGTTGGGTGAATAATAAAGGATCGTTTGGTAAAAGAGATAAAAAAATAATTTTAAGATAAAATTTAAAATTAATTTTATTTTATATTTAATATAACTTAATTTTTAATATAATAATATAATATTTTATTATTTTTTAAATTTGAATTGCATATTTATTACAAATAAATAAATTACGTATATTCAGATGTTAAAAAAACAAACAGTCTTAATAATTCAGTATTTAGATCTAGAAACAACGTCTTAATCCTTCAGACATTCATTCAGATTCAGACGTCTTAATCTTAAGGAAAACAAATGAGGCCTAAGACTTAGTTCCAGATCTGAATGATTAAGACCTATTCAGAGCCAAAATCTTAATGAAAAATAAATGCACTTAATATTCTAAAGTCTGAATCATTTAGATTCAGACCTCCATTAAGTGCAAACAAATGAGGCCATAGTCTATAAAGTAAGGTAGCAGAAGACATCTAGACACTTGAAAATCACCCATTACCTTGAAAAGCACCAAATACCGACCGAATCAAGCAACGTAGGGCACACCCAAACCTGAATTTGCATCAAACGGTATAGTAGGAGTGAGTATGGTGCACTTGTCCTCAGTAGGTATCACAGGCTGACCGAGCAAAGTAGAAAATAAAACATACAAAACTACACACTAACGGCATGTCATGTGTAATTAGAAAATATCCCACAACGGTAGCCCACACCGCTTGCACTAATAGTTCGAATATATATCACACATATTGTAACAACACCAGATAAGCACCACAATATACATTGTATCACAAACAAGTAGAACAAATAAGGACAACATATACAAGATTATCAGGTACAAGTAAAGGAAGATAGAACAATTAGGTAAGTGACAAACTAAAACAGATACACAATCACATCACAAGCATAATGAAGTCAATACAATGAGAATGATGATGATGATGTATGAGGTTGCAACACTACCACCGAGACTGTCGCATAGTCTCTGTATACATATATGAAGCTAAAGCTTCCTGATGTAGGACCCATGGGGGTTGGTCAATCCGTATACAATCCATATATCATATCTCCTCCCTGACATATCCCTCGGGGAGGGTTTTATAAGATGTCACATTTCTGTCATAAAAAGGTGTTGCCATTGTTTCTCAATATCTCCATGGTGGTACCAATGTTTTATAAATATGACATAAGGATGAAATGCGTACAACCAACCACAATGAGTATATCCACATTAACCACAATGAGTATTTCCACAATCACGTGAGCCAAATATCCATTCATTATTTTCAACCATTCATGAATTTCCACATATTTTAGATGCCAATGAAATATGAATACATCACAATACATAAGTGATACCACAACACACCTTTTTCATCAACAAGATACGATTATCATTATGTATACAAGGCATTCATTATCACATAGGACCCCACACGATCACTCATATCATATAATGACTCAACAACCAATAATTATATCATATATCAGCCCCCACACGCGCACAAAACATTAAGATAACAATTTCATGATTAATTCCCATCTACTTAACATGCATTTTGTATACAAATTAACTACCCAACCTAGTCTGAAAGAGTTAAGCCATAACCTACCTTGAAGTCCAAAAATCAAAACAAAGCCTTAGATCCCAAATCCTTATGCCTCACGAATAGTACCAAAATCAACTAAAACATCAAAATATAGTATCTACATATTAATAGAAAGACAATGACACCCATGTTGCCTAATTTTGATTCGGGGTCAAAACGGACCCGCGAAATATTTTTTTAAAAAAGAAGGAAAAAATCATAACTTTCTTTTAAAAATATGTTCCCCATGTTTTTAGAAGTCTATAGATGAAAACCCAAGCAAAAATGAGTTAAAAATGAGGTCTAAATCGAAGAAAAACTATTTTTAAATTTTACCAGAAAAATCTTTGAAATCCATTTAAAAATTGAGAATCGAAGTTGTTTTGAAGATGATATTGAGGAAAACTAGTAATTACAGGATTAAGAACATTATTCAAGTTAAAAGGTGTTGAATTTGGGGCTTAATTCGGAGAAAAATAAGGACTGAAGAAATTAATTGAAAGAGGTGTATTCAAGATTACTCAGCTTAAAAGTGAAGAAAATAGCTCAAAATTGCAAAACCCTAAGCTCCAAGTCTCAAAATGGTGAAAATGGAAAAAACCCGATATATATATACCTAGGGGTCATGATCGCGGAGCAGGGTTGTGAATGTGGCACTTCGCCCATCAAGGGTATCACGATCATGACACCTCGACTACATCCCCAATCACGATCGCGATACTCCTATTGCGATCGCGGGTGCACCAAAAAATAGGTGCACCAACTGGGAATTTGGTTCAATCCAAGTCTTCGCAGGCCCCTTGGGATTCATTCAAAATCCCATGAATGTAAATGAGCTATGCTACCCTATCAAATACGGTGCTACGGACTCAATGACGATATCAAATTTTTTAAAAAAGATGTTTCAGAAAGTTGACCCTCGAAATTCAAAATTATAATTTTCCAAATCGAAGGTCAAAATGAGATTTAAAAGCCATAAACCACACCAACCATGTTATCACCCTAAAATTGATGTTTCGGATCTGCTGGAGCAGTCTGTTCAGCCATTCGTCGCATGGATTGAAAGATAACCACTAAAGTCCATAATAAGGCTCTCGAAGCCACCAAAAATCATAATATCTCATAAAT
This sequence comes from Capsicum baccatum var. pendulum, assembly GCA_030864225.1. Taxonomy (NCBI): domain Eukaryota; kingdom Viridiplantae; phylum Streptophyta; class Magnoliopsida; order Solanales; family Solanaceae; genus Capsicum; species Capsicum baccatum. Next base: position 87,915,854 of record CM061558.1, on the reverse strand, counting down.
GACAACAAAATAAATCAGGAACTATGCCAATTACTCCCACACCTCAAAAATACTAAAATGCAATAGTGGGTAGGTTAAAATAGTCAAATCACAAAAAAATACATATTTCATAAAAAAATAGGTCATTATATCCTCCACCACAAAAAATCTCGTCGTCCTCGAACTAAAGGCAATAGAACTACCTAAATTAACAAAGAGCTGGGGATAATAACTACACATATCAGACTCGACCTCCCAAGTAGCCTCATCTATACGTTGAGGCCTCCACTAGACCTTAACCGCATGAATAACTCTAGAGCACAATTGTCTAACATCCCTATTCAATATGGAGACTGACTCCTCAACAAAAGATAACCTCTCATCTAACTGAATCGACTCTCAACGAATGTTATGAGACTCATCTGGAATGTAACGATGAAACATAGAAATATGAAAAACTAAGTGAACTAATAAATCTGGGGGCAAAGCTAACTCATAAGCCACATCACAAATAGTCCAAAGAATCTCAAATGGACCAATATACATGGGTTAAGATTGCCCCTCTTTCCAAACTTTATTACACCTTTTATGGGTGAAACTCAAAGGAAAACACGATCATCTACACCAAATCTCAGGGCACGAAGTCGACGATCTGCAAAGAACTTGTTCCTTCTCTAGACTACATAAAGCCTATCTTAAATGATCCAAACTCCAAAGAATCATGAAGAAAATCTGTACCTTGAGGTCTAACCTCAGAAATATCAAACCAACCTATAAGCACGGAGCATATCCTCTAAAACTGAATAGTTTGTTATGAATGACTATTAGTCGGGGGTGAAATATTGTGCTAACGTCAACTCATGTACCCAACTCATCCTGAAAAGTCTTTTAAAAGTAAGAAGTAAATACAAAACCTCAATATGAAATGATAGATACAAGCACACCATATAGTCGCACAATCTCTCGAATATAGATATGGGCCAGCCTTTCAGCACTGAAGACCTACACAAGAATAAAATGCGTAGACTTGGTCAATCGATCCACGATTACCCAACTACTATCAGATCTATGAAAAATGCAAGGCAACCCAATCATGAAGTCCATACTGATCCGTTCCCACTTTTACTTAGGAATGAGTAATCTCTAAAGTAATCCACTAGGTCTCAAATACTTGGCTTTCACCTGCTAGTAACAAAGGCAATGAGCTATAAAATCTGCTACATCCTTCCTTATACCACCCCACTAGTAATGCTATCTCAAATCACGATACATCTTAGTCACTCTCGGATGGATAGAATACCTAGAACAATAGGCCTCCTCCAAAATCAATCTTATCCAATCGCCTACTCTCGGCATACAAACTCGACCTCCAATCCTTAAAACACCATAGGAATCAAGTAAGGCTTCCTTTACATCACCCCTCAACACTTTATCCTAAATTATCCTCAATCTAACATCATTAAACCAATGAGCTCTAATATGTTTCATAAAAAAAGACCAAATCTTCACTGATGCCAATACACACCCAGGTATCGAAATATCAAGCCTAACCATCTGGTTAGCTAAAGACTGAGCCTCTAAGGCTAAAGGCCTCTCCTAGGTCAAAAGATGAGCCAAGCTACCAATGCTAGTTGACTTCCAATTCAAGACATCTGCAACCATATTAACCTTGGCTGGATGATAGAAAATGGTCAAGTCATAATCCTTGAGCAACTTAAGTTAACAACGTGCCTTATATTAAGATCTTATTGGGTAAAAAAGTACTGAAGGCTACGATGATCCGAGAAAATCTCACAACATATTCCATGCAAATAATGCCTCCATTACTTCAAAGCAAAAACAGCCATGCACAGCTCTAAATTATGGGTAGGGTCATTCTTCTCATGGGGCTTTAATTGACAAAAAACATAAATAATTACCTTACCCTTCTGCATCAACACCACACCTAAGCCAACACTTAAAGTATCACAAAAAATGGTAAATCCCATGCCCTCTTTAGGTAAAGTTAAGATAGGAGCTAAGACAACAAATCCTTGAGATTTTGGAGGCTCGCCTCACAAGCATCAGACCACTAGAAATAAATCTTTTTCTGAGTTAACTTGGTTAATGAAGCTGTAATGAATGAGAAACCCTCAATAAAACACCAATAATAGCCTGCCAACCCAACAAAACTACAAATCTCAAAGGGTGAAGTAAGTCTAGCCCAATCAAGAACCGCTATATTCGTGGTTGGATCAACCATAATACCCTCCTTAGTTACTACATAACCTAAGAAAGAAATAGACTACAATGAAAACTCACACTTGGAGAACTTGGCATACAACTTCTCATTCTTTAATCTCTGAATCACAATCCATAAATACTCCTCATGCTTAGCCTATAAATTGAGATATCATCTATAAATATAATAACAAAAGAGTCGAGATACGGTCAAAACACCAAGTTCATTAAATCCATGAACGCAACAGAGGCATTGGTCAACCTAAAGGACATGACCAAGAAATCATAATAACAGATCAAGTCCAAAAAGTTGTCTTTGAAATATCTGATGCTCTAATCCTTAACTGGTGATAACTGGATCTCAAATTAATTTTTGAAAATACCGTAACACCTTAAAGCTGATCAAATAAATTATCAATACGAGGCAGATGATACTTATTCTTAACCATTACCTTGTTTAACTGTTGATAATCAATACATATATGCATGGACCCATTCTTCTTCTTTAAAAACAAGATGGGCGTACCCCAAAGTGATACACTAGTGTAATATCTCGTATTTCCCTAGCGTAATTTAACTCTCAGTACATGAGTATTCATATATAAATTAATTAAAGTACTCAGGATTTTTCAGTCTAGAACTTACCATTTCATGGAAAATTCAGTCAGCTTTTCAATGATATAAAATTCACCCAAATTCGATACTCGAGCAAAGAGTTAGAGCCATTTTTTAAAGCAGTGTGCTTCTGACACATCAGTCCATTGCGGAGACCAGCCAAATGGAAGTCATTAGTTTCCATTACAGCTCTACAATAATGGCGCGTCGCACTAATGCTCCAGTTCAGAATTGTCATTTTTCATTATTGCAACGCGATCCCACCGTGTCGCGTCACTAGCTATTTACCCAGTTGTCAAATTCTAGTGAGGCTCCAGGATGGTGCCGCATCGCGCTAAGGGTCCATTTTATGTTCGTCCCTTTTTGAACAGTGCCAGTCCTATTCCAGTGGCTCACAGCGATGCCACTGTGTTGCGGTGCAGGCTAAACTCAGGATTTTTAGTGAAAAAATTTAATTCATTCCTATGGGTAATTTGGTATTTTTCCAAGGCCCGTCTAAATAGAAAATTAAACCCCAAAATAACCTATTATTTCATTATTCACTCACTTTCTCTCAAGATTAAAATATTCTCTCTCAAAGGGCAAAACCCTAGCTTCATGAAATCAAGAACAAACTCAAGAATTCCTACCAGAACCTTTAAAAACTTTTATTCTCAGGTATGTTAGGTGTTCATTCATGGGTTCCTTTCACCCATGAAGTTCAAGAATCCCTTTTGAAACTTACAAGATCTCAGATTTATGAATTCCATGCTTGAAATTGACTGTATTCATGTTGAGGATAGTAATTGGGTTTTAATTCATAATTAATTTTAAGTTTCCATGAAATTAAAATAGTTTATGTGATGAATTATGTGAATTGTATGCTAAACCCTTTAAATTACAATTGGGTATTGTATTCATGATGTTCATGTGTTGACCATTATCTTGTAAAATAATTTATGATCCCCAATTATTTACTAAAATGCCTATATGAAGTAAATAGTGGAATCATGACATATCGTTATGTAGTCCTAATCATGTACAAACTTATGCCCTACAAGTTTTTGATAAAATGTCTCTATGAATGAATTATGAACAAGTGGACAATGTTATTCTTTTCAAGATAATGCTATGCTTTATTTTCATGCTATCGAGTCTTGGGGGTCTCTAATACCCGATAATATAGTTGTTTACCCAGAGCTTTAGTAGTTACAAAATATTTTCAGTCATGTCCCCAAATAGTAAGTAGTTAGGCAGTTACAAAACTCAGTGAACTCAGTCAGTTACAGAACTCAGCGAAACTCAGTATCAATCTAGTTCAGCTCAGTATAGTAATCAGTGTCATTCAGATGGGAGTAGGATTCAGCACCAAGTAAACCCAAGAATGGAGGCTCACCTGCCAATATAGGGTGTGATTGTTAGAACCAGTCCTTGCATTCCAGAACTATGTAGCCAGCACAGGTTGAGACATCAACCTGCCAGTTGAGGGTTGATGAGGTGTCTTACCTGCCAGTTGAGGGTACCACCATTCTCATTCAGGGCACCTTCCAGATGAGGGTGACTCTTATACTTGTCTTTACTCGTGGCATGGTACTGACACTCTTCCAGCTGAGGTTACCGATTGGATCCTAAATTTCTTTAGAAAGGGGTATATTAGTTAGATGACTACCTCCCGCAGTCTCAGTATAGAACTTAGTTTAGTTCTACAGAATCTGGACTGTCAAATATAGTCACTCAGTGTCAATTACTCAGTTATCAGTGACTATACATATCAGTTACTCAGTATAAAAAATCAATACTCAGCTTCAGTTAAAGCTCAAATATGGTATTCATATTATGCACAATATTACATACTCAGTATTTTACAGAAGTTTTAGTTATCCATGTACTCTTACTCAGTTATTCCATATCATTCAGTGAGTTATTGTTTATGCAGATGAACCCTTGCATTCAACCTTACCTTATCTACCATACCATTACATTCCACGTACTGATGCATACTTTCTCTTTGTGCTATGATGTCTTATATCATAGGTTCGGATGCTCAGGTTCCTGACCGCACTTAGATAGATTCAATTAACAACAGTAGATTTAGTAGTGAGTCCTCATCTATCAAGGATATACTTTTATTTTAACATTATATTAGATTCAATATTTTAGTAGTCGTAGTTAGTTGGGGGCTTGTCCCATCAACTTCACTTTCAGATAGTTTGGTTAGAGGCTTTTCAGACTAGACTAGTTTAGATAGTATTCAGTTTTCAGCTATTATTGTCAGATATTATTATTATCAGTATTCAGATTATGAACCTTATGGAATTTTATCCTATGTTCTACATTATTACAGTATTATTATTCAGTAACCACAACAGGTACCAGTCATAGGTTAGTTTGTGGTCCTTCGAGGTCGTAAGCACCGTGTGGCGTCTGAGGTGTAGACTTGAGGCATTACAAACTTGGTATCGGAGACTAAGGTTCAATTGAGTCTTAGGGAGTTTGAAATCCACGTCTAGTAGAGTCTTGTGCATATGTTTTTAGCGCAACATACTTATGGGCAAGAGGCTATGATCGTTTTTAGGAAAAATTTCCCTTCTTTCAGTATTCATGTCATGCGAGTGAGCATGAGCTCAAGTTAAACTCTCAGTCTAATCCTTTTTTACCACCGTATACTGAACATGCTTCCCAAAAAGAACAACAGAAAAAGAATAGGAACTCAGCCAACACCTCAGCCCATTCACGTAAATCTCCTGGATGAGCATGTCCCTCATGCAAAATTCAAAGCTGCATTTACTACTCTAGCCTATTCTGTAGCTGCTCAGAATGAATGGCCAACTGTTATTTTAGCCAACCCAGTGGCAATACTGCTGTATCCATAATTTGGGACTTTAACCAAATGAATCCTCCCTTATTCTCAGAATCTAAGCCTGAAGAGGATCCACAGGAGTTCCTCGATTAGGTTCAAAAAGTCATAGATATCATGGGAGTGATATCTAGTGAGTGTGCTGAGTTAGCTACCTACCAGCTACAAGTTATAACTCATACGTGGTTTAAGTAGTAGAAGGTAGACAAGGGCATAGATACAGAGCCCATAGAATGGAAAGAGTTTGCTACTGATTTCCTAGATAGATTCTTTCTCTTAGAGCTGAGAGAAGCCAATGTGTTAGAGTTCATCAATCTCAGGCAAGAAAACATGAGCGTGAAAGAGTATTACCTTAAGTTTACTCAGTTAGCCATGTATGCTCCCCATGTAGTAGTAGACAATAGGTCCAAAATGAGCAAGTTCATGTTTGGGGTATTAGAGAGTATGGTTAAGGAGTGCAAAATTATGATGTTCATTAAGGTGATGGACATATCCAGGCTCATGGTCCATACTCAACAAATATAAGAGGCTAAGAATAAGGAGAGAGGGAGAACAAGAGATCTATAATAGGTAGCTTTAATTTCACTCAGCCTAAGTTAGAAGGTGGTAACCGTTCTCAGTTTCATCCAAAGTCCTTTGTTCCAGCTCTGTCCTTAGCTAGTGCTCCAGTACCTAAATTCAAAAATGGTAAAAAAGATAGGGTGCTCGTCTCTAAATCTTAGGGTAGTGTCAGCAATGCTCGAATAAATTCTCTTTGTCAGAAATGTGGCAGAAACCATCAGGGTGTCTGCAGGGCTTGCACTGATGTTTGTTTTGGGTGTGGCAAAAAAAGCCATAGAATTAGAGATTGTCCTTAGTCAGGTTCTTAGGGTCATTACAATCTTTCTTCAGCCCAGTTCGATTGCCTAAATTAGTAGGGTTCCACTTCCAATGCCACTAGTGGGCAATGCCTAAACAGGTCATTGGTGTGTTATAGATCTTCCATTTACATGTATATGCCTTATTAGATCTAGGAGCTTCTTTGTATTTTCTAACTCTTTACATTGCAGTCAACTTCAAAGTCAAACCAGAAATCTTAATAGAACCTTTCTCAGTCTCTACCCAGTGGGTTAGTTTATCATATCCCGATGGGTATACAGGAACTGTCCAATTATGATATCTCAGAAAGTCACTTCTGCAGACTTAGTAGAGTTACAGATGATAGATTTTGACATAATTATTGGGATGGATTAGCTCTATTTATGCTATGCCTCAGTTGATTGTAGAAACAAAATTATTCATTTTCAGTTTCCAAATGAACCAGTCCTTGAATGGAGGGGTAGTACCACAACGCTTAAAGGTCAGTTAATTTCATACCTTAGTGCGAGAAAAATGATATCCAAAGGATATGTCTATCATATTGTGCGAGTCAAAGACTCTAATTCAGAGACTCCTAGTCTTGAGTTAGTTCTAATAGTAAATGAATTATCAGATGTGTTTCTCAAAGATCTTTTTAGAGTTTCTCTCAAAAGGGAAATTGACTTCGGAATATACCTTCTTCCAGATACTCAGCCTATTTCTATTTCTCCATACAAAATGGCTCCAGCTAAACTCAAAGAGTTGAAAGAGAAGTTAAAGGACCTTTTAGATAAGGGGTTCATCAGACCCAGTATTTCCCCGTAGGGTGCACCAGTCTTATTCATGCGTAAGAAAAATAATTCTCTCAGAATGTGTATAGACTACCGTCAGTTGAACAAAGTCACAGTAAAGAATAAATACCCACTTCTTAGAATTGATGACTTGTTTGCCCCACTTCAGGACGCTAGTTACTTTTCTAAGATAGACCTCAGATCTGGCTATCATCAGCTGAGAGTCAGAGAATGTGACATTTCAAAAATAGCTTTTAGAACCCGGTATGGTCACTTCAAGTTTCTAGTCATGTCCTTTGGTCTCACTAATGCCCCAACAACTTTCATAGACTTAATGAACCATGTGTTCAAGTAGTACTTAGACATGTTTCTTATAGTCTTCATCAATGACATTCTTGTTTATTCTCAAAGCAAGAATGAAGATCACCTTAGAATCATACTTCAGTCTCTCAGAACTTATCAATTGTTCGCCAAATTCAGTAAGTGTGAGTTTTGTCTAAGGTCAGCAGCATTCCTTGGTCATATTATTTTTGGTGATGGCATTAGAGTTGATTCTCAAAAGACTGAGGCAGTGAAAAATTGGCCTAGATCTATTTCTTTATCAGATATGAGGAGCTTCTTGGGTTTAGCTGGCTATTACTGTTGGTTTTTTGAAAGGTTTTTGTCCATTGCATCCTCCATGTCTAGATTAACTCAGAAGAAATTCAAGTTTCAGTGGTCAGATTCTTGCTTTAAGAGTTTTCAAGAGTTGAAGACTCGACTCACTATAGCCCAGTTCTAACGTTACTAGATGGTTCAGATAGGTTTGTTATGTACGATGATGCATCCCAAGTAGGTTTGGGTTGTGTCCTCATGCAGAGAGATAAGGTCATAGACTATGCCTCTAGACAGCTTAAGCCTCATGAGAAAAATTACCCTACCCATGATCTTGAGTTAGCAATTGTAGTGTTTTCCTTAAAGATTTGGAGGCATTATTTATATGGGTGCATGTTGATGTGTTCATAGATCACAAAAGCTTGCAGTATGTGTTCTCTTAGAAAGATTTGGATTTGCATCAGAGAAGATGGTTAGAGTTGTTGAAAGATTATGTCATGAGTGTTTTGTATCATCCGGGCAAGGCCAATGTAGCGACAAATGCTCTCAGTAGGTTGTCTATGGGTAGTGTTGCTCATGTTGAGAGTGGTAAGAGGAAGTTAGCTCAGGAAGTTCATTAGCTTGCCCAACTAGGTGTCCGCTTAGTCGATTCAGCAGAGGGCAGTGTGTGGGTGCAAAATATTTTAGAATTATCTCTAGTTTCCAAAGTGAAGGAAAAGCAGGATAGAGATCCCAGCCTTGTCAAGTTGAAAGAGTCAGTCAGAGATCAGAAATTAGAGGTTTTAACCCAAGGTGGAGATAGTGTGTTGCGTTTCCAGGGTCGGCTATGCGTGCCAGGTGTAGATGACTTAAGGCGATAAATTTTTACAAAAGTGCATGGTGCGCGTTACTCGATTCATCTAGGGGCCACTAAGATGTACCGTGATTTGCGGAAGATCTATTGGTAGAGTGGGATAAAGAGAGACATTGAAGAGTTTGTAGCTAAGTGCTCAACGTGTCAGCAGGTTAAGATTGAGTACTAGAAGCCTAGTGGGTCCATGTAGAAGTTCAGTATTCCCACATGGAAATAGGAAGAAGTGAACATGGATTTTGTGATGGGTTTGCCTCGTACCCACCATCAGTATGATTTTATTTAGGTCATTGTAAATAGGATGAAGAAATCCACTTATTTTTTGCCAGTTCATACATCCTATTCAGCCGAGGACTACGCCAAACTCTATATCAGAGAGTTGTTCAGGTTACATGGAGTTTCAGTATCCATCATCTTAGATAGAGGTACCTAGTTTACCTCTCACTTCTAGAAAGCATTCCAAAAGGGTCTTGGTACCCAAGTTCACCTCAATACAACCTTCCACCCCCAGACAAATGGTCAAGAAGAAAGGACCATTTAGACTCTAAAAGATATGTTAAGAGCATGCGTTGTTGATTTTATAGGTAGTTGGGATGACCACTTGCCTTTGATTGAATTCACATATAATAACAGCTATCATTCTAGTATTTAGATGGCTCAGTTTGAGACTCTTTATGGTAGGAGATGTAGATCTCCAAATTTTTGGTTTGAGGTCGGTGAGACTGCAGTAGTAAGGCCTAAATTAGTGTTTAATCCCTTAGAGATGGTTCAGTTGATCAAGAAAAGGCTTAGGGCCTCCAAAAGCCAATAGAAATCATATGCAGATGTGGGGAGAAAAGATCTCGAGTTTGAGGTCGGCAATTTTATGTACTTGAAAATCTCTCCCATGAAGGGACTGAAGAGGTTCGGTAAAAAGGGGAAGCTCAGTCCCCGATATATTGGTCCTTATAAAATTCTCAGCCATTTTGAAAAGGTAGCTTATGAGCTTGAGTTTCCTTCAGATCTATCTTCAGTGCTCCCAGTATTCCACGTCTCCTTGCTAAAGAAATGCATTGGTTACCCAACAGTCATAGTTCCCTTAGAGGGCGTAGACATTCAGAATGATCTCTCTTTCGAAGAGGTCCCAGTCCAAATCCTCGATCATCAGATTTACAGACTGAGTAACAAAGAAGTTCCCTTGGTCAAAGTTATTTGGCAGAATTAGTCCGTTGAGGAGATACTTGGGAAGCAGAAGCAAATATACGGACCAAGTATCCTCACCTCTTCTTTGCAAACTTAGATTCAGTGTGAGGTAACAGTCTTCCTTAGCTTTACTCAGTTCCCGATTCAGTTACAGTTACAAATTTGGTATCCATTACCGTTGCATATTTAGTCATGCATTCATGAATCAGTTTAGTCATGTACTTATGCATCAGATATGCATGTTCAGTATGAAAACTCAACTTATCAGTGATTTGAGTCATGCAATCATGTTTTAGTTGTGCAATATCAGTGTGTAAGCTTAATTTATCAGTGTTTCTCAGCTTAATCAGTCTCATTCAAGAATGAATGTTCCCAAGGGGGAGATATTGTAATACCTCGTATTTCCCTATCTTAATTTAACTCTTAGTATATAAGTGTTCATATATAAAAATTTTAAAGTACTCAAGATTTTTCAGTTTAGAACTTACCATTTTGTAGGAAATTCAGTCAGCTTTCCAACGATATAAAATTCGCCTAAATCCGATACCCGAGCGAAGAGTTAGAGCCATTTTTGTAAAGTAGTGTGCTATCTGGCACATCAGCACGTCGCAGAGACCAACCAAATGGCAGTCGTCAGTTTCCAGTGAAGCTCCACGATAATAGCACGTCGCGCCAATGCTCCAGTTCATAATTGTCATTTTCCAGTATGGCAATGCAATCCTACCGCGTTGCGCCACTAGCTGTTTACCCAGTTGTCAAATTCCAGTGAGGCTCCGCAATGGTGCCGCATCACGCCAAGGGTCCATTTCATGTTTGTCCCTTTTTGAACAGTGCCAGCCCAATTCCAGTGGCTTACTGCGATGCCACCATGTCGTGGTGCAGGCCAAACTCGAGATTTTTAGTGACAAAATTTAATTCATTCCTAGGGGTAATTTGATTTTTTTCCACGGTCCTAATCAGTCTAAACAGGAAATTAAATCCCTAAATAACCTATTATTTCATTATTCACTCACTTTCTCTCAAGATTAAAACATTCTCTCTCAAAGGGCAAAACCCTAGCTTCAAGAAATCAAGAACAAACTCAAGAATTCCTACCAGAGCCTTCAAGAACTTTTCTTCTCAGGTATGTTAGGTGTTCATTCATGGGTTCCTTTCACCCACGAAGTCCAAGAACTCCTTTTTAAACTTATAAGATCTCAATTTTATGAATTCCATGCTTGAAATTGATTGTATTCATATTGAAGATAGTAATTGGGTTTCAATTCATGATTAATTATAAGTTTCCATGAAATTAAAATAGTTTATGTTATGAATTACGTGAATTGTATGCTAAACCCTTGAAATTGCAATTGAATATTGTATTCATGATGTTCATGAGTTGACCGTTATCATGTGAAATAATCCATGCTCCCTAAGTGTTTGCTAAAATGCCTATGTGATGTAAATAGTGGAATCATGACATGTCATTATGTAGTCCCAATCATGTACAAGCTTATGCCCTACATGTTTGATAAAATGTCTCTATGAATTAATTATGAACAAGTGGACATTGTTATGCTTTTCAAGATTATTTGATGATTTATTGTCATGCTATCTAGTCTTGGGGGTATCTAATACCCAACAATCTAGCTGTTTACCTAGAGCTACAGTAGTTACCAAATAGTCTCAGTCATGTACCGAATTAGTAAGTAATCAGGCAGTTATAGAACTCAGTGAAATCAGTTAGTTACAGAACTATGTGAAACTCAATATTAGTCTAGTTTAGCTCAGTATAGTAATCAGTGTCATTCATATGGGAGTAGGATTCAACATCGAGTGAACCCAAGGATGGGGTCTCAACTGCCAGTAGAGGGTGTGAACCTTAGAAGCAGTCCTTGCGTTCCAGAACTACATAGCCAGCATAGGTTGAGACATCAACCTACTAGTTGAGAGTTGATGAGGTGTTTTACTTGCCAGTTGAGGGTACCACCGTTCTCATTCAGGGCACCTGCCAGATGAGGGTGACTCTTCAACTTGTTCTTACCCTTGGAACGGTATTGATATCTTTCTAGCTGGGTTTATAGGTTGGACCCCAAATCTATTTAGAAAGGGCCATGTCGATTAGATGACTACCTCCCACAATCTCAGTTTCAGTCTCAGTATAGAACTCAGTTTAGTTCTATAGAATCAGGACTGTCAGATTCACTCGTATCAATCACCCAGTTATCAGTAACTACAGATATCAGTTGCTCAGTATCAGAAATCAGTACTCAAATTTAGTGAAAGCTCAGATATAGTATTCACGTATATGCACAGTATTGCATACTCAGTATTTTACAACAATTTTAGTTATCCATGTACTCTTTCTTAGTTATTCCATATCATTCAGTCAGTTATTGTTCAGGCATATGAAACCTTGCATTTAGCCTTACCTCATATAGCATACCAGTACATTCCACATACTGATGTACACTTTCTCTTTGTTCTATGATGTCTCATATCATAAGTTCGAATGCTCAGGTTCACGATCGCGCTTAGACAAATTCAATTAACAGCAGTAGAATCAGTAGATTCCTCATCTATCGAGGATATGATTTTATTTCAGCATTATAGTAGCTTTAGTATTTCAGTATTCAAAGTTAGTTGGGGGCTTGTCCCATCAACTCTACTTTCAGACAGTTCATTTTGAGGCCTTTTAGACTAGACTAGTTCAGACAATATTTTAGTTTTCAGATATTATTGTCAGATGTTATTATTATCAGTATTCAGATTATGAACCCTATGGAATTTCAGCCTATGTTCTGCATTATTACAGTATTATTATTAAATGCTCACAACAAGTACCAGTCATGGGTTAGCTTGTGGTCCTTCGAGGTCGTAAGCATCGTATGGCGTCTGGGGTGCAGACTCGAGGCATTAAAACTAGGTTGGATAAATTTTTTATCCAATAATTCCTGCAATTGATCCTTTAATTTCTTCAACTTAGTTGGGGCCGTCCTATACAGAGGAATAGAAATGGGCTTGGTGACCGGCTTTTCATCAATAGCTAAATCAGTATTATGATTCGGAGGCATACCGGGCAAATCTGTAGGGAAAACATCCATGAACTCATGGACGACGCAAATAGAATCCAAAGAGGAAGGTGAAACAACACTAGTATCACAACTATAAGCCAAATAAGATAAACATCCCTTCTCAACCAATCTATGAGCTTGAACATAAGATATGATCCTCTTAGGACCTATGAAGCATACCCTTCCAAGCTATCCTCAGCACACCCGATGAATCTAAGGTCACGGTGTTAGCATAACAATCCAGGGCAACATGATAAGGAGCAAACCAATCCATACCTAAAATAACATCAAAATCAACTATATCTAAAACAAGCAATACTACCAAAGTCTCTCGCCGAGAGAAAGTCACAACACAAGATTGGTACATCCGATCCACCAGTAAAGAATCTCCTACAAGGGTAGATACATGAATAGGCATATCAAGAGGTTTGCTAATAGAATCAATACCATAAGCAAAATATATAGACATATAGGAAAAGGCCAATCTGTGGTCAAATAACACAGATGCAGATCTAAAATAAATGGGAATGTTACCTGTAATCATAGCTCCGCCTCTGTCCTGGTAGGTATAGCATAACACTGCCCATGACCACCAACTGGCTGAGTAACCCCGCCACCACCACCATAGGATCCACCACCTTTGCCTCTCGCACCTCTAGTAGTACTCCTACCTTTCACAACTAAAATATGAGTAGCTCTAATCACACGATGGAGATAGTTCTTTGTCACATGGCAAATCTCATCACACACAAAGCAACCTCAACGGCCTGACTCAACAGGAGAAGGTACACTGGGATCGAACGACTACCATGAACTGCTAGAACAAAAGACCCACTACCCAAACTTTGCAAGGATGCCTGCATTGGTATACAATGATCCCCACAAGAACCTCTAACATCTCTGCCTCGAGAGGCCTGACCTTTAAACTCACCAAAATGGCGCACCTTCTTGGCGCCTCCTTGAGATTCTCGAAGAATTCCCTCTGTCATCTTCACATGATCTACAATGCTCTGAAAGGATGCTTTAAATATAACCATCTAAGACGTAGCCAACTGAAGAGAGACATCTAGACCTCTTACAAAATTCTAAATCTTTTCAGACTCGGTCTAGATACTAGTATAGAAATATCTGGACAAGACATGAAAACATGCCTCATACTCTGTAACAGTCATGGAGTCCTTCTCCAGGAGATCAAACTCATCCCTTATCCGATCTCTCAAACTATAAGTCACGAATCTATCTAAAAATGCATTAGCAAATTTACCCCAAGTCATATTGGGAGAATTAAAGGTCTACAACCAATAAATGACCTCCACTAATCTGTCGCAGTATCTCTCAACTGATAGGTAGTATAAGAAACCCCATATGACTCCAACAAACCCATGTTATACAACTTCTCACGACATTCAATCAAGAACTCGTAGACATCCTCGTCCACAACACCACTGAACCTAGGACGACCAAAATGAGTAAATCTCTCAAACCTCTTCTGATACTCAAAAGACATCACTGTACTAAAAATAATAGGAGGCATGGTGAATCTAGAATGTCGAGATCCTATTTGAGGAGGTAACATAGATGAAGGCTAAACTCCTAATCTCAGAGTAACATACTCAGATATCGACACTGATGGAAGAATAGTACTCAGGGTTTGAGGAGTACCAAAAATAGAAGTAGGAGCCACAAGAGGATCCACACTAGGTTCTAGAGGAACACCCGACATAATCAAAGGAGAACCCTCTAAATGGGTTAGCAAATTCACCAACAACCCCTCCAAAACTGGGACTGACAAACTCTAAAGAACTTAAACTAAGCCTTCACCCAACATGAGGCTCAAGGGAGAGTCCCCAAGAATTTCTCCTAGACGGGGCTGATCAAGAGCCCGTCCACTTCCTTGAGTTCGTCCATGATTTGAGGCTCACCCTCTGGACGAAGGCTTTGCATCTCTACTCTCGCGGGACCTAGTCAACACTATCTGTGCAGAAAATAGGGAAACATGACTTAGAACACAAGGTATGAAGGAAATTCGCATTATAAGGAACAAAATAAGGGAAATTTCCTCAACACATCCTTTAGTCTCTCGAAGATAGATATAGACGTCTACATACCAATACACATAACTTTATTAGACATCCCATTATTTCACCATTATGACCAATGAACCTGTTTGCTTTAATACCAATTTTGTACAACCCAAAATCCAAGGGTCATGATGGTACTTGTCACGATAAACCTTGACAAGTAAGCCTATCACACAAATTAATACAATAGAGAATTAATACACAAATCCCAAGGTAAGGCTTCTAGAACGAAGTCGAACCATACAAGTGTAATAAATTTAGAAAGGAATATAGCCAATAACAATACCATAACTCCCCAAAACATAATGTCAATAGTGTAAAAACATATCTAATACAAATTAAATATAAACCAAATACATAAGATGTCCAAAATATAAGAGGAACTCTATCTCTAAAATGAAAGTAGTGACATAGTCTATAAAGAAAGGTAGTAGAAGACATCCGGACGCTTGAAAATCACCCACTACCTTGAAAAGATCCAAATACTGCTTATGAATCAAGCAACATGAGGTGAACCCAGACCTAAATTTATACTTAAAGAGTACAGTAGGAGTGAGTACATTCCACTTATACTCAGTAGGCATCATAGGTCGACCAAGCAAAGAAGAAAATAAAGCATACAAAAATACACATTAAGGGCGTGTCACCTGCAATCAGAAAATGTCCAACAATAGTAGCCCATACTATTTGCACTAATAGTTCTAATATATATCACATATATTGAAACAACACTAGATAGGAATCATAATATACATTATATCACAGAAAAGTAGAACAAATAAGGACAACATATACAAGATTATCAGGTGCAAGTAAAGAAAGATAGAACTATTACGTAAGTGACATGCTAAAATAGAAATACAACCACATCACAAGCATAATAAAGTAAGTACAATGAGAATGATGATGATGATAGTGATGATGATGATGTATGAGTTAGTTGCACAACCTTCTAGACTATTGTACATTCTCAAAATACATCTACGGAGCTAGAGCTTCTCGACATAAGACTCATTGAGGGTTCATCAACCCGTATACTATCAATATATTATATCTTCTACCCAGCACATCCGTCAAGGAGGTTTTTATAAGATGTCACATTTTCTATTATAAAAAGGTGTTTCCAGCGTTTCTCAAAATCTCCACGATGGTACCAATATTTCATGAATGAGTATGAAATTCTCACAACCAACCACAATGAGTATATCCAAAACCAACCACAATGAGTATTTCCACAATCATGTAAGCCAAATATCCACTCATTATTTCTAACCATCCATGAATTACCACATGTTTCATATACCAATAAAATATGAATACATCACAATACACAAGTGGTACCACAACACACCTTTTTCATCAATAAGATACAATAATCATCATGCATACAAGGCATTCATTATCACATAGGACCCGACACGGTCACACATATCACATAATGTCTCAAAACTAACAATTATATCACATATAGGCCCCCACTGACACAATATATTAAGATAGCCAATTTCATAATTAGTTCACATCCCGTTAACATGCATTTTGTATACAAATTAACTACCCAGCCAAGTCTGAAAGAGTTAAACTATATCCTACCTCGAAGACCGAAAATCAAAACAAAACCTTAAACCCCAAAGCCTTATGCCTCAGGAATGGTCCAAAAATCAACTAAAACATCAAAATATAGAATCTATGTATTTTAAAAAAACCAATAGCACACATATTGTGTAGTTTCAATTCGGGGTCAAAACGGACCCACAAAATGGGTTTCCAAAAAAGAAGGGCAAAATCGTAACTTTGTTTTAAAAATATATTTCCCATATTTTTATGAGTCTATAGCTAAAAACCCAAGTAAAAATGAGGTTCAAATTGAATTAAAAAACATTTTAAAACTTTACTAGTAAAAATCTTTGAAATCTATTTAAAATCGAGAATCGAAGTTGTTTTGAACATGAAATTGAGAAAAACTATTAATTATAGAATTAGAAACATTATTTAAGTGAAAAGGTGTTGAATTTGGGGCTTAATTCGAAAAAATAAAATTTTTGGGCCTTTAGGCCAAAATCCCCAATTTCTACTTTCAAATTTGAATTAGAATAAGAATTTAATGATAAGGATTGAAGAAATTAATTGAAATAGGTGTATTGGAGCTTACCCAAGCTTAGAAGTGAAGAAAATAGCTTAAAGTCGCAAACCCTAAGCTCCAAGTCTCAATATATATATATATATATATTGGATTTTCGCTATTTTTCACCATTTTTGAGATTTGGAGCTTAGGGTTTGTGACTTTAAGCTATTTTCTTCACTTCTAACACCCTGCTTGTCAAGTATATAGTGATCGCAACACCTGAACTGAAGCCCCAATCGCGATCGCGGGTGCACCGGCTGGGGATTTGGTTTAATCCAAGTCCCCGCGGGCCCCTCGAGATTCATCCAGAATTCTATAAATGCAAATGAACTATGCTACCCTATCAAATTCGATGCTCTGGACTTAATGGTGATATCAAATTTTTGAAAAGGCATCATTTTCTCAAAGTTGAACTTGGAAACCCAATATCACAATTTTCCAAATCGAGGGTCGAAATGAGATTTAAAATTTATAAAACAACACCAACCATGTTACCACCCTAAAATCGACGTTTTAGATCTGCTGGCGCAGTCCATTCAACCATCCATCGCATGGATCAAAATATAACCATTGGAGTCCATAATATGACTCTCGAAGCCACTAGAAATCACAATATTGTATAAATGGCAACAAAATATATCGAGAACCATGCTAATCACCCCCCACACCCTAGAAATACCATAATGCAACAATACGAATGGGTAAAATAGTCAAATCACACAAAACATATATTTTACATATTTTATAAAAATTCATGTCATTACACCAAGTTCCTATGTTAAGAAAATTAAAAACTAATAAAATAGAACAAGACAAGACTTCTAGAACAAAGTCAGGCCATAAATATAGACAAAAAGAAAGTCTGAACAAATTACATAACCATCATGAAACATAATATTGATACAAGAGCATCTAAAAACTATATCCAAATCTGAAATAGTACATGAATCTGTCTCCAAAATAAATAAGCGAATCAAGTAGATAAGATGAGGCCTGGAACCAACTTTGAAAGCCTAGAGCATGCCAGTCCCTCAAAATCTACAATTAATCAAGCACAAACTCATTCTTTGGTGTCGCACTCATACTAGGATCTACACCAAAAGGACATAGTAGGAGTAAGTACAGTCCACTTGTACTCAGCAGGTATCATAGGCTGACCGAGCAAAGGAAAAAATGATAAAAGTAAATAAAATACTACGAGCTTGCAAACCTACACAAAGAAAATCCCCAGATGGTAGCTCACACCATCTCCAATAACAATTTTAAAATATATGGACATCAAAAAAGATAGACATCCATCAAAGTATATATAGAATCTAATTACATGTCAAGTAACACGTATACATAACACATGATATGCAAATGCAATGAATGATAAACGAATAGTTAAAAGTCACTGCATGACTTTCTATATACACCTATCGAGCCTCAATGTTCCCAAAATAGGACCAATGGGAGGTTCGCAATCCAAATACTATCTTAAAATTTTCCATGAATCTCAATCTCATGTCTCAATCCACCTGACCGACTGTTATGACCCAAGAAATTTCTTAGGTCATGATGGCACCTACTATAACTTATCAGTAGGCAAGCTAATCCATAGTCTAGAGCAACTAGTAATGGACTACTAAGAGAAATGAAGGAAGAATGCAGAATAAATGTAATAAAAGACTAAAATACATAGGATAATCCCAAACCCTAGTGAAATCAGTACAAGAGCTTCTAATGTAATAAGAATACAAAATGAAGTATTAAATGAATATACGAGTACGACCCATTTCTGAATACAACATAGAGATTAGTCTAGTACATAAGAGGCAGAACAATAATACTCTAAAAACCAGGAGCTTTCCCTATGTCTCTAAACCATAATTGCTCTGCACAATGCATACAACAACGACGAGAAACTGTACTGTGATCTGCTGGCTAATAAGTGTAGTATGGGTACCAAACATATGGTACTCAGTAGGCAACTAACGTCTGAGATCCAAGGATAATGCAAACAAGTAGGAATGTAAACGACACCCAAATATTCGAGAAAACCAACATAGTATAGCTAAGGAGACAAAATATTATTCTATTCTAGCTATACTCCAGAACTTAAGAATTTTACGTATACCGCTGGCTAATAAACAAATTAAGAGTAGGAAGAGGATGTATATATAGTACTATACAAACCCAAGGAATAAATATATAACATGAACAAATAAAGAAAGGGAAGGATATATGGTAATTCCATAACTACACACACACACACACATATATAGGACTATACAAGGCCAAGGAATAAATATGTAACGTGAATAAATAAAGAAAGGGAGGGATATATGGCAATTCCATATATATATATATATATATATATATATATATATATATATATATATATATATATATATATATAAACTAAGACAAGGCTATCCCAAAGGTGCAACCTAAAGAAGTTACACTAGCATCTTAAGGCCTCTTAATCATAGTAGGGACTAGTGCTAACATAATCAGGGTATCTAATTCATACGTCTAACATGGGATAATTGCCCATAATAAAATAATCATAAAAAAGATGGAAGAATCATACCTCAACTCTCCATACCAGTCAAATAATCTACCTTTCATGAACTAACCATAATAATAACAATAATACAGTAATTGGCTAGCCCCAATAAACAATACCTAATCCAAGTCCCATAACCCAAAGGTCCAATCAACACCCAACACATAATACAAAATACTCATCACCTATATCTATGCAACCTCTATAAGGCTGATAGATATAAACATATACTAGTGATAGGCAATGCATATGCAAGGATGAATGGAAAGTATAATCCATACTACTATAATCGAACCAAGTATCATAATGTAACCCAGTTTGTACACCTCCTTCAGCTCAACGACTCACAAAGGTAAGAGTTATAGAGACCTCTTTTCTTTGACACGATAGGATGGTTCACGGATGAAAGGGCCCCTAGGGAGTTCGGGAGTATCTATATACACGAACCTGGTCCCGATCCAAAATTTCCAATCATCATCATCCTCATCAATCTACTTCATCCAGTACCATATATATATAAACGGATGAAAGGGCCCCTAGAACCATGGCTAAAATAATATGTAAATCTATAAATCCATTACTCGGGGGAAGTTTCAGGGATAAATCATCATAAAAGTGTAGAAAGAGTTTAAATCTTTTTCGACCAAGGTAAATAGTAGTACTAAAGTTGTTGACCAGAATATATCTCAGTCAAATCTATAAAACATCATTTTTAGACTCAAAGTCATAAATCAATCATTAAGGTGGTACGATTCCCGTTATGAAAGAATCTATTTTAAATATGAAAAGTGGGAATAAGTCCCATTTTGGAAAAATAATATTAAAAGCATATTTTTAGTTAGAATAGTACCAGTTACAATTTTTGTGAGCATGAACGTACCGAATCTATGCATGCCATCACCAATATCCAAATAATATAATTATACGCATCTAAACATCTATAGACTACCACCACATCCTTTACAAGGACAAATCAGTTCCCAGAATACAACTAGAATCATATTTATGGCCTTGGGCCTAATAATATAGATCCAACATAACCAGATCATAATTCAAGAAACCATCACAATACATTGGGTATCATAGTCAATCTTATAATAAAGGATTATTTGCCTCAACTATGTCTAAATATTAGCAATCTAGGGTAATAAGGTCTGAGAAGCATAATAAGTATTTCACCTTAAGGGTCGATTCATCCTTCTAATCCCCAGACTCATAATTTAGGCTAAGATAAGGATGCAAATTGCAGGGAAAACTAATGGGAAATGACCATAGAGTGTTAAGCTAGCTTACCTTTGCTTCAATGGGTGATTTCCCTCCTTTTTCTCTCTTTGAGCTCACAAATTAGTGTGAAAATGGTGAAAAGTTGGGTAGAGTAAAAGGAATAAAAAGGTCCACAGGTGCCACTAAAGCAGACATCTGGGTGCTAAAGTGCCTACTGCTAAAGCGGTATCTTGACCGCTTTAGCGATCTGTCAATAGTGGTGGGAGCTATTAAAGCGGCCCTAATGGTGCTAAAGAGGGCATTGCTTTAGTAGCTATTCACTGTTTAAGCACATCTCGACAATTGGTATAGGGCCACTAAAGAGACCTATGGTCACTAAAGTGGCCCACTACGTACTAAAAAGGTCATATCAGGTGCCATGCACCAGATTTTGATAAAGTCCAAAACGAACTTCAATTGAGTGCTCGGGATTCATTCAAAACCTCATGCACGTAAATAAACTATGCTACCATACCAAATTCGATGTTATGGACTCAATGGAACCACCAAAACTTTTATCCAAATCATTTTAAATAGGTGTGGGCCCATACCTATAGTTTCATATTTCACATAATCTGCCTAATAGCTCAAAATGAGTCTAGAAGCCTCAGGACCTAAACTAAGGGTCCCTTTAGCCTAAAATCAATGTTCCAAAATTGATGGCGCTGTCGGAATTTCCATTCGAGGTCATCTACTAGGACTTTTGATCCGAGATAAAATCCTAAACAATGAAAGATCCAAAATAGAGAAATGAGCCTAAAACCCAAAAAAAACTATTTGATAACTGAATTGATACTTCTGGTAAGTCATAAATGACCTACAGCCACTGTGGGAAGGCTTGAAATGCAAAAAATGCATGTAAATCGAGGAAATGATCTAGAGGGTAATTACAATATTCACTACTAAAAGGAC
This sequence comes from Capsicum baccatum var. pendulum, assembly GCA_030864225.1. NCBI lineage: Eukaryota > Viridiplantae > Streptophyta > Magnoliopsida > Solanales > Solanaceae > Capsicum > Capsicum baccatum. The sequence continues at coordinate 87,893,965 of CM061558.1, read as the reverse complement.
TTTCATTCATGAAAGTCAATGGATATGAGAAATGCAAAAACTCAAAGGGCTGAGATACTGGGCCCGCAACCTTAGAACATGACTTCTTAAATAAACTTTAAGAAGAAACAACGCTTCCAAGAGATTTTACTAAAGGAATCCCTTTTTACAATTAAATTCCTTACTTTACTTCTCAAACAACCAAAGTCCAACCTCAACCACTAACTAGCCTCTAACTGAATCAAGGAAGGTTGATACACGAAAATCTGAACCATGACTCACTGATTCCACACCGATACCAGCATAACCAAACAAAAACCCATCCAAACAAAAGGCAAACCAAGGCATGAATCCTACAATGAACTCCAAACCTAAATATAATCTTTTTTCTTTTCCAAACCTGCTATCCACTCCAAACTAAGAAGAAAGTTACCCAAGTCCTACCCGTGTAACTCCATCATACTAACCTTGAAGAAATGAGCTAATCCACTAGAAATCTGTACTGAAAAGCATGAGAATAAGACCATAAGGCCCAACCTGGGCACACAAATATATATCACTAAGGTCTGCAATCTATGTTGATGCTAGAAATAGTTTGGATAATGCTCAAAACTAATAGCCAGGAGTCCGAAGCACAACCACTCACTACCAAATGATCTTCTCTAAAATGTCCCATTAATTGAGTATGAAGACATACTGAATCTAACTCGAGCATGCTACTCTTGCTTAGTAGATCATTCTAAACTTTGACAAAAACTAAAAATCAATATCAAGGTGAGTGTAAATAGACTACCATCTGAACACCCATCAACCACAATGCACCTGAATTGAAGAAGATTGAATAGGTGGACAAAGAGTAGGCTTAGCCAGGCTATAAATAAAGGCTACACCTAAGCATATAATTTTTCACTGAAATCTCAATACCAAGACTAAACTGCTTGATCTACACTACCCAAACTAAACCTAAAGATAGGTAAGCATCCACACTCCTAATCTACCATAATCTCTAAATCGCTAATCCAAGACATAGAATCCAAAATAAATCCAAGTCCAACCCAAGTCCAATTATCCAAATTGACGTTACTATTAAAATTAGACATAACCATACTAGATCATGTTGAAATCAAAACCAAAACATAGCTGAAGGAGTCAGTTATGGACCAAAAGGTAGAGGTTTTCTCCCAAGGAGGAGATGGTGTGTTGAGATTATAGGGTAGATTGTATGTTTTGTGTGTTAATGATCTGATGCAGAGAATTATTGCTGAAGCACATGGCGCATGATATTTTATTCATCCCGATACTACCAAGATGTATCATGACTTACGCAAAATTTATTGGTGGAGTGGAATGAAGAAGGATATAGCTGAGTTTGTAGCAAAGTGTGCAACGTGCCAACAGGTTAAGGTCGAGCTCCAAAGACCTGGTGGTGTGATGCAAGAGTTTGGTATACCCACTTGGAAGTGGGAAGAGGTGAATATGGAATTTATGTCTGTTTTACCTCTTTTGAGTCATCGTCATGATTCTATTTAGGTGGTTGTGGACAGGTTGACTAAGTCCGCATATTTCTTGCCCGTGCATACATCTTATGTAGCTGAAAATTATGCTAGGTTGTATATTCAGGAGTTAATTAAGTTGCATGGAGTTCCCTTGTCTACTATCTTGGATAGAGGTACTTAGTTCACTTCTCAATTTTGGAGAGCATTTCAAAAAGGTCTTGGTACCTAAGTTTATTTGAGTTTTGCTTTCCATCCACAGACAGATGGTTAGGATGAGAGGACTATTTAGACTCTAGAAGATATGTTGAGGGTAAGTGAACTTGATTTCAAAGGTAGTTGGGATGAGCATTTACCACTGATTGAGTTTGCATATAATAATAGTTACCATGCTAGCATCAAGATGGCACTATTTGAGGCTTTGTATGGTAGAAGATGTAGGTCACCCATAGGTTGGTTTGATGTGGGTAAAGCTGCTTTGGTTAGACCTAATGCAGTATTTGAGGCCATGGAGAAGGTGAAGTTGATTAGTGAAAGGTTGAAGACAGCTCAGAGTCATCAAAAGTCATACGTTGATGTAAGGAGAAAGGATCTTGAGTTTGAGGTGGGTGATTTGGTGTACTTGATAATTTCACCCATGAAAGAGGTGAAGAGGTTTGGCAAAAAAGTGAAGCTTAATCCCCGTTATGTTGGCCCTTATAGAGTCTTGAGTCGTGTTGGGAGAGTAGCCTATGAAGTTGATCTGCCCGCAGAATTGTTAGCTATTCATCCTATTTTTCATGTCTCCATGCTTAAGAAGCATTTTGGTGATTCCGTTGTGGTGGATCCTTTATAGGGCTGATATTCAGAACAGTCTTTTATTTGATGAGATTCCTGTTGAGATTCTAGACTTCCAGATCTGTATACTGAGAAACAAAGAGGTTACCTTGGTCAAATTTTGTGGCAAAACTAGTCAGCCGAGGGCGCTACTTGGAAGGCAGAAGCAGACATGCAAGCCAAGTACCCGCACCTCTTCTCCGCGAGTTCATATCAAGCCAAAGGTATTTTTCTTCCCTAATTCATCCCTTCTAATCTAAAGTTCAGCTATGTATCTATTCTTACATGAGTTCTTGCAATTTTTGAAGTATTCAAAAGTTTAGAAAGATATACAGTCAGTTTGGCAATTTTTTTCAGCTGTACCACCCTTTATTTCTTCGTTCTTTGAGCCTAACTAGCGACATTCAAAGATGAATATTTCCAAGGGGGAGATATCGTAAGACCCCAAAAGTTTCCTCATAGTTTGAGCCTTTAGACCGTGTCTAGAGGAATGCTATTTTGGCCCTAAAAGATTGAGAAGTGACTTCCAAAGTGATTAGTATTTAAATCTTGTTGAATTTTCCTAAGAATGGCTTCCTATCGTATGGGAAATTGAATTATCTTCCCAACGATACCCATTTTGTCAAAATTTGACATCGGACGAGAAAGTTATGGCCGAATTACAGAGAGCAGTTTGAACTGCCCAGGTGCAATGGAGAGGTCCGACAGACCATCGAGCTAGCGACGGACCATCGACCAAACCATTGGAGGGAGGCAATGAGACCTCATTCTGGTTAGGCGCGATGGTAAGGCTGATGGATCGTCGATCCAGCAATGGACCATTGACCCAGCCATCAAAGGCAAGGCAGAAAGTCCAAATCTGGCCCAGGTACGATGGTCAGGACCGATGGATTGTCGACCCAACGATGGACCATCGCACCCCATCATCGCATATCCCGTTCGATGATTTTAAGTCAATTTTAAAAAGGGCTTTTTGGTCTTTTCCCACCCTTTTAACACTCAGATATATCCAGAACAATGCTGAGGGCTTCATTACTCATTCAAACATCTCAAAGCTAGGGTTTCTCCCTCAAGAACAAGAACAAATTTCTTCTCTAAGAACTACAAGATCCACCATAGATTTTACAAATTGAGTTAATATTCAAGATTCCCAAGTCAAATTCTTCAAGAACCCTCTCTTAAGAGTAAGAAAAAGAGTCTCAAATAAGTTTGTTCATCCAATTTCATAATCTAAGGTATGTGGGGTTTGAACAAGGATACTTCTTTCGTTCTTGTGCCCAAAAGTTGTTTTAATTACGAGAATACATGATTTTATATGTTTTCTTATGAAATTGAAGTATGGGTTTATACCCTATGTTGTTATTCGTTGAGATTTTAATAGTTCTAATGTTCTAGAAGTTGAAAAACATGAGTATGTTGAGATTTTAAGGCTAGTTGCTGAAAACTCCAGATTTCTATATGATTTATGAATCTTTATGACATCTAGTATGCGTTTTGATGAGTTTTAACTTGAGATTTGATTATGGGTCACTAAGCCCTACTTGAGATTTGCAATTTTATGAACTTTTGTGCTATAAGCACCCATTAATTGAGTACTTTGATGTTATTGAGAATGATTTGGCCTTTTGGTCCTAATAGAGTTGAAATCCACATTGAGTATGATTTAAAGAAAATAGAAATATGTTTTGGTCTTCATTATAGACCCTTGAGTTATTTTGAGGTGGATTTCCTAAGAGTTCTAAGCTGAGTATGGGAGTAGTATTTAGCACCGAGTTAGGTATGATTCCAAGGTCTCATACCTCAAAACTACATGCCATCGTAGGTTTGAGATTTATGGTCCTAAGGCCGAGATAGTGATCACTAAAGATGAGGTTCTACTCCGATGGCAAAGATAGAACAGCTCTCCCCAACATGGGCAAGAAGCTGGACTCTATGTAGCTCACATGTTTTATGTCGATTAGAAGAAACTCCCGAGTTCCAAGTGTCCCGAGTCTAAAAGAGTTTTAGAGTTCCCAAGTGTTGAAGTTCCTAAAAGTTCTAAGTCCTTAAGTTTTAAAGAAGTTTTACTCTCCATGAGATAAAAACATGAGTTTGAAAGTATTTGTTTAAACCTTCCTTTAGCCTTCGAGTACTGAGAATAAGAGGAGAGTACAGATTTTAAAGCTAAAGTATAATGATTCATGAGATTTGTGTTACATGTTTCACTATTCATGCTTTATGAGCTTTATATTTTTGAATTATTCAAGCTATGTGAGTCATTCCTATTTGCATGCATGATTTTATTAAAGATTATTGATATTTTTGTATGTAAATGCATACACCCCCATATACTCAGTACATTCCCAAAGTGCTGATCAACAAATACGTCTATGTGCTACATTATCTCATAATGTAGCTTTAGGTGCTCAGTCTCAGCAGTGATCGTGATTCTCGAGTGTCTTTGCCTACATCCCATAGTTGGTGACTCCTCATGGTTCGAGGACCATTTTCTCAGATTTTCAATTATTATTACTTTCATATCAGTTCGAGTCAGTTGGGGGTCTGTCCCAATGACTCTCCAGTTTGAGTAGTAGAGGCTTTGTCAGAATAGATTAGCAGTTGTGTTTTTGACTTTCAGTATTTTATATTTCAGACTATGTTCTTTTCCAGTTATTTCAGTTTTGAGATGATATATTATAGTTGTATTGCCTAACTTGGTATCCCAAAGCGAGAGATAGAGATAGTAACAGGCTCGAAGGGTTAGCTTGGGGATACTTGTAGCCTTAAGCACTGTGTTATGCTCTGAGATGAGATTTTGGGGCGTTACAATGTGATAACTAACATTGCAATCCAACAACAACAGAATGTGAGCCCCCACTCGAGCATCACACAATATATAATTTATCAAAAATAATTTTTCTAGTTATTTTTTTCAACCCATAGCATATTTTACTTATTCATTAACTATCCAACAAAGAATAAAGAAAGTTAAGCCATAACCTATGTCGAAATCAAAATTCAAGCCTAACATCTTTCAACACGGAGTTTTTTCCTTCCAAACAACTCTAAAATCAACTAAAACATATCAATGCAATATCTATGTGTTAAAAAAGTCAATGATACCTATATTTCTCATATTTAAGTCGTCTCCAAAATGAGTTAAAAATAAAAGGGGTAAAACCCGAATTTTATTTTAGCAACACATTCCCTAAGGTTCTGAGAGTCTACATTTTAAAACCCACGTAAAATGAGGTCCAAATCAAAGAAAAATTATTTTTGAGCTTTACTAGCAAAATCAAATCCCTTTTTGAAACCAAGATTAAAGAGTGTTTTAATGATATAATTTAATGTAAAGTAATAAAAATATGGGTTTGGAGCGGTAACACACAAAATTTCAACCATTTTATTTTTACCCTCTCACTTAAGTAATGTCAATTTTTGACTTGAATTGTGTTAAGGGGTGTCAAAAGGGTGTTTTGGAATTTTCGGAAGGGGTTCTGGATCATTTTGGGATGCTGAGGCAGTAAGCCTTTGGGATAGTGGCGTGCCACGGAGGTTAGCCTCCGTGATAAGGTCGTGGAATAGAGGCTACCCTCCACGATAAGGGTGTGCCACGCTTCTGATTATTTTTACCCAGTTTTTATTTTCTTCACTGGGGTGAGGGGCTTTTGGACTTTTTACTCCTTGTACAAATTTTAAAAATAAAATTGACCCTTTTCCTTTAGTTTTTAAAAGATCAAATTCCATTATTTCTCTCTTTAACTAAAAACCCAAGAAAGCTCAAGGGTTTAACAGAGGATTCACCATTCTAGCTCCAAACTTTGAATTCTCTTAGAATTGTTCTATATTTCAGGCATGTTGCTTATGCCTAACTTTTGTTATTTCATTGTGGCATCTATTTAATCAATATTCATGTGTTTTAATTGATGGTTTTGAAATAGGGTTGAGGGGTTTTGATTGTGATTACTTGAATTGCTTTTCCTATGGTTTAGATGGATTATTCATGCTTTAATTTATGATTTTGGGACTGAATTGGTGCATTGTTTTAATGGTTTGAATGGGGGGCATGGGTTTCCCAAATTGATGAAATTTTGGCTTGATAATAGCATTACCTGAACCACTTTATAAATTGATTTTGAATATGGATAATTGAATGGTTTAACTTGTATTTTGAACCCATTGCATTGCATTAAAGTATAAATGAATGAATATGGTTTTGGATTGCCTTGGTGGCCTTGGTTTTTTATTTTAAATGGAATTTTGGAGTCAATTTGATTATACGGATTGGTTTGGCATAATTATATTAGCTTGCCAGCATATTGGTTGCCGACAACATGTTGACAAATGCCTTAATGAATGACTCTTGGGTTAATAGTTGGTTTATGTGTGAACAGTTTTAATTTGGTCTTAAAGGCAATTTGTAGCTCATCGTGAAGGTGTAATCTCGGGGGGATCAACCCTGAAAATCATGTTTGTTTGCATTAGAGGTCCATGCGACCGTGTTATTGGTGCACACATTATATATATATTTTAGGAAAGCTATAGCCTTGATGTCCTTAGCCTTTCCTAGGTTCATGTGACTAACACCCACTAGGGCCCTTTCAACAAGGGAAACTGATAACGCTCAATCTACAGCTCTCGTAGGAGTGTAAAGCGATCGTTAGCAAATATAGAACCCAACCTGGGTTGGGTGTCGATCCCACAGGGAATAACTTGGCCAACAAGTAAGTAGAATTACTAAACTTTTGGTGCAAGTCTCGTAAGAAGGGGGGAGTCTTGTCGTGCAAGTAATGTAAACAAAAGCTGAAAATAATAAAGTAAAGAGAGAGAGATTGTTACGTGAGTTGTAAACAATGAGAATTGAAGCGTTGGGGTTATGTCCACCTTCTGAGTTATACGTCTCTATTGGCTATGAGTGTGTAGAGTCTTGACATACAATTGTTTATAGAGAATTGTAGTCGATGGTAAATCCAAGCGTCTCTCGACCTAAACAAGGACTATTTCACTTTAACTCTCTCGAGCTTAAAGCGTGTCTAACGGTACGAATTCTCCAAGAGGTTAGTCCAGTTACGGCACTAGCTTTTTAATAGGAAAGGGTGTCCTACTACCTTGACATTATCTCTTTTCCAGACAAATAACCTTTCTCTCGAACAAGTTAAATGTTAGACTGGCGTATTCTTGCGTTTGCAACCGCAAAGAATGTGGATTAAGATGAAGAGAATAATGATATAAGCAATATACGTGTCTCGAACCTACAAACTCACAGCAATAGATAGTAACTCATTCGGCTTCCATAACCCCAACAGAGAGGTTTAGTTACCCATGAATGCGAAGGAGATCACGATTTGCATTGTTATTGTTGAGTAATGGCGTGTGGATTAGGTGATAGGCGTGTGGATTAGGTGATAGGCGTGAGGAGTGATTCCTTAGCAAGTAACGATTCTCTTGTTGTGGAATTTAATTGTTGAGTAATGGAAAGATTAGAAGAGTGAATAGAAAGATGTATTGTTAAGAGAGGAATGTATTGAAAGATAGAAGAATGAATAAAAATCTCTAGCATGATAGGGTATTTATAATACCCATATCCTACTCCTACTAAGCTAATGAAATAAATAACCAAATCCTAATAGGCTAATGGAATACTTAACCCAAATGTACTAGGTTAAGGTAACATTATGATAATCCAAATAAACTAATGAAATACATAACCTAATTGTATTAGGTTAATGTATCATTGTCAAAATCCAGCTTTGTGTCTGTAAGTCCCCAAAGTCTTTAGAATTGCTGTTTTAGCCCGGGACAGATTTTCCATGCAACAGTTTTGGTCTAGGTCCCCAAAGTCTTCGGAAATGCTGTTTTAGCCCAGGACAGACTTTCCATGCAGCAGTTTTGGTCCTTAGGCGTGTAAACTCCCTTTCCTTCCTTCGTGAGCTTTCTTTTGCGTCAAGTAAGCCATAAAATGCTGAATTTTGCATTATTTATACCTGAAACTTTACTAATCATATTCGTTAGCTCATTTATAGGAAAAAGGACTAAAAGTGCATGAAATGTATAATTTGTTCTCAAAACTAGGCTAAAATATGGGCAAAATATATTGATATAGGCGTGTAAATTCGCCTATCATCAACACCCCACACTTAGAGATTTGTTCATCCTCAAACAACATATCATGTCCTTCTAAACATCAACTTAGGGTTTTTACAACAACAACACAAAACATTCTTCAAGACAAGCACAACAATTATCAACAAAGAGTAGCTTTTCGATTATAAGTAGAAACAATTTAACCTGTAGCATAGACTCGTTATGATGGTCAACTCGCATGCAAATGTTAAGGTACAAGGAATCATATACAACTATCCAAAACTCATCAACCATGTGTGTCTCACAATATAGTACCCATAATCACTCATAAATATATCATATTTTTTAAACATGGGTGTCAAAATATCCTTGCTCTCACTCTCACAAAGAATTCATATGTAGCAACTGATGACCATAAGCTTGCCCTTAGTATAGTACTCCACTAAATGTCAGAATGTTTAAGATTAGGATCAAGTAGGTCTTTTGATGGTTGTAATGTAGGATAAGGGACGGGTAGGACTATTTTGGCCAAGAATAGTGACTAGGTTCCTAAGCGCTTTAATACATCACTTTGTATCATTGACACTTTTTTTCTTTCAACCTTTCTTCTTCCCCTTTTTTGTTTTTTCAATTTTAAGCACAACTCACTTTTCAGCTTTCTTTTCCTTTTTCCTTTCACAACATACCTCTTATGATAGCACTTTTTTTCTTTTTCATAACACATTCAAGAACCATTACAATTTATAGCATCATACTCACCCAATTTCCTCTTATGTTGTCACATGACTTTATTAATTTAAAGCACTCAGGATTTTGGATCAAATTATGGTCTTGAAAGAAATGGATTAGGCTTACATACAAGGTTGTCAAAGAAATAGGCTAAAGGCTCAAAAGGGTTTAACTAGGATGATATCAATGGGTAGGTAAAACTGAAGGTAAACATGTATAGGTTGCCAAAGAAATGCCTAAATCATATCCTAAACTTACATTCCTTATTTTCGCTTTGCATACATACCAGGCAAGTTCTAGCATCAGCCATAAACATAGAATATACAATTAATCTCACACACACAAGGCACATGGTCGACTTGATTGAAAGTAATATAGACCCTCGACCCAACAAGTGAAGGAATTAAGTCACACAATATCACATAATGAGTCACAACTAGAGCCTAAACGTCTCAATAGTCACAATTGTAGCACATACTCTTGTTTCAATCTCATGCTGCCTATCAAAATAATTTCATGCGAAGCTAGAAAAATTTGACTCCTAAAAAAAACTAAAAAAAACGTCAAACGAAAAAAACAAAAAAACGAACTCAAAAAAACAAAGTAAGCAAACCAACATACAAACATAGGTGCAAACAGAGAAGTATAGCATGCGATACCACCACCCCACACTTAAACGGGACACTGCCCTCAGTGGAAAATAAATTCGAAGAACCTGCTTAGTCGGACCCTTCATCAATGTCGGGGGTCATACCCCCTTCGTCTGGATCATCATAAGAGTCGTCGTCAGAGTTCTCTTCCTCGTCAGAATCAGGCAAGCGTCTATCATCAACAGTCGGCACATCATCGTCTAGAGGTTCCTCAAAATATACGCCCACTCCACACATTTTCCGTGCATGCATGTTCATTGGGTAGTCGTGGTCCATCTATTGGAGCTCTTCAGTAGTTGGAATACGTCCACCACTCATCATAGTGAATCGTGTCATGCCATAGAGATGAGGGAAGAAACTCTCATCACGAGCATGTCTCTCCGCATTAGTAAGGTTGACTCCATGAGTTGTTTCAGCATCTTTGACCTTGGTGAGGTCAACCTTATTTGGGTTATGTGGGAGTTTGTGGTCAGCTGGTTCCTCTTCGATATCCTCTTTCCGCAACATTGCTGTCAACAAATTGCCGAATGTGAAATGGGACCTTTTGTGGAGTCTGGCCTTCCTCATGGTAGATTGAATGATTGCCCCAAAGTTGATAGGGACATTCGTCATCAAAGCATAGACCAAACACACTCTATCTCTCGATATCTTGGTGTATTGAGTCCCAGGAATAAGACATGAGTTGACAATGCGCATCCAGATTCTTGCTTCCCTATTTAGTGGAGCATAGGGGAAGGTGTTGTGTCGACCTATTTCTTTATGTCTGCCCCACCTTGCCATTGATCTACTTCCACAAAGCGTGTGTCGTATCGCTCTATAAGGAGGCCTGCTGTACAGTTCTTTGAATGGTGCTGTGTCGGCCGAAGGTAAGACAAGAAAAGAGTTGATCCACTCCGCGGTGAGCTGTAACACTTGGCCCCGAATTTTGACTTCATTGCCTGTTATGTTCGGTGACCAGTTGGCATAAAACTCTCTTGTCAAGTCAAGATTGCATCTCCCATGTTGCGGAAGATGAAATCCAGCTTCAAAGCCCTTAGTTTTGCCAACATTCGCGGCTCCTTCTTTGCTAAGGTCTCCTTGTTGATCAAGTCGACATGCACATATTTTCTTTCTTTGTTGCTGCTGTACCATGCTTTGGCTTCTTCCTCAAGAACCCATTTTATTCCAAACATTCTGCGTGGTAGGTGTGCTGAGGATGATTCTCCTTGGTCTTTTCGACTTCTCTTCTTGCCCTTTTGGGACGTGGTAGCCTTCTCCTTGTCTTGCCTTGCTTTAGGTGCCATTGTACCTGAGACTAGAAATAATGTAAGTTGCAGCACAATCTCACTTGATACAATCTATATGCAAGCACTAGGGGTACCACCCCACACTTAATTTTGTTACGCAAATCCGTGAGGTGAATGTAGTCGATTACTTCAGATTACGTCCACATACATTTTAGGATTGTATTCTGACAAGAAAATCAGCATTGCATCACGTATTTGCAGCCATTGGACTACTTTCATGGTAGATATAGCAACACTATGACATAGGGGTTACCACATAGAATCGTTATTCTTACAACAAGCACAACCTCCTAAGTCGATAGCACTATAATCTTATCCCGATGGCCGGGATAGTCTAACATGTAAGAATCCAAACAACAATCTTAAGAAATATTCATAGCCATATCAATTCAGCAATTATCATAACAATGCTATTGAAACCAAATTCAAGTCGGAAACAAGCCAAGAATTCCCTACGTATATGTTTACTCACCTGATTTTGTAACAACACTCCAAACACATGAACATCACCAACAATCATATATGATTTAGCAATTCATAATAAACATAGCAACGCAGTACTTACGAGAAATAAATGAAGAATATGCGAGTACTTACTTGCTTGAAGCTTGTGGAGATGGTGTTGTGAATTGGAAGAGCAAAAGAAGAAAATTTTGAGAGGATTTGGAAGGTTATCGGCGCCCTTAGGGTTTTTTCTAATGTGGTTGTGTTATAAAACTAAGTCCCCTTTATATAGGAAGAGTATGGGTCGGGTTATGACCCATTTACAATCGGATTTGGAGACAAAAACACCACATATGCGGCGCATAATACTCGACATATCAATGACATATGCGGCACATTGTCTATAGCATAATGGGACATATGCGCCGCATAGTCTATGGCATTTGTAGACATATGCGCCGCATAGTCTATGGCATATGATATACTGAGACCAAATGCCATAGCATAGGCGGTGCATAGTCAAAAGCATACCTAGGAATAGGCGGCGCATAGTGTATAACACACTAGATTCCGATACCTTAGGCTATAGGATAGGTCGTGCATCATTCGTGGCCTAGTTTTACCAAGGCCTAGCCTTCCTCGAAGCCTATTTTGACGAGTAAAAGGCTCAATCCATAGCCTTATGCATCACCGTTCCTAACTTACCAACTTTACCATACAATGCGTCCAAATCGTCAGTTGAAATCGATCTCCTCGTTGAATACTTCTTGCACCTATATTTGCTCAAAACAAATGAAAACGATTAGTATGATGGGTTGCCTCCCACCAAGCGCCTTGGTTTTGGTCATGGCACGACTCTTATTTTTGGATTTTCTTTTATCAAAAAGAAAAAAAATACTAAAACGACGAAATGATAAAACGATAAAACGATAAAACAATAAAACGATGGGTTGCCTCCCATCTAGCGCCTTATTTATTGTCGTGGCTCGACTTAGTAATCTCGAGTACTTAGACTTCGTCGAGATAAGTGATGGCCATGTCATTCATCGAGTCAAGAGGACCGATATATGGCTTAACACGTTGGCCATTCACTTTGAAGACGACACCCTTAATGCCTTCCAATTCGACTACTCCAGACGAGTAGACTTGGATAACCTTAAATGGACCAGACCATTTCGATTTTAACTTACCTGGGAAGATCTTAAATCTGGAGTTGAAGAGTAGTACCATGTCACCCTTTTGGAAATTTCGTCGAACAATCCGCTGGTCATGATACTTCTTCATCCGCTCCTTGTATAAATCCGATCGTTCATATGCATGGAGACAGAATTCATCTAGTTCGTTCAGCTGCTCCAACCTCAGATTCTTCACATCTTCCCAATTCAAGTTCAATCACTTCAATGCCCACAATACCTTGTGCTCGAGTTCAATGGGTAGATGACAAGCCTTTCCATAAACTAGTTGATAAGGAGACATGCCAATGGGTGTCTTGAATGCAGTCCTATACGCCCATAGTGCATCATCTAGCTTTCGAGACCAATCCTTCCGATTCGCATTAACCGTCTTTGCAAGGGTTTGCTTGATCTCACGATTGGAAACCTCTACTTGTCCACTAGTTTGGGGATGATAAGGCGTAGATACCTTGTGTTTCTTGACACCATACTTGGCCAATACAGATTTGAATATCTTGTTGCAAAAGTGAGATCCTCCATCACTGATGATAGTACGAGGGACTCCAAAGTGAGAGAAGATATTCTTCTTTAAGAACGCTACAACACGCTTTCCTTCGTTGTCGGCCAATGCTACAGCTTCAACCCATTTTGAAACATAATCCACAGCAACCAAGATGTACTTTATTCCAAACGAATTCATGAATGGTCCCATGAAATCAATACCCCACACATCAAAGAGTTCTACCTCAAGAATTTTGGACATGGGCATTTCATGGTGTTTTGAAATAGCACCTTGCCGTTGGCATTGGTCACACCTCCTCACATAGTCATATGCATCTCTGAATATCGAAGGCCAATAATATCCACTTTGCAATACTTTTCTTGCCGTTCGATTGCCTGCATGATGTCCTCCAACTTGCGAAGTGTGGCATGCTTCCAATATAGTAGGCACTTCTTCATGGGATATACATCTTCGAATGATACCATCAGCGCATCTTCGAAACACATAAGGCTCATCCCAATAGTAGTGCTGAACGTCATGCATAAACTTCCTCCTTTGGTGGTAAGATAAATTGGCGGGTAGCACATTACTCACCACGAAATTTGCAAAGTCGGCATACCATGGTAATTTCTCCATTGTTGTTACTAATATCTCCTCATCAGGGAATGCATCATCAATCTGAATTTCAGGTTGCGCCACTTGCTCACTCTCAAGTCTAGATAGGTGATCAGCCACTTGGTTCTCGCAACCTCTTCTATCTTTGACTTCGAAATCAAACTCTTGCAGCAGCAACACCCATCGAATCAGCCTTGGTTTTGCATCCTTCTTTGTCATTAGATACCTAAGAGCTGCATGGTCTGTATGAACGATCACCTTAGTACCCAATAGATAGGCGCGAAACTTCTCAAACGCATACACAACCGCTAGGAGCTCTTGTTCAGTAACAGTGTAGTTCCTTTGGGCTTCATTTAGGACCTTACTCACATAGTAGATAGGATGAAATAGTTTCTCCTTTATCTGTCCAAGAACAGCACCAACGGCTACACCACTAGCATCACACATGACTTCGAACGGGAGCGTCCAATCTGGTGCTACCATGATAGGGGCTTCAATGAGTTTTCCTTTAAGGCATTCGAATGCCTTTAAGCAATCGTCATTAAAGTCAAACTTTGCATCTTTCTCCAATAGTTTGCATAATGGACTAGAAATTTTGGAGAAGTCTTTGATGAATCTACGATAAAACCCAGCATGGCCAAGAAAACTATGAACTCCCTTCACCGAAATTGGAGGTGTTAGCTTCTTGATTACCTCTATTTTTGCGCGATCAACCTCTATTCCTCTTTTGGAGATCTTGTGCCCAAGAACGATTCCTTCTTTTACCATGAAGTGGCACTTCTCCCAATTCAGCACAAGGTTAAACTCTACACATCTTTGCAATGCCATGCTTAAGTTTGCCAAGAACGCTTCAAAGGACTCACCAACAACTGAAAAGTCGTCCATAAATACCTCCAAAGTGTCTTCAACCATATCAGAGAAAATAGACATCATACAACGTTGAAAGGTAGCTGGGGCATTACATAGGCCAAATGGCATGCGTTTGAAGGCAAACGTACCATATGGGCATGTAAACGTTGTCTTCTCTTGGTCTTCAGGAGTAATACAAATCTGATTATAACCTGAATAACCATCCAAGAAGCAAAACCATCCTTTCCCCGCTAATCGATCTAGCATTTGGTCCATAAATGGCATGGGGAATTGATTCTTGAGCGTCCAAGAATTCAGCTTGCGGTAGTCCATGCATACTCTCCATCCAGTAACGGGCCTGAGTGTAATAAGCTCATTCTTTGCATTCGCGACCACCGTCATTCCTCCTTTCTTGGGAACACATTGCACAGGACTCACCCATGTACTATCAGAGATAGGATATACAACTCCTGCGTCTAACCACTTGATAATCTCCTTCTTCACCACTTCTTGCATTGGTGAGTTTAATCGCCTTTGATTTTCAATGGTGGGTGTGCACTTTTCTTGAAGCTGAATTTTATGTGTGTAAATCCCGGGTGGAATACCAATAATATCCGCAATGGTCCATCCAATATCTCTAATATACTTGCGTAAGATTGCAATAAGAGCTGCAACTTGTTGCTCACCCAAATCGGCTGCCACTATGACTGGAAGAGTGTTTTCGCTTCCTAAGAATGCGTACTTCAAATGGCTTGGCAGCTCCTTTAATTCTAACGTGGGTGGTTCTTTAATAGATGGCTTAGCTGGTGGTGTGGGTCGATTTTTGAGATCAAGATCCAGCTTTTTGGGAGTATAGCGATATGTCCCTAATCCCGATAGAGCATAAATATCATCTTTAGAAATTTCAGCATCATCATTCTCTCCTTTCATGAGCAAAACCTCCAAAGGATCATCAAGAATTTGCTCTTCTGCAAGTAACTCTTTCTCATCATCAAAGACAACATCAGCCACAGAAAATACACTCAGATCTTTGGGTTGCTTCATTGATTTACAAACATCAAAGCGAACCACTTCGTCATTTATTCGGAATGAAAGCTCATTAGCTCTCAAATCTATGAGCACACTTCCCGTAGCAAGGAAAGGGCGTACCAAGATTATGGGAACCTCTGAATCTGCTTCACAATCCAAGATGACAAAGTCTTCTGGAAAGATAAATGAAGAAACCTTTACCAAGACATCGCATAGAATACTAACCGGTCGTTTTACCGACCTATCTGCCATAACAAGCCTCATATTAGTTGGTGTAGGATCTCCTAACCCCAACTTCTTGCAGATCGATAATGGCATCAAGTTGATGCTGGCTCCTAAGTCACACAATGCTTTGGCAAAGTTCAAAGATCCGACGGTGCAAGGAATAGTGAAAGCTCTGGGGTCGGCCTTCTTCTGAACTATCGATCGGGTAACAATTGCACTACAATGATGCACATCATCCTTCAGCTCATAACTTGCTGCCCTCTTTTTAGTCAAAAGATCTTTCATAAACTTCGCATACCCAGGCATTTGTTCAAGTGCCTCTACCAATGGAACATTAATGGTCAGTTGCTTCAACATAGTCATAAATTTGCTGAACTTAGTGTCATAGGCCACCTTCTTCAATCTTTGGAGAAAAGGTGGTGGTGGGTATGGAAGTGTTCTCTCCACGGCTGTCTTCTCCTCTTGCTTCCGTTTTTCCACTTTTTTAGGCTGCACGTCACTAGGTGAATCGTCCTTGACGTTGGGAGTAGTTGTTGCGGCTTCTTCTCCTTTTGTAACGTCACTAGGTGTAATGTCCATGTCCGCAACTTCGTCAACCACTTTCTTGCCTTTTGTTGAAGTTTCCAGTACCTTACCACTTCTGGTAGTGATGTCCATGCATGACCCATCATTCTTTGGGTTTTGCACAGTATCGCTTGGTAAGGTGCCAGCCTTTCTTTGATTGAATGCTGCTGAAAGTTGGCTCAATTGCTGCTCTATTTGCTTGATAGAAGTGGAATGAGAATCAACTAGTTGCTTCATGGAGGATAAATCATCAATCACCTCCTTAACTCCCGCGCTCGTTGCTTCCACTCCTTTCAATAACTTAGCCATCATGTCTTCCATACTCCCAGAATTAGATGTGGTGGTATCACGTCTACCAGGGGGAACGTACAAACCACTCTTTTCATTATTTTTCTTCCAACTACCTTGGTCTTTGCTTCCAGATTTATCATAATAGTTCCGACCTTGGTTTCCTTGGGCATTCCCACGGAAACCCCCCTGATTGTTCAAGTAGTTGGCCTCCTCTTCAGAATCAGATTCGTCTCTTCCTTTTAGCGCTACAGCTTTCACTTTTTCGGTCTTCCCTGATAATAAGTGCTTTGTCAGAAGATCCGATTGTGTTTTCATGTGCGCCATGTCTTGCTCACGTTCTTCTTCTCTTCTTCTTTGGTCTGCAGACATGCCAATAGATAAAGTGGGGCTTGCTACCTCAGAATCCCTGGTATGCCAAGCTCTACTTTGCTTTGTCATGCGATCTAGCATATTGCTTGCTTGACCAAAGGTGAGGTCCATGAAAGAACCTCCAGCTGTGTTATCCACCACTGGTTTAGTTATTGAATTCAAGGCTCTATACAAGATCTCCATGAGGTGAACATTAGTCATATGATGTTTTGGGCATCTCGCTAGCTTTGTCTTGAACCTCTCCCATGTTTCATGAAGAGCTTCAGAGGGAAGCTGACGAAAGTTGCTGATTTCATCTCTCAATTGTGCTCTTTTGGCTGGCGGAAAGAATCTTTATAGGAAAGCGTCTCTCAACTGCCTCCAATTTGTAATTGAATCAAGAGTCAGCCCATTCAACCATAGTGTTGCCTCCCCAGACAGAGACAATGGAAATAGACGTAATCGAATAGCATTCTGACCAACACCAGGATTGTTAAAGGACTTGCATGTAGAAATAAAGTTGATGAGATGCATATTCGGATCATTGCCTGCTAGTCCACCAAATAATCCCTTGAGCTGCAATAACTGAATCATGGTGCTTGTGATGTTGAACTTGGCTCCGGGCGCTAATGGTGGTGGAATTATAGCTCCAGTGGCTCCGGCACCATCAAGATCATCATCATCATCGTCGAAAGCTGGCTGCAAAGGTTGGCGATCATATCTATACCGAGCTTGTCGACCTCTTCTGTTGGCAGGTGTTGCAGTTTCAGCGACATGCCTTGGGTTTATCAACTCGTCATCACCTAAATCCTCATCGTCAGGGTTTGTTGCTCGCCTAGGATTATCAATGTTTTGCTGGTGTACTTGGGCGGCAGCAAGAGCAGCTAATCTCGCCTGCTCGTGTTGAGCAGCCATCCTGTCGATTTCTGCTTGTGCTTCCATTCTTCTAATTCGTTGTGGTTCAGGATTGATTGGTAATAACGGTTGACCAGAACTTCTAGTATGGGGCATGCACTAAAGTAAAAACCCGCAAGAAACAAAAACAAAAACTAAACGTAAAAGTATGAGAATCTTTGACCAAAGGGTCTAGTAATTATCACGAACTTGATTGACACTCGTATTCCCCGGCAACGGCACCAATTTTTGATAACGCTCAATCTACAACTCTCGTAGGAGTGTAAAGCGGTCGTTAGCAAATATAGAACCCAACCTGGGTTGGGTGTCGATCCCACAGGGAATAGCTTGGCCAACAAGTAAGTAGAATTACTAAACTTTTGGTGCAAGTCTCGTAAGAAGGGGGGAGTCTTGTCGTGCAAGTAATGTAAACAAAAGCTGAAAATAATAAAGTAAAGAGAGAGAGATTGTTACGTGAGTTGTAAACAATGAGAATTGAAGCGTTGGGGTTATGTCCACCTTCTGAGTTATACGTCTCTATTGGCTATGAGTGTGTAGAGTCTTGACATGCAATTGCTTATAGAGAATTGTAGTCGATGGTAAATCCAAGCGTCTCTCGACCTAAACAAGGACTATTTCACTTTAACTCTCTCGAGCTTAAAGCATGTATAACGGTACGAATTCTCCAAGAGGTTAGTCCAGTTACGGCACTAGCTTTTTAATAGGAAAGGGTGTCCTACTACCTTGACATTATCTCTTTTCCAGACAAATAACCTTTCTCTCGAACAAGTTAAATGTTAGACTGGCGTATTCTTGCGTTTGCAACCGCAAAGAATGTGGATTAAGATGAAGAGAATAATGATATAAGCAATATTCGTGTCTCGAACTCACAAACTCACAGCAATAGATAGTAACTCATTCGGCTTCCATAACCCCAACAGAGAGGTTTAGTTACCCATGAATGCGAAGGAGATCACGATTTGCATTGTTATTGTTGAGTAATGGCGTGTGGATTAGGTGATAGGCGTGTGGATTAGGTGATAGGCGTGAGGAGTGACTCCTTAGCAAGTAACGATTCTCTTGTTGTGGAATTTAATTGTTGAGTAATGGAAAGATTAGAAGAGTGAATAGAAAGATGTATTGTTAAGAGAGGAATGTATTGAAAGATAGAAGAATGAATAAAAATCTCTAGCATGATAGGGTATTTATAATACCCATATCCTACTCCTACTAAGCTAATGAAATAAATAACCAAATCCTAATAGGCTAATGGAATACTTAACCCAAATGTACTAGGTTAAGGTAACATTATGATAATCCAAATAAACTAATGAAATACATAACCTAATTGAATTAGGTTAATGTATCATTGTCAAAATCCAGCTTTGTGTCTGTAAGTCCCCAAAGTCTTTAGAATTGCTGTTTTAGCCCGGGACAGATTTTCCATGCAACAGTTTTGGTCTAGGTCCCCAAAGTCTTCGGAAATGCTGTTTTAGCCCGGGACAGATTTTCCATGCAGCAGTTTTGGTCCTTAGGCGTGTAAACTCCCTTTCCTTCCTTCGTGAGCTTTCTTTTGCGTCAAGTAAGCCATAAAATGCTGAATTTTGCATCATTTATACCTGAAACTTTACTAATCATGTTCGTTAGCTCATTTATAGGAAAAAGGACTAAAAGTGCATGAAATATATAATTTATTCTCAAAACTAGGCTAAAATATGGGCAAAATATATTGATATAGGCGTGTAAATTCGCCTATCATCAGAAACTGAACCCATATAGCCCGTAAGAGCCTTTGGGATGGAGCGAGCTACAAAGTTTAGGCTAATGGTTTAAACTCTCAAGTTCATGATCCTTGTCCCTATCCATCACGACCCAAACTAGGGCCTTGCCGTGACGGGTATCTCAAGTCCATCATGGACCGGAGACCACCCCCATCACCTAACCTCATGAGCACAAACTAATAATAATAACATATGTGAAAACCTACTAAACAGTAATAAAGATGAATAGATAACTCTATGAAAGCTAAAAGTCAACCAACAACCAACCAACCCACATCTGTCCACAATCGCCTCTAAAACCAGAATACCAAGTAGGTTGGGACATGCCCCCAACCATGAACAAGTAAATCCAAAAGCACTGAGTGAAAATAAAGAATGTAAAAATGATAAGGACTTTCGAAGGATGGAGGTTCACTACTTCACAACTACTCGATGAATGTGCTAATCCACCTAATATTGCACAGGGGTAAAAAAGTATCTTCGAACCCTAAATTATGAAATAATGTAGCATCCAAGGCCGGTTAACAGGGTGAGTGATAACATGTAATTCAGGAAAGGGATAAAATAATTTCATAATCAAATCAGTCCAAAACCATTCAAAATCATATGCACATATTCATTTATACATATATATATTTATATATATATATATATATATATATATATATAATTTGCTGAGATAGATAACAAGGTTTAATTATGAGATTTAAAATCATTATCCTGGACTGTGTAGCTTTAATCGTCCTAAGGGCACCCACAGGCTATATAGGTTCAGCTCTCCCTGCTAAAAGGACTTAATTGCGTGTTAGTCGCATGAATTGGTGGTGCTCCAACCATTACAAAAAATATATAATGTGTGAATTATGCACACGATCATAAAGACCCCCACGCTGGCAAATTTGGTTTCTAATAGCTGTCCTCCTGGGACCTCCACATTCCATGATAAACTACACAAACCTCTTTAAGCCTAAACTAAAACCATTTAGCACATTATTCTAACCATTAAACCGAGAGTCATTCATTAAGGCATTAACCACTTGTTATCGTCATACCAATATGCTTGCAAGCTAAATCACACTTGCCAAACTAATTCACACAACTACATTGAGTCCCCAAGTTCCATTAAAATCCAATCCATGGACACCAAGGCCAACCAAATCCATTTATATAACCATTTATCCATTAATACAACACATTAAGTTAAAAAACAAGTTAAACCATGCAATTTTCCATAATTTAAATCAAATTGATAAAGTGGGTTAAGGTTTATGCAATTCCAATCCAACATTCATCCAATTTAGGGAAACCCATGTTCCCCATTCAAACCAATTAATTAAAGTACCAATTCAGTCCCAAAAATACCAATTTAAAGCATGAATAATTAGTTCAAATCATGGGACAAGTAATTAAATTAACAACAACCAAATCCACTCAACCTAATTTCAAACCCACAATTTAAATCACATGGAAGTCCATCAAATTAATGCCACAATATGAAATCAAAGTTTTAGGAAGAGATACATGCATAATACACACAAGAATTTGTAATCAATTTAAAGTTTGGAGCCCGGATGATGAATGCACAGTGAAATCCTTGAATGTTCTTGGGTTTTGTGTGTGAGAGTGAAATGTGGGGATTTGATCTTTGAAAACTAATGGGAATGGGACTATTTTATGATTAAAAGTCATGAAAAAGGTGGAAAGAACAAAATACACTCATCCCAAGTAAATAAGTGATTATATGGATGTAAGGTGAAGAGAGTTAGAGTTTGAAGTAAGTGATTAGATATTCTTAAAGGTGTCTTATATTAAAGGATTCATGAGATTTTGGAAAAAAGGGAAGCTCAGTCCTCGTTATGTTAGTCTGCATCAAATTGTGAGGAGGATTGGGAATGTCGTTTATGAGTTAGAATTGTCTGCGAGTTTGGCTTTGATTCATCCTATTTTTTATGTGTCTATGCTAAAAAAGTATGAGGGTAACCCTTATTTGATAGTGCCAGTTGAGGATATTGGTGTTTCAGATTCATTGTCTTATAGGAGGTCCCGATTGAGATATTGGATAGATAAGTCCGTAGATTAAGGACAAAGGAAGATATGAGAGCCAAGTATCCATTATTGTTCCCCACGTTGGATGAAATTACTTAAGGTATGAGTTTCATTTACTTTTTGTCGCTTTTTGAATTTATCCATGAATTCTTCTAAATTCTTGCTATTCTCGTGCTAAAAGTGTCCTAACTCATCATCTGAGGACAAATTATCCTAAATGGGGTGTAATGTAAGACCTTACAAACTTTCAATAATTTTATTTTGACCCTCTCGCATATGTAATGCCAATTTTTTACATGAATTATGTTAAAGGGTGTTAAAAGGGTGATCGAGAAAGTTTTAAATATTTTGAAAGGTGTTGGTGGTAATTTTTGAACCCTAAGGAAATAAGCCTCTGCGATAATAGCATGCCACAGAGGATTGCCTCCGCAATAAGGGTGTGGCAAGGAGGCTAATATCCGCAATAAGGGTGTGCCACACTCTTATTTTAATTTTGCCCAACTTTTATTTTTTCACTTGGGTTGAGTGACTTTTGGTCTATATAACCCTTGTATGAATTTGGGTGCTAAAGATCCTACTACTAAAGAGATATTTGGGTGCTAAAGTGCCTACCACTAAAGTGACATCTCGACCACTTTAGCAGTCTGTCAATAGTGGGAGATGCCGCTAAAGCAACCCCAATGGCGCTAAAGAAGGCACCGCTTCTGCGGTCATTGACCGCTTAAGCAGACACCGACCAATGGGTCAGAGCTGCTAAAGTGACCCATGGCCGCTTTAGAACTAATGTTTTTTGCGCAAAAGAGTTCATATCAGGTACCATACACCGAATTTTTACCAAGTCCAAAATGAACTTTGATCGAGTTCTCGAGATTCATTTAAAACCCCATGCGTACAAATGAACTATGCTACCATACCAAATTTGATATTTTAGACTCAACAGAACCATGAAAACTTTCATCTAATATTGTTTTGAATAAGTGTGGGGCCCACACCTATAGTTTCATTTTTCATATAATTCGCTCACTAGCCCATAATGAGTTTGAAAGACTTGGGACCTGAACTAAGGATCTCCCTAGCCTAAAATCAACATTTTAGAAATGATGGTTCTTTTGAAATTCTCATCCGAAGTCATCTACTAGGAGTTTTTTGTCTGAAACCAAAGCCTAAACAATAAAACCTCTAAAATAGAAAAATGAGCCCAAAAATCCAAATATACTGTACGATAATCGAACCAATAGTTCTGTCAAGTCATAAATAACCTACAACAGCTATGGGAAGGCTTGAAATGCCAAAAAATGCATGAAAATTTAGAAAATAACCTAGATGGTCATTACATTAGCACATTCCTCGGTGTAGGCGTTTTAAAAGTATCTAATTTTTTTTTTAAAAAAATTGAATTTTCTCAATGATACTGATATCTCATGAATATATATGTATGAAATGAGGATAATATTCTCATAATCAAATCTTTATGAAGATCCCAATCCATTTAATGCATATATAATTAAGCTTGGAAATTAACTCAATCTGTCAATAATTCATGATATCAGTTTTAGTCATCGAGAAATTCTATTGTGATAAGGGAAAACAATGATTAAAATGCCTATACTATCCATTGATGCCCCTGCAAGGACAACACATTATGAATAAAAGCATTCAAATACGCAAATGAGGCTAACAATATCAAATAAAGCCCCCACATAGGCAACACGCGATAAATAATATTGCAATCCAACAACAATAGAATGTGAGACCCCACTCGAGCATCACACAATATATAATATATCAAAAATAAGTTTCATAGTTATTTTTTCAACCCATAGCATGTTTTACCTATTCATTAACTATCTAGTAAAGTCTAAAGAAAGTTAAGTCATAACCTATCTCGTAGTCGAAATTCAAGCCTAAAGTTTTTCAACACGGAGCTTTCTCCTTTCGAAAAACTCTGAAATCAACGAAAACATATCAATACAATATCTACATGTTAAAAAAGGCAATGATACCTATATTGCTCATATTTACGTCGTCTCCAAAATGAGTTAAAAAAATAATAGGGGTAAAATTTAAATTTTATTTTAGCAACACATTACCTAAGGATATGAGAGTCTACATTTTAAAACCCACGCAAAATAAGGTCCAAATCAAAGAAAAACTATTTTTGAGCTTTACTAGCAAAATCCAAATCCTATTTTGAAACCAAGATTAAAGAGTGTTTAATGATATAATTTAATATAAAGTAATAAAATTATGGGTTTGGAGCTGTAAGGCCCACAAAATTTCAACTATTTTATTTTGACCCTACCACTTAAGTAATGTCAATTTTTGACTTGAATTATGTTAAGGGATGATAAAAGGGTGTTTTGAAATTTTTGAAAGGGGTTCGGGATCATTTTGGGACCCCGAGGCAGTAAGCCTCTGTGATAATGGCGTGATACAGAGATTAGCCTCTTCCATAAGGTCATGGCATGGAGGATACCCTCCACGATAAGGGCGTGCCACAATCCTGATTAATTTCACCCAATTTTTATTTTTTTCACTTTGGGTAAGGGGCTTTTGGTCTTTTTACCCCTTGTACAATTTTTAAATATAAAATTGACCCTTTTCCTTCAGTTTTTAAAAGATCAAATTCCATTCTTTTTCTTTTAAACTCAAAACCCAAGAAACCTCAAGGGTTTTACAAAGGATTCACGTCCAAGCTCCAAACTTTGAATTATCTTCGAATTGTTCTATATTTCAGGCATGTTGCTCATCCCTAACTTCCATTTTTACATTGTGATATCTATTTAATCAATTTTCATGTGTTTTGATTAATGGGTTTGAAATTGGATTGAGTGGTTTTGATTATGATTACTTGAAGTGTTTTCCCATGGTTTAAATGGATTATTCATGCTTTAATTTATGGTTTTTGGGACTAAATTGGTGCATTATTTTAATGGCTGGAATGGGAGACATGGGTTTCCCTAAATTGATGGAATTTTAGCTTGATAATGGCATTAACCTCAACCCACTTTGTAACTTGATTTTAAATATGGATAATTGAATGGTTTAACTTGTATTTTGAACCCATTGCATTGCATTAAAGGATAAATGAATGAGTATGGTTTTGGATGACCTTGGTGGCCTTGGTTTTGGATTTTAAATGTAAATTTGGAGTCAATTTAGTTATACGAATTGGTTTGACATAATTATATTATCTTGCAAGCATATTGGCATGACGATACCATGTTGGTAAATTCCTTAAAGAGTAACTCCTGGGTTAATGGTTGGTTTACGTGCAAACTATTTTAATTTAGGCTTAATTGCGTAGCTTACCATAAAGGTGTAGGTCCCAAGGGGGTCAACATTGTAAACCACGTTTTCTGGCATTGGGGGGTCCATGTAACCGTATGATTTGTGCACACATTATATATATATATATATACATTGGGAGGACTATAACCTCGATGTCTTTGGACTTTACTCAGTTTATCCTCGATTCATCAGGGGAAGTTGAATCCATATAACTTGTGGGTGCCTTTAGGATGGAGCGAGCTACACGGTTTAGGCTAATGGTTCAAATTATCATGTTCATGACCCTTGTCCCTATCTCGGCATCTTATCTATATGTATATAAATGTGGTGTATATGGTTTTTGATCGGTTCCTGGAAATGGCATTATTTTCTCACTTTTCTTGAGTTACATACCAGTTCTTACCCGACTTCCCATCCTTGGATGGTATATCGTTTCATGATGTAGGGTCCGAAATTTTTTCTATTGCTCTTGTGCAGTGTTAGGTGATTTGGTATTCCTGTGGATCTATATTGAAGTGTTGAGCCTCCATCTTTCAGAAGGCCCTGTCATCTCACTAGTTTCTTTATTGTCTTAGTATTTTATTTTGGATTCCTTTTGTCAGAGTTGGGGGCATGTCCTGACTTAGTTTGGTATTCTGATTTTAATGGTTATTATGGAAAAGTGTGGGATGGTTGTTTGTTTTGACTCTTAATTTCATCTGGTCTATTTACTCTTCTTAATTTTCATTTGGTCTATCTACTTTTCTTATCTCTGGCTCACGGTAGGCTGGAGATACCTGTCACGGCTAGGCCCGAGTTCGGATCATGACAGGAGCTTACTGAAGCTCAAAAGGTGATGAAAACCTTAGAAATCCCCAAAATTCGAAGCTCAAAGTCAAAAAATGGTGAAAATTCCAAAAAAATATATACATCAATGGCCGCTTTAGCGGCTAAATGTGTCACGACTCAAAAATTGAGGTTATGATAGCAATACCGTGGACCAGCCTTGATAAGTAATAAAATCACTCAAAACATATATAAGTATGAGATAATAAAGTAAAGGAGACTCCTAGAACGAAGTCAAGTAACATGTACATAATAATAACGAAAATTCAAAGAAGGTTATAAACCTCCCAAGACTAGTGTCACAGATATAAGAGCAACTAAGTTTAATATTTGAAAATGAAATACCAAATCTATCTTTAACCAAACTTAAAGACAAAGGAAAATATAGGATGATATCTGGAATCTTCCCCAAACACTGGAGCGAAACAGTACCTCAAATCTTATCAACTCTGCCCGAAACTCAAACTCCACGTATAGTACTCGAATTGAGATCTGTACTGAAGGGTACAATATGGGTGAGTACGGCCCTATTGTAATCAGTAGTTAACATAGGCTTACTGATTAAAGTACAAAATAAGATAAGTAAAGAAAATTCAATAAGCATGTAACCTACAGGCAAAAAATTTCCATGCAGTAGCTCACACCGTCTCTACTAACTGTTCTAATATATATATATATATATATATATATATATATATATATGGACATCAAAAGGGACAATCATACACGAAAGTATATTTAGAAGATAATTACACACCAAGTAACACGTAAAAACAACACATGATGTGAAAATGCAATGCAATGCAATGAATGATGGAGTAAATAGTTGAAAGTCATCGCATGAATTTCTGTATGCACATATCGAGCCAAAATGCTCCCAAAATAGGACCCATGGTGGTTTGGCAACCCGTATACTATCTCAAAGTTCCCACAAATCTCAATCTCATAACTCAATCTACTCGACCGACATATCTCTTGGCCTAGGCATTTTTATAAGGTTTCATTTTCAAAAGTGTTTCATTTTCTTTTAAAAATCAATGTTCCTCAATGATATCGATATCTCAGGAATGTGTATGTATGCAATGAGGATATAATTCACACGATCAAATCAATATTAAGAAATCAAATCTATTTAATACGTGTATGAGTGAGCTCAGAAATCAACATAATATGTCAATTCTAGTTGGGCACCATTGGAATAAATATGCATATAAGACATCATTAATATCATATGAATCCATAACTCGGGTATTTCTATCATGATAAAGGTAAACAATGCTTAATAAGGCCTATAACAAATATTTAAGCCCTCGCACAGGCATCACATTCAGAAATAAGACAGTCAAATGCACAATAAGGCCAATGATATTAAATTTAGCCCCCTCACGGGCAACAGATAGTATATAGTATCATAAGTCAACAATAACAGAATATAAGCCCCCACAGAGGCACCACACAATATATAATAGGTCGAAGAGCATATCACACGGTTATTTTCCTCAATCCATAACATACTTTATGTATTCATTAACTGCCCAACCCTGTCTAAAGAAAGTTATGCCATAACCTACCTCAAAGCATAGAAATCCAAGCCTAAAGTCCTTCAACAACATTTTCTGCTTTCGAACAATCTCAAAACCAACTAAAACATACAAATATAACTATTATACATTAAAATATAGCTAATGATACCCATATCGATTGTTTTCAAGTCGAGTTCAAATTATGTTTGAAGAAGAGTTCGAAAATAAATGGGGTAAAACCAAAATTTTATTTTAGAATCACATTCTCCAGGGTTATAGGAGTCAACAGTTGAAACCCCATGGAAAAGTACGTTACAAAGTGAGGTCCAAATTGTAGAAAGATCATTTTTAAGTTTTTCCAAAAAAATCCTCAAAATCCCATTTTGAAACCAAGGTTAAAGGGTGTT
This sequence comes from Capsicum baccatum var. pendulum, assembly GCA_030864225.1. Taxonomy (NCBI): domain Eukaryota; kingdom Viridiplantae; phylum Streptophyta; class Magnoliopsida; order Solanales; family Solanaceae; genus Capsicum; species Capsicum baccatum. Next base: position 87,866,143 of record CM061558.1, on the reverse strand, counting down.
TTTATGGTATAATTCAATGTAAAGTAATAAATTAAGGTTATGGAGCTTATCCAAGTTCAAACAGTGATGAAAAACCTAAGAATTTCCCAAACTCAGACCTCAAAGCTCAAAGTTCAAAAATGGTGAAAAAACACAAAAAATATATTATACAATGATGGCCGCTAAAGCGATACCAAATCGCTAAAGTGGCTACCACTTAAGCAACGCCTGGGCACTAAAGCGGCTACTGCTTAAGCGGTCTTGACCACTAAAATGGATCCCGTATACGTAGTCCTTATTCACTTAAGCGGTTGCACCAAATATCAGTTGATCAACAACTTTGCTAAGCTTGCAAAGTTGTCGATCGATCCCTCGAAATTCGTTCTGAATCTCGTTACTCAAAAAAATATACTGTCAGGCTATTTTTGATGTTCCAGACTCAATGGTTAAGTCAAATTTTCAAAAAAGATCATTTTCAATAAATTAGCCCCACGGGACCCCCTTGAGGTAATTTTACCAAATTTTCAAACGGAGTGTAGAAATGCAAAGTAAAGACTTCGAACCCAAACCAACCCTTCTAGTAATCCAAATTCAACATTTTGGATCTAATGGAACTAATCTATTCGCCATGTGAAATTTAGAACAATAATGTTGACCAAAGTCAACTATAGAACTTTTAAAGCCCCTAAACACCTCAAATACTTTCAAAACCCTCTCAAAGGAATTGAGAACCATGCCAACCATTCCAATGATTAGTCTTTATTCTATAGGTATTATCTTTTTCTTTCATAAAAGAATAAAGAAAGAATCATGCCCCAAAATCATCATGTAGCAACTACAGAAAAGGTCAAAATGGTTAAATCACATCAAAAGAAAAAATTTCACAAATCGAGTTATTACAAAATCCACTACTAAGACTCTAGTTCTTCCTTGAACAAAAAGTCAAAGAAATACCTAAATCAGTAAAGACATACAGGTAAATACTACATATGTCGAACTCAACCTCCCAAGTAGCCTCCTCAATAGGATGGTGTCTCTACCGAACCTTAACCATAGGAATATCTCTAAAATATAATCATCTAAAATCTTCGGCTAAAATAGTTACTAGCTCTTTCACAAGGTCAACCTCTCATCACACTAAATCGATTTCCGATGAAGCATTGAGACTCACGAGTAATATAGCGTCGGGGCATAGATACATGAAAAACTGGAGGAACGGGTGAAAAGTCTAGAGGTAATCTCACTCATAAATAACCTTCAAAACTATTTGAAGAAGCTCAAAATGTCCAATGTACCTTGGGCTAAGCTTGACCCTCTTCTTAAACTTTATCACACCCTTAATGGGTGACACATAAAGGAAGATCCAATCACCAATCCCAACTTCAAAGAACGAAGCCTGTAGTTTGCATAACTATTTTGCCTACTCTGGTAGCCAAAAGAATATCCTGAATTACCAGAAGTCCGTCCAAATACTCACAAAGAAAGTTGGTAACACGGGGTCCAACCTTAAAATTCTGAAATCAACCAATTGAAGAACGACAATACCTACCATACAATGTCTAAAAAGGTGCCATCTCAATACTCAAATGGTAGCTATTATTATAAGCAAAATCCGCATAGGCTAAATGTTTCTCCCATTGACCTCTGAATTCCATAACACATACACAGAGCATGTTTTCTGAAACCTAAATAGTCCACTCCAGGTAAACATTAGTCTAGGGGTGGAAAGTTGTGTTAAGGTCAACCTAAGTACCCAACTCCTTCTAAAACATCCTTTAGAAGCTAGAAGTGAACACTGAGCATCTATTTGAAATAATAGACACCGGTACCCCATAAAGATGAACTATCTTACGAACATAGATACGAGCCAACCTCTTGGAACTAAAGTAAATTTGATTAGTTATAGAATGGGTCAAAGTGGTCAACTGATCCATGATGACCCAAATGCAATCAGAACCACAAAAAGTATGAGGCAACCCAGTCACGAAGTCCATAGTAATCCGCTCCCACTTTCTCTCACGAATGGGTAATCTCTTAAGTAAACCACTTGATTTCATACGCTCAACCTTCAACACAAGCAATGAACTACAAAATCTGCTACATCCTTCTTTATACCACCTTACCAATAATACTACTTCAAATCATGATATATCTTATTCACCTCGCCAACAACTACTCCTTCAATTATTTTAACTCAAGTTGTGGCCATCTTATTAGGAGACATAGAAATGGGATTGGTGCTTGGCTCCACATCAAAAGCATTCAAGAGGCATACCAAGCAAATCCATAGGAAACACATCCATGAACTCGCGAACAACCTAAATAAAATTCATTTGAGGTAGTGAGGCAACACTAGTATCACAAACTTAAGCCAAATAATACAAGCACACTTTTTTACCATGAAGAGAACACATAAAAAAGATACAAGTCTCTTTAATACCTAAATAAGAGTACCCTTCCAAGCTAACCTTGGCACACCTGGCCTAGGATAATATTCCAAAATAACTTGATAGGGAGCTAACCAATCCAACCCAAGATAATATAAAAATCAACCATAGCTAGGATGATTAAATCTACCTAGGTCTTACGTACCGCAAAGGTAATCACACAATATTGGTACACCTAAGACACCACTAATGAATCTCCTATGATGGTAGAAATATAAAGAGGCATAGAAAGGGACTCACATGTAACATTAAAACCAAAATAAAATATGTAGACATATAGGAGAATGTAGACCAAGGGTCATATAACGCAGAAGAGGATATACACCAAACTAGTATGATACCTGTGATAACTACATTAGATGCCTCTACCTCGAGATTACTAGGTATAGCATAACACTGAGCATATTTGCTCTTAAATGAGTAACCCCACGACCACTAACATGAGTTCCCATACCTCTACCTCAAGCACCTCTAGAACTACCCCTACTATTCTATGAACTACCTCTTATAATTGATATTGGAGAAGGGGCAAAGTTAAAGCTAAGAACCCTGCTAAGTAGGTCCACACACATGTCGGTGAAAATCATTGGTCAAATAGCCAAACTCATTACATACAAACCATCATATATGACCTGACTAAATTTAAGGGGGCATAAATAAACAAGGACAATCGCCCTGGCTCAAAGGCTCAAGGGGTCCAAAATTATGTAACTTCTCCTAGAAGTCAGTCAGAAACTCATAAGTATCCTTGCCAATTACTTCACTAAACGTGGAAGGAGCTAAGCAGATAAATCATAAGTAAAGTAACACATAAGAAAGTCCCAATCCAGGGAACATACAATAAATAATATCACAAGTCAACAACAACAAACAATAAGTCCCCACTCAGGTATCAAGCAATATATAATAGGTTGAAATATTTTTCACAGTTATTTTCCCAATCCATAGCTTGCTTTACTTATTCATTATCTACACAATCAACTATGAAAAAATTTAAGCCATAACCTATCTCGAAGCATTGAAATTCAAGCCTAACATCCTTCTACATGGAGTTTTTCCCTTTCTAATGGCCTCAAAATAAACTAAAACATACAAATACAACATCTACGCATTAAAAACTAATAATATCCATATTTAAGTTGGGTCTAATATAGGTTTGAAAAATGAGTTTGAAAATAAAAGGAGTAAAACCCAAATTTTATTTTAGAATTACATTTCCCAAGGTTATGAGAGTCTATAGTTGAAACCTACTGAAACAAGTTAAAAATAACGTCAGAATCAAACAAAAAATATTTTTAAGCTTTACTAGTAAAATTCTCAATATCCCATTTTGAAATCAAGATTAAATAATATCTTGACAATATAATTCAATGTAAAGTAATGAGAATAAAGTTTTGGAGCTTATTCAAGCTCAAATAATATTTAAAATCCTAAAAATAGTCCAAACCCAAACCTCAAGGTCCCAAACTAGTGAAAATAACAAAAATAAATCTATAATAATGATGGCTGCTTTAGTAGCTAAATGACCGCCAAAGTAGTTCCAGACTGCTAAAGTGGTACTAGGTTGCTAAATTGGCGACCACCTAAGAGATGCCTTCCTTCTAATATGGATACAACTTACATTATATTGGTCCTCTAAAGCATTTTCTACTTATAACATTCCTCGACTGCTTAAGAAGCTACATCAGATATCAACTCATTAACAAATTTGTTAAGTTTGCAAAGTTGTCAATTGACCCTATGGGATTCATTTAGAATCCCACGACTGCAAATAAACTATGATACTAGACTAATGACGCGACATTCCCTGGGTAATTATCGTAATGAGAATCCCAAGTCTAACCGAAATCAGAGACCACCCCTATTACCCACCTCAACCTCCAGCCGTCTTCCCTAAGTTGGTTGAAGTTCGAGCATATAACAAGATAGTGTAACAGCTCACATGACGACTCTGGGATAGGATCACAACTATAACCGACTCAACCTAGTCTAACCATACTACACTAACTGCCCAACCTTACCAAACCATACTAAAACAAGGGCCATAAACCAGACTATAACCAAAGATATTCCAAAATATAGTATAATTAATCCCAAAATAAAATATGATGGAACAGTGAGAAATTATGTTTGATGATACCATCCTCAATACCAATACTAATAATAAGGCTCACACCTATACCGATCCCGCCCATTCCAACTGTAATACCCCAAATTTTCTTAACTAATTTCATCCCAAGAATATCAAGTATTAGCTTCTAAATTGAATGATGTTTTTTCCATGACGAATTTTTAAAATTTTCACTTTTGTCATATGGGAAATTTAATAAGCTTTCCATCAATATAAGATTCGTCCAAATCTGATAACCGGGTAAAACGTTATGACTATTTCAAGTTCCTATCGTAAAACAGTGTCATATTGGTTAGTGGCGCGCCACGCCACAAGCTAAACTGGAAATTGTCCTTTTTTCAGTGTCTTATTGAAATTTTACCACGCCGCGCTAAACTTTTAGGTCGCAAATGAAGTTGAAATGTGATTGGTTTGCGTCGCGCCATTCCCCTATTTCCCAAGTGTCAAATATACTAGTGTATCTCAATTTTCTGTCAAGAACAAACTAGGGTTTCAATTGGGGATTCAATTTCAAGAAAATCTCTCCATCAATCTTAATCAAGAACTAAGGTATGTGTTGTGTTGATTTATGGATTTCTTTCATCCATAAACCTCAAGAACCCTATTTTAAATTATGAATCATGATTATTATGTTGTGGGTTGCTTAAGTTATGTGATGGTTGTTGTTTGATTCCCATGTTGGGATCCTTATGTGAAATTATGAAGACTACGTTAGCATATAAATTGTAATCCATGAATTTGGTGGTTTATGATTTGTGAAATTTGATAATTTCACCTATTGTGCATGTAAGGTGTTTGATAAAATGCCTAAAGGGATAGAAATTATGCACTATAGCTAAATTGTGACCCAAATGACAATGTATGCTTTAACCTTATGTTCAAAATGACTTCCATGTTATTCTTATGTATTAAAATTACTTGTGGGATTGCTCATGAGTTAGCCTTATGAAATTATGCTATGTATACATGCCATCCTATTCACCTACCGAGCTATGATAATCAAATGCCCCTAAAATATCTCCAACTATTGTATTATGGATTGTTGATATTGGTCATGTATTCAATAATGTCATGCCTTGTCAGTTTTCTTCCATTGAGTCCTGGGGGTACTTGTACCTGAAAAATATAGTTGTGTGCCTTAAGTCAGTGACATGTTTTCATGATATCCTCAGTCAAGCCATGATCCATAGAACTCAGTCAGTCATGTGACTCAGGAAAGATTAGTAATTCAGTAATCTTAATAGTATTTCGTTAGTTAATGGAACTCCATAAATTTAGTGTAGTCCAGTTTAGTTAATCATGTTTAGTGTCTATTCAAATGGGAGTAGGAATTAGTACTGCGTGAACCCAAGAATGGGAACACACACTGTCAGATGAGGGTGTGATTCTTAGAAGTCATCCTTGCATTCTAGAACTATGTAGCCAACATAAGTTGAGACATCAACACTGTCAGATGAGGGTTGGTAAGGTGGATAAACACTGTCAGATGAGGGTCCCACCATTCTCCTTTGGGTACACTGTCAGATGAGGGTCACCCAAAACTTGTCCTTACCTGTGGCACGGTATTGAAACCCTTCCAATCAGGGCACAGATTGGACACTAGCTCAGCTATTATGGCGCATTTTGGGGCATGTTGGTTAGATACTACCTCCCATAGTTTCAGTTATAGAATTTAGGACTGTCAGATACAATCAACTTAGAACAGTACGAAACTCATCTAGTTCTATCAGAATCTATACTGTCAGATATAGTTGCTCAGTATCAACTATTTTAGTTATACAGCTATCAGTATCTCATGTTATTAGTACTCAGACTCAGTAATCATGTTATCACGAACTCAGTTACAGTTATTAGGTATTCATGCATGTATTCTTACATTCATATTGTTCAGTTAGTTAGTATAGATCATGCATGCAAACCCTTTGCATTCAGCCTACCTCACATGCATACCAGTACATTTAAAGTACTGACGCATTTGTGCTATGGTGTCTTATACCATGGGTTCAGAAGCACAAGCTCCAAAGCATCAGTAACATTCCAGTCTCCGCAGTCAGAGTTAGAAGTGGGTCCTTATCTTTTAAGGACATGATCATTTCTTAGTTATCTCATTAATTAATTTATTAGTTGGAGTTAGTTGGGGACATTTCCCATCGTCTCCTTATTCAGACAGTTATGTTTTAGAGGCTTTTCAGACTACAGTATGTTTAGACATTTTTGTTTTGGGCATTTATACCCCATCCCAGATGTTATATTTTATTGGATATTATGTTACAGTTTGAACCTTATGGCCTTTCAGTTCATGTTTCCGCATTATATAGTATATCATGCAGTATACAGGCATAGATATCAGTCATGGATTAGCTTGTGGTCCTTCGGGGTCATGAGCACCGTGTAGCGTTCTAGGTACAAGATTTGGGGCATTACACCAACTCATAGTAGTACCACAAATCCTTTAACCAAAAGAGTAATAAAATCCGGTTGGGACATGCCACCAACCATGGCCAAAACCAATATCCAAAATAAAATCAAGTGTCTAGAAATATCCGTAACACAAAACGGAGCCTTTTAAAAGGATAAAGCTCACCACTTCGGTCCACATATTAATACTGAGTTAATCACCATGTAGGAGGAGTTGAATGGCTGGTTCCTACATAGTGTAGGTATACAACCGCCATTAGACGGGTTAGCAGGTGAATGCTAGCATGATCTCAGGATAAGGTTAAAATAATGTCATTTATAAAACCAAGTAAAACCATCCATATGTATAAAACCATATATATATATATATGTATATGTATATATATATATATATATATATATAAAGAGTATGAAGCCTCTTAGAAAAGTGATTTGAACTTTTTCTCCTTTATTAAAAAACTCTTCTTTAGATAAAATTGTCTTTTCACTATTTTTTAAATTTATTATTTAATTATTTTGAGTATATTAACTAGACTCCTAAAATATATGGAAGGAGAATCCATTAATATTTTTCTTTGTACTAATCAATAAAAAAAATACTCCTAAAATAGGATTCTATTAAGAAACAACAACAACAACAACATACCCAGTGTATTCCCACAAAGTGGGGTCTAGGGAGGGTAAGATGTACGCAGTTCATACCGCTACCTCCGAAGAAGTAGAGAGGATGTTTTCGATAGACCCCCTGCTCAAGATAAGAAATAATAAAAAAGTGGATGGATGATGTAACAAAATAAGGAATAAGAAATATTGAAATAGAAATCAAAGAAATACAAAATACGAGAAATAAGGCAACACGAAAAAGAAAATAGGAACTAAGAAATAAGGAATTGGATACCTACCTAGTAGTATCACACTCTCACAAACCAAAGACACCTGCGTACACATTTCTAAGAATACTAACCCAGCTGCAGTAGATCCCTCCTGACTGCTCACTACAACCCACACACTCTCACTAGCCTTTTACCCTTGTCCGGGACCTCTACACTATTCTATCAATGGTCATGTCCTCAGTAAGCTGAAGCTGCTCTATGTCATGTTTAATCACCTCCCTCTAGTACTTATTCGGCCTATCTTTACTCCTCCTACACCCATCCAACACTAGCTTCTCGCACCTACGGTCTGGGGCATACCTCTATAAATATTAAGATGCACGTCAAACTAGAGAAGAAACTATTTTACTTATTGGAAAAATATAATTGATGCTCATCTAACTTGATTTAATTGCATGGATTGATTGGTGGATGCTTAATTTTCTAACCCTCAGCTTCTTCAAAATTTTTGTCAACATAATAGAATTCAACGTATGTGTATATATATATATATATATATCTACTTTGTTTTCATTTAAGTCATTCTTTAGTGTCAAAATTTTTGCTCAGAAAAGAATTATTTTCATCTAAACTGAAGTTTTGTGATCACTATTGTATTATTTTGTTGTAATTTACAGGTCGTAGATGAATTTACAGGTGGTAGATGAATGTCAGTCGGCTTTGAGGTATTTTTTAGGTAAATGTCAAGTTTAATTGTATTATATCTATATCTCTATTTTGAGATTTTTTTGTGCAAAGGTAAAGTTTAGTTGTATTATTTTGATATCTCTATTGTCGTATTATTTTTTTTATAGTTTACAGGTGGTACATGAGTGGCGGACGACTTTGTTGAATTTTTTGTGTAAAGGTTAGATTTAATTATAGTGTTTTAAAGTCACTATCATCGTATTCTTTTGTTCAATTTTACAGGTGGTAGATGAATGTTGATCGGGGTTGAAAATTTTTTTTTGGTAAAGGTTAGGTTTAAACGAATATCCTATTTCGTGTAATATTTGAACTTAATATAGTGAGGTACACGCGCGAGGAGCACACACATAAACCATGCTGGGAAAGGGGACCGGGTTTAGCATGCCATTAAAACCTTTACCTGGGCAGTGTAGCTTTGTCGTCCTAAACCGCCCACGGGTTATATGGGTTCAGCTCCTCCTGCTAAAAGGGCCCCAGCGCGTGAAGCCGTCTAACCAGGGAAGAAAAACCTGGGATGACTAGTACATCCCCCAAAATATATTGTGACATCATGCACACGATCACCAAGACCAACCTCACATAGGCAAATATGAGTTTCTAGTTTTGGTCCCCCCTCCCCTTGGGACCTCCACCTTTCACAGTTTTGCTACACATTTCACCATTATTTTGCAATTAAAACCATTACAAAGCCACCAAGAAATTCATTTACCATTTATTAACCAAGGCCACTTTATTGGTGGTATCGTCATATCGGCCATACCTGCAAGTACTATCCATAGCCAACTACATATAGGTTTAAGAGGACTTCCAAGTGCCCTTCCATTTACTATATTAAACCACTTGGGGATTCCATGTACTCCACAAGCATAACCATTTAGCCATTTACCTTTCCAAGCCATTTAAACCATGCACAATTCCTTTAGCAAGTTTTAAATCAAGAAAGAGTTCCATTAAAAGTACTCAATGTAATGAAAACATTATTATAGGCATTTTGTCAAACACATTAGGAGCATAATATAACCAAAACCAATTTTAATTACCATTAACCCATTCCCATGCAATTCAATTATCCAAAACCACTATTAATGCACATAAAACATAATTAAAATCATGAAAAACCATAACCAACCATTTAATATCAAAACCCTCAATTCATATTTTAAAACCAAAATCATAAAATCAATGAAGTCTTGAAAACATTCATAAAACCATGCTTTTATTTAGAATTAACAATGAGGGAAGGGAGCATGCCTTAAACTAAGATAATAATGGAAAGAAATCACCAAGACAAGCCCCAAATTAATCCACTAGCTTTCCTTGCCCAAAAGCTTTTGAGAGAATTATAGAGTATTTACAAGAGTTTCTAAGTGTTAATGAACGGGATAATAGGGTAAACAACCTCCCAAGTAGGTTAGAAGTCGTGGGACCTTATTAGGATAAGTGGATAAATGTCCAAAATACCTCCACTTAAGTTGCATAAAATGTTGTCCTAGGGGTACAAGTGACCCCCACGAGTCGTACCCTCCAATACGATTGGTACACTCCACTCGTATCCTAGCCTCAACCCTTGGATCAAACACTGTCCAGCATATGACTCATCCAACCAAGTCGTATCCGAAGTATATGATTCGTACCCTTCATTCGTACCCTAAGCAGATTTAAATCCAAGGATGATTTAGACACCGTCCACCATACGAGTCCTGAGTACAACTCGTACCCTGGCTTACGTCCCATGGTGAGCCACTCGTACCCAGATCCAACCTAAGTAACCAAGTCTAAGATTAAGTTAAGGAACCAAATGATCCGTACCCACCAATACAACTCGTACCCCTAAGTCGCATCCATTCTAGTAACAAAAATCCACCCAACAATCATTGGTCAGCATACGACTAGACCATACCATCCATACCCCAACATATGACTCGTACCCATGAGTCGTATTGGGTCCAGAGACCAGAATTCCAGGAAATTTTCTAAGGGTCAAAAGCTAGGGTGTTATAGTCTCCCCTACTAGGAACATTCATCCCTGGATGACAGATAAGGTAAGGGTAACCACATACATGAGTCATTTGCATGATCACATATATTTTTTATCTTTCAAGATTTCAAGTCCTTCCAAAGATTTGAACTGGGACTTCTTCATAAGAAAAAGAATCTGTGATACCTAGTCCTTCCAAAGAAACAACCAAACAAAGATCACCAATGCACTTCCTCAACAAGGAAACGTGGAAGATCGGATGAACCAAGCTCAAGATAGAAGGGAACTCCAGCTCATAAGAAATATTACCAATTCTCCGTGAAACTTCATAAGGACCAACATACCGAGGACTGAGCTTCCCTTCTTACCAAACCACATTACTTCCTTCATGGAAGATACCTTGAGGAAAACCTTATCCTCAACCTCAAACTTCAGGTCTCTACGCCTAACATCAGTATAGGACTTTCAGCGACTTTGGGCAGCTTTAAGCCTATCCCGAATCACCTTCACCATCTCCATAGCCTGGTAAACCAAGTTGGGACCAAACATGTCTACTTCACCAAGCTCAAACCAACTAATAGGAGATCTACACCTCCTACCATACAATACCATAAAGGAGCCCATACCAATACTAGAATGATAGCTATTGTTGTAAGCAAACTGCTCCAAAGCTAGAAATAATATGACCCAAGAAAGTTACAGTGTTCAACCAAAGCTCATATTTAGAGAACTTGGCATACAACTATTGTTCCTTCAAGGTATGCAATACTAAATAGAGGTGATTAGCATGATCCACCTCACTCTTTGAATAAAACAAAATATCGTCAATGAACACAATAACGAAAAGATCCAAATACTGATAAAAAACCCTGTTCATCAGATCCATAAATATTGCTGGAGAATCAGTTAACCCAAATGACATTACCAAAAACTCAAAATGCCTATATAGAGTACGGAAAGACATCTTAGGGATATCCACCTCCTTAATCTTTAGTTGATGGTACCCAGACCGAAGATCTATTTTAGAAAAGAACTTGGCACCTTGCAACTGATCAAACAGATCACCTACCCTTGGTAGAGGATATTTATTCTTGACTGTCACCTTGTTCAACTACCAATAGTCAATGCACATCTGAAGGGAACCATCCTTCTTACGCACGAACAACACCGGTGCACCCCACGGAGACACACTAGAATGAATAAACCCCTTATCTAGAAGATCCTTAAGTTGCTCCTTGAGTTTCCTCAACTCAACCAGAGCCATTCTATAAGAAGAAATAGAAATTGGACTAATGTCCAAAACTAAGTTAATACCAAACTCAATTTCCCTATCCAAAGGAACACCAGGAAAATTATCCGAAAAGATCTCTGGAAACTTATTAACCACTGGAACTGACTGGAAAAAAGGACCTTTCGAGTTAGAATCTTTAACTGAAACCATGTGGTAAGATAACCTTTAGAGATTAACCTCTGATCTCTAAGATAAGAAATAAATCTCCACTAGGAGCTAAAGAACCACCCTCCCATTTTATAACTGGTTCACCATGGAACCTAAAGATAACCTTATGGGTCCAATAATTCAAAGACGTATAACAAGAGTGTAACCAATCCAATGACATCAAAATCCACCATACCCAACTCAAATAGATCCACCAAGATCTGATTTCCACCAACAGATACCACACACCCCATATAGACTCTCTTAGCAATAACCGAGTTACTTACTAGGGTAGAAATAGAAAAAGGATCTAAAATAACTTCTAAATTGAAACAAAATATACAGCCACATAAGGAGTCATATAGAAGAGATTGGACCCAGGATAAAGTAAATAGTATACGTCAAAAGATAAAAGTTATAATATACCATTAACAACATCAGGTGATGCCTTGGATTCCTATCGAGACGCTAAAGCATACAACCTATTCTGACCAACACTAGAACCAGGAGCAGTAACAGAAGTAGATGCAACACCACCAGGTGTAGGAGTTGAAGATGAAGACACAGGAATCTTATTCTCCCCCATAGAAACATTATTAACAGACAATCCCTGAGTCGATGGCCTGCCTGACCATACTTAAAGAATTTGTCCCTTCCTTCATCATAATAACCCCGATGAGGATGACGACAGAACCGATAAGAAGGGCATGAAGAAACTAACTGACCTCTACTTGCCTAATATTGGGCACCCTGTGCCCAAAAATTATCACCATCTTGATGACGCCTGTCGCCTAATTGGTAAGGAGCACTAGCAGAAGAGAAGGAACCAGAACTCCCCCACTTCCTTTTATACTATTTTCCACCATCCCGATCTCCTTAAAATTGAGCACTTCCCTGGTCAGAAAACCTGCTCCTCTTACCTCATCTATCCCTAAACTCTGCTTGCTTCCTTTTTTCATTCTTCCCTTGCTGCATATGAATAGTCAACCTAGAGATGTCCATATCTTTAATCAGCAAGGCGGTTTTTCTCTCTAAAATCAGATAACGATTAAAGATATAAGTAAACTTTTTCAATCTTGCCCGCATGTCAACACTAAATCAGGAGCATACCTTGAAAATCAGCGAAACTTCAAGGTATATTCCTTGACAGACATCCTTCCTTGCTTGAGGTTCACAAACTCCTCCATCCTTATTTCGCACAACTCTTAGGGAAAGAACCGATCTAAGAATGCCTTAGAAAAAGTATCCCACAAGATCGATTCTTCCATATCACTGCTATCCCTATCCCACTCTTCATACTACTAATATGCAATATCTTTGAGATGATAAGCTGCAAATTTTACCCCCTCTACATTGGTAGCCTGCATCACCCAAAATAGATTTTTTATTTCATCAAAGAATCCCTGTGGATCCTCCTCAACCTTTACTCTAAAAAATATAGGAGGTCCATCTTCATAAATTGGTCAACCCTTATGGCCTCAGCAGACAAAGCATCAGTCACACCCTGCTCACCCTGAGCAACGACAATCTGAGTAATAACATGAATAGACTGACAAAATTTTGCATTAGTCACCTTGCCTTGAGAAGGACTAGTAGCAACTGGTGGAAATCTAGAACTATCAAGGATAGGACCGTGAGATCGAAGATAAACCCTAGAAATAGGATACATCCCTTCCACATTACACCTAGTTAGATAGAAGAATTTTCCAGTTTTCCAGATCTATGAGGCATGATCTAAAAGAAGAACAAATAAAGATTAGAGAAGATTCCAGGACTGAGACTCCAAGCTTGAAAATAGAATACCAAGAAAGTTAGACATTCCTAAATGCCTTGTAGCCTCTCCCTTATGAGTGTGGAGTACTACTGTAACACCTTGAAAAATGGGTCCTGGAGCATCACACGGTGCTTGATTCTATGAGTAGCCCCAAGTTGAGCCATTTTCATTCAGTTTAACACAAATCAACGAGGTTTCCATAAATAAGCCTCAAATATCAACAGAGTTATCATCATCCAAGAATAAAAGAATTTCAGAAAGATAACAAACTATGACTTATTAGTCAACTCCCAACATCTATACTAGTCTGACAAGCCTCTAAGAAAATTAATAAAATCAATGAGCCATTGAGATATGCCCCAACTGACTGTACTCAGTTATCAAATATAAATGATTCTGTAAAACCAACATCAGACATCATGTCCTCAGAACATGAGGACTCACCACAACAGAGGATGTAGAATAGCGTGCCCAAAGAATCACTATTGAACCTAGAACTGAGCACCTGAACCTATATTCTGAGAAAATATAGCCCACATCCGAAGATGTGGGTCAGTACCATGGAAAGGAACTGAGTATATGGGGGTGTATGCAGTTTTATAAACATCATCATCATAAATATTTATAAAAAATATGCAGGATGTATGAAAGACTCACATAGCCCGAAGAAAATCATCATAATCATGAGAGGATGAAATAAGTACAATAATACATGTGAGTCATCATATAATTTGTCAATCACTTTCAGTTCATCAAGAATATCAATTCTCATAATGTAAATATCATTTAAATCTTTCAAAAGAATAACTTTCACAATTCCACTTTCAAATCACTTCACCATTCACCATAGACACAAGGAAACACACACACACACTGGGAGATCGTATAACCGACATAAACCATGTGAGCTACATGGAGTCTAACGTACAACCCAGGTTGGGGAGAGCCGTCCTATCCTTGCCATTGGAGTAGGACTATCGATATCAAATCCACACAAACTACTGATCACAATATAAATCAGCCTCAGGCTCACTCTTATAGGGGCACGTAGTTCTAGGGAGGTAAGGTCGCTTTGTACCTCCCACTCGGTACTAAAAATTTCTCTCGGACTTAGCTCAGATCATTTTAAAGACAATCCACAACAAAATAATTTCAGTAATATATAAATATATATCGGGAGCCATCATGCTTCCCATCTATCAAAATCAACCACGTTGTGGATTTCTTTCACACTCGAGTTCAAAACAACTCCATTAAGACCAAAAGGTCAAATCAAATAAAATATCTCAAATATTCAACATCAACATGCTGATAACACACACTTTCTCAAAAAAAACACAATTTCCAATGGGGATTCATGATCCAAATATCAAAATCATGATAAATATCGTTCAAGATTCGTGCTTTATATCTCCACACATGTAAATTCATCTATCAAAATCTTAAACATCAAGATTTCATAATAATCATCATAAGATATGGGTTCATGCTTCAAATTCGTAAAAAATCAAACAAAAATCATGCCTTTGTAAAGAAAATTACTTTTGGGCACAAGAACGAAAGAGAGTTCTTGTTGAAAAACCCCACATAACTTGAATGATGAAATTTAGATCGATACTCATTTTTTAGATATTAATCGTGCCTTTGAATGATGGTTCTTGGAGTTCTTGAACTAGGAACTTGGAATCTTGAATAAATTTGCAGAATTAATGGTGAACTTTGGAGGTTCTTGAAGTTGGATGTAGGAGCTTAAGGTTTTCTTTTTGAGGGAATTTGATGAAATATAACATATAATTCTTCTAATAGGCTTTAATATAGTATTTGGACGGATTTTGGGTGAGGAGGAATCACCAAAATGCCCCTAAAAATCAAATAATTCTTGAATCTGTCCTTTGGTGGACTGTTTTGATAGTCTGAAGTAGATCAACCATAACGTTTTACTCCGATATCCAAATTGGATGAAACCAATTTCATTAGAAAGAGGACTTGCATATATTTCCGTTGATACGTAGTATCTCACCCAAATCATTGTGTACGAGGAGTTATGATCGTTTGAAGTTGACCCAAAAATTCACTTTTGATAGGCTGAAGTAGATCGACCATAACTTTTTGTTCCGATAGACAAATTGGATGAAACCAATTTCATTGGAAAGAGGACTCATAGAGATTTTCGTTGATATATAGTAGATCACCCAGATCATTATGTACAAGGAGTTATGATCATTTAAATTTGGAGAAAAATATGCCAGGCCTCAGTACTTTTTCCTTCACATTTTAATGTTCACTACTATTCACGGTTCGATCGGAATGTTCATAACTCGTCGCCCGGGTGTCCATTTTGGATGATCCACATATCGTTGGAAAGATTATTCGATACTCTATGTAATGGTGGGTCATAATCTAAGATATTCTGCACGGAAAATTTATAATTCATTCTAGAAGATAGAACCCAACACGTTTACGCACAAAATTTCAACGAAAAATTTCCCAGGGTATTACATCATCCCCCCCTTGGAAACATTCATCCTCGAATGATGCTAGACATGCCCAAATTAGATAGGAAATAGAGCATACAGCTGAAACCATTCGTTAGACTCATCACTGATGATAGGCGAATTTACGCGCCTATATCAATATATTTTGCCCATATTTTAGCCTAGTTTTGAGAACTAATTATCTATTTCATGCACTTTTAGTCCTTTTTCCTGTAAATGAGCTAACAAACATGATTAGGAAAGTTTCAGGTATAAATGATGCAAAATACATCATTTTATGGCTTACTTGACGCAAAAGAAAGCTCACAAACGAAGTGGAAAGGAGCTGGACGCCTAAAGGACCAAATCTGCTGCATGGAAAATCTGTCCCGGGCTAAAACAGCATTTCTGAATACTTTGGGGACTGCATGGAAAATCTGTCCAGGACTAAAACAGCATTTCTGAAGACTTTGGGGACTTACAGACACAAAGCTGGAATTTTACAAAGATACATTAACCTAGTACAATTAGGTTATGTATTTCACTATTCTACTTGGATTATGATATTGTAACCTTACCCTAGTACATTTGGGTTAAGGATTTCATTAGTCTATTAGGATTTGGTTATTTATTTCATTAGCATAGTAGAAGTAGGATAGGAGTATTATAAATACCCTATCATGCTAGAGATTTTAATCAAGTCCTCCCTTAGTGGAGGCAACTCCTCCCTTCATTCAAGAAATTCATTCTTAAACTATTAATTTTCTTCCATCTTTCTCATCTTCCACTACAAACACTTCCAATCTATTCTTCTATTCTTAAATTCCACAACAAGAGAATCGTTACTTGCTACGGAATCACCAAAACCACATGCCAAACACCTACTATTCACGCCATCCACCATGCAAAACGTGATATCCTTCGCATTCATGGGTAACTAAATCTCTTAGTTGGGGTTATGGAAGCCGAATGAGTTACTATCTATTGCTATGAGCTTGTGAGTTCAAGACACGTATATTGCTTATATCATTATTCTCTTCATCTTAAATCTACAATCTTTGCGGTTTCAAACACATGAACACGCCATTCTAACATCTAACCTGTTCGAGAGAAAGGTTACTTGTCTAGAAAAGAAGACGCATAGACTAACGCCAGTCTAACATTTAACTTGTTCGAGAGAAAGGTTATTTGTCTGGAAAAGAGATAATGTCAAGGTAGTAGGACACCCTTTCCTATTAAAAAGCTAGTGCCGTAACTGGACTAACCTCTTGGAGAATTCGTACCGTTAGACACGCTTTAAGCTCGAGAGAGTTAAAGTGAAATAGTCCTTGTTTAGGTCGAGAGACGCTTGGATTTACCATCGACTACAATTCTCTATAAGCAATTGCATGTCAAGACTCTACACACTCATAGCCAATAGAGACGTATACCTCTGAAGGTGGACATAACCCCAACGCTTCAATTCTCATTGTTTACAACCAAACGTGACAATCTTTCTCTTTTACTTTATTATTTTCAGCTTTTATTTCATTACTTTGGTTACTTATTACAATCCCCCCTTCTTACGAGACTTGCACCAAAAGTCTATTAATTTTGCTTACTTGTTGACCAAGCTATTCCCTGTGGGATCGATACCCAACCCAGGTTGGGTTCTATATTTGCTAACGACCGCTTTACACTCAAACGAGAGCTGTAGATTGAGCGTTATCAATCACCACATTGTTTCTGACTTCGAATGCAACATAGAATGCATAAATTCAAGAAACTACAGCTGAACACATAATAAATGACAGCTGAACTGCTGCAACTTTTATCAAAAGTGCATGATTTAGGAAATAAGGTACCTTCGACTTGATCGGAGTTTGAGAAAAATAGGTGTGGGTACTTGGATCGCATATCCGCCTCAGCTTCCCAAGTTGCACCCTCAACAGATAGGTTTCGCCATAACACCTTGACCAAGGGAACATCTTTGTTCCTTAGTCTTCGGACACTGAAATCAAGAATCTCCAAAGGAATCTCAACAAAAGAAAGATTTTCTTGAATGTCAGTACTCACAGAGGAATTCACTACCACAACATCGCTAATATGCTTTCTAAGCATGGAGACATGGAATATTGGATGAACAGAGGACAACTCGGAAGGCAACTCGACCTCATAAGCTACCTTACCAACACGGCTAAGAATTTTGTAAGGACCAACATAACTGGGACTAAGCTTCCCCTTCTTTCCGAATCTCTTCACCCCCCTCATGGGTGAAATTTTCAGATACACTAGGTCACCAACTTCAAAATCAAGGTCTCTCAATCTAACATCTGCATATGACTTCTGACAACTCTGCTCAGTTTTCAACCATTCCCTAATCAACTTAACTTTTTCCATAGCCTCAAATACCGAATCAGGACCACTCACAGTTGCTTCACCCACCTCGAACCAAGCTATGGGTGATCTACACTTCCTCCCATATAAGGCTTCAAACAGAGCCATGCCAATACTAGAGTGGAAACTGTTATTGTAAGCAAACTCTATCAACGGTAAGTGATCATCCGAACTTCCTCTAAAGTCAAGTGCACAAGCTCTCAACATATCCTCTAAGGTTTGGATGGTCCGCTCAGCTTGACCATCGGTCTGCAGATGAAAACCAAAACTCAAAAGGACTTGGTACCAAGACCCTTCTGAAAAGCTTTCTAAAATTGCGAAGTGAACTGAGTACCCCTATCCGAAATGATAGACAAGGGAACTCCATTTAGTCTGACTATCTCTCGGATATACAATCTAGCGTAATCCTCAGCAGTATATGAAGTATGAACAGGCAAGAAAGGAGCAGACTTAGTCAACCTATCAACAACAACCCAAATGGAATCATGATGGCGTCGGGAAGGAGGTAAACCAATCACGAAGTCCATATTTATCTCTTCCTACTTCCAGGTAGGAATACTAAACTCTTGCATCATACCACTAGGTTTTTGGTGTTCAACCTTAACCTGTTGGCATGTTGCACACTTAGCTACAAACGTTGCTATATCTTTCTTTATGCCACTCCACCAATAGATTTCCCGCAAGTCTCGGTACATCTTGGTGGCACCAGGATGAATAGAATATCGCGCCTCGTGTGCTTCAGCCATAATCCTCTGTCTCAGATCATCAACATTTGAGACACACAATCTACCCTGCAATCTCAAGACACTATCTCCCCCTTGGGAGAAAACCTCTACTTTTTGGTCTTTGACTGACTCCTTAAGTCTGATCAAACTAGCATCTAAGTATTGCTTTTCCTTCACTTTCGAAACCAAGGAAGATTCGGACCTACTCTGAACCCCTATACTACCTTCAGCAGAGTCAAACACCCTAACCCTCAATCTAGCCAAACGACGTACATCACGAGCTAACTTTTTCTTACCTTCTACCACATGCGAAACACTACCCATGGACACTCTACTTAGGGCATCCGCCATAATATTGGCCTTGCTCGGATAGAATAACACACTCATATCATAGTCTTTTAACAATTCTAACCATCGTCTCTGCCTAAGATTCAATTCTCTCTGGGTAAACACATACTGCAAACTCTTATGATCAGTGGAAACATCAACATGGACACCATACAAATAGTGTCTCCAGATTTTCAAAGCAAACACAATAGCAGCCAACTCAAGGTCATGGGTGGGGTAATTTTTTCTCATGGGGTTTCAACTGTCTAGAAGCATAAGCTATCACCTTACCCTTCTGCATCAATACGCAACCCAACCCAACTCTCGAAGCATCACAGTACACCACAAAACTATTAACACCATCAGGCAAAGTCAAAATAGGGGCTGACGTGAGTCAAGTCTTCAACTCCTGAAAACTCTTCTCACAAGATTCAGACTACAAGAACTTCACTTTCTTTTGGGTCAACCGAGTCATAGGAGACACTATAGAGGATAAACCCTCAAAAAAATGGCGGTAATAGATAGCTAAACCCAAGAAACTTTGGATATCAGTCGGAGAAATAGGTCTAGGCCAATTTCTAACAGCTTTGGTCTTTTAGGGATCAACTCTAATACCCTCAGAAGAAATGATATGACCAAGAAAAGCAACTGACCTTAGCCAAAACTCACACTTACTGAACTTGGCAAACAACTTGTGATCTCTAAGGGTTTGCAAGATAGTTTGGAGATGATAAGAATGTTCATCCTCACTACGGGAGTACACCAGTATATCATCGATGAACACTATGACAAACATATCTAGATATGGTCTGAACACTCAATTCATGAGGTCCATGAATCTGCTAGGGCATTAGTTAACCCGAAAGACATAACAAGAAACTCAAAATGGCCATAACGAGTTCGGAAAGCGTTTTTTGGGATGTCACACTCCCTAACTTTGAGTTAATAATAGCTGGAACGAAGGTCTATCTTTGAGAAATAACTTGCACCTTGCAATTGGTCAAACAAATCATCTATTCTCGGAAGGGGGTACTTATTTTTTATGGTGACTTTATTCAGTTGGCGGTAATCAATGCAAATATACAAAGAGCCATCTTTCTTTCTCACAAACAACATAGGAGCCCCCCAAGGAGAAATAGTGGGCCTTATGAAACCCTTATCTAGTAGATCTTTGATTTTCTCTTTCAACTCCTTAAGTTCTACCGGGTCCATACGGTAAGGAGAAAGAGAAATGGGTTGAGTATCGAGAAGAAGATCAATCTCGAACTCTATCTCTCTATCAGGAGGTATCCCTAAGAGATCATCCAAAAAGACATCAGAAAACTCATTGACGACGTTAACAGACTGGAGAGTTGGAGTCTCAGACTTAGTGTCTTTGACTCTAACCAAATGGTAAATACACCCCTTGGAAATAAGCTTTCTAGCTTTGAGGTAAGAGATAAAATGACTCTTGGGTGGCACAGAATTCCCAGACCACTCAAACACGGATGCACTTGAAAACTAAAACTTAATAACTCGGGTTCGACAATCAATAGAGGAATAAGAAAAATACAGCCAGTCCATACCCGAAATCACATCAAAATCTACCATGTCTAACTCAATCAGATCAGCCAACAAGACTCTATGAAGAACGGTAATAGGACACTTTTTATACACTTTCTGGGCAATAATTGAATCGTCCACTGGGGTAGAAACTAGGATAGGCTCAAGAATAATCTTAGGACTTATTTCAAAATTCACCGCAATCAAAGGTGTAACATATGAGAAACTGGATCCAGGATCCAACAAAGCATACACATCAAATTGAAATATACGAAGCATACCAGTAACAACATCGAAAGAGTCCTCCTATTCCTGGCAGGACGGTAAAGCATAGAATCTATTCTGGCGCTACCCGCCAGCATTGCTAGAAGAGGCGCCCTGAGCTGGGGCTGGGCGAGTCGCTAGAACTGGAGCACTAACAGTTTGAGTCGAGGTCTGAGGGCGATAGTCACCCCAACACTCACCTGAATGAGCCCTACCACACTTAGGACATAGGGGACAATTTAGCTTACTGCCAGTACTGTACTGGGACCTGGATGCATATGACCTATTACCTTTCTCCTACCTATCTCTAGGTATGGGAGCACTAGAAGATGATGGTTCTGGCATAGAAGAACGATCCTGATACTGAGGGTGACTCCCTTCCTACGATCTAGTCTGACCCTGTCCGTGCTGCCCGAACCTAACTCTCTTATTCTCTCTCATTCTATCTCTCTACTTAATCTTGTCTGCCTCAATCTGTTGGGCATGAGTCATCAGCCTAGAAAGATTTATCTCACTATTCAGCATAGCAGACCTACACTCCTTAACCACATAACTAGACACTCCAGTCACAAACTTACTCATACTAGCCCAATTATCATCCACTAAGTCAGGAGCATACATGGCCAACTGATTGAACTTTAGACAGTACTCCCTAATAGTCATAGAGCCCTGTCGTAGGTTCATAAACTCTTCCACCTTTGCCTCCTTCATCTCCAAAGGGAAAAACTTATCCAGGAATGCATCCTGGAACTCTTGACAAGTTGTAGGGACAGATCCCTCACTTCTACCTTTCCTCCAAGAAACAACCCAGTCATAAGCAAGGTCTTTCAACCTATACGCAGCCAACTCCACACTATGTTCCTCAGATACATGCATTACCTGAGTAATCTTCCGCACCTTCTCTAAAAACAACCGTGGATCCTCAGCAGATTTGGACCCATAGAATTCTGGTGGATTCATCCGCATGAAGTTATGGATCCTGGCAGTAGCTGAATTACCTCCCTACTGCTGTGGAGCAGGGGCTGAGTTGGCCTGAACATTTGTAGTAACAGCTTGGGCCAACGCCTGAAAGGCTACCCGAAATTCAGCATGAGACACATTTTCATTCAATGGGTCAGCGGGTTGAGGTTGTTGACCATCATTGTTGAGGTTGTTGACCATCATTATTTCTTCTTACTCGACGTGGAGGCATATTTTTGAAAAAAGAGAGCACAAATCAATAGCTGAGAGAGATACTTTAAGCACGATAGACTTCTGAAAGAAAGAATCACACTTTTTCCAAAAATGTCTTGTAGCCTCTTGCTCATAGATATGGTATGCTACACACCGTTGATCAAGGCTCTACTTAACACGGCTTGTCAGACTCCCTAGGATACTTTAAAACCTTAGGCTTTGATACCAAGTTTGTAATGACTCAAAAAATGGGTCCCAGAGCATCACACGGTGCTTGAGGCTACGAGTAGCCCAAAGCTAACCCTTTGAGCCATTTTCATTCAGTTCAACACAAATCAACGGGTTTTCCATAAATAACCCTCAAATATCAACAGAGTAATCATCATCCAAGAATAAAAGAATTTCAGAAAGATAAAAAAATACGACTTATTAGTCAACTCTTAACATCTATACTAGTCTGACAAGCCTCTAAGAAAATCAATAAAACTAGTGAGCCATTGAGACATACCCCAACTGACTCATACTCAGTTATCAAATGTAAACTATTCTGTGAAACCAACATCAGACATCACGTCCTCGGAACATGAGGACTCACCACAACAGAGGATGTAGAACAGCATGCCCGAAGAATCACTGTCGAACTTGGAACATAGCACCTGAACCTACATTCTGAGAAAATGCAGCCCACATCCAAAGATATGGGTCAGTACCATGGAAAGAAATTGAGTATATGGGGGCGTATGCAGTTGTATAAACATCATCATCATAAATATTTATAAGAAATATGCAGGATATATGAAAGACTCACATAGCCCGAAGAAAATCATCATAATCATGAGAGGATGAAATAAGTACAATAACACATGTGAGTCATCATATAATTTGTCAATCACTTTCAGTTCATCAAGAATATCAATTCTCATAATGTAAATATCATTTAAATCTTTCAAAAGATTAACTTTCACAATTCCACTTTCAAATCACTTTACCATTCGCCATAGACACAAGGAAACACACACACACTGGGAGATCCTATAACCGACATAAACCATGTGAGCTATATGGAGTCCAACGTATAACCCACGTTGGGGAGAGCCGTCCTATCCTTGCCATCGGAGTAGGACTATCGATATCAAATCCACATAAACTAGTGATCACTATGTAAATCATCCTCAAGCTCACTCCTATAGGGGCACGTAGTTCTAGGGAGGTAAGGTCGCTTTATACCTCCCACTCGGTGCTAAAGATTTCTCTCGGACTTAGCTCAGATCATTTCAAAGACAATCCACAATAAAATAATTTTAGTAATATATAAATATACATCGGGAGCCATCATGCTTCCTATCTATCAAAATCAACCACGTTGTGGATTTCTTTCACACTTGAGTTCAAAACAACTCCATTAAGATGAAAAGGTCAAATCATTCAAAATATCTCAAATATTCAACATCAACGTGCTTATAACACACACTTTCTAAAAAAATACAATTTTCAATGGGGATTCATGACCTAAATATCAAAATCATGATAAATATCGTTCAAGATTCGTGCTTTATATCTCCACACATGTAAATTCATCTTTCAAAATCATAAACATCAAGATTTCATAATAATCATCATAAGATATGAGTTCATGCTTCAAATTCATAAAAAATTAAATAAAAATCATGCCTTTGTAAAGAAAATTACTTTTGGGCACAAGAACGAAAGAGAGTTCTTGTTGAAAACCCCCACATAACTTGAATGATGAACTTTAGATCGATACTCATTTTTGAGATGTTAATCGTGCCTTTGAATGATGGTTCTTGGAGTTATTGAACTAGGAACTTGGAATCTTGAATAAATTTACAGAATTAATGGTGAACTTTGGAGGTTGTTGAAGTTGGATGTAGGAGCTTAGGGCTTTCTTTTTGAGGGAATTTGATGAAATATAACATATAATTCTTCTAATAGGATTTAATATAGGGTTTGGATGGATTTTGAGTGGGGGGATGACCAAAACGCCCCTACAAATCAAATAATTCTTGAATCTGTCCTTTGATGGACTATTTTGATAGTCTGAAGTAGATCAACTATAATATTTTACTCCGGTATCCAAATTGGATGAAACCAATATCATTAGAAAGAAGAATCTCATATCTTTCTGTTGATATATAGTATCTCACCCAGAACATTGTGTACGAGGAGTTATGATCGTTTGAAGTTGATCTAATAATTCTCTTTTGGTAGGCTGAAGTAGATCGACCATAACGTTTTACTCCGATAGACAAATTGGATGAAACCAATTTCATTGGAAAGAGGACTCGTAGATCTTTCCGTTGACATATATTAGATCACCCAGATCATTATGTACAAGGAGTTATAATCATTTAAAGTTGTAGAAAAAATACGCCAAGCCTCAGTACTTTTTCCTGCACGTTTTACTGTTCACTACTATTCATGGTTCAATCGGAATGTTCATAACTAGTCGCTCGGGTGTCCATTTTGGATGATCCATATATCATTGGAAATTTTATTTGATACTATACGCAATGGTGGGTCATAATCTAAGACATTCTACACAGAAAATTTATAATTCATTCTAGAAGATAGATCCCAACACGTTTACGCACAAAATTTCAACGAGAAATTTCTCGGGGTATTACAGCTACACACCCTTAAAAGAGACTCTACTCGACATGGCTTTGTGGACTTCCAATTTACAATGAACCTAGGCTCTAATACCAACTTGACATGACCCTCTCATAATAGGCGTACCAAGTCCAACCGGGACCGGAGACCATCCCTGTTACCCAATCCAACCTCTAACCGCCTTCTCTTAGTTGGCTGAAGTTCGAGCATATAACAAACTAGTGTAACAGCTCACAAAAGACTATGGGATAGGATCACAACTATGACCAATCCAACCAGGTCCAACCATACCATACCAACTACCCAATCGTACAAAACCATACCAAAATAAGGGCAATAAACCAGACCATAACCAAAGATGTTCCAAAACATAGTATAATTAATCCCAAAATAAAATATAATAGAATAAAAAAAAATTATGTTCGATGATGCCAGCCTCAATACCAATACAATACTAAGGCTGACACCTAACCAACCCTGCCCATTCCAACCTATAGTAGTACCACAAAACCTCTAACCAAAAAAGTAATAAAATTCAGTTGGGACATGCCCCCAACCATGGCCAAAACCAATATCCAAAATAAACTCAAGTTTCTAGAAATATCCATAACATGAAATGAAGCTTTTTGAAAGGATGGAAGCTCACCACTTCGGTCCAAATACCGATACCCAAGTCAATCACTATGTAGGAGAAGTTGAACGGTCAATTCCTACATAGCGTGGGTATATAGACGCCAGTAGATGGGTTAGCGGGTGAATGCTAGCATAATCGCAGGATAAGGATAAAATAATGCCATTTATAAAATCAAGTAAAACCAACATATGTGCACAACCATACATATATATATATATATATAACCATATCGGGAAAGGGGATCGGGTCTAGCATGTCATTAAAACCTTTACCTGGGTTTTGTAGCTTTGTCGTTATAAACCACCCACGAGCTATAAGGGTTCAGCTCTCCCTGCTGAAAGGGCCCCAGTTCGTGAAGCTACACGACCAGGGAAGAAAAACCTAGGATGACTAGTACATCCCCCAAAATATAGTGTGGCATCATGCACATGGTCACTAAGACCAACCTCACATCGGCAAATACAAGTTTCCAATTTTGGTCCCCCTGGGACCTCTACGTTCCACGACTTTGCTACACATCCCGCTATTATTGCTCAATTAAAATCATTACCAAGCAACCAACCAATCTATTTACCATTTATAAACCAAAGCCACTTTAGTGGTGGTATCATTATACTGACTATACTTGCAAGTACTATCCATAGCCAACCATATATAGGTTTAAGAGGACTTTAAAGTGTCCTTCCATTTACCATATTAAACCACTTGGGGGATTCCATGTACCCCACAAGCATAACCATTTAACCATTTACCTTTCCAAGCCATTTAAACCATGCATAATTCTTTTACCAAGTTTTAAAACAAGCAAGAGTTTCATTAAAAGTACTCAATGCAATGAAAACATTATTATACGCATTATGTCAAACACATTGGGGGCATAATATAACGAAAACCAATTCCATTTACCATTAACCCATTCCCATGAAATTCAATTATCCAAAAACACCATTAATGCACATAAAAAATAATTAAAACCATGGAAAACCATAACCAACCATTTAATATCAAAAACCCCAATTCATATTTTAAAACCAAAATCATAAAATCAATGAAGTCATGAAAACATTCATAAAACCATGCTTTTATATAGAATTAACAATGAGGGTAGAGAACATGCCTTAAACCAAGATGATGATGGAAAGAAATCACCAAGACAAGCCCCAAATTAATCCTCTAGCTTCCCTTGCCCATAAGCTTTTGATAGAATTCTACAGTATTTAGAAGAGTTTCTAAGTGTTAATGAATGGAATAATAGGGTAAATAACCTCCCAAATAGGTTATAAGTCATGGGACTTTATTAGGACAAGTGGGAAATATCAAAAATACCCGTACTTAAGTTGCACAAAATCCTATTCTTGGGGTACGACTGACCCTCATGAGTCATACTTTCCAATATGATTGGTACCCTCCACTCGTATCCTAGCCTTAACCTTTGGATCAAACACTGTCCAGCATATGACTCATCCAACCAAGTCGCATCCGAAGCATACGATCCGTACCCTGCCAGATTTAAACCCAAGAAAGATTTAGACACTGTCCACCATATGAGTCCTGGGTACGACTCGTACCCTAGCCTACGTCTCATGGTGAGCCACTCGTACTCAGATCAAACCTAAGTAACCAAGTAAAAGATTAAGTTAAGGAACCAAATGATCCATACCCACTAATACGACTCGTGCACCTAAGTCCTATCCATTCTAGTAACCAAAATCCATCCCACCAACCAACACTGGTCAGCATACGACTGGATCATACCATCAATATCCCAACATATGGCTTGAACCCATGAGTCGTATTAGGTCTAGGGATCAAAATTCTAGGAAATTTTCTAAGGATCAAAACCTAGGGTGTTATAACTAAATTCAATATTTTAGACTCAATGGTGATATCAAATTTTCGAAAAAAGTCATTTTCAATAAATTAGCCCTTTGGGACCCCTTTTAGGCAATTTTGCTAGTTTTTTAAATAGAGAATCGAAATGCAAACTAAAGGTTCTCAACATGAACCAAATTCGTTACTAACCTAAGTTCGACATTCCAGATCTAATGGAACTCTCCAAATCACCATTCAACACTCAAAATAACAAATGTCGACCAAGTCAACTATAAGACTTTTAAAGCCCCAAAAAATCTCAAACTCTCCCAAAACCCTTCATGCGTTGGGGACCATGATAACCATTCTCACAACTCAAAATTAATATGTAGCAACTACGGAGAAGGGTAAATGGTCAAATAACATTAAAATCGTAATTTTATTAATTAGGTGATTACAATACAAGATTACCACTAAAATCTTGATCATCATTATTATCCTCATTATCTCTCAATGAAGTGATGACATTCACGCCACTCAAACAGGCATTTAATATATCAATGGATGTATTGTTCATATTTTTCATGAATACATGAAATTTTACCATGTACTTCTCCTTCGTTTCATATATAGTAGGCATGAGGTAAGGGTGCAGAATTTACATATGCAAAAATTTAGTTATTAATACCTGTGAAAATTTTACTAGATAATAGAAAAAAATCATATTTTTATACTTAGTGGATTCGAATATGGATCACCTTTAATAAGCTTATCAGCTTTTGAGGTGTGTCATCTAAACAACCTGAAATAGACAAAGAGTGATCCCGTTATTTTTTATTTTCTCTACCAAATGCAGGAAAGGAATCGTATATTCAAATCTATAATCAAAAATAAAAATAAAGAAATAAATAAATAGAGTCAATTTTTTATATAATGCATAAATTAATGGTAATTTATAATAAACTTATCAAATGGTTGATAATAATTCCAAAAATGCCTATAAAAATTAGTAAAGAGTGTAAGATGTATTATTCTTCTCAACATATGCTTCCTTTTATATGTCGAGGTCTATCCTGTTCTTGAGATAGTCCAGGGCCAAATTGAAGGATTCCTTATGTCATGGATATTTCTCAAAAATATTGAGAGAATCGACCATCTTGATCATGTCTACATTCACACTTTTGGACGCATCCCTCGCATGTAATATCGCGTGCATGAATCATACCAAACAATAGGTAAACTTGTCTTTCTTTTCCAACCTCTCTTCTCTAACCAACTTCAATATTTTTTGGCATAAATCTTTTTTTTTGCTAGAAAATATCTAACATCATCACAAATTATGATCTAACCAATATTTTTGCTGGAAAATATCTAATATCATCACAAATTATGATGAGGTCATACCTCTCACCATAAATATATCTTGCACTGTAGGGCAGGGACGAGACTTTCTAATCCTCATCCTTTTCATTTCTAAGTCCCTCCCCAACATCTCTCTCACTATACTCTCTAGCATCCCTCCTAATGCCCCTATCATCACTTTTTTCGTGAAACTCCTTTATCAATGAAATCTATTATTTTTAACTTTTTTACTGTAAGTCTTTCTTTTGAAGTCCTTAAAGCTTTTCTTTTATCATCAGTTCTTGTCCACGCTCCTTTACCTCTAGTCATTTGTTTTATCTATGTTCAAAAGCAATTTGGTCATTGGCCAACTATGATATTAAAATTTTTTATAATATAGTAGATCAAATAGTCTATTAACGAAACAAACATTTGCAACAAAGAAAATTAAAAAAAAAAGTATAATTAAACTAGCAAAATAGGAAAGAAATATTATTATAATAAAGACCAATTCAAAAAAAGACTAAATTTTTAATTGATCACAAGTCTATTAACAGAACATGCATTTTTAGCAACACAAACAAAGAAATTAAGAGTCAAAACAACCAAACTATGCAACAATCACCATTACAATAAGAACAATTCAAAAAAATCTAAATTTTCAGGAATATAAAGACAAAAATTAAAAAGATCCAAAATATCAAAGTGAAACAATTAAAAAATCCAACAAAAAACATTATAGAACCAAACAAATTACAACTAAATAACAAAGATTTTTAGTAAATCAATGTCCTAATTTTTAGAAATTTTGGATTTTTCTTAAAAAATTAATACAGTGCACAAAATCAAGTAGAAATGAAAAACATCAATATATAGCTTAAAATGATCAATAGATCGATAGTACTTACCGGAGTTTGAAGACGATGGAGCTTCAAAGCTAGAGGAGAAGTGTAATACCCCGCATATTTCGGCTAGTCTTTGAACCATCATCCCTACGTGTAAAAGTTATAATCTAAATGATTCACATGTGAATATAAGTTTTATCATTTTTATCCTCATGTTTAATTTGCTTTCGAGGTGAAAAATATTCATAAGAATCACTTAGAACAAAGTTGAGCTCAGAGCCTTTAATTCGTCCAAAGTTTGACTTTTGATTCTACAAGGGTCTACTTTAAATTTGTATAACTTTTTATATATATAGAACTTTTCAGATCAAGACCCAACAAATTTTAAATAATTGAATTAGCTTTCCAACGATACCAATTTTGCCAAAATTCGATGCCCAGGCGAAAAGTTAAGGCATTTTCTGTGTGAAGCAGTAAGTCGATGCGATAGCGACGCGACACATTGGCATGCACGTTACAGAACTGTTTCACATGCTAATTCAATTTTTAGAGGATCTAGGGGCACTTATGTCACTTTTACTCACTCAAATCCATCTATAACACTTAATTTTAGCCTCCAAAAGCAATATACACTCAATTATTTATCCTTTCTCTCAAAGAAAAACCCTAGAATCCTCAAGAACACCAAGAACTTCATCCAGTTTTCTTCAAGAAAAGCATGAACTCAAGCTTCCTAAATCAAGAATGCTTTTAAGATTGTTTTTCCTCCTTCAAGATTAAACTTATCCATGGGTCCTCTTTCACCCATGGAGCCCAAAAACTCTTTTCTTTTCTTTAAAGAATGAATTTTTCATTACTATGGTATTTCGTATGCTCAAGAAAGATTGAATTTCATGTTTTCATGATGTTTTTAATTCAATTCAGCCCATGTATGATTCCATGAAATATTTTAAATCCCTCATGCTATGAATTTGAATTTCCCATGCTTTATTCAAGTAAATTCCATGATAGATCCTAAATTCATGATGTTTAGAAATACTCTCATGTTTTTAATTCATGCTTTTCACCTGTTTGATGAAATTCCCATATCATGTCAAGTCAATTTCAAGATGAATCACCAATCTATGAACTTTACCATGTAACTCTATTGTTCCCTCATGTTTAAGACATTCTTACGTTCAAGATATGAACTTTACATGTTTTGATGAAACACCCATGTCCTATTTCAAGAGAATTACACGTGAATTCCCCAATTCATAATCTTAGTTATGTAATCATGTTATGATCCTATGTTTAAGATATTCCTATGTCCAAGTTCATGATCCCCATGTGTTTGGAGAATTGCCCAATATTAAAGTATTAATCTCCACGTGCTTGATAGAATGTCCATCTAAATTGAATAGGGTAATCATGAAACGTTACCATGTGTTCTCATTCATGTATAAGTCTACAACCTCCAAATATTTGATAAAATATCTCAGTGAATGAATTGTGAACAATTGACTATGGCTATGCTTTTCAAGATTATGTTATGCTTTACTTTTCATGCTATCGAGTCCTGAGGGTATTCAATACCCAAAAGTCTAGCTGCTTACCTAGATCTACAGTAGTTATAGAATAGTCTCAGTAGTGTCACGAACAGTAGTACTCAGTAATCAATCACAGTCTCAGTTCAGTATTCAGTTAAAAACTCAGTGAACTCAGTCAGTTAATAGAACTTAGTAGTATTCCATTAGTCTGCGGGACCCAATAAACTCAGTTTAGTTTAGTTAGACAGTATGATCAGTAATAGTTCAGTCAAGCCTAGTACAATTTAGATATCAGTTCAGTGTCTATTCAGTTGGGAGTGAGATTCATCAATGAGTGAATCTAGGGATGGGGACATTCCAGCCAGCATAGGGTTTGACCCTTAGTAGCAATCCTTGTGTTGCAGAAATATGTAGCCAGCGTAGGTTGAGATATCTTCTTGCCAGACTAGGGTTGATACATCTCACATGAGTTTTTCTGCCAGCGAGGGTTGATGAAAGTGCTTCCTGTCAGAAAGAATTAACTCACAACTTGTCTTTACCCGTGGCACGATATTGACACTCTTCCAACAGGGGTTACAGGTTGGACCCCAATCCATTCAGAGAGGGGCATGTCAGTTAAATGATTACTTCTCATAGTTTTAGTTTCAGACTAAGTATAAAACCTCAATTCAGTTCTACAAAATCAGGACCATAAAAAATAGTCACCCAGCTCAGTACAGAACTCAGTTTAGTTCTACAAAACTAGGACTGTTAGAAATAGTCACCCAGTTATCAGTAATCGCAGCTATCAGTTACTCAGTTATAAGTACTCAGTATTTAGTTCTAGTTATAGTTTTAGTTACAGTCTCAGTTATAGTCTTAGTTATAGTCTCAGTTACCGTCTTAGTTATAGTCTCAGTCACGGTCTCAGTTCAATAATTTGATCAGTAACTCAGTTTAGTTTCAGGTTTTCTTGACCATAGTGTACAGTTATTAGTTATTCAGTTACCAGTATTTCAGTACCTCAGTTTACAGACTATTTTAAAATTATGTTATATGCTTGGTATTGCATTCTCAGATAATAGAGTTTTCACAAATTCATGCTTAATTATGTCATGTTACTCAGTTATTCCCTTCCTCATATGCATCATACTATATAGTTTCAGTCCAGTTATTCAGATTAAGTACAGTTCAGTCTTACATACCCAGTATTTAGCTATCACCCATTCAGTTAATTAGATAAGTTAGTATATTTATGCATTCATGCTCAGTGTGATTGTATATTTAGATCCTCCATCTATGTCACTCTTCATCATGTAGCTTCAGACCCAGTATTCATACAGTATCCATGTTTTATCATATCCCAGCTTTAGTTATGCTTATATCATTAAAGTAAAGTTTACAGAAACTAAGTGTATAGATTCACCATCTTATCAAAAAAATGTTTATCACTCATGCTTTAAGATATTTCAATTTCTAATTTATTCTAGCCTATTGGTGAGCTTACTTACACTTACCATGCATGTTTTACGATTACGTATAAAATAAATTTTACTTATTGCATTCACCCATGCATACTCAGTATCTTCCAGAAGTACTGATCCATATATACGTCTGAGTGGCTACATTGTTTCAAAATATTGGTACTAATTGTAGCTCACATATCACGATCAGACAGTTGCATATTCCAGCCAGTAGGTGATGAGTTCTCCTACTTTGGGAACTCCAGACAGTTTTGGTTCATGTATAGTTTATTTATTTTCCATATGTATTGATTAGTGGTATTTGAAGGAATGTACCAACTATCTATAGTCAGTATAGTGGAGGCTTCATAGATGTCAGTCGGAGTCAGTCATGTAATTTCAGTTTCATCCTTCAGATTTATCAGATTGTAAAGCTTTATTAGTATTGTATCTATTTTAGATTTTTTGTATGATTATATTTTTGCACAGTAGAACAACTATTTATTATGTTATAATTCAGTTGCTTAATAGTATGTCAGTTCATGGGTTAGGTTAGGATCACTTGTGGTTTCAAGCACCATGTGATGACTAGGGGTAGTCTCGGGTCATTACAAGAAGAAAAATCATCAATGAAATTGCCAATAATTTTTTTCTTGAGAGAAACGGAAATGTTAGATGACTAAAAGAGATAGAATGAGTTTAGGCGTATTTTAGAGATATAAGGAGGGGTAAATGTATTTTAATTTTAAAAATACCTAAATGGTGACATTAAGTTTTTAAAATGGAGATAGGACATAAATAACACCCAAACAATTGAAAAGGGTATGTAAATAGCCTCTGTTATACTATTGGGTTATAGATACCTATGTTGTCTAATGTTTGGTATGTACGTATCCTTAAGTTAGACAACAATTCACATGTAATAATCTCAATAATTAACCCAACTCCCATAAATTTCATAACCTTCCTGGTATCCGGCCTACTATGCAACCTAGTGAATTGGGTAAATTTCATTATCAGCCTCACCAAAATGGCTCAAAAAGAGATAAACCAACCACTGGACCTAGATCATCAGGAGCACAACTTCAATGCGTACAAAAAACATCTATAATAAATTCTTGATCCAACCGACAACTCCAGGAATTTGCAAAATAAATCTGTGACCATAGTTGCAACTTCTAAAAAGGAACTCAGCTGGGCAAGAAAACTCATTTCTTAACCAAATGCTGGTTTAATTTGAATAGATTCACCTATTGAGAACATTCATCATCATCTAATTATACACATAAAATTTTAACCAATTTACCCATACCAATTGAAAGATTCATGAACTCAGAAAAATCAATGTCGATTCGCAAACAATATGCATTGAGATTCATATAATCTCCGATGAGATTCGAGAGGTTTTGTATACCGGGAAAAATCTAGATGACTTTGTATCCAGTGAGATTCAAGAGGTTTTGTATACTGGGAAAAAACCCAGGTGACTTTGCTGAAGCTTCAGTGATCTTCTTAGTATATATACAATGCCAAAATATGAATGATGATGAGAGTTACAGCTTTCCATCAAAATACCCCTAATTCATGAGCACTATAGCTTCTGTGAAAAATCTTTTGGGGTTATTATTGTAATGGAATTCCAGCTTAGGTAAACTCATTATATTGTAGTCAAAATGAATTTGAAGAAATAACTTTGAAGTTACTTGATTCTTACTATTTGAAGCTTCATTTGATCAAATTATAGGTTATTTTGGGTATTGGCAGGAAAAAAATAATATGAGTCTTTTAAATTAATCTCTACCTTCCACGTGTCTATTTTATTATTGATATCACAATATGTAACGAATAAATGGTATATAAGTACCATAACTTAGACGAACAGGGGCATAATCAATCCAATAGTTTAACAGAGGATATTTACGTACCATTTTCGATAGTCAAGGGAGGGGGAGGGGTGGGAATATATGTACCTTCTCCATTTTTAAAATATCATAAAGGACTTTAATCCTATGCATTTTTTATGTTCTATTCTCAAATACTAAAAATTAAAGCAAAAAGAAAAAGAATGTCTTTTAGCAAAATAAGTTTCCAAAATGACTTATTTTAAAAATCATATTTGATGACTCACCATCATACCAGCTTACCTCTTGTGTGGTTTCTTACACTGGATACTAAATTTAGGTTAAAGATACATTTTGGGTTGTGTAAGTTGTTCCAAATCACATTTCTCCCATCTATATTTTTAATGAGGCCACTGTATTAGGGTTTTGTGCTTGTACTTTGTCAAATCTAGTATAGTTTATTATTAAGTTTTGTCCCATAGATATTGAAAAATTATATACAAACTTATTATATTTCAATGTAACAGTTAGTTCCATCGTTACTAAAAATATCTACAGTAAAGGTATACAAATTTCATTCATCATATATTTAGGATCAATTATTGAGTATAGGCGTGCATTTGATATGTACGAAAATCATAAAATACCACAATCACAAAATTAAGTTGAAAGTGTCCTAACCGAATAAGTTTTACGCCAAGTTTAAACGATGGTCAACTTCAAATGAGCAATTCTCCTAAAATATAAAGAGTTACGGGGTTTAATGTCCACCAAATTAAAGATACTTTAGTCTCCTTTCCTATGGAATAGACTATTTATTAATCCGCTTCTTGAGTAAAAAGTTTTAATCATTTTACAGAAGATTGTCCATACTGAAAAGTTGAGGGCACCGTAGAGGATTCAAGTTGCTACAGCAACGTCACTATAGAGATATCCATGTCGATAATGTAATAGTATTTTAATCTTATTTTGATGGGTTTCAGCCCCCAAAATCCAAAATTTTATTTCTAAGTCCTAGAGGGATGATTTTCTCTTGGTTGGGTGGAAATCCTTCGTTCAGGGAAGATTTTTACTTCTTTTTAACATCGATTAGTCTGTTTATCTTCTAGAATTAATAGAATTGGGAATCTATGGTGAAATTCTTGTAGTTTAGAATGCTAAGTTCATGAAATTGTGGAAAAAACTATGGGTATGTGTATTTTCACCTAGAATTGATTTTAATTTGTGAATGAACACTTCCTAGTGTGAAATTATGATTCAAAAACATGAAACTTGATAGCCAAGGACCTTGAATTCAATAAAGGTTGGATCTTTAGCTTTAAAACTCCATTAATGGAGTTGAATTGATCTTGATATAACTAAGTTTACAAATAATTGACCCTTGGGTAAATTTGTAGGCTATTAATAAGGTTAAACTTAGTGGGATTGAATTTTCAAAGTATTTATTTGAAGAGTAGTTTATTAGTTACTCTTATAATTGTTGTTTATTAGATAATTCGCTGTGAAGAATAAGAAAGATCATCCATGGTGTATGATATTGTTACATCAACTTGGCACCCAGGTAGGTTATGGTTTATGAGTAGTAGACTGTAGTTAGTAATCATATTCATAATGTAGACTTGACGGTAGAAATCATGCTTAAGCCTGCGGACATGTAGTTTCAATAGATAAAATGTGGATTTAATATAATAAAGACCTAATTATGTATTATTATGTTAATGCATGTATCGTTGATGGATGTTTCTGTTTGTATGAATCCATGGTGGATTGTAATGTGATTATGTGAATATAAATGATGATAAGGAGACTATGGAAGCTTATAATCTAATGACTCATATTTAAGGCCTTAAAAGGTGAACTTATTATTATGTGTTTAGAAAATAGTATATGCTTGGCGGAGTATAGTTATAAGAATAGATTATGATAAGAGATGGTGGCATAACTTAAAGCCTAAAGTCAAGGTAGTCTAAGGGTTAGAAAGTAAAGGGTAAAGGTGTATGACTAAAATTAAATTCACTACTAAAAAAAAGAGTAAAACCGACCACAAGTGGTCAGTTTTCCCCAATTTCCGACCAAAAAACCGACCAACATTTGTGGTCGAAAAGGTAGTGGTTGCTTTTTAAAAATCGACCACAAGTGGTTAATTTTTTTAAAATATATATTTATTTTTAAAATAAATTATTATTTTATTTTAATTAAAAAAATATTTTTAGGAAAAAAACCGACCATATATGATCGATTTTTATTAAATTAATTTATTAATTTTGCTCAATTTAGCTCAAAGAACCGTTAAATCAATGTTTTTCCTTCCGAAAATCTTCCGCAAAATGCCAATCTATTAAAACCATATTCTACTCATCAGTACGAGAATAATGATACTCATATATCACAATTATGCTTCGGGTTCAAAAATCATCCAAAAAGCCTATATGGGTTGCATTTATGGAAAATCACATTTTCAAAACCAACCTAATATTCCATCATGCTTAAGGAGTCATTACCCTCTAAAATGGGTGAAATCCAAGCTAATTTAGGTCTAAAATCAATCCACCAAGGTTTTGGGATTTATGAAAAAACAGAAATTTCTATCACAATTATCGAGTATTGCTATTGCGACCCGATATTTATGATTGTGATACAGAGCATCAGATAAAAATATCGCGATCGCCATATCTCCTCTCCAAAATCTTGGCCCTTGTCAACTAATCAAGGAGTCACATTCGCGACTTAAAGTGTCGTGATCGCAATACTTTCTACCCTGCTCAAGGAGTCATGATCACGGCTAAAGCCATCTCGCTCGCGATGCACCAAAAACATTAGATTTTCAAGTCTCCACTAAGCTCTCGGGATTCATCTAAAATCCCGTATACTCGAACGAATGATTTAACTATACCAAATTTGATGTTTCAGATTCAATGATGCAGTTAAAATTTTCCTCTGAGATCATTTCAATGAAATAGGGGTCCCATTCCTAATTTGTAATTTCTTAACTTTCCAACAATAGGTCAAAATGAGCCTAGGTGCCTCGAGACCCAAGTGAAGAGACCTCCCAGCCTAAAATTGATATTCCAGAGCTATTGGAACAGTTAGAATTTGTATTCTAGGTCGTTTACCTGAAGTTTTTGCCCGATGATCATTTAAAACCAGCGAAGACTTCAAAATAGGAAAATAGCTCTAAAAAGCGAATGAACTACCCAGTAATTAAATTGTCAGTTCCAAAAAGTCATAAATGACTTGGAAAAGCTATAAAAAATCTCTAACAACAAAATTAGGTGGAAATATGAAAAATGACCTAAAGGGTCATTACAGGTATTTTATCATTTATTTAAGACACTCACATATCTTCTTAAAGGATGGTAAGGGATTCGCCTATCTAGGTGGATTAGAATATGTTCCCTCACGATTTGGCAATTTGGGACATTCAACTATTGTTTAAGAGAATCAAATTGATACATAAATTAAAATAAATTACTTTCGAAAGAGTTACATTTTAAAAAAGAATTAGAAATTATTGAATTCATTTGATAATTTTATTAGGGAAAATACTCTATTACCACCTTGAACTATACGTGAAAAGGTTGAGACACACCCAAACTTTAGAAGGGTCCTATTACCCCTTTGGATTAATTAAAACCATATTTTTGACAACCTTAGTGTCTACGTGGCACAACACACTGAAGGGTCCACGTAGGCACATGTTTGTGTGCCACGTAGGCACTAAGGTTGTCAAAAATATGATTTTAATTAGTCCAGGGGCAATAGGACCCTCTTAAAGTTCGAG
Organism: Capsicum baccatum var. pendulum; assembly: GCA_030864225.1. Lineage (NCBI taxonomy): Eukaryota > Viridiplantae > Streptophyta > Magnoliopsida > Solanales > Solanaceae > Capsicum > Capsicum baccatum. The sequence continues at coordinate 87,827,661 of CM061558.1, read as the reverse complement.
TGTGTCTCAGCCTTTTCACGTATAGTTCATGGTAATAGAGCATTTTCCCATTTTATTACAATAAATTTTCATTTTCACATGTTTTTTCAAAGAATAATTGTTTAGGCACAATATGATTTACTGTGATAAGGGAGTATTGTCATCATCATTTATTTTTTTTCTCATTGTATTTTTTATGTTTTACTAAATGATTACATGCCCATGTAAGACATGGTAAACTGAATTAGCTTAGTGACAAAACTAAGAAAGTTTTATTGCGTCAAATTAATTATAACATGAAAATTGTGTTATAGCCCTAGTTTTCAAGTATAAACTAAAGGGCTTTGTGATAAATTAATTGGTAAGATCCCTTCCTTCCATATTGAAGTGAAAGGTTCAAATCCCATCAGTAGCGCAATATTTTTCCTGAAAGAAATATGTGTATGTTGGGACTTTTGCATACTCAAGCGTACACGGTCAAACAAGTAGTAAAGTGACTCTTTTTTAGAGTCGAGTTGTCTTACCCAAGGAACTTGAAGTTAGTTCAACTCTAATTTCGATTATACATATCAATTTAACAAGTGCTGGTTTTTAATAAAATTATGAGATTTGTAAGACAAAAAACATGATTGCCCCTTAAAGTTGGACCCTTTATTTAAAAAGACACTTGAACTTTGCGGGTGTCCTAATACCCCCTAAATAATTTTGTATCGATATTATTACGTTATTTTTAGACGAATCTTAGGTTCAAAAAGTAGGTGTTAAACACGCACCAATTAATATTTGACACGTCTAACTTAATGAAAAAATACATATTTTTCATTTTTAATTTTTTTTTCTTTTTCCTCTCTCTTATTTTTCACTTTCTTTTTTTCTTTCTACCCAATCTTCCCATTCTACATATTTTCTCTACAACCAATCCCCTTTGACTTCATATCTTTTTTCCTTCTTCTCCACCTAACCTCCGTTCCCTTCCTCTGGCCATTGACATAGTAATGAGAGTGTTTGGATAAAAAATTTCTTCGGTACTTTCTCAAGTTTTATTAAGTTATTAATAATAAACTTAATTATCCTTTTTCTGAACAAATTTTAATATTTTAAAATTTTCATTAATTAATTTATCTCATTTTTTTATATTTTTAGAAAATGAATATTTTGAGAAGAATGCTATCAAAACTAAAATTTTTTATAATTGAATCAATGAATTTTCTAAAATTCGTAAATAGCTGGATTGAAATAAAAATTAAAAAAATTAAATACATCTCAAAATATACAGAGTTATATAAAATCATTCAAAATGTAAAAAACCTTTTGAAATAAAAATTGAAATTTAAGAAAGTAAACGTGGTGATAATAAAAAAGAAGGATAGAGTTAGCGGCAAAAATTATGGGGCACTGGAAGCGGAAGCTCCATTAGAGATGGAAGAAATTTTAAGAAGAAGAAAGGCAAAAGTAAAGAAAAAATAATAAGAAAATAAAGTTAAAATATATAAGAAAAATAAATAACAATATTTATAAGGAAAAAGCTTGTATAAATAAAGTTGAAATCATTTTTTTGAATTCTACACACTCTTATAAGAGAGTAGACTCAGGCTCTATGTCAGGTGGCTTTAAAAGGATTTCATAATATTAATTTAAAATTTCTTAAAGGGGTAATAGGTCGCTGACAAAGTTAAAGTGTCTTTTTTCAAATCTCGGACAAGTTCAATGGTGACTTTATGTCTTTTCTAGATTTATAATTATAAATTAAGTAACAAAAATAACAAAGGTATGAAAGTTGGATTGTAAATAATATATAGAGAGTTTCAGAGTTGAGGCATCTACTTAATATTCATGCATAACTATGATTTCCATTCGATGTTGGTGTTTATCGTGATTGTTGAACTTCGAGATTGATAGTATAACTGAGGATAGTCACCCTCTAGTCGTCTACCCAATTAGTCTCACAACTATATTGTTAAGTGGTAATGTGAGTCTCTATTTAGATTCACTAAGTTATCTTCCCATTTCAATAACCAAGTGAGCGTTTAGGTATATCTCTATCCTAACCACAAATCTTTCCATAACAAAGTAAATATAAGATCCACACTCCTTACCCTCTTCATTCCGTCTTTTGAATTTCATGGTCAGTTTATCTAAAGACTATAGATTTATTCTAAAGTTCGCGACACTTTAGAATACTAAAGAAAGAATGCTAGAACTATCACATGACATGATAAATATATAACCAAACTAATAGACCATAACTAAGTAATCGTGTTGTAGCCTCATTCCTAGAAACGAGGATTTTAGCCACTCATAATCTTACATAAAATTACAAAGTTGTAATTAATCATGTAGAAAAATGAAAGTGGAAAAGTAAAAAAATAAGAACCCTAATTAGAGCCACTTTGATAATGTTGTTCCTCTAAAATAAGCTCCTCCCTCTGAAAAATACCCTTAGGGTATTTATAGACAGATGGTGAAATTACCCACAAGCTCTAAGGCAAATTCTTGTTTTAAAAGAGGCAAATTCTTGCATGGCCCAGCACATAACCTCAAGGAGTGCCTCGCATGGCTCAAAGCACGGCCTCATGGTGTGCCCCGTATGGCCCAAGTCACAAGCACCATTGGTCAAGTATATAGCTCTTCTTTTGCTCCCGATTTCTTGGTTCAAATCCAATTGTTTTGTGTCACATATCCTTTGTAATCCTAATTCTCCTCATGATGTATTTCATCATGAAACACAACTAATCATGGATATTATCTCATTTACATCAAACATATCATGAAACACACAAAATCATACTAATTTGTTCTCTAAACTTAGCTAAAGTATGGGTAAAATGCGTGCCCAGGTGTATAAATATGCCTAAGATCCCTACCCTACACTTAAAGCATAGTTCATACTCAAATAAATATTTGCATTCATATACATCAAGGAAGACTCTAACATCACCAACTATAACCAGACACTCAAGCTAGAACACAACGACTAACATGAATAGAAAATATCTCAACAAGCATGTCACGTTACCAACTTCAAACATATGAATAACTACTCAAAACCTCCTAGACTCAAGAATTGACTCTATAAAGTTAGAAAACTCATGCATATTACTCAACTAAAAAATACCCCATCCATCATTAAATAGGCGCCCTCACCATAAGAAAGTCACCCATATTCACTCACAACTATGTAATTTTATCACAATAATGGGTGTAAAACCAAATTCTTCCCACTCTCACAAAGAATTCACAGTCACATAAGAAAATTCATAATCTTGCCCTTAGAGTAGTACTCTACTAATATAAGAACATCAAATTTTAAGATCAAGCAGGACTTTAAGGGTTGTTGGGTAGGCTAAGAAACGAGTAGGAACTATTTTTGTCAAGAATAGGTACTAACTTTTCAAGCGCTTTAAAACATAACACTTTTCATTAAGCTCATCTTCAACAAACCTATTTTTCACCAATTTTATCTTCCACAACTCTTTTTTGTATTTCTCCTTCTCTTTATGCTTGCTTACACATCTTTAGTAGGGAGTATTTGTTATCAACACATGATTCACTTCTTTGGATTACTTTTTTTCATTACAGTACCTCGCTACCAACAACACAAACTTTTTAAACACATCTATAGCTTGTTATTTTGGGGATTTAAATTCACTTTTTATTTTCTTTAATTAGACACTCCTTTTCAACCTTTTTCTATACTAAATCACTTAGAATTTTGGATCAAATTAGCGATCTATTGAAAGAGAAGGGATAAGCTAAATGGCTACCAAAGAATAGGCTAAAGGCTTAACGTGGCTGACAAAGATCATGCATTATGAGTAGATAAAGAAGCTATAAAACATGGTTATAAAACAAATGCCTATATCATCTCTTAAACTCTACATTCTCTATTTTGTTTTGCAAATACACCAGGAAAGTTCTTGACATCATTATGCAAAAATATAATACAACAAAAAACTCACACATATGTGGCACATGTTCAACTTAAGAAGGATCCCTACAGACTCACAACCAAGCAATTGTTAGAATTCAATTTAAGCTAAATTCATATAAGAGTCAAATAACTGAGCCTAGGTGTCTCAATATTGCATCATATCGTTATATAGCCTAACAGAGCACCTATTATCCAATTAGTAAAAGGGTTTTAGTTACTTGATTACTAATTTTTCCTTAACACGATCGTCATCCATACATCATTGAAAAAGGTATTTACTCTATGACTTAAAAAATAATTAAAATTACTCCTAATAATGAAAAAGGTATATCAATTCAAAGAGAACCCTCTCAAAAAAGAACCAAAAAGAAAAATCAAGGGGTGGATGAAGTATGCTACTACAAAAGAAAAACAACTAAAACTTAACCAATCAACTAAAACTTATCATTCAGTCTCATCTTGAGTGTTCCCTCCTATAGCTAAGAATGGATGATCTAATATGATTGGTACCTTGTAATATGCATCATGGTAAAGAATTATAAATTCAGTAGGAATAATGAACTTACCAACCTTAATAAAAACATGCTCAATAATTTCTTTGGAGACCATTATAGTTTTGCTTCCCATCTTTAGAATTAGTGAGGAGGGTCTTAGTTTCCCAAACCAAGAGTATTAAACACTAAAATGGAATTAAGTTGATGCTTCCCCCCAAATTACTCAGAGTTTACACAATGTCACTTTCACCAATTTGAATGTGTAGGGTGAAACTCCTAGGTTCTTTGAGATTTTTCGGCATCCTTCTCATAACCATAGAACTACACTATCCGTAAGTGTTGTTGTCTCCGTATCTGTCAGCTTCTACTTATTTGTCATCACGTTCTTAAATTATTTAGCATACTTAGGTATATCCTACAAAATATCTAACAAAAGAAGGCTAATTAGTAGGTTTTTGAACATGTCAAAGAACTTCTTAAAATATTTATCCTCTTGTGGTTTTTTGAGCTTTTATAGGAATAATGGCGACGGTCTTTTTGGTGCTTTCTTAGCTAGCTTATCAATAGGATACTCATAATCCCCATCTGTAATACCCCGTACTATTCTTAGCTCAATTCAGCTTCTAGTAGCATGCATAAGGGGCTTAAGGCCTTAGTCATTTTTAAGGCTTCAAAACTTGAAGGATTTTTAACTTGGTCTTCCCAATCTCGAGATATTATTTTTTGAGTTAATTCAGGTTCAGGGGTATAAGGAGCATGTCTCAAAAAAGTTTTGGAATTTTTGAATAGGGTTTGGGTCATGTTTGGATCACGAAACCAGTGGGTTATCACAATAAGCCTGCATTGTGGTGTTATTCCCATTGTCATGCAGACTACATCACGGTAAGGGAAATACACTACCGCGATATGACCACATCACGGTAAGCTTGTTACATCCAGTTATTACTTTAAATGTCAGAGAGGCAATTGGGTCTTTTACCCCTCAACCCAATTATTCATAACACGACTTGGGCATTAGTTAAGGCATAATTTTGCCTCTTTTTCCAATTTTCCTCACAAGAAAACCATCCCTTTTTCCCAAGAACACAAATTCAATTCCTTTATCCCAAAGAAATCAAGAATTCAAGTTCCCCAAGTTCAAGAACCTTTAAGAAAGCATTAAGATTGGTGTTTCTCTTTCAAGTTAAAAGTTAAAGGTATGTAGGGTGTTCGTTTATGGATCCCTTCCACCCATGGAGCCCAAAAACCCTTTTATCCTCAATTAAAGAATGAACTTTCTATCATTGTGGTATTTTATATGTTCAAGAAATATTGAATTTTCAATTTTCATGGTGATTTAAATTAAATTTAGCCCATGTATGACCCCATTCAAGATTTGATTTCCTCATGCTATGAATTTTAGTTTTCCATGTCTTATTTAAGTAAATTTCATGATTTGTTGAATGTTCATATTTAGAATATCCCCATGTGCAAGTTCATGTTTTCCACAGGTTTGATAAAATGATTATGTGTTGAATTAAATCATGATTCAATACTATTGTCTTAAGTTTAAATATCATGTTTTATGATCATGTCAGTATTGGTGGCATATGAACACCGATACCTACATGTTTTACATGATTTTAAAATTTCGAAGTATAATTCAGTTAAACCATGATTATTACTATCTATTCAGTTATTATGATCATAATTTGCACAATCAGTCATGAAATCATATTAAGTTAAACTCAGTCTAGTGTCAATTCCAGTGTTAGTCCTATTGGGAGTAGGATTTAACATCGAGCGAACTAAAGGATGGGGTTCACCTGATAGTAGTGGGTGTGACCCTTACTAGTAAACCCCGAGTTATAGAACTACGTAGCCAGCATAGGTTAGATATGTCTACCTACTAGTTGAGGGTTGACAAAGTATTTACCTGCCATTTGAGGGTGACATATCTTATTAGAGCACCTGCTAGTTAAGGGTGAATCATTAGTCCTTTGGGACGCCAGTTTAGTGGATCCACATAGCCAGTGTTACTGCCCATGGAATGGTACTGGCACCCTTCTAACTAGGGTTACAAGTTGGTCCCCAATTAGCTCAGATTGGGGCATGTCATTTTGATGATACCTCTCACAGTATCAGTACAGTATTCAGTGTATATTCAATTTAGGTTTGCTTGACCAAAGCATACTGGTTTATAGGTATACAAATTTCAGTCTCTCAATTTATATATTTTTTCAGAAATATATATATGCTTGGTCTTGCATTCTCAGATATTACAGTTCTCATGTATTCAAGCTCAGTTATTTTATGTTGTTCAATTAGTCCTTATCTCATGTGCATAATACCTCATGCATTTCAGCCAGACCTCATCTCATTTACCAGTACATTCAAAGTACTAACTGCGTACTCTTCTTTGTGCTATGATGTTTTATATCATAGGTTTGGAGGTTCAATTTCCCAACAGTAGTTAGACAGCCACCGTTACTCAACAGCCATAGTGGTAACTCCTCATCCATTGAGGATATATTATCTTTAACTTAATACTTTTAATTTTTCATGATGTTTAGTCAGTCGGAGTTAGTTGGGGGATTGTCCCATTAACTCCTAATTCAATTAGAGGCTTTCTAGACAATCAGACAGCCTGTTAGACACTTATCCAGTTTATCAGTCTTCTCAGGATTATCAATTGTTTTGAGTTGATAGTTAGATTGTAGTATGTCAACAGAAGTTTCAGACTTAATATTGAACCATATTTTCAGTATTCAGATTTGTATTACTTCAATAGCTTATCTTACATACATACTTATGATTATTACTTTATTCAGTGCTCACAGTAGGTACCAGCTCATGGGTTAGTTTGTGGTCACTTGTAATCATAAGTACCGTTGTCGCAGCTAGAGGGTAGCCTCAGGTTGTGACAAAACTTAGTATCAGATCATAAGGTTTTATAGTGTCCTAGGGTGTCTAAAATCCACATTGAGTAGAGTCTTATGCATGGGTGTGAAGCGCGCCATACTTATGGACAAACGGCTATGAGACATTTTGGGAAAAAGTTTCCCTTTTTTTAGTATTCATGTCGTGTTAATGAGCATGATCTCTATTTAAACTCTCTTTCTAACTCATTCTTTATTTTATTTACAAACTATGCCTCTTAGAAGAAATAATCAAAAAATGAATGGGGACCATCCCATAGCTCCGCCCATTCATGAAGATCCCCTAAATAAACATGTCTCTCATGCTGAGTTCAGAGCTACTTTTACTACCTTACCCCATTCAGTAGCTGCTCAGAATAATCAATGAGTTGTTGCTCCAGCCACTCCAATGGCAAATACAGCTGCAGCTAGGATTTGGGATTTTACCCGAATGAGTCCCTCTTTGTTTTTGGGATCCAAGTTTGAAGAGTATCTACAGGAGTTTTTTGATATGGTTCAGAAGGTGACAGATATTATGGGCATCACTTTGAGTGAGAGTGCAGAGTTGGCTGCTTATCATTTACAGGACGTAGCTCACACCTGGTTTAAGTAGTAGAAGGAGGACTGTGGTATTGATGTAGGGCCTGTCGAGTGGGAGAAATTTGCCACGGCTTTTCTAGATAGGTTCTTCCCATTAGATTTGAGAGAGACAAAGATTTAGGAGTTTATTAATTTAAAGCAGGACAACATGAGTGTAATGGAGTACTCGCTTAAGTTTACTCAGTTGGCAAAGTATGCTCCTAATGTGGTTGCAGACAATAGATATAGAATGAGTAAGTTCGTATCTAGTGTAGCTGGTAGTGTGGTTAAGGAGTGTAGGACTACCATGTTTATTAAGGAGATAGACTTATCTAAACATATAGTGCATGCTCAGTAGATTGAGAAAGAGAAGCTTAAGGATAAAGAGAGTGAGAATAAGAGGGTCAAAATAGGTAGTTTTAACTTTTCTCATGAAAGGTCCAAAGGTGGTAACCGTACTCAGTTTCATCAGAAGTTTTCAGCCTCAGCTCCATCTTAAGCTAGTGCGCCAATGACTAAGATTAGGCAAGATATTTGGGATAGGGTGCCAGGCTCTAAGTCCTAGGATAGTGTGAACAGTAGTCGTACTAATTTGCTCTATAGGAAATATGGTAGGCATCATCAGGGTATGTGTATAGCTGGCAGTGATGTGTCTTTTAGATGTGTCAAGCCAGGCCAAAGAGTCAGACATTTCCCAAAGACTGGTCAGCAAGTTCAGTTCAATCGTCCTCCAGTTTCAGCCGATCGCCTAACTCAGCAGGGTGCTACTTCTTGACAACTAATGGGCAGTGTCAGAATATGTTGTATTCCTTTTAGAACTGGCATGATCAGGAAAGTTCTCCTGATGTAGTTATAGGTATGTTATGGGTGTTTTATCTCCAAGTTTATGCTTTATTATACATTGGAGCTTCACTCTTCTTTGTAACCCCGCATATAGCAGTCGATTTTGGTGTTAGTCATGAATCTTTAGTACAACCTTTCTCAGTATCTACCCCAGTGGGTAAATCTATTATAGCCAGACAGGTATACAGACATTTCCCGATCAAAGTATCTCAGAAAGTTACCTCAGTTGATCATATAGAGTTAAAGATGACTAATTTTTTATGTCATTCTTAGCATGGATTGGATCCACTCATGTTATGCCTCAATTGACTGTAGAAATAGAGTCATTCAGTTTTAGTTTCCTAATGAACCAATCATTGAATGAAGGGGTAGTACCTCTGTGCTTGGGGGTCAAATTATTTTATATCTTAAAGCAAGAAAAATAATATCTAAGGGGTGTGTTTACCATCTTGTTCGAGTCAAGGACTCTAGTTCTGAGACTCCAAGTCTCGAATCAATTTTAGCAGTAAGGGAATTTCCATATGTGTTCCTTGAAGATCTTTTTGGAGTTTCTCTCGAAAGAGAAATTGATTGAAAAATAGATTTTCCTCCAGATACCCACCCTATCTCTATTTCAACCTATAGAATAGCTCCAGCTGAGCTTAGGGAATTGAAAGAATAGTTGAAGGATCTCTTAGATAAGGGATTCAGCAGGCCAAGTATTTTCTCATAGGGCACTCAAGTCTTTTTCATGCGTAAGAAAAACAATTCTCTCAGAATGTGCATCAATTACCATCAGTTGAATAAAGTCAAAATCAAGAATAAGTATCCACTCTCCAGGATTGATGACTTGTTCTACCAACTTCAGGGTGGCAATTACTTCTCTAAGATAGACCTCAGATCTGGCTATCATCATCTTAGAGTTAGAGAATATGACATCCCAAAGACAGCTTTCAAAACTCGGTATGGTCATTTTGAATTCCTAGTTATGTCTTTTGGACTAAAGAATTCCCCTGCAGCTTTCATGGACTTGATGAATAGAATGTTCAAGTAGTACTTGGACATGTTTATCATAGTCATCATTAATGATATTCTTGTCTATTCTAGTAGTGAAAAAGATCATGCAAACCATCTGATAATTAAATTGCCGAACCTTAGAACTCATCAGATATTCGCCAAATTCAATAAGTGTAAATATTGGCTAAGATCAGTACCCTTCCTTGGACATATTATTTCCAATGATGGCATTCGAGTTGACCCTCAAAATATCAAAGCTATGAGAAACTGGCCCAGACCCATTTCTCCATCAGATAGTAGGAGTTTATCGGGTATGGCCAACTATTACAGATGGTTTGTTGAAGGGTTTTCTTCAATTGCATCTCCCATGTCTCGATTGACTCATAAAAAAGTCAAACTTTAGTGGTCAAATTCATACGAGAAGAGTTTTCAGAAGTTGAAGACTCGACTTACTTTAACCCCAGTATTGACTTTGCCAGATGGTTCAGATGGGTTTGTAGTTTACTGTGATGGTTTCAGAGTTAGTCTTGGTTTTGTATTAATGCAGAGAGGTACGGTCATAGTCTATACCTCTAGACATCTTAAACTCTATAAAAAAATTATCATGCCCATGATCTTGAGTTGGCAGCCATTGTTTTTGCCTTGAAAATTTAGAGACATTTATCTTTATAGAGTGCATGTTAATGTGTTCACAAATCACAAAAGTTTCAAGTATGTGTTCTCGCAGAAAGATTTGAATCTTCAACAGAGAGTGGATAGAGTTCTTAAAAGATTATGATATGAGTGTGTTGTATCATCCAGACAAGGCCAATGTAGTGGCAGATGCCCTTAGTAGATTATCTATGGGTAGTGTTGCTCATGTTGAGAAGGATAAGAAAAAATTAGTCAGGGAGGTTCATCAACTTGCTCGGTTAGGCATTTCGTTGGATGATTCAGTTGAGGGTAGTATATGGGTTAAGAATGGTTCAAAATCTTCATTAGCTGCCAAAGTAAAAGAAAAGCAAGATAGGGATCCCAGTTTGGTTAGGTTAAAGAAAACAATTAGAGATCAAAAAGTAGGGGTTTTCTTCTAAAGGGGAGATGGTGTACTTCATTTTCAGGGCAAGTTATGTGTTCCATGTGTTGATGGTTTGAGGTAGTGGATTTTGGCAGAAGCGTATGGTACGCAATATTCCATTCATCCAGGAGACACTAAGATGTACCATGACTTGTCAGAAATTTATTGGAGGAATGGTATGAAGAAGGACATTGTAGAATTTGTAGCTAAGTGTTCAAACTGTTAGCTAGTTAAAGTTTAGCACCAAAGTCCTAGTGGTACATTACAGGAGTTCAGCACCTCCACTTGGAAGTGGGAAGTGGTGAACATGTATTTTGTGATAGGTTTCCCTCGTACTCGTCATCAACATGATTCAATATGGTTCATTATGGATTAAAAAAACTAAATTAGCTCATTTGTTGCCAGTTCATACTTCGTATTCAGCTGAGGTTATGCCAGGATTTATATTAGAGAGTTGGTTAAGTTGCGTGGAATTCCTGTGTCTATCATTTTAGATAGAGGTACTCAGTTTACCTCTCACTTTTGGAAGGCTTTTCAAAAGGGTCTTGGTACACAAGTTTATCTCAGTACAAATTTTTATCCTTAGATAGATAGTCAGGGAAAGAGGACCATTTAGACCTTAGAATACATGTTGAGAGCATGTATTATTGATTTTAAATGTAGTTAGGATGACCATTTACCCTTGACTGAGTTCGCCTACAATAATAGTTATCACTCTAGTTTTCAGATGGCTCCATTTGAGGATCTATATGGGAGGAGATGTAGGTATCCTATTGGTTGGTTTAAAGTAGGTGAGACTACTTTGATAGGGCCATATTTAGTATTTGATGCGATGGAGAAAGTTTAGTTGATTAAAGAGAGGCTTAAGACAGCCTAAAGCCATCAGAAATCTTATATAGATATGAGGAGGAGAGATCTTGAGTTTGATGTTGGTGACTTAGTATATTTAAAAATCTCACCCATGAAGGGAGTGAAGATATTTGGTAAGAACGAGAGGCTCAGTTCTCGTTATGTTAGCCCTTATAGAATTTTGATCTGTTTTGGGAAGGAAGCATATTAGCTAGAGTTGCCTGCGGATTTGGCATCAGTGCATCCGGTATTTCATGTTTCTTTGTTAAAGAAATGTATTAGCGATTTAACTGTTCTTATTCCTTTAGAAAGTACAGGTGTTCAGGATAGCCTTTCTTTCAATAAAGTCCTAGTTGAGATCCTAGACCTTTAGAATCAATCCATTAAGGGAGCGACCTAGAAAGTAGAAGCAGATATGTGTACCAAGTACCCTCATATTTTCTCCGTAAACTCAGACTCAACTTGAGGTAACAATTTTCCTTAGATTGACTCTTTCCCATTCTCAGTTCCAGCTATATAATTAATCTCATGTCATTGCATGCATTCACGAAATTAGTTCAGTTCATATATCATGTTTTAGACTCAGCTAAGTAATCATGTTTCTAGTCATGCATGTTCAGTATATGATCCCAGTCACCTTAGTTTAGTACGCTCAGTTTAACCAGCCTCATTCGAGGATAAATGTTCCCAAAGGGGAGTATTGTAATACCCCGTACTATTGTTAGCTCAGTTCAGCTTCTAGTTGTTTTCATAAAGGGCTTAAGGCCTAAAAATTTTGCTAAGTATTGGGGACTTAGTTATTTTTAACGCTTATAAACTTGGTCTTCCCGACCCTGAGATATTGGTTTTTAAGTTAATTCATTTTTAAGGGTGTAAGGAGAATGTCTCGAAGAAGTTTTGGAATTTTAGAATAGGGTTTGGGTCATGTTTAGATTACAAAACTAGTGGGTTATTGTGCTAAGACCTCATCGCGGTATTATTCCCATTGTTATACAGACCGCGTCGCAGTAAGAGAAATGCACTATTGCGATAAGAACACATCACAGTAAACTTGTTACGTCTAGTTCTGGATTTAAATGTTAGCGGGAAAATTGGGTCTTTTCCCCCCTTAACCTAATTGTTCATAACACAACTTGGGCATCAGTTTAGGCATAATTTTACCCTTCTTCTCCAATTATCCTCCCAAGAAAACCATCCTCTTTTCCCAAGAACACAAATTTAATTCCTTTATCCCCAAGAAATAAAGAATTAAAGTTCCCCGAGTTCAAGAACCTTCAAGAAAGAATCAAGATTGGTGTTTCTCTTTCAAGTTAAATGTTTAAGGTATGTGGGGTGTTCATTCATGGGTCCCTTCCACCCATGGAGCCCAAAACCCTTTTTCCTTAATTAAAGAATGAACTTTCTATCATTATGGTATTTTATATGTTCAAGAAATATTGAATTTTATGTTTTTATGATGATTTAAATTAAATTCATCCCATGTATGACTCCATGCAAGATTTGATTTCCTCATGCTATGAATTATAGTTACCCATGTCTTATTCAAGTAAATTTCATGATTTGTTGAATGCTCATGTCTAGAATATCCCCATGTGCAAGTTCATGTTTTCCACATGTTTGATGAAATGCTCATTTCTTGAGTTGAACCATGATTCAATACCACAGTCTTAAGTTTAAATGTCATGTTTTATGATTATTCAGTACAGGTGGGTTATGACCACCCGATACCTACGTGTTTTACGTACTTTTTAGATTTTCAAGTATGATTTAGTTAAACTATGATTATTCCAATCTATTTAGTTATTATGATCAGAATGAGCACTATCAGTCATGAAATCATGTTCAGTTAAACTCAGTCCAATTTCAGTTCCAGTGTCAGTTCAGTTAGGAGTAGAATTTAGCACCGAGCAAACTCAGGAATGGGGGCTCACCTGACAGTAGAGGGTGTGACCCTTTGTAGCAATCCCCAAGTTATAGAACTCGTAGCCAGCATAGGTTAGAGAAGTCTACCTACCAGTTAAGGGTTGACAAAGTATTTACCTGCTAGCTGAGGGTGACACATATCTTATTAGAGCACCTGCCAGTTGAGGGTGATTCATTAGTCCTTTGGGTCACCAATTTAGTGGATCCACATAGCCAGTGTAAGTACTCATGGCACGGTACTGACACCCTTCCAACTAGGGTTACAGGTTGGTCCTCGATTAACTTAGATTGGGGCATGTCAATTAAATGATACCTCCCACAGTCTTAGTACAGTATTCAGTGTATATTGAGTTCAGGTTTGATTGACTAAAGCATATAGATTTACAGTTATTCAATTATACAGATTTCAGTCTCTCAGTTTACAGGTTATTTCAAAAATATGTATATTGGTCTTGCATTCTCAGATATTATAGTTCTCATACATTCATGCTCAGTTATTTCATGTTGTTCAATTAATCCTTATCTCATGTGAATAGTACCCCATGCATTTCACTCAGGCCTCATCTCATATACCAGTACATTCAAAGTACTGACCACATACTCTTTTTTGTGCTATGATGTCTTATATCATAGGTTTGGAGGCTCAATTTTATGACCGTAGTTAGACAACCAGCATTACTCAGCAGGCATAGTGATGATTCCTCATCCATCGAGGACATATTATCTCTCATTTAGTACTTCAGTATTTCATTATGTTCAGTCAGTCGGAGTTAGTTAGGGACTTCTCCCATCAACTCCTCAGTCATTTAGAGGCTTTCCAGACAATCAAATAGTAAGTTAGATACTTATCCAGTTTATTAGTCTTCTCAGTATTATTAGTAATTTTGAGTTGATAGTTAGATTTTAGTATTTCAGCAGATGTTTCAGACTTGTGGTATAACCATATTTTCAGTATTCAGATTTGTATTTCTTCAATAGCTTATCTTCCACACACGTGTATGATTATTACATTATTCAACGCTCACAGCAGGAACCATTTCATGGGTTAGCTTATGGTCACTGGTAACCGTAAGAACCTTTGTCGCGGCTAGGGGGTAGCCTCGGGTTATGACACCATCTTTTTATCTTTTTTCCTAGAGCTTACTACTCAGTCTTCCTTGGTATGATCAACTTTGCTTGCACCTCATGATTTTTCTTCAGGGGTTATACGATTTGAATATGCTCAAAGCCCTTTACTAGAAGCCTAGCTCAAGAACTTCAAGTACTCTTAGGAGTGTTTATGAAAAAAGAGATGGAGACATCCTACTAGCATCAAAAGGGTGTCATGTATTGTTGGTTGCGTTTACTAAGGATGAAGGGGCCTTGGAGTGGTCAAAAGAATGAAACAGAGCTAAAAAGCTTATTGGAGGGAAATTCAAGCCCACCTACGCCGATAGGTGAGCCACATACACCAGTAGGTGGAGGAAATGGCATCCGCGCCCCTGACCTACATGAGCAGATACATACCTACATGAGTAGATGGGCCAAATCAGTTGTTTAGTCTAGTTTAGTGAAAATGGGTCACTTTTGGGCCCAAGTATGTAATAATTAACTTAGGGGCATAAATACCCAAAACATGCTTAATTTTTCTTAGTTTTGATTTTGAATATTGATAAAAAAAAATTATCCATTGAGACAGATTAGCGAGCATTTGTTGAGTTTTGTCTTAGAAATGAGTTATTTCGAGGGCGACCAATTCTCTCTTGATCATCGTAAGAATTAGGTGTGATTTGTGTTCCCAAAAGATTTTGTGTTTTTTTATTACTCTTTATAGTATCTACACTAGATTTAGTTTCTTCTAGTGTTTTGAGTCGAATCTTAAGCTTGAAGTTTGGTTTGAAAGGATTTAAAGAAAAAACTCCAATGTTAATCTTGATCTTAGAGAAGTGGATTTTTAGATCTGCTTGATTTGGTGTGGATTTGAGGGTTGAAGTTGGTGGAATGTTAATCACATTGAAAAGACCTTAAATCTGATGTTTCGCGAAATTTCGGGTCCAAATGAGCTAGTTGGAAATTTTGAGTTCTTGATTTTCTTGAGGATCTTCAAGTCTTCAAGAAGAACAATCATTGAAAAAGTGAGTTTGATCCAAAAAATAAGAAAGAGAAAGTATTTTGGTGTTAGTACAAAGTGTATCAAAAGAAAAGTAGAAATATTCTAAGAGAAACCAAAGGGGCCAACAAAAAGAAGAATTTTGAAACTTCTAGGCAATCTGACAGGTAACCTGTGCCCCTCACCTGCAGACACAAGAGGGCCATCAGTTAATAATATTATTATTATTGTTATTATTAATTGACGTCGTTAAATGGTTAAAGGTAAAGTGTGAGGCTTCCCCCGCCTTTGCCCCTTTGGAATTATACTAATTTTCATTGTCATTTAAAATTTTGAATGAAAAAAGTTGTCCTTTAAGTTTCGAACAATTTTATAAGCATCTCCCTAGCTACTTCTTGGAAAACTAAATTATGACATTCCATCGGTTTCTTTTTCTATGTTGGGATTGAAAAACAGACATTAATAGAGTACATTGCACTTTTAACAAAAATATTCTTTGCGGAGTTCAAGGCATCTGGATAAAACATAAGTACTAATGCAAGACTCAACACTCACTTGTATTCCCTCCATTTCAGATTACTCACTCCTTCCAAAAATAATTATCTTATGTTAATTCTCTATCTTACTAAATCAAAAAAACATTAAATAAATTTTTTTCATATTACTCTTGCAATTAATTCTCTTTGAAAGCGTCCACACTTATTTACAAAGTTCCCAAAAAGTTTTTAAAGGTGTGAATTAATAAAATTATCCTCTTACTTATGATCTTTTAACATACATGTAAAAGGAATATGACAGACTAACATGGAACGTAGGGAGTAAAAATAATAAATAACATAAGTAATTTTACTATATCACCCTTGAATATAATTAATTAATGCTTTTAAAAATGGACTAAGTAATGAATAATAATTAATAGGAAGGGTAAAATAAAAATGAATAAATTACTTAATGATATTTTAAACTGGACAAGTATTATTGGACAACTATTTTTAGAAAAAAGGACATGTATTGTTTGACAGAAGGAGTACTAGACGCCCTTATTGACTTGGCACTTTAGAAAACTTAAATTTGAAATATATTTTGCTAAATTAATATAATTAGATATATTCTGATATTCAAAATTTGACTGCTACTAACTATTTAATATTAAGTAAGATATGAAACAATAATAAAACTCTCTTGATTTGTCAAAATAGACAAGAAAAATAAATTTTTATTTTTGGTGCATGACCAAGTAAAATGAAATTGATGGTGTCATAACTCAAAAATGAGAATCATAATGGAACCCATCACTCCCACCATGATAGGTTGGCCGAAATCCCCCAATTCAAACACAATAACCCAAATGTAGAAGCCGCAGAAAATAAGAACAAAATAAGACCTGAATAATTTCCAAAGTGGATTAACAGAGTAGCATAGTTGGAATATAGATAATACCAGATCTGGTAACCACTAATACAAGCCTCTAAATACAGAAATCAAAGAAAAGTTTGAGTATCTCAAAATGTGAAAAATGCATAAAGATAAGGATGGAGGAGATTTTAGTAGTCTTTGAATACAGTAGCAGCTACATCGAATCTCCAAAGATGACATCATAAATAAACCACAAGAATCAATGTTCAGTGGTCGTCACCTACACGAAAGGGCAGAAAAAGCAAAGGGTGAGTGTGAAATCACGTGTACTAAGTACACATCATTGATCGGACCTAATTCAAAATGGTGATGAATAACAACACATCAACCCTCTAAATTAAACCCTGCAACCTGCCCTCAATAAAGTCACCATAATCCAATAGAATAATCAAGTCTAACAATCACTAGGATATCATAACACAGTCCAAGAAACCCTCTCTTCAGTGAAATTAAATAACAGATATTCAAGAACTCAATAAATAGTATAAAATCAACAAATGCACCATACTCAATCTAAACGAGAGAAGACCAAATGCAATACAATGGATATGTTGTGTACACACCTACCGAGTAATGGCTTCAAGGTTAGAACCCATTCAAGACTCACAAGGTCCATATAATGTGCAGTATGCACTCTGATCCTAATAAATATATTATGCAAGCGTTCACTTCGGTCTTAATAATATATAATGTGCGGGTGTGCACTCCGCTCTCATACGAAATGCAATGCATGATGTGAAGGCATGCAGATTCAACCTCAAATCAACAATGAAAATAAGCAAAGTATTTCATATCTTAAGCCAAGTAAGATACATCTCGAAATCAACTCAACTTATCAAGGAGTATTCTCATCAGATGTCATTTTCAAGAATTCATTTACAATTGGAAATTAGTCCAATCGTGCTAGCAAATAGGAAAAATAGTTCAAAACAAGTAATTCACTTATCTTAATCCCTCAAATAACACTGATACCCACATAGATGCTCGTCATTTTTTACTTATATTGGACCTCCATTTCTCATTACTCCCACTCCATATAGCTAACACATAAACACTTCGAAAAAGAGTCAAAGAAATCTCAACTTGCCTTAAATAAAGTTCAAACATCAACTAACAAATTTGATCTTTCATAAAGCTTTTGAATGGTCAGAATTGTGAAATTACATAATCTCCTTAAGAATATTTATCCAATGATGCCCATTTTATAAGTGCTTACTTAAAAAAATCCTAGACCTATAATTTGAATTTTATCAAAATTGTAACTAATAACCACTGGATACTTATCAAACCCACAAGCTAAATACGGAAAGGTTGTATAGTTAAATTCTGATTTTCAACGTCGTTGTGATAACACCAAGAATAATTTTTTTAAATAAAATGAAATTGTGTGCAAGAGTCGAGAAAGAGGGAGGGCAAGGGGATAGTACTCCCTCCGTTTCAAAAAGAATGACCTACTTTCCTTTTTGGTCTGTTTTAAAAAAAAATGATCCCATTCCTTTTTTGGAAATACTTTAATTTTAACTTTCCACATGGCATTTTTAGAACCACAATATTAAAGGGCATTTTGGTACATTTGACACAACTTTAATTTAAGGCCACAAGATTCAAAAGTGTTCTTTATTTTCTTAAATTTTCTGTCAAGTCAAAGTAGATCATTCCTTTTGAAACAGAGGGAGTAATAATTATCAAATAAATAAGAAGCACTTACATTCACTCATCCTACCATTAATGTCTAATGATTAGTCCATAACCCAATTATCACGATTACCTATGATTAACTATAATTTTATACTAATTCTATAGCACCCAATATTAACCTCACCCAAAGTAATGATTTTTGCCAAACTTATTCTCACCTGCATAACATCATTGTCAACAATATTTTATAAACATAATACCAAGAATCTAACCATTCAAAGTTACAAACCTTAGAGTTATCATGGATCTCTCAAATTTTGCGATGTGAAGAAGGCAATGCAAATGCACCGTTTGTGTCCCTCTCTTGTTTAAAACTTTGAGGTCTTAATATTAATAATTATGCCAAACTCTTCCTATTTAAATTTAATTTTATTCATATGTATGAAGAATTAAGAAAGTGCAGACTTTGCCAATTAACCACCAACTAAAATAATGTCTAAAATACCCAAAACTTCGAATAGATCCTTAAAAAAATTTTCGAACCTTGAGGAAATAAATCAAATGCGCATTTTTGACTAAAAGGTATGTTCCGAGCCCTATTAGAAATATTAAAACACTAATAAGGTCCTCTCGATCGAAGGTTGACCATGATCAGACTTAACATTATCAAAACTCAACAACTCAACTAATGACTTAAATCACTTTTAAACACCTCGAGGATTGGTACTACCCACCCTCATAAGTCATAAATAACGTCTAAAAACTATGAGGGTGGTTAAAATAAGAAAGAAATTGTAAAAAAATTTGCAGGATCCTTACTCATGTATCACTAAAATAACATCCATGCTCGCACATAAAGAGAAAGAAGGTACCTAAACTATCGAAAAGCTAAGGATATTTACTCCACATGTCAGGATCAACCCATGAACAATGCCTCCATTATACCTTCACCTATGTTATTTCCTTTTACCTTAACTTTCTAACCTGCCTATCCAAAATATAGGCTCTTTCTCAAATGTTGAAATTTTGAGGATGAAAAATAGTAAGTTGTGGACTTTGGCAACTAATTTCACTTTTGGAACCTAAAAATTACGGAATCATAAGTAGATGGGAAAATATCAATATGCAAAGTTCGGGTTGCAAGAAAGCGAGCCAAGAATTTTGACCCAGCACCTGTACCCATACTTGCGGGTCGCAGATGCTACCTGCGCCTGGACTCGACCGTGGGTACAAGGCATAGGTTGATGTCGCGAACAGGTCATTTAGGGCCACATATAATTTAAAATTTTGGCCCCACTAACATTTAAATATGACCTATTATAGCCCTCCACTATATAAAAATATTCAAACCCTCATTCTAACTCATTATAATCCTCAAAACTTCAATTTTCTCTTTCAATTCTAACTTCCCACCTTAAATATAAACTAACCCCTTAACCCCACACTTGAGCAAAGGCAAAATTTGACACTTGTTTAAGATACCAACTTGTCCACACACACTAGAAACAAGTTTTAATCTTCGTTTTGCTTGAGTTCTTCATTATTCTCTTCTGAATTTTCATATAAGAGGTAACTTTCTTGGCTCCTAATGGTGATTTAATATTTTATCTACTATTGAATAAGGATGATAGGTGTAATGCACTGTTAAATATATTGAAACTATCATGCTTGTATGAAGGAGCCTTGAAATAGCCTAAAATCATAATGTAGGGCCTCGTTTCGAGCTAAAATTCTAAGTTTAGTCCCTAACTTGAAGTTGAACTTGAATAAACGAAAGCAAAGTCATGAGTTGAAATTGTTTAGTTGCTTTGAAAGTCATAATTTTTTATTAGTGTGTGTACATTGGACTTGTTGGGGTTTCAGATAGGTTATAGGGTGTGAAAAGTGAGGATAAACTCGAACTTTCCAAATTTTGAGTTTTTCTTCAACTTTCACTATCCCTCACTTTTTTGGAAACTAATATTTGCTTTTTTAGGCGTACATGGCACCTAAAGCAGTAAAGAAGAAAGCAGTTGGTACTTTGAGAAGACGGGTAGAGTCTCATGAACTTATTGGTTCAGTAAAGGAGTATCTGAGACAACGTCATGATGATATTACAACTACAGTGACACGTAGAGTCACATGAGGATAAACTTACCAGGCTGCTTAGTATACGCAGCACAATCGAGGATAAAGTCTGCAAGGAAATAACCACCACATACGTCTCCACCCAATGATAATGAAGATGAGGAGGAGGCAGAGTCTAAGCCCACCCTACATACTAATGCTCAGGACCCCCAGGCTGAGGAAGGGTCCCATGATTCTTCTAAAAAGGTTGGGTAGAAGCATTCATCAGTGTTATCCCAGTATGAAGAGGGTATAGCACAGTCTTCCCATGATGCACAGCTGGAGCAGACTCCCACACCTGGCCCAGATGCACCTCGAGGAGAGATATCTTAGGTGGTGTATGGCTGGGATGTATGAGATATATGATATTGATAGTTATGTTTGGGAGTTAGTAAGGCCTACGAGATATATCTATGAGGAGTACAGGATCGAATTATCAAGGCTAGATCAGTTACCACAGCTTTAGGAAGCATTTGATAGGTATCAGCTTGGGTAGATAACTAGGCCACTCAATTCTTATAGCCTGACTATGGTGCAAGAGTTTTACACATCTTATAGAGCCACTGTATTCCTCCCCATGTGCCATTATCTAGGCCTAATTAGATTTGCATGACATCCACAGCTTTATAACACACTAGTCATGGGGTCAGAGTTGATATTAGAAAGGAAACTATTTGCAGAGTTATGGTCGACCCAGATTATATTACACCTATAACTATAACAGAGTGTAACCACAAACTGAAGATTGCATGATATCATCAAATTATGCAGGATACTGAGCATAGAGCTGAGAAGGTTGAGATGTCTAGGTAGATAGCCAATTATATTTCACCACAGGGTAAGGAGGCCCCATGGATTGAGAGGCCTGCTGTGATCAAGAATGTTTTGTTGACACTAGAGGATAGATTTTGGTGGTTACTAATTCATTATCACCTGTTTCTCACTGATTCAAATAACACATTGACATGGAAGGAGCTGTATTAGCTGCCTTCTTGATGGCTGGTTATGATGGAGATTTTGCTACCATTATCAGGCATGAGCATCATGATAGAGGTTTTGGTAAGCTGACTAACCTACCATTTCCTTGTATGATTCAGAGGCTATGCGATGAGTCAGGTGTGCCTGAGTTATGAGGTATTGATGAAAGAGTATCTATTACCGCAACTGAACAACAAAGATCATGAAAGGCCCAGCATGTCTAGACACTTCTAGGAGATCTAAACAACAAGCAGCAGTACCACAGGCCCAGTCTAAGAAGTCGTTAGTTTCTGTAGAGCCTGATGAGACATATATAGAAAAAGCAGGTGTTGTTACAAACATGGAGATAGGGGAGCAGAGTCATGCTTTGGATTTGAGTACTCACAAAGAAGGGACACAGTCTACTTATACTTCAGCCTAGAATTTGACTTTAGAGACAGTTGGTGTATCAATAGAGCCTGCTAGCCCATCTACCATAGTTTTTATGGTAGGTATGATTATTGTATCCATTAAGTTTTTGTGGATCCTAGTGGAGAGCTAGAGAGCTACAACCACTCGATTAAAGGTTGTTGAGATTGAGATGACTACCCTCTTTGAGAAGATAAGATCAGGGTTTAGAACGAGATTTGAGTAGGTCAAAGCTAGATGGGAGACTTCTTAGAGAGCTGCATTGTCAGAGCTGCGTGTTGAGTTTCAAAAATGGATTGATAAGCTAGAGAGATGGATTACTTCCTGATATATAGAGACAAGTATGCCAAATTTGATTCAGATGAGGGAGGATTT
Organism: Capsicum baccatum var. pendulum; assembly: GCA_030864225.1. Lineage (NCBI taxonomy): Eukaryota > Viridiplantae > Streptophyta > Magnoliopsida > Solanales > Solanaceae > Capsicum > Capsicum baccatum. Next base: position 87,805,103 of record CM061558.1, on the reverse strand, counting down.
TGATATCCTACGAGCAGAGGTATGCACTTTTGCAGAGAGTCATGTAGAAACTACTCCATCTATGATACTGCCTATAGTCCATATATCACCTCTACGTGCACCTAGATATTTTGAATTTTTTGCGAAGGATGAAGAGGAGGTCCCAGCAATTGGGACCAAGAGAGGTCACTTTCACGATTTGCAAGATCCTGTTATGACAAAGAAGAAGGCCGTTAAAAAGGCCATACATAATTTTTTAGAGACTGCATTTATATATAGGCAAAGGCTTAATGCTATAGCAGCGGGTACATCATATAGTAGTGCATCGCCACCACCACTGCCTCTGCCAGCTTTTATACCTCCATCTGAGGAGGCTCCTGACTCAGGCGCTTAGTGCATCCTAGGTATGTTCTAACTTCCATTTGTTTTTTTATGTTTTAGCGCATTGAGGACAGTGCGTAGTTTTTAATTAGGGTGGGCATGCAATGCCGTCATTATTTTTTATTGTCATGCTTCTTTTTTTATTGACCATGGTATGAATGTAGAACCTTTTTATCTAGGATAATTATGTGTCGTATTGTGTTTTTCTTCTCATTATGTTGTTTGGTGTAATTAGGGGATTTTGTGTTTTAGGGAAGTAGTCTAATTTTGACTAATTTTTTATCACCCTCCAAAAAATTATGTGATTTAGAACTGTGTTGATGTACAGATATGTGAACTTTGTGGGTCTTGTTATTGCACTAGTATTAGGGACCTGATAACTATTTGATAACAATTGCATGAATTGAATAGGTAGTAGTTGGTAAGGTGACTCTATGCTACCTAGTTCCCTTTGTATGTTAAATTCATAACCTGTCTGGTTAGTCTTGCCTAGGTTGAACGAAAGTTGGTTAGGAAAGGATCATATGCCATTTTTTATTCTAGTCCACTTTTAGACTAAATGACCTTCCATGTGCAAACTATATCCTTTGATCCCTATTTTGAACCTTATAGCCTATTTTCTTGTTAAACCTTTCAGCTTACCATTTATATTACAATGAACTTGTTTTGGCCCTGGTCTTCCTTGGACATTGTACACCTCAACACTGGTAAAAAGCCTAAGTGAGGGTGGATATCTTAGGGGTGCATAGTGTAAAATGGGTATGAATAAGGGTAAAATAAAAGAAAAAGTTAGTAGGGATGGGTGTGGTAGAAAAAGAAAAAGAAAAAGAAAACAAAAAAGAAAAAAATTGTGAAAAAGTGAAAAAGAAGGAATAAAAAACCACACCAAACCTTAATGTGCAATAACAAAACAAAAGGGAGAAATAAGGGTGGAATAAAAAAGAAATTGGCTAGTAAGTGAGACCCCAAAGTTAGTGTAGAACCAAGGAGTCTTAGTCATTTTAAATGTCCATACCTATCACACCAGCCCCCAAGCCTACATTACAAGCCGAGAAAAGTCCTATAGTGATCCTGACTTGACTATCTGAATGCTAAGGTAAAGAAAATAAAGGCAAGCCTATGGTATTTGACGTACATTAGCTAGAACTTCTTTGTTGAATGTGAGTGTCTCTGGACCATCCCTGCAGTAACATTTATGATTTCATATGAGTAAGAGGTGCATTCCTGTTGTGAGGGCATGTGAGTCATGATGCTAGGAATCTGCTTGTTTTGGGTAGTGTAATTTGTACATATAAGTGGTTGTCTGTTGCTAATATAGTTTTCATACCTTGATTCCTTTGTGTTACATTGTTGGGCTCCATGTTCTAACACAGTTGGTTTTGACAAGAGTTATAGGAGGGGATGTTGTGATTTGAACTAAATGTGATGACTGACTACCTTAAATATCTTAGATTCTCTTAATTAAGTAACACTTTTGTTTTATTGTGTTTTCCTTGTCTGGGGACATGAAAACATTATAAGTTGAGGGTGTTGATGTTCTATAAAAATATAGAATTTTTTATGCCTAAAATGAGGAAAATATGCAAGTTTCTGAGGGCTTTTTGTTAGATTTGATCTGTTTTGGGTATGTTTTGCAGGAAACATTATTTTGAATGATAAGTTTGTAAAAAAGGTGAAAAGGTGCTTTTGGTTACTTTTGGAGCGATTATGGATGATTGAGATGTTTTCCAGCTTGATCGTGATTAATACATGTTTGAGAGTCGAAGAAGAGCTAAAAAATTGACTCCCGGCACCTACCAAGTCAAAATGTGGCTGCAAGAAGAACCTATGGACCACATGTACACAAATCAGGTGCCAGAAAGTTAAAATCTCGAGAGTTGAATATTGTAGGATTTTTGCTCTTGCTACCTGCGCCCTATGTCTGGGCCACAGGTAGTACCTGCGCCCTGCCAGGCCGTAGGTACAGGGAGTAGATGGCCACCGATCCAATTTTCTACTATTTCATTCGGGCTTAGTTTTTAGGGTTTTCTCTTGTACTATAAATATCTTTTATGTTCTTTTTAGTCAGAGATATATGAGATATACGAGAGGCGACACTTTTAACACATAGAAACATATTTTTATTTCAAGATCTATCTTTGATATTGGGATTCCACTGTATTGACTTTGATTGATCTTTAGATTACGGTTGTGGGCTTTTTTTTCATCTTATCATTGTGATTTCATCTTTACTTTCCAACATAATTGCTATTGATATCTTCACAATCATGAGCGGCTAAAACCCATAGCTAGTGTTGTGGAAACCCTAGCAAATTGACGAAGTAAGAGAAGTGTGATTGTTGACGGGAAACCAATACCTATGGCATGCATTACTTTATCTTCTATATGATTGATTTCTTAATGGGTGCACACATTAGGATCCCACTAATATATTACTACTTGCTCTAACAAAGGGGTGGTAACTAGGAAAAGATAAAGCCAACAGTAATTTGGGGAGTTAATAGCTGATCCATTGCAGCACAACGGTATATGCGAATGACTATTAGCCTTCATCTAATAACTTGAGACTCAAAAGGTGATAATTAAATGGAACCAAGGTAAGGGTTAGTAAAGCAAAATCCTAAGACTCAATAGGTAAAGGGTGAAATCCTCCTTCTTTTCCAAAACACTGTAAGAGGTACATATCTTATCGTCTTTGCATGCAAGGCATTGAGTTGGTTCAACAACGCACATAAACCTAGGAGTTGAGATGCCAGGGGGAATGCCATCCTAGTGTTCACTCAAGACTGATCTTTAACCAAGTTAATATTATTCTGTGTTTGAGATTACCACACACAAACCCCTTATTTACTTTCCTATTTTACCTATAGACTGTAACCACTCTATAAAATCACATGCTCCCTTTGGATTTGACCCCAACATTAGGTGGGTTACTATATTTGACAGCAACTACTTCATCCTTTAATTGGAGGTGTACATTGAGCATGATCAACTCTAGAAACACAAATCTGCCTCTTAATCCTCAATACACCCTCTTGTTCTAAAATTTCCTCCTTAGCCTCACCTTGAAATACCTTATCTATGCTAATACATAGATTTTCATCCTTAAATAATGATCTCAAATCTGCTCAATCAATAAAGACCTAACCTCTATGTATGCAAGAAGTCTACTCGACTTAGAAATATCAATAAGCGTGACACTAATAGCTAATCGTTGAACCTCTCTTGTTAATGGCAACTTCTCCACACTCAACAATACAGGACTACCTATACTAATCGCCTTCCTACTAAAGGCATCCACCATTATATTGGCCTTGCCAGAATGATATAGGATAGTGACATCACAATCTTTCAATAACTCCAACTATATATGTTGTTCTCCATTCAATTCTTTTGCTTTAAGATATACTAAAGGATATGATGATCAATGTACACATCATAATGATCTACATATAAATAGTGTCACCACAACTTCAGTACGAACACAACCGCTACTAACTTCAAATCGTGGGTGGGGTAATTACTCTCATGTGGCTTCAACTTTCTCTATGCATTTGTTATCATCTTACTTTTCTGCATCAATAAACCACCCATGTCAATATTGAAAGAATCATAGAACACAATGAAACCTCGTCTTCCACAAGTAGGGCAAGATATGAGCTGAAGATAATAAATTCTTGAGCTTTTCAAAAGTCTAGAGCTTTTGGAAACTCTCCTCACATTTATTTAACTACTAAAAAACCACATTCTTTTGAGTCATATGAGCCCCACCAAAATAGAAACCCTTCATAAACCACCTATAATAACCTACCAACCCAATAAAACTTCTAATATCTATAGGTGAAGCAAGTCGTGACCAATTTCAAACCACCTCAACCTTGGCCAGATCGACCAAAATACACAAAAATTCACACTTCAAGAACTTGGTATATAACTTCTCATTCCTTAAGCTCTAGAGTATGATCCTCAAATGCTTCGCATGATCCGCCTCACTCCTAGAATACACCAAAATGTCATCGATAAAAACAATCAAAATTGAATCTAGATAAGGTTGAAACACACTATTCATCAACTCCATGAACATTGTCAAAGCATTAGTCAACCTAAAGGATATGACCAAGAACTCATAGTGGCCAAATCTAGTCCAAAAAGTTGTCTTAGAAATGTCCAAAGCCTGAATCTTCAACTGATGATACCCGGACCTCAAGTCAATCTTCGATAACACTAAAGTATACTAAATCTAATTAAAAAAGTCATTAATACGCAGTAAAGGATACTTATTGTTGATTGTCACTTTGTTTAACTATCGATAATAAATGTGCATGCTTATAGACACATCTTTTTTCTTCACACATAACACCAAAGCACCTCAATAACATACTGGTCAAATAAACCCCATTACAAATCCTAAAGCTAGATTTTAACTCCTCCCACTCTATCGGTGCTATCCTATAAGAAGGAATAGAAAAGTGCTTAGTGCTCAACTCCAAATTGATGCAAAAATTGATATCTCTATTAGGAGACACGCCCAAAAGATCAGTAGGAATTACATTCATGAACTCTCTAACTACCCTTACTGACTCCAAAAAATGTGTCTTAGTGCTAGTATCACGAACATAAGCCAAATATGATAGGCACCCCATTCTCAACTAATTGTTAGGTCTAAATAAATAAAATCACCTTCTTAGGATGCAAAATCTAGACACCCCTTCACTCTAACCTCAAACGATCAGGCATAGCCAAAGTAACCATCGTAGTAAGATAATACAAGATAACATGATAGGGAGAACGCCAATAAATGCCCAAAATTATGGCAAAATCGATCATATAAAGGATAATCATATCTACCCAGGCATCACACCCAAAATAGAAATAACACAAAATTGATACACCCAATCAACTACAAAGGAATAACCTACTGGGGAAGATAAACGAATAAGCACAACTATAGACTCATATATTATATCAAGTATGGAATTAAAGTATACAAACGTATAGGAGAAAGTAGAACTTGAATCAAATAACACTAAAATATGCCATTGTCAAACTAAGACAATACCTATAATAATTGTATCAAAATACACTACCTCAGGATTTTCCAGGAAAGCAAAACAATAAGCTTTATCATCTATCACCCATGTCACTCTACTACTACCTTTCCTACTAGCTGGAGGTATACCTCTAAAATAACTTGGGTTTTGGCCCTTGGAAATTTATTGAGTTTTCAGCCTTCTGTAGATCATACGACTCACCATATAAGTCGTATGATGAGGTTACAGGTTAAGGATCCATCTCTTAGGATGTTTAGTTCTTGGTGGTCGAGTTTCTATTATGGTTACGATTTGATAGTACAGGTTGTATGGTTGTTGATGGGTCATTGGGTTGATTCTTAACTTAATCTGCAACTTAGTGACTTGACTTGGCTCTAAGTACGAGTGGCTCACTATAAGATGTAAGGAGAGGGTACGAGTGGTATAGCCCAAACCATATGTTATTCATCATCTAACCTTGATATTTTGCCTAGGGTAAGATTAGGTGGGTACTTTTCATATGGTGATGGTACGACTTAGGAAAGGGGAGTCGTATGGTGGATAGTATGTTATGTCTAAATTTCTATCCTGGGTATGAGTTAGGGGTACTACTCGTATGATAGGGTACGACTGAGGTGCCCAAACCATACCCATCTGCGGGAATTTTATTGTTTAAGTTGGGGGTATTCTGGATATTTCCTCTCTAACCCCTTTTGACCCCATGACATAAAACACTATTGGACTTCATTTACCCTAGTATTCTCAATCAAAAATACTAGAAACACTCTTAAATCTCTCTCAAGCTCTTGGATTAAGCAAAGTTTAGGGTTTCCTTCAAGGTGGTCAATTAAGGCTCTAAGGGGTGGTTCTCTCCGTCTTCATCATTGTACAAGTCATGTTACTCCTCCCACATTGTTAGTTCAACTAAAAGCATGTATTAATGAATGGTTTTCATGGTATTATTGTGGTATTATTTTTGTTTTGAAATAGATGTTGGGGGTTTTGGTTATTTATGGTTGGATAATGTTTTCCTATACTTTTCTTATGGCCTTCATGTTATAATGGTGGTTTGGAAATGTGGTTTCATGAGAATGGTCAATTGGTACTTTATTTTTGGTTTTGGAAACTATATGCTCCCAACATGTTTGTTAAAATACCTATGAGAATTGATTTATTACATAGTTGGACTTTCGGTGAAAACTTTCCATGGTATAATATGGTATGCAACTTAAATTGGTTAATAGTTTTAATAGCTAAATAGTAAGGCATTGGCGGCCATGGTTGTGGTTTTTAAAACCTTTTGGGGTACATAAAAATCCCCCAAGTGAATCTAATAATGGATCATACAGAGTACATCGGAGTCCCCTAAGATTTGGCTAAGAACAATGCTTGCAATCCATAGTTAGTATAACGATAGCATATCTTATAGCCTTGATTAATAACATATGGAATTGGTGGTTTGGTTGTGTGCTAATGGTTTTAATTAGGCAATAATGGCGGGTTGTGATAGCTAACTGTGAAGGTGTGAGTCTAATGGACAGACACTGAAAACTCATGTTTACCTACATAAGGATTGGTCATGGTGACCACATACTTTTGGGGTACACGAAAATCCCTTGAGTCATTCTTATATATATGTATCATGGAGGGATAAGGGTACTCAAGAATCCCAAACTCCTATGATATCTCCGATTCATACAGCTATACCAATTGGGGCCTGTTCAGGGGGTAACACTGGACTCATATAGCCCATGTATGGTTCTACGATGGTTAAGCTACACATAACTAGGTTAATGGGTTTAAAAGCATGCTAAACCCGATTACTTTTCTCGACATAGATTATATATATATCTGCTTAGGTATGGTTGTGCTTGCTGATGATAGGAGTATTTACACGCCTAAAGCACCTTAATTCACCCATATTTTAGCTAAGTTTTAAGGACAAAATATATAATTCCTGAACTTTTAGTCCTTTTTCCTGTAAGTGAGCTAACGAACATCATTAGCAAGTTTTCAGGTATAAATGATGAAGATTTCAGAATTTTATGGACTATTTGACACCAAAGGAAGCTTCACGTAAGAAGGAAGGCATCTTTTGGAAGCCTATGGACTGAAAGTGATGCATGGAAAACTTGTCTCGGGCAAAAACAGTATTTCCAAAGACTTGGGGATCAGCAGTAACTTAGTAGGATTAGGATAAGGAAGCAGTAACCTAGTAGGATTAGGACAAGTATGCAGTAGCTTAGTAGGAATAGGATATGGATGTTATAAAAACCCTATTTTGCTGAACTTTTCAGCATTCATTCTCGTTCAATTCATTCTCATTCTCTTCTATTCATAAATTCGTTGTTGACATTATTATTCATCCATTTGACTTTTTCACAACAAGAGAAACGCTACTAGTAAGGAATTCACGCCACAAGTGACGCCAATACTCACTTATCGTGATATTGTTATTACTTTGGTATGATGATGATGATATCGTCGTGGTTTTCCTTCACAATTATGAGTAGCTAAACTTCTCTGTTAGGGTTATGGAAGCCTTATAAGATACTATTTATTGCAATGAGTTTGTGAATTCTTGATACGTATGCTGCTTATATCATTACTCTCTTTATCTTAATTGAATTCTTGTGGTTGCAAACATATAGAATACGCCAGTATAGCATGAACTTGTTCGAAAGAAAATTTACATGTCTGGAAAAGAGAGTGACAAGGAAATAGGGCTACCAACCCCTGTTTAAAAGTTAGTGTGAGCGTTATCAAATTTTAGCGCCGTTGCTGGGGAATACGGTTGTCAACTAAGTTTGTGATAATTACTAGACCCTTTGGTCAAAGATTCTCAGATTTTACTTTTAGTTGTTGTTTTTGTTTTATTCAGGTTTTGTTTTGTGCATGCCCAATACTCGAAGTTCTGGTCAACCATTATTACCCATAAACCCTGAACCGCAACTTATTGGCAGGATGGAGGCGCAACGTGACATTGAAAGAAGGGCTGCTCAACAGGAGCAGGCTAGATTAGCTGCGTTGGCCGCTGCCCAAGTACATCAACAGAATATTGATAACCCTGGGCGGGCAAAAAATCCTGATGATGAAGACCTGGGTGATGATGAGTTACTAAACCCTAGGCATGATGCTGAGGTGGCGACACCTACGAATAGAAGAGATCGTCAAGCTAGATTGAGGCCAGAACACCGGGCTGTGCAATTTCCATTTGATGATGATGATGACGATCTGGATGGAGCTGGTGCCACAGGGGCTATTATTCCTCCACCCTTGGCACCTGGAGCCAAGTTTAATATCACTAGCACCATGATTCAATTATTACAGTTCAAGGGGTTATTTGGTGGACTTGCAGGTGATGATCCGAATATGCATCTGATCAACTTTATCTCAACATGCAAGTCATTCGACAATCCAGGCGTTGGACAGAATGCAATTTGGTTGCGCTTATTTCTATTGTCTCTATCTGGGGAGGCAACTTTATGGTTAAATGGGCTGACTCCTGATTCTATTACGAATTAGAGGCAATTGAAAGACGCTTTCCTAGAGAGATTCTTTCCGCCATCCAAGAGAGCACAGTTGAGAGATGAGATCAGCAATTTTTGATAGCTTCCAATTGAAGCTCTCCACGAAATATGGGAGAGGTTCAGGAAGAAGCTTATGAGGTACCCAAATCATCATATGACCAATGTCTACTTGATGGAGATATTATACAGGTCATTGAATTCGGTGACTAAACCAGTGGTTGATAATGCTGCAGGAGGGTCATTCATGGACCTAACTTTTATTCAGGCAAGTGATATGCTAGACCGTATGACAAAGAAGCGTAGAGCTTGGCATACCAGGGATTCTGAGGTAGCAAGCTCTACTGTATCTATAGGCATGACTGCAGAACAAAGACGAAAAGAGGAGGAACATGATCAAGATATGGAACACATAAAAACTCAGATGGATCTTCTTACCAAGCATTTATTATCCGGGAAGACTGAAAAAGTCAAAGCGGTTGTGTCAAAAGGAAGAGATGAATCTGATTCTGAAGAAGAAGCCAACTACTTGAATAATCAGGGGGGTTTCCGAGGCAATGCCCAAGGAAACCAAGGTCGGAACTATTATGTTAAATCTGGAAACAAGGACCGTGATCAAGGGAGTCGGAAGAATAAGACTGACAGGAGTGGTTTGTATGTTCCTCCTGGAAGTCGTGACACCGCTGCATCTGGCACGGGGAAGATGTCAATGGAAGATATGATGGAAAAGTTGTTGAAAGGAGTAGAGGCAACTAATACGGGAGTGAATGAGGTGAAGAATGATTTGTCTTCAATAAATCAATTGGTCGACTCGCATTCAACTTCAATAAAACAGCTGGAACAACAATTGAGCCAACTTTCAGCGATACTAAACCAAAGGAAGGCTGTAATGCTACCTAGCGACACAGTGCAAAATCCGAGGAATGAGGGATCATGTATGGCTATTACTACCAGGAGCGGTAAGGTGTTGGAAAAACTACCCAAAGACAAGCAAGCAGTCGACGATCTAGCAGACAACGATATTGATGCTGATGGCAAAAATACCATAGAAGCCGGCTAGGGTGATCATGATGTTACCCCTAGTAGTCTGCAGCCTGAAAAGATTAAAATTCGGAAGCAAGATGAAAAGGAAGTGGTGGAGAAAACTATTCCTCTTCCACCACCACGTTTTCCTCAGAGACTGAAGAAGAAAGCTAATGATACCAGGTTCAATAAATTTATGACTATGTTGAAGCAGCTGACTATTAATGTTCCGTTGGTAGAGGCGCTGGAACAGATGCCTGGGTATGCAAAATTTATGAAGGACCTTCTGACAAAGAAGCGGGCAGCAAGTTATGAGTTGGTAGATAATGTTCATCATTGCAGTGCAATTGCTACCAGATCATTAGTTCAGAAGAAGGCCGACCCTGGTGCTTTTACCATTCCTTGCACGGTTAGATCATTGAATTTTGCTAAAGCATTGTGCGATTTGGGAGCTAGCATTAATTTGATGTCATTATCTATCTACAAAAAGTTGGGGTTGGGTGATCCCACACCAACCAATATGAGGCTCGTAATGGCAGATAGGTTGGTCAAACGACCTGTAGGTATCTTATATGATGTGTTGGTAAAGGTTTCTTCCTTCATCTTTCCTTCAGACTTTGTTATTTTGGATTGTGAGGTGGACTCTGAAGTTCCCATAATCTTGGGGCATCCTTTCCTCTCAACAGGAAGTGTGCTTATAGATTTACGCGCTAATGAGCTTCTATTCCGGATGAATGACGAAGTGGTCCATTTCGATGTATGCAAATCAATGAAGCAGCCCAAAGATATGAACGTGTTCTCTGTAGCTGATGTCTATTTAGATGATGAGGAAGAATTAGCTATAAAGACGCAGCTCATTACTGATCCATTGGCGGCTGTGCTTATGAACATGGAGAGTGAGAATGTTGAAGACTATGAAGAAACTATTTGTGCTCTTACAGGAATTGGGTCATATTCTCATCCTCCCAAAAAGTTGGACCTTGATCTTAAAAATTGACCTACACCACCAGCTAAACCCTCCATTGAAGAGCCACCCATATTGGAGTTGAAGGAGCTGTCATGTCATCTAAAGTATGCATTCTTGGGAAGTGGAAACACATTTCCTGTTATTGTGGCTGTCGATTTAGGTGAGCGGCAAGTTGCAGCTCTCATCTCTGTTCTGAGGAGGTATAAAAGAGCCATCGTTTGGACTATCACTGATATTATTGGTATTCCGCCCGGGATATGTATGCACAAGATTCATCTTGAAGAAAATTGCAAACCCACTATTGAAAATCAAAGACGTTTGAATCCACCTATGCAAGAGGTGGTGAAGAAAGAAATTATTAAATGGTTAGATGCAGGGGTAGTGTATCCAATCTACGACAGTGAATGGGTGAGTCCGGTACAATGTGTGCCCAAGAAAGGGGGCATGACGGTAGTTGCAAACGAGAAGAATGAGTTGATTCCACTCAGACCTGTCACGGGGTGGCGGGTGTGTATGGACTACCAAAAGCTAAATGCAAGGACGCTCAAGGATCACTTTCCAATGCCATTCATGGACCAAATGCTTGATCGATTGGCGGGGAAAGGATGGTTTTTCTTCATAGATGGGTATTCCGGCTATAATCAGATTTGTATTGCTCCCGAAGATCAAGAGAAAACAACGTTTACATGCCCATATGGTACGTTTGCCTTCAAACATATGCCATTTGGGTTATGTAACGCACCTGCTACGTTTCAGCATTGTATGATGTCCATTTTTTCTGATATGGTTGAAGACACCTTGGAGGTGTTCATGGATGATTTTTCAGTTATGGGTGAGTCGTTTGAAGCATGCTTGGCAAATCTAAGTATGGCGTTACAGAGATGTGTTGAATTCAACTTGGTGCTCAACTGGGAGAAGTGCCACTTTATGGTTAAAGAAGGTATTGTTCTTGGGCATAAAATTTCCGAAAGAGGAATTGTGGTGGATCGCGCGAAGATTAAAGTTATCGAGAAATTACCACCCCCAATTTCTGTAAAGGGAGTTCGTAGTTTCCTCGGTCATGCAGGTTTTTATCGATGGTTTATCAAAGACTTCTCCAAAATTGCTAGTCCACTATGCAAACTTTTAGAGAAGGATGCAAAGTTCGATTTCGGTAAAGATTGCTTGAAGGCATTTGAATGCCTCAAAGGGAAACTAGTGGAAGCTCCTATCATTGTAGCACCTGATTGGTCTCTACTGTTTGAAGTTATGTGTGATGCTAGCGGGGTAGCTTTGGGTGCTGTACTTGGTCAGAGACGAGAAAAGTTATTTCATCCGATCTACTATACAAGCAAGGTCCTGAACGGAGCCCAGAAGAACTATACTTTCACGAAACAAGAACTTCTAGTAGTTGTTTACACTTTTGAAAAGTTTCGTGCTTACTTGTTGGGGACTAAAGTGGTAGTTCATACTGATCATGCATCCCTGAGATATCTAATGGCAAAGAAGGATGCAAAGCCAAGGCTGATTCGATGGGTGTTGTTGCTGCAAGAATTTGATTTCAAGGTAAAAGATAGAAGAGGGTGCAAAACCCAAGTGGCTGATCATCTGTCCAGACTTGATAATGAGCATATAGCGCAGCCCGATCTTGAGATTAATGATCTATTCCCTGACGAAGAGATCCTGGCCACAGAGGGGGAAAAATCACCATGGTACGCAGACTTTGCAAACTATATGGTGAGTAATGTGATACCTGCGCATATGTTCTTTCATCAAAAGAGGAAGTTCATGCATGATGTAAAACACTACTTCTGGGATGAGCCATATTTGTTTCGACAATGTGCGGATGGTGTTATCAGACGATGCATACTCATGTGGAGGTGCCGAGTATATTGGAAGCAAGTCATGCTTCCCAAGTTGGGGGATACTATGCAGGTGGTCGAACAGCAAGGAAGGTATTGCAAAGCGGCTATTATTGGCCTTCGATATTTAGAGATGCCTATGAATTTGTGAGAAGATGTGACTAATGTCAGAGATAGGGCACGATTTCAAAGTACCATGAGATGCCCATGTCAAAAATTCTTGAAGTAGAGTTGTTTGATGTATGGGGTATTGACTTCATGGGCCCATTCATGAATTTGTTTGGGATGAAATATATCCTAGTGGCTGTAGATTATGTTTCCAAATGGGTCGAAGCGGTAGCACTGGCTGATAATGAAGGTAAGCGTGTTGTTGCATTCTTAAAGAGAAACATCTTCTCTCGTTTTGGGATACCACGTACCATCATAAGTGATGGAGGATCACACTTTTGCAACAAGCTGTTCAGAGCCGTGTTAGTGAAGTATGGGGTCAAGCAACATAAGGTATCCACACCTTATCACCCACAAACTAGTAGACAGGTAGAGGTTTCTAATCGAGAGATCAAGCTGATCCTTGCTTAAACTGTAAACGCTAATAGGAAAGATTGGTCTCGGAAGTTGGACGATGCCTTATGGGCTTATAGGACCGCATTCAAGACACCAATTGGCATGTCACCGTACCAACTAGTTTATGGGAAGGCCTGTCACTTGCCCATTGAGCTCGAACATAAAGCATTGTGGGCGTTGAAGCGGCTAAATTTAAATTGGGACGATGCTATTAATCTAAGATCGGAAAAGCTTAATGAGATGGATGAATTCCGCCTTCATGAATATAAAAGATCAAACCTCTACAAGTAACGAATGAAAAAGTATCATGATCAGCGGATTATACAACGAAACTTTCAGAAGGGTGATATGGTACTTCTTTTCAACTCCAAACTGAAGCTACTTCCAGGTAAGTTGAAATCTAGATGGTCTGGCCCGTTCAAAATTAGCCAAGTCTACTCGTCCGGAGTAGTAGAGTTAGAAGACAATAATGGTGTTGTCTTTAAGGTGAATGGCCAACGAGTGAAGCCATATATCGGTCCTCTTGACTCGATAAAATGCATGGCCATCATCTATCTCGATGAAGTCTAAGAAATCGAGGTAACATGTCGTGTCGCAACAATAAATCAAGCGCTAGATGGGAGGCAACCCATCGTCTTTACTCATTTTGTTTTATTAGGAGTTTGATTGTAGTCGAGCCACGACCAAAACTAAGGCGCTAGATGGGAGGCAACCCATCGTTCTAATCATTTTTGTTGTTTTTGAGTAAGTGTAGGTGCAACACGTATAAATGAGAAAATTGGTCTCAAATGTTGATTTGGAAGTAGTTCATGTTGAAGGTGGTAAGTTTGGAATGAAGAAGCAAAGGCTATGGGTTAGGCATTACCTATGTAAATCTAGGAAACGAACAAGGCAAGGCCTATTCTATGGCCTAAGCTCTCTGAATCTAGAATGCCATAGCATAGGCGCCGCCTATGCCCAAAATGCTATAGAATAGGCGCCGCCTATGCCAAAGCCTTTGGTCTCGGATTCTACAATGCCATAGCATAGGCGCCGCCTATGCCAAAGCCTTTTGTCTCTGAATCTAGTATGTCGTAGCATACGCGCCGCCTATGCTAAAGCCTATGTCCAACTAGGCTTTGTAAAAGGTGCCACCTATCCCAAGCATAGGCATAGCATTAGGCACCACCTATGCTCACTTTTTGGTCTCCTAATCCGATTCCAAATGGGTTAAAACCCGACCCAAGCTTGTCCTATAAATAGAACCTTAGTCTTAGAACAAAAATGCATTGCAAACTCAACCTAAGCGCTGCCTACCTCTCCAAAATCTCTCAAAAATTTTCCTTTTGCTCTTTTAACTTTGCAAGAACATCTCCCAAGGCCATCAACCAAGTAAGTACTTCTTTGCTCTTCTTTTATATTACGTAAGTACTACACTACTACGCCTATAATATATTGTTAAATCTTGAAGTAGTGTTGGTGATTTGAATGTGGTTGATTTGTTGTGCTATAACTAAGTGAGTGAAAGAATACGTAAGGATGCTCTTGACTTGTTTCCAACTTGTATTTGATTGTGATACACTGTCATACTTTTGCGGAATTGACATGGTCAAGAAAATTGCATAATCTTGTAACTTGAAAGCTTTCATGTTCGAATGACTTGTTCATTGAGATGAAAAATCATGGTTAACTACAAACATGAGAAGTTGTGATTATTTCTATGCCATAACTTGATACAATCTCTATGTAGTAGTCTTGTTCAAAAGGGTACATCAATCCAAACATGAAAGTATTGTCAAGAGTACATGAAATAGAATCGAAAAGGATAGTTAAGATGACAAGAAAAGTATGACTGCACTGATTATATTGTTGGAACGTAACACCTAAACGTATATTGATGAAGTCTGAGTAATCGACAACGTTCACTTAACTAGTTTGTGCCAACAAATTAAGTGTGGGGTGGTGCCACTACTATTTGCTTGTCGATTGTATCTACCGAGATGAAGCTAACATGACTATCATTTTAATCTCACGTACAATGGCACCAAAAAGTCGACCAAGAAAATAAAAAGCATCTACCTTACAGAAAGGCCAAAAGAAGGGAAGAAAAGAGCAAGATGAATCCTCCTCGCTTCAAATACCTCGCCGCATGTACGGGATAAAATGGGTCCTAGAGGAGGAAGGAAAGGAGTGGTACAGGAACAACAAAATAAAAAAGTATGTTCTTGTGGAGATGATACAAAAGGAGAGCCTAGCGAAGAAAGAACCTCGCATTTTGGCCAAAATAATGGCGTTACATCTTGATTTCATTTTCCAAGACATGGGAGAATGCAATCTTGATTTAACGCGAGAGTTTTATGCAAATTGGTCCCCAAAGACTACCGGCAGTGAAGTGAAGATTAGAGGCCAAGTCTTGCAGCTGAATGCTGAGTTCTTCAACACTTTTCTGGGTCTTCCATCTGTCGACCCATCACTACTCAAAGAGCTTCAACAAAGACCTCCATACAGGGCAATCAGACACACGGTATGTGGAACAAGATCAATGGCACGTTGGAGTCGACACAAGGACACCGACCGGCACAATACCTTCCCATATGCTTCTTTGAACAGAGAAGCTCGGATATGGTTGCGAATAGTCAACTCTTGCCTGATTCCAGGGACACAGTACACAAATATAACACGATATAGAGTGTGCTTGGTGTACGCATTGATGACGAACGTCCCCATCAACATTGGGGCAATTATTCGATCTTCAATGCGTAATGCTAGGCTGCACAAGAGGTCCCACTTTAGCTTTGGCAATTTGTTGACTGCAATATTGAGGAAGGAGGACATCGAGGAGGAACCTGCAGATCATAAGCTTCCATACAACCCAAAGAGGGTTGACCTTACAAAGGTTAAAGATGCTGAATCTGTGCATGGAGTTAACCTTACCATTGCAGAAAGACATGCTCACGACGAAAGCTTCTT
This sequence comes from Capsicum baccatum var. pendulum, assembly GCA_030864225.1. NCBI lineage: Eukaryota > Viridiplantae > Streptophyta > Magnoliopsida > Solanales > Solanaceae > Capsicum > Capsicum baccatum. The sequence goes on along the minus strand of CM061558.1, from coordinate 87,788,842 downwards.
CCGCCATTTATATGGCATGACGAGGTTCACCGTGATGAGCGGGGGTCATGTTTCAACTGCTGCAGAGCTCCAACAGTTGGATTATGACTACCCAATGAATGAGCATGCGAGGGCTATGTGTGGAGTAGGTGTATATTTTGAGTAACTTCTTGATGACGATGTGCCAACCGATGATGATCGCTGAATGCCAGACTCCGATGTGGAGGAGAACTCTGATGACGACGACTCTGATGATGATTCTGATGCAGGGGGTATGACCCCAGACATAGAGGAGGAGTCCGACTAACCAAGTTCTTCTTATTTATCTTCCACTGAGGGCAGTGTGTCCCGTCTAAGTGTGGGGTGCTGGTATTTGTATGCTATACTTCTTTATCTGCATTTGCATTTATTTATGTTTGTTTGTTTTGTTCTTCTTTATCTGCATTTGCATTTATTTATGTTTGTTTGTTTTGTTTGTTAGTAGTTAAATTTTTAAATTTTTTTTGGAGATCATACTTTGCATGATGTTGTTCTGATGGGTAGCATGGTATTATAACAAGAGTTTGTGCTAAAATCATTACTATTGAGATGTTTAGGCTCTAAATGTGACTCATTGTATGATAATTGTGTGGTTCAATTCCTTCATCTGTTGGGTCAAGAGTCTATACTACTCCCAATAAAGTCGACCATGTGCCTTGTGCGTGTGAGGCAATAGTATATTCTGTGATTGTGGCTGATGCTAGAACTTGACCGGTGTGTGTGTAAAGCGAAATAAAAAGTGTGAGTTTAGGAGATGATTTAGGCATTTCTTTGGCAACTTGTGATTGTTTACCTTCGTTTTACCTACCCGCGGACATTATCCTAGTCAACCCCTTCGAGCCTTTAGCCATTTTCTTTGACAGCCTCATATGTAGCCTAATCCATTTTTTTTTCAAGACCATAATTTGATCCAAATTCCTAAGCGCTTTTAAATTGTAATGCCATATGACAAAATAAGAGAAAATTGGGTGAGAGTGATGCCTTCGAATGTATTGGTGCTTGAATTAGTTATGAAAAAGAGTGGCTATCATAGAGGTGTGTTATAAAAAAAATGAAAAGAAAACTAAAAAGTTAGTTCTGTTTAAAATCGAATAACAAAAGAGGTGAGAAGGGGTGGTAGATTAAAAGAAAGTAGAAAGGTTGTTTGAAAGAAAGTGTAAATGGCATAATGTGATGTATTAAAGCGCTTAGGGAACTTAGTCACTATTTCTGGACAAAATAGTCCTACCCGTCCCTTAGCCTACATTACAACCTGTAAAGACCTATTTGATCCTAAGCTTAGCATTCTGATATTAGTGAAGCATTACACTAAGGGCAAGCCTATGGTCATCAGTTGCAACATATGAATTATTTGTGAGAGTGAGAGCAAGGAAAATCTTATACCCATGTTTCGAAAAATGAAATACTTATGAGTGATTATGGGTGATATATTGTGAGACAAACATGGTTGATGAGTTTTGGGTAGTTGTGTATGATTCTTTATGCCTTAACTTTTGGATACGAATTAACCATCATCACGAGTCTAGATTGGAGGTTGAATTGTTTCTAGCAGTGATCAGAAAACTACTCTTTGTTAATAATGTCGTGCCTGTCTTGATGAATATTTTGTGTTGTTACCGTAAAATCCTAAAGTAAATGTTTATATGGACATGATATATTGTTCGAGGACGAACAAAGCTTTAAGTGTGGGTTGTTGATGATAGGCGTATTTACACGCCTAAAGCACCTTAATTCACCCATATTTTAGCTAAGTTTTAAGGACAAAATATATAATTCCTACACTTTTAGTCCTTTTTTGTAAGTGAGCTAACCAACGTGATTAGCAATTTTTCAGGTATAAATGATGAAGATTTCAGCATTTTATGGACTGTTTGAAGCCAAAGGAAGCTTCACGTAAGAAGGAAGGCAGCTTTTGGAAGCCTATGGACTGAAAGTGATGCATGGAAAACTTGTCCCGGGCAAAAATAGTATTTCCAAAGACTTGAGGATCAGCAGTAACTTAGTAGGATTAGGATAAGGAAGCAGTAACCTAGTAGGATTAGGACAAGTATGCAGTAGCTTAGTAGGAATAGGATATGGATGTTATAAAAACCCTATTTTGCTGAACTTTTCAGCATTCATTCTCGTTCAATTCATTCTTATTCTCTTCTATTCATAAATTCGTTGTTGACATTATTATTCATCCATTCGATTTTTTCACGACAAGAGAAACGTTACTAGCAAGGAGTTCACGCCACAAGTGACGCCAATACTTACTTATCGTGATATTGTTATTACTTTGGTATGATGATGATATCCTCGTGGTTTTCCTTCACAATTATGAGTATCTAAACTTCTCTGTTAGGGTTATGGAAGCCTTATGAGATATTATCTATTGCTATGAGTTTGTGAATTCTTGATACGTATGTTGCTTATATCATTACTCTCTTCATCTTAATTGAATTCTTGTGGTTGCAAACATATAGAATACGCCAGTATAGCATGACTTGTTCGAAAGAAAAGTTACATGTCTGGAAAAGAGAGAGTGACAAGGAAATAGGGCTACCAACCCCTGTTTAAAAGTTAGTGCCGTAACTGGATTAACCTCTTGGAGAATTCGTACCTTTAGTTATATGCTTTAAGCTCGAAAGAGTTAAAGTGAAATAATCCTTGATGGTCGAAAGACACTAGGATTTACCATAGAATACGAAACTCTATAAGCGCATGCATGTCTGAACTCCGCATAACTCATAGCCAATAGATACGTAAAACTTATAAGGTGGACATAACCCTAACTTACAATTCTCATTGATTAAAATCTTACTAAACATTCCGTTTTTACTTTGCTATTTTGATAATTTTACTTCACGCATAAAATCCCCCCTTTTTTTCCGCAGAACTTTTACCAAAAGTTAACTAATCGTTGCATACTTAGTGACCAAGTATTCCCTGTGGGATTCGACACCCAACCCAGTTGGGTTCTATATTTGACAAACGACCGCTTACACTCTTACGGGAGCTGTAGTTTGAGCGTTATCACTTGCATGCTGTTATATACTTGGTTTTAAATATTGGAATTATCTTATACTTATCCTGACTATATGCTAGCATTCACCCACTAACCCATCTTCTGGCATTGTATCCACATGCGATATAGGAATCGGCCATACTACTATTTCTCCTACTCAGCAACTTGGATACGGGGACAGCTTTGAGTCAAACTAAAGTGGTGATCTTTCATACTCCAAAAGGCTCCATTTCATGCTATGGATTTTTTTTATCTTTGTTATTTCTTTGGTTTGGGTTTGGCTATGGTTGGGGTATATCCCAAATGAATGTTATTAATTCTGATTAGAGGCTTTGTCAGACAACTATGGGTATGGGCGGTGTCGGTATTGGTGTCAACTTTGATATTGGTATTTGCATTGGGGATAAAACTGGTTGGATATTTGGTTGGTTATGGTTATGAACTCCTTTAAATATCTTATAATTAATTTTGTTATATCTTATTATATGTTTGAAATTCATTCGGCATAGGATGTAGGGCGGTTATTATTGGGTCTTAGGGGCAGTCTCTAGTCTGGGTCAAAGTTGAGATGCTCGACACGACTAGGCCCTGGTTTGGGTCATATCAAATTAGTATTAGATCCCTAGGTTTATGGTCAATTGGTTTCCCAACAAAGTTGTGTCGAGTTGAGTCTTTTAAGGGTGTGTAGCATGCCACACTCATAAGAAAAAGGCTACAAGACATTTAGGAATGTTTCTGTTCCTTGTGTTCTATTTTTAAGATTGGCGTCTGAGTCCTAGAATCTTCTCTAATTCCCATTTGTTTGCTTTAAAGATCATGCCTCGATGATCTGAAGCTTATGAAAACTCCTTTGTCCTACTCGAGGACAATGTTGATGGGCCTCATTCTACTTATGGTCTTCATACCCGGTCTAGGGGTCCAGTTCTTGATTGTTTTGGAATCCCACTGGTTCCTTCTAGTCTTTCTTAGAATCCTCAGGTTGATGTGATGAATGCTAAGTTTTGTCAGTCTATTCATATGATTGCTCAATTGGTAGATTCTTAGACTAAGCCTGGTACATCTACTACTCCATCTTTTGAAGCCACACAGATTGGCCAGAACATGAGGTTGAACCCTCTGACCTTTATAGATGTTAAGATAGAAGAGGATTCTTAGGATCTTCTGGATGAGATGGAAAATATTTTCAAGGTTATGCATGCCATAAATATAGAAGGGGTGGAGTTTTTTGTCTACCAGCTAAAAAATATGGCGTACCAATGGTACGGTAAGTAAGATCAAGCAAAGGGTGTTGATGATGAGTCATCTCTATTGGTGGATTTGTCCAATGCTTTTTTCGATAGTTTTTCTCCTTAAGAGTTGAGGAAGGCTAGGGTGGAAGATTTTGTTAATCTGAGGTAGGGTAAGATGTCATTCAAGGAGTATGACTTATAGTTTCACCAGTTGTCTCGATATGCTTTAGAAATAATGTCTGATATGAGGGCTTGGATGACGCATTTCGCTTTGGTACTATCTCATGAGTTGATCCTTGAAAGTAAGGCTGCCTTGTTAATCAAGGACATAGATATCTCTAGGTTCGTTATTTACATGCAACATGTAGAGAAAGAAAAGAATAAGTAGGTTGAATTTAGTGAGAGGCAAGGAAAGAAGTTTAGGTTCTCTGAGCAGGGTGGTGTCCAACAGTAAAGTGGCAGGGATGGTGGTAAGTGGCCCAAGAAAAAGTTAGGAAATTCTAGGCCTTACTCAATGGCTAGTGCTCCCTACCCAATCTCGTTGGGTGATAGGCTTTTCCAAGGTAGAGATAACTTCAGGGCATAGTGGTGCCCAATCTCAGGCTCATGGGGCTCAGTCAACTCTGTCATATCCTCCTTGTAGATTTTATGGTTGTTTACATAAAGTTTTCTATGATGATGGAAGGTACAGGTGCTTCAACGGTGGTCATCAAGGTCATATGCTTAGAATCTATCCCGTTGGTAAGGTTGCCTCTTAGGTAAATAAGGTTCCGATTGCTTCATCTTCTACTCCAACACCAAAGGGTGCACCATATAGTGTCGGCACTGGTCAAAACTGTCTTTATGCTCTTACTACCCAAAAAGAATCTGAGGCATCGCCTGATGTCGTGACTGGTATATTGAACCTCTTTTATCATGATGTGTATTGCTTAAGTGATCCGTAGTCCACTCTTTCTTATGTGACCCCATATATGGCTATGCATTGTGGTTTTGGTCCTAAGTGTATTTTGAATCCTTTTTCTATTTCTACTCCGGTATATGACATTGTGGTTGCTAAAAAAGTCTATAGGGGTGTGTGGTATCTGTTGATAGTAAAGAGAATTTGGTGGATCTATTTGAATTAGACATGGTTGATTTTGATGTTATGTTGGGGATGGATTGTTTTTACTCATGCTATGCATCTCTAGATTGTCGGACCCATAAGCGTGTCTTTAATTTCCCTAATGACCCAGTTATCGAGTGGGAGGGTGATTCCCTATCTCCTAAGTGGAGGTTCATATCATATCTTAAAGCTCAGAGGTTGATCTCTAAGGGATGCCTCTATCATCTGGTATGGGTTGAAGATTCTAACTTGGAGGGTCCTTCTTTGCGTTCTATCCTGGTGTTAAATGAATCTGGTGTTCCTCTAGGTAGGGATATTGAGTTTGGGATTGATCTTGTTTCGGACACTCGTCCAATTGAGTTAGACTTAAGTGGTGAGCTTCCATACTCTGGAAGGCTCCATTTCATGCTATGGACTTCTTTTGACTTTGTTATTTTTTTGGTTTGGTTTTGGCTATAGTCAGGGGCATGTCCTGACTGGATGTTTTTTATTCTAGTTAGAGGCTTTGTCAGACAACTATGGACATGGGCAGTGTTGGTATTGGTCAGCCTTTGTATTGTTATTGGCATTATTGTTGATACTTGTTGGATATTTGGTTGGTTATGGTTATGTACTCCTTGAAATATCTTTTAATTGATTTTGTTATATCTTTTTATATGTTCAAAATTCATCCAGCATAAGGTGTAGGGAGATGGTTGATTCTTGGAGGCGGTCTCCGGTCTGGGTCGGACTTGAGATACCCGACACAACTAGTCCCTGGTTTGGGTCGTGTCAACCTCTATCTCCTTGAGATCTGTATCGAACCCTAGACGGGATGCAACTGCTTTAGCAAAAGCCTAATGACCTTCTTATGAATCCCTTTGTTTGTACACCAAAAAATCCCTCCGAAGATGATTCGGACTAACACACTCATAACAAGACGTAAGATCTATCAACTGCTAATAATAACTTGATCTGATATGGATACACGACCTAAAAACCATGGAGATAAACCATGTGAAGCCTACCCTAAACCATAAGAACCTTGATCTGATGTCCACCCTTTAATATATGCATCGCTGCCTAAACTGGTCTATCATTTTGAGGATAAAAATTTTATCTGAACGAAGCCCTACCTCCAGATAAGGTACTACTAAATCAACCTAAAGTATGGGACAACTTTTCACTCAGACTCTTTTACTGAATCAATAACTATTTGAAGAGAAGCCGCAAACTGGCTACAACGAACATGACCTCTTTGATTCTAAGGGTCAAACCTCTCATAAGCCTTTTGATCATCTAGACTCATCTAGAAAGATCACCATAGCATAACTAGACTAGGCATACACATGAATCTTGTGCTCATCTTTAAAAATATCTTTTTATGTCAAATGCTCAAACTGGTGCCTATGCTCCTCTCTCAAGCTACGAGGAACAAATCTGTCTAGGAAAACCTGTGCAAAAATAGCCCAAGTCATCAGTGGAGAACCTACTAGCCTGGAATTAATATATGAATGCTACCACTGCTTGGAGGGACTATACATATTTAAGGTAGTATAATAAACCCCTAAAAGTTAACAAATCACATACTCTAAAGTCTCTCGTGGCAACTGACCATAAAGTCATAGACATCCTTACGCTAGTCACCCTGAAACTGTAGTGGATCTATCTTCCTAAACTTCTCAAATTATTATTGCTCCTCATCAGATGTGGCTTACCTAACCTAACCAATAGCTCCTACCCCTGGTAAAGGCATACTATCATACCTCTATGTTGGTTGAATAACTAGACCCTAATAAATTGGAATGGGTTGTTAATTTAGGGTCTGGTCCATCACCCTAACCTGTGAACTCGGTAAAGTACCAAATGATTTGCTTCCCGGAGTTATACTCTCTAAAACTCCCAAAACTCAAATCAAGGTATCCTAAAAAGCTAGTGTAGCAACAAATCCCGAATTTACTTGACCTAAGCCCATATGTAAGGTGCAGAAAAAGTTAGGATGAGTACAAAACTACGTGTACTCAACAACCATTATCGACCGATCCTTATTTAAATAGTGACGAGTAACACTACATCAACCCTCTAAAATAACCGTACAACTTACACTCGGGAAAGCCACGCTAATCCAACAAAAAAATAAATTTGACTAGTCATAAGGATATCATAACACAGTCCAAAAAATCCTTAATACAATGAAATCAAGTAACAAATATTCAAGTACTCAATAAATAGTGCAAAATTAACAAATGCACTATCCTCAATTCGGAGAAAAAAGGAACGAATCCTGTGCAAGACATATATTGTGTACACAACTATCGAATAATGGCTTCAAGGTCAGGACCCATTGGGGACTCACAAGGTCCATGTACTATGCAGGCATACACTTTGATCCCAATAAATATATTATAGAAGTGTGCATTCTGATCCCAATAATAGATAATAAAGTGCAGGTGTACACTCTGGTCCCAATAAGATATAATGTGCAAGTATGCACTCTGTTTTCATATGAAATGTAATCCATGATATGCAGGTGTACAACTTCAACCCCAAATCAACAAAGAATAAGCAAATCATTTCAAATCTTATGACAGATCAGACATTCTCTCGAAATCAACTCGATTTATTAAGTGTGAGTATTAACATTAGCTAGCATTTTCAACAATTCATTTACAATAGAAAAGTAGTCTAATCGTTCTAGAAAAGAAGGAAAGTAGTTCAAAACAGGCAATTGACTTATTTTAATCCCTCAAATAATACCTGTAACCGCAAAAATGCTCATCATTTCACCTATATGGGGCCCCCATTCTCCCTCACTCCAATTACACATAGCTAACACCCAAACACTTTCTAAAAGTATCAAAAAAAATTCAACTTGACTTAAAAGAAGTCCAAATGTCAATTAACAAATTTTTCCATCCATAAAGCTTCTGAATGATCAGAATTTGTGCAATTACATAATCCCCATAAGAATATTTATCTAATGACACCTATTTTATAAGTTCTTACTCAAAGAAAATTCTAGACCTAAAATTTGAATTTGTCAAAATTGTAACTAATAACCACTGGATACTTATCGAACCCACAAGCTAAATATAGAAAGACTGCATTGTCAAATTTTGATTTCCGGCATCATGTGCGTGTTGACACCAAGAATAAATTCTTTTAGTAAAAAAAATTGTCTAAGGGTTGAGAAATAGAGCGAGTAGAGGGGATAGTAATAATTATCAACTAAATAAAAAGTACTTACATTCACTCATCCTACCATTAATGTCTAATGATTAGTAGGGGCGGAGCTACAGTACTCCAGGGAGTTTAAGGCGAATCCAGTAGCTTTTATGTAGACCCGATATTTATACTACTAATTTCTTAATATATGTATATAGTAATATAAGGTGAACCCACTAGCACAAGTTGTTGCTTGGCCCAGTGGTAGCTAGAGCAACATTAAAGCTTATTCGGCCCACGGGCGTGGGTTCGAACCCCAATAGCAGTACCTTCTTTCGTTTGATTTTTTATGATTTTTTTACTCATTTTTTCCCTTTCTGATTTTATATGAATTGTAGGTTTTCCAAAGTTTTTTGTTTAAAAAAAAATAATAATATTAAATAAAGAAAATAAAAAACAAGAAAACCTAAAATAAATCAATAAAGGAAAAAACTAATTATTAAAAGAAAACCTTATACGTTTGAGTTTCTCCTCGTAAACTTAAAAACTTAAAAATTTAGTTTCTTCTATGTTCTTTCTCAGTTTCTCTCTTTCTTCTCTTTTTCAGATATTATTAGTTTCTAGACACTTTATAATTTGTGTTTTATAATTTTTAGAAGCTTTAAATTGAGTCAATATGATTATGATTACAATTTTTTTCAAACCTAAAACTCCTTCAACTTCTAGTTCTGCTTTGTCGAGCTCTCTGTTGCCTATTAATCTTTTCAAAGAATCAGATACGGATAAAGTGTACACGAATTTGGCTCTTAAAGTAGACCCTGCAGAAAGAAAACCAATTTTAGAATATCTTTCAGATGTACGTGATAGGGTAAGAAGATATTATATACAAAAGAAACCATACTAACCAGGTAAATTTGAAAAATTAAATTTCCCATAAGAGATTTTGGAGTAATACCATGTCACTTTAATCCTAAATGGTTTTACCTCTGTATTTTCAATGGTTAGAATATAGTATTCAAAAACATGCAGTATATTGCTTATGTTGTTACTTGTTTAAAAATGATCTTGGAGGATACAAAAAAAAAGTGAGTGATTCTTTCACACCAAAAGATTTTTGAAGATCGAACAAGGATTTAGAGAGTCTTGAAAAGCATGTGGGTGAAGTGAGTTTCAAGATGATGTGAGATTCAACGAATCCAAAATGAATCGATTCTAGCCTTACTTTACAAGCAATCCTAAAAAATTAAAGGTGAACATCGGGTTCACTTGAATGCTTCGATTGACGTGATAAGGTATCTTTTGAAAGAGGAATTGCCTTTTGGGGGTCACAATGAATGTGTTACTTCTACAAGAAGAGATCATTCTCTTGATCTCTTAAAGTGGTATACGGATAAAAAGAAAGAGGTAAAAAATATTGTATTAACTAAATCTCCAAAAAAATAGCACCATGACTTCTCTCGAAATTCTAAAAAATATTGTAAGTTCTTGTGCAATAAATAATAAAAGCAATATTGAAGACTTGAATGGGGATTACTTTGGGATGTTGGTTGATAAGTCTAAAGATGTTTATCATAAGGAACAAATGGGGCTTGTTTTGTGTTTTGTCAACAAGGAGGGTAAACTTATTGAGAGATTCTTGGTCTTGTTCATGTTAAAGGCACATCTGCAAAGTCAATGAAAGAAGCGATGTATTATTTACTTTTACATCATTCTTTGAGTCGATCTCAAATATGGGGACAAGGTTATAATGGAACTAGTAACAGGCAAGGAGAACTTAATGGTCTTAAAACTTTGATTTTGAAATATAATTCTTCAGGGTATTGTATACATTATTTTTCTCATCAGTTGCAATTGACTCTTGTAGCTGTTACGAAGAAATATCACAGTATGAATAATTTTTTTGACATTCTTGCTAATATTTCAAATATTGTTGGAGGTTCTTTTAAGTGCAGAGAGATGCTTCGAGATAATCAATATGAAAAATTAGAGAAATTACTAGTGCTTAGTGAAGTTCATACTTGAAGTGGACTAAATCAGGAACTTGGACTTCAAAGGCCTGGTGATACCCGTTGTGGGTCTCATTTTATAACAGTACGTAACTGTAAGACCCCGTAAAAGTTCTAGTTCAATTCAGTCCCATGTAGCTTGTAATAAGGGGTCCCAAACATAGAAAAATTCAGCTAAGTGTTAATACTTAGAACCATTTTTAGCCTTCATAATTGGATGATCTTATTTTCAATCCTTACGACCTTAAAATATTAATTCTTAAGTTGATTCATTATCAAGGATGTCAATAGGTCATCTTGGATGAGTTTCAGATTTTTCAAATATCGTTTGAGTGACATTTGGATGACCAAAACAGCAAGCCAATGCAATCATGACACGTCGCATTGGTTATCACGTTGATACCATCGACGCGACGCATCGATAATTGTGTCGACATCATTGATGCGATGCGGCGGTTATCGCGTTGCTGGGTGCAATCCTTCACATTTAGTTATGGGTTGTAGGGGTAATTAGGCCATTTTTCTCCCACATTAAACCCAAATAACACGAAATTCATCCCCTCAATAGGCAAAATACATTCACTAATTCACAAAATCCTCTCAAGAAATAAACGCTAATTCATCTAGCTCAAGATCAAGTTCCAAGAAATCTCCAATAATCTTTATGAATTCTGTGACTCAGATATGTTAGGTGTTCATCCTTGGATTTCCTTCCACCCTTAGAGTTTGAGAACCCTTTTAAAAACTATAAGTATTCAGATTCATGATTTACATCACAAATTGGGTTGTATTCGTGTTTGTGTTATTGTATGGGTTTCAATTCAAGATTTAATTATAAGTTTCACGAACATAAGATAGCATGTATGTTGTTTGATGTAATTTCCATGTTAAAACATTTGAGATTTGCAAGTTTAAGTTGTAGTCGTGATGCTTATGTGGTTCATTATCATGTGCATTAATTATGCTTCCCAAGTGTTTGATAGAATGTCCATGTGAATTAAATAGTGTAATCATGACATTATGTGTTCTCATTCATGTACAAAGTCATGACCTCCAAGTATTTGACAAAATATCACAGTGAATGAATTGCGAACAATTGACTATTGTTATGCTTTCAAGATTTGCTATGTTTTATTATTGATGATATCGAGTCCTGGGGGTATTTGTTACCCGAAATCTAGTTGTTTACTTAGTTGTAGTAGTCATAGAATAGTCCAGTAAAGGTCAAGAACAGTAGTACTCAGTCAGTTAACATAACTCAATAAACTCAGTCCAGTTCGGCCAGTCAACACGATCAGGGTCAGTTCAATCAAGCTTAGTACAGTCAAGTGATGAGTGTCTTTTAGTTGGGAGTAGGATTCAGCATCGAGCAAACCTAAGAATGGGACATTTCTACCAGTTAGGCTTTGACCCTTAATAGAAATCCCTGAGTTACAGAACTACGTTGCAAGTGTAGGTTGAGATATTTTCCTGCCAAATAAGGGTTGACACATCTCGTAAGAGTTTTCCTACCAGTAAGGGTTGACAAAATGTCTTCTTTCTAGTTAGGGTGACTCACAGCCAATGTTAGTATCCTATGGCAAGGTGCTAACACCCTTCCAACTGGGGTCACAGGTTAGACCCCAAATCAGTCTATATCGGGGTATGTCTGTTAGATAAACACTCTTACATTTACAGTTTCAGTCTCAGTATTCAGTGAAGAACTCAGTCAGTTCTACAGAACCATGGCTATCAGCTATAAGTTACTCAACAATAAGAATTTAGTACTCAATTTTAGTATAATCTCAGATTCACGATGTATACCTATATCGCAACATTGCATGGTCAGTATGTTCAGTAGTTATAGTTCTGCATGTTTTCTCATTCAGTTACTTCATGATGTTCATTCAGTCAGTTATCATCTCATGGATATAAACCCATGTATATCAACCTTACCTCACTTAGCATACCTGCAACGCCCCGAAAATGGGTCCTGGGATGTCACACGATGCTTAAAGATACAAGTAGACCCAAGCTAACCCTTTGAGCCTGTTACTACATATAATAACTTACTTTAAGATGAAATAAATGAAACACTAATGTTGTCATATCAAATAATAGGAAATACGAAGAAAATATATGGTCCAAACGACCACAATACTAGAAATCTCAATATATTAACAATCTGATAACTAGTCTGACAAAGCCTCTACTACTCCATGAACTAGAGAGCCATTGGAACAGGTCCCCAACTGACTCAAACTGAACTAAAAGCCATAATATATCTACAAAAGTACTGAAATGTCTGAAGATAGCTCCTCGAACCATGAGGACTAACCACTGTGGAGATGTAGACAAAGATACTCGGAAATTACAGACGAGGCTGGGACTGAGCACCTGAACCTACATGATAAGACAATGTAGCGCAGACGTATATGTGGATCAACACTTGGGAATGTACTGAGTATATGGGGATGTATGCATTTACATAAAAAAATATTAGTACTTTTTCATCAAATCATGCATGCAATTAGGAATGACTCACATAGCTTGAATAAGTCTAAAAATGTAAAGCTCATAAATCATGTATAATAAAGCATGTAACACAAATCTCGTGAGTCATTATACTTGACTTTTAAAAATCTCTACTCTCCTCTTATTCTCAATACTTGAAGGTTAAAGCAACTTTAAACAATTCTTTCAAACTCATACTTTCTTTCAAAATCATACTTTTATCTCATGGAGAGTAAAACTTCTTCGAAACTCAAGGACGCGGGACTTTTTGAAACTTTAAGACTTGGGAACTCTGTGACTCTTGGAATTACATAACTTTGGACACTCGGGAGTTTCTTCTAATCGACATAAACCATGTGAGCTACATGGATTCCAACGTCTTGTCCTCCTAAGGAAGAAACCTCCTATTGGGGAGACGCGTCATACTTTTGCCAGGAAGTATAACCTCAACTCAGTGATCACTATCTCGGCCTCGGACCTATAAATCTCAGTCCTACGATGGCACATAGTTTTGGGGTATGAGACCTCGGAATCATACCCAACTCGGTGCTAAATACTACTCCCATACTCAGCTCAGAACTCTTAGGAAATCCATCTCAAAACAACTCAAGGGTGTATAGTGAAAACCAAATTATAATTCTCTTAGCTTTAAATCATAAAGACTGAATAATATGGATTCCTGTCTTAACTCAGGCTCAAAAATAATATTCCTTTAAAATTAAAGTACTCGTTGATTGAATCATACTCAACAACATACTCTTCAAGAAACATCATAACTCATACTTGATTTAAAACTTATACTCATGCTCAAATAATCTCAGTTTCATAATAAAGCTTAAATTATGACATCAATCTTGAAAACATCAAATCTATACAAGGATGTGCAACTCATAGCATAATTTCTCAACTCATGTCATAAAATAGAGAAAAAATCATGCAAATCAAGACTTGGACAACTCGTAATATCATAATCTCAAAATAAAGTAATTTTGGGTATAAACCCACTTGCAAGAATATGAAATTCTTTAATAAAAATCAATAATTTGGGCACAAGAACGAAAGGAGTGTTCTTTTTCAAAACCCACATACCTTGAATTAGAAGGTTTGGATAAACTCTCACTTTAGGGACTCTATTCGTACTCTTGAATGTGGGTTCTTGAAGCCCTTGACTTGAGAACCTTGAATCTTGACTCAATTTAGAATCTATGGTGAATCCTTGAGATTTTTAGAAGAGGATCTAGATACTTAGGGTTTTCGGTTGAGGGAAATTGTGAGAAAATCTCATATGATACTTTTAGTGGCCCTAAATTCTGATGTTTGCATGGTTTAAGAGGCTTGGAAAAAGTCCAAAGTGCCCTTTTTGACTTCTGTACGAAGCTGGAAAACTGAACTGGGAACCCAATTTTATGGGCCACCGCGACGCTCCACTATCATGGTGGCTCACAGAAAATTGACAAATGGGAATGTGGGAGTCACCACGACGCAGAGCCATCGCGTTGTCCCACTAGTTGGGACCGAAAATTCAGTGCAACGCATCACAATTGCGCTAGGCCACTGAAAATTGACTATTGGGATATTGGGGTTCTCCGTGACGCACTACTATCGTGTAGTTCTAGTAGAATTTGCCAATTGTCAAATAGACCCTCTCTGTGATGCACCAAGCACTAAAATAACATTGTTTTATGACTAGGACTTAAATTAGTCATAACTTCTTGCCCGGGTACCGGATTTGGGCGAATCTTATATTGACGAAAAGATTATCAAATTTCCCATGTGATAATAGGTCAAAATTAGGGAAATTCTATATGGTTAACATGATACTCACTTAGGAAGTCACTTCTCAATCTTTTAGGGCTGGAATTACGCCTCACTTGACACGCCCTAAGGCTCATTCTACGAGAGAATTTTGTGGGGTCTTACAATATCTCCTCCTTGGAAATATTCGACCTCGAATGTCGCTAGTTAGACTAAGAACACAAGAAAAATTGAGTACACATAACTAAAGCAATTTTCTAAACGGGCGCAGAATCTTTCTAAACTCTTAAATACCTCGGAAAATGCAAGAACTCATGTAAGAATAGATACATACCTGCACTTTAGATTAGAAGGGCTGAATTAAGGAAGAATAATACCTTCGGCTTGATTTCAACTCGTGGAGAAGAGGTGAGGGTACTTGGCTCGCATGTCTGCTTCTGTCTCCCAAGTAGCGCCCTCAACTGACTGGTTCTACCATAAAACTTTAACCAAGGGAACCTCTTTGTTCCTCAGTCTACGGATCTGAAAATCTAGAATCTCAATAGAAATCTCATCAAATGAAAGACTATTTAGAATATCAGCATTCTCTGAAGGATCTACTACAACGGAATCACCAATATGCTTTTTAAGTACGGACATGAAAAATAGGATGAACGGATGACAACTCTACGGGCAACTCAACTTCATAGGCTAATTTACCAATACAACTCAAGACTCTATAGGGGCCAACATAATGGGGACTAAGCTTCCCCTTTTTCCCAAACCTTTTCACCCTTTTTATGGGTGAAATCTTCAAGTACACCAAATCACCCACCTCAAACTCAAGATTCCTTCTCCTCACATCGGCATATGACTTTTGACAACTCTGAGCTATCTTCAATCTTTCTCTAATCAATTTTACCTTCTTTATAGCCTCAAATACTACATCAGGCCCAATCACAGCAGCCTCACCCTCTTCAAACCAACCTATGGGGGATCTACATATTCTACCATACAAAGCCTCAAATGGTGCCATCCTGATGCTAGCATGATAACTATTGTTATATACAAACTCAATCAGTGACAATTGCTCATCCCAACTACCTTTGAAATCGAGTGCACACGCCCTCAACATATCTTTTAAAGTTTGAATAGTCCTCTCAGCTTGACCATTTGTCTACGAATGAAATATAGAACTCAAATAAACTTGGTACCAAGACCTTCTAAAATGTTCTCCAAAATTGAGAGGTGAACTGAGTACCCCTATCTGAGATGATAGACAAGGGAACTCCATTCAACCTGACCAACTCCTGAATATACAAAATAGCATAATCCTCAGCTGTATAAGATGTAGACACGAGTAAGAAATACGCAGACTTTGTCAACCTGTCTACAACAACCTAAATAGAATCATGATGATGACGCGAAAGAGGTAAACCAGTCACGAAGTCTATATTCACCTCTTCCCACTTCCAAATGGGTATACTAAACTCTTGCATCACACCACCAGGTCTTTGGTGTTCTACCTTAACCTGTTGGTATATTGCACACTTTGCTACAAACTCAACTATATCCTTCTTCATACCACCCCACCAATAGATTTCCCATAAGTCGCGATACATCTTGGTAGTGCCGGGATGAATAGAATACCGCACGCCATGCGCCTCAGCCATAATCCTCTACCTCAGATCATCAATACACGGAACACGCAGTCTACCCTGCAATCTCAACACACCATCTCCCCCTTCAGAGAAAACCTCTACCTTTTGGTCCTTAACTGACCTTTTCAATCTAACCAAACTGTCATCTAAGTCTTTCTTCTCTTTCACTTCCAAAACTAAAGAGGATTCGGAACTACTTTGCACCAAAGTACTTCCCTCAGTGGAATCAAGAAACCTAACACCCAATCTAACCAGACAATGCACATCATAAGCTAACTCCTTATTACCTTCCTCTATATGAGTAACACTACCCATGGATAACCTGCTAAGGGCATTTGTCACTACATTGGCCTTGCTCGGGTGATACAACACACTTATATCACACTCTTTTAACAACTCTAACCACCTCCTCTGCCTAAGATTTAACTCCCTTTGGGTAAACACATATTGCAACTTTTATGATCAGTAAACACATCAACATGAACACCATAAAGATAGTGTCTTCATATTTTCAAAGCAAAGACCATAGCAACTAACTTAAGATCATGGGTTGGGTAGTTCTTTTCATGTGGTTTCAACTGTCTAGAGGTATAGGCTATAACTTTATCTCTTTACATTAACACATAACCCAAACCAACTCTAGAGACATCGCAATACACCATAAAACCATCTGTACCATCAAGGAAAGTCAACATAGGGGATGAAGTAAGTCGAGTCTTCAACTCCTGAAAACTCTTCTCACAAGAATCTAAACACTGGAACTTAACTTTCTTTTGGGTCAACTGGGTCATGGGAGACGTAATAGAATAGAAACCTTTAACAAAACGGCGGTAGTATCCAGCTAGACCCAAGAAACTTCTAATGTCAAACGGGGAAATAGGTCTAAGCCAATTTCCTACAGTTTCTTTCTTTCGGGGATCAACTCTAATGACTTTGGTTGAAATAATATGACCCAAAAAGGCTACTGATCTTAGACAAAATTCACACTTGTTGAATTTGGGGAACAACTAGTGATCTCTAAGAGTTTGCAAGACAATTCTAAGATGATCTGCATGGTCGTTCTCAGTACGAAAGTACACAAGGATATTATCTACGAAAACAATGACAAACATATCAAGATATTTCTAGAACACTCGATTCATAAGGTCCATAAAGGTCGCTGGGGCATTGGTTAGCCCGAAAGACATGACTAGAAACTCAAAGTGACCATAACGGGTTTGGACGGTTGTCTTTGGAATATCACATTCCCTCACTTTAAGCTGATGATAGCCGGATCTAAGGTTTATCTTGGAGAAACAACTTGTACCTTGAAACTGGTCAAACAGGTCATCAATTCTCAGAAGAGGATACTTATTTTTTACTGTGACCTTATTAAGCTGATGATAGTCAATGCACATACACAAAGAACCATCCTACTTTCGTACTAACAGGACAGGTGCGCCCCAAGAAGAGACACTGGACTTATGAAACCTTTATCTAAAAGATCTTTGAGTTGCTCCTTCAACTCCTTAAGCTCTGCAGGTGCCATATTGTATGGCAGAATAGAAATAGGTTGAGTATTGGGAAGAAGGTCAATCCTGAATTTTATCTCTCTATCAGGAGGTACCCCTAGGAGATCTTTCAAAAAAACATCAGAAAACTCATTAACAGTGTTAACTGAATGAATAGTTGGAGACTCAGACTTAGTGTCTTTGACTCTAGCTAGGTGATAGATGCAACCTTTAGATATAACCTTTCTGGCTTTGAGATAGGAGATGAAATGACTCTTGAAAGATACTGAACTCCCAGACCACTCTAAAACTGATTCATCAGGAAACTGAAACTTGACTACACGGGTATGACAGTCTATAAATACATAACAAGAATGAAGCCAGTCCATACCCAGAATAAGGTCAAAATCCATCATGTCTAATTCTATCAAGTCAACAAATATGACTCTATGAAGAACAGTAATAGGATAATCTTTATGCACTTGCTAAACAACAACCGACTCCCCTACTAGAGTGAAAACTAAGAAAGGCTCAAAAATCTTCTCAGGACTCATTTTGAAATTCACAGCTACTAATGGGGTCACATAAGAGAATCTTGACCCGGGGTCCAACAACACAAAAACATCAAAGCAATAGACATGGAGCATACCAGTAACAATATCGGGAGAGTCCTACTGCTCTTGACAGGATGCTAAGGCATAGAATCTATTCTGGCGTTGACCTCTAGTAGTACTAGATAAAGCGCCTTGAGTAGGGGCAGGTTGGGCTACAGGAGCTGGTGCACTAGTAGTCTGTGTCTAAGGTCGAATATCTTTGTTCCCCTGCATAGCATATAGACAATCTCTAAGTCTGTTGCCCATCTTTCCACAACCAAATCAACCCCTCTGATCAACTAAGCACTCACCGGGATGGTCCCTACCACACTTAGTACACGGAGGATCATGAGGTCTATTACTCATACTGTTCTGGGATCTAGACATAGAAGGTCTATTCCCCTACTCCTGCCTATCTCTAGGTCTAGGAGAACTAGCTGATGATGATGCAGACATAGATGGATGGCCTAGAACTGTGGGTGGTTCCCTCTATGGGACCTAGCCTGACTATACTCATGCTGCTCAGATTTAGCTCTCTTGTTACCCCTCACTCTATCTCTCTCCCTTATCTTGTCTATATTTATCTGTTGTGCATGTATCATCAACCTAGACAAATCCATGTCCCTATTCAGCATCACAGTCTTACATTCTTTCAGTATCAAACCAAAAACACCTATCACGAACTTGCTCATACTAGCTCGAGTGTCAGCAATTAAATTAGGAGTATACTTAGCTAACTGGTTGAACTTCAAGAAGTACTCCTTAACATTCATGGATCCTTACCTTAGGTTTATAAACTCCTCAATCTTTGTTTCCCTTATCTCAAGTAGAAAGAACTTATACAAGAATGCATATTAGAACACCTGCCAAATTAGAGGAGCAGCATTCTCACCTCTACCCTTCCTCCATGATACAACCCAGTCATAAGCAATGTCTTTTAACCTGTAAGACGCCAACTCAACACTTTCTTCCTCAGAAATATGTATCACCTGTGTGATCTTTCTCACCTCCTCCAGGTATAATTGTGGGTCCACACCTGCCTTAGACCCATAAAACTTTGGTGAATTCATCTGCATGAAATCATGAATCCTAGCAGCAACTAAATTGCCTCCTTGCTGATTTAAAACTGCGGCCTAGTTATTAGCCGGAACATTGGTGGTGACTGCTTGGGCTAACGCCTGAAAGGCTGCCCAAAACTCAGTATAAGACACGATCTCATTCAATGGATCACCAGGCTGGGGTTGCTCATTATCATTTCTATGGGCATTCGCTCTTCGGGGTGGCATTTTCTGAAATAAAAGAGCACGAATTATTAGATTAGAGGGACAAATGTAGGCACGATAGAATCTGAAAGAAAGAAACAACTTTTTCCTAAAATATTTTGTAGCCTTTTGCTCATAGATGTGGCGTGCTACACACTGATAATCAAGACTCTACTTAATGCAGCTTGTCAGACCTCCTAGGACTCCTTAAACCTTAGGCTCTGATACCAAGTTTGTAACGCCCCAAAAATGGGTCCCGGGACGTCACACAGTGCTTAAGGATATAAGTAGCCCCAAGCTAACCCTTTGAGCCTGTTACTACATATAATAACTTACTTCAAGATGAAATAAATGAAACACTAATGTTGTTGTATCAAATAATAGGAAATCGAAGAAAATATTTGGTTCAAACGACCACAATACTGGAAATCTCAACATATTAACAATCTGATAACTAGTCTGACAAAGCCTCTACTACTCCATGAACTAAAGAGCCATTGGAACAGGTCCCCAACTGACTCAAACTAAACTGAAAGCCATAATATATCTACTAAAGTACTGAAATGTCTGAAGATAGGTCCTCGAATCATGAGGACTCACCAATGTGGAGATGTAGACAAAGGTACTCGAAAATCACTGACGAGGCTGGGACTGAGCACCTGAACCTACATTATAAGATAGTATAGCACATAGACATATATGTGGATCAACACTTGGGAATGTACTGAGTATATAGGGATGTATGCATTTACATAAAACAATATTAGTACTTTTTCATCAAATCATGCATGCAATTAGGAATGACTCACATAGCTTGAATAAGTCTAAAAATGTAAAGCTCATAAATCATGTATAATGAAGCATGTAACACAAATCTCGTGAGTCATTATACTTGACTTTTAAAAATCTCTACTCCCCTCTTATTCTCAATACTTGAAGGTTAAAGCGACTTTAAACAATTCTTTCAAACTCATACTTTTATCTCATGAAGAGTAAAACTTCTTCGAAACTCAAGGACGCGGGACTTTTTGAAACTTTAAGACTTGGGAACTCTGTGACTCTTGGAATTACATTACTTTGGACACTCAGGAGTTTCTTCTAACCAACATAAACAATGTGAGCTACATGGAGTCCAACGTCTTGTCCTCCTAAGGAAGAAACCTCACATTGGGGAGAGGCATCATACTCTTGCCAGGTAGTATAACCTCAACTCAGTGATCACTATCTCGGCCTCGGGCCCATAAATCTCAGTCTTACAATGGCACTAGTTCTGGGGTATGAGACCTTGGAATCATACCTAACTCGATGCTAAATACTACTCCCATACTCAGCTCAGAACTCTTAGGAAATCCATCTCAAAACAACTCAAGGGTGTATAGTGAAGACCAAATTATAATTCTCTTAGCTTTAAATCATAAAGACTGAATAATATGGATTCCTGTCTTAACTCAGGCTCAAAAATAATATTCCTTTAAAATCAAAGTACTCGTTGATTGAATCATACTCAACAACATACTCTTCAAGAAACATCAAAACTCATACTTGATTTAGAACTTATGCTCAAATAATCTCAGTTTCATAATAAAGCTTAAATTATGACATCAATCTTGGAAATATCAAATCGATACAAGGATGTGTAACTCATAGCATAATTTCTCAACTCATGTCATAAAATAGTGAAAAAATCATGCAAATCAAGACTTGAACAACTCGTAATCTCATAATCTCAAAATAAAGTAATTTTGGTATAAACCCACTTGGAACAATATGAAATAATAAAACTCAATAATTTGGGCACAAAAATGAAAAGAGTATTCTTGTTCAAACCCCACATTCCTTGAATTAGAATATTTGAATGAACTCTCACTTTTGAGACTCTATTCGTACTCTTGAATGTGGGTTCTTGAAGCCCTTGACTTGAGAACCTTGAATCTTGACTCAATTTAGAAAATTTATGGTGAATCCTTGAGATTTTTAGAAGAGGATCTAGATACTTAGGGTTTTTGGTTGAGGGAAATTGTGAGAAAATCTCATATGATGCTTGTAGTGGCCCTAAATTATGATGTTTGCACGGTTTAAAAGGCTTGGAAAAAGTCCAAAGTGCCCTTTTTGACTTCTGTACAAAGCTGGAAAATTGAACAGGGAACCCGATTTTATGGGCCACCGCGACGCTCTACTATCATGGTGGCTCAATGAAAATTGACAAATGGGAATCTGGGAGTGAAGCGATACGGAGCCATCGCGTTGTCCCACTGGTTAGGACCTGGAACTTCAGCGCGATGCGTCATAATCTCGCTATGCCACTGGAAATTGACTATTGGGAAATTAGGGTCCTCCGCGACATTCCACTATCGTGGAGTTCCACTGGAATTTGACAATTTTCAATTAGACCCTCTCCGCGATGCGTCAAGCACTAAAATAATGTTATTTTATGACTAGGACTTAAATTAGCCATAACTTCTTGCCCGGGTATCGAATTTGGGCGAATCTTATATCGACGAAAAGCTTATCAAATTTTCCATGTGATAAAAGGTCGAAATTAGGAAAATTCTATATAGTTAATATAATACTTACTTAGGAAGTCACTTTTAAATCTTTTAGGGCCAAAATTACGTCTCACTTGACACGCCCTAAGGCTCATTCTACGAGAGAATTTTTTGGGTCTTACAATACCAGTACATTCCACGTACTGATCGCATACTCTCTTTTGCACTATGATGTCTCATATCATAGGTTCGAACGCTCAGGTTCCTCGCCGTACTTAGCAGCTTAGGCTATCAGCAGCAGATATAGTGGTGAGTCCTCATATTTTGAGGATAGAGTTTAGCTATTTCAGTATTTCAATAGTTCAATAGTTACTTCAATCAGAGTTAGTTGGGGGTTTGTCCCATCAACTCTATATTCAGACAGTTAGATGCTTTCAGACTAGCATAGTCAGTTATTCAGTTTTTAGATGTTATTATCAGTTATACTCAGTTATTATTTCAGTAATTTGAGAACCTTATGGCATTTTCAAATTTCTTCCGCATATATATTCTAGTATTATATTCAGTGTTCACAGTAGGTACCATTCATGGGTTAGCTTGTGGTCCTTCGGGGTCGTAAGCACCATATAACGCCCAAGGTGTACTCTCAGGGCGTTACAGTAACTTCATTTCCTTATTCTCATCAATTGGTCATGTACTTAGAGTTATTGAAAATGAGGGTGCAAATTATCATGAGAAAGCAATGGCGAAAAGTCTAGTAGAATACATTAGATCTTATGAGTTCACCTACATATTGCATTTGATGTTAAAAATTTTGGCAATTACATATAATTTAATTATGGCTTTACAACATAAAGATCAAGATATTGTTAGTGCCATGAAGCTTGTCGATTTCATGAAGAGACAATTGCAATCGATGAGAGAATCTGAATGAAATTCTTTGTTAGAAGACATCTCCATATTTTGTGAAAAGAAAGATATTGAGATTCCTGAAATGAATGAAAAATATGATCTTGGAAAGTCAAAGCATAAGAGCTCGAGTGTTACATATTCTCATCATTTGCGTGTCAAAGTTTTTTATGTTGTTATTGATTTGCAACTTTTAGAGCTTAACAATTGCTTTAATAAAGTCAATATTGATCTACTTCTTGGAATGGTTAGTTTGAGTTCCGAGAATTATTTTTTAAATTATGATAAAAATAAGATCATGAAGCTTGCTACATACTATCCAAATGAGTTCAGTGTCTCCAAGCTTGAAGATCTGAGTTTTGATCTTAACAATTATATTTATAATGTGAGAGATGTAGTTAATGCTTTCTCAAATTTAAAAGGACTTGGAGATCTTTCGATGTAAAAATGCACAAGATATGGGGACTTGTTTATTTGCTTGTGAAGTTAAGCCTGATATTACTCGTGGCTACTGCAACAATGGAAAGAGCTTTTTCATCAATGAAGGTTATTAAAAATGATTTACGAAGTAGAATTGGTGATGACCTTTTGAATGATTGTTTAGTTTGTTATATAAAGGATGAAGTATTTGAAAGTATATCTAATGATGTGATCATTGATCATTTTCAAAACATGGCAACTCATCGAATGCAATTGTAATGATAGCATTTATATTTATAATGTTTAAGAATTCATCATTTTTTAATATGTTAAATATTGTTGATTGATAGTTTGGCTATGCTTATGCACTAGCTTGAAATTATCGTCTTGTCTTTAAATTCAACACCCACAGACTTCAAATTCTGACTTCACCTCTGATGATTAGGTTGTAACCCTATTATCATCATTACCTCATGATTAACTATTATTTTTACTAATTCTGTATTTCTCTTTTCCTTTTTATTTGTTTCATTTTTATTTTTAGAGTCAAAATATACAAACTTTGACTAACATTTTAAGATGTATTTTGAATCATTGTGAAAAAGAGAAATTACAATTAATAGTACTTTTCATATCATTTTTTAATATCAAAATTTCAATTTTAAAAGATTAAATTAATTTATCTAATCTAGTCTAGCTTTCAAACATAGTTAAGTTGACTTACAGAAAACATGGGAGCAAATAATGGAGGGAGTAGCACCCAATTATTAACGTCACCCGAAGTAATGATTTTTGTCTAAATTATTTTGACTTGCACAATATCACTGCCCACAATTAGTGTTGGACACATTTTGGTTCAAACAGAAAAAAACAAAAAAATCAAACCAAAATTTAGTTTTGATTTTAGCTTTTTGGTTTTTCAAATCGGTTTCAATTTTAAATTTTTGAAATTTGATTAAACGGTTTGATTTTTTATTTTTTCAAAAAAAATTGATTTAACCAAAAAATGAAATTATATATAAATAATATATATATATTATTATAATTTATATATATATATATATATATATATATATATATATATATATTATACGTACTATAAATATAATATATTATAAGTAACCCAAACATCTTGTGAATTATGAGTTATGTCCCTAACCCTAAGTGTTCATTTCAACACAAGTTGTTGACTTGTTTCGGCCTCTAAATAGCATCTCAAAGAGACGAGACAATGAGTGTCGAGTTTCGACTGCAATTATATATTATGTTAAACTTATGGTTATTTCATTTCATGCGTGTTGAGTTATTTATATTTGGGAATGAAAAATATGTTAGAAAAAAATTATTTTTCTAGAAAAATCACCAATTTTAAATGCCCAGTCATGACAAAGAAAGGATCACTACTTTAATGTTCAAAAACAAAATAAAAATTACAATAATTGAACCAAATTTTTAGAAATCAAACCAACCTGAATTTATTTTGGCTTGGTTACGATTATCATTTTCGTCAATCTAAAAATTCAAAAATTGAACCGATATTAAACATGAGCGTATATATATATATATATATATATATATATATATATATATATATATATATATATTTGTTTTCATTCAAAATCATTCTTTAGGATCAAAATTTTGCTCAGATAAGAATTAATTGGATAAAAATCGATATATATATATATATATATATATATATATATATATATGTTTTCATTCAAAATTATTCTTTAGGGTCAAAATTTTCGCTTAGACAAGAAATAGTTGGATAAAAATCGAAGCTTTGTGATCACTATTATATTATTATTTTTATAGTTTACAGATCGTAGATGAATGTCGGTTGACTTTGAAGAATTTCTTGTGTAAAGGTTAGGTTTAATTGTATTGTTTTGATATCTTTATTATCTTATTATTTTATTTTAATTTACAGATGCTAGATGAATGTGGGTCGGCTTTGAAATTTTTTTTTAGGTAAATGTTAGGTTTAATTGTATTATTGTAATATCTCTATTAGTTTGTTATTTTGTGTTAGTTTACAGTTTGTAGATGAATCTCGATCGGCTTTGAGAAATTTTTGTGTGTTGGTCGGCTTTGAGGAATTTCTTTAAGTAAAGGTTAGGTTTAGTTGTATTATTTTGATATCTCTATTATCGTGTAATTTTGTTATTGTTTACATACTCAAAAATTTAAACAAATATTCTATTTAATTAGTGTAATGTTTGAACTCATTAAAGTGAGGTACACGCACAAGGCACGTACACTTAAACTAGTGTGTGTGTGTATATATATATATAAAGGAGGATTAGAGGCATGTTGATGTGGTATGTCTCGTAGGTCAAGGAAGATATTTATCTTTTTTCTTCTATTTTTGAACTTTTTCTTCTTTATTTATCTATTTTTAAATAGTCTAAAAATATTTAGATTCAATTAATCACCTTTTCACCTCCCATTTTAATTATCCTCTTAATTATATGCATTCATGTTAAAGAACTACTACTGTCCCTCACGTTTTTTTTTATTTCTGGAAAACTATGCGAACTTTACCCCATTTTCAATTACTTAGCAACAGCTATAGATAATCATACCCCTAAGACCGCAGCTTCATCAAAAAGCCTTTACCTTAAGAAGTATAAACATAAACTTTAGTGGGTGATCAAACAGAAATAGCTCCTTCTTAGAGCTTAAACAAGAATTTTTTTATATCCTCTTAAATTTTATGCATTCATGTTAATTATATGCATTCATGCTAAAGAATTTCTACTCTCCCTCACGTCTAATAACTAATTGCTATCATTTTCTTCTTTGTTATTTAAAGAGTTCATATACTATCATATGTATTCCATTGAATTCTTTGCAGCTTTATAAAGTTGAACGGTTACAGAGAATGAGTATAAGCATAGTATAAGCATTAAAAAATGATGGCAAGGTGAGTTTACCCATTATATTTTTGTTGTCATTTCTTATTTATTCATTTTGTTGAAGGGGTACAAGGAATGAGATGCCTGATACTGTTATTTTAAAATTTTAAATTATTTCATCTTTTTAATGTTGTTTTTAAGTTTATATAGATTTCATCACCACAAAGTGTATTCGGGTAAAAAAATTTTGCAACTTATAAAGTTGAAAGGTTATAGAGAATGAGTATAAGCATTAAAAAATGATAGCAAAGTGAGTTCACCAACTATATGTATATATTTTTTTTAATTATTTTTTATTTATTCATTTTTTTGAAGGAGTACGGAGAATGAGATGCTTGAAACCGTTATTTTAAAATTTTAAATTATGTAACATTTTTTATGTTGTTTTTTAGTTTATATAAATTTCATAGGAATGCCATTTTTAGATAAACTATACCCACATATAATAACTAGAAACGATTGGTGGTTAGATCTTTTTATGATATTTTCTATTTTTTAATTTTTTAAGGACATCATCCTTTTGTGGTATATTTTCTTTACAATTTCCTTCACTTATTCTGGCCATGTAGGTAAACAATAGGATGGATGTATAGAAGCATCAGTACAGGCTTAAGTTTGCCTACGTTAACTATTAGTTCGTGTAATTTGGAAAACTATTATACTATAATTTAAATAGCAGATTAAAATTGGGATGAATCTAACATCTAGTATTACAATTATTATAGACTACAAAAGGTTGAAATTGGTGGATGAAGTGCATTCTCATTTTTCATTTTTTTTAAATATAACCTATTTCTATTCTTTACTATTTTCCTCTTCACTTTTTTTCTATGAGTATTTATTTTCTCTATTTCAATTTGTGTATAGGAGTCTTAATTTCCTATTTGAAGTGTTTCTTTATTCAAGTTTATATATGTTAATTTAATAGCTCATATATATTCAATCAAAATAAGTATTTCTCTATAGTTCTTGCGCTAAATATATATATATATAGTACATATATTGAATGATAGGTATATGTGTGTATATATCTTCTAAATTAGTATATATTTAACGTATACGTGTGTATATGTTTTATAAATTACTATATAACTATATATAGTGTGTGTGTATATATTATAGTGTATATAGATTGTAATATATTTTATTTGAAGTAGTACATATATATTGAATGGTGCGTATATATGTGTATATATCTTCTATAGACATTTATATTTAACGTATACATGTGTATATGTTTTATAAATTAGTATATAACTATATAACTATATATATATATATATATATATATATATATATATATATTGTAGTACATATATATTGAATGTTGCTTATATATGTGTATATATCTTCTATAAACGTATATATTTAACGTATATATGTGTATATGTTTTATAAATTAGTATATAACTATATATATATATATAGATATATATTGTAGTATAGTTTATTTAAAGTAGTACATATATATTCAATGGTGCGTATATATGTGTATATATCTTCTATAAACGTATATATTTAACGTATACATGTGTATGTTTTATAAATTAGTATATAACTATATATATATATATATATATTGTAGTATATGTTTTACTTAAAGTAGTACATATATATTGAATGATGCGTATATTTGTGCATATATCTTCTATAGACGTATATATTTAATGTATACATGTGTATATATTTTATAAATTAGTATATAATTATGTATATATTGTAGTATATACATATATTGTAGTATTTGTTTTACTTAAAGTAGTACATATATATTGAATGGTGAATATATTTGTGTATATATCTTCTATAGACGTGTATATTTAAAATATACATGTGTATATATTTTATAAATTAGTAAATAACTATATATATTGTATTATATATGTGTATATATCTTATATAGACGCATATATTTAATGTATACATGTGTATATATTATATAAATTAGTATATAACTATATATATATTGTAGTATATGTTTTACTTAAAATTGTACATATATATTGAATGGTGTGTATATTTGTGTATATACCATCTATAAATGTGTATATTTAATGTATACATGTGTATATGTTTATAAATTAGTATATAACTATATATATATATATATATATATATATATATATATATATTGTAGTATATACATGTATTATAGTATATGTTTTACTTAAAGTAGTACATATATATTGAATGGTGCGTATATTGTGTGTATATCTCCTATAGACGTGTATATTTTATGCATACATGTTTATATGTTTTATAAATTAGTATATAACTATATATATTGTAGTATATATGTGTATATATCTTCTATAGATGTATATATTTAATGAATACATGTATATATGTTATATAAATTACTATATAACTATATATATATATTGTAGTATATACATATATTGTAGTATATGTTTTACTTATAGTAGTAGATATATATTGAATGGTGCGTATATTTGTGTATATATCTTCTATAGACGTGTATATTTAATGTATACATGTGTATGTGTTTTATAAATTAGTATATAACTATATATATATATTGTAGTATGTACATATATTGTAGTATATGTTTTACTTATAGTAGTAGATATATATTGAATGGTGCGTATACTTGTGTATATATTTTCCACAGATGTGTATATTTAATGTATACATATGTATATGTTTTATAAATTAATATATAACTATATATATATATTGTAATATATACATATATTGTAGTATATGTTTTACATAAAGTAGTACATATATAATGAATACAGCTTATATGTATGAATATATCTTCTATAGACGCGTATATTTGACGTATACATGTTATATATTTTTTAAATTAGTATATATATATATATACATATTGTAATGTTTATATATAATAGTATATTTTATTTAAACTTTTAAGTAGTACATATATATTGAATAGAGCGTATATGTGTGAATATATATTCTATAGACGTATATATTTAACGTATACATGTGTATACAACAACAACAAACCTAGTGTATTCCCACATAGTGAGGTCTAGGGAGGGTAAGATGTACACAGTCCATACCTCTACCTCTAAAGAAGTAGAAAGACTGTTTCCAATAGACCCCCGGCTCGAGACACGGAATAAACGTATACATGTGTATATGTTCTATAAATTAGTATATAACTATATAACTATATATATATATTGCAATATATATATATATATATATATATATATATATATATATTGTAGTATATTTTATTTAAACTTTAAAGTAGTACATATATATTGAATAAAGAGTATATGTGTGAATATATCTTTTATAGACGTGTATATTTAACGTATACATGTGTATATATTTTATAAATTAGTAAATAACTATATATATATATATATATTTTAATGTATATATATTGTAGTGTATTTTATATAAAGTAGTACATATATATATAATAGAGCGTATATATGTGAATATATCTTCTATAGACGTGTATATTTAACGTATATATGTGTATATGATTTAAATATTAGTATATAACTATATATATATATATATATATATATATATATATATATATGTATATATATATGTATATATATATGTATATATGTATATATATATATATATGTATATATGTATATATATATATATATTATAATGTATATATATTGTAGTATATTTTATTTAAACTTTAAAGTAGCACATATACATTGAATGGTGCATATATATGTATAATTGTGTATATGTGTATATATTTTTAAAATTCTAATATAGTATATACTATATACATAGTGTATAGATATTGTTTAACGTATTTAAAATATATATAGGTGGGTATATATAGTGTATATTAAAAAAAGTTTTTTTTTCATTTTTGACCGAATTTTTAATCAGATTTAGGTGGATTTGATCGGGTTGGATTAAATGGGTCAAATTAGGGTTATTTTTAAAAAAATTAGTGTTGAACCCGGCCCGACCGGACCCACCTTACCCCCAACCCGGACCCAGCCTGACTCACAACCTGACTAACTTTAATGGACCGGTTCCGGGTTGGCCCAGCCCAGCCCACCTGACAGCCTTAAATTGAAAGATATTGCTCACCTGAAGGTGTAAGCTGGTCCCGTAAGTTGGGGAAAGAAAAGCAACTCCCAAAGACTGACAATCGCTATAGATACAAAGGACACTAGCACTCGAGGAAAGATGGAAGAGGGGTGCTGGTAAGGAGTATCGTGAGGCAGGAGTCATTAGGCTGCTACAAGAACTTCAAGAGGTTGTTGTCAAGCCCCTCAAAGGAGTTGGTTCCCACATCGAAGCTCGGGACAAGGGGGTGAGCGGAACTATGAAGGAGTCTGGTCCTGTGGGGGCTCCCCCTACATCCCTAAGAAAGGTAGGAGAGATGACCTGGACAACCCCGAGCTTGAAGGCGAAACCTCACTTTAAGGCCATGATCGATTGAAGCAAATCAGCAATAGGGGACGAGACAAGGCAGCCATACTTCGCACTTTTGTCACCGCATGTTGGGACTGTTGCGGCGAGGGAAGGTGCAAACCGAGACTAAAAGATTCATATACAAGTTCACTACACCAATCTGAAACAAATTAAAGGAAGCTAAAAGCTTGACTTAAATGGGACATTTTTATATGCAGGAGAATATAAAATTAAAGATAGGCGAGCCTTTTGTGGGGAATTATTGCTGAATTAATTGTTGATGACTAATCATCCAAGGGAAGGGACACATTGGTCAAAGGACGCAAATATTTTTAACTGGAATAACAACAAATTGCTCTTACAACCAATAGGACTCGTTTCAGTGTAATAAAACTATATAGAGAGATTTATTAAATGACCAAGATGGCCTTGATAACAAATTTTATTCACAATAAGCACATATGTCAAACATAGCACATTTTTGTGACATTTCAATCTAGTAAGATTAATCTAATAAGTGGCTTCATTAGGGTCGTGTAGCATAAAAGCCTTGTATTAAAAAGATGAGGGTGAATCTAGATAAAAAAAGCATATATCTTCCATTTTTTACGCAGAAATTGTAAAGACACTTGAATAGCATATTTGTTTCAGATTTTTTCTTTTTTTTAAAAAAAGTAGAATAAGAAAACTAAATAGTAAGTTACCACATACATGAATGATGAACCCCACCCCCTCCAAGTTGCTCAAGGAAGACACTAATGTAATCTTCATCTTCCATCTCCAAATCATTTGCAGTCTGTTTGGGATCAACTCTCTTTCCATCATAAATGAACCTAACTTCTTTATACCTGAGATTTCGCCTTTCACAGAAACCAAACATCAGGTTTTGTAGGGGAACATCTCTTCTGATTTTGAAAAACAAGAAGTCATCATCCTCCCCTTGAGTCTCAACCTTTATGGTTATATGCTTTTTTTTAACCGTTTGCTCTATTGTTGTTTCCATATATTTGATAATGCAAATGACTCGGCAAACATATTTTTATAAGCAGCTCTCTACTTCTTGGAAAACTAAAGCATTGAAATCCATGGATTTCTTTTCAGATTTGTTGAAGAGTTCACACTAATTACATTACACTTTATTCTTTTGTGGACTTCAAGGACATTTGAATAAAATATGTTGCAAAATAATTGTCACGTTTCACTTATTTTTAACGTTAAATTTAACTTAGATTAATTCAAAATTTTAATATTAAAATTTGGACATTCAAAAATAATATGAAAAATACTATGAGTTGCAGTTTTTCTCATATCAATATGATGAAAAAACATATGATAAAAAAATACTATCTTAAAATATTATTCAGAATTCATTTGTTTTACTCTCAAAAAGAAAACAATAACAAGTAAAGAGGAACGGACGGAGAGTACTTTCTTCGAACTTCTTTATTTGTCATCGTTACTAAAAATACATGATCAAAATACTTCCTCCACCCATCTTTATTTTTTAGTACTATACTAAAAATAATTGTCCAATAACTTTATTTGTCCAGTTTGAAAATCAAGAAATAATTTAACATTTTGTGCCTCTATTTTACTTCTGCTATTAAATACTACTACTCTTCCATTCTTGATTAGTTATCACAATTTTTACGTACACTTAACTAATGACTAATTTGACAAAATTATCTTATTTATTGTTCCTCTCTATTGAATATTCCCTCCGTCCAATCATTTATCCATTATTGACTAAGTACACACCTTAAGAAACAACAAATAATATAGATAATTTTGCAGTAGCAGCCTTTGAATATAATAAGTTTGATACTTTAAAAAGAAAAAATCATTTCGGCCACAATGGCCTAAATTAATATTTATACATGTTTATAGGGGTGGACATGGTATGGTATGATACGATAGTTGAAACTTCGGTGCGGTAAGTTTGGTATTCGATTTTTAAGAATATTATACCATTACCATACCATATTAATTCGGTATGGTTCGGTATTTTGACGTTTGGTTTCGGTATTTTGCGGTATGGTAATCGGTAACCATAGTTTGTTTAACTTTGACAATATATACTCGTATACCAGAGTATTATTACTTCTACTTTTCAAAAGCATGTCTTAATTATATCATAAAAATGCATTACACATGTAGAAATATTGTAAAAGAAGTACAAATAATTCCTTTTATTAGTCAATTACACCAAAAAGACATTTCAATCAAGATAGAGTAGCGAAAGTTTCAAAGTCTAAACATTTTATACTAATACTACGTTGTTTTTTTTTTGTATATATATATATATAAAAGTTACTTATGTAACTGTATATACTTCGGTATGGTATTCGGTATTCGATATATCATTTGTAAATACCGTATACCATACCATATACCAAAAAAATTTAAAATGTATATCATATACTATATCAAATACCATAGTACTAAAAATCACGGTATCAAAAAATTCGATTCGGTATGGTAATTCGGTATATACCATACCACGCCCATCCCTACATGTTTACACTATAAATTAGTTTCTTTAAAGACATTTATACCCCCTCCTCTTCTAATTTAAGATTATCTTATTAATTAATTTATTAGTTACATTTATCAATTAATGGAGAGTCCCAATACGTGGAAAACTTACAAATTCCCATATTTCTCCTAACTACTTTTTTGTTGGGAAAAATTTCATATAGTTGAATTAATAATACGTGGGAAGGGAACAAATTCCCACTTTTCTCATAATTCTTTCTTTGTTAGGAAAAATTTCATATAATTAACTTTAAAATATTATCATCAATTCTCATTCACATACTTCAAAAAAAAAGAAAAAAAAAAGTAAAAGTCATAAAACTAAAATTTTGTAAATTTAAATTTTAAAGTACTCAGTAGTTTAAATTAAATATATTTAAGACTTTTAAATCTAATATTTAAGAGTTTTAAATAATATTTTGCATATTTAAGAATTTTTTTAAATATAAATTTAAAAATATTACAAAAACAATAGTTAAAATTCAAACTATTTTGGATATGGTACATCAATACATTATAGAAATAATAAAAAACACAACATTCATAAGTGTCGGCTCTAGTTAACAACAAATTAAAAAGTCACACATTAATGTTACAGTCTTGCACCATTTTACTACGACTATTTGATAATTTGTGAATCATTATTTATTATTAATATAATTTTTAATTAAGTTTAATTTATTAATTATTATGTTTCAATAGATTTAAAATACATATTTAATTATCTTCAAAAATATTTCAATAACAACAGTCAAAACTCAAAACACTTTGAACATAATAGATATCAACACATTATAAAAATTATATAGTTCATAAGTGTCGATCCTAGCTAACTGCAACTCAACAAAGTCATGCATTTATGTTGTAGTTTTGTGCATTTATTAATTATTATGTTTCAAAAAGATAAACTACATATTTGAAATAACTTTTTTAATGCAATTTGGAAATATTTTATTTTTTTTCTTATTATAAATACTTTGAACATGATAGATAATGATACGTTATAGAAATCGTAAAAAGTTATATAGTTCATAAGTATCGATCCTAGTAAAGAACAACCTAAGAAATGCATGTATTAATATTGTACTCTTGCGCCCCTATATTACGCTGATTTGATAATTTGTGAATCATTACTTATTTGTTATTAATATGAACTTAATCTAATTGAGTAAATTTATCATTACGTTTAGATAAATTTAAACTATATATTTAAATAATCTTTAAATATAATTTGAAAATATTTCTATAACGGCAATCAAAATTCAAAGTACTTTAAAAATTTTAGACGTCGTCACATTATAGAAATCATAAAAAAACACATAGTTTATAGTTATTGGCCCTAGTTAACAACAACAAAAGAGACACTATAGCTATTAAGCCAACTATTTTCATAACTTCTTAGTATTTAAAAATATTTTAAAATATTTAATTAATAACAATTCATAACTCAAAAAAAAAAATGTATATACTACTTAATATAGACGACATAAGCACACACAAAGGGATTAAAAAATACATATTTAACCCAAATTATATTAAAATAATAACAATAAAAATAAATGATGTTAATAATACATTCATTACTAAGGTAATGTGAAATTTAACAATATTATAGGCGAAAAACATAAATACAAGAATATATATATATATATATATATATATATATATATATATATATATATATATATATATATTATAAAAGGTATTACATAAATGAGAACTTAATAAAATACACATTAATAACATAGAAGGAAAAATTAATTTCTCATTTAAAGTTGGAGGAGAATTTGATTTTTAAAATAAAATTGAGGATGTGTTAATAATTTATATAAAAGAACTATCTACTACGTTGAAATTAATGACTAATTTGTCTTCTTTTCTTCTTATTTCGCTTTTCATTTTTCAATTACATTTTTGGCATCATATTTTTGTTTTAATTTTTTTATATGATTTTGTTTCTCCCCTTTTTAGGGATAATTAGTTTCTTAGATTCGTGCTAATTAGTTCAAATTTCTTTACTGGTTGTTAATTATAATTTTATATTTTTAATAGTTTAATTTTTAATTTAGTTTTTAGTTATGGTTTATATGATTTAAGTTTATTTTAACTGTAGTTATCAAATTACACATTTTATTAGACATTTAATTATTTGTTTATTTTGTCGTGTATGTTCGATTTAATCAATAGTTCTTTTTAATGAATGTGCAAATTAGTATATGAATGCAAAATTTTAATAATGACATTATGTTGGCATGTTAAAACTCTAGCTACGTCACATAATGTTATAGATAAATTGCTCTACAAACATACGACTTATACTGCTACAAAATATGTGTAGCTAAATATGAATTTTTTTTCCTTAGCATAAATAATATATGTTGCTAAAAGTTAGTTTTTATAATTATCATATGGTTAATCACTAAGAACTTATATTTATTGTTGCAAAATTTTATTATGTTGTGAGCATGATGATAAAATATTTCAGTCTTGAAAATATATATTTATATCTTCATATAATTAATGATATTTAGCTAAATTTGGTTCCAACTTGATATAATTAGTTAATAGTAAATAATTAGATATAATCATCTATTTATTTAAGTTATATTTGATACTTACTTACAAGTAAGATCCCATTAATTAAATTGTGCCAAATGATGAACAACTCTACTCAAATAACAATTCTTGAAATACTTGATCAGGATAAAACTTGTGTGGGAGAGACTAAAATTTTATTTCAATATAATATAATTAGTTAATGGGATTTAATATATTCACTTATTCTTTTAAACTATATTTAAAACTTATAAGCTATAAAATTGAATCGAATCATCAACAACTCTAGTAACACTAGAACGATAAAAATATTATTTAAATGAAATAAGTCTAAAGTAAAATTAAGTGAAGTTAATTCATTACAATTATTTAGTAAAAAATAATTCAATTTAATCATTAATTTATTTAGATATTAATTATGGTATAAATACACTTTTATAATAACTATATTCAATTATTAATACCAAATTCAATTAATTAGAGTTAATCTGTAAGAATTACTAATTAATTAGATTTAGTTAATAGTAGATCATAAAAGTATTATTCAGATAGTTTTTTTTTTTTTTTTGGTTAGAATTCAGATAGTTATATCTATTAAGATAACTATTTTCATAACTTTTTAGTACTCTAAGTAACTATTATTTAATTATTGCTATATTTATTTTTATAACTTAAAGCAGCGTTTATTTAATTAAAATATTTTTTAAAAATAATTTATTGTAGCTAAACGGTTATTATTGTTAAATTAACATTTATCACAAGACATACATTTAAGATCAACTATACATTTTATTATAGCAAAAAAAATTGTGGGTATGTTATTTACTATTGCAATTATTCTCTAGTATTTGAAGAAAATATATTTATTTAGTTACAATATTATATTTCAAATAATTTATTTTGGCTAAAATATTATTATTACTAAGTAAATTTTGTTATGTGCGAGATATGCCAAGTCATACTTACCTGAAGCCATTATTTTATTGAGGAATGGATTAAAGTAGATCTTACCTTTCAAATAATGAAATATTCATGTCCTTAATTTTTTTCCTGTCACTTTTGCTTTTGATCCTGTATCTTCTATTTTTATATTATAATGTTGTTGGGCAAGTATTTTTATGAGTAATTAATTTTTATTTTATTATTAATTATTTTTTTTGTTTCATAATTCAAAAAGAAAACTAAGGTAGGTGAAAACTGCGAGATTACATTAGGTATGTTATTTTAGATGAAAATTAAAAGCATTGAAAAATTGAATGGTGAAACTGAAGTTATTGAGTAAATTTTATCGTTGATAATCCATTCTTTTAATTTTTTTGTAAGAAAAAAAGTCATTTAACTTTAAAAATCACTATATAAAAATTATTTTTTCTATTTTGTGACATAAAGTATTTTCTCTTTGAAATTAATTCATTACACAAAAATTATTTTATATATTTTTTCAAAAGATGTCTACATAACTTACTATACAAATGAGTGTATTATGTAAAAATCAAATCATATTTTTTTAATATTACTAATATTACATTAACATTATTTAAATAAATTAAATTAAGAAAAATAAGTGTAATTTTATATGCTCCCAACAAGTTGTGTGTTAAGAAGCATAACATAAGTGACGTTTCTAGTGTTATCCTGAATGTAGTTAATTTATTTTGGATGTCTTGTCAAATTTTCAGTTTGAAATATCTAAATTAAGGTGAATTTTAGTTGTATATAACTTTTAAGGTGAAAATTTGTTGAACTATCTAACTTGATAAAAAATGAATGATTTTTAAGTAACAAAAAGTAATTTATTTATTTTTATGTAATAACTTGAGCAGGGGGTCTATCGGAAGTAGCCTCTCTACTTCTTTAGAGGTAGTGGTATGGATTGCGTACAATCTACCCTCCCCAGACCCAGACCCCACTTATGTGGAAATATACTGGGTTTTTTGTTGTTGTTGTATTTTTATGTAATAAATTATGAAGTTAAATGACATTTGGTTAATAACAACAACAACAACAACAATTATACAACAAATTTTAGAATTAAAAGACATTTATAATAATTAAAAAGTTCTATGACAATTCAGAATTAGATAACAATAAAAAAGTCTTAATAAATGATTATTGTTATAAATGTATTTACATTATAGTGAATGTCTATCAAGATCTACTTTGATATCTATTAGGATTTGAAGCATCCGTCTTTTACTCAGACTAGGAGTAAATTTTTCCTATAAATAGAGGAGTTTTGTTCATTATATTTACAATCTTATGATCTCTCATCCCTCAAGAAAAGAAATAAGAATTACTCTCTCTATTCTTTCTACTCTTCTTCTTTATTCTTTCTTGTTTTATAACATATTATCAGCACGAGACTCTGACAAACAAGGTGAGATTATAAATCTGAAGGATTTCAAGGTTAGTAATTCTTTATGTTATCTTTCTTTTGATACTATTAATATAATTATTATTGGATTTAAGGAAAAATAATTGGTTTGGAACCATTTATATTTTAAATTTATTCCTTAAAAACAATATTATCAAAAAGGATGATAATATGTTGGGTTCAAGTCCCATCGATTCATTCCTAAGATGCCTTTATATGGATAAGATGTTGAGTTTGAATCTCAAT
Organism: Capsicum baccatum var. pendulum; assembly: GCA_030864225.1. NCBI lineage: Eukaryota > Viridiplantae > Streptophyta > Magnoliopsida > Solanales > Solanaceae > Capsicum > Capsicum baccatum. Next base: position 87,750,258 of record CM061558.1, on the reverse strand, counting down.
ATACCATATTGATGATATTATGATGGCTAAGGCAAAATAATGGGTGTTTAATGAAAATTCATGAAATTCGACCCATTGAATATGCTCCATTCCATGAAGTGAATGTGGTAGCAATATATGATAAGTCTGAAATATGACAACTTACTTCATCCTTGAGGTGTATGTGGTAGCAGTGCATAATATGTCTGAAAGAAGACAAGTGATTGAATGCACGAATATACGCGTGGAGGGACAATATGATAATGATCATCAAAACTGATGATATTTTCACACGCTTATATGATTATAAGATATGCTAGAGAAAAATTTTCTACATTATATGTATGCCTTGATTTGCTTCTGAAGTAACAAAATTTTGAAAGAGGTTATAAGCTATCATAATTTGATAGACTTAAGGCACGATTATATTCCATTCCTAGGGAATGAGAAACTTATTAATGCAAACGTGCACTTGATCACAATTCACCTCCGAAAGAGGTTGAATAATTTTGAAATCTACTTCTGAAGTAGTAAATCTAAAATTTATTCATGTAATAGTAAATCTGAAATTTTACTAAAGAAAAAGTACATGTCATGGTAAACTTGGAGCTTAATAGAATAAAAGTTCATAAATTGATATGAACGATTGTGACATCTCGAAGATGTGCATATATTGAAGAACTAGAAGATTCTTCAAGAATTGTTTAAGTCGTTTGTTCTCATGATAAGTTGGTTGAACCAACTAATATTAGAATTGGATCCCTTCAAATCTGAAAATTATAAAAGGTGAATAAGGTCCCGTTCACCTATCACGTGATATGTTGAAAAGATGCATCAATAAGATGATCACATGTACATTCATGGTTAACCTACGTTTGACATTCATAAAGTTACTTGTTCAATATAAATTGAGCATAATTTTCAGATTGTGTAATCAAGATAATTCATCTTGATGATGATGGTTTAGCATTGAATGTCTTCGATAAATATCTAAACTATTGTTAATGAGAATAAAACTTAATGTATTAGTATGAAATATGATATATTGCAATAACATTTGTATGCATTAGACCAATAAATTATGATTATTTCTTCCCACTCAATTGGTTTAAGATCGGGAACCAATTATTTCATCTAATAATTTTGATGTGCGGTATACGATTAATGAATATACCATAATGCACAACGATGGATTCCTTAAAGAAGTAGAGGATGTATGTTAGTTTTCCTAACATAAGGGGGAGATAATAAGCGCTATGAAATATGTTAGGAATTATCACCATATCCTTATCCAAAAGATAATTCAAGTTAAATGCTGAAAGCATCACATATTAAGCGCAAGTGCTCTTATTTTGTGTTTCTAAAGGACAAAGTCTATGCATGTGTGAAGCATAGTAGACTGATCGGTTCCAAATGAAACAGTCCTTGAAAAATAAGGAGCAAATAATCATAATAATAAGGCAATGATCTCTTGAAGAGCCTACGACATACCACTTCATGGAACCTTATGAGAGGTTCATGTACCTGAAAATAATGAAGTGATGAGATCGCAAATGTTATGTCACATTGTGAACCGATACAAAATGATATATCATCAATATCTTTGACACAATATTGGCGCAATATTGTGAAAGATAACGAGGATCTGAATTCTACGTTTATTTAAGCATGCTGACGTAGAAACATTCATCAAGTGACATGAAAGGATGTATCTTGGTAAGTGTAAAAACTTATTTGATTTGTAGTCCAGACACTTGAAGATGTCACATATGACATGTTGAATATTGTCACTTGACAAAATTCATATGAAACTTTCTAAGGATTCAAAATGTTTGAAGCATATAAAAGTTTTTGGGAAACTTATTTAGAATACTTATATTGTATGAGCTTATAGCTTGAAAATCATTAAAACTCTTGGAGAGTTTTCAAAAGCAATAAAAAATGTGAAACATACCAAATTGGATTGGTCCTGAAGTACCATATCTTAGTTCAATTGGTGTACTAATGTATCTTCCAAATACTACAAGGCCTGATATAGCCTTTTTGGTTAATTTGTTAGCAAGATATAGTTCCGCTCCTATTAGGATACATCAAATGAGATCAAACACATGATTTTATTCTAAAGCCAGCAGTCTTAATCTTGTTGGTTATGTTAATACTGGGTACTTATCTGACCCGTATAAAGCTCGGTCTCAAATAGGCTATGTGTTCATATGTGGTGGTACTGTCATATCTTGGAGATACATAAAGCAGTTTATCATAGCCACTTTATTGAATCATGATGAGATAATAGCGATTCATGAAGCAAGCCAAGAATGTGTATGGTTGAGGTCCATGATACATCTCATTCGAGAAAAATGTGGTCTGAAATATGATAATCTACCCACAATTTTATACAGAGATAATTCAGCATACATAACACATCTTAAGGGAGGATTCATAAATGGAGATAGAACGAAGCACATTTTGCCAAAGCTTTTCTACATACATGAGTTACAAAAGAATGATGATATTAACGTGCAACAGATTCGTTCAACTGATAATGTGACTGATTATTCACCAAATCTTCTCCAATTACAACTTTCAAGAAGATGTTGCACAAGATCGGGATGCAAAGGTTCAAGGATGTTCTCATTAGAGGGAGTTAATACGCGTTGTACTCTTTTTTCCCTTACGAGGTTTTGTCCCACTAGGTTTTCCTTGTAAGGTTTTTAATAAGGCAGCTGAAATGTGTATTATTAGAGATGTGTACTCTTTTTCCTTCACTAGATTTTTTTCCTACTGGGTTTTTTCTAGTAAGGTTTTAACGAGGCACATTATCTACCAATTAGACATTCAAGGGGGAGTGTTATAAATGTATTTACATTATAGTGAATGTCTATCAAGATCTACTTTGATATTTATTAGGATTTGAAACATCCGTCTTTTACTCAGACTAGGAGTAAATTTCTTCTATAAATAGAGGGATTTTGTTCATTGTATTTACAATCTTATGATCTCTCATCCCTCAAGAAAAGAAATAAGAATCACTCTCTCTATTCTCTCTACTCTTCTTCTTGTTCTTTATTGTTTTATAACAATTATGTGTATATAATAAAATTAGTCATAAAATATGATTTTAAAAAGGGGCAAAAAAATGAGATAGGAGATAAGGAAACAAATATAGAAGTTAAATAAGATGATGTGGTGGAACTCACTTTATAAAATCGGTTAGTAAATAATTTAGTCAATGATAATTACGACAATGATTCACCCAACATAAATTTTTAATTTTTAAGTTTAGGGAATAACAAATTTTATTTCCTTTTAATTAAAAATAAAGAAAAAAGAATTAATATGTTTTGAAAGAAAAGTTTATTATATCTTTTTACAATTGTGGCCAAATTTGAGCCATATTTTTGTGGTCATTTAACACTTTCCTTTTCAAAATTAACAAGTATTGTTGGACATCTATTTTTAGTATGATGGACAAATATTATTGGACAAAGGGAGTAAATTTTATTTTTTGCACTATATTACTCCTGTCGTCCACCAATACTTGTCCACTATACTAAAAATAGATATTGTCCAACAATACTTGTCCAATTTTAAAAATCAATATTAATTTTTTTTATCCGTTTTACCCTTGTAATTAAATACTTTTATCAATGCATTTCTCAAGATATTAAGTTTAGTATATTCAAAAAATAATATGTAAAATTACCTTTATTATTATTTCTTAATCTATGTGTCAAATTGATAATAGACAATTATTGTTTGATGGAAGGAGTAATATATTTTCATATTTTTGACTGAAAAAGTAAAAATAAATAAATAATTATGTATTGATTTTCTAAAATGACAAATACTAATATAATATTTATTTTTAATAAAGAAGTTAGTTGAAGATTAAAGAGATATTTAATGTTTGAATATAATAAATGGGTTAAAATCATTTTCCTCCCCAACTTTGTCTTAAAAATCAAACTCCCCCCTCAACTTTGAACAATAATCATACTCCACCCTTTATCCTAATTGACTTTTTAAAATTTCTATTTTACCCTTTGTCATCAATTTTTTTATTCTTTTTTTAACTACTTTAAAATCATCATATTTTCATTTTAAAAAAATTCATATAACAAAATTTTCATAAAAACATAAACATTATCTTCTAGGAAAAAAATTAAGAAATACTAATTAAGTATACAAGCTAATGATGATCTTTATGAAGTAAATAAGCAGGATAAGAAAATTAGTTTTATTAATAATAACTAAAACTATAATATTTATTTTACAAGTGAAAATAATAAGTAATACTAATTTTATAAACATATTTCAATGCAGAAAATACAAACAATAAATGAAAGCGATAAGCCTCTAGTACCACCCCGAACTAAGGTCAAAGTTGTTACGACACACTCCAACTTCACAGGAGTCCTACTATCCCCTGAACTCAAATTTAGCGTATTTTTGTCATTTTTTGTGCTAATGTGACACATTTATTACATAAAATGAAACTCACATCAAAGGTGTCACATCATCTAAATTGATTGACAAAAGGTATTACGTTAGCTAAAAGATTGACAAAAATATGTTAAAATTTAGTTTAAGGGGTAATAGGACCCCCGTGAAGTTGACGTGTGTCGTAGCAAATTTGGTCATAGTTCGAGGGTACTAGATGTTTTTCTCGAATAAACATAAGGTCAAATTTTAGAGATCATATTTATTTATATAAATTATAAAATATGTAATACCCTATTAATGACAATCACAACTTATTTACTGATATAGACAATAGATAATATCGTTTCTTATCACTTGATTCTCATACTAAAAATAGATGTTTTAATTTATGTGCTCAATTTGTGAAATCAAGAGAATTGTATTATGATTTTTTTTTTCTACCCTTTAGTGTTAAATAACAATATAAAGTAACAGTATAGATAAATTTAAAGTTTCAAATTATCATTAATAAGGTTAATTTAGCAAAATATACCTCTAAGTAAATTTTTTTTAAGGATTGTTTTATATCAACAAAAAGTTAAATAATATGAAACGAATTTAGTAAGAGAGTGATAAAACACAAAAATATACGCACATGCATGTACATACATATGTATATACACACACTTAGGGGTGGGTTGTTTGGAAACAAGTTATTCCAAAATTAGTTATCACAAAATAAGTTGTACTAACATGTATGTGTGATAACTTATCTCATCACTGTGGTATAAATGGTGCGACAAATAATTTTGAGACTACATAATACATCTAATTAAACGCAGGATAAATAATCGTGAACTTTATCTCTTAATTATTATAATTATACCTCACACCAAACGACTCTTTAATACATATAATACTAAAATAACGATCTTAAAAAATAACATTGAATTTTGTGATAAATTTATAAAAAAACATTATTACAAATATTCATTACATAGAATATACAAAGATATTACATAAATATAGGATTAAAATTACAAAAACAAAATGGACATTGCATGAAATAAAGGGAAGTATGATTATTGTTTAATATTAAGGAGGAAGTTTGATTCTTTAATGAAAGTTGGGGGGGGGGTGAAAATGATTCTCACCCTATAATAAATATATATAGTTTATAAATTTTATGTGTTTTCATCAACGCCGAGAAACGTGGTTAAAGTTGACTAGTTATTATTTATAAAAAGTATTAGACTAACTAGCATATAAAATTTAAGCGAAGAACAAATATATATATACTTTAATATTGTGATAGCTTAGATTAACACTTTTTCATACTTTTTTCATTTTTTTTATTTATTATATTTGCGTTGGGCCCATTTCTTAATAACTTCTTTACTCCTATAAAATAAAAAATAATTTTATCAATATATCCTTAATTAAATTTTATATCTCTTTATAAATTAATAATGATTATATTTATTGTATAAGAAATAATAGAAAGATTTTGTTCAAATTATTCTTAAAAAATTAAAGAAGTAAATATTTAAAAATATAAATATAATCTAAATGGTGTTATGAAATATAAAACAAAGAAAAAGAAGAATGCAGAGAAAAGAGGAGAATTCTTTATGTTTCATGAGGAATTCATAATGAGTTTCTCTTGATCGATTTAATTAAAATGAAGGAAAACTTTTTTATTTATAGGGAGAAAACTAACCTTGAATTTCTGACTTTTTTATAAATAGACATTCATTATATATGATAAAGTAGATATTCATTATTTATGATAATATATTTATAACAAATGGAATAAATAAAAAAGAATGAAGGGAGTAAATTATAAATCGTATAAGTCACGGATACAAGCACTCCCCGACTCCATTTCACTAATCCACTAACAATTCTCTTCGCTTTTCTTTTCTTTAATTTTTTTTTCTTTTTTTGCGGTCAATTTATACTTTCTAATGCTTTATGAAAATGGTACAAATATTGAAACCAATTGCTAAATGGACTTCCGGTGCAATTTCTTTCTCTTCAGTTTTGATTCAAATTGTCAATTAAGTTAACTGACGTTAATTTTAAGCTTATTTCAATAATTTTTTTTTTAATCTCAGAAGGTCAATTTGTGTCGCAAAAAATGACTTCTTTCTTCCTAACATCACCAAGTTTGTTAACTTTGTCATTTTTCATGATATTGTTAATTTAATTAATTTCTATATGGACTTTTAGTGCCCAAATTCCATAAAGCTTCATTCACAATGTCAATTATCTGATATTATAAGTTTCAACTTGGGTAATATGTTTTTACCTTAAAAGGTCAATGTATACAGTCACAAAAGCAAGGGCACTGCCTTTCTTTCTTCCTAGTTTTAGGGGTGAATCCGGGATTTGAATTGAACTCACGCCACTTCAGCCATTAAGGTGCTTAAGTTCCACACCAAAATCAAAGCACTTAACAATCATTTTTATCTATGGGTGCTTAACAATACATTATAATTGATTTTACTGTATTTTCTATATAGATATATAAAAATTTTACTGGAGACAATGAGTGCTCAAGCACCCAACACGGACTACGTGGGTGTGCCTCTGTGCTTCATCGAATTTGGAATAAGGGATTTCTCCATTTCATCTCAACCATCATAAATCTATTTTTGGATAAGGACATACATTCTTGGACTTGGAATACTTTATACTTAAACATATATGTCATCACATAAATATTGTGGATTAATATAATTGAATTAATTATTTAAATTCAAATAAATATAATTTTAATTAATAAAAAATTACTTAAAACTACAACCTAAATTTTTTTTATTACATAAAATCTCAACTACCAAAAATAATTACAAAAATTCCTTTTTGACACTTTTTCTCTCCAACCTTCATATAGATATCTCACCTATCCTTTTCTTACGCTTAATGCTCCTCAAAGAGTGCCTAAAATCAAGGAACCTCAATTATTCAAATACAAAAGAGGCTGCAAAGAACTTCAACCTCTCTGCCACAAAACCCTAATTCCCAAACTTTCGACCAAAATGCTTCGTCGGATTCTTTTCCAATCCCCCTTCTTCCTTTTAAATTCGGCTCTCCTAAAGTTGATGACACCATGCTCACCATAACTATCGGCGGCGGCGAGCCATCCTCTTTTTCATTTTTCTTTTCTTCCTTTCCAATGGGGGTTGGTGCAGCGTTTGTGGAAGAAAACAACGTCATACTTGAAGACGACATCATACTTGTAGTTTTCTTTGCTGGCGGAGTTTCTTTCTTTTCTTTTCAATGGCAGTTGTGGGAGAAAGTGACGCCATACTTGTAGTTGTTGTTGTTGGTTGCTTCTTTGCCGGAGACGCATTTTGGTAGCGACGTGGTTAGTTGAAGCTCGTGATTTTTGGATATGTGAGCTCATTTCATCATGCATAAGCTCGCTGTTGTGTTGGTTGGTTTGAGTAGTGAAGACATTATATTATTTATAAATTGATTAATAGCACAAATATGTATATGTATGACATTTGACATTGCTAAGAGTTTTTAGGCGGAGCCCATCTATAGGCATTTAAAGTTTCAATGATCTTTCACTTTGGCATCTAAAGTAGACGGTGTTCAATTTTGGCACCTCAACTAGCATCCAAATGTATCATTTTGGCACTTTTTACTGAGTCATCACTGCGCGTGTGTTACACAAATATTGAGCGCATTTGAGAGGTATTTTCATAATTTTTTCATCTTTCTTTCTCCTCCTTCCACCATTCTTTCTCCCATGGCTTTCCATAATACTTCAACTTCCATTTTTGAAAATGAACATCAACCAATTGATTAATAAGAATGAAATTAATTCCTTCAGCTTCCATTTTTGAAAATGAACTGTTTCCAACATAATTTAATTCATGAAAAATAAACTTCAGTCACAAATAAAAATATGAAAAAACAATAGTTTTATTGATAAACGATGGGGGTACAAGTCTGTTCCTCCCTTGATTCTTCTCTCTTGATTTTCTTTGTAATTCGAGGGCCGTCAGTAGCATATTTCTCAAATGTATGAAGATTTGAATATGAATTTCTCCGTAATTCGAGGGCCGTTAGTGGCGTATTTCTTGAACGTAGAAACATTTGGATTTGATCTCCATGAAAGGAGGGTTTGTCTTCTTGATATATTTGATTATCAAGAAGAGAGGGTTTTGATCTTTATGAATATCCCATGAATTTATTGGGTTTTTCAGATCTTTGATCTCTTAATGAATATCCCGTGAATTTGTGGGATACTGGAGATGCCTCTTTAAAGGGATATTTGTCCCCTTTATATAGGCGTAATTTAGGGTTTAGGTTGAGTAGCCATCAAGCTAGATTTAGGGTAAAGTAGCCCCCAAGAACTCTAACCAAAATTGAACTCTTTTTGTAGAGTCCACAAAATTTTAATGTCTACAAATGCCCCCTGCTTCAAGGCTTGTCGGAGTGTAGACTTGATGAAACTCAAAGACGAGTCTTGAAGTACCGCTTCCATCTTTACGATCCTGCAGCTACAGATTTGCATATTTGATTTATGAGAGAAGAGATGAAAGGCAGATTTGGTCCCACTGGGCGTGCCAATTTGTTTCCAACATAATTTAATTCATGGAAAATAAACTTCAACCACAAATAAAAATATAAAAAACAACAGTTTTATTGATAAATGATGGGGGTACAAATATGTTCCTCCCTTGATTCTTCTCTCTTGATTTTCTCCGTAATTTGAGGGTCGTCAGTAGCATATTTCTCGAATGTATGAAGATTTGAATATGAATTTCTCTATAATTCGAGGTCCGTTAGTGGCGTATTTCTCGAACGTAGGAACATTTGGATTTGATCTCCATGAAAGGAGGGTTTGTCTTCTTGATGTATTTGATTATCAAGAAGATAGGGTTTTGATCTTTATGAATATCCCATGAATTTATTGAGATTTTTTAGATCTTTGATCTCTTTGTGAATATTTCATGAATTTGTGGGATACTGGAGATGCCTCTTTAAAGGGATATTTGCCCTCTTTATATAGGCGTAATTTAGGGTTTAGGTTGAGTAGCCATCAAGCTAGATTTAGGGTAAAGTAGCCCCCAAGAACTCTAACTAAAATTGAACTCTTTTTGTAGAGTCCACAAAATTTTAATGTCTACATGAACATCAACCAATTGATTAATCAGAATTAAATTAATTTCTTCACCTTTCATTTTTTCATAATTTATCTTTCTTTCTCCTTGTTTCACCATTCTTTCTCCCATGGCTTTCCATAATTTCTCAGCTTCCACTTGTAAAAATAAACATTAACCAATTGATTAATGAGAATGAAATTATTCCATCATATTTATCCTATGTCATAATTTTCATTTTGTGAAAAATTCTTCAACTTTCATTTTTTATTCTTCATTTATTTTCATTAATTAATGAGAGTGAAATTAATTCCTTCTATTTGGAGTTGATAGGCTCGCGAAGATTTCTTTTGAGGATTTATTCACTGATAATGGGGGCAGGGGGTTCAATAAGTAATTGGGTATTGAGAGATTAGAAAAGACGATTGTGGAAGTGGTGGGGAGTGAGGGTTGGGAGTGGGGGATGGGGGGTGGAGAGGTGGTGGGGAGTGAGGGGTGGGGGTGGGTGTTGGAGAAGATGATTTGGGGTGGATGGGTTTTAATTTAATTTAAGTTAAATTAAACTAATTATTTAATTTATAATTTTTTAATTTAAATTAATTATTTAAAAATTATATTAATAAAAAAGTCAAATGTCCTATTATTATTGGCCACTTTTACATGCCATAGCGCGTGTACTGCACACAATCACATATTTTTGCTGATTGTCCAAAATGTGCCAAAATGACACATTTGGATGCTAGTTGAGGTGCCAAAAATGAATGTTGTTTACTTAAGGTGCCAAAGTGAAAAATCGCCGAAACTTTAGGTGTCTGTCGATGGGTTCTTCGCATTTTTATGTCACACCATATACATAACTATGTTTATGTTATGTTATGTATGTATATATTTTTATGTTATGGATATGTTTGACATAGACACTATTGGGTTGCTTTATTTCAAATCATATACATAACAGAGTTATGTATATATATGCCATAAAATCTACTGGGTTATTTTATTTTAAACCATATACATAACTTTGTTATGTATATGTTTGACCTAGACATTGTTTGGTTATTTTATTCTAAACCCATATACATAACAGAGTTATGTATATGTATGCCATACAAACTGGTGATTTGTTTTATATACATAACTGTTATTTACATGAAATACATAAGCAATTACATATCTATATTGACATAATATATACACAACATAGTTACATATAGGATTCTGTTAGACCTGTTGAGCCATGCTATTTAAATCTATATACATAGCACACTTGTGTATATGGAAGAATGTTAGCCATTGCTCATCTGCATTATTAGTATTGAAATTTTTTATTGAAGTTTTGTTGCATATTAAAGTAATATTGATTTGTAATGTATATAATACATGGGTTTAAATACACTGGAATGCCTCAACAGTATTAGAATGTTCATCTTCTTAAGAATTTTTTTTGAATAAAAGGAGCTTGAGAAAATAGCAAAATTTTGATCAAAACTACAAAATCTGATGTTGTTTAATTGACTATCTTGATTAGATTTTTCAATTTTTTAGAATTAAAAAGTTTTTACTGAATTTAAGGGATTCATTAATCGCACATTAATAGATATGACATCAGTTGTATTCTACATTAAAGGAAGATGCGTTATTTTCTTAAATGTCTTTAAGGAAGTTAGTTCTAACATAAGATACTTATGTATATCAACGCCCAGTTATGTATATGAATAATTAAAATTTGAAAGACAGAAAATTTATTGAAAAAAATGGGAGAGAGGGTAATTAAGCTCCAAACTATCGAGATTTATGTTATTTGCCCTTTAATTAAAAAACAATTTTAATTAGGCTAGTCCATTGATGTGGGCTACAAATGATGGGCCCACTTTGCTAAGCCCAAAATGTCATCTTATTCTAGAGGTCCAAATTGGTGTCAAGCATTAATGACGTGGCATGTCAAGTCAAGTGAAGGAGTTAATATGACCATGCTACATGTCAAAATGATGTGGTATGTCCAGTGAAATCAAAGGCCCACAAAAAAATCGCCATTTCATTTAAATTTAACTAAAATTTACATATATACACAAGGTAACTTTGCCTTATTACAATAAATCCCATATTGGTAAAGTAATTACATAAGTTCCAAATTAATTACTCAAATCTCTTAATTTTTTATTTTCTCTCTCCTTAATATTATACATCCAAAAAAGGCTATTTTTTCCTCCCTCTTTTTCTCTCCCATTACAAATCAGTTTATCCTCAATTATTCAATCCCCTTTTTCACGCCTAAAATCAAGCAATCATACTTAGAGTTTACCATTGTAAGTTTTCAAACATTAATTGAACTTATTGATTTCATTCATTATTTTTTTTTTAACTTCACCAAATTAGAAAGTCATGGACTTGTTTGAGAAAACAAAGGCAAAAAAAATAGCGACGAATTATCAGAAGCTTCGAAAAAACTCAATTGGGTTATCATCATCATCAACCGAGCACAATAGGATGGAACATGCCACGAAAAATGAATCTTGTGAATAGAGCACAACGACGTTTATTCAAACGATTGAATCAACGAAATCACTTACTCAATCTTCTGTAAGAATCTAAATCCTAATTATTTGATTATTTAATGTTTGTTTATATTATTCTATTTCTGAAAAGGAATGATCTTGCTCCGTTTTATATTTTTTAATACTCTTTCAAAGATTCTATTTTGTAATAGCAAATTCTTCCAATATTCTTGGATCTAACTTTATGTTTCAAAGATTCTATTTTATATGTTTCAGTATTTTGTCTAACTTTATATATTTTTTTGTTGTTGTTGAAATAGTCTAGGTTTGTGGTTGCAAAGATAACTGCAATTTGTACACCGAGACTACTCAAAAGAATAAGTGATTTGCTACGATGGAAAATAATTACTCGTCATCGCATCCAAAGATGTAGATTTTATGCATTATACATTATACACTACTTTATTTAGCACACTTATGCATAATGTAAGTTTTTGTATATATAGAAGAGACTGTTTTTGTATTTAGTCGAATTATACAATTATAATCTATGAATTTTGTATAAGATTACATTATAAATTCTGACAAGTTTATAGATAAATAATGTATAATGTTAATATTTTATATGTATGGTGTAACATTATACATTCTTGAAGTTTTTATTTGGAAGTATAAGACATAATATATCAGGCATTATACATTAGTTATTTTGGAAGACTAATGTATAATATAAGTCTAAGGATATATATTTTCAATATGTTATACATTAGAAGTTCTTATTACATTAGTTGTGTTTTATGTTTTATTATACAGTTAAAAAGTCTTATTTTTGTATAATTTTTCATTATACCTTCTGTCAAGCTTATAGGTCATACATGTTAAAAGTGAAAAATTTAGATGTGTAATATGACATCATACATTACTGCAATTTATTTTTAAAATGTATAAATTGCCTTTCTAATGTATAATATAAGCTTGAAGATATATATTTTAATATGTTATGCATTAAAAGTCCTTATAAGATGCATTTTATGCTTTACATGGTATTATACTGTTAGAAAGTCTTATTTTTGTATAAATTTTTATTATACCTTCTGTCAAGATATATAGGTCATACATGTTTAAGGTGAAAAATTTAGATGTGTAGTATGACATTATACATTACTGCAGTTTATTTTTAAATATATAAGTTCCCCTCATACATGTGAAATTATTGTGTATTTTACTTTAATTTTTTTACGAACTTCGTCAATATTCAATTCTATTGCGATTGTAGCAATCAATTTAAAAAAGTTAATACTTTCCGAAATAATAATTGCATCACTTTTATAGAATTGATAAATGATTTTCAACTCCCAAATTCCGAAATGACGCAACAATATGGGGATGTTCTTATTTTTTTCGAGAGTTGAAGAAAGACGAAGATGGCTTTTTTTTTTTCAAAAACGTCATTAAAAATGAGGAAAGCTAACAGTGATGTTTAAGATTTTTTTTTTAATTTAAATTTCAGTTATTTTATTTAATCATACAAAGCGTAATTATAGGTAATTAATGGTTTTATTTAAGGGAATGAAAGATTTTATCTGATTACTCTTTCCATGAATGTAGGAGATTATGTTTTATCATCTTACCTTAAATATAAGATGAACTGTTTTATCATACATTCGAGCTATGTATGATGGGAAAGAGAAAACTAGAAAGGATTTTATGTAATTAGTTTTAATAGGTAGGAGATTTATGTTGTTTGCACTAAATTTAATTGTCCAAAATAAGTCCATCTTCACCATGACTCTTTACTTCCTACAACTATAAATAGAGGTCTCATAATTTTAAAAAATAATTCTAACAAAAAGCAAGAGAGAGCTCGTGGAACAAACACTGCAGATTTCTCTATAAATTCAAGCATCCAAGCTTCAAGATTAAGACCAAAAGATTCAAGAACAGACTCAAAAGCCTTTGAATTCAAGTATAAGTCAAGATCAAATCCACAAATCAAGTTCAAATTTAAGATCAAGTTCGGAGCCCTTAAATTTATATTTGAAAAGTCTAATCAGAGAATTCATTGAGATTGTAATACTCACGTATTGAAATCAATAAAATAATTATTTTGATATTTTTCTTGTCCTAGTTATTAGTTTTTTTACTCAAATTTCATTGTCTAACAAATTCTGGCAATGCCTAATGGGACAATTTCTACCTTTCATCTCAATTTTTCTAACATCGAAGTTCAAGAACACTGAAATAAATTCCAACAAGGTCAATTCTCAATCGACTGCCTCTAAGCTTGCTAATTCTAAATTCTTTGCTGAAGTAGAAAACATCCTTGGTGTTACTTTTGAAAGCTTTGGAGTTGTCACAAGGAGCAAAGCCAATACGCTAGGACAACAAACACACCAAGTGTCGTTTGCACCAGCTTTAATTTTTGGATCTTAAACCTCAAAAGGAACGAGGTCCCGTGCAAGTGCTTTAGAAGAAGGAAGTAATGTGGCAGAGACAATTAAGAAGACTCTAGTTCTACTTGAGCACTTTGGTTTGAAAAACTCTACCCCAAAGAACGATGGTTTCAACTAACGTATTATCTCCACTTATACTGCATAATTTGAGTACTTTGAATATCAACTTATGTGACAATTCGTGTTACTCTCTAACGTCTCTGATGATCAAGCAAACAATGATAACTGATGCCTCATTTATGAAGGAGGAGCTTGCAAACCTGACAAAGGCAACTGAAGGTTTAACTAAATATATGAAAAATCAAAATGCTCAGATTGATAAGTTGGTGGATAGGATGGATGGATTAATATATGGAGATTTTATCCATGCACTTGGAAATGCTACAGAAGTTCACGAGATAGAATATCCTATAAAACAAACACCACCAGCTAAGGAGGTACAAGTGTTTTATGAGAGAATGATCTGAATTGATCAGTTGAAAGAGTTTATTGAAGGGACATTCAAATACAAGTATGATGTTTCCACCAAGTCTTTACAAACATACAACAAGCCCTACATTGCAAGTACTGATATCTTTAAAATGTCCGCCGACTATCAACCCCCTAAATTTACAAAAATTGAGGGCAGAGGCAATCCAAAACAACATATAGTACAGTTTGTAGATACATGTAATAATATTGAAACCTACGATGACTATCTTTTCAAATAATTTATTTTTTCCCTAAAGAAAAATGCCTTTGATTAATTACACAGATCTTAAGCCTAATTTCATCGATAGTTGGGAGAAACTAGAGCATGAGTTCCTAAATTGTTTCTATAGCATAAGCTATAAAAATAACATGATAGAGCTCACAAATACTCTTCAAAGAAAGGATGAGTCAATCATTAACTTCATCAACGCTGGAGAAAAATATGCCGAAATTATAAAGATAGGATCAGTGAAACTTCTGCGATAGATATATGCATCCAAGGAATATATTGAGAGCTTCTCTATATCTTGCAAGTCATAAACCAAAATCCCTTGAAGAGTTAGCAATTCGTGCTCACTACATTGAGTTGAGCATATCTTCTATTGAAAAGGGAGTGGTGCCTATCCATGATCCTCGAAGGGGAAAAGATAAGTAGAAACCCAGAAGATAGATCAAGTTTGTACCCAAAAATGACAACAAAGAATCCATGATGTCGATGTATCTCCTATAAAGTTCACCGCAAAGGTGACTTCTAGAGCATGCCTAAATTTGAAGTTGACCTTGAAAGAGATAAAAGAAAAGGAATACCCTTCCTTGATTCTAATATTGATGACTTTTTTAATAAACTTCTTAGGCATAGGCTCATTGATCTACATGAAATGAAGTAGCCCGACGAGGCCAGAAATATTAATGACCCAAACTATTGCAAATATCATAGGCTAGTGGGTCACTCTCTCGAGAAATATTTTGTCTTCAAAGACAAAATCATACAATTGGCAATAAGAAGATGATCTTCTTTGAGGAAGAGAATGTCAGTTCTCATCAAATCTCTATTACTTTTAACTTGCTCGATTCAATTTTAATACGCTTTGAGGAGCATAAGAAGGAACCACTAAAGCATAACAAGTATGTAGTTGTTAAAGGAGATGATGAAGGTCCGATCATGGTGACTAGGCGAAGATGCAAAAAGATGAGTCTTGTTATACCCCCGTTTTACCAAAAAGATTTATTTTAAATTTTAAAAAGGGTTTTATTATTAAGTGACAAAAGAATACAATTTGTTTCAAAAATAAATTTTAATAATCAAAATTCAGAGTCGCCACTTGGCATAATCTGGTATGCCAAGTCACCTTTAGAAATTCCTTTTCAAAATGATTTTTGACTATTTCATAACTGGTCCACGAACAGAGATTCTGGTTAAGGAATTCTGTTGACCGAGGGAAAGGTATTAGGCACCCCTCAGTCCCGAGGTTCGATCACAGTCACTTCGTGGAGTGTATCGGCTAGCATGTCATAATAAAATACATAAACCAAACAAAAAACACATAAAACACAAAACAAACAATCAAACAGTCAAAATCTCCAAAATAATGTCCAGTCCAATTTATTACAAATCGAAATAAAAAATGCTGAAATTAAAACCTAAACTATTCTACCTATCCTACACTATGCTTTACCCGATGCCTCGAACATTGACCACGAATGTCCTTCGCGTACAAGATACTTTGAGGCGTTCTGCAGTGAATACGTACAATGTGTCTCGGACCATTTTTTGGTGAATTAGTATAATATGTCTCGAGGCATTCCCCGGCCAAATAAGTACATTGATATAAATGCGGTAAACAAAGCCATTCAACAAATATTCCACAATCCACAAGATCTAATTTTGCCTACCCGAGCCTACCATTTGTCTACCCAATTCGGCCTATCATGATTCATGACATTATCACATTCAACGACATCAATGAATCAAAAGAACTAATACTTGCTTTTTATTAAAATTCAATTTTCCATCCCAAATTCCTGATTTTAATTCTCAAAATCCATAACCAAAGAACGAATCAAAACTAACAACTATTCGTCACCAAAACAGATCAACCAAGACATAATATTTTATTTAATGCATCGAATATCACAAATAATGAAATTAAAAGAGAAAAAGAGTAGAAGAGGACCTCAATATAAATCTTTTAAGATTTAGTATTACTCGTGTAAAGAGACAGAATTTATGTCCGAGAAACTCTATTTGAACCTCAACTGAAAAACCCGCAACACGAACGAACCCAGAAATGTATCATTCAAGAAAGGACAATGTAGTGGCAGACGCCCTTAGTAGGTTGTCTATGGGTAGTGTTGTTCATGTTGAGAATGATAAGAAAAAGTTAGTTAAGGAGGTTCATCAGCTTGCTAGGTTAGGTGTTCGGTTGGTTGATTCAGCTAAGGGTAGTAAATGGGTTCAGAATAGTTCAGAATCTTCTTTGGTTGCTGAAGTGAAAGAAAATAAAGGTAAGTATTCTAGTTTAGTTAAGTTGAAGGAATCAGTTAGGGATCAAAAAGTAGAGGTTTTCTCCCAAGGGGGAGATGGTGTGTTGCGATGTCAGGGTAGACTATGTGTGCCGTATGTAGATGGTTTGAGACAGTGAATCCTTTCAGAAATGCATGGTGCAAGTTATTATATACACTCAAGATCCACTAAGATGTGTTATGATTTGCAAGAAATCTATTGGTGGAATGATATGGAGAGGGATATTACTGAATTTGTAGCTAAGTGTTCTAATTTTCAGCAGGTGAAAGTCAAACACTAGAGGCATAGTGTTCAATGTAGGAGTTAAACATTCCTACTTGGAAGTGGGAAGAGGTGACCATAGATTTTGTGATAGGGTTACCCCGTTCGTATCGTCCGCGTGATTCGATTTAGGTTATTGTAGACAGAATGACCAAATCAACCCACTTCTTTCCAGTACATACTTTGTATTCAGCTGAGGATTATGCTAAGATCTATATAATAGAGTTGGTTAGGTTGTATACAGTCCCATTGTCTATCATTTAAGATAGAGGTACTCAGTTTACCTCTCATTTTTGAAAAGCTTTTCAGAAGGGTCTTGGTACCCAAGTTTATCTCAGTATAACTTTTTATCCTCAGAAAGATGATCAGGCATAGAGGACCATTCAAACCTTAGAGTACATGTTGAGAGAATGTGTTCTTGACTTTAAGGGTAGTTGAGATGATATCTTACCATTGATCGAGTTTTCCTACAATAACAGTCATCACTCCAGTATTCAGATGGCTCTATTTGAGGCTCTCTATAGGAGGAGATATAGATCTGCTAGTGTTTAGTCAGAGGTAGGTGACACTACTTTGATAGGGCAAGATTCCATGTTTGATGCAATGAAAAAGGTTCATTTAATCAGGGAGAGGCTTAAGATAACCCAAAGTTGATAGAAATCCTATGTAGATGTATGGAGAAGAGATCTAGATTTTGAGGTTAGTGACCTGGTCTATTTGAAAATCTCTCCCATTAAGGGAGTGAAAATATTTGGTTAGAAAGCGAATCTTAGTTCCTGATATGTTGGCCTTTATAGAATCTTGAGTCATTTTGGGAAGGTGAGGTATGAGATTGAGTTGCCTGCAGATTTGACATCCGTGCATCTAGTGTTTCATGTCCCCTTATTAAAGAAGTGTATTGGTGATCCAGCTATTATAGTTCCTTTAGAAAACACAGATGTTCAGGATAGTCTTTCTTACGAAGATATCCCAGTTGAGATCCTTGATCTCCAGATTCGAAGACTAAGAAACAAACAAGTTCCCTTGGTCAATGTTCTTTGGCGAGATCAGTCTGTTGAGGAAGCAACCTGGTAAGAAGAAACAGATATGCGTATCAAGTACCCACATATTTTCTCCGCGAATTCAGACACAACTTAAGGTAACAATTTTCTTTAGATTATCTCTTTTCCATTCTCAGTTCCAGTTATATATAATCATCTTCATGTCATTTCTTCCATTCACGAATCAGTTCAATCATGTAATCATATTTTCAGTTATGCTTGTTCGGTATTCTCAGCTTAATTAGTCTCTTTCGAGGATGAATGCTCCCAAGGGGGAGATATTGTAATACCCCATATTTTTCTTAGTTCAGTTCAACTCTTAGTGCATGCATAAGAGGCTTAAAATCTAAAAATTTTACTAAGTGTTGAGGACTTAGTCATATTTTTTGCCTCTTAACTTTGTGAATTTTTAAATTGGTCTTCCCAACCCCGAGACGTAAGTTTTTGAGTTAATTCATGTTTAGGGGTGTAAGGGGCATGTCTCGAAAGTTTTGAGTTGTTTGGACGAGGATTGGGGCACGTTTGGATTTTGATTCTAGAACCTCACGGCGATAGGTGGGTATAGCGGTGAGACTATAATTGCATCATGGTGATGTGTTAAATTGCATTACAGTTGTAAATTTAAATTATTGAGGGGCAGTTACATCTTTTTCCTTCAACCCAATTCGTAAATACACGAGATTAAGTTTCAGTTAACGCATTATTTGCCCATTCTCCTTCATGCTTCTCTCAAAGAAACGCTAACCTTCTCCCAATAACATCTAATACGATTACATTCTCTTCAAGATAAGCCAAGAATCTAAATTCCGAATCCGAGAATTTTCAAGAAAGCTTTAAAGATCATCTCCAAGGATTTCAAGGTCAATATTTCTCCACCAAGTCAAGTCTATTAGGTATTTTGGGTTATGAACAAGGATACTTTTTCATCCTTGTTCCCAAAACTTGTTTTAAATTAAGACTATATGAATTGCAAATTGGGGTTCATACCCAAACTATCATATTTTGAGTTTATGAAGTTTTAGTGATTTAAGTATTGATGTGAATATTTATTCTCATCTATTTATACTTTGACTTGAAGATTTATTTTATGAATTGAATTTCGTTATCTTGACTTGATATTGTTGAAAGATTTCAAGATGATTATTGAGAATGAATCTTTATTGTAAAATTCTAGGAATTTTACATATGCTCTAAACCCCAAGTATGAGTTTTGAGATTTCAAGAATACTATGATATTAAGCTTATTTGATAATTTTATACCAAGACTTAAAGTAAAGATTGATTTTTTGATCCTAAGCTAAGACGTGGAATCCACGTTTGTTTATCCTTATTTTGATTTAAAGTAAAGAGAAACATGACTGGGTTTTATTATAAGAACTCCTGTGCTATTTTAAGGTGGATTTCCTAAAGTATGAGCATATAAATAATATGGGAGTAGTATTTAGCATCGAGTTAGGTACGAGTCCAAGGTCACATGCCCCAGAACTATGTGCCACCATAGGTTTAAGTCCTAATATGGGTTAAGTATAGTGATCATTTAAGTTAAGGTTCTATTTCAATGGTAAGGATAGAACAACTCTCCCGAACATGGTTAAGATGTTGGACTCCATGATAGCTCACATGACTTATGTCGGTTAGAAGAACCTCCCTAAGGAAGAATAAAAGTAAAGTTTTTAGACCGAAGTGTTATGGCTCACAAAGTTTATCCTTATGCTTTATTTCTCATGTTTATTATTTTACAGTCTTTGTTTTATTCAAGCCCAAAGTGAGTCATTTACAATTAGCATGCATTATTTGAAAATCTATGTGCATATTGAGTAATTGTTTTACTTTTGAATTCACCCATATATACTCAGCACATTCCAGAGGTACTGATCCACATATATGTCTATGTGCTACACTATTTTACAATGTAGGTTTTGGTGCTCAGTTCTAGCAGCATGATTGATTACGAGCATCTCCACCTACACCTCAACTCTTGATTAGTCCTCATAGTTCGAGGACCCATTCTACCAGATTTCGATATTGATGAAATGTTTTAGTTATTTGATTTCTGTTAAGTTCGGGTCAGCTGAGGGTTATCCCAGTGGCTCTCTAGTTAGAAGTAGAGACTTATCCGACTATTTTCTGTTTTAGATTCAAAAGTGTTTGTTTTTAAGATTTTCAAGTTCAAGACTTTCATTTGAGATATTAATTCAGTAATGTTAAGATTTTCGAGTTCAAGACTTTTATTTGAGATATTAATTCAGTTATGTTAAGATTTCATATGTCAAGTTTACCTTTATCATGAGTTCCAAGTTTAGAAGACTTAAAGGTTAAGCTTGAGACTACTCGTAGTCTTGAGAAGTGTGTGATATCTAGTGTGTACTTCTGGGATGTTACACTATACCTATGCACATAAATCAACTCAACCATTAGCGACTATAACCTATTGTCTATACCAAAACATCAATTCGATTTAACATTTAGGCACTCAAACCTATTTAGCCATTTAAACCACTAAGGTTACAATTCAAATCAACATATGGCCAACAAGGCCTTCATGAAACCATTTACCAACAATTTAAATTATTAGCCCAATTCCTTATTTCAAATCATAGCTTCAATTTAATTTATGGTCACCAAGACCCTTACAAACCATTCATCCTTCAGTAGCGTTCTTATACCAAACTTAGTTCAAAACACAAATCAACATGTGACTAGTTTATTCTCTTAGACATTTTCACGAACATATTGTGGACATATCATTATCAAGACCAAAACCAAGGTAAGAACTATCAAATTTAGGTTTATCCGTGACCCATTTATTAAATCAAAATTACCAAGCACCTACATATGTAAACCATCATAAAAAACATGTATACACACAATTTAAACTAAGAGTAAACAATACTCAACCATATGCAACCAAAATCCTCAACATTGATTTTCAAAACCACCCTTATTGATTCATAAATAAAGCTTTAAACACATGTTTTTCATGAATTAACAATGAGGGAAGAGTCACATGCCTTATTCACAAAGATTCACGGAGAGACTTTGATTCTCTTGCCTCTAGATGACCCTCTTGATGAAACCCTAGCCAATCTTCTTAAGAGAGTTATGGAGAGTGTTTAGGATGTGTTTTGATCTTTCCAAGTGAAAAATAAAGGTCCAAATAATATTATAAGACATGGGTATTAAGGGTTTTGGGATGGGAAATTTTTAAAATATCCTCAGCTTAAAAGCTGAAAAATATGCGTAGGAGGGTACGACTTGTCCCCCTAACTCATACACACAAAATACGAGTGGTACTGACTAATCGTACCCTAGACATAATGTTGGACACCATATTCTATCCATCAGACTCCTTAATCTAAACCTTACCCACATCATACGACAAGTACCCTCAAACCGTACCCTAAGCAGAATCCTCTAGGCTAGGCTTTGGAAATCATACAATTTGGCATTATACTTCTCATGCCCTAACATAAGACTAGTATAATGTCCATTAATACCTTGGACAGATAGTAACCAAACCCATATGACCAAGACCCCTAAACCGTATCCACTCCATACGAGTGGTATGACGTAGTCGTATGATGCACAAAATATTCAAGGCTCAAAAATTTTGCAAGGTCCAAAACTCAGGGTGTTTAAGAAGTTAAACTCTTGCATCTTAAGTTGACCGTTGAATAAGTACATTGATAAAAAGGGACTATACTTAAAGTCGTACTTGTCGGTTCTCAAGGTGACGGAGGCGAAGTTAAACTCTCACACCTTAAGCCGACTGTTGCAAAAGTACATTAGTGAAAAGGGATCATACTTGAAGCCTACCTTGTTAAGTCTCATGTTGTTGGAGTAGAACTTAAACTCTCGCACCTTAGGCTAACCACTACCTAAGTACATAGATAAAAAAGACCATACTTGAAGCCAAACTTGTCAAGTCTCAAGGTGACAGAGTTAAGTTAAACTCTCGCACCTTAAGTTGATCATTGTATAAGTACATGGTCAAAAATGGACCATACTTGAAGCCAAACTTGTAATATCTCAAGGTGACGGAGGCGAAGTTAAACTCTCTCGCCTTAAGCTGACTATTGCATAAGCGTGTTATTGAAAGAGACCCAACTTAAAGCCGTACTTGTCAGGTCTCAAGGTGACGGTGGGGAAGTTAAGCTCTCGTATCTCAAACTGACCCATCGTGAATTTCATTCATTTCAATCCTATGAAAAGGTAGAGAAAAAGACAATACAAATAAAACATAAAATAAAGAGATGATGTTACCTATCAGAACGTTTAAAACTCAAAAGTCATACATCACTAACTTGGATTGAGATAAGATATTTTTGCGAGAATGAAGCCCTAAAATTTGAGTTTGTGTAAATCAAATATCCTTTGATTGTGATGTTTCAACATCAAGATATAAATTATTTGGTGAGGCGACATAAATCTAAAACTCTCTATCGGACAGAATCTAGGGTCAAATTCTAAAAATCATCTAAAATGATTTCAGAGGTCCTAAATTTCAAATTTTTGATATATGGTAGATTATGTGTTTAGTTTTTACAGAACTAGGTGAATCATGATTTAGATACTCCCACATTTAGATATAATTTTTTTGTGTCATTGCGAAAATCTGAAATTGTTGGAGTATCAAAACCAATGTTAATTTCGGGATAATATCTGAAAAATTTCAAAGGTACTAAATTATGAATTTTGGATATGTTCTAGTTCTTTGTACCTAGTTTCAAAAGCACTAAGAGGCACATGATTTCATCATTCCTTCTTCAAGATATGAAAGTTTTAGTAAAGACGCGTAGATATGAAATTTTCAGCTTGATAAAATTCAAGGCTAACTTCAAAAAAGTTTCTAGAATTATATTGAAGGATTTTAAGTCTGAATTTAGGATATGTTGTAGATCTCAAAGTCTAGTTTTTGAAAAATTAAATCATTCATGATTTTGATATTTTTACTATTATATATAAATTTTCTATCACTAACATATTGAGCTAGAAAAAATAATGAAAATTAAAAGAAGAAGAAAATAATTATCTAACATTATGCTTACTTGGTGTGGATCACAATGCTCTAATTGATGGAAGAATAACTGAAAGCTTGCCCCTATTATAGAGGGTAGTAAGGGTGGTATATTCCTAAATTGAGGTTATTTGGTGTTACAATTCTAGAAGAAAAGAGGGATTGTTCCTAGTTCAATTAGAAGAATTTCCAATGAGGAAATTATTGTAAAGTTCTAATCAACGTGGAGTTACAACAGTTAAATTCCTAAAATAAATGAATTTGCTAAGTCCGTGAAGATTGATGCCAAGTCCATATTGAAGTAGGATTCACTTGGACGCATGGATCCCCTCCAATTAATGAATACAATCTTTTAAGAATTCACGTAAGGATGTTAATGATAATTATTATGATTATTATATTATTATTATGGTACTCAATAGTAATAGAATTGAGTAATGTTTCTAATTTTTGGGTTATTCGATTACACATATGAATTATTATTGAATTCATTTAAATCATCAAGTTGACATGTCTTGTCTACAAAGAAATAAATACTTCAACAAGCCTTGAAGTGGAGCCATTTGTGATCACATAAATTTAAAATATATTAGTTCAAATAAATATTTTGGATTAATATAATTACATTAATTATTTAAATCTAAATAAATATGAATTTACTTAAAATCTTATTTTTATTGGGCTAGTCCATTGATGTGGGCTACAAATGATGAGTCCACTTTGTTAAGCTCAAAATGTCATCTTATTCTAGAGGGCCAAATTGGTGCCACGTGTCAAATGATGTGGCATGCCAAGTCAAGTGGAGAAGACAATAGGACAGTAACACATATCAAAATGATACAATATGCCTAGTGAAATCAAAGGCCCATAAAAATATCGTCATGTCACTTAAATCTGAGTGGTCAAAAGAAGTTCATCTTCACCACGACTCTTTACTTACTATAACTCTAAATAGAGGTCTCATAATTCAAAAAAAAAATCTAACAAAAAGCAAGAGAGATTGTGGATCAAACGCTACAGATTTCTCTACAAATTCAAGCATTCAAACTTCAAGATCAAGACCACAAGATTCAAAAATAAGCTCAAAAGCCCTTGAATTCAAGTATAAGTCAAGATCAAATCCATCAAATCCATAAATCAAGTTCAAATTCAAGATCAAGCTCGAAGACTTTAAATTTATATTTGAAAAGGAGAATCAGAATATTCATAGAGATTGTAACACTCACATATTGAAATCAATAAAATAATTTTTGCAATATTTTTCTTATTTCAATTATTATTTTCTCAAATCGAACCTTATTGTCTAATAATATAAAATCAGAAATTTTTATTCTTTATCAGAAATTTCAAATTTAAACTAGAAAAAAGTCAGTCCTTGAATATGGATATTTTACCCTTCATAATGGGACTTACCGGAGAATCTAAATTTGAGGGAACCCAAACCAAGAAAAAGAAGCACCGATCTACGGCTGTGAAAATTCTCTCTTTAAAACTTAACAAAAGGAGTTGAGTAGAAACAACTAAATCAATTTAATCTATTTTAAGACTTGTGAAGTTTTGATGATTGACATAAGGTCATAGAACCAGTAAATGATTCATGAAAAACTGCTTCAAAAGAGTTCAACATATAAGAGAACTTTGTTACTTACTGAAAGAAAATTTATTATTTGACTACAACACTCAAGAATAGAGTCCAAGAAGCATGAGAGTCTTTGTGGAATTGAAAGTCTACTTGGTTGTGAAGATCAATAGAAGTTATAAATATTCAAGGACTTTCAATAAAAAATTGAGGCACATATTGTAACACACATACTTAATTACGTGCATTAGTCATGGTTATATGTGTTGGAGTATATGTATTGATCCTAAGTTAGGTATATATGAGTTTAAGTATGAGTATTGACTATTTTGAGATGGTTTCAAGTGTATAGTTTGATTATATGTGTATAGGAATCGACTTTGTTTATACCGGAATTTGTCCGTCGATGGTTCCATACGAAGGTTATTGAATAAGCTTTCCAACGATATAAAGATTTCCAAAAACAGATAAGTTTTGGATATAATCGACCATGTTCGAAACTATAAAATGGTGGCCGGGATATTGTGAATAGTAAATGTGCAGGAAAATTTCCTGCACACAAACTACTGAGGCCTGCCAGTTTTTTTGGGTCAACTTTGAACGATCATAACTCTCTTAATATAATAAACTGGGAGAGCTACGACCTATCAAAAGAAATATCTTTGAGTCTTCTTTCCAATGCAATTAGTTTCATCCAAATCCAACGTCTGAGTAAGGAGTTATACTCGTTTTACTTCAGCCTCTCAAAATAGATTTTTACGGTCAACTTCAAACGATCATAACTCCTTGTACAGGCTGAACTGGGTGGCCTACTTTATGTGAAATGAAATCCCTTTGAATTATCTATCCAACTATACCAATTTCACCCAAATCCGATATCGGAGCAAAGAGTTATGGTCCATTTACTTTAGCCTATCAAAACAGTCCACCATGGACAGATTCAGATTTACTTATAATTTTAAGGGCAATATGGTCATTTTCCAACACATCATGGACGAAAATTGGTCATTATATACATATACTTAGCCTCATATCCATCATTTATCATCCAATTATTGAAGAATAAGGAACCCTAGCCTAATTTCAACTCCAATTATCTTGTGATTCAACCGTAGAAAGTCCAAATTGATTCCGTAGTTGTGTTCACCGTCTCGCGGGCTTCGAGAAGCACCCCTTATTTGCGCCAACAGGACTTCGAAATCAAAAGGGCCATTTTATGGTAAGGATGTAAATTATGTTGGTGTTATTTATATGGATATGTATATATATATATATATGCATGTGAGCATAAGAAATATGTTATTTGATTGTTGTTGAAAGATGATTGGGAAATGATGTTGGATTATTCTTGTGCATGGTTGGATTATGTTGAATTGTGAAGGGATTTGGTGTGATGATATGGTATTAAAATGATGATTATATAAATATATACACATAAACCTATTGTTCAAGTTGGTTTTTGGAATGCTTTGCAAATATTGGTTGTATGGAATTATGGAATAGAATTGTGGTGTTGGGTTGCTAATACTAGATGTCAAACATTTCATTGTAGATAAGTGATTTGTAAAGGCGGGAAGTTGTGTTGAATTGGTAGCCGAATCTACAACGAGGTATGTAAAGCATACTCTAACGATGTTCTTTGGCATGAAAACACCAATGTTCCGTCAAGTAAGATTCCGAGGTTGTCCAAAAACATGTATTGTTCTACATTACCAACGAAGTTGTTTCCATTCTATAAAGTGTAAAAATGTTTCATTGATATACCAAAAGGCTCCTATTTCATTATTGTGATATTGATGATTCTGAAACACATTGTTGATGTACCAATGGGTCTTTATTACATCGTTATTGTATAGAAGGTCTATTACTTGATTCCTATTGATGTATCATTGTTCCAAAGGTACTCTATTGGCATGAACACTAATGTAATAATCTCAAAAGCTTTTGAACTAAGTTATTGGAAAGATCTCTTATATGTGTTACTTGATATACGTGTGGGTGGTATCCCAGGGGCATAAGCCTAGCATGGGTCGATCCTAGTTGATATGTACTGGGGGCAGCCTAATGGTCATAGTACGGTACAGTATTGATTATTGTTAGGTGGTTGGAGGTTCGGGAGGAGGAGGTAATGGCGAATGATAATTGTAAAGAATGAAATGAACGAATGTATACCGTTCCACAAATGTGTTTGAATTCAAGAACCCAATTCAGATTAATGATAATGTACATGATCCTAAAAGTGTTTATGAAGTGTGGTTCACTTCTATTATGATTTATTCACTTGCGTCTGATTTTCTTGATCCCCCATATCACATATGATTATTTACAGCTTTACATACTCAATACATATTTTGTATTGACGTCCCTCACGGGGGACCTGCATTTCATGCTGCAGGCAGAGGTGCTTCAGCTCATTCACAGCATAGATAGGAGCCAGGTCATACAACTATTTTTTGTGAGCTCCAGTTTGCTTCGGAGCTTTCCGAGTCGGTTCCTTATGTTTTGTTATTGTACAGGAGTCATGTGTGGGCGGGGGTTTGTCCCGACCCTAGTTATGTCATGTATATCCTAGAGGCTTTGTAGACATAAGGAAGGGTAAAGTCATGGATGTTTATATAGTGATGTTATATTTGTATATGTGGTGGTCCCAACGGCCAGGTATTACATATATATATATATATATATATATATATATATATTTGTGCATGTTGTGCTGATACAGGTAATTAGACCCTTCTATATGCAACGAAGTGCTGCCCAAATTTTTGGTGACATGTAAGTGAAAGTACAGGTGTTTGAACGGGTTCTCCCGGGCCTTCTCGGCTTTGGGTGCCAGTCCGGCCCGATGGGATTTTGGGGCGTGACAAAAGTGGTATTAGAGAAGTTCGTCCTAGTGAGTCTACAAAGCCGTGTCTATGTAGAGTCTTGTTTATCGGTGTGTTGTGCACCGCATCTATAAACAGGAGGCTATGGACATTTAGGAATTGTTTCTTTTCTTCATGTCTTAGATCGTGCGCTAGAGCTTATATTGTATATGAAGTCATAGTTGACCACTGAATCAGTTTGTTTCTCTTATATTGTAAGCAAGTAGATGTGGCTGCCGGAGAGGGGACTAGTAAGTCACCCACTATACCAGCTAATCAAAGTGAGGCTCCAGCTGAGCATGCATCAGAAACTTCCCCCAGTCCGAAAGAAATAAGGGCGAGGAGAACTATATCCCCAGGGCCACCTATTAATGCTGTTCATCAAGATCTTAGAAATGCAGTGCAACTTTTGACTCGTATAGTTGCTGGGCAAGCTCAAGGGCAAGCCATTCCTACTGCAGGTCCTAGTGGTATAGATAGGGCGGCTAGTCTTCGAACACAGGATTTTCTTAAGATGGATTCGCCTACTTTTACCGGATTCGATCTTAACGAAGATCCACAGGACTTTATTGATCAGATCCACAGGGCCCTAGAGGTGATGCATGTATCGGGCAGAGAGACAGTGGAGTTAGCCGTGTATAGATTCAAAGGTGAGGCTATATATTGGTATAAAGACTGGAAATGGTCAAGGGGCATTGATACACCCCCAGCTACTTGGAAAGAGTTCAAAGAGGCATTTATTGATCATTATCTTCCATATGAGACTCGTCAGGCCCGTGCGGATTAGTTCTTAAATCTTCGACAGGGTAATACAAGTGTGAGGGAGTATAGTCTTTGATTTAATTCTTTGTCAAGATATGCTCCTAATGTTATAACTACTATGGATGACAGAGTTCATCAGTATGTGGATGGATTGGATCCGTATTTGGTTAGGGATTGTACTATTGCTGCACTGAATAAAGACATGGATATAGCTAGGATCCAAGCCTTTGCACAGAAAATTGAAGATCAGAGGCAAAGAAAAAGAACACAGGAATTTGAAAGCGGATCTTCTAAGAGGGCCAAATCTACAGGGCAATTTATGGCGCCACAGGGAGGTTTTAGACCTCAATTTTCTGCTAGACCACCTAGGCCATTATTTTCTTATTCTGCAGCTAGTGCTCCACCACAACATGAGGGGTTTAGAGGCAGTCAATTTGGGCAAAGAAGTGAGGGTCATAGTTTGCGATCAGTGGGTTATCATGGGCAAGGGAACATGAGCCAATCGAGACCTTCTTGAGAGCTATGTAATCGATGCGGAAAGCATCATATGGGCGTATGTCGAATGGGAATAAATGTTTGTTTTTGGTGCGGTATGACGGGGCATATGATGAGAGAATGCCCATAAAGGGGCGCAGGTGGCGTAGCACAACCTTCGGGATCAGCTGTTGCATCATCGTCACCGGTATCTTATTCTGGTAGGGGCGCACGATCTGCGGGTCAAGCTAGAAATGAAAAAAAGAGTCGCCAGTTCCAGCGGGACTCAGAATCATACTTATGCTTTAGCGGATCGACATAATCTAGAGGCTTCCCCAGATGTGGTTACAGGTACGTTGTCCATATTTTCATTTGATGTATATGCTCTAATTGATCCCGGTTCTACATTATCATATGTTACTCCTTTGGTTGCTGGAAAGTTCAAAAGAACCCCCGAATTGTTAGAAAAGCCGTTGGAAGTGTCTACCCCGGTTGGGGAATCTATTATTGCTAGAAGAGTTTATAAAGATTGTGTAGTAACTGTGTGTGGTCAAGACACGATGGCAAATCTTGTGGAACTAGAAATGGTAGATTTTGATGTTATAATGGGTATGGATTGGTTGGCGTCTTGCTATGCCAAAATTGACTGTTGTACGAAAAAGATGTATTTACATTTTCCTAATGAAGTAGTTATTGAATGGCAAGGTAAGATTGGCGCACCAAGAGGTAGATTTATTTCTTATTTCAAAGCGAGAAAAATGATTTCCAAGGGGTACATATATCATTTAGTTAGAGTAAGGGATACAGAAGCGGAGCCACCAACTCTTCACGTTGTTCCGGTGGTAAATGAATTTCCTGATGTATTTCCTGAAGATCTTCCAGGTTTGCCTCCTGAACAAGAAGTAGAGTTTGGTATTGATGTAATACCAAGCACCCAACCAATCTCCATTCCTCCGTATAGAATGGCCCCAGCAGAATTACGAGAATTGAAAGAGTAATTGAAAGATTTGCTAGAGAAGGGATTCATAAGGCCTAGTATGTCCCCCTGGGGAGCACCGGTGTTATTTGTGCGCAAAAAGGATGGATTGTTGAGGATGTGTATTGATTATCGACAATTGAATAAGGTGACTATTAAGAATAAATATCCTCTCCTAAGAATTGATGATTTATTTGATCAGTTACAGGGCGCCAAGTGCTTTTCTAAGATTGATTTGAGGTCAGGTTACCACCAAGTGAGGGTCAAAGAGAAGGATATACCCAAGACAGCTTTCCGAACATAGTATGGTCATTATGAGTTTCTAGTTATGTCATTTGGGCTAAGAAATGCACCTGTAGCTTTTATGGATTTGATGAATAGGGTGTTTAAGCCATTCCTGGATGTATTTATGATAGTTTTTATAGATGATATTCTAGTTTATTCTAGATCAGAAGAGGACCATGCCAATCACTTACGACAGGCATTGCAGACTCTTCGTGATTGTAAGCTTTATGCAAAGTTCTCTAAATGTGAGTTTTGGTTAAAGTCGGTGGCATTTTTGGGTCATATTGTATCTATTGAAGGGATAAAGGTTGATGCTCAAAAGATAGAAGCTGTGGAGAACTGGCTAAGGCCCACAACGCCTACGGAGATTCGTAGTTTTCTCGGGTTGGGTGGTTATTATAGAAGGTTTGTTAAAGACTTTTCTTCCATTTCAGCACCCTTAACCAAGCTAACCCATAAAGCATCCAAATTCCAATGAAATGATGCATGTGAGAAGAGTTTTCAAGATTTACAGAACAAGTTGATTTCTACACCCGTGTTGGTACTTCCAGAAGGCACCGAAGGGTATACCGTGTATTGTGATGCTTCCAGAATTGGTTTAGGATGTGTATTGATGCAGCATGGTAAGGTAATATCATATGCTGCTAGACAATTGCGGCCACATGAGAAGAATTATCCTACACATGATCTAGAGCTGGCAGCAGTTATTTTTGCTTTAAAGGTATGGCGCCACTACTTATACGGGGTTCATGTTGATATATATACAGACCATAAGAGCTTGCAATATATTTTTAATCAGAAGGATCTAAATTTAAGGCAACGGAGATGGCTTGAACTATTAAAGGACTATGATGTTGATATCTTGTACCATCCAGGGAAAGCAAATGTGGTAGCTGATGCGTTAAGTCGTAAGGCTATGATGGAGGCTATAGAAAGGCAAGGGATGATTAAAGATCTTCATCAATTAGCTAGTCCAGGAGTTCGTCTTCTCGAAACTCCGGATGAGGAGCTTATTGTGCATAATGTCGCGGAATCCTTATTAGTAGCTGAGGTGAAAGACAAGCAAGATGCAGATCCTATCTTATTACAGCTTAAGGAGAACGTTCAGAGTGGGGCGACCAAGGCATTTGAGCTTACGCGAGAAGGAGTACTTCAGTGCCAAAACCGATTGTGTGTGCCGGATGTAGACGGGCTAAGAAAGAAGATTATGACAGAGGCACATTTTTCAAGGTATTCCATTCATCCAGGATCAACCAAAATGTATCAAGATTTGAAGGATGTATATTGGTGGAATGACATGAAAAGGAACATCGCAGAATTTGTAGCTGAATGTCCAAATTGCCAACGAGTTAAAGTGGAACATCAAAAGTCGGGACGCTATATGCAATGCATAGATCTTTCAATTTGGAAGTGGGACATGATCAACATGGATTTTGTTATAGGTTTGCCCTGTACAGCTCGGAAATTTGATTCTATATGGGTGATTGTGGATAGGCTTACTAAATCCGCACATTTCTTACCCGTTAAGACCACTTACACAGTTGAAGAATATTCGAAGCTGTATGTTAAAGAAATAGTCCGATTACATGGAGTGCCAACTTCTATTATATCGGATCGGGGAACTAAATTTACCGCAAACTTTTGGAAGTCTTTCCAACGGAGTTTGGGAACACAAGTGAATCTGAGTACAGCTTTTCACCCTCAGACGGATGGACAAGCAGAGCGCACCATTCAAACACTTGAAGATATGCTACGAGCATGTGTTATAGATTTTAAAGGCAGTTGGGATGATCATTTACCTCTTATTGAGTTTGCCTACAATAATAGCTATCATTCAAGTATCAAAATGGCACCATATGAAGCTTTATATGGGAGGAAGTGTAGATCACCAATAGGATGGTTCGAAGCGGGTGAAACTCTTATGTTCGGACCGAATCTTGTGTATCAAGCCATAGAAAAAGTCAAGGTGATTCAACAACGGTTGAAAACAACCCAAAGTCGACACAAGTCATATGCGGATAGTAGAAGAAGAGGGCTAGAGTTTTCGTTAGGCAATTGGGTATTTTTGAAGGTATCGCCAATGAAAGGGGTGATGAGATTTGGCAAGAAAGGAAAGTTGAGTCCATGATATATAGTCCCATATAAGATTATTCGAAAATGTGGGAAAGTTTCTTATGAATTAGAGCTACCCTAGGAACTCTCATCAGTGCATCCAGTATTTCATGTATCGATGCTTCGAAAGTGTATCGGAGATCCGTCCCTTATTACTTCTACTGAAGATGTGCAAGTAACAGAAGATCTTACCTATGAGGAGATACCTATTGCTATATTAGATCATCAAGTTAAGAAGATGAGAAATAAAGAAGTAGCATCGGTGAAAGTACTTTGGAGAAATCAACAAAGGGAAGAGATTACATGGGAAGCAGAGAAAGCAATGAAATTGAAATACCCTTATTTGTTCAAAGGTGAAAAAAAAAGTGCAAGGAGTGGAACTGGGACACTAACAAGTAAGGTTTTACATATGCATAATATCTATATGATGACGTGAATATCAATTATGAATTCGAACTTGTTTCGGCTAAATAACTACATTCACATTCGAGGACGAATGTCCTTAAAGGGGGACAGATGTAACACTCCGTACTTAATTACGTGCATTAGCCATGGTTATATGTGTTGGAGTATATGTATTGATCCTAAGTTAGATATATATGAGTTTAAGTATGAGTATTAACTATTTTGAGATGGTTTCAAGTGTATAGTTTGATTATATGTGTATAGGAATCGACTTTGTTTATACCGGAATTTGCCCGTCGATGGTTCCATACGAAGGTTATTGAATAAGCTTTCCAATGATATAAAGATTTCCAAAAAAGGATAAGTTTCGGATATAATCGAGCACGTTCAAAATTATAAAACGGTGGTCGAGATATTGTGAATAGTAAATGTGCAGGAAAATTTCCTGCACACAAACTACTGAGGCCTGCCAGTTTTTTTGGGTCAACTTTGAATGATCATAACTCCCTTAATATAATGAACTGGGAGAGCTACGACCTATCAAAAGAAATATATTTGAGTCTTATTTCCAATGCAATTGGTTTCATCCAAATCCAACGTCTGAGTAAGGAGTTATACTCGTTTTACTTCAGCCTCTCAAAATAGATTTTTATGGTCAACTTCAAATGATCATAACTCCTTGTACAGGCCGAACTGGGTGGCCTACATTATGTGAAATGAAATCCCTTTGAATTATCTATCCAACTATACCAATTTCACCCAAATCCAATATCGGAGCAAAGAGTTATGGTCGATTTACTTTAGCCTACCAAAACAGTCCACCATGGACAAATTCGGATTTACTTAAAATTTTAAGGGCAATATGGTCATTTTCCATCACCTCATGGACGAAAATTGGTCATTATATACATATAATTAGCCTCATATCCATCATTTATCATCCAATTATTGAAGAATAAGGAACCCTAGCCTAATTTCAACTCCAATTATCTTGTGATTCAACCGTAGAAAGTCCAAATTGATTCCGTAGTTGTGTTCACCATCTCGAGGGCTTCGAGAAGCACCCCTTATTTGTGCCAACAGGACTTTAAAATCAAAAGGGCCATTTTATGGTAAGGATGTAAATTATGTTGGTGTTATTTATTTAGATATGTATATATATATATGCATGTGAGCATAAGAAGTATGTTATTTGACTGTTGTTGAAAGATGATTGGGAAATGATGTTGGATTATTCTTGTGCATGGTTGGATTATGTTAAATTGTGAAGGGATTTGGTGTGATGATATGGTATTGAAATGATGATTATATATATATATACATATAAACCTATTGTTCAAGTTGATTTTCGGAATGCTTTGTAAATATTGGTTGTATGGAATTATGGAAGAGAATTGTGGTGTTGGGTTGCTAATACTAGATGTCAAACATTTCATTATAGATAAGTGATTTGTAAAGGCGGGAAGTTGTGTTGAATTGGTAGCCGAATCTACAACGAGGTATGTAAAGCATACTCTAACGATGTTCTTTGGCATGAAAACACCAATGTTCCGTCAAGTAAGATTCCGAGGTTGTCCAAAAACATGTATTGTTCTACATTACCAATGAAGTTGTTTCCATTCTATAAAGTGTCAAAATGTTTCATTGATATACCAAAAGGCTCCTATTTCATTATTGTGATATTGATGATTCTGAAACACATTGTTGATGTATCCATGAGTCTTTATTACATCGTTATTGTATAGAAGGTCTATTACTTGATTCCTATTGATGTATCATTGTTCCAAAGGTACTATATTGGCATGAACACTAATGTAATAATCTCAAAAGCTTTTGAACTAAGTTATTGGAAAGATCTCTTATATGTGTTACTTGATATACGTGTGGGTGGTATCCCAGGGGCGTAATCCTAGCATGGGTCGATCCCAGTTGATATGTACTGGGGGCAGCCTAATGGTCACAGTACAGTACAGTATTGATTATTGTTAGGTGGTTGGAGGTTCGGGAGGAGGAGGTAATGGCGAATGATAATTGTAAAGAATGAAATGAACGAATGTATACCGTTCCACAAATGTGTTTGAATTCAAGAACCCAATTCAGATTAATGATAATGTACATGATCCTAAAAGTGTTTATGAAGCGTGGTTCACTTCTATTATGATTTATTCACTTGCTTCTGATTTTCTTGATCCCCCATATCACATATGATTATTTACAGCTTTACATACTCAGTACATATTTCGTACTGACGTCCCTCACGGGGGACCTGCATTTCATGCTGCAGGCATAGGTGCTTCAGCTCATTCACAGCATAGATAGGAGCCAGGTCATACAACTATTTTTTGTGAGCTCCAGTTTGCATTGGAGCTTTTCGAGTCGGTTCCTTATGTTTTGTTATTGTACAGGAGTCATGTGTGGGCGGGGGTTTGTCCCGACCCTAGTTATGTCATGTATATCCTAGAGGCTTTGTAGACATAAGGAAGGGTAAAGTCATGGATGTTTATATAGTGATGTTATATTTGTATATATGGTGGCCCCGACGGCCAAGTATTATATATATATATATTTGTGCGTGTTGTGCTGATACAGGTAATTAGACCCTTCTATATGCAACAAAGTGCTACCCAAATTTTTGGTGACATGTAAGTGAAAGTACAGGTATTTGAACGGGTTCTCCTGGGCCTTCTCGGCTTCGGGTGCCAGTCCGGCCCAATGGGATTTTGGGGCGTGACACATATACTGAGAGAAAAAATGTAGAACACAAGCAAACAAGTAAGAACAATATCTAAGAGAGTTCTACCTAGCCATCGAAGTGCAACCTAATACACTGAATAAGATTGAAGAACTTGTTTCATCCATGTGTCTAATAGTCTTCTATTCTAGTTAATATGTATTAGGAAGTTTATTGAGTTGTAATTTTCATGCTTTCTTAGTTCCAGTGTGTTATAAATTATTTTAGGAGTTTAGTCTTTTGAGTTGGGATAACTCAAAGACTTGGGAACATAAACCTTAGAGGTTTGTGTGTTCTTATGAAGTAGAGTTAGTTTCTAGGATTGTTGTAGTTTTATAATCTAATTTTCAAGTAGGAAAATTTGAAGTGGGTTTTAACAGTCTAGGGAGATTGTTGAATATTAGGAATTAGAGTTTATAATTTCTTAAGTTACAGAGTTTGTAATCATTTGTTGAGAGGCTCATCGTGTTTAGTTAAGTTGGGTTTAAATCTTATAAAGGTACAGGTCGTGGTCTTTTACACCTTTTATGAGCCAGGTATTTTCGACGTAAAAAAATTGTATTCATTATTTACTGTCTTTACTACTTATGTTGGAACATATTAGGCAACATGGTTCATCTGTAGGAAAAACTCAAGCATAACTCACGTGAGTTATTAGTATGTGTAGAAATATCAATTGGTATTAGGGCGGCGAGTTATCTTGTGAAGGCTTACACCTTAAGATAAGATCAAAATGAATTCTACACCTCCACTCAGACACGTGAGGGACAAGACATCAACCGGCCTCCATTATTCAATAAAAAGTACTACTCAGGGTAGAAAGAAAGAATGAAAGTTTTTTTTGCAAGTTGTGAACTATAAACTCTGGAACAGAGTCATTAATGGACCTTAGTACCTTATGAAGAATAATGTGAAAATAAGGATGTACTCAAAGAAAATGATGAGTATAATGCAGATGACTTCAAGCTTCTTGAAAAGGATGCAAAAGCTAAGTATATTCTTATTTGTGGACTTAGACCAGATGAATACAACAGGAACTCAAGTTGCACCACTGCAAAACAAATTTGGGACACCCTTATGAACGCATATTTTAGAAGAACATGCATACCTTTGAGAAAGATGAAGAAACTAAGAATAAGTCACTAGAATTAAAGGAGTCTGACATAGAAGAATCAGATTTGGATGATAAAAAGCTTGCCAAAAGCTTCAAAAAAAAATTTAAGAAACAAAAGTGATAGGACAAGAAAGGAACAAGTAGCATGTGTTGTTCCAATGATATGTCTTAAGTTGATTACTTCAAGTGTGAAAATATAGATCATGTGATAAAGGATTTTCCATTATGGGAAATTGAACGAAAAGTAAAAGAGCTGAAAAAGAGTTGAAGCTAAAAGAGAAATGTAACTCCAAAAGGAAGAAATCATTTGCTACAATGGCTGCATGAGGATCAAGATCAGAAGAATATGATGATAATAGAGTTAATGAAACTGTACTTATGGCTATAGGTGACTCAGATTTGAAAGAAAAAAAAAAGTAAAATCTGAGGTAAGTATACTTGATCTTAAAGATAAATTACATCTTTGTTCTAAGAAAACACTAATTTCCTTGATGAATAAACTAATTGATAATTTTCATAAGATCATATCTGATAGGGATCAATTATTCAGTGTTTTTTCAAGTCTAAAGTCACTGATATAGAAAATTGTACCTTAAAAGGAATAGTCCAGTCAACTTGGTTCATCTAATCTGGATGTAAAATTTAAAATCTTAAAATTGTCAATTACTAGAAAAAGAAAATGAGCCATGAGTGAAAATCATCAAAGAATTGAGTCTGAACTAAAACAAAAATAAGATGAATTATTTTATCAAAGAGAAAAGGTTAGAAATATAACTCAAGAAAACTCTAGGATAAAGCTTGATCTTGAAAGAGCAAACTGATGGACCAACTCATCTAGAATTGTTAATCATGTAAGTAGTAGTACTCAAAATGAGAGGACTGGCATAGATTTTTACAAAGAAACCATTTTCTATAAAGATTTATGTTATATTTGTGAAAAACTACTAAATATCCAAAAGCTACTGAAATTAGGAATAAAAACATAAAATTGGTTGAAAAGAAAATTTCTAGAACTAATAAGAGAAATAGGTACTCCAAACTGTTGCCAACATGGGTATAAAGAAATTTGATTCATCTATTTGATCATACGAAAGAACCCAAGCTTATCTGGGTACCTAAAACTAACCTTTGATTCAGTTGCAGGCAAAAG
Source organism: Capsicum baccatum var. pendulum (assembly GCA_030864225.1). NCBI lineage: Eukaryota > Viridiplantae > Streptophyta > Magnoliopsida > Solanales > Solanaceae > Capsicum > Capsicum baccatum. The sequence continues at coordinate 87,712,021 of CM061558.1, read as the reverse complement.
TGAGAGGAAGAAAGCAAAATTAGTACATACAAAGTTCTTGATCAAGACATATGACTGGAGATACATAAAAGTTTCTCTCAAAAAAGAGTGAAAAAGGTAGCATGTGAAGGATATTGTAGGATGAATATGTCGCCACTAAGATGAGTACGCTGGAACAAATTGTGTCACCCATTTCATCAAATAAACATGAGAAAAGTTCATTGATAGGGGAAACATCAAATCAATAAGCAAGGTCACCAAGCACATCATCGCTTGTTTACGAGAGTAACCCAATACTTCACATGAAAGGGCATTGAAAAGATTGAAAACCTTATGATAATGGAAACTATAGATGAAACATGTGGATGAACTTGGTCCATTGCAGGAATCTAATTGGGGATGAGTATGATTACATGAGTATCCCTCAATAATTTGTTAAAGAACACTGTACAAAATGCATATTAAGTTTAATTTTAGGCTCAATCTTGTAAATTTAGTTGAATGTCTCTATACCATTCTCAAGTTCAAGTAACTCATGAAATATAACATTATATTTTCCTATGTCACAAAAAAATGAATTAAAAATAGAAACAAGATCAATTATTGAAATACTGATTAAAGTATGTGTATGAAAAAATTTCAAATATTAAAAATGATTATAAAAAACTTATACCTCTTTCTTCTAAAATGACCAAAAGAGATTGACTCTTAAAATAACTTTATAGCCACCACTCTTTCAAAATAAGAAGTCCAAGATAATGATAACCTTTTTTTTAAATTGGCAGTCTCATCTCATCACACCCCTTCTCAAAGCCGAACTTGTTGATGATTTAGAAGTTGGTCATGTAAATAGTAATTTCGAGCGAGTAGCTACTATTAGAATTATAATTATTGACAAAGGTGCTCTTTTTGTGTATGATTAAGAAAAAATTGATATACCAAGTAAGGGGGAATTATGTGGGTTATTAATCAGGGGTAAGATGTTTATGAGACTGTTAATATTGCCAGGGGAGTAAAAGAATATGTACTGGGTGATCCCATAGTTGAACCATATCCATCTATTAGGCTCACTGTAGAAATGGATAATAGGATTGATAAACAAGGATGGATACTTAAGGTTTGGGTACTTGGGTTTGAAATATTTGTACCTATGAGATGGTTGAGGAACCTGGTTCTTTTATACCAATGGACAAAGCTAATGACAAAGTAACTATTACTATCTACAATAATTTTAAAATGGGTGTAATCTCATCTTAGAATGATTATTGACAATCACTATACAAGCTAAAGGACTAGACACTCTAAGGTTTGTGAACAGGATGTTGTATCTGTTTCTTCAAGAAGGTCTAATACTCTTTTGTAGCACTTAAGAGATACCTTGACTGCTAAAGATAAATGAGATTGTGGTACTTCATGTCTTTATCCTTGAGGCCTTGAATACGTTTCATCTATAATATATATTGAGAAGGATGCTATTACAGAGAAAAATTCATGTATTAAGGCTAAATAAAAAAAAAGGCTACAAATTCTGCAGCATACAAGGCTTTGACTGGCTCAAGAAAGATCCTCCTTCATCATCCCGTGCTCCAACTTCACCAAGTGTCCAATTATCCTATCCTTAGACTCTTTCCAACCTTTTTTACTCTTATCACAAGTTCTTTAATATTGTTTTAATTTTGTTAAAACTATTTGGTGCATTTTAGGAATGATCAATGAAAATGTTTGGTTTTAGTCTCTTGCTTCTGGATATTCCCTTATCTTTCCAAATACTTTGCTATATCTAACTGAGTCTTTGGCTTTTAAGTGTTTGTATAGATGATAGCCTAGTGGCCATGAGATTAAAATTTCTAACTTGAGAGGCTTGGTTTGTATAATTGTTGCATGTTGTTTATGCCAAAAGGGGAAATGTATATATTGTATAATATTTATAACCTATGATTCGGACCTGGTTCATTTAACGTATATCTTTTGATACTTTGTTTTGACTCTAAATTGATTGAAATGGGTTGAGAATAGTACACAAGGTGCATGAGTTTGTCATCACCAAAAAGGAGGAAATTATTGAGCTCGTGTATGTTTTGATAATTGACAAAGCAGTGGAACACGTACATGAAATAGGTTGATCAACATGTTCCTGCATCCAAAGTTTAACTTGTATAAGGATTTTTTGAAATAAAGAAAGTCTCAAAAAGAAAAGACCACAAGTCTGTACAAAGCATATTCAATATAGGAGTTAAAAAGGGTACAGACTCAAGCATCCAAGCAAAATGGGAGTCCTTGTCATGAAAGAGTTCTTACAGAGTTTAACAAACCATGTCCACATAAAGATTTCATAAATATTTAGGCTCAAGAATCAAAGAAGATGAGAGTCCTTGTCAAAGAAAATTTCTAATGGATTTATATATTTTGATGATTGACAAAGTGATGAACCAGGTACATGAAAAATGTTTCTATTACCTGTTCCATCATGCAGAATCCATGGTTCTTTGACATTCATATGATTGAAACAGTTTTCAATGATGTCAAAAGGGAGAAGATAAGGATTGTGCATATTTTATAATCTTTTTAACTAACCTAGCTCATTTAAGTGTTCTATGTTTTAGCTTTCATAGGTCAAGATATTTGTATTTAAATGGGATGCACAAGAGTATTGAGTTTTCATTCAAGTATTCCATACTTTAGTATTCACAGGTCAAGATGTTGATATTAAAATGAAATGGACAAGAGAATGAGTTTGTCATCATCAAAGGGAGAATTTGTTAAGACTTGTGAAGTTTTGATGATTGACAAGAGGCCATGGAACAAGTACGCATAGACGGTTTATGAAAAACTACCTCAAAAGAGTTCAACTTGAAAGAGGACTTTGTTACTTCAAATAAACATTAGGAGATCATTATGTGTGAAAAGCAAAGTTATTTTTTGACTACAACACTCAAGAAGAGAGTGCAAGAAGCATGGGAGTCCTTGTGGAATTAAAAGTCTACTTGGTTGTAAAGATCAATAGAGGTTATAAATATTCAAGGACTTTCAATACGAAATTGATGCACATATATTGAGAGGAAAAAGGTAGAACACGAGCAAACAAGTAAAAATAATATTTGAGAAAGTTCTACCTATCTATCGAAGTGCAACCTAATACACTAGACCTGATTGAAGAATTTATTTCATCCATGTGTCTAATAGTCTTCTATTCTAGTTAATATGTATTAGGAAGTTTATTGAGTTGTAATTTTCATGTTTTCTTAGTATCAGTGTGTTATGAACCGGTTTAGGAGTTTAGTCTTCGAGTTGGAATAACTCAAGGACTTAGGAACATAAAACTTGGGAGGTTTGTGTGTTTTTAGTAACTAGAGTTAGTTTCTAGGTTGATGTAGTTTTATAATATGATTTTTAAGTGGGGGAACTTGAAGTGGGTTTCAACAGTCTGGGAGATTGTTGAATATTAGGAATTAGAGTTCATAATTTCTTAGGTTACATAGTTTGTAATCTTTTGTTGAGAGGTTCGTTGTATTTAGTGAAGTTAAGGTTAAATCCTGTAGAGGTACAAGTCATGATCTTTTACACCTTTTGTGAGCCGGGTATTTTCCACGTAAAACTATCGTGTTTATTATCATTTATTGTCTTTGCTGCTTCTATTAGAACACATTAGGCAATCTAGTCCATCCGTAGGCAAAAACTGGACATAATTCACGTGAGTTATTAGAACGTCTAGAAATATTAGTCTCAAATTTTAAAAAATTAAATCAACTTCCAATGTTTCGTCCATAATACCATGAAGTTAGACCTATTTAAGTTTTTTAAAAAAAAAGATAAACTTGTGCTGTATAATGTTTTTCTTATTATTTGTAACATCCTTTTTTAAACAAAAATTATTTTGATATTTATTACTTGAGTCAAGAATCGTTCTAAAACAATCTCTCCATCTACCCTTTCTAGACTTCAATTGACACTGATGGAGGAAGTATTTAACCAAAAAGAAACATTTATTAAGATGTGGCAATTTATTTGCGAACCGACCGTTGATTAGCACACAATTACATCCAAATTAAATATTCTTTCGGTCCATTTTGATTATAGTATTTTTCTTAATTTATACATCCCTTAAGAAACTATTAGTAGGAAGAATTTTTCAAAAATTACGGCTATTGAACTGAGCACCTTTAGTAGTCTAAATCTTAAAGATTGAGGAAGAAGATGAATATGCAAGCTAAGAGATTGAGGGGTCGTTTGGTAGTGTAGTGTGTTAACAATAATAATGCATGCATTACACTTGTGTACTACTAATACTTTGTTTGATAGATATTTTTAGTTTATATATAATTAATGTTTGCATTAATTATATACTCTAGAGTGTAACGAGCTATGTATTATTAATACTGCAATTTTCTATGTATTAATAATATAGAACATTTCAACACATGCATTAACAGATAAAATGACAAATTTACCCCTCAAAATACATGCGAATTCCTTTGCCTACCATAATTCCATTTCTCAGTTCGCTTTTCCCACCATAATTTCCTCTCTTCTATGTACTTTTCATGGAAAGAGAAGTGATTTCTCCGTATTTTCTTCCTTCTTCCTAATCAAAACTTATTTACTTTTCTCCCCGAGATTAGTAATTCTATCAAACCTATATTTTTAGTTATCATTTGCTTTTCTACCCCTATTTCACAATTTCGATATAATTTTTTTAATACCAAAATCAGCGATTGAGTGTGCCAAGCATTTTGGAATGCTATCAAAGTACTTTGCTAAGTTTAGTCTAGCAAATAATAGCGAAAAACCCAGGCTTCATTCAGAGTGTGTCAACCATTTTTGTTTTTCGATTTCTTCCTCTTTAACTGGCCAATATTTCTATCAATTTTATTATTGAGCTTTTTGGATTTAGAGAAGAAGTGAAAATTGAGGGTTTCTTTTCTATGACAGTAGCTGTTGCTACTTCCTTCTACGCTTGAAAGAGAGTGTACACAAAAGCGTATTACAGTAAACAAACTTTTTTTTATTAAAGAATATGTAAATATATATTATTTTTAATACATCAAATTGGGTATTGTGTAAAGAATAATATTTGCATAACTAATACCAGTATTTGCAAGCATTGTTAGAAAAAATATTTTTAGTTATCTCAAAAATAAATTATACCATATTCTTTATTCTTTATTAGCTATTAGTCACCTTTAATACTCCCTATAATAGGCCATTCATTATTCCTTAAATGACCTTGTTGACCATCTTTCTTTATGAGGAATTTTTATGTTGACATTCATTTTGGCAAGTTGTCTTAAATGTCATTTCCTTGTGGCCATTCATTTCTATCCGTTGTTATATGGCTCTTTTGCTCCATATGTAGTGCTTATTTATTCACATATGTAAAGGTAGAAAAATGGAGGACAAAGATATAATTTTTTTAACTTTTCTTTTGTTGTGCTGGGTTTTTATTCATATGAATCTTTGTTAGTTTCTGTCTCCTAGTTTATATCAGAAGAGCTTGTTGAATCTTGAGGATACACCCACACCGGATGAAATATCCTTAAAGACAATGATAAAAGCATGTCTCAAGCTATGATAAATTCCAACAAGTGTTCGTGAAGAAAGTGTTTTTCGTAAGATTTACCACAAATATTAAGCATTATTCGTAGTCACTCTACCGAACTATCCTAAGATAGAAGAAGAAAGAAAATCTTATTCATTAGAAAATATCTATGAGAGAAATAAAAGTCCTAAACGGTCATATACAGAAAGGAGGTATTTATATGTCTAACTACTGTAACTACCTAACACAGATACACAAGTATTAAGAATCTGATTAGTTAGTTATTGGGCTTCAATAGCTTATTAGGCCATCCTTGTTTATGGGCTTCATATCCTTCAAACAACAGTAATAGTAAAAAGGTAAAAGGACAGAAATAGCACCTAAAGCTAAAATAATACCACAAAAATAGCACTCAAGATTAAATACCCTATAAATAGTTACAATCTAATTCCTGGTGATATCGCTAGCACAGGTAGAAAGTCGCTACATTTTTATCAGAGTTGTAATTTACGAGAAGATGAACCAAAAGTAAATTTGACTTCTATTCTTTACTTTGAACATAGGATTTGGGTGATACAGTTGAAGGTAGAGAGTTTCTACAGGTTTACTAATGACTTCATTCCCTTGGGTAATGTAAAATTGATTAAGCGAATTAGTATACCAAAACCTTCAAAGTCACTGATACAACATCAGTTAACACATCACTTATTCGCGCAATTTAAAGAACAGTGGAAATTTCATATTGTACAAGAAGCTCAAAAGGAGCAGAAACTGTCCTTTTTTTTCAAACTTCTAAACCATCGTTTCTTTACCTTTTTCGATACTTCAATTTTCCTTTCTCATTCCACAAATTTTGTATAAGATCTCCAAGCATTCAATTAGCTTCCTATAGTGTTTTTTTCATTGTAAATTTGCTTCAAATTGATACAAAATAATGACTTCAGCTTCAATTTTAATTTCAATAATAATAAAATAAGGAGGTGTATGAATATGCTATATGTGCTATATGTACCCCAAAACATGCACAAATTTCTCCCTATCCAGTTGAAAAGGTATATGCATGTGCTATTGTACTATATAAATTTGGGATAGGTACTGTACATGTTTGCACAAATTTTCTCTGTAAAAGGTGTATTTATCTGGTATATATACTGTATCAATATGGTATAACAGTGTATCAATCTAGTATAAAAGAGTATCAATTTAGTATATGGATACTACATATGCATGCATAGGTTTTCCTTCTCTCTTGCTATCAAAATATATCAATATGGTATAAAAGAGTATCAGTTGGGTATGGGGATCCCCTCTCTCTTTATTAAGAAGTGTATCAGTGTGGTATAAAAGTGTATCAATTGGGCATCAGGACTGCATGCGACCGACTGACTTCAATTGTTATAAATTGGGTCAAATGGCTAAAAGGGGAAATAAATTGGGCTGAATGGCTCTAATTGTCCACATTTTCAAATTGTGGGTCATTTGTTTTCAAAGTGATCAGCCCATGTCCTTTTTCCTACTAAAAAGATTAGTCCTTGTACTATTATGAGCCCATTTGGATATATTTAGAATTTGGTCAAATCAGATTTTAATCTCTTTTTTAGATTTTATAGGTGTTTGGTAAAATTAAAAATGCTTAAAAATCAAAAAACTAATTAAAAAATAAAAAGTGAGAAGCTGGGTACCCCCAGCTTTTTACTTTTTAGATTAAAATTCTTTTAGATTACACCAAAATATTTATCTTATCCCTTATATTTTCCTTCAATTTCAACAATACCCTAAACTTGTAGCCCTTAAATATATGATTTTTTTTCTTTTACTCTTTGCCACTTCTCTGTCTCTTCCCTCTAATTTTCTTTTCATCTTCTCCTTTGCTTTCAGCGAATCCGTCATTACATCGAATTTTAGATTAAAAATTTATATTAGAATTAAAAATTATAAATAATTCACCCTATTTATGGTGTCAAAAACCTTAAGGACTGTCACGACCCAAAAACAAGGGTCATGATGGCACTGTCGTAGCGTACTTGAAAAGTAAGCCTATCACTCAGACTGATACAAAGATAAAAGAAAGAAATAACCCAAGGTAAGGCTTCTAGAACAAATTCAAACCATACAAGTAATCATAACAATCAGAAAGAACTTATCCAAAATACCAATCATGCCCCAAACCAGGTGTCAATAGTGTAAGAACTACTAATACAATCCAGGAGTCAAATACATCAGAAAAATAACCACAAAGGAATAATATTTGTCTCTAAATACTAATAAAAACAAAACTACTATAGAAAGATAGAGGTGAACTCCGGACACAGGAATGCCTAACCGCTACCTTAAAAGCTCCAACAGTCGCCCAAGTCAACAAGCCGAGGCGCACTCGAGCTAGGACCTGTACCGTAAGGGTGCAGTAGGCATGAATACGGTCCACTTGTACTCAGTAGGTATCATAGGCCGACCAAAAAAAGTAGTAATAAAGCATACAAAATATACATTAAGGGCACGTCACCTGCAATCAGAAAATGTCCCACAACGGTAGCCCACACTACTTGAACTAACAATTCTAATATATCACATATATTACAACAACACACCAAGATAGAACATAAGTATGCATTATTTCACATATAAGTAGAACAAGGGAGAACATGTAGATACTAGATCATCAAATACAAGTAAAGAAAGGTAAGACAAATACATAGATGACAAGTCAATATGACAATACAACACAACATAAACACAATAAAGTAAGTGCAATTTATATGATGATGATGATGCACGAGGTCATCGCATAATCTCCGAAATCGTCACACAACCACCGTATAAACCTACGGAGGTAAGCCTCCCAACGCTGGACCCATGGGGGGTCATCAACCCGTATACAATCCACATATCTCATATCTCCTCCCTGGTACATCCCTCAAGGAGGGTTTTATAAGGCGTTACAATATCTCCTCCCCGACACTTCCCTCGGGGGGATTTATAAAAGGTGTTGCCAGTGTTTCTTAGTTATTACCGCGATGGTACCAATGTTTCATGAATGAGTATGATATGAGGATGTAATGCTCACAACCAATCACAATGAGTATTTTCACAACCAATTACAATGATATATTTTCGTAATTATATATTTCCACAACCACGTGAGTCAATGTTCACCCATTATTCCCGTTTCATCCATGAATTTCCACATGTCTCATATAACAATAATTATGTATATATCACAATACACCAATGATACCACTTTAGATATTTCAACAACGCAATATAATTATTCATATATATTTAAGCCTATCAACATCACATAGGACCTCACACAGTCACATATATCACATAATATCTCAATTTCAATAATTACATTACATATAGGCCCCCACACGAGCACAACACATAGATAGCCATTTTTCATGATTAGTTCCCACTTTTAACATGCATTTTGTATCATCATTTACTGCACAGCCCAGTCTGAAAGAGTTAAGCCATAACCTACCTCAAATGCAGAAATCGTTCCGCTACACTTTGAACCTACGATCTTACTTTTCATGAATGATCTCAAAATTAGCTAAGAACGTCGAATATTGAATCGACGCATCAAAACAAAATCAACGACGCCTATATTGACTACTTTTAGTTCAGAGTCAAAACGGACTTCCGAAATGGGTTTTCAAAAAAGAAGGGCAAAATCATAGCTTTACTCCAAAAACATGTTCTCCATATTTTTAGGAACCTATAGCTAAAAACTCAAATCAAAATCGAGACAAAAACAAGGTTTAAATTGAAGCAAAATTATTTTTAAGCTTTACCGGATAAAATCTTTAAAATTCGGTTAAAGTCAAGAATCAAAGTTGTTTCGAAGGTTACATTGCTGAAAAACTAGTAACTGTTTAATCAAGTGAAAAGGAGTAAAATTGGAGTTTTAAATCAAGCCTTAAGATTTTTGAGGTTTTTAGAAATTAATCAAGAAATTACTAAGAAAAAGGGTGAATTCTTACCTTAAATCCGTAATAGAATCAAGAAATAGATTATAATCTAGCTTCTCAAGCTCCCACAAGCTTCACTTTTAAGCTCTCACACTATTTTAGAGTTTAGCTCTCAAGAAGCAAGGTGAAAGAATGGCCAAAATGGACGTCAAAAAGAGGTAAAAATCTAGTATATATTGCAGAAAAATCTACAATTATTGCAGATTTTTCTAAGTCCAAACGGACTACGACGGGATGCTTGAGATTCTTTCGGAGACTCAATGGAAAAATTAAAATTTTGAAAAAAACTCAGTTTCACAAAGTTGACCCCCAAAATTCGAAATCATAATTTTTTAAATTGAGGATCGAAATGAGATTTAAAAGTTATAAAATCACACCAAACATGTTAATGCCCTAAAATCGACATTTCAAATCTGCTGGTAAAGTTGGATTTTCCATCCAAGGTCGTTTCGATCAAATGTGGATCCCACACCATATTTCTAATTTTTCCAACTTTTCGACCAATAGGTCGAAATGAGCTCGGGTGCATCAAAATTTGAACCGAAGTTCTACCTAACCTAAAATTGATATTTCAGAGCCATTGCCAGTCTGTTCAGCCATCTGTTGCATAGGTCAAAAGATATTCACATAAGTCTAAAATAAGACTCTCGAAGCCATCAAAACCATAATATCACATAAATGGCACCAAAATATATTGAAAACCATGTCAATCACCCCCACACCTTAGAAATACCATTATGCAACTACAGGGAGGGTTAAAATAATTCAATCACACAAAGTAACAAATTTCACATATTTCATCAAAGTTTTAGATCGTTACATCATCCACCAGTAAAAATCTAGTTCGACCTCGAACTAAGGCAAAGAAATACCTGAATCAAAAAGAGTTGGGGATAGGAACTGCGCATATCAGAGTTAACCTCCCAAGTAGTCTCACCTACAGGTTGATGTTGCCACTGAACCTTAACCACAGGGATTACTCTAGAGCACAACCACCTAACATCCCTAGCCAATATGGAGACCGGCTCCTCAAAAAAGACAACCGCTCATCTAACTGAACTAACTCCCAACGAATAACATAAGACTCATCCAGAATATAACGGCGAAGCATTAAAACATGAAAAACTGGATGAACAATTGATAGATCAGGGTCAAAGTCAACTTATAAGCCACATCACCAACTATCTAAAGAATCTCAAATGGAATAATATATCTGGGGCTAAGCTTGCCCCTCTTCCCAAACCTCATTACACCTTTCTAGGTGAAACTCAAAGGAAAATACGATCACCAATACAAAATCTCAAGGCATGAAGTCTACGATCAGCATAACACTTCTGCCTACTCTGAGCCACTCTAAGTCTATCCTAAATAATTCAGACTATGTCTAAAGACTCACTAAGAAAGTCCATACCTCGAAGTCTCACCTCTGAAGCATCAAACTAACCCACTGGGGAGTGACAACGCCTACCATACAATTCCTTAAAATGATCCATATCAATACTAGAATGATAGCTATTATTATATTCAAACTCTGCTAAAGCCAAATGTTGCTCCCACTAGCCACCAAAACTCATCACACATGCACGGAGCATATCCTTCGAAACCTGGATAGTCCGCTTTGACTAGCCATCAATCTGAGGGTGAAACGTTGTACTGAGATCTAGATGAGTACCCAACTCATCCTAAAAAGTCTTTCAAAAGTGAGATGTGAACACAGAACCTCGATCTAAAATAATGGGCACTGGCACACCATGCAGAGGCGAAGCCAGAATTTGAGGATTGGGGGTTCAAAATTGTAAATTATGTGGCTATTTTTCATTCTCAAACATATAATATAACAAACTATGAAAAAGTAAAAAAAATACACTACAAAAAAAATCAAATATAAGAAAGGGACCGCAACTTGTCGGGAGTTCTAGTATATAAACTTTAAGAAAAAATTAAAAAAATTAATAAATATATATTAAAAAAAGATAAAAAGTCTTAAACTCAATGATAAAAAATTAGTTTTTAATTATATTGTTATGCATTACAATAGACAAATAACTTAAAAAAAGGAGAGATAGAGGAGAAAGACAGTGTTTCCTATACGTACTAATCACTAGTGAAACAACTAATTTTGGTTTAGTTTGGTAATGGGTAACCTCTAAAGCAACACACTAGGCCTCATATGCTCGGTCTTCACCTGTTGACAACATAGGCAACGAACCATAAAATTCGTTACATCTTGCCTCATACCACCCCACTAGTAGTGTTGTCTCAAATAACGATACATTTCAGTCACATCTAGATGAATGAAATATCTGGAACAATGGACCTCCTCCAAGATCAACCTAATCTAATCAACCACTCTCGACACACAAACTCGGCCCCCAATCCTTAAAACTTTATCTGAATTATGTGACGTTTCCTTAACCTCCCCACTCAACACCTTATCTCAAATCAACCTCAATCCAACATCATCGACCTGATGAGCTTGAATCTGCTCCATCAAAGAAGATCTAGCCTCCACAAATGCCAAAACACACCAGGTGTCGAAATATTAAGCCTAACCATCTACTTAGCTAAAGACTGAACCTCAATGCCAAGAGTCTCTTGTACCATATCAAAAATAAATCAAATAAATGATAGATACTGTCTGGAAAACAAATACTAATAGTCTTTAAACAAACTCGTAGTCCGATAAGCCTCTACTACTAATAAAGAACTAGAGAGCTATTGGGACAAACCCCCAACTGACTCAAATTGGACTGAAAACAATAGTACATATACTAAAAAAAACTAAAAATCTGAGGAAGTAGGACCTCGAATCATGAGGACTCACCACTGTGGGATCGTAGATAAAGATGGTCGGACTACTCACGCTGCGGATACTCAGCACCAGGACCTACATTATGAGACAATATAGCACACAGACGTATATGTGGATCAGTACTTTGAGGATGTACTGAGAATATGGGGGTGCAATGCAATAAGTAAACAATATCATCAACTTTGTAGAAAACATGCGTGCTAATATAAATGACTCATATAGCTTGAGGAAAAACTGAAATCTGAATCTCATAAATCATGTATAATGAAGCATATAGTACAAATCTCGTGAGTCATTATTTTTACTTCTAAAATCTTTATTCTCTATCTTGTTCTTAAAACTTTGTAAGAAAGAGGAATCTTAAAACAATAGCTTTCAAAACTTATACTTTTATCTTATGGAGAATAAGGGACTTTTTTTAAACTTAGAGACTATAAGACTTTGGGACATATGGAATTTGGGCTTGGGAGTTTCTTCTAACCGACATAAAACATGTGATCTAGCATGAAGTCCAACGTCTTGCCTGCGTTGGGGAGAGTTGTTCTATCCTTGCCATCAGAATAGAACCTTAACTTGAGTGAACACTATATAGCCCACTATGGGTAAATCATAAACCTACGGTGGCACGTAGTTCTGGGGCATGAGACCTTGGAATCATACCCAACTCGGTGCTAAATACTACTCCCATATCTATTGCTCAGAACCTTTAGGAAATCCACATTAAAACAGCACAAGGGTTTATAATGAAAATCAATTATACTTCTCTTTACTTTAAATCATAAACTGTATGAATAATGTGGATTCTTATCTTTGCTTGGATCAATAGATCAACTTTCTTTATCAAAATTTGAACATAGCTAATCATGGGATGCTTACAACATAGTCATTCTTGAAGTGTCAACATACAAACTAGGGCTTAATGACCCATGCTTCAATTTCATGTCAAACACCATAAGGTTCATGCTTGATAATACAATTATTCATAATTCAACTTAAAATCTGGACAATATGATCATACGCATTAATTTTCGAAGGTAGACATGTAATTCAATATCCAAATCACTTAAAATCTCAAAATCATACAATTAAAAATATTGGGTATAAACCCTAACTTAAATTTCATGGGAAATCATACAAAACTCAACAATTTGTAATTTAAAGTAAGTTTTTGGGCACAAGGATGAAATATTTATCCTTATTCAAAACCCCACATACCTTAGATTAATAAACTCGGATGAACAACTTACGATCGAGATATTATTGGAACTCTTGAATGAGGGTTCTTGGAATTCTTACACTAAGAACTTGGAATCTTGACTTAATTTGGAGAATTGATGGAGAAATCTTGAGTTTCTTGGAGGAGAAGTATGATGAACTAGGGTTTTTATTTTGAAGAGCAAGAGGATTAGGGCATGAAGTACTTTGTTATGTAATTGATTTTATGTTTTTTTGGACGGATTGGGAGTGGGGTAATTGACCAAAATACCCCCATTTAACTCTTTACGAACTGAAAAAATGAAATATTTACGAATTGAGTGGCCAACGTAACGCGTCACTATCGCGGTGGCTAATTGGAAATTGACAACTGTGAACTGGGCAGACTCCGCGATGCAGAGCCATCGCGGTACCCCTTTGAAAATGCCATTTTGGTACCTGGTACGATGCACCGTTATTGCATTGAGCTTCTGGAAAGTGACAATTGGGAAATTGGGGTCCTCCGCGACGTGCCACCATTAGTCCCACTGAAATTTGACAATTTTTAAATAAACCCTCTCCGCGACGTGCTAAACACCATAATAATGGTATTTTACAACTAGAACTTAAATTATCCATAACTTCTTGCCCGGTTATCGGATTTAGGCGAATCGTATATCGTTGAATAGCTAATTCAATTTTCCACATAATAAAAAGTCAAAATTAGGAAAATTCTATATGATTTACACATTACTCACTTTGGAAGTCATCCTTTAATTTCTAGAGATAAAATTAGGCTTGAAGAAAGTTCGAGGTATCACACCTCTCCTGGATCAAAAGATGCATCAAGCTACCCATGCTAGTTGATTTCCTACTCAAGGCATCTGCAACTACATTAGCCTTACTTGGATGATAAAGAATGGTCAATTCATAATCCTTAAGCAACTCAAGCTAACGGCGCTGCCTCATATTAAGATCTCATTGGGTGAAGAGAAGTATTAAAGGCTAGGATGATTTGAGAAGATCTCACAACAGAATCCATGTCAGTAGTGCCTCCAAAACTTCAAGGTAAACACAATTGCGCATAATTCCAGATCATGGGTAAGATAATTTCTCTCATGAGGCTTCAACTGACGAAATGCATAAGCAATCACCTTACCTTCCTACATCAACAAAACATCCAATCCAATAGCTGAAGCATCACAAAAGATGGTAAAACCCACGCCCTTTCTGGGCAAAGTCAAGATAGGAGCTGAAATCAACAAATCCTTGAGCTTTTTAAAGATCGCCTCACAAGCATCAGACCACTAAAAAGAAATCTTTTTCTGGGTCAACTTGGCTAATGGAGCTGCAATGGATGAAAAATCATCAACAAAATACCTATAATAACCCGTTAAGCCAATAAAACTCTGAATCTCAGTGGGCAAAGTATGTCTAGCCCAATCATGAACAATGGCAACCTTAGCTAGATCAACCGTAATACCTTCTTTTAGTTACCACATGACCTAAGGAATAAACAGACTCCAACTAAAACTCACACTTAGAGAACTTAGCATACAACTTCTCATCCCTCAATCTCTGAAGCACAATCCACAAATGCTCCACATGATTAACCTCACTATTGGGATAACCCAGATATATCCTATAAATACAATAACAAAGAAGTCAAGACACAATAAGAACACCCAGTCCATAAACTCTATGAATGCGACAGGAGTATTGATTAACCCAAAGGACATGACCAAGAACTCATAATGACTATATCGAGTCAGAAAAGCTGTCTTCGGAATATCTAAAGCTCTAATCCTTAACTGATGATAACCGGACCTCAAATTAATCTTCAAAAACACCGTAGCACCCTGAAGCTGATCAAATAAATCATCGATTTGAGGAAGAGGATGCTTATTATTAACTGTCACCTTATTCAAATGTCGATAATCAATACACATCCACATTGACCCATTTTTTTCTTTACAAACAAGACAGGCGCACCATAAGGGGAAACACAAGGTCGGATAAATTCCTTATCCAATAAATCTTGCAACTGATCTTCTGGTTTCTTCAACTCTGCTGGAGCTATCCTATAAGGAGGAATAAAAATGGGTTTGGTACCCAGCTCAACATCAATAGCAAAATCAATATCTCGATCTTGAGGTATACCAGGCAAGTCCATAGGGAGCACATCCATAAACTCTCGGACAACACAAATAGAATCCAAGAAAGGAGGCAAAACAAAATTGGTGTCACGAATATAAGTCAAGTAAGATAAAAGACAGTGATTCGTGTATGCAACCAGCTTATGTGTGTTCATGAGAGGTATCAAAAGTGTGGTAAATGTGTCAAAAAATGTGCTTGTGAATTAAGTGTTGTAAAATATAAATGAGACCATAAGAAATCAACAAGAATATTAAAATGCATTAACATGTTAAGGATGCCATAATATACTTATTCTAGTGTTTAAACATATCAAAAAGTGCTCAAAAGTATGTATTTTTTATATATCAACAATTTTATTATTGCAGGAATTTCATAGTGACATGTTGAAGTTGTGTAGAAACATATTGAAAGTTGTTTACATGTACAGGAGTTTAGACATTCGCATGCTGAAAATTGTGTTAAACATGCTTAAAATTATAGAGAATGAACTAACATGCAAGAATTTAAAGCGAATGTGCTTAAGTTCTTAAAGTCTAATGTCTGGACAAGCTGAAATTATATCAGTAGTGCAGAAACATGCCAAAAAACGTATTGTCATGGTAAAGTGACTTAATTCATTATATTTGAAAACGTGATTTTAACATTTAAAAATAGTTTAGGCAGAAACAAACTTATCATGCCAAAGTTGATTGTTTTGTGATGTAAAATGCTTAAATCTAGTGCTTGATAGATTAAGAGTGTTAAATTCAACATGTTGAAAATTTAATAACATGCTAATATGCTATGTTAACGTACTTATATCCCAATTTTATGAGTCAATACACTAAGTAAGTAGTAATATGCTATCAATATGCTAATGCTTAATGTCAAATAATTTTGTGTCGTTTTTTAGTTAAAATAACAAACCGTAGAACATGATTTTCATATTAATTCTAAGTTTGTGCCTAAGTGATTCATGTAGCACATAATGCACGTAAAAATCCTAAGTCATGCCTACTATACCATTCATAGAGCACGTAAATCCCCGCCCTCCTAAGAAGTCCCCGAATTTATTATTATAATAATAAATTTCTTTACAAATATTACAAACCAAATACTAAGAAGCAAAGAAAAGAGATAAGAGAAAAAAAATGACTAATTACACTACATAATCTTTTAACATCCTGGCGACTCTTACATTTTTGAAACTTGCTAAACACGATGAAATAGTATGGCAAGCACAAAAGAATGATAGAACATTCGAACACATAGCTGACAAGCACGACACATTATTTCCTATAGACATATTTTTCTAGTTTTTCATGGCAAGATATAATAAACACACACAATTTAAAAATAATACATCGATTTGGGGACTTACCAGTGGAAAACAGTAAAGAAAGATAGCAATAAGAACAATAAAGTCAGGCACTTGTAACAGCGAAATATGCAATACGTTTTCAGTGATCTTTGAAGGAAAATCAAAACTCTTGAAAATATATATTTGCCTCGGATTAAAAGCCAGTAATTCTTTTTTTATTTTAGAGAGTAGTGATTGTAATGTCAAAAACTGTCTGTTAATGAAAAGAGAGGGGTTGTTATATAGTGGGAGGATTGTTGTATAAAAGGAAAAATATATTATGGCACAAATCACTTTCATAAATAAAGGGAATATATATATATATATATATATATATATATATATATATATATATATATATATATATATATATATATTTATATATCCGGACTAAATTAGGAAAGGGGGAATCAATTTAATGATAGGTTTACCATAACACATGTATCAATTAAGGAAAACACATATTCAATTCAATTTAGTCAAGGAAATTCGCGCAATCATCCTTCAAAAATTACCATAACTCAATGAATAAAATATATATGACATCTGTCCATACTAGGAGAAACAAGTGCTTACCATAATTAACATATCGTCACCAAATAGATAATTCAAAATCTTATCAAAATCACGTAATTAGTCCATAATTAACGGATTGTCATCAAAATAGAGAGTCCACAAATTTGTCAAAATAAAACAGTTAGACCATAATTAACAGAGCAACTTACCAAAAACACAACAATACATCTATTAGTACAAAACACATGCACATTTGTCTCAATTAGGGTTCGAGAAAGGAGAAGAATAACAAAACGTCTCATGAATTTTGCTAATTTCAAATCACTGATTGTTTTCTAAAGAAGAGTAGAAGAGGCTTTTAACACATGTTAACATAAAATTTTAAGTCATTATGTTGAAATTCCTAATGATGCTTTACCAATTCCAAATTTAAAGCCATGAAAAAACATAAAGAACAGGGAACAGCGAGGGAGATTAAACCATAGGAGACATCAAACCTGAAAATATTTATTTTAGACTCATTCGGAGGAGTGGGGATTGTTGCGTGTGGCAAGGAGGCTGTTTGACCAAAGCAGTAGCAGCGTCGGGGAGGGTGTTGACTGGTGGAGACGCTGGTGAATGGAGGGAATACACCACTGATGGCATTGGACGTCAGATCTGCGACGGGCATCGGTGTCCATGGCTGGCACAGCGGAGGCGCTGACTGATGATCTTGATGGAGGGTACTGGTCATCATTGTGGTGGCGAGAGTGACGGGCGAGAGGGGGAGTCTCATGGTGGTGTTGGAACAGCGCTAGCGGCGGCGCTGTTGTCGCCGATGAAGGTTGTTGACGTTGGCAGCATTGGCGGCTTGGTCGCTGGAAAGGAGGAAGAAAAGGGAAGGAAGTAGTGAACGGAGGGGGGCTGGCCACTATCGTTGGTGGTACGGGGGAGTGGTCGATCAGCGGTGAGAAGAGAGGGTCGTTAGGAGAGGGAAAGAGAGAAGTTAGAGAGAGAAAGGGGGATGAAGCCTTTGGAAAGTGTTTTAGGGTTAGGTTTTGTTATTAAAAAGAAAGATAAAGAAGATCTGATCTCAGCTGTTAGACCATTCTTGATCAATGGTTGATATTCAAGATCAGGCAAATTAAAAATGTGACTAGGATCTTAATAGATTAGGCTAAAATCGACATAAGCTGAATTAAAATTAGCTAGATTTGTAATAAATTGAATAGAATTGGGCTATAAGATAAATAAAATCGGGCAAAGGATTTCAAATGTAGGTTGTTATTTAAATTAAAGTAGGGATAATAATATATGATAATAATAATAATAAATAAAAATAAATAAATAATAATATATAATAAATAAATATTAATAAATAATAATAATTAAATAATGAGAAATATTAACAAAATAAATAATGATGAATGATGGAAAATAGATAAATGCATTTGAAAAATGTGAGTGTGCACAATTACGTGAAAAGGTAATTTAAATAATAAAATCATGTAAAATATCGTATTTGATTGAAAAAAAAAATAATGCTAAAAGATAATAAAAGAATTTATGCATTTTCTAAAATATGAATGCGATATGTTAGAAATCTGTTTGATGCAAGGAAAAATGTGCAAAAATACTAATATTTAAAAATTAATAATTTTGTTAAAATAACAGCCTAAATGTAGTATCGGGAGGTCAAAATTGGGTGTCAACACTCCCATTTTAGCTGTAGAAGATGGTTCTATCAGATCTGGACCAGATACAGACTCATCACAATCATGTGACCCTTCAAGATACAAGGCTGTAACATTAGTTGGCTTCATAAGAACAAAAAATGGATTAATAAAAAAGGGGGTCATTAAGATACACTCGGTAAAATAGATATTTTAGCCATACCTCCTCGATAAGAGCTGATATAGTCCTCAAAGAATTATCCTTGTTATCACGAATTTCAATCACCGGTGGACTAGTACCTCTCACATCATCAAATATACCTTTACTCTTATCCAGCAACGATCTCTACTACTGCTCTCACTTCTATCTTGGGACAACCTTTTAGAGACATGAGTAGTTTGAGTAGGAGTCTAGCCGTCGTATACCACCGGAGGGGTGTGAGATCTCTTATTTTCATGTTGATTTAGAAACTTGGTATCCAAAGAAGGAGGAACATCAGTAATAAAAGCCTCATTTATAGGTACTTCATCAGAATTCCCCAAATGTGTGGGAGTAGTTGACACAACAATGTTCATCAAAGTCTGTAGGTGATGACCAAGAAAATCCCCATGAGTCTTTTTCCACCAAGTCTGATAATCGGTTTCGAAGAACTCACCTACATTAGGCGAAATTGAAGTAAAAGTTGCTCGTGAGGATGATTGGCTCAATGTACAAATCCTCCAAAATATTAGTCCTTTTTCTAAAGAGGCAGTGTAAATGTCATTCTTAATTATGCCCGAAATATTCTAATAAAATCCAAACTGTTGAGTGAAGCGATGTGGACTATATGGCACAATGATAAAAGAGTTCTTGCATCTAAGTGTGAGATAGCTAAAATGAATACTCATAAAGTTGCTCATCTCCAATGCTGGGGCATTTTAAATATCCACATAAAATAAAGGGTGCATTTTATCCTGCATGGTAGAAGTCCAAACCGTGCTTTCCCCACTATGGATACACTTTCTTGCATTATTTTTGTCAAAAGACTTTGCACTGCCCTTTCTGGAGTATACAATCATAGTAGGAATAGACGGGCCACTGGCAAACGGATAATGGGTCCTGAAATAATGAGCAATCCAATCATACACTTAGTGAATAGGAAAACAAACCTTGATTTGAATGAGTTGTGATGAAGAAGATATCTTGTTTAGCCCACTATAAATTCTAGCCAGTACTGGTATTGTAAGGCCGACCATCTGCCCACTTGCCATCTTGAAAGTCCCAGAGCAAATGAAGTCACCTTTCATACTTGGAAAAACAAAATCACACAACCAACAAGACAAGAAAGCTTTCAAATATGTGTTACCTTTTTTGTCACGGTTCACCCCAAGCTCTAAAAATACCTTTTCTTCATCATATGACCATCTTAATGTATCAGGCAAAACCCCACTAGGATTATGTGTCAATTCAGGGTGAGAAGATTTCTTTTCCTGCCTTGGTGGAGCAGGGCTATACTTTGAAGGTTTCTTGCACCAAAATGTTAACCAATTGCTGAATAATACTTCTTGGCTAGCATCTCGTAGGTTATGAAAGGCCACAAATAAGTACTCATAAGTTCAAGAGACATACCTTACCTTTTTACATCTAATCCTATTATTTCTTTAGCGTCAGGCGCTACTTCTTCATAAAGAATACCCTGAATGGGTAAGCCTCCAAGAACATGCAAACCCCATAAAGAAATAGATATTTCCCCGACAGATGTAAGAAGTGTATTTGTCTTCGGGCACCAAGCTTCACAAAATTCTTAAAATATGTCTGAGTTATGGTCATAAGTAAAAAGTGATGTATAAAAGGCATCATAAATCTGTACCTTACTCAGAGTTTCTTGGCTCCTACCAGTATATATTCAGTCCACTCCCAATACCCAGGAATATGACTGTACTCTCCCTCAAGTGTCATCGCGGCTCCCCAATGTATCTCTCTTAAAGTTATATGACGACTCAAGCTTGGGAGTGGAGTTGCGATATTTGCATGATGATGATCCGATGCTTGAAGAGAGATCAAATTGAATGACTGAGCAAAATTAGGGGTTTGTACCAAAGTCCAATACGTCATAGAAAATGGGTTTTTGAAAGAAGGACACGAACTTGCATACCGACCAGTTAATAGAGTGTGAGTCAAAAGTCGAGTCTGCTAGGATCCACCTTCAGTTTTGACTACAAGATACTTGGATCTAGTGGAGAGGGAGGTTTAGTGTCTGAAAATCACCGTCTCTTACTGGAAAGAAAAGAAGAAGGGTTAAATCTATGGCATACAACAATAGGTACAAAAGAATTTTGACTAAGCCATCCCTATGCATCATAAAATTACCATAAAATTACCTTTCTTATGGTAGGGATGAGTAGCCATTTCGATGCGCCGTAACATTACCATGAAATTACCACTTCATATGGCAGGGATGAATAACCATCCCTATGAGCCGAAAGATTACCATAAAGTTACCTTTTCTTATGGCGAGGATGAATAGTCATCCCTATGCACCGTAAGATTACCATGAAATTACCTTTCTTATGGCATGGATGAGTAGCCATATCGATACGTCATAAGATTATCATGAAATTACCTTTTCTTATGGTGGGGACGAATAGACATCCCTATACGCCGTAAGATTACATAAGATTACCTTTCTTATGGCGGGGATGAATAGTCATCCCTATGTGTCGTAAGATTACCATAAAATTACTTTTTCTTATGGCGGGGATGAGTAATCATCCCTATGCGCCTTAGGATTACCATGAAAATACCTTTTCTATGGCGGGGATGAATAGTTATCCCTATGCAACGTAATATTACCATGAAATTACCTTTTCTTATGGCGGAAAAGAGTAGCCATCCCTATGCGCCATAAGGTTACCATGAAATTACCTTTTCTTGGGGGTAGAACGAGTATCTATCTCTTTGCACCATAAGATTATAGCCTTTACATAGAAGGTATTATCTTGAACTAGAGCTTGTCATTCAACCCTACCAAAAAAAAATATATGAAGAAAGAGAAGTTACCATATGCCTTGAAGCTTGCAGGATCGACTCAGAGTTGTCTGTTGAAGGAGCTATCAAATCAATGATTTTCCAAGAATAAAGAGTTTGAGAGTATTTATAGGTGCTATAAGGCGGCATCAGTTCCCTAATCCCATATGAATTTGTAAAACAAAAGAAAGGGAATTGGAAGTAGTCCTATTCAAATGAGGGAAGGTCACGTTGGTTAGGCGGCTCAAATATCTTCAAATCCATGTATGAATCAAATACACTTAGTAGATATTACCTTAAACTAATTTAAAATAATAAAAGTGAAATAAGGGGCCACCTGGACAACATTGTCTAGTATGATGCAATGTATGATGCTATCATTGGCACGTCATTGTCATTTTGTCCTACATATAGTGTAATACTCAAAGTTAGAACATTAAAGACGTGCCATTAATTAATACTTCAAGACTCAGCTTCAATTTAAACAAATTTTTATTTCAACAATTCTTGAAGTGGGGGCATTTTGTGGACAATGAAATTTTATGAAATGCAAATCCGTACAAAATTCAGATAGTATTAAATTTAAAATAGATTAGTCTCAAATAAATATTGTGGATTAATATAATTTGATTAATTAGTTAAGTCCAAACACATATGGATTTAATTAAAGTCCAACCTCGATCGGGTTAGACCATTAATTTGGGTTACAAATGACTAAGCCCACTTTAGAAAGTCCATCATGTTCTAGAGGCCCAATTTGGCGCCATGTGTTGAATGACGTGGCATGCCTAGTCAAGTAAGGAGCCAATGGGACCATGCCACATGTCAAAATACTGCAGTGAATTAAAAGCCCATAAAATGTGTCATGTCACTTAAATCTGATTGGTCAAAGGAAGTTCATATTTATCAAGACCATGTCACTTAAATCTGATTGATCAAAGGAAGTTAATATTTATCATGAATCGTTACTTTCTACAACTATAAATAGGGGCCTCATAATTCAGAAAAGGCACCAACAATTCTATCAAGAAGCAAGAGAGAGCTCTTGGATCCAACGCAGAAGATTTCTCTACAAATTCAAGAATTCAAGATCAGTTCATCAAGCTTCAAGATCAAGACTTCAAGATTCAAGAACAACTCAAGACTTCAAGATTCAAGAACAAGCTCAAAGGCCCTTTAATTCAAGTACAAGTCGAGATCAAGTTCATCAAATCAGCAAATCAAGATTTAAGATCAAGACTGCAAGATTCAAGAACAAGTTACAAAGCCCTTGGGTTCAAGCAAAAGTCAAGATCAAATCCATCAAGTTCACCAATCAAGTTCAATTTCAAGATAAAGCTAGAAACCCTTGAATTTATAGTTGAAAAGGCGAATCAGAGGATTCATAGATATTGTAACGCTCACATTGAAATCAATAAATTGATTGTTGCAGTATTTTTCTTGTCTTGATTATTATTTTTATCTCGAAAATTTTATTGTCCAACAGTATTATCTATTACCTATTTATAACCTATCTGCTTATTATTATCTGCTTGTTATTATCTCTGTTTATTATTGGTATCAGAGCCTGAAGATTTTTTGGCACTTATATTAAATGAGAAGACCATTTAAGAATATAAAGACCTATTAAACAATTAAACAAGAACTAAATAGTTTGTACTTAGAATATAAAAAACTAAATAACTCGAAGGAAGATTCTCAATGACTAGATCATCTAATCACCATAGTATCTAAACTGAAATATAAATTGGTAGAACATCTTAAATCCAAAAACAATCTACAAAGACTTAATGAGAAGACATTTTTTTGCTAGAAGCATACAAATAAATTATTGGTACTTAAATAGAGAAATAAAACAAGAGGAGAATTGTTAAATATAGAAAAAGCATTGAGTAATTATTTAGGAATATTAGAAACAACAGAATTATTCGAAAGATTACAGAACCTAAGACTAACATTTAGAGAATCTATTAATCTAGACTACATAAATGCCTTAGAATGGGAATTACATGGTATTAGAAGCAATATAGAACACTATATCAAACAAATAAAATTCCAAAGAGAGCTATGTAAGGTAACTATTCCTCTAGGATTAAACTAATTACAATAGATACCTTAAAGAAACTAGATTATTTAGACTTACAAATACAAACAGAAAAGAAATATAGACGATTGAAGGATAATTCAATTATTAGGTGTAATTTCGATAATGGTGAATATGTGTTACATGGAGATGATCAACAGTTAAATACTATTATAGACCTTATAATAAACTTGAGAGAAATCAGTCAAAAAGATAATACGAGAACATTAAAAACTACAGAAATCCTTGAAGACCTGCAAATTAAACAAAAGAAACTTTTAGACAGATTGGAACAAAACTTTGATTTCATAAAGGTCCAACAATCAGAAATAGATAGAAAAATACAAATCCTAAATAGTAAAGAAAAAAGTATTACAGAATATCCTAAGATAAATAACCTTGAAAAAGAAGCACAAGAGTTAAGAAAAGATATATAACAGATAAAGAGAATAGCTCTCTCATGAACGATCTATTTTATCAAACTATTTTAAAAAAGACAGAACAAATTCAGCCAAACCCAAAAGGACTATCATATTACCAGCCCCCAGGAAGAACAGACGCAATAGTAATTAGGGCTGGGCATAAAATATCAAAAACTGAATTACCGAACCGAATCAAAAAAAATTGGTTATTAGTATTCGGTAATTTGGTATGGTATTTGGGAGTCAAATTTCAACATTTCGGTATTCGGAATTGGGTTTGGTACATGATATTAATACCACTTGGTATTTGGTATTTACCGAATATCAACTATATATGTGTGTGTGTGTGTGTCTAACCCAACCCAATAGACAATAGTATTAGTCATCCCAAAGAATCTCTCGAACCTTGGTAATATTTTCGTAAAAAGCAACAAAAGAATACTAAATAAGGTTTCTATTAAATATACTCTTTGAATTTTAAACGCACATTTACACATCTCCAACTATAATATGATATTATCAAATACCGTACCGAACTGAAGTTTAATTTACCGACTATCGAATTACCGAACCGATATTTATAAATATGGTATGTGGTATCTATGTTCAAATTTCGATTACCGAATTACTGAACTCAAACTTTTAAAATACCAAACCGAATACCGAACGCCCACCCCTAATAGCAATAAAACAAAATAACACTATAATATTCTTATTATTAGAAATTAATAAAAAATTAGAAAAATTAATTAAAGAAAAATTAGAAATTAATAAAAATTTAGAAAAAGTAATTAAAGAAAAATTGGAAATTAATAAAAATTTAGAAAAACTAAGTAAAGAAAAGTCCAGTAGAAAAATCAAATTAGTCAAGACAAAAATATAGATGAATTAATTGAGCAATTAAAACGAATAGAATTAACCTCTCAAAAAGAAAAATCAAAAACTAGTAAAAAACAACCACAGATCTTTTTCCAACATTCACAGACAAGCCAATAGCAAGCTTTACCCAAGACAGATTAAGAGATAACTTGTTAACAAGGTTGATAAATACATAAACAATGACTTCAAAACAACAACTGGAAGAAGTAATAGATATAGATAAAGATATTCAAATTTTTCAACAAAATAAATTAAAATTATTAATCCCTAAGATACTATATAATGCAGGATTTTTTTCCTCATGGGCACAATTATACAGGCATTATAGAGAAGAACAAATGTGTGTTATTGGAGAAAGTAACACCAGTATAAATCAAATAAGTCCAGACTCTTTGAGAGAAATAAAAAAATTAAACATGAGCCACATGCATATGGAATTAATTGTAATGGGTTTAAAAGGATTAACTAGAAAGAATTTAGGAACTAAAGTACTAGTTACATTATATGATAATAGATGATCAGACTCGAAAAGATCCATAATAGGAATAACAGAAGTAGACATGTCAAGTAATAGAGGACTTTTTTATTGTAGTCCAGACTATATGATAAATTCTTTAGAATTCAAAAAGTACATTAAACTAGATATTCAAACTAAGGGTTATGAAGAAATGAATAACGAAAATAATTTATTAATATGAATAGGCTTTGTAGGAAAACTTGCTACTAATAGTGATACAAAATTTAAATTAAAAGTAAATAACGTAGTAAGTTTAATGGAGAATAAGGGTATAAGACTAATAAAATCAGTAAAAATAAATTCAGAAAAATATGCAGGACTAGAATGGAATTTAAAGAAATTTAGTAAAAATGAGGTGCTTAAGACTAATAATCATTTAATGTACATAAATAATAAAGGAAAACTTCAATTAGATTTACAGACTATAAATATACAAATGAGAAAGGAATGGATGAAGAAAGTGAAGACAGTGAAAACACAGAATACATGAATATAGAAGTATTAGAAGAAGATGGTTTTGAGGTAAATAATGTTATAATAAAAGCAAAAGTTATGTATGAGACAAATAACAATCAAAAGTTTAAATGCAAAGGTTGTAAAATAGGAAATCTAGATCTGACAAAAATGAAAGAACACTTTATAAAATGTGAATTAAGAACAGATAATTATGGATATAGAAATGCAAAGGAAACAACTGGCGAAATATAGAAAGAAAATGATGTAGAAACAACTTATAGTTTAGATGAAATAGAGAGTATAAAATAACTAATGAAAAGTGCATCAAGTAGTTCAAGCCCTTTCCAAAGAGCAACTTCAATACAGAGAGTACAGGTAAGTACGGGTACTTTACCAAGACATGGAGTATATAGGATAAACACTGATGAAAAATGGAGAATATAAAACCTAGAGGAAGAAGAATACCAATAGAAGAACCGGTTAAATTACAAGAAGGTGGAAATAAAGGAAAAATTCTAAATATAGCATCCCATGACCCCCAGTTATGAAACTCAATAATAGATATATGGAAAGGTATAGTCGTGGAAGACTATATACAATCTAATCAAGAGCCAGACACAGAAACTATGTATAGGTACCTAGAGACATTCTTAGGAGAATCTACCAAAGGATTATGGGAAGCATATAAGTTAGAATTTACGAAAACTTTCAAGGACTAGTAAATATGGGAGCTAACCCATACAATTTTACAAATAAGGTGCATAGTTTATTAACAAGAGAAGACCCAAAAGTGGTCTAGTAATCCTACAGAAAAATTCTCTAATAAAATTAGAACAATTAAGTATAAATAACTAGTTTAAGATTAAGGAATTTTTAGACGATTATTTCTACTATTGTACTATTAGTAGAAATGCTTTTGATCAGAATTTAGGAAAGAAACTTTTTAATAAACTACCAGAAGCCTTAGGTAGAGAAATAGAGAAAAGGTGGAGTAAACGAGAAGGAGTAATACAAAACCCAGATATAAAGTAGTCAATAGGACAAAGAATACAACATATAATGGAAATATTACAAAAGAAATGTACAAATATACAAATACAAAAGCATTTAAAACAAAGTGAGACATACTTCTCTAAAAGTATAAATACTACACAAAATTATGATCAAGATTACAAAAAGAAAAGGTATAAGAAATCATCTAAAAGGGATTAACATCCTAGGAAGAAATCATATTACTTGAGAAAATCCTTAGCAAGGAACCCATATCTAAATAAGCAAAAACATGTAATAAAATATAATAATAATTAAACCTATAAAAATAAGCTAGAATGTTTTTTGTGTGGAAGTATAGATCGTCTAGCGAATACCTGCCCAAAAGAAAATAATAATAGGACAAGGAACGCACAACTAATAGAAGATTTTAATGAGACTCTGATAAATGTAGATGAATATATGTCTAATAACGAAAGCATGTATTCCATAATAAGTGCAGATGCATCTGAAGAATATGAAAAAAACTCCTTAGATTCTGAAGGAGAAGAATTAATAAATCAAATAGGATTAGAAAAATTAGATTTAAGAGAATTAGACAATCACAATTTAGTTAATATTATACAAGATTGTGAACACGAGTTTGAAAAAGGTAAATAATTAGATAGTAATCAGTGTTTTAAGCATCATTGGTTCCCAAGTAAAAGTAAAAGAGTAAAATGTAAGAATTATTATATAGAAGGATGCATTACTTGTGTGGAAAAAATATTAGAACTAACAATAACCAGAAATAATTCAACAGTCAAAGAAAATCTATACAACTATAAACCTATAAATACTTCAACAGAAACGAAAATTTTACAACTAGAAGAAAGAATAATACAGCTAGAAAAAAGAATAAATAAAATAGATAAACAAAAAGAAATGGGTACTGAAGAAGAACTAATGAATATGTCATTTGAAGGTATGATATGTAATGAAGATAAAAAGATTAGAACTATAAATATAATGACCTAAAAATTTTATGAAATATGTGAAATTTATAATTTCATGTGATTTGACTGTTTTACCCCTTTTCGCAGTGGCATTATGTATTTATGGGGTGTGGGAGTGATTGGCATGATTTTCGATGCATTCTGGTACCATTTATGCAATATTGTATTTTTGATAGCTTCGAGAGCCTTATTTTAGACTTATGGAGATATTTTTGATTCGTGCGACGGATGACCTAACGGACTACGCCAGCAGCTCAGGAATATCGATTTTAGGCTGGGTAGACCTTTGTTTCGGGTCCCGGTGCACCCGAGCTCATTTCAACCTATTGATCGGAAAGTTGGAAAATTAAAAATATAGGTGTGGGACTCACATTTGGTCGAAACAACCTCGGATGGAAAATTCGACTAATTCAGAATGTCGATTTTAGGATGTTAGCATGTTTGTTTATTTTTTATCTTGCCTCTTCTGGTTAAACCCTAAAATAGCGTGGGAGATCAAAAGTAAAGTTTGTAGGAGATTGGGAAGCTAGATTAACACTTATTTCTTGATTTTATTATGGATTTAAGGTAAGAACTCACCCTTTTCTTAGTAATTTCTTGATTAATTTTTTAAAACTTCAAAAATCTTAGGGCTTGATTTTAAACCTCAATTTTACTTTTTTTCACCTGAACAATATTTTTATCTCATAATTACTAGTTTTTCATCAATTTAACCCTTAAAACAACTCTGATTCTTGATTTTAACCCAGATTTTAAAGATTTTTACCTGGTAAAGCTTAAAAATAATTTTTCTTCAATTTGAATCTCATTTTTTACTTGGGTTTTCATCTGTATATTCCTAAAAATATGAGGAACATGTTTTTGATGTAAAGTTTTGATCTGCCCTTTTTTTTGGAAACCCATTTCGGGGATCCGTTTTGATCCCAAACCAAAAGTAGTCAATATGAGTGTCGTTGGTTTTGTTTTGATGCGTCAATTTCATATTTGATATTTTTAGTGGAGTTCGGGATCGTTCATAAAAAATAAGGTCGTGGGTTCTAAGTTGATACAAACATAGAGAGCACAAGGAGTACAAAGGCTTGTAAAAGGTTCAAGTTTTAAATTGTGCAAGTGATTGAAGACCTTTTGGAGCCTTTTCGAAGCCTTTTTCAAGTGAAGAAAGGAGGATGGATCTTACACTCCATAGGCGCCTAATTCAAGGGTTTTCATTAAGGGCAATATTATCTTTTGATGGCTCTCTTTTACACTCCAAAGAAGCACCCTTCATTAAGGGTATTTTTGTCCTTGTTTGTAATAAGTATAAATAGACACCTTAGCGCTTATTTTCCTTATCTTTTGACATTTGAATGAGTGACTTCTAAATTGTAGTTTTGCTTCTTCTCTTAGAGATAGAATTTGAAATTAGGGTTAATGCTAAGTGATGGATTTCACTTGTGTTGACAAATTGGCAAGAAAGGTTGGTGCTTGGGAAAGGTGACTCCCTTTGTGTCTACCTAAGAATGAGGTGTAATCAACGTCAGTGTTTTGTGTTTAAGTGTTTAATATGCACTTTAGTGCTTCTCATTAGTGTTGGTAAATGTGTCATTATCTATCCTTTTTTCTTTTGAATCTTCTATTTGTTTTCTTCTACTTCATCCTCCTTTCTTTAGTTGCTGATTTTTGCTTCTTTAGTGTTTAACTTTTGGTTATAGCTTTGTTTTAGTTATCATAAGTGTAGCGGACCAGTTTTGACTTTTGAGGTAGGTTATGACTTAACTCTTTCAGACTCTGTTGGGTAGTAAATAATGATACAAAATGCATGTTAAGGGTGAAACTAATCATGAAAAATGGTTATCTATGTGTTGTTCTTGTGTGGGGGCCTATATGTGATTCAATTATCAAAATTAAGATATTATGTGATGTGTGTGACTGTGGAGAGTTATATATGATGTTGATAGCTCTAAATACATGTGAATAATTGTAGTGTATTGTTGAAATACCTAATATGGTACCATTTATATATTGTGATATATTCATACTTGTTGGTATATAAGACATGTAATTCATGGATGAAATTGATGAGTGAATATTGATACACATAGTTGTAGAAATACATCATGTGGATTGGGTGTGTAAATACATCACGTGGATTAGTTATGAAAATACTCATTTTGAATGGCTGTGAACATTGCATTGTTATTCTCATGTCATCATTTCACTTGTTCATTTTACTATTTTATATATACTTGTTGTGTGTACTTGATTTATGTCTTATATTATGTATATGTCTTGAAAATACTGGAAACACTGTAATACTAGATATTGGTATCAGATATTGGATTTGATGGACCATCTCCGAAGGATTGTGTTGGAGAAAAATTGTAGATATTGGTAATCTTGAGGCTATGTGCCAAACTTAAGGTTGTGTGCCAAACATAAGGCTGTGTGCCAAACTCAAGGTTGTGTGCCAAACTCGAGGTTGTGTGCCAATACCATGCATTATCATCATCATCATCATCACTATCATCATCATCACCATCATCGTCATCATATACACTGCACTCACTTTAATGTTATTATGTTATATTTGAATTGCCATATTGACTTGTCATCTACCTATTTGTTCTATATCTTGACTTGTTAACGTCTAATTGTTCTATCTTCCTTTAATTATAATTGATGATCTTGATTATGCACTTCCCTCTTTTGTTCTACTTGAATGTGATATTGTGTATATTTGTATTCCTATCTTGTGTGTTGTTGTATTATATATAGATATTATTGAACTATTAGTGCAAGTAGTGTGGGCTACCGTCGTGGGATATTTTCTGATTGCAGGGACATGCCCTCAATATATATTTTGTATACTTTATTTTATACTTTGCGTGGTTGGCCTATGATACCTACAGAGTACAAGTGGACCGTACTAGATCGAGTGCACCTCAGCTTGCTTGATTCGAGTGATTATTGGAGCTTCCAAGGTAGCAGTTGGACATTCATGCATCCGGAGTTCACCTCTATCTTTCTATAGTAGTTATTTCTTTATTAATATTCGGAGAGAGGTATTATTTCTTTGTGGTTATTTTTCTGATGTATTCCTGGATGGTATTAGTAGTTCTTACACTATTGACACCTAGTTTTTGGCATGATTGGACTTTTTGATAAGTCCTTTCTACATTTTTATGATTACTTGTATGGTTTGACTTCGTTCTAGAAGCATTACCTTGGGATATTTCTATCGTTTTCTCTTTTTATATCAGTTTAGGTGATAGGCTTACTTGTCAAGGTATGCCGTGACAAGTGTCATGATGACCCTCATTTTTGGGGGGGTCATGACAATAAAAGTCTTAACACCAATAAAAATTCAAGATTATGAAATGGAGACTTTAGCTATAGTAGACTCGAGATGTACAAAGAGAATATTAAATAGTAGAATATTACCACAACATATAATTAAAGAACTACCTAAACCACAAGAGTCCATGAAAATGGATGGAAGTTCTAATACTTATAGACTATATGTGCCTAGAACACGAATAAGTTCTAGATGAATTAGAAATAATTGGAGAAAAACTCTTGAAGCATTGGGACTCCAACCAAATAACCTGTAAGTTAGAAATAATTAATCCAGAGTATACAATAAAAACGGCATCAATAAAATCAACTAATCAAGATCTAAAAGACTTTGAAGAACAAATCAAAGAACTATTAGAATTAGGAATAATTAGAAGATCAAGGTCAAGGCATAGGTCAGCGGTTTTCATGGTAAGAAATCATAGTGAAGTAATAAGGCAAAAAGCAAGAATGGTAATAAATTACAAGAGACTTAATGATAATACAGTTATGGATGGATATAAGCTACAGATAAAACAGAACTAATAAATAGAATTCAGGGAAGAAAAGTACTTAGTAAATTCGACAATAAATCTGGGTACTAGCAAATTAAGATGCATGAAAACAACATAGAATGGACAGCCTTTACATGTCCTAAAGGACATTTCGAATGGTTAGTCATGTCATTCGGACCAAAGACAGCACCCCCAATTTTTCAAAGAAAAATGAATGATATTTTTTGGAATTATAAGAATTTTATATTAGTTTATGTAGATGATATTCTAGTTTTTAATAATAGTATGAGAAAACATTTAGGGCATTTACAAAAAGTTTTTAAGTTATTTGTGGAAAATGAAATTATAATTAGTAAAAAGAAAATGGAATTGTGCAAAAGTAACATTAATAGTATTTATTGGGGACGGAAGAATAAAACTACAACCGCATATAGCAAAAAAGATTTTGCCAATGCCAGAAAAACTAGATAAAACAAAAGACTTATAAAGATTTTTAGGATTATTGAATTATGCTTGAAAATTTATTAAGGATTTAGGAAAGGTGGCCGGTCTGTTATATTCAAAAACCGGATCCACAGGGCAGAAGAATTTTAATATAGAAGACATAA
This sequence comes from Capsicum baccatum var. pendulum, assembly GCA_030864225.1. NCBI lineage: Eukaryota > Viridiplantae > Streptophyta > Magnoliopsida > Solanales > Solanaceae > Capsicum > Capsicum baccatum. The sequence goes on along the minus strand of CM061558.1, from coordinate 87,679,078 downwards.
AATTAGTTCAAAAGCTTAAAAGCATGATACAAGAAATCCCAAACTTGGATATGCCATTGGAATCTGACTACCTAATAATCGATACGGATGGAAGCCTCGAAGAATGGGGAGCACTTTTAAAAGAAAAAACTAACAAATATAGTGATAAAAAAGACAAAAAAATTTGTGCTTATCAAAGTGGTAAGTATAAGGAGAAAGGTAATATAAAAATTTTTCATATTTGGCAAATCTCTTTCTTGGAAGAAAGGTTTAGGAATTCTATAAATAGAAAACCCCCTTCTCATACCATTACACAGTAGCATCTACAATGTAGTCGTTTGTGATTCTTGTTTAGGGAGAATTTTCTCTCTCATTAGTTTTTATGTTTTTGCACTTTTAGTTTTTAATATGCAAGTCGTTTGACCGAATCATATTAATAATATGTCTTTAGTATATTTTTATTTATTATCTGAATTATCATCATCTTTTTTTTTGCAAATTATAAGCTTCCTCATGACACCCTCTCATTTTTTACCCCAACAATTATTGCCTAGAGTTTTGTGAGTGGGACGTCAGTGACCCAATTTCAATGGATGAATTTACAGTAAATTTAGCGATTAAAAGTTATTAAATTCGAACAAATAAAGAAGGAGAAAAAATATAATGACAAAGAAAATAGTGATTGAAGCAAACTTCAACAAAATAACAAACTAATAGAGATATTACGATAATAAAATTCAATCTAACCTTTATCTAAAATAGATTTTCAAAGCCGACTCACATTCATCTAACATCTGTAAATTAAAATAAAACAATAACATAATAAAGATATCAAAACAATACAACTAAACCTAACCTTTACATAAGAAATTCTTCAAATCCAACCAACATTCATCTACGACCTGTAAAGTATAAAAAAAATATAATAGTGATCACAAAGCTTCGAATTTGATCCAACTAATTCTTGTTTAAGAAAAAATTATGACCATAAAGAATATTTTTGAATGAAAACAAAGAAGATACATATATACACACGTGCTGACAAAAACAACGAAGAAGTTGAAGGTTAGAAAATCAAGTATCCACCAATTTAGACATGCAATCGGATCAAGTTAGATTAGCATCAATCATATTTTTTTAATAGACAAACTTATTTTTTCTTTAGTTTAACGTACACCTCAATATTTATAAAAGTATTTCCTTAATAGAGTTCTAATGCAAAACACATAATGCTTGAATACACGTTAGCATTTAACCAAACAAAAAAAAAATACACGTTAGCTTTATTATCACTTAACAATGAATTGAACATTGAGAAATCCGTATAAACATCAGTATGGTAAGTTTAGAATCATAAGAGAAAAATGACTCCTAAAATAATTTAGTAGTCCCATATATTTTAGGAAGTCTAATAGAAAGGAAAATATTAATTAATTCTCCTACCATATATTGTATGAGTCTCGTATATTTTAGAAAGTCTAGTTAATATAATAAAAAATAATTAAATAATAAATTAAAAAATATAGTGAAAGGCGGTTTTGTCTAAAGAAAGTCTTTTAATGAAGGGCAAAAAGTTCAAATCACTTTTCTAAGGGTCTTCACACTTTTAATATATATATATATATATATATATATATATATATATATATATATATATATATGCATACATATATATATGTGTGTGTAGAGAGAGAAAGAAATTGCTTGATTACTATTTACAAATTGGTTATTCTATTAATTGACTGATTTTCTTGTAATATTTTTTGATTACTCAATTGTACTGAAATCATTTATATTTATTTTTTTATAATATTTTTATATTATATATAGAATTTAAACATGTATCATTAAAAAAGATTATTTTAAGGACAAATCTTAGTTATTTTTCATTTGATAAGAGTCAATCTTAATATTTTTTCATCTAATAGGAGTCTGACTTAGTTGTTTGTAATCACAATATGAAATAATTAATAATCTACAAAATAATTTTTGTTGTAAAATGCTAGTTTTAAAGATGACACTTGACATAACCTCATGCTAGATTATTCTCCTTTATTGTATATATAAATATGAAATATATATGAAATAATTAATAATCTACAAAATATTTTTTTTCGTGAAATGCTAAGTCTGAAGATGACACTTGACATAACCTCATGTTGGACTATTCTCCTTTATTATATATATATATATATATATATATATATATGAAATAATTAATAATCTACAAAATAATTTTGGTTGTAAAATGCTAGTTCTAAAGATGACACTTGACATAACCTCATGCTAAATTATTCTCTTTTATTGTATATATAAATATGAAATATATGTGAAATAATTAATAATCTACAAAATATTTTTTGTCGTGAAATGCTAATTCTAAAGATGACACTTGACATAACCCCCTTTAGAAATACACAAACATGGACAAAATGGTCTAGTGAACCCTTGTACTTGTCTTGATTTGTAAGGTAGACACTTCTACTAACCTTTTTGCCATCTGAACCCTTAAATCCATCAAAACATAATATTTTAAACTTCTTTTTGCATATGTGACATTAAATTGATGATTTGAAAAAATGCGTGAAAAACACATGTTTTTCAGCGAGTTGTGTCAAAATTTTTACCTTTAAAATATTTTTTAAAAAATTGTAAATTTTAAAACAATCCCAACTTCTTCTTCTTCAATGATTCTTGCCCCCTCTCCAGCCCCCACCTCGCACCAACCTCTCTCTCTACTGACCCTTCTACCCCTACCCCGTACCATCCATTCCCCACCCCTCTCCTCTATCCCCCTACCCATGCACCGACCTTTTTGAAATGAGTCAAAGGGGCAACATAGCTTTCAATGACACCATTGAGGGCCACATACATACAGACTCAAGCTTGGGGTTGCCTAACCAAGGGGACAAGTGTTAAAGTGTGAAGAATACCCCAATTACACTCCACGGGCGCCCCATTAAGGGCCTTTTTGTCATTGCATGAAGCATAAAGGAGCCTATGAAGTGTAGCCTCTCATTAAGGGTCTTTTGGTTATTTACTATGTAATAAGTGTAGCCTAAAACTTTAAATAGCTTTCATTAGTTTATTTTTCAGCAGCTTTGAACATATTTTTTAGAATACTCTTTGAATGTCTAAAAAAGTGTGGAATAAATTTACAAGTGTGGATTCACTTGTGGTCAAACGTGGATTCATTTGGCTAGTTACTCGTTTAGAAATGGCGGTTGCTTGGGGATTCTGATTGCCTTGATGTCTCCGTAAGAACTTGGTGCTACTTGTATGAATCTTTGGGTCTTAATGTTTGATACACATTTTGGTTCTTAATATTTATGCATTTGTATGTCAAGGTATCTATCTATCATTTCATTATTGTTGTTTGTTCACCTTATTCTCGTGTTTGTGTATTAATCTTAGTTTAGGTTGTTGGCTATTTTTGTATCCTTCTCGTGTGTTTGATAGTTGGTTTGTATCATTTGATATCAGAGCAAGGATTAATTTCGTTCCTACAAGATCAATCTTGGGCTTGTTAACTTGAAAATAAAAAAAAATAGTGTTGAAAACTGAAAATCCCAAAAGAAAGCATTTTGTCCCATTTTTGGCCCTTGGCCGAAACTTTAGTCTTGAATTTTTTATGTGTTTGTGTGTTCTAATAATAGATCTTTACGTCTTAACACTTGAAAAGGTGTCCAAATCCAAAAATCTCACAAAAATAGGAATTGTTCTTTTTTTGTACCTTGGCCGAAAATAGTTGCTCTTGTTTATGTATCTTGGCTCAAACTTGGAACCTAGATCTAGGTAGTTCTTATGTGTCTTGTTTGTTTCTAGAGTTAGACCATTCTCCACTAACACTAATAGAGTCTAGATCTAAATTTTTGAGCTTTAATGGGTGTTGTTGATGTTTGAGTATTTTTGATGTTCATCACCATATTCATATCTTGTTGGAGAAAAAATGTACAAAGTTAGTTGTTTGATCTAAGTAAGTGAAGAAACAGAGTGTAACCTTTTATCAGTCTTGAAACATATTCCAAGACTATTACAAAATAAGAAAGGGGATCAAAAGACTTCTAAAAAGTCTTGTTACCAAAAAGGAGAAAAGGCACTTTCTAAGACTAACAAAAGAGGAAAAAGCCAAAAAGCTTTCAAAAAGATGTTTTGCCAAAAAGGTGAAAGGAAAGTCAAAGCCCTTTTGAATTTGAAAAGGCTCCAAATCTTGTTTTTTTCCTCCCAGAACAAAAATTCCACTCTTCCAATTGAATATTGATCAATGCAAATTGAACACTAGAAAATTTTTTAAAATTTCAACAACCAATGAGAGGCTGCCATATCATCACCTTTCAAAAACAGCCCAAGGCTCAAAATTACAGATTTCTAAGTTTCTTTTCTTTGTTTCTTTAGTTACATTTCTTGATTCTAGTACTAATTGACAAACTAGTAATTACCTACTAGCTTGTGAGTTAGATTTTGAATTCATTCTTCGTGATAGCGTTCTTTGTGTGTTTTTATCATTTTTTATTCATTGTAGTTTCTTGATTCAATTTTATACATATTTTCTTTGAGTCGTTTCAAAAAAGAATCTATTCCAAACTCAAACCACAGTTGGGACCAAGTAATCTCCTTAGAGTATAAATAAGATACCAACATTTGTGAAGCCCATTGAGTAACCTTTCAAAGGTGTGAGCTTGAGAGCTTGTGGGGATGTTTTCTTTGCGAACCTTAACTTGTTTGCTATTTTTTGTTTTTGTTTAGTGTTTCTTAATAGGTACTATGTCATCAGAAAAGGTAAACATGGATAATTTAATGGCGACAATAATAGGTGTGAAACATGATCTTAGTAGCCGAATGGAGAGGATGGAAGGAAGAATGGAAGTGATGGAAAACTCTCTTTCAAAGAGGTTGAATAACATGATAGAGCATACAAGCTTTCCCAAATCCACCTTTTTCCAATCCACCAATTCGTCAAGATTTTTTGTGTGGACATGCTCCAAATGAGCTACAAGGTAACAAAGCTAACTCTTGCACTCTAGTGAATGAGGCTAGTAGCCAACTAAGTGTGAATGGTAGCTTATCTTTATCTGAGTCGAGCCTCTCTTTACTTCATAATGATAATGTACAACTTGAGATTGTGGGTACACTAGTTGATCCTAATGATGACAAAATTGATTCTTCTAGTAAGATTGATTTGTGTCCATCTAGCGTTGAAGCTATTGTGACAAGTAATAGTACATTGTCTTGTGGAAATCATGAGAACCAACTTGTGTGTGAAAATGGTGATGTTGAAAATGTTGATCGATTGAATGAGAATAACCCTCTAATTGCCTTTGTTGATGATCATGTTAGTATAGAGGGTGTAAATGATTCTATTGGTCGTAATCTTAGGGAAAAAATGTGTTTCCTAAGCCCGTGGCCATGGAGATTCCACCCATTTGATCCCGGTGATCATTTAAAATATAACGTTTCTTCTCCACCCCACTTAGTGCTTAGGCAAGAAGATAAGCCAACCATGGGTGAGGTTATTGGAACTCATCCCTATGACGAAAAGTCTTTCTTGGAGATTCCTAATCTACTTGAAAGGCCAAAGTTGTGTAAGGGAAGAGTCTTCAACAAAGATAAGTACTATAGAGGGGTTACGAGCTTAATAAGACTTGGAATCCATGTGAGCCTTCATGAGCGGTTGATCGAATACCACGGTTCCTCTAGCATACCCCTTTGTTCAAAGCTTTTGAATGACCAAGTAGTTCTTAGTTTTTTGGGTTATCACCCTTAATTGATCATTTTGATGCTTGGTTATATCTTAAGTGTGAGCAATCTTGGCGTGATGTTATTCATAATTGTGCTAATTCTAACCCTCATGCCATGACAAAAATATGTTTTCTTGTGTCTCCTACTATTTTTCAAGGCTTGGATTCGAGGTCGAATCATTTTCAAGAAGGGGAGGATAATACGAGTCAAAGGGGAAACATACTTTCAACGACACCATTGAAGGCCACATACGTAAAGACTCAAGATTAGGGCTGCCTAACCAAGGGGACAAGTGTTGAAATGTGAAGAATAGCCCAATTACACTCCAAGGCCGCCACATTAAGGGCCTTTTTGTCATAGCATGAAGCATAGAGGTGCCTATGGTGTGTAGCCTCTCATTAAGGTCCTTTTGGTCATTTAGTCATTTACTATGTAATAAGTGTAACCTAAGACTTTAAATAGCTTTCATTTGTTCTAAGACCTTAAATAGCTTTCATTAGTTCATTTTTCAGAAACTTTAAACATAGTTTTGAGAATACTCTTTGAGTGTTTAAACAAGTGTGGAATCACTTGACAAGTATGGATTCACTTGTGGTCAAATATGAAGTCGTTTGGCATTGGTTACCCGTTTAGAATCAGTGGTTGCTTGGGGATTCCGGTTCCCTTAAGGTCTCCGAAAGAACTTGGTGTTACTTGTATGAATCTTTGGGTCTTAACATTTTATACACATTTTGGTTCTTAGTATTTGTGCATTTGTATGTCAAGTTATCTATCTATCCTGTCATTATTGATGTTTGTTCATCTTATTCTCGTGTTTGTGTTGTAATCTTAGTTTGGGTTGTCGGCTATTTTTGTATCCTTCTCGTGTGTTTGATGGTTGGTTTGTATCACCTTTCCTCCATCCCCACGCCCCTCTCTCCTATCCCTCCCCCCCTCACCCCTCTCTCCTGCTCCCCCTTCCCCTCCTCTTTCCCCCCCAAAAAAAAACTTCACAAAAAAAATGATTTTTCAAATTCAAGAATTGTCCCAAAAATTGAATAAAATATTTTGATATGCTAGCAATTATTTTGATCAATTTTTTTAGATTATTGAATATTATTTTTTTTGATTATTGGGGGGTGGGTGAGTTTTGAATATTATTTTTATTATTATTGAAATATTCAAACATAAACTTTTTTATATTATTGAACAAATTCTTTGATCAATTTTTTGTAATAATATATAGAATTGTCATTTTTTAGATCATTTTGATAGGTCCCAAATATAAATATAAATATAAATATAAATATAAATATAAATATAAATATAAATATAAATATAAATATAAATATAAATATAAATAATTTAATTATTTTTTGAAAAAATGAGGGGCGGGGGTGGGTATGGGGTAGGGGAGTTTTTTTAAAAAAAAATATTATATATATTTTATATATATTCTTAATATTTAATTTTCTATGTGTCATTTAAAAATAACATGGCATACCATGTGAACGTGTCGTCGAGTGTATTACACTCATATTAATAGGATGAACAAAGGGTTTAAAATGTTATATTTTGAAGGATAAAGGGTTTAAAATATTTTATTTTGACGGGTTTAAGGGTGAAAATAATAAAAAGGTAAGTAGAAGTCTACTTTACAAATCAGAACAAATACAAATATCCACCAGACCATTTCTCCCACAAACATGTAGCACAATATTTTTGAAAAAAAATAAACTTGGCTTCTTGGATGGAGACTCTTTCTTTTTTAATCCATTCAAAAAAATGTCATACTACTATAATTATAAGAAATTTAATTTAATTTTTTTTAGTGAAATCATTTACAATCGCATAAATGTTCGAGACTTATTTTAAAGGGATAATACTCACGAAAATACCTGAACTTTAACCGGATTTCCAGTTGGGCATATTGAACTTTGTGGGGGTCCTATTACCCCTGGACTTTTTTTTCGTATTTTAATGACATATATCTGTCCACTTGGACCATTGCGTGTAATTTACGCGCATTAGGCGCGTGAAAATGTTAAACAATCGTTTAAAAACTTTTTTTGTGGTTAAACAGCCCCTCAATTTTCTAATTTTTATAAATTGAATGTTTTTTATTTATTTTTTCATTTATATCTTCTTTCTCTTCTCTCTACTTTCTTTCTTCTCTTCAATGGTGCTCCATTGGTGTTCCATTGTTGACTTGGAATTGAATTGAACACAATTTCATCACACACACACACACATACTGCTTGATAGTAATTGAAATTTCGAATTCTCAAGAAATCAGTGAAGATGATTTTCTCAAATTATGAATTTTTTATTTTATTTTAAAATAATGCATTTTGAAGTTTCTAGTAGTTGACAATAGGAAGAAAGATATTTCGGAAAGTTGAATTCTTGTATCTATATTGGTTAATCCAACCACTACTAATGGTGGCTTTGATTCTTTCAAGGTTGAGTGATTTGGATTCTTTGAAGCAAAATAAGATATGAGTTTCACTTTTCTTGAAAAATTCTTGTTACTTTTTTCATTAAATTGAACTTGGGGAGTATAAAGATTGAAACTTTCTGAGTTTTTGATTGTTTTGGGATGTTGGATGCCAATATTTTAATTGTAATGGTGTTGTTTTGGGATGTTGGATGTCAATGTTTTAGCCCGAATAGGTATTGGCTTTGTACTGCTACTGAATCTAGTATCAAGACTTGGGATTTGGTGAGCAAGAGCATTGTGGTTGATCTTAAAGTGGATTTGAAACAAAAGAGTGAAATGTCTGTTGCTACTACTACTGCCGTAACATTTTGGATATTTTGTCATAAATCTTAAGTTGTTTTGCTTTATGTTAAAAAAAAAAAAAAATTCTACACTTTTCCTATTGTCTTGTTGTTGAAAATTCTGGTCTTGTTTTTGAGTCATTCTTGTTTGAGTTATTGATGGAAATGGGCAGATGGAAAAAATATTTCTTGTTGTTGAAAATATTTTGATCTTCATTACTAATTTTTGTGGATTTTGATGAATAAAAATGGAGGAGAATAAGAATGGAAAAGAAATTAAACAAAAATTAATTTTAAATAAAAAAATGCACGTGTCAATATATCATTGGCGCATGTATTACATTTTCTACCTCAAAACTGAGTATAGTGTTTTTGGGGTAATTAATTCTACTTTAAAAAAATTCAGGAGGTAATATGACTCTCGCAAAGTTCAGTATGATCAACTAAAAATTCAATCAAAGTTCAGTATTTTCGTGAGTATTATTCGTATTTTAAACCAAAAATTTTAAAGAATTCTTTACATAAGAATTCTTTTATTTCAATAATTACCCTCTTTGGTGTACTTTTTCTAAAATTACAATCCATAGCATAAGTTTAAGTTTACATTGTATAATCACAAAGAAGGCAGGTGAAACAGAGCACGCATATGTCGTCGGCACCATTGCCGTTAAAACTGCACTTTTTTTCTTTTCTTCAATTTTCAGAATAAGAAAAATCTGGAATATCAAAAAGTAAACTAACTCGACTAACAATTTAACGATGCTAAACTAACTCGACTAACAATTTAACGATGCATTAACAAAGTAACAAACCTGGAGATAAATATAGTAGTAGTTACTAGTTGGTGTGAAAGAACAAAAGCTACAGATAAATAGCAAGAACAAAAGCCACAAATTTAAGCTAAAATTTTGTAATTGAAGAAGCAGTTGTTCAAGCTCATGAATTGCAAGAGGTGAAGAAAATAGGGAGCTACAAGAGATGGGGTTGAATAATGAGTTATCTAGCTTGAGAATAAGCCTGTCAAACGGGGCCCGGCCCACTTACAAAAATCGACCCGGTTTGGATCGGTCCCGTCAGCTCACGGGCTGTAGGATACCCGGTCCTGAGCCGGTTTATTTTTTTGGTTTGACTCGGTTAACTCAGTCCGGACCAAACTCGGACAGGGCCCAGCCAGGTTAAGCTTTTTTTAAAGAAAATAAGAAAAAAAAATAGATTTAATTATAACTTAGTTTTAATATATTATTAATTTACTATCAAGTATTATTAATTTATATATGTGTAAATATATGTTCTATAGACGTATATATTTAATGTATATATGTGTATATGTTTTATAAATTAATATATAACTATATATATAATTATATAATGTAGTATATATATATATATTGTAGTATATTTTATTTAAAGTAGTACATATACATTGAATGGTACGTATATATGTATATATATCCTCTATAGATGTATATATTTAACGTATATATGTGTATATGTTTTATAAATTAGTATATAACTATATAACTATAACTATATATATATATATATATATATATATATATATATATATATATATATATATTGTAGTATATTTTATTTAAATAGAACATATATTTTGAATGATGTCTATATATGTCTAGATATCTTCTATAGACGTATATATTTAACGTATACATGTATATATATGTTTTATAAATTAGTATATAACTAAATATATATAATGTAGTATATATATATTGTAGTATATTTTATTTAAAATAGTACATATATATTGAATGGTGTGTATATATGTGTATATATCTTCTATAGACGTATATATTTAACGTATACATGTGTATATGTTTTTATAAACTAGTATATAACTATATATATAAATATATATAAATATATATATTGTAGTTATTTTATTTAAAGTAGTACATATATATTGAATGGTGCGTATATATGTGTATATTCTTCTATAGACGCATATATTTAACGTATACATGTGTATATGTTTTTATAAACTAGTATATAACTATATATATATATATATATATATATATATATATATATATATATATATATATATATATGTATATATATATATTGTAGTATATTTTATTTGAAGTAGTACATATATATTGAATGGTGTGTATATATGTGTGTATATCTTCTATAGGCATTTATATTTAATGTATACATGTGTATATGTTTTTTAAATTAGTATATAACTATATAACTATATAACTATATATATATATATATATATATATATATATTTATTTATATATATATATATGTTGTAATATATATTTTAATTAAAGTAGTACATATATATTGAATGGTGCGTATATATGTGTATATATCTTCTATAGACGTATATATTTAACGTATACATGTGTATATATTTTATAAATTAGTATATATAACTATATATATGTATATATATATATATATATATATATATATATATTGTATTAGATGTTTTAATTAATGTAGTACATATATATTGAATGGTGCGTATATTTGTGTATATATCTTCTATAAACATGTATATTTAATGTATACATGTGTATATATTTTATAAATTAGTATATAACTATATATATATTGTAGTGTGTGTGTATATATATATATATATATATATATATATATATATATATTGTAGTATATGTTTTACTTAATGTAGTACATATATATTGTATGGTGAGTATATTTGTGTATATATCTTCTATTGACATGTATATTTAATGCATACATGTGTATATGTTGTATAAATTAGTCTATAACTATATATATATTGTAGTATATACATATATTGTAGTATATGTTTTACTTAAAGTAGTACATATATATTGAATGGTGCATATATTTGTGTATATGTATCTTCTATAGACGTGTATATTTAATGTATACATGTGTATCTATGTATATGTTTTATAAATTAGTATATAACTTTATATATTGTAGTATATATGTGTATATATCTTCTATAGACGTATATATTTAATGTATACATATGTATATGTTATATAAATTAGTATATAACTATATACATATATTGTAATATATATATTGTAGTATATGTTTTACTTAAAGTAGCACATATATGTTGAATGATGCGTATATTTGTGTATATATCTTCTATACACGTGTATATTTAATGTATACATGTGTATATGTTTTATAAATTAATATATAACTATATATATATATTGTACTATATATATATATATATATTGTAGTATATGTTTTATTTAAAGTAGTACATATATATTGAATGGTACATATATATATGTGTATATATTTTCTATAAACGTACATATTTAACATATACATGTGTATATATTTTATAAATTAGTATATAACTCTATATATATACTTATATATATTGTAGTATATATATGTTGTATTATATGTTTTAAAGTAGTACGTATAGTCGTATATATTGAATGTTACGTATATATGTGTAATTGTGTATATGTGTATATATTTTTTAAATTCTAATGTAGTGTATATATATATATATAGTGTATATATATTGTTTAACGTATTTAAAATGTTTATAGGTGAGTATATTTAGTGTATATTGAATTTTTTTTGATCAATTTTTTAACTGAGTTTGACCGAGTTTAGGTGGGTTAGATTGGGTTGGGTTAAGTTGGCCGGATCAGGATTGTTTTTAAAAATTTTACTGTTTAATCCGAAACTGGCCCGGCCCGACCCACTTAACCCCTACCCGACCCACAAATTGGTTAATGTTAATGGACCGATCCCGAATTGTCCGGGCCCGTCCACTTAACACCCTTACTTGCGAGTGAGAAATTGATGCTTGAACTCAATCGTGGTGGAGCACAACGTTTTGACTGAATCATGTGCCACTTTTAATATTTGAAGATTTAGATATATGAATATTTAGATATGATATTAAAATTGTGTCAAATATAAATGATAGTAATATAATTTGAATTTAATATTATACACTCTTATAAACTGAATAGTTGCTATTTCATAACAAATATAATATATTTCTAATAACATGAATTAATTTAAATCATAATGAAATATTTGAAATTCACATATAATACTTATAATTCATTTGTATTAAAAATATTTTAGTTATTTATATTCATCATGTATATTAAAATAGGTCTATAGTATGTATAATATATTGAATTCAAAATGCGTTACAATTGTTGTTTTATTTTTTCTTTTGTTAATGATGTTAAAGCACACTTTATCTGAATTTCAAGCATTTAAATATTATCAAATTAATTTATGTGTTACTATAAAATACATTATATGTATTCAACTATTTTTTATTAAAAGAAATTAGACTATCAACTATAAGAATAGAAATATACTACAATTAATAAATAAAATTATTATTTATACTGTTTATATAAATGACCCAAACACAAAATTCAACTTTAACTCATCTTTAAAATTTTTAAATAAAATGAATTTTCATTTTCATTTTTATAGTCAAACAAATGTCTACTTGAATTCAAAAAGGGTAAAATCCAGACAAGTGGGGTAAAATGTGAGTACATAAAAGGGCCCCACAAGGTAAGAAAGAAAAGAAGACAAATAAAATGGTGTAAATGGGATTCGCATGCTTTCTGTCAAATTTTACCATGAGAAGGATATTTGACGTACAGATATCCGCCACGTGTTATCGGTAGGCAAATTTCGCCAGTCAGTTAAAGGTCCCTTTCAAAAAGAAGATATAAAGCTACAAAGGGACAAAGCTGGAACGACAAGTCGGCGGCTGCCTGCCGCCATGTCGTTGTCGGAGTTAATGTTTGTCCGCAGGTTTTATTAAGGCAACATCAACGTTTTTACACAACCTTTTCTCCAATGTTTTTTCAGTTAAAAGCAACAACCTAATGCCTACATTTTTTTCTAGACTGTATAGTAAGTAGTAGCATCAGACTCTCTTTATTCAACAATGTAATGTCCTTTGTTCATAGAATTGCAGGAACAACTAATTAGAGTGAACAATGGGGATTTATACATCAATTCAGAATTTGAAGTTAAATGAGGCTTTTTTTTGGTAAGCAAGTTAATGAGTTTTTTTTTTAATTATTTAAAATTAATGTATATTTTTTTATTTTAATTTATGTAACACAATTTGAATCGTTTGTTAGGATGTATTAGAAAAGACAATGCATGCATTAACTTTATTTATTAAGGGATCATTTGGTTTGAAAACAAGTTATACAGAGATTAGTTATGTTGGGATAAGTTATGATGGGATAAGTTATACTGGAATTAGTTACGCTGGAATTATTTTTTATTGAGTGTTTGGTTTGTTGTATTCAAGGTAATATGCATGGTATAATTTCTAGGAATAAATTGATTGATTACCAAAATATCCTCCATCTTATTTAACTTAATATATATATATATATATATATATTTCTTTTTAAGTTTTAAATATTCATTCTTAAATTTTTTTATTTTTTAGAGAAATTAAAATATATAAATAAACATAATTTATATATTTTACAACCATTTTTAATGGTAAACTATTCAAAATTTATTTATTTATAAATATATTATACGTTAATTAAACATAATTTATGTGAGCATGAGAATATATTACGTTATATATTATGTTATATATAATTAAATTATATATAGTTAAACATAATTAACATAATTAAATATAATATATTATAATTAAACATATTAGCATAATATATATATAATTAAACATAAGAATTTACATTACGCTATAGTGGGTAGATTTTCTTATGGTTGGCCTAAGATAACAGAACTACGAGAGCAAATTTCGGTACAAGGTGGTGTTAAAGTAAATTGCAAAATTGATTTCCTACGTAATAGGCATGTTCAAATTAGACTAGAGCTACTAGGGGATTTCATAAACATTTTGTCTAAGAGTTCTTATTAAATCAATTAACGTATATATATTCATAATATTATACGTTATATATTACGTAATATATTATATTCATAATTAATGAATATATTATACGTTAATTAAACATAATTTATTATTTATATATATATATATATATATATATATATATATATATATATATATATATATATATATATATATGTATGAGTGTGTGAGAAATGAAAATAATAGAGTTTGAGGGTATTTTTGTCCTTTCATACATTTACCCCAAGGATAAATTATACCGGGATTGTTGTTATCCCACCAATTGAGTGGATAACTTATCCCGGGACTATTTTATTAGTCCCGAAATAAGTTATCCCAAATATTGTCAACCAAACATGCAATAGAAAATTTTATCTCAGAATTATTATTTTATCCTGAAATTATTTGCTTCAACTCCTCAAAGCAAGCAACCACTAAGTATTACCTTATTTGTGATTATTTAACCTATATATGAATTATTTATGCACTTTATTTGGTTTTAGAGAAAATACATCATTTCACTCTTAAATTTGTCTGCACAATTTACTTTAGATCCTTAACTTCACAGGTAAATATATACCCCCTTAACAACTTTAAAGTGTATTAAATTAAACCGCTCAAAGCTTAACTGAAGTCAAGGTTGCGCGTTGTTAGATCACACACGTTTTGATTCATCCATGTCATTTTAATGTTATTGTATATTATTTTTATATATTTATTTTTATAAAATTATTAATACCTGATCCCCAAACCCCACTTTGTAAGAATACACTGAGTTTGTTGTTGTTGTTGTTGTTGTATTAATACCCGATCCGCTCCTAATTATAACTCGATCCAACACAAATAAATGCCCAGGATTTTCAAATTAAACCCCAATTCTCTTCTTTCTTCGCCTAAAATCACTATTTTGCTCTCTCATATC
Organism: Capsicum baccatum var. pendulum; assembly: GCA_030864225.1. Classification (NCBI taxonomy): domain Eukaryota; kingdom Viridiplantae; phylum Streptophyta; class Magnoliopsida; order Solanales; family Solanaceae; genus Capsicum; species Capsicum baccatum. The sequence goes on along the minus strand of CM061558.1, from coordinate 87,663,788 downwards.
ACTCAAATTTCACCCAAATGGTGAGTGTTGAGGAGTTAGATTGCTCCGATAGTGATGTTGGTGGTTGGAAAATTCTCAACAATACTCCTTTCCCATAGTTGTCGTCGTCGTTCTATAATGTCTCGTACATGTAGAACAAGGAACAATCCCCTAAAATATCGAGAGAAGAAAATTTTGATGAGATCGTATTTTTTTAGTGAATGGCTGTGTATTTTAGATTTTTCACACAGGATTCTATGATCTCGCAATCACCCTTTTTAGTGTTGTGAAATTGCATTTTGAGTTGTTGAGCAATAATTGTTTCATCTTTCGAACCCAACTCAAATTTTGGCATAAGAATACTACTATCATCTATTTGATGGAAACTAATGATTGATTCTTTCTTCTGCTAATATATATTTCGATCACCGGCCGTTTATAATGCCACATCAAAAATTGCATCAGAGGAGAGAAGGAGAAGACTAGATGAAGAAGGAGAAGCTTAAAGGACTAAATTGATTCATTTATGATTGGAAGGTTTCAACTTAGCACTTGCAATGAAGAAAAAATTTGGAGAAGACAACCAAAATAAAAAATAAAAAAAGTAGGACCACAAATTTCATTTATTTTAAATAAAAATTCAAACAAGTCAAAAAAACAGTAATATAATAAGAAAGGAATATTAAACATATTAGTTATATGTTGCGAGATAAAATAATGTCACGTATATAATTATATTGATTCAAAAAAATTTCTCTTTCTCACACGCTTTTTGAAAAGTGAATACATTCTCTCAGCTTAGGGAGCTATTTAATACATTTTATAGTTATTAAGGGTGAAATGATGTATTTTCTCTTGGTTTTATTCTATATTTCCTACGTTTCAAATTATCCGCCCCAAATTGAAATGATACATTGACTAAGAAAAATAATTAATAACATGGCTAGTTTACCATAGTACCCCTATTAAATGATGTTTATATTTTAATTTGAAGAAAAAGTAATTAATGCAAAGGGTAAAACATGGAAAAAATTGTCTCTTCTTGATTAATGAAAAAAGACAAGTAAAATGAGAAATCAAATTAGAAAATTTGGGACGGAGGAAGTACATAACTAATAGATGAAAATCATAGTATTAGCAACGCAAGAAACTTTAGGAGTCCTTTGGTGTAAGGTATAAGGAATAAATAGTTTCGAAATATAATAATTATTTATTTTAAGATTGATTGGAGGAATTAGTTAGTACCGGAATTATTTATTCCATCATTTACACCATAGTAATGCGATAAGTTATCCCATATACATGATGAGATAACTAATATCAGATAATCTCGGAATAATTAATCTCAAAATTAATTATCTTGGGATCGTTCTTCCCCAATCAAATGAGCCCTTAATACATATCAACATGGGTAAATATATAATAGTCCCTCGAAATATTTTTCACATCATTTTATTATATTTGTGGAGGGTATTTTTATAAATAATTTTTTCTTTTTAAAGTATGAAATGCAAGTTATTTTTAACGCCATCAAATCAAATACTATATAAAAAATAATCTCGATATAACTAATTCAAATATTACTAATACATCATATTTTATATTATTTATATACACTTGTCAAACAAACCCTTAAAAAATTTAAAAGTTAATTAAGTTTTTCTTGAAACGATTTTTTTGATGTGCCTTTTCATATGAATTTAAAAGTCATTTATAGTTTCAAACATATGGATTTAGTTTCTAAATAATTTAAAGCTTGTACCGTACAAATTTACAACAAATGGGATGTTGGGGTATTTGGGGGGCAGGGGATGGATATAAATGGTAGTCTGTGGTGGAGTGATCATTAGCATTGACCCCTTACGTGGCTCTTCATGTCAAATGCCGAAACTGTACTCAAATTCCCTTTTTGCCCTTCTCTCTTTGCCCTGCCAAAAAGTACTTGACAAAACACACACACTGCTGTTTTCCATCTGGCATGGGGGGAAAAAGGAACTAGAGAAACATCATAAATATTTCATTTCATTTGTTTATTTTAGCAAATAATTTTTTTTATTGATTTTTATCTAAATTATTTTTAATGTTAAATTATTATATAAAATAGTAATAGTTGAATTTAAAATTCTAAATATCAAAGTTATTTTAGTAAAATATATTTAAAATTAAATTTTTTAATATTTTAGGTCAACAAGGGGTAAATTATATGAAACGGAAGCAATATTTCTCAAATAATAGATAGATGGAAAAAGGATCAAATATGCCATCGAACTATCAGAAATGACTCATTTATGCATTCGTTAAAAATTTGACTCGTTTATGTCATCGCCGTTATAAAACAGGTTCATCCATGCCATTAATTGTTAACGGTGATTTTTCAAAAACGACTTTGCCATGTCTCTCGTGTCTTCTTACTAAAGGTCCACGATTTTTAGAGCTTTCAGTTATGTATCTCTTTTCATTTTGAATTTCTTCATTGAAACTTTTTGATCATATATAATATTTTTTTTTGTTCTCATTTGCTTTTTGCGTTCAAATTTAATAATATAATAATAAGAATATATTCTTAAGTTTTAGTACTATAATCAGATTTTTGACTTATTACTCTTAAAATCTGATTCTTTGATTTGAAGAGATCCTTTGTTTGCAATTTTATTTGCGAATTGAGTATCTGCACGCATTTGCAGAACGAATTATAAAATTAGGAAGGGTTTCTACCAACTCTTAATCAACATGCTGAAAAAGAGGAAATTAAGAAATTGATGTCTCTGATTTCTCATTCATATCAAGAAAAGTTCAACTGTTTGTTTTTTCATTTTCATAGGATCAGAAAAAACTATGTCTGATCCTTTGATATTGACTGGGAAGATTCATCCGAACGATGTTACTTTTGAAGAAGTAGGACCCTTTATTTTTATGCTCGTGTAGGGAGCCGTCTCCCGCTCACTTCGGGAATAAATTTCATAATATTTTGTTCTCCATTCAGTTTTTTGAAGCCTTTTATTATGTATGAGTCTTTATTCTCAATATCATATTTGACATTCTTTTTAGTATAGTACTAAAATTTGAATGCGAATAGCAAATTAAGAACAAAAGAAAATGTTATATATGACCAAAAAGTTCCAACAACGAAATTCAGAATGAAAAGCCATACATAACGGAAAATTCTAAAAATCGTGGACCTCTAATAAGATGACACGTGGAAAAGCTGTTTGTGAAAAACCACCATTAACAAGTAATGGCTTGGACGAACCTGTTTTGTAACGGCAATGACCCAAACAAGCCAAACTTTTAACGGATGACATAAATAAGTCATTTTTAATAGTTCGATGGATATTTGAGCCTTTTTCCTAGATAGATTTTCTTGATAATATTTCAATTGCACATTCTTACAAAAATATAAAGAAGCCATATGACCATTAATCACTCATTCAAACAAGAGACAAAACTAAGGTTAATTTCCTAAAAATATCCTATAATCAATGAAATTCAATAAGAAATGTGTTGAAATTTTAAGCCCCCTTTCATTTTACTTATTTTTTTTAAATTAAAAACAAAAAAAGACCAAAAATATTTCTAAATTATCCAAAATAGAGTAAAAATATTTTTTGTAGTTTTTTGGTTAAAAAGTAACCCTTCGTTAAATTTTTGACTTAAAAATACCCCTTTCTCTAACGAAATAACACCAAACATGTCACATGGACAAAAAAAATCACATGGCCACTCCACATCAGTGTCCACGTGGAAAATCACCCCATTTATCAGTCTAATTGTTGTCTATTTAAAACCCAACCATCGACTTATCTCTAATTCTTTGATTATACTCTTTCTGCTCAAAACTGCTTTAAATTCATGTTGTGTTCTTATATTATCAGCGGACTAAGTTTATCTTGCAATTGGAATACTGAATAGAAAAGATTCAAATTCACATAGAGGTTGCATCACACAAATACAAGAGTTGCCAACACTCAAGCTAATCGATTAAACCTTAAATTCATGGGCCATCGAGTCCCAAAAATTAAAGACCAATTACTATAAATATAGAAAAAATTAACTAAATAAATTTATTAGATTGTTTATTACAAGTTATAGCAACTCTATTTACTTTTCAAGTTATAACAACTTTCATTTATAAAAAAAAAATCTTAAAAATATATTTTTCGTTTTTTAAAAAAAGCATATCAAAATAATTTCAGAAAAAGAATATATAGATTTAATATAACTAATCTACATTATTCCTTCCTTAAATATAGTTAACCTTAATAATTGATATCAATCCCACCCCCAATTATATCTAACTATTTTTATTTCTCCTATTTTAATGCGTCTGTTAAGAGTTTTCATCTTCATACATTTTCTTCTTTTTTCTACACAATTATATTGTTCCAGTAAATCAATTTCATAATCAATTTTGACCGGCAAAATTTTCCTTTGATTATTCGATATAAACTCACCTTCAATTACCTTCTTCATGTTTTTTGATAATGGAGATGGGCTAAAACACCCCAAATCAAACGAGGGTCTAGATAGAATAATCGGGCTATTTTTTTGTATTAATCTAGGGCTTTTTTTTATTAGGATTAGAATCAAATTTGCAAACTAAAGTGAAGTTTTCTTATTCCAAGCGTATGAGTAAATGTTGGGAAACCCAAGTTTCATACACATGAAACTCAAAAGAAGATGAAAGAAAAACTCTCTAAAACAGTGTTATTCCAACTTCATTAACATCTAAATGGTTTCATACTTCTAAAATTATTATTCAATCAACAATTTCTTTTCCTTCATCAAAAATTCTCTTTCTTCTAATTTTTTCTTTGTTCTTCAGAAAATTTTTTTGATAGAAACATAGTTTTGTATTAATTTGATCTAATGGATGGTGATAGGTTACATTCTCTACTTATAATGCATGGAGGAAGATGAGATGTTAATGATGTTTTGTTTGTTAAAGTCAATTAATCTTCTAATTTTATTTGTTCTAGTCAAAAAATCAATTGTTCAGTAATCAAATACATACGAATATATATGAAGAATACTGCAATTCGTTATTTATGGTGGTAACAACATAAATAAGAATTTGAATGTAGATCGGAATCTTTCATATGCATAATATAGTGATTATCTTGTATATACTTATTAAACTATTTTGTGTATGAAATCTGTATAAAATCGGTATGAAATGTCAATATTTCGTTCAAGGTTTATAAAATAGTTTCTTACATGTTATATTTATATGGAATGAGGATAATGATTGGAGAAACTGACATAAAAATCGACTTTTACCAAATATTATATGCTATTATTTATTTTAGTGTATGAAATAAATATACAAACTTATATTTTTTGAATTATTTCGTGTATGAAACCTGTATAAATTCAATATGAAATATCAATATTTCATTCAAGGTTTATAAAATAGTTTCTTACATGTTATATTTATATGAAATGGATATAATGTGATTGTGATTTCAATTAAAAAGATATACTTAAGATTATAAATTGAATGGAATCAGTTTCTAAAGTGATTTCTTACATGTTACATTTGTATGAAATATGTATGAAATACATATATAAACTGATAATTATAGATTGTGATAGTCAATTTAGCTGATACCAATTTATATATCTATTCCATACATTATGTGCTTAATTTTTTGAATCAAGATCAATCATACAATCTCACGTAAAATTCTTCAACCACCCGATATCAATTTATATACGATTCTTCAAAATCAATCAAAATCCTCCATAGAAATCGACAAAAAGTCTTTTTTAAATTTTACGTAAAATACTCAAATTGTTATTTCATATCAATTTGAAGGAATACAATCTCGACTAAAAATACCAAAATTTTATGAAAAGTTTTGATTAGAAATAATAGATGTTTGTTGTTATGTTTCAGGAACAAGAATAAAAAATTTCAAAAGATATTAAAGAAGAAGAAACACACTGCTACAATCAATCCTACAAAAATATAGATTTAATATAACTAATCCACAATATTCCTTCCTTAAATATAGTTAACCTTAATAATTTATATCAATCCTACCCTCCAATTCTCTCTAATCGCTTTTATTTCTCCTATTTTAGTGCGTCCGTTAAGAGTTTCCATCTTCATACACTCTTTTTTTTCTAAACGATTATATTGTTTCAGTAAACCAATTTCATAATCAATTTTGACCGGCAAAATTTCTCTTTGATTATAAGATATAGACTCACCTTCAACTACCCTCTTCTTGTTCTTTGATAATGGAGATGGGGTAACACACCTCAAATCAAAAGAGAGTCTAGATAGAATAATCAGACTATTTTTTTTATATTAATCTAGGATTTTTTCTATTAGGAGTAGAATCAAATTTGCATTTTTCTGGCATGTCTAAAAAAAATTAAAAAAAATAAAGTGAAGAACTCTTAATCCAAGCGTATGAGTGAATATTGGGAAATCCAAATTTCATACGCATGAAACTCAAAAGAATATGGAAAAAAATATGGTAAAGAGTGAAGACTTTTATCGGTAAAAAACACTGTAAAACGTGATAAAGTGTAGAAAGTAAGTTAATTATTAAAGTTAATAAAAAATAAAAAATCAACTATCAATGTGAAAAAAACTATTTACCATATTTGATTCCTTAAAATTGTGAACAAACTTTGAAACTTAATTATTAAAATTTAAGAAAATCATTGATACCAATAATATAACTTTCCATAATTATTAAAAGATTTAATGAAGAGTGATAAATATTAAAATGCTATAAATAAGGAAATAATATGAATATTAGAAAAATAATTTTTCGGATATTTAAATTAAAAAAAATTCTAAAAAATTGCTATAACTTGCAATTATTTCTTTAGTCTATTAATTATTAAAAAATATTGCTATAACTTGTAATAAACAATCTAATAAGTTTATTTAGGATAATTTTTACATAAATAAATTGACTAGCAAAACACAAATGATCTCACATTACAATGTCATTATTGAAAAATGTTGTTATAACTTGTAATAAACAATCTAATAAATTTATTTAGGATAATCTTCACATAAATAAATTGACTAGCAAAACACAAATGATCTCACATTACAATGTCATTACTGAAAAATGTTGTTATAACTTGTAATAAACAACAACAACAACAACAATAAATCCAGTGTATTCCCACCTGGTGGGGTCTGGGGGGGGGGGGTAAGATGTACGCAGTCCATACCTCTACCTCTAAAGAAGTAGAAAGGTTGTTTCCGATAGACCCCCAGCTCAAGACACAAGATACCACACAAATACAAAGTAAAACACCGAACAAGGTTACAAGATTACATAACATAAATACGGCAGCCATAAGTAAAAGAAAACAGAGGAAAGCACCCAGATTCGTACTAAAATAAGGAACACGGAATCATAACCAGGATACTACCCCCAGCAAGTAAATAACTTGTAATAAACAATCTAATAAATTTATTTAGGATAATTCTCACATAAATAAATTGACTAGCAAAACACAAATGATCTCACATTATAATATCATGAAACAAGCTATCTTTTAACTGAATCATATTTTCAGATAAAATTTCTACAAGACTATCCCGAAAACAATAAGGAAATTAACTGAAAGCCAAAGGACCTCTGCTACAAAACTTATAACTACTCACTAAATTATACTATAGCCTATTTTACGATTAACAGGATTAAGAATCTATTTTAGCCTATATTACACTGAGAAAAATCTTCACTAGGTAACAAAGTCAAGTTTGATGATCGGATTTTAATATACAAAAAATAGGTTGATAAATGGAGTATTTTTTACGTGGACGCTGACATGCAGTGGTCATGTGGCCTTTTTTGTCTGTATGGTATTGTTGTGGTCTAACGCACATGCAAGTGGACGCAATCATACAAGTAATATAGTGACTAGAATAGTCAGATATCGTACCCACGAGGACTATGGAACTAGCAATTTAACCAATTTTAGTTTCTGACAAGAATGTATTAAGTGTTTAAAAGTATCAAGATGATTATGAAGATTAAAACTAAAATATAAATAATTAAGAAATAACAATATTCAACGCTAGCAACGTAAGCAGGGGTTGTAAATAATATTGATGAAAATTTCAGGGTTGAGACTCTTTCGAAAATCTTAAAAATCTCTATTCTTATCGTAGTTTATTTGATTATCAGGTTATTGATTCGTATGGTTTATAGTATGATCATGGTCTCTCGATCTATGATATTCTACCTAAATTGGACATTACAACTACATCGTTGAGTGGGGATACAATATTCCAACTAGATGCATGAAGCTATCTTCCTGCAAGTGAACCAAACAAGGCTTAGGTATATCTCTATCTTAGATGCTAATTGACATCCCTTATTTTATAAAAGAATGAGAACCTTGCTCCTAAATTTCTTCGTTCTATCCTATGATTATCCTCCCGAATTCACATAGGAATATAGGTTTATTCTAATGGTAGCCATTCATCAAAATAATAAGCACAGGAGACTAAGAAAAACCCATACGATAATCCAACAAGAAACTACAACAAAGAATATCAAAGTGGAATCATGTCTTCGGCCTCAACCCCAGAACAAGGGTGTTCAGCCACTCATGTTTGAATTCAACATCAAAAAAGAAAAATTAAACATACCCAAATGTAATCTTCAACTAATGAAGTTCAAAGAACCCTAAGGGAAGTATTAACAATATTTTTGCCTCTGCAGTACGTGCCAAAGTGTTCCAATTGAGTTCAAGTGTTGGTTTTTATACTAGGAGTAGTTTTACCTGTGCTGAAATATACCCGCATCGTGGGAGTCTGTCCACCGCAGTAGAGCCCGCATCTCCCACTCTGTAATGCCAAAATAGAGCCCGCATCGCCCGTGTTGGTCCACCGCTGTGAGGACCGCGTCACGGGCTAATCTCCTGCTCTCACTGGAAGTCGTTTTCAATTATTTCACTAAGGCAAAGACCCCTCGCTCCAGGGACTGCGTCACGGGCTAATCGCCCGCTCTTACTAGAAATTGCATCTAAAAATTTCACTCAGGTAAAAACACTTTTTTTGCTCCTCTATGTGCTTCAGCATTCCAAGCTCATTGTAAGTATCTTTTCCACTCATCTCATCAATCTTTCGCTTGGTTTCTGTCATGTATCCTATTAAGTCAAAACACATCAATAATCCATCCTACATTACTAATCATATCCATTAGCTCAAATCATGCAATTTCACACCAAACACAATAGAAATACATATTTTAGCTCATATAACTAGGCCTATTATGGGTGAATATTGGTTCTTGGACATATAAATATGCCCAAGATCACCCCCCTACATTTAGAACCTTGTTCGTCCTCGAACACTTCAAGCGACACAATATCAATTAAGCTTAACATCACAACCCAGGTAAAATACTTGTGTTGAGCACTCATGGACCGAATAAAGATTTTTTCATCAAAACATGTCAATTAACTTCCCTAAGACATGGAACTACTCTTTTCAAACAGCCTTACCTCAAAAGGTAATTTTCAGTCTGGTGGCAAACTCAACAAAGTTGTTCAATCTAGAACATTTATACGTCACCTGACTATCTTCCACATGCACCTTTACCACAAGAAAGTTTTCCATATTCGTCCTCAATCTTACAATACATAACAGAATGGGGATATCAAAAGGAAACAAACTGCTCTGTCTCAGTAAGGAATTTATACACGATAGATAATGAACCATAAGCTTGACCTTAGTGTACTACTCCACTAGTCAAATGTTGGGATAAAAGATCAACTAGGTCTTTCAAGGTTATAATATAAGCTAAGGGACAGGTAGAAACTATTTGGGTAAATAGTAGCTAATCTCCCTAAGTGCTTTAGTACATCACATATGTCATTCAGCTTACCTTTAATGACCACTTTACAACCCCCTTTTTTTCTATCCCATTCTTTCGTTTTCCCTCATCTCATTAAGCTCACTTACCTACACTTCGGTGGGAGTGCTCTATGTACACAACTTATTCAATTTGAACAAAAAAATTTTATTCTTTACATTACTCAACTCCCAACCTCAACACATATTATAAACAAATTTTTTCCTTGAACACCAATAGCTATTACTTAAGGCTTTACTTTCACCTTTCTCCTACTTGAATTCCCAACTTCCTACTTAATTAATTGTACACTTAAAGTGCTTAGGAGCTTTGGATCAAATTAAGGTCAATCAAATAAAGGATTAAACTACATATAAGGCTTCCAAAGAATAAGCTAAAGGCTCAATAAGGCTAACTAGGATTATACACAAGGGTAGGTAAAAAGAAGGTATAAACTTGGCTATAAAAAAAATGCCTATATCATTTCCTATACCCAACATTCTTTATTTTGCTTCGTAAATACGCCGGGCAAGTTCTAGACATTACTATGCATGTAGAATAACTAAAGCCCTCTCACTTTTGGTGTATGCTAGGTTCAAGCCGGCTGCTTATTGGATTCCGATCTTACACTTGTCAAATTCAACTTTAAGCTAACAAACCGAAAATCACTCCTATTAAGATTAAGTCTCAAACTAATTCCCTTTTTTTAATAATTTATGACATGCTTTTTTTTTTCAAATCAAGTGAGTTTCAAGTCACACAACCTTATGGCTCAACACAAAGCATTCCTCCTTAAAATGGTGATTTGGTTCTCTTCAATTTCTAATTTCCTACGATATGACTAACTTCCCTTAAGACAGTCGTCATCCATCCATGATAGGGGAGGGTACCTAACTATGATGACTTATTATGAATTGCTTTGCGGGAAAAAACAAAAATTTTACTCCTACTTAAAACAAAACTAACTACAAAGCACAAAACACAAAAATGAACTACTACTGAGCCAATTCCATCAATACTAACTATTACAGACCATATTTCCAAATAGCTATAATGAGTGACTGTCAATACTCAAAAAGAAAAAATATCCAACAAAATAAAACAAATAGAGTACAAAGAATGAAATTCCACCACCACACACCTAAAATAAAGCACTATCCCAGTTCTTGCAAAATAAGCCGAGTACGAGGTGGGGAGCAACTCCCTGGTCATATCTTATCCATATTATCATTAAATTTCGAACCATAAGCCTCCGCTCCCAAGTCTAGATCATTATCTTCTACATCTACCTCCTCTAACTCTAAATTTGAATCAGGTAGTCGACGCTCCTCTTCAGTAAACATATCATCATTAACCGACTCTATGAAATCAGGGTCTATCCGCAGCATGGTTCTCAAATGATGACCAAGAAAATAGTCCAACTCTACAACTCTAATATCCTGCTGGGTAGATGGATGCCCACCAATCCACAAATGAAGCATTTGTAGCCTATACATTCAGGCAGTGATCTTATTGATAACGCTCAATCTACAGCTCTCGTAGGAGTGTAAAGCGGTCGTTGTCAAATATATAACCCAACTGGGTTGGGTATCGATCCCATAGGGAATAGCTTGGTCAACAAGTAAGCAAAGATTACTAGACTTTTAGTGCAAGTCTCGTAAAAATGGGGGAGTTTTGTCGTGCAAGTAATATAACCAAAGTAATAAGGTAAAAATGGAAAATAGCAAAGTAAAAAGTAAGAATGTTTGGTAAGATGTAAAACAATGAGAATTGAGAAGTTGGGGTTATGTCCACCTTATGAGTTGTACGTCTCTATTGGCTATGAGTTATGTGGAATTCAGACATGCATGTGCTTATAGAGAATTGTATTCTATGGTAAATCCAAGCGTCTTTCGACCTTAACAAGGACTATTTCACTTTAACTCTTTCGAGCTTAAAGCGTATCTAACGGTACAAATTCTCCAAGAGGTTTAATCCAGTTACGGCACTAACTTTTTAATAGGGGATGGGACCCTATTACCTTGACATTATCTCTTTTCCAGACATATAATTTTTCTTTCGAACAAGTTAATGCTATACTGGCGTTATTCTATGCGTCTGCAGCCACAAGAATTTGCATTAAGATGAAGAGAATAATGATATAAGCAGCATACGTGTCACGAATTCACAAACTCATAGCAATAGATAGTATCTCATAAGGCTTCAATAACCCCAACAGAGAAGTTTAGCTACCCATGAGTGCGAAGGAAATCACAATAGACATTGTTATTATACCACAATAAAGATTTCGTATAGCAAAGTGTGGTAGGCGTTAGGAGTGAATTCCTTGCAAAGTAACGTTTCTCTTGTTGCAAAAATTAAGAATTGAATAGATGAACATAAGAAGAATAAAAGGTAGAATTAATGGAATGATTAGAAGAAGAGTTATAGAGTAATAGAATTAATGAGGAATGAGTAAAAATCTCTAGCAAGATAGGGTATTTATAATACCCATATCCTATTCCTACTAAGCTAATGAATTACTTAACCCAATCCTACTAGGTTAATGTATCATTATCCTAATCCAAATAAGTTACTGCTAGTCCCCAAAGTCTTCAGAATTGCTGTTTTTGCCCGGGATAGATTTTCCATGCGTCACTTTTGGTCCTTAGCATCCAAGTTTTGCTCTCCTCCTTTTGTGAAGCTTTCTTTGGCGTCAAGTTATCCATAAAATGCTGAATTCTGCATCATTTATACCTGAAAACTTGCTAATCATGTTCGTTAGCTCACTTACAGGAAAAAGGACTAAAAGTGCATGAAATATATAATTTGTTCTCAAAACTTGGCTAAAATATGGGTAAAATATAGTACTATAGGCGTGTAAATTCGCCTATCATCAACACCCCACACTTAAAGCTTTGTTCGTCCTCAAACAAACTATCATGTCCATCTAAACATCAACTTAGGGTTTCACAGTAACAACACAAAATATTCGTCAAGACAAGCACAATAATTATCAACAAAGAGTAGTTTTCTGATCATTAGTAGAAACAATTTAACCTCTAACATAGACTCGTGATGGTGGTTAATTCGTATTCAAAGGTTAAGGTACAAAAAATCATACACAACTACCCAAAACTCATCAACCATGTGTGTCTCACAATATATCACCCATAATCACTCAAAAGTATTTCAATTTTTCAAAGCATGGGTATAGGATTATCCTTGCTCTCACTCTCACAAAGAATTCATATGTTGCAGCTGATGACCATAAGCTTGCCCTTAGTGTAATGCTCCACTAAATATCAGAATGCTAAGCTTAGGATCAAATAGGTCTTTTGCTGGTTGTAATGTAGGCTAAGGGACGGGTAGGACTATTTTGGCCAGAAATAGTGACTATGTTCCTAAGCGCTTTAATACATCACATTATGTCATTAACACTTTTCTTTCGAACAACCTTTCTACTTTTTTTTATTCTACCACCCCTTTTCTCCTCTTTTGTTTTTCAATTTTAAACATAACTAACTTTTTAGTTTTCTTTTCCTTTTTCTTTTCATACATACCTCTTATGATAGCACTTCTTTTTCATAATGAATTCAAGCACCACTACATTCTAAAGCATCATACTCACCCAATTTTCTCTTATTTCGTCACATGACTTTACACTTTAAAGCACTTAGGAATTTGGATCAAGTTATGGTCTTGAAAAAATGGATTAGGCTTACATATGAGGTTGTCAAAAAAAATAGGCTAAAGGCTCAAAAGGGTTAACTAGGATGATGTTCATGGGTAGGTATAAAGAAGGTAAACAAGTATAGGTTGCCAAAGAAATGCCTAAATCATCTCCTAGACTTGCACTCTTTATTTTCGCTTTACATACATACCAGGCAAGTTCTAGCATCAGCCAAAAACACAGAATATACTATTATTTCACACACACAAGGCACATGGTCGACTTTATTGGGAGTAGCATAGACTCTTGACCCAACAGATGAAGGAATTGAACCATACAATATCACATAGTGAGTCACAATTAGAGCCTAAACATCTCAATAGTCATAATTTTAGCACGAACTCTTGTTATAATCTCATGCTGCCTATTAGAATAGTTTCATGCAAAGCTAAGTTAAAAAAAAAAAATTTTACTACTAAAAAAAAACTTTAAAAAAATAGAACAAAGTAAACAAACATGGCAAATGCAGATAGAGAAGTATAGCATGCAATACCACCCCACACTTAGTCGGGACACACTGTCCTCAGTGGAAAATAAATACGAAGAACCTGGTCAGTCGGACTCCTCCTCTATGTCTGGGGTCATACCCCTTTCGTTGGAATCATCATAGGAGTCGTCGTCATCAGAATTCTCCTCCACGTCGGAGTCTGGCATTCGTCGGTCATCATCGGTTGGCACATCGTCATCAAGAGGTTCTTCAAAGTATACACCAACTCCACATATCTCCTTTGCATGCACATTCATTGGATAGTCATGATCCAGCTGTTGGAGCTCTGTAGCAGTTGGAACACGACCTTCACTCATCATTGTAAACTGTGTCATGCCATAAAGATGGCGAAAGAAACTCTCATCCCGAGCATGTCTCTCCGCAGTAGTAAGGTTGACGCCATGTGTTGATTCGGCATCTTTGACCTTTGTGAGATCAACCTTCTTCGGATTGTGTAGGAGTTTATGATCAGCCGGCTCCTCTTCGATATCCTCCTTCCTCAAGATTGCAGTCAACAGATTGCCGAAGCTGAAATGGGACCGCTTGTGTAGCCTAGCCTTCCGCATTGTAGATCGAATGATTGCCCCAATGTTGATAGGGACATTCGTCATCAATGCATATACCAAGCACACTCTATCTCTTGTTATTTTTATGTATTGCATCCCTGGAATGAGGCAAGAGTTGACTATGCACAACCAGATCCTTGCTTTCCTATTCAAAGGAGCATATGAGAAGGTGTTGTATCGACCGGTGTCTTTATGTCTGCTCCATCGTGCCATGGATCTTGTGCCACAAAGTGTGTGTCGAATGGCTCTATATGGAGGTCTATTGTACAGCTCCTTGAATGGTGATGGATCGACTGAAGGCAAGCCTAAAAAGGAGTTGAAGAAATCCGCATTGAGTTGTAAAATTTGGCCCCGAATCTTGACCTCGTTTCCTGTGGTTTTTGGCGACCAGTTGGCGTAGAATTCTCTTGTTAAATCAAGATTACATTCTCCCAGGTCTCGGAAGATGAAATCAAGATGTAATGCCATGATCTTGGCCAACATGCGCGGTTCTTTCTTTGCTAGGCTTTCCTTGTTTATCAAGTCCACATGAACATATTTTATTTCTTTGTTGGTCCTATACCATTCCTTTGCTTCCTCCTCAAGAACCCATTTTATTCCGAACATGCGGCGTGGTAATTGTATCGAGGATGATTCTCCTTGCTCTTTTCGGCCTCTTTTCTTGCCTTTTGTTGAAGTGGTTGCCTTATCTTTGCTTTGTCTTGTTTTGGGTGCCATTGTACCTGAAAAATAGTCATGTTAGCGTCATCTCAATGGATACAATCAGCAATTAAGCAATAGTGGCACTACCCCACACTTAGTGCGTTGGCATGAATTAGTGAGGTGAATGTTTGTCGATTACTCAGACTTCATCGATATACGTTTTGGGTGCTATATTCCAACAATACAATCAGAGCATTCATACTTCTTGCAGTCTTAACAATACTTTCATGTTTGGAATATCATGACTACTACATAGGGATTGAATCAAGGTATAGTATTGAACAATAATCACACCCTCCTATGTCGGTAGGCAACTATAATTCTTATTCCAATGAACAAGTCATTCTAACATGTAAGTATGCAAGTGTCAAGATTATGCAATTCTTGTGACCATATCAATTCCGCAAAAGTAAGACAGTGCATCAAAATCAAATTCAAGTTGGAAACAAGTTAAGATCATCCTTGCATATTCATTCACTCACTTAGTCGTATCACCACAATTCCATCGCATTCAAATCACCAATACTACTTCAAGATTCAAGAATTTGTAATAGGAGTAGTAATGTAGTACTTACGAAAAATAAATGAAGAACAAAAGAGTACTTACGTGATTGAAGCCTTTGGAGATGTTCTTGTGAAGTGGAAGAGCAAAAGGAAAATTTTTGCGAGGATTTGGAGACTATAGGCGGCGCTTAAGGTAGGTTTTCAATGTGTTTTTGATTCAAGACTAAGTCTCCTATTTATAGGAAAAGGTTGGGTCGGGTTTTGACCCATTTAAAATCGGATTTGGAGACAAGAAGTGATCATAGGCGGCGCCTTTTGCTTTGCCTATGCTTGGCATAGGCGGCGCCTTTTGCAAAGCATTGTCTTAGCATAGGCGGCGCCTTTCACTTTGCATATGAGATTCAGAGACAAAAGGCATTAGCATAGGCGGCGCCTATGCTATGACATACTTGAGCATGGGCGGCGCCTATGCTATGGCACACTAGATTCCGAGACCTTACGCCATAGTATAGGCCTTGCCTTGTTCGTGGCCTAGTTTTACCTAGGCCTAGCCTTGTTTGTTGCCTATATTTTCATAAGCAATGCCCAATCCATAGCCTTTTGCTTCTTCATTCCTAACTTACCACCTTTTAACATGCAATACGTCCAAATTGAAATTTGAAACCAATCTCCTCATTTTACACCTCTTGCACCTACATTTGCTCAAAAACAATAAAAATGATTCGAATGATGGGTTGCCTCACATCAAGTGCCTTAGTTTTGTTCATGGCTCGATAAAATCCTAAGAAAACAAAAACAATTAAAAACGATGGGTTGCCTCCCACCAAGCGCGTGAATTATTGCGCGGCACGACATAGCTATCTCGATTACTTAGACTTCATCGAGATAGATGGTGGATCATTTTCTGAATGGATTCAGATGACAATGAGGCTTACTTGTAGGCATGCAATCTTCTTCGAGATGACCCTTGTGCATGCCTATCCCGGGAGGGATACCAATTATATCATCAATAGTCTAACCCATAGCTCTCTTGTATCTCTTCAGAGCAGAGATGAGAGCCTCTACGTGCTGTTCACTTAACTCATCCGCCACACTTACCGGAACTATATTTCCACTTTCCAAGAACACATACCTTTGATAATCGGGGAGCTCTTTCGATTCTAGCATTGGTGGCTCTTCAATGGAAGTCTTTGCTGTTGGTGACGGTTGATTCTTAAGATCAAGGTACGGTTGCTTAGGAGTATAGGAATAGGACTCTATTTCTGTTAGAGCAGCCATAAGTTCTTCATAATCTTCATCTTCCTCATGCTCAACATTCAGTGGTGCAGCAGACAATGGCTCAACAGTAAGCTATTTCTCTACAGATAATGCTTTCTTATCCTCATGATGAACATCAGCTGCAGAGAACACATTCATATCGGTGGGCTGCTTCATTGCTTTACATATATCAAAGCGGACCACTTCGTCATTCAATCGAAATAAAAGCTCATTAGCTCTCATGTCAATAAGCACGCTTCCCGTTGCAAGGAAAGGACGTCCCAAGATTATGGGTACTTCAGAATCCACCTCGCAATCCAAAATCACAAAGTCTGCAGGAAAAATGAAGGTAGACACCTTCACCAACACATCATTCAAGATACCCACAGGTCGTTTTACCGACCTATCTGCCATCATGAGACGCATATTGGTTGGTGTAGGGTCACCCAACCCCAACTTTCTGTAGACGGATAGTGGCATCAAATTAATGTTGGCTCCTAAATCGCACAGTGCTTTGGAAAAATTCATAGATTCAACCGTGCAAGGAATAGTGAAAGCACCAGGGTCTGCCTTCTTCTGCACTAGTGATCGGGTAGCAATTGCACTGCAATGATGAACATTATCTTTCAACTCATAGCTTACTGCCCGCTTCTTTTTCAACAGATCTTTCATAAATTTTGCATACCCAGGCATTTGTTCTAGTGCCTCCACCAACGAAACATTAATGGTCAGCTGCTTTAACATAGTCATGAATTTGCCGAACTTTGTATCATCCGCATGCTTCTTCAATCTTTGAGGAAAATATGGTGGTGGATATGGAATTGTTTTCTCCACGGCTTTCTTCTCCTCTTGCTTCCGAATTTTGGTAGTTTCAGGATGCAAACCGCTGGGGGTGACTTCATGGACGTCGTGGCCAGCTTCTGCGGAATCTTCTCCTTTCGTCTCATCATCAATGTCCGCTTCTTCGTCAACCACTTGCTTGCCTTTTGATGAGTTTGAGTTTTCCAGCACCTTACCACTTCGAGTAGTAATAGCCATACATGATCCATCATTCCTTGGATTTTGCACAGTGTTGCTAGGTAAAGTGCCAGCCTTTCTTTGATTGAGTGCTGCTGAAAGTTGGCTTAATTGCTGCTCTATTTGCTTGATTGAAGTGGAATGTGTTTAGCTGGCTTAATTGCTGCTCTATTTGCTTGATTGAAGTGGAATGTGAATCAACTAATTGCTTCATAGAGGACAAATCATTTATTACCTCCGTTACTCCTGCGCTAGTTGCTTCCACTCCTTTCAATAGTTTAGCCATCATGTCTTCCATACTTCCAGAACTAGATGTGGTGGCGTCACGTCTTCCAGGGGGAACATACAAACCACTCTTTTCATTCTTGTTCTTCCTACTACCTTGGTCCTTGTTTCTAGATTTATCATAATAGTTCCGACCTTGGTTTCCTTGGGTATTACCTCGGAAACCCCCCTGATTGTTCAAGTAGTTAGCCTCTTCTTACGAATCAGATTCGTCTCTTCCTTTTGATGCCATATCTTTGACTTTTTCGGTCTTCCCTGATAATAAATGCTTTGTAAGAAGATCCACTTGTGTCTTCATGTGCGCCATATCTTGATCACGTTCTTCTTCTCTTCTTCTTTGGTCTGCAGTCATGCCAAAAGATAAAGCGGGGCTTGATACCTCAGAATCCCTGGTATACCAAGCTCTACTTTGCTTCGTCATACGATCTAGCATATTGCTTGCCTGACCAAAGGTGAGGTCCATAAATGATCCTCCAGCTGCATTATCCACCACTGGTTTAGTTATTGAATTCAAGGCTCTGTATAGTATCTCCATTAGGTGGACATTGGTCATGTGATGGTTCGGGCACCTCATAAGCTTCGTCTTGAACCTCTCCCATGTTTCATGAAGAGCTTCGGTTGGAAGCTGCCGAAAGTTGCTGATTTCATCTCTTAATTGTGCTCTTTTAGATGGCGGAAAGAATCTTTCTAGGAAAACGTCTCTCAATTGCCTCCAATTTGTAATAGAATCAGGAGTCAGCCCATTCAACCATAGAGTTGCCTCCCCAGACAGAGACAATGGAAATAGGCGTAATCGAATTGCATTCTGACCAACGCCAGGATTGTCAAACGACTTGCATGTAGAAATAAAGTTGATGAGATGCATATTCGGATCATCGTCTGCTAGTCCACCAAATAATCCCTTGAGTTGCAATAACTGAATCATGGTGCTTGTGATATTGAACTTGGCTTCGGGTACCAATGGTGGAGGAATAATGGCTCCTGTGGCTCCGGCTCCATCAAGATCATCATCATCATCATCGAAAGCTGGTTGTATAGGTCGGCGTTCATGCCTAAACTTTGCTTGACGATCTCTTCTGTTGGCAGGTGTTGCGATCTCAGCAGCATGCCTAGGGTTTAGTAACTCGTCATCACCTAGGTCCTCATCGTCAGGATTTATTGCTTGCCCAGGGTTTTCAATATTCTGTTGATGCACTTGAGAGGCGGCAAGAGCAGCTAATCTCGCCTGTTCCTGTTGAGCAGCCATTCTTTCGATTTTGTATTATGCCTCTATTCTGCCAATACGTTGTGGTTCAGGATTTATAGGTAATAACGGTTGACCAGAACTTCGAGTATGGGGCATGCCCTGAATAAAAACCTGCAGAAAACAAAAACAAAAACTAAAAGTAAAAGTACGAGAATCTTTGACCAAAAGGTCTAGTAATTATCACAAACTTAATTGACACTCGTATTCCCTGGCAACGACGCCAATTTTTGATAACGCTCAATCTACAGCTCTCGTAGAAGTGTAAAGCAGTCGTTGTCAAATATATAACCCAACTAGGTTGGGTATCGATCCCACAGGGAATAGCTTGGTCAACAAGTAAGCAAAGATTACTAGACTTTTAGTGCAAGTCTCGTAAAAAGGGGGGAGTTTTGTCGTGCAAGTAATATAACCAAAGTAATAAGGTAAAAACGGAAAATAGCAAAGTAAAAAGTAAGAATGTTTGGTAAGATGTAAAACAATGAGAATTGAGAAGTTGGGGTTATGTCCACCTTATGAGTTGTACGTCTCTATTGGCTATGAGTTATGTGGAATTCAGACATTCATGTGCTTATAGAGAATTGTATTCTATGGTAAATCCAAGCATCTTTCGACCTCAACAAGGACTATTTCACTTTAACTCTTTCGAGCTTAAAGCGTATCTAACGGTACAAATTCTCCAAGAGGTTAATCCAGTTACGGCACTAACTTTTTAATAGGGGATGGGACCCTATTACCTTGACATTATCTCTTTTCCAGACATATAACTTTTCTTTCGAACAAGTTAATGCTATACTGGCGTTATTCTATGCGTCTGCAGCCACAAGAATTTGCATTAAGATAAAGAGAATAATGATATAAGCAGCATACGTGTCATGAATTCACAAACTCATAGCAATAGATAGTATCTCATAAGGCTTCCATAACCCCAACAGAGAAGTTTAGCTACCCATGAGTGCGAAGGAAATCACAATAGACATTGTTATTATACCACAATAAAGATTTCGTGTAGCAAAGTGTGGTAGGCGTTAGGAGTGAATTCCTTGCAAAGTAACGTTTCTCTTGTTGCAAAAATTAAGAATTGAATAGATGAATAGAAGAAGAATAAAAGGTAGAATTAATGGAAGGATTAGAAGAAGAGTTATAGAGTAATAGGATTAATGAGGAATGAGTAAAAATCTCTAGCAAGATAGGGTATTTATAATACCCATATCCTATTCCTACTAAGCTAATGAATTACTTAACCCAATCCTACTAGGTTAATGTATCATTATCCTAATCCAAATAAGTTATTGCTAGTCCCCAAAGTCTTCAGAATTGCTGTTTTTGCCCGGGACAGATTTTCCATGCATCACTTTTGGTCCTTAGCGTCCAAGCTTTGCTCTCCTCTTTTTGTGAAGATTTCTTTGGCGTCAAGTTATCCACAAAATGCTGAATTCTGCATCATTTATACCTGAAAACTTGCTAATCATGTTCGTTAGCTCACTTACAGGAAAAAGGACTAAAAGTGCATGAAATATATAATTTGTTCTCAAAACTTGGCTAAAATATGGGTAAAATATAGTACTATAGGCGTGTAAATTCGCCTATCATCACTTATCATTCCAAGCCTGACGCCCGGTCATAGTCAATGCACAACTATAAACTGGACTCTCCTTAGTATGGGATGCATCAATAGGGTAGGTGTTCACAAGTAGCCTATAGTACAGGTCCTCTTACTATACCCTCTGATCTCGTAGGAATCTTGTCAGTAAGCCCCTAAATCCATACCTTTACTCCAGACGAAGACACGTCCTTTTCATAGCCAAGAAAATTACTGCACCTACATTCATATCAATATCATCATGCATTAAGGCATAAATAAGACATACCTTGTCACGTGTCACATCATTCAGGTGTGTCACCTGTATGAGACAAGTGTAAATAATTTTCACCCAAATTTGATCCTCCCTGTTCATCTGATTGAAGGGTAATATGAGGTGAATGCCTCTTTCTTTCTTGTTGTTCTATCTTGCTGTCGAGTGATTGTTGCACAACAAATAGCAAATATCGGCATATGGTGGTTCGATATTCATAAAATTCAGGGGCTCAATATCAACTTCAGGAGTACCAAGAAGAATATTCAATGAATGCGCAGTGAAAGTGTCAACCTATCCTCGTATCTTGACTTCTGAGTCCTTATCTCATGTGTCCCATTTAGCATAGAATTCCCTGACAAGGCTCAAGCTGCACTCATGAGGCTATGCAAACAAGAAGTCCATGTGTAACTCTTCTATTCGGCGTACAATGCTGGGAAACTCTCTCAACAGCTTTTCCCAGTGAATGAATTGCTCAGCCGTATACTTAGACTCATCATTCTTTGAATATCATTTATGTCCAGCCTCCATAACCCATCTAGTGCCATACCTCCTCACTTGACCATGTGGAAAAAGTAGAGGGTGAGATACACTACAACTTTGTCTATTCCTTTTCTTTGCTAACTCAGAAGGTCCTGCCTTGGCCTTGCCCTTTTTTTGTTAACCAGACATATCGCCTATTAAACAAAACATGAAGCAACCATATCAAATAGGGTGAACATGTTGAACTAGCAAACACTAAGTGTGTGGAGAGTGGTTAAGACACCCCACACATAGTTGCTAATCCAAGTGCGTGGGTAGAAAAATTGGGGTACTCAGACTTTCCCGCAATTATCAATCTGCAGAGCACACTATCCCATATATCCCAACAAATTAAAATCATCTTTCTTTCAAAATATAATACATACAGTAATCCTAACTTCATCAAACATAACTCGAAATGTATATAATTTGATATTGCAAGAGGATTTCACCAATATGTACTCACACATTTTCTTACGGCAACACATTTCCACACGGACATGCATGATTTCACATAAAATTTGTCCAATGGCACTCTTATCGCAACATCATAACAAGAACTAAGTGTGCGGAGATTTGCGAAACCATCCCATACTTAATTGATAATATGGTAGTACAACGGGACCAGTGCAAGGTACTTAGACTTCCCTCGTTATCAAAACACATCTCACAAACTAATCAAGGTCCAACTACTCCGCCCATATGTTTTTGAACAATTTACATTCATACAAATAGCCTATACATGTAATATGCCACAAAAAGTCATTAACTAATAGTTTCTTACATCAATGAATAAGCACTAACTAAAAATATTCTCATAATTCATGTAGTACAACATCATATCTACACGGCAAAAATCAACTATAAACTCTAAGTAGGGATAACATTTCATCATTTCTTGTAATTCAAATAAGTAAAGGAATGAAGAGTGGAGTACCTACCTCAATGGTCTAAAAGAAGATGAAGAATATGCTCCTCTTTGCTTAAGTGAAGAGAACAAAATTTAGAGAAGAGTATTTAAATATAGGGATTTATTCCTGTACACTTAAAGAAAAGCGACAAAATAACATAAGAAAAAGTGAATTGCCTCCCACTCAGCGCCTTAGTATTGGTCGTGACACGACACCTTTTTTTATATTTTTCATTCTTTTCTATTTTGTTTTTATTTTTGTTTTAACAACAAAGAAATAAACTACGCTATTACATTACATTTGTCGGTTGCCTCCCACGCAGTGCCTTAGTTAACGTCATGGCATGACCCAACTCAATCTTCACTCATCTACAAAGGTGATGGACGTATTATGTCGATCACCAAGATCAGCCTAATAGTGCTTCACTCTCTATCCATTCACATAAAATTTTCAGTCTTCTCCTTGTTTCATAGCTCAACAACTCCATGACTTGTCATTCTCACTACTTCAAATAGCCCAGACCACTTGGACCCTAGCTTACCTGGAAACAACTTTAATCTTGAATTGAATAGTAAAATAAGTTATCCAAGTACAAAAGCTTGATGTAGAATCTACTTATCATGCCATTGCCTGGTGTTTTCTTTGTACAATTTAGCATTCTCATAAGCATGAAAATGAAACTCACCAAGTTTATTCAGTTTGAGTAATCTCTTCTCACCAAACGCCTTCATATCGAGATTCAATTTCTTAACTGCCTAATAAGCTTGATGCTCAAGCTCCACAGTCAAGTGTCATGCTTTCCCATATACCAAGTGATATAGAGCGGTTCCAATGAGCTTCTTATAGGCTGTCCTATATGCCCATAGTGCATTATCTAGCTTTTTCGACCAATCCTTACGCTGGCCATTAACCATATTTTGCAATATCTGTGTGATTTCTTGATTAGAGACCTCTACTTAGCGACCTATTTACGGGTGATATTCCATGGCTACCTTATGCCTAACACCATATTTAGCCAACATATTTTTAAACCAAGTATTAACAAAATACGTACCTCCATCACTGATAATAGCTCTGGGTATACCAAAATGAGAGAAGACATACTTCTTCATAAACTTCATCACCACTCTCGAGTCATTCATGGGGAAGGCAGCAGCTTCTACCCACTTAGATACGTAATCGACTGCCACTAGGATATATAAATTTCCACATGATGGTGAAAATGGTCCCATAAAATCTATCCCTCAAACATCGAATACCTCAACCTCAAGACTGTTGTTTAGGGGCATCTCATGGTGCCTTTATATTGTAACTAATCGCTGACATTGATCACACCCTCTTACAAAGGAAATTGCATCTTTGAACAATGTTGGCCAAAAGAAACTTGATTGTAGCACCTCTCTAGCTGTTCGTTCACCCCCATGATAGCCTCCATAAGAAGATGAATGATATTTTTATAGCACTTGATTAGATTTAGATTCAGAAATACATCTATGCACAATCCCATCAACAACCTATTTGAAAAGATAGGGCTCATTCCATATGTATGCATAAGAATCATGTAACAGCTTCTTCCTCTGTTGACTGGTAACTTCGGAAGGGTAAAAACCATACACTAACAAATTCACAATATCTTCATATCAAGGAATCTCAACCATATCAAGTGCCAATAATTTCTCATCTGGAAACTCTTCATTGATGCATAAAGCATCAACAACAATGTAATGATTCTCAACTTCTTTTTTGTCACGAACTTTGAGATCAAATTCTTGGATCAATAGAGTCCACCTGATCAACCTTGACTTTGTATTTTTTATTGAATAAATACCTGATAGCAGGACGGTCCGTGTGAACAATTATCTGGGCATCATTTAAGATTTTGCTTGCATAATAAATAGAATGAAATACCTTGTATTTTTGCTGCCCCAAAACTACTCTAATAACTACATTACTAGCATCACATATCAACTCGAATGGTAATGCCCAGTCAGGAGAAATCAAGATGGGTGCTTAAGTCAGTTTTTTCTTCAAGCCTTCAAAAACTCTCTGACATTTAGCCCCAAAATCAAATTTAGCTTCTTTTTCCAACAACTTACATATATGACTTGCGATCTTTGAAAATTCTTGGACAAATTGCCTGTAAAATCCTACATGCCCAAGAAAACTCCTCATGCCCTTCACTGTCACAACATACAGTAGCTTTTTGATGACTTCAACTTTGGCTCTGTCAACTTCAATTACTTTGTATGACATCTTATAACCAAGGACTATTCTAATCTTAACAAAAAATGTCACTTCTCCCAATTCAGTACAAGGTTCGTCTCCTCACAACGAGTTAAGACTCGATCTAGATTCTGCAAGCACACATAAAATGAGTTAACATAAACAGAGAAGTCATCCATAAATACCTCAATAAATTATTTCACCATATCATAGAAAATTGCCATCATGCATCTCTGAAATATTGTGGGTGCATTGCAAAGGCCAAACGGTATTTGTCTGAACGATACGTGCCATACGGACAGGTAAAAGTGGTCTTTTCTTGATCTTCTGATGCTATTGTGATCTGATTATACCCTGAGTATTCGTCTAAAAACCAATAGTATTCCTTCCCTACCAACCTGTCTAGCATTTGATCAATGAACGGTATATAGGATAATGATCTTTTCTGGTGACTTCATTCACCTTTCAGCAATCAATGCAAATCCTCCAACCAGTCACCAAATGAGTGAGAATCAGCTCATTAGCTTCGTTGGTCACCACATTCATCCCACTTTTCTTTGAGATGCAGTGCACTGGGCTGACCCATTTGCTGTCAGATATGGGATAGACAATTCCTGCATCAAGCCACTTGATGACTTCTTTTTATACCACCTCTTTTATTATAGGATTCGATCTTCGTTGTTGCTGCACACTTCATTTATAGACCTCTTCCATATATATATATATTGTGCATACAAAAAGCTGGATTGATCCGTGTAATAACTGACATCTGCCATCCAATTACTTGCTTTCTTCTTTTCAAAACTGCCAACTCTTATCTCACCTGCACATCAGACAAACTTGCAGACAAAATCACAGGCAAAGTATCATTGTTACCAAGTAAGACATATTTTAAATGAGTAAAAAGAGCCTTGAGTTCTAATTTCAGTGCTTTTTCAACAAATGTCTTGGGAGATGGGCCAATTGTTCTGTTCAACGGCTCAAAAGGGACCACTTTCATATTAATTACTGCCAAATCCATGACTTGAACAAATTCAAGTGCCTCTACATCGCCATAGAGATCATGTCCCATCAAAGCTCGCTCCAATAGGTCATTAAACAATAAAAGATGGAGCTCAGACTCAAGGTCTATAACCGATATAGAAGACAATTCTTCATATATGGCAGGCAACTTCATTGCCTTGTGCACATCGAAAACCTACACCTTGTCATACGCTCTTATAGTCATCTTTACTACAGCTACATCAATAAGGGATTTCCCAGTTGCTAAGAATGGACATACCAAAATAAATAGAACGGCTAGGTCAGCATCAAAATTAAGAATAACAAAGTCTACTGGAAAAATTAGTGATCCCACTTACACCAATACGTCTTTAATAATTTCGTTAGGCCTAGCAAGAGATCTATCAGCTAACTATAAAATAATAGTAGTGGGTTTAGGACTCCCAAGACCAATCTTCCGGTACCACGATGTGGGCATGAGATTGATGCTCGCCCCTAAGTCAAATTAACCCCGAGCACTGATGGATTGCCCAATGGTGATCTGCAAAGTAAAACTAACTAGATCTTTCAGCTTCATAGGCAATTTGTTCTGAATCTTAGATATACACTCCTCAGTAAGTGTTATTATAGCATACTCTGTCAAACAATTCTTGTTTTTCACTATGTCTTTCACATACTTTGCATACTTCGGAACACTCTGTAAAATATCAACAAGAGGAAAATTGACATGAACCTTCTTTAAAAGATCCAAAAACTTCTTATAACTGGTCTCCTTTTGGTGCTTCCTAAGCCTTTGAGGGAAGGGTAGAGGTAGATTCTTCTTCTCTACATGTGTTTCATTACTTGCAGTTTTTTTCTCTACCACTTTTCCTTATTCTTTTTGTATCAACATCAGTAGCTGCGAGACTTACATGCTCTGGTTCCTGCTACTTTAGCTGCAAACCGCTCCTAGTAGTGTTTCCATTTACTTATTTTGGATTCGACTTATTATCACTAGGTAGACCTCACTAGGACCTAGTGTTCTGCGCTCCTGCAATCTGACCAATTTGTATCTCCAAATTCTTTGTAATCAACTATTGATTCTTCACGTCTATTGCTAAATATGCGTGAGAAGATAGAAGTTGCTTCATCATCTCCTCTAAGTTGCTCGTTTGAGTTGTGATTACTTTGAACTTGCTGTTGATTTTGTTGTACCATCCCCTTATACTGATTGTTGTTCTGTGCCTGATTTCCACCCCATGAGAAATTATGACGGTTATTCTAGTTTGGATTATAGGTGTTACCAAAGTTTTGTTATCCCTAACGATTAGTATTGCCCACATAATTAATAAAATTTGGATAAACCGCACATGCATCTGTTGTATGCTCACTACTACCACAAACTTCATACCATGCATTTGCCTGTTGAACTGCATTTGTTGTAGCTGCTGGCTGTGCAACCCCTAACTTCATACTGTTGAACTGATTAGTAATCTGATTTTGTAGTACAACAAGTTAAGCTGATAACGCAGTGAAATAATCTACTTCTAATACACCTGCAACCTTGTTAAGAGCACTCCTCGAGTCAGCATGCCATTCAAGGTTCCCTTGTGAAATCCAATTCAGCAGTGTATATAATTCATTATATGTTTTCTTAATAGCTTGCCCCCCAGCTACTGAATCAAAGAGAATCTTGGTATTTGGATCCAACCCCTCAATGAAAGTATGAACCAAAATATCATTAGACTAATGATGGTGAGGGAAATTTCTGAGCATACCCTTGAATCTCTCCCAAGCTTAGTATAGATTTTCTTTCTTTTTATGCTTAAACCTCAGAATCTTGTTTCTCAAACGTGTAGTCTTTCCCGATGAAAAGAATTGAATAATGAACTTCTGAGCCAAATCTTCCGAAGAAGTAATAGAGAGTGGTGGTTCAGTATGTAACCACCCCTTCGTTTTCCCAATTAATGTAAAGAAGAAGACAGTCAGTCTGACATAATCAGTATTTACCCCAGTAGGAATGTATGTATCACTGATTTTTAGAAAGGTCTGTATATGCTGTTGTGGGTCTTCATGTGAAAATCTAGCAAATTGTTCGGCCGAATTCAGCAACAGCACCATATTTTTCTTTAATTCAAATCGACCACCTGACTCTGGCTTGCGGATGCTATTAGTAGCATCGTTTATGAGTGGGATTGTTACCTCATGAACAAGTCTAGTAGCTTCTTGAGCAGGGGCAACTGGAATCACCGGTGCTGGAACATGTCTGGCATTTGGATCAACAGGATCAATTGGATCAAGAAGATTAGGCTTTCTTTGTTCCGCCATTTGAACCTGCTGAATTGGATGATGAGCTCTTCGCCTCTGTTGAAATACTAGTTTTGGTTCCGAATAAGGCTCTACATACTCTTTATCTCTTGTCAGATTTGTATTCAGCTAGTCTTGCAAAAGTCAGTCACTAAGATCAAGTCGTTAACACTTAAAAATAATTATCTAGAACCAAAAATTAATCAAATTACTAATTATAAAAGTCCCCGTCAACAACACCAAAAACTTATTGCGGTCTAACGGACATGAAAGTGTACACGATTGTACAAGTAATATAGTTACTAGAATAGTTGAATATCGTATCCACGAGGACTATGCAACTAGCAATTCAACCAACTTTAGTTTCTGACAAGAATGTATTAAGTGTTTAAAAGTATCAAGATGATTGTGAAGATTCAAAGTAAAATATAAATAATTAGGAAATAACAATATGCAACACTAGCAATATAAGCAGGGGTTGTAAATAATATTGATGAGAATTCCAGGGTTTAGACACTTTCGACAATCTTACAAATCCCTATTCTTATATTGTAGTTTGGTTGATTATCAGGTTATCGATTCCTAAGGTTTATAGTATGATCATGGTCTCCCGTCCTCTAATCTTCTACCTAAATTGGATATTACAACTACATCATTAAGCGGGGATGCAATATTTCAACTAGATGCATGAAGCTATCTTTCTACAAATGAATCAAACAAGGCTTCTAGGTATATCCCTATCCTAAATGCTAATTGACATCCCTTATTTTATAAAAAAATAAGAACCTTGCTCCTAAATCTCTTCGTTCTATCCTATGATTCTCATCCCGAATTCATTTAGGAATAGAGGTTTATTCTAATGGTGGCCACTCATCAAAATAATAAGCACAAGAGATTAAGAATAATCCATACGATATCCAACAAGAAACTACGATAAAGAATATCAAAGTGTAATCATGTCTTCGGCCTCAACCCCAGAATGTTTAGCCACTCATGTTTGAATTCAACACTAAAAATGAATAATTAAACATACCTAAAAGTAATCTTTGACTAATGAAGTTCAAAGAACCCTAAGAAAAGTATTAACAGTATTCTTGCTTCTGCAGTACGTGCCAAAGTGTTCCAATTGAGTTCAAGTGTTGGCTTTTATACTAGGAGTAGTTTTACCTGTGCTGAAATATCCCTGCGTCGCGGGAGTCTGTCCACCGCAGTAGAGCCCGCGTCATCTACTCTGTAACTCCGGCGTAGAGTCCGCACCGCCTGTGTTGGTCCGTTGTTCTGAGGCCCACATCGCGGGCTAATAGCCTGCTCTCACTGGAAGTCATCTTCAATTATTTCACTAAGGCAAAGACCCCCTGCTCCAGGGCCCGCATCGCGGGCTAATCGCCCTTTCTCACTTGAAATTGCATCCAAAAATTTCACTCAAGCAAAAACACTCCTTTTGCTCCTTTACGTGCTTTAGCATTCCAAGCTCATTGCAAGTATCTTTTCCACTCATCTTATCAATCTTTCACTTGCTTACCATAATGCTTCCCATTAAGTTAAAACTCATCAATAATCCATCCTGCATTACTAATCATATCTATTAGCTCAAATCATGCAATTGCACACTAAACACAATAGAAATACATATTTTAGTTCATAAAACTAGGCCTATTATGGGCGAATATTGGTGCTTGAACATATAAATACGCTCAAGATCAGGTATGCTTAGTGTCATTCCATTAGAGAGAAAGGTATTTTTGAACCAAAAAACTAATAGAGGGTATTTTTGCTCCATTTCAGATAGTTCAAGGACATTTTTTATTTTTTTGGAATAAAAAATAATTATTTCAATTTACTTATTAAATTTATGAAATTAAGAAAATTTTATCATTCTTCTAATGCCACTCGTATCATTAAATGACTAAATACAATAAGTATTAATAGTTAAATTTAAATTTCTAAAGCATAATTAGTAAAATTAGTTTAATAAAATAAATTCTTAATAAATAATTTTTCAAGGAAAATGTCAAGTTAACATGAACTACGGAAAACAAAATGGAAGGAATATAATAGCCAAAAGGAATACGTAGCATATGTTTAGGATGAATTTTAACATCTCAGTTGATTGAGTATCCAAACTTTTATTTTATTGTTGAAAATTCAGTTCTCCCACCTTATAATTCCCTTCCTCATTTCACTTTCCCTACCCCCAGTTGTTTTAAAAAAACATTTGTTTAAAAGTTTTCTTTAATCCAGTAAATTTGGGTACTGATTAGGCCATATATTTGTTTTTTTTTTTCAAAAATAAAAAGGGCCTATAATGCGCTTCAACTATGTAAAATGATGCAAAAATACCCTTCGTCCAATTATTGGGTCTAAAATACTTTTCTCGTCATGTATTGGGCCTAAAATGCCCTTCTCACCTACCTATTGGGCCTAAAGTGCTCTTTCCGTCTATCTATTGGGCCTATTTTGTCCTTTTATTTTGGTAAATTACATGAAAAGACCATCCTTAAAACTTAATTACATAAATAATTATACTTTTCCAATATTACAAAAATATATATATATTTTTTTCACATATAGTCATTTTAAAAAATTAGAAAAGATAATTATAATTTCTAATTTAATGTTATAACTAATTATCAATTCACCTTAACTTAAGAGATATATTTTCAATCTTCAAATTAAAAGTGAAAAAATAATCTCTGCTTTCAAATCTTTCTCTCTTATATTCAAAATTAAAATATTTTTAACATTCAAATATTTTTAAATAAACTAAGTATTCCATTATTTGCTCGTGTATGTTTCATTTTGTTTTCATGTATATTAATCATCTAATATTATTTTATTATCATGTATTTTTAATTCTAATGTAATGGGTTAACCATAATTTTTTATGGATAAATATTTATAGAATAAAAATTATTATGTTGAAAGTACAGATATACCATGTAGTTTTGTTGTATAAATATAATTTATGTCAAAGTCAGATTATTATTATATTTTTGATATAATTTATGAAATAAATATTCATGGTATATCTCATTATGTCGGAAGTACTTTTCTTGTTAAAAAATTATTTATTAAATATAAATATATATTTCCAGTATTACATGGTATAAACTTTTATATCTAAAATATACAATGTATGTTTATGGTATAAATATACCATGTATTTTTATGATATAAATATAATTTGTATAATGTATAAATATACCATGAATTTTTATGCTATAAATATACCATATATTTTCATGGAGGTATAATGAAAACAGACAATAAAAATGAAAAATGTAAGATTTATATTTAGTGTATAAAAAATAAATGAACAAAGGTTCCATAAAAATAGGCAATAAATAAGAAATATGAAAATTTAATATATAAATATTTTTCTATATATTGAAATCTATTATAAAAGTAAATATTTTATATGCTATATCTGACAACCAACTAATACGACTATGTATTTGTAATATGTTTTTTAAAATTGCTATTTATGTTGTTGTTTTTTTATTTATCAGATCAATTTAAAATGATGAAAAAAATGATATTGTGCACTATTTATTTTTTTAATATTAATAAAAATAATAAGAATTTTATATAGTTTAATAAAGATAAGTTGTATTATTATATAATTTTTTCTTCAATAAAAGGGCAAAATAACTCAATAGGTAGATGAAAAGGGCATTTTAGGCCCAATATTTAGACATAATGGATATTTTATGCCAATAGATAGACGGAAGACATTTTTACACTATTTCACATAGTTAACGGGTATTTTAGGTCCTTTTCCGTCTTCAAAATAATATGCACACGAAATTGATGTCAATATTTGGTTATATAATTTTACTAGTTAACTTCGACCGCGCTTCGTGCAGTAATAAAAATACGTCACTAAGTTTTAAAATAATAGAATATTAAATTTTCAAGTAATAAAAGTAATTCTAATAAAAATAATTATAATAAAATATAATTTCTTTAGATAACGTTTCTAGATACCATTAGAACTCACATGTGTGAAGCTTATATAATCTATTGAAATAAGAATTGTTCCCTACTTTTTAAAAAACTCTTTTAACATAGCTTGTAATCAAGAAAAGATTAAGATCAATTACAGAACTTAAACTAAAAAAAATAGCATAAGCAAAATTATGATGTAATATCCGCTTCACATCTAAATTGTTCTAATAACTATAAGAATTAATACAATAACTGAAATATAACACATTAATGGATTAAAGGAAGAAAAAAGTGATTTAAAATGTTTCTTTAAAAAAATAATTTAAAATGGCAAAAACAAAACAGTGGAGATCACATAATCCTCTATCTATGATGCAAATACGGGGTGCAAAAGACACAAAAATAGAAGAACATTTATAGTAATACAAATGGTATAGAAAACACTAAGAAATTGAATTATCGTTTTGAGGTTAATGGATGCCACGGTATAATTATTAGCGGCCTTCATAAAATAATGTTGAGGAATTGAAAACGATATAGTGGTATATATACTCACTATATACGAATGAAAGCTTTGAAATAATTGATAAAGTTGTTATTATGTGATTAGGAGATCACGGATTCAAATCGTGGAAAACAGTCTTTCGTAAAAATACAGGGTAAGACTGTGTAATAATAAACCCTTCTAATTCGACTCTTTCTTGAACCTTGCATAGCTAGTAAAAGTTGTAGTACAAGAGATTATATTTTAAATATCTCTCTATATATGAACATACTCTTGCAAATAAATGGCTAATAAATTACATTTGCATTCCAAGTTCACCTTGCAATGGATAATTATGTATAACCATGGATGCAAAGTTGGTCTTAAGTTATAAGGGATTAGGGACCATCAATGAGGGAGTTTACATTATAAAGTATTAAGATAACTAATAGTATCATTTTTAATAGGATTTTAAGACGAATGATTATTATTCTATCAGTTTTATTTTCTTTAATATGTCCAAATCAAAAAGAAGTTATACCGACTATGGTGAATGGTTATGAAAATAAATAAACATCGTGAAGAAAAGACTCGTTATTACGTGCGATTTTTATTTTCTCTTTTACAAGTTTTCGTTGCAAACAATAAATCAAAAAAATGAATTACAAAAGAAAAAAGTTTCTGCCCACAAAGATGTATCACGTAATCTAACTTATGCTTAATCTCTAATGAAAGAAACTGATACATGCGGCCATACATAGCAACTTTTCAAACTGTTGCCTCTTTGTTGTGCTATACTCCTAATGCAAATAGTTCTTGATTCTAACAATAAAGAAATTAAGAAACAAATTAAATGAGAGAAATTAACATAGGATGTTTACTAAAAATCCTATGTTTGATAGTTGTTAATTCTATATATACTAATGTAGAACATTAACTTTAATATATTTGCACAAGGAAAAATGAACCAAAAAAATATTTCTAACAAAAGACAAAAGAAAAAAGAATGTAGAATAGAGAAATTGGAAGAAACAATGGCAGGCGGCAACACTAATTTCGGCTTCTTCAACGCCAAATTTGCTAGTTTTTTATCGGATGCCCCATAAGGACCGTCGGAGATTTGCTAGTGTAGTAAATTTTTTCTTTTTTTCCGTACAGATTCTTTTCTATTCTACTCTTACCTTATTATTCTTCCGTTTTTCCGTCGTTAAATTCTCCCTTCACTATGAAATATTATCTCCATTCAAATCACAAAATAGAGTTTTCCTTGCTCTCGTCCTAATTTGATATGAATTTCACAAATAGATTGATACTTTTTTCACATAATTCTTCTTGATGTTGACACTCAAATCACTTTTTCTCTAAAATGCTGAGTGAAAATAAATTCTTTTCTCTGTATGTATCTCTTTGTTTGAAAAATTCTACTGCAGCATCATCTCAAGAAGCCTTTTATCTTGAAGAAAAATGTTTGTCCCAAGACCTTTTTCATTACGCGTAAAATATATCTTTAGAAGAAGTAAGATAATCTCTTAGTTTTCTTACAGAAATCACTCTCAGAAAGCCCATTGTTGTTGGTTATACATATACTCTCACCCTTCTATTTTATATAATAATAATAATGATAAATAAACTGTTATGGAAAATGAAAGGCTTTTGGCCATTTCATCTTTCATATACATAAACGTGCATTCCTATTTAATGAGTATTTTAATTAGACATGATTCCTTAGTGATTTCATCTCTCATTATTTAATTCTTAGTTGTAACTTATATCTCATTTAAATTCATTAATATTCTTAATTACCAAATAAGTGAGATTATAGAGATGACTTTTTAATAAAAATAATTGAGAAAAATGAAAAAAAGAGTTAAAATTGAGAAAAAAGAAAAATAGGAATGGAGGTTTCAGAAGTATGTCACATCAGCATGCTTCTAAAGTCTCCTTTACATATATACTAGAAGTGCAAGACCTGTGTCAGCATGGACCCAACAGTAGAACATGTGGATTGTAATTTTTAAATTTTAGAATTTATCTTGGAGTAGAAAGTTTGAACAGTAGAATATTTTTATTAGTATGATTGAGCTGAAGGATCACAATTGAAACCTTTTTTTAACCTTCTTGTTGAATTTTGCGATCAGAAATATAAAGAAAGAAGAGGTGTAAATCTGATGAAATAACTTAAATCAAATATCCAGTAGATTATTGATTTTCAATATCGCAAATATTAAGAGTCATGTAAACTTACCCGATAAAGAGAATACACACCTTAGATTCACTATTGTTTTGTTTAATTATTATTTTAAACACAGGAAAAGAGTGTTATTTTTTAATAGAGAAGGAAGAGTTGAGATTTTATTTTCTTTATTTTATTTTTAAAATAGAGAAATGTTAGTTAATATTGAGGAGCTATAAAAAGTTGAGAAAGATAGCTACACATATTTGATAGAAAATTTGCTAATGTTAAGAAAGTGTGAAGTATTTGGTAGCAAATTTGTGATAGATACAGATTGTTTGTACCTAAATTTACTTTATTTATATTTAAATTAGTTTGTAAAAATCTTTTGCAAATAATCTTTATACTTCTTTTCTTTAATTTCTTTAAAATATAGTAATAAAATTCACTTATACTTTATTTTCCTCACACTTTACTACATACATTTTTATCCTCTTTAAATCTTATTATGTCATTTTACCCTCTTTAAATATCACTGTACATTAAAATCACGATTGAAGCAGCTGAAACAGAAATCAGTCAATTTGTTTTTGTTAATTATTATTATTTACAGTACTTTTTATTTTCATTTTCAATAATATATGTTGTCTTATATCTTCTTTTGTTCCGTCCCAATTTATGTGACACTAATATAATTTTGATAGTCAATCAAATATTTTATGTTGACATATCATTTTGTTATTCTTATTTTTCTAATACATAAATAACTTATAATAAGGAGTGATATAGTAAAATCATCGTTCGAAAGACGAAAAATTAATTTAAAACATTAAGAGTTAATTTCTCATTTTATGTCTATTTTATTTTTCATTAAATATTATTTATTTTCTTAATACCTAGATGACTCATAATAATTATTAAGAGCGATTGATTATGTTATTACTATAAAAATTAATATAATTTTATCATATCCAATAGTAATCATCGATAATTTATGGAAATAGTATATTAATTAAATACGGGATGCTATATTTGCATATGCAAAATATGATATTATTAAACATTCTTCGATAGTGCATTATATTTATCTTTCACAATAATAAAAGTTTGCTATATATATTTTTTTATTTCTTTTTAACTTGATACATATTGACCCAACACAAATTCTAAGAAAATATTCATTAGAAATTTATTTTATTAAATTAAATTTATTAATTTTCTTTTTAAAAATTTAAAGTTAAGTTTAAATATTAGTATTTCTATATAAGAAAAAAATAATTTTAAAATTTAAATTTATTAAAATAAATAAAAATATTAATTTTATATATAAAAGTCAATTAAAATAATAAAATTGATTTACTTTAAATATTTAGTTGCAATTAATTAAGATAATTTTTTATTTTGTCATGATTTATGCCGCACCGATAAAATTTTGAGAGTTGAATAGAACTTTTATCTATTTTTAAAAAAATACTTGAACTTGTTAATTATTGTGATTTATAATAATTTTACTTAATTATAAAATAATATATTTACTCCTTGTGTCCCAATTTATGTGGCTTCGATATAATTTTGAGAGTCAACTAAATTTTTTATATATCTTTTAAATATTGTAAGTTGTTAATTATTATGATTTGCAGTATTTCTTATTTTATCTCAATTTATGTGACATTGCTAAAATAATGAGAGTCAATAAAATTTCTATATGTCTTTTAAATATTTTAAGTTATTAATTATTGTGATTTGTGGTAACAAATTAGTTTTGAACATGATTGCCAATTAAATAAATAAAAAATTTTTACTTCCAATATTATTTATAGTTAATTAATATAAATTAATAGAATATATTAAATATTTAAACCATTATGATGAAACAATGAGGTTATTATATATTGGGGTATGGTATGTAATTAAGTGGGAGTAGAGCGGTTTTTTGGTAATTGCATAAGAGGTGGTCGAAACCACCTTTTAAGTTATTAATTATTGTGATTTGTGGTAACAAATTAGTTTTGAACATGATAATCAATTAAATAAATAAAATTTTTTTACTTCCAATATTTAGTTATAGTTAATTAATATAAATTAATAGAATATATTATATATTTAAATCATTATGATGAAAAAATAAAATTATTATATATTGGGATATAGTATGTAATTAAGTGGGAGTAGAGGGGTTTTGTGATAATTGCATAAGAGGTGGTCGAAACCACCTCAAAAAGTGTATCAATATAATATAAAAGTGTATCAATGTGGTATAAAAGTGTATCACTTGGGTATAGAGACTACATGTGCCCAATTGGGCCATATGGGTAAAAAGGAAAATTAATTTAGCCGACTGGTTGCAATATGTCCACCTTTTTAAATGTGGGCCCATTTTTTTTTTTTTTTTAAAATGGCCATCCCATGTCCTTTTCCCTTTAATATATTATAGATTATAGATATAGATATAGATTATAGATTATAGATATAGACATAAAAAATTAAAAGTAAAAATATCTTAAAAACATACCTTCGTCTTTTTCGTTTATGAAAATGAAGTTTCTCCAACTCTACTTTTTTTTTAATACAAATATTTATTTAGTTTTATCAATAAAAGTCAATTAAAATAATAAAATTGATTTACTTTAAATATTTAGTTGCAATTAATTAATATAATTTTTTATTTTGTCATGATTTATGCCGCACCGATAAAATTTTGAGAGTTGAATAGAACTTTTATCAATTTTTAAAAAAGTATTTTAACTTGTTAACTATTGTGATTTATAAATTTTTTTGCGTAATTATCAAATAATATATTTACTCGTTTCCCAATTTATGTGGCTTCGATACAATTTTGAGAGTCAACTAAATTTTTTATATATCTTTCAAATATTTGAAGTTGTTAATTATTATGATTTACAGTACTTTTTCTTTTATCTCAATTTATGTGGTATTGCTAAAATAATGAGAGTCAATAAAATTTTTATATGTCTTTTAAATATTTTAAGTTATTAATTATTGTAATTTGTGGTAACAAATTAGTTTTGAACATGATAGCTAATTAAATAAATAAATAAAATTTACTTCCAATATTTAGTTATAGTTAATTAATATAAATTAATAGAATATATTAAATATTTAAACCATTATGATAAAAAAATAAAATTATTATATATTAAAATATGGTATGTAATTAAGTGGGAGTAAACAAGTTTTTTGGTAATTGTATAAGAGGTGGTCGAAACCATCTCTTCTATTTAATAGAAATATAGATTGGAATTTAACTTTTAAGTTGCTAGTGAAATGTCTGTGTTAATGACATGAAAATTACAATCAAAAAGATGCAGTGAAATGGATAGAATTGCTACTAATCAAACGTATCAGATTTGAGTGTTGAGTATGAAAAATTCTTGGAAGGAAACATTTCTTCCAAATAGGTCCTACATAATGTGAATTAAAATTAGTTGGGTTTTAATACATGTATTAAACACCGAGCCATGTGAAATCAAAGAAAAATAAGACCTATGAAAATTAAAGTAGGAGTACTTGTAAAGCTCTATTTCAAATAAAGTTCCATTTTAATTTGTTTGCTATTCTTGGAAAAATTACAATCCATAAATGATTCACTGTAATATTTGTCGCTGAAGAAGAGGAAAAACATGACCTTTTTTTTATTCTTCTTCACGCAAGAACAGAGCTACCAACCAGTCAAGAAAAAGAATTGCAAAAATGTAACAGAAGCTTAAAGGACAGACAGGCAAAAAGCCCAAAAAAGTGGCAAATCTGTCATTTGACTACAAGGGGTTGTTTGGAGGAGGGGTAAGGGTTGTAATTTCAAAATTAATTTTTGTGATTGTTTGGTACCAAGGGTAAGGGTTATAATTTCAAAATTAATTTTATAATGAATTAATCTCATATTTGATTGAGATAAAATTGCAATGGTTGTATCACTATTCTTTTTTATTTTTAAAGATAAAATAACTAAACTCAAAATAGCAGATTTTGAAATAATTAATCAGAAATAACTTATTTCTGAAACAATCCCCCGAGGGGTACAGAACGTAGCACTGTAACAGTAAAGCAAAACTCTGCAAAGACCCAAGAAAAAAGACCTGTCTTTTTGATGCCATTCTTCTCTTTCTTTCTTTTTTTTTTATTTCAAGACAGACATACTCTTGATCTTCTCCCTCTTAAATACCGTTTATCACTACTCTTTTTTTGTCACAAACTTCACTGTTTCTCTTTTGTTTGTTTGTTTGTGGTTTGTTTTCTACAAAGCAAAACAACAACTATGGCATTCTTGTCTAATGTTCTTTTTCTGTACTTATGCTTTTTTTGGGCTAATGTTGTCATGTTTGTTTTTTCTCAGCCTATTGCTTTGAACATGGTGGAACAAGAAGCATTGTACAATGTTCTTGAATCCATTAACTCTGATGTTTCTTGGCGTTCTCTTTTCCCTGATGACCTTTGTTCTTCTTCTCCACATGGGGTTCTTTGTGACTACTTTGAACTTCAAGATAACTCCAGTACAACAACATTTACTGCTCATGTAACTGAGATTAGTCTTGGTTATGTTTCAGATTATGCTCCTAATCCACCTTGTACACCTAATAGTACACTCAATGCTTCACTTTTTGCACCTTTTACTTACCTTAGAAGGATTTTTGCTTACAAATGTTTTACTGAAAATGAGGTTTTGATAGACTTTGGATCTTTGCCACCTTCTTTGGAGGAGTTGGTTTTTATGGAGAATAAGGGTCTTGTTGGTTCTTTGGGTGAAAAAGTTGGGAACTTGATGAGTTTGAGGAGGTTGGTTTTGAGTGGAAGTGGTGTTTCTGGGGAAATCCCAGATGGGATTGGTGGTTTGGTGAACTTAGAGCAGCTGACACTATCAAGAAACAGGATTGGTGGTGAAATTCCAGTGGGGTTGAAGACACTGAAGAAACTTAAGGTTCTTGATTTGAGTCAAAATGAGCTTCAAGAAAGTGTTCCTGAATCTATAGGGAATTTGACTCAACTTTTGAAAATTGACTTGAGCTACAACAAGCTTTTTGGGAAAATCCCTGAAAGTGTAAAAGGTTTGAAGAGTTTGGAGTTTTTGGACTTGAGTTACAATGATTTTAGGAATTCTGGGGTTCCATTGTTTTTGGCTGAGTTGCCTAGTTTGAAGGAAGTGTACCTGAGTGGTAACTTTCTTGGAGGGGAAATTCCAGAAATATGGGAGAATCTTGGAGGTATTGTGGCGTTGGGATTATCAAGAACAGGACTAATTGGGAATATTCCTGTTTCAATGGGGGTGTACTTGAAAAACATAAGTTATTTGGGGCTTGATAATAACAAGTTGGAAGGGACACTGCCTGAAGAGTTTGGGGCATTGGAATATGTGAATGAGTTACATTTGGAGAACAACAATTTGAGTGGGAGACTTCCATTCTCTGCTAAATTTGTCTCTAAAGTAGGAGAAAAGTTGAAATTGGAAGGCAACACTCAACTCTGTGCAGATGAAGGATTGAAAATTCCTGATGTTAGTGTTAGCTTGAGTCTACTAAAATTGTGCAACAATGATTTTGTTAACAAGTCCGTTCCTTTCTCTGGGGCATCTTTAGTACTGTTGCCTGCTTCCCATGTCATTTTAGTTGGAATTTTGCTTCTCCTATGCTAGTAGACAATCTTGGACATATACTAACTAACGACTTTTTAAGTATAGGGAAATTTTTGAGTGTTGATAGAAGCTTTTGGGTTTTAGTAGAGTTCTGTTTCTGCATTTTTCATGTTGTGCGGTCACAAGGAGCAAAAACCAAGAGATGTAATAATAAGTTCTTAATTTAGGAAAGTTCATAGTGCATCATTCGTGGTTCTTTATTTCAGTTTGTAACTGCAATGTTTTGTCTACTGTGTATGCAAAACAGATTGTTTGAATTGAATGTTACGGCACTCATGCCCCGACAAGCCACCACAACCCTACCGCCAAAGTTTGACTTTACTAAAAAAGTAAGAAAGGCTCTTTCTATCTATAAGGCAAGGCCTAGCGAGCAAGAAAATGGATATGCCATAATAAGCAATGGCTTTCGTGCAGTTGTTGCGCCCTTGCTTAGAAAGACTGCTCGTTAGCTAGGCCGTTTTCAACAAGGTTTGCGCTTGGTGCTCACCTTTTTTGGCTAAGCCTTATCGTATCTTGCTGGTAATGGATTTATTCTTGAATATAGCTGGGTGTGAGCAGGTTAAGTGTTAAGAGGTTCTTTAAGGCTTTCATTAGGTATATATACGTAGGTACACATAGGACTTCCGTTTTCCAGTGTATCGTTTTTCTTGAGTGCATAAATGACGACCATATACTGATATAGTGTTATCTATATAAAAATCTACGTGGGAAAAATCTGTAAGAAGCAAATATAAGTTGGATACAGGGTAATGGCGCATTGTGCAATGATAAATTCAGAGTAAAAGGAATGCCAGAAAGGAAGAACAAAATAACTGGGATTAGGACGGAGATTGAATCAACATATAAGGTATCTAAAGGTTATATAGTTAAATAGGTTCTAATCAATGTAAAGGAAAATTGTGGGGTACAAAACAGGTGCCCAGTTTTAGCTTGACCGTACCAAA
Organism: Capsicum baccatum var. pendulum; assembly: GCA_030864225.1. Classification (NCBI taxonomy): domain Eukaryota; kingdom Viridiplantae; phylum Streptophyta; class Magnoliopsida; order Solanales; family Solanaceae; genus Capsicum; species Capsicum baccatum. Next base: position 87,622,204 of record CM061558.1, on the reverse strand, counting down.
ATTGACTGAGTTTGAGTCCATGTTATGTTGTTTCTCTTAAGTAATGACACTACTCTTTATCTATATCATTGTTTCTTCAACTTAAAATGGAGAATTGTCACATCCTGTGTCTTGTCCTGGATCCATTGGTGCTGTGCTAGAGGAGGTGCCTTTGGATCTAGAGGTTCGGGACGAACCAGAACCAAAACCAGAGCCAGAGCCCACTCCACCGTCCTCCTTGGATTTCTTCCGCCGTGTCTTTCTTGGTATGTTCGGAAGGTCCCTTGCTGGAGAATCAGAGCCACTACCTGATCCAGGCCGCCTGTGTCGGCTTGATCCTGAACTATCGGCGGATTCTTTGTGTCGCCTGGAATTTCTGGCTTTCCCGCTCCCACTCCCACTTTCTGATGACGAATGGCGCCTTGATGTCTTTGACCCTTCTGGTTGGTCGTCCGGTAATGAAGAATTTGCATTCTTGTACTTTTGGTTTCCATCTATATCTGCAGTCCATGAAGAGTCAAAATAGAATCAACTTGAATTTGCTATCACTATTCAATATCTCACGTATGCTTTTCAATTTGTTTACAAATGAAAACAAGAGAACCGTTTGTAAAACATTGCGTTGACACGAGTAGAAATGTGTCTATGGTGACTTAAAAATTATAAGCACCGAACACAATTTTATATCACGTTTGAGCTCTCTAATCCTGAACCTGTCTAAACTTTTCTTGGATGTGGTTAACAAGGAACTATAGTGGGTGGGATTCAAAAATTTTAAATCAGCGAGCATAACGTATTATGGATTCGCTATTCTGTTGTTACAATTGGATACAAAGGATTCATAAAGTCGACCCCCAGTTTGGATTTGAGGTGTATGCACAAAGATTATTGAAGAAATTATTAATGTGATGATATGTGAAAACCATATGGAAAGTGGAAAGGGAAAAATCACCTTGAGAAACACGTAATATGTTATCTGTAAGATCATTAGAATCAAGTGGAGGACCCAAAGGTGCTGTATGAAATTTTCCCGGTTCTTTGAATTCTTTCATCTGCCACAACACATTAATTTTGTGATTTCCAATATAAACATGGCAACAATTAAGATTACGACCATCACCACCACCAACATACCCGGTATAATTTCACGAGTGGGATATGTGAAAGGTAGTTTGTACAAACCTTACCCCTACATGTAGAGAGGCTGTTTCCGGTACACAAGATTACGACCGCTTACCCAGCTGGGAGATTCAAGGGATGGTCCATCCCATCCAATATGGGCAACATGCTTTACATCTGTCGGTAGACCAATCTGCATTTCTGGTTCTTTTTCCTCTTTTGCCATATTATCGTTAAATCAATCAATTAAACGCAACATATCAATCATACTGAACAACAACAATAACAATAATAACCAGCAAATTATGTAAATTGACTGATACATACCAAACATCTGAGAAATACCCAAGGCCTTGAAAAAGCCTTTCACCTTTGCTGCCATCCTCAGCTGCTTTAATCTTTTTGTATAATATTTTCTTCTTCTAAATGCTACTACAAAAGAAGATGTTTCTTTTCACTCAAAAATCATTCATTTATATCTCCAATCTGAAACACAATAAAATAAATGAAACTCGTATTGTGATATTCCAAAAGAGAGAAATATGTAATTAGAAAAATTACCTTCTTCAGTAGGATAGAAGAAATATATATATGTGTATATATCAGAATTCAACAATAATTCGATAGGAGGAAAAGATACTCAAAAAAGCAGATATATAATATGAAGAAAATGGACTCAAAACTCTTAAGAAAAACAAATATTTGGGTTCGACTCCTTTCTAACTAGGATAAAAGCAAAAGGATGTTAAAGCAATCCTTTCATATATTCAATGGCAATCAATTGTAACACATTGTTAACCAGAAGCCTATCGATATTTTAGGAACCGAAAGTAATACGTAGTATTTTTTGTTTCATTTTATTAATGATAATGATCTTAGGACAGCTTTTCCGTTTTTTAAATGTTAATTTGTTACTTCCTCCGACTTATATTAATTATTATATAATTTTAGGGAAAAAGACATTGTAGAACTTTTTTTTAAAAAAATAGCCCAAGTTTGGGTATATGGACAAAAAAATTTTCAGTCGAAAAAGAATTCCACTTTATAGCCATTTTCTATTCTTACTCAATTTGGGTCACTTTAGCTCATGTAGTTCAAATACAATCCATATACAATACTGATACAATCCATATAGAATACTAATACAGTTTTTCACTTGGGTCATTCGGCCTTTTTAAAAATATTTTAGTTTTTTTTTGCTATAAAATTTTTAACTGAAAAATATTTTGCTTTTTTTATTGTTTAAAAATAATAATTAAATATAATTATATAAAAATGGTATAATTGTTATATAAAATATGTATCTATATAAGATATATGTATAGAAATTGCATAATTCTATCAAATATGCATATGTATAAAATATATATAAAAAATTTATAGAAAATGTATAAAAATTATATAATTGTCGTATTAAAAAAGTACAATTATTGTATAAATTGTATATTGAAACTGTATAATTTTCTTATAGAATATTTATATGTATAAGACATGTATAGAAACTGTATAGAAGGTGTGTAGAAATGGTATAGAACAAGCCAGCAAATTGAAATGGCTAGAAAGTGGAATTTAAAATTCATGGTCATTTTCGTGAAAATAGTTTAATTTGCAGTGCCGTTTCTCTCCTTTCCAAAAATTTTAAGGCCTGTAAACGAGCCAAATGTAACTAATTACAAACTTTGAATTTATATGCAAAACAGTTTAAGTCTTCACTATTATTTTGCCTATTAAACCAAAATTTTTAAAATTATTCACAAAAATATGATATTGCATTTTGATCAACATTCTACTGGTACTCACTACAATTTTAGCATAAATAAAATATTGTATGTAAAGTCACTAACTCACAAATATTTTCAGCTATTTTTTGTATCTATTATGAAAACATTCATTTCTTACTATTCTATTCTAAAACACTAAGGATCTAAAATTTAATTTGCTTATTGATGGTTCATTGGAGCATTTTAATATTACTATATTATATTTGTCTTCTATGTATTAACATAAGTTTCTTATAATTTTTACCATTATTTCACCTCATTATTATTGTAACTCTTGTAAGCTCTATTCCATTTATCTTTCCACTATTTATTCAATTCACTACAAGAAAGAATTTATCATCTATAAATAGTGATGGTCTTGAATGTTGTGGATATAAAAGAGAATACATATAGAGTTTATATTATTGAGGCTAAGTAGTAAAAGAGAGAGTTGAGACTACGAAAATATTTTAAGTCTTCAACTATATTCACTATATAAAAAAGAGTAATTATACTAATGAAAGATAGAGTTGAGACAAAGAAAATATTCTAATTCTTTAACTATATTCATTATAAAATAAAGAGTTTTATATGTTGAAGGAAGGTGTTCATATGGTGGAGCTTTGAACTTTTCAACTAATCCAGAGTTGCTTGAGTTATACATCGTTGATGGGCTGTTGTATCTTGGAGGGGACAAGTCAAGATATATACTGCTGGATCGATGTAAATTATGCCACAATGTGCTTGAATCTCCTTAGAGAGAACGGGATATTCGCGCCTCAGCTAAGAAGGAGATGATCTTATTTTCTTCATTTTTTTGTTCATTTTATTTCAATTGTAATAATTATTATAATTTATGGTATATTACTCCAATAATTTTAAGGAGATTTATGTTTTGTTACAGTTTAAAAAATTATGGATATCAAGATGAGAGATCTCAATATCTCAATGTCAATAATCTCTTCAGGGAATAGATGAAGAGTTCTGCTTGCTCAACTCAAACTAAGGAAAGATAAAAGAACTTTTCTACTTCTTGCAGAACAAAGGTCAAACCCCTTTACCCAATATGTTTAGTGAAAAAAATGATACTACTTTTCATGAATATAAAGTGATGTTCAAATTCTTGAAATAGTATGGGCTAATGAAATGAGACAAAATCAGCATACAAATGTGATATTTGCACTTTTGAGAATGAGTTAAAAAAATGTTACAAGTGCATAATTATTGTTGGAATAAATAACATAGCATTATTAATTTGCATATGACTTGATATTTTTAAATTTGGCTCTAACATATTATCAAAGAAAGGATAAAAAATGTTGAGTAGCCATTTGACATTAAATATTTGGATGAGATAAATTTCATTCTAGGAGTGAAAAAATAAATAAATTATGTGATGAAATTTTTCTTGACATGTCACATTATGGTGATTTTTTTTTTGTGAAATACAATTTTATTGATTGTATGAGTCATGCAACTCCTTTTGACTCAAATATGTGAAAGTGATGTGAAAAAAAAAGAATTTGCTAGCCTAATAAAATATGAGATATGTGGCTAGTTGCACTTAGCATGAAATTATGTAAAAGTACTTAAGCAGGTTATACACACAAATCAGGTATATTTACTTAAAAAAAGGTTGTGTCTTATTTTATTAAAATAAATCGTGTTGTACTTAAAAGTGCTTTTAATGCAAAATAAAATAAAAAAACTTGGTGCTATTTGTTGAAATGAAAAAGCAAATTATTATTTGCTAACTCTATCATAGAGGTTGAACTAATTATTTTAGGTTCAACTAGTGAAAAAATGAATTAATCAATCACTTCAATTTGAAAAATTAATTTCTCTAGTTCTGAGTTATTCTGATAGCACCGATATTATTGATAAAGTTAGAAGTTGTTATTACAATAGTAAATTCAGACCTGTGAAAATAAAATAATATTGTGATATTATATTTGACATGTGCTACCACTAATATTGAGTATGTCAAATTATGTGATTATCTTGTAGATGAATTAAGCAAGACCTTGGCAAGATAAAGGGTCTGAATCACATCAAGAGGGCGAAGGAATCCTATAAAAATCATGAGTCATATATGAGGAAACCCAATTTTTGGACTAGAGATCCTATAACCAGGTTCAATGGGAAGAACAAATCGTATAATGACGTGGTGTGAGATGCACTATTGTTTAATCCTTCATATGATGTGAGTGCATTTTGTTCCTGTAATGATTTGTGAAGTTTGAGTCTAAAACTCTTAATGAAATTCTGTATCTCGTATGAGTGGAGTATTGAGGTTACAGGACGATCCTTGACAGATTTCACCTATATGAGTGTAGAAGTAGGCCGCTTCTTATGAGAATGAGACTTATTCTAAAAAACGCTCATGAAAAACTGGGATAGCACATGACCGTAATGTGCTGTCTATTAAAGCTTATGTCAACACCTTGATTGTTGTGTGTAAGAATTGATACTTTATTTCCCTTAAGCAGTCATAGTTCAAGCCTGAGACCATTACTGACTCTGGAGTAAAGGTTATTGTCTTACTAAGTGAAGGTTCAATGTAGATCACACCTTCATTATGCATAGTAGTCTTCATTTAACTTAATTGGTGAAATACTCTCTTATTAATATTAAAATGAGTGAGGGATTGGTGGTTCATTGGACCATTTAAATAGTACTATATTATATTTGTCTCCTATTTATTGTCATTAAGTTGAATTGTTTGATTGGGGAAGTTAGTGGCTTAAATTGCACTTTTATTAAGCATTAAGCACTTTAATATTTGGTAGTTAGTGGGTTTGCTGCATTGCTTCTTTTGTTGCACGCACTATATACCCAATACTTCTGGCATTGCATTGCTGTAAAGTGCAGCTATTAACTCTCTATTTACTTTATGTAGTTTTTATGATGAGCAGCTAAACTGCAAGGGACCCTGGACGTTCAAAATACTGTACAGCTGGCACACAGTATTTTAACAATTTTGTTCTCTTGTGTAACAAACTTGCAGGTGCTATTTTGTACTGACTTGGACAGCTGGTCCAATGATATTCCATCCTTAATCACTACTCAGCTATAAAAGAAAATATACACCTCTTCAACAATTGTTTTTTTGTAATTCTAAATAGTGAAGTGAGGCAGCAAAATCCCAATTCAAAAATTGCTCAAGTTCTTAGCTGATTATGTGAGCTTAAATTGAAATTATTCTTGAATGCTAATTTGTAAAAGAACTACTCATGTTATAAGAGTAGTGTTTTATTTTGAGAGAGTTATCTAAGCTTGTTGCTGATTAGAGGTAATTTGTTGAGAGAGTCCTTGGTAGAGTTATCAAAGATAGCTTGTAGTAGAGTTACTACTAGCAAAATGAGCCTAGAGGTAGACTAAAATTTTACTGTAATTATGAGGTTGATTATAGTGTATTTGGAGGTGCTTGTGAGGGCAAGCCATGTTTTTTTTCCATTCTGGGTTTCCACGTAAATATCTTATATTTTTACTCTTCCTGCATTACCTTAAATTTCTCAACATCTCATAATTCCACTACAATTCTATTACTTGTAATTGATCCTGAGGGACCTAGTCCCTCACTGTGTGATGCAACACCTAATAGTTCAACAATTGGTATCAGAGCGGGTTTACTCTAAAAGTTTCATACCTAGAGTGTTCTAGTCATCATGACTGTTATGACTGAACCAAGGGTGGAAAGAAAAGAAGCAAGAGGTAAGAGGTTGTTGACCCTAAAGGCACTAGAATCTAACCTAGGTAAAGAAGACACCGAAGTTGCACTTTGAGAAACAAAGATTATTAGAGCTATAAAAAAGGCTGGCCAGCTTAGCAAAAAGAATGATCAAAATTCTGACTTAGCAAAAAGAATGATCAAAATTCTGAAAAACAAGAAGGAAATATACAGTCAGTACTATAACAAAGAAGGTGTTGGCTGTACAGGAAGTCTCCTAAAAAAACCTGAGAAAGACAAGGAATATGAAGATTATCTTATGCTGAAATATGGTGAGAAAAGGATAATATCAGGTTCCTGTAGCTCTCTAATGTCCATTATCGAAGAAAAGAAAAAAAATGTGATAGGAAAGTGGGATTAAAATGAAAACTGATTTATGGATAATGGCTGTTCTAGACATATGACTGGGAGGGTCGATTGTTTTGTCACTCTCAAGACACTTCAAGGGGGAAGTTTGTCCTTTGGAAATGGGAAAAAGGGTATATCCAAGGTGTTGAAAAAATTGGCAAATCACCTTATCATGCATTAGAAGATGTGTATTATGTGAATAGGCTAAAATACAGTCTTCTAAGTGTTTCCCAAATCTATGACATAGGAAATGAGGTAAAATTCTCATTTAATGGATGCAGTGTATCAAGCATGAAATCTAAAAAGATTATTCTCAAGGCCAAAATAATTAAGAATATGTACGTAGCTGATCTGGAGTTTGTGGCTGATGGGGAATTAACGTGTTTAAGTGCACAAAGTGAAGATGCAAATTTATGGCACAAAAGATTAGGGCATGTGAGTTCCTCATTGTTAAACAAGCTGATCTCAAGGGACATGGTCCATGTTCTTCCAAAGCTTAAATTTTTAGAAAATAAAGTCTGTGATGCGTGTGTTAAACAAAAATAGACTAGATCTTTTTTCAAACTGAAAAAGCAAGTCTAATCATGGGACTTAATTTGAGAATTCTCAAGTTGATGAATTCTGTACTGATCATGGAATTAGTGACAACTTTTTAGATACCAAAACTCCTCAACAAAATGGAGTTGTTGAAAGGAAAAACAGAACTCTTATAGAGATTGCAAGGACTATGCTACTTAATATTAGTCTTTCAAAGAATTTTTGGGCTTAAGCAGTGAATACTGCTTGTTATGTGACTAAAAGGTGTTTAATTAGATCACTTTTGAATAGAACTCATATAAGCTGGGTTCAATAAAAATCCTAGAATAGACTATTTCAGACCTTTAGGATGCAAGTATTTTGTGCTAAATATTTGGAAGAGAGAATTGGGAAAATTTAATTCCAAAAGTGATGAAGCTGTGTTTGTACGCTACTCCTCAACTAAAAAGGCCTACAGAGTGTTCAACAAAATAACTCTGTGTGTTGAAAAAAGTATTTATGTGATATTTAATGAGTCAGGAAGACAAATGAATGCTGGAGATAGTGAGAGCTCAGAAGATGAAGAACTCATTCCTATTCAAAGGGATGTTATTACTGAAGTAAATGATTTAAGTATCAATGATGCAGATGATAGTAATGATGTAATACCTCGTGTTTAAAATCTACTGTGCAATGTATGACTTATCTCCTTAAGTCGTATAAACAACATACGAGTCGTATATTGGAATCATACCTTTGGCAGTGTAGAGTATTTGAAATCTTTTTTGGATACGAGTTGACCCTATAAGTCATCAAGGTATGGTATGAGTCCTATGAAGTGAATTCGTAAGGGTAACAACCTAGGTTCCCTAAGTTTCTGTCCAGCTTATGAGTGATAGCTACAAGTCGTAATGACTTATTAGGAGTCATATGATATGAATTGTATCCTATCAAGTGAAGGATCCAAGAATCAAGACTCATGTTTCAAAATCTTTATAAGTTACTTGGACATATATTAAGTCCTAAAATATCTCCTAGCTCATGAACAAGTAGAAACATCCCTTAGCGATTGAGTTCTTATGAAGAATATAACTATAGTCATATTCAAACGAGCATAAATTCTCTTATACTAAGAATTTATTAGATCACGACCCACTAATGGATAGATAATTGAATTAGCTTTTCAACAACACCAATTTTTCCTTAATCCGATATCAGGGTGAAAAGTTATGGCCAAATTACTGAAGCACTATCAAAGCTGTCAATGATTACGACTCACTGATGATGACTCATATGCGGAACATATGATTTGTCAGGAGGAGTCATACCCAAAACAGTAGGGGTCGAAATTTGGGCTCCTGGTGATTACTCAAAACACGACCCATACCCAGAACTTACGAGTCATACCCAAACTCATCGGAACGACTTCCAGTTGTTTTCCAGATGATTTCTAAGGAGTTTTTGGATCTTTTATCCTCTTTAAACCCCCAACCCATTACTTAAAAACATAAAGAGACATTATTTTCCCAACCTTTTTCAATCAATTTACAACATATTCTCTCCTCCCATCTCCAAGAACATGAAGATTAAGGTTCCTCACCAAAAATTCATCCTTGAAGTCCTAAGATTCAAAATTTCTTCATAAGTCAAGAAACTTCAGGTATGTGGGGTATTTATCAATGGGTTCCTTCCACCCATTGAGTCCCTAAAATCCACTTTTTGTTCGAGAATAGATTTTAACCTTCTTTTGGAAAATTATTCATGTAAATCATGAATTTAATCCATTACTTCTTAAAAATTTAAATTCAAGCCATGTCAACATGTATTCCCATGCAAATTAGGTTACTTTATGTTTTAAATTTCAAATACCCATGTCATGTTCAATTGATTTCATGCTAAATCATTAAGTTATGAATTTAACCATGTAAATATATTGTCCTTTCATGTTTAACACATTCCTATGATCAAATTCATGTTTCTCACCTATTCATTAAAATGTCTTAGGTTTTGGGTCTTTGAACTATGACTTTATATCATTATTTTAAATATTGTTATCTTATTTTTGTAATCATTCTTTACTGGGGGGTTATGAACACCCGATACCTATCTGTTTATACATGTCTTTATTCTCAAGTTACAAGTTAGTCAGACCATAACTTTATTACCATATTTAGAACATTATGTGCATGTTGAGCACTCATGGGTATAGTACCAAATCATGTTAGACCTATAATAATACTGGTGTCATTTAGTTGGGAGTAGGATTTAGCACCAAGTGAACCCAGGGATGGAGGATTACCCTCTAGTTAGGACTGAGTCCTTAGTAGCAGTCCCTAAGTTTCGGAACTACGTAACCAGCGTAGGATTATGAGATGTCACCCGCTAGTTTAGGACTGACACTCTCTTAGGAGTCACTCGCCAGTTTAGGACTGACTCTCTAGTCCTTCGGCACATCAGCCTTGTGGATCTACATCGTCATCTATGTTTTAGTAATCATGGTAGGTACTGACACCCTTCTAACTAGGCTTACAGGTTGGACCTTGATTTGCTAAAATTGGTTCATGTCGGTTATATGATAGCTCTGACAGTTTTAGTCAGTACTCAATATATATTAGTTTAGGTTTTTTTTATTGAGTATTTAGATTTTTAGTTATTTAAATTAGTCAGTTTTACATATTATTTTAGTACATGCTTACTTGGTCTTGCATTCTCAGTTTTACATGTTCATGTAACTACATTCAGTTTCCACATGTAGTTTAGTTAGTCTTTATCTCATGTACCAATACATTCAAAGTACTGATCACATACTTTTATCTTGTGCTATGTTGTCTTATAACATAGGTTCGGACACACCATTTCATGACCATCCTTAGAAAGCTCAGCAGTTTCACGTAGCAACAGTGGTGAGTCCTTATCCATCGAAGATGTGACATGCTACTTCATTATTGTTTTATGTTCAGTTAGTTGGAGTTAGTTGAGGGCTGTCCCATCAACTCCTTATGTTTTAGAGGCTTCCAGATAGACAAGTTAGTTTTCAGTATTTACCAAATACCTAAGACATGTTGTTTTTTCTATATTTCAGTATTCTAGTTGATAGCACTTTATCAGTTTATCTTCCACACATGTTGTCTTATTATCATTTTATTTGGTACTTACAATAGGTACCTAACCATGGTTAGCTTGGGGTCACTTATGGCCTTAAACATCGTGTCACAAATAGGGGGTAGCCTCGGGTTATGACAAAACTTGGTATCAGAGCCTAAGGTCTTAAAGTGTCTGAGGGTATCTGAAAGACACGTTGAGTAGAGTCTTGTGCATAGGTATGAAATGCACTACACTTATGGACAAGAGGTGACAAGATATTTTTAGAAAAGTTTTCCTTCTTTTAGTATTTACGTCGTGCAAAAGAGCATGAGCTCTACTGGATTCCTTTTTTCTAACTCGTCCTTCATTTCGTTTACAGGCAATGCCTTCCAGAATAAACAACGGAAAAAGAAATGGGGGTCATCCTACACCTCCACCTATTTAGGAAGATCCCCTGAATGACTTTGTTTCTCATGATAAGTTCAGGGATACTTTTACAGTTTTAGCATATTTTATAGATTCCCAGGACAACCAGTAGGCTATTGCTCCAGCCAATCCAGTGTTGAATATAGCTACATCCAAGATTTGAGAATTCACTCGAATGAATCCCTCTTTGTTTTCTGGATCCAAGTTCGAGAAGGATCCGCAAGAGTTTCTAGATGGGGTACAGAAAGTGACTGATATTATGGGTGTCACTTCGAGTGAGAGTGCAGACTTAGTTGCTTACCAGTTACGGGTTCAAGCAGTGGAAGGAGGATAGAGATATTGAGATATGTCCTATAGAGTGGGAGAAGTTTTCCACGACTTTTTTAGACAGGTTCTTTTTACTGGAGTTGGGGGAAGCTAAGATTTAGGAGTTTATAAATTTGGAGCAGGGTAGCATAAGTGTGAAGGAGTATTCGCTCAAGTTTACTCAATTGGTGAGGTATGCTCCGACTATAGTGGCTGACTCTAGGTGTAGGATGAGTAAGTTCATGTCTGCTGTATCTGACAGTGTAGTCAAAGAGTGTAGGATTGCCATGCTGATTAAGAAGATGGACCTTTCTAGACTGATGGTTCATGCTCAACAGATTAAGAAGTAGAAGATCAAAGAGAAGGAAAGAGAGAATAAGAGGGCCATAACAGGTAGTTTCAATTTTTCTCAACCAAGTTTGGAAGGCGGTAAACTTTCTCAGTTCCAGAATAAATCTTTAGCCCAGCTCCATCTTCAGCCAGCGTGCCGGTGCCTACTTTCAGGCAAGATAGTTGGGATAGAGTGCCAAGATCCAAGTCCCACGGTAATTTAAACAGCGGTCGTACCAATCCTCCCTATAGGAAGTGTGGTAAGAATTATCAGGATGAGTGCAGAGCATGCAGTGATATATGTTTTGGGTGTGGCAAGCGAGGCCATAGGACCAGAGAGTGTCCAATGGTTGACTTGAGGGGAAAGGACTTGGGCCAATAGGGCCAGTCTAATTTTTCATCAGAATGGACAGTGCCAGAATAGGTTGTATGCTCTCCAGATTCAGCATAATCTGGAAATTTCTCTTGATGTGGTTAAGGGTAAATTATAGGTCTTTCATCTCTATATTTATGCATTATTTATCCCCGGAGCTTTATTTTTCTTCGTGACGCCTTATATAGATGCAGACTTTGGTGTTAGTCCCAAAACATTAGTAGAGCCTTTCTTAGTGTCTACCCCAGTAGGTAAGTTGATTGTAGCTATAAAGGTGTACAGAAATTGCCCGGTCACAGTGTCTCAGAAAGTTACTTCAGTTAATCTTATGGAGTTAAAGATGACTGATTTTGACATCATTCTCGGCATGGATTGGCTCCACTCATGCTATTCTTCAGTTGACTGGAGAAATAGAATTGTTAAGTTCTAGTTTCTTAATGAACTAATTATTGAATAGAGGGGTAGTACTTCATTGCTTAACGGTTAGTTTGTTTCATATCTTAAGGCAAGAAAGATGATATATAAAGGGTGTATTTACCATCTCATCTGAGTTAAGGACTCAAATTTTAAAAATCTGAGTCTTGAGTCATTTTCGGAAGTAACTGAATTTCTAGATGCGTTTCCTGAAGATCTTCCTAGAGTTCCTCCCAAAAGGGAAATTGACTTTGGAATTGATCTCCTTTCTGACACCCAACCTATCTCTATTCTACCTTACTGAATAGCTTCAGCTGAGCATAAGAAATTGATAGAACATTTGAAGTATCTCTTAGATAAGGGTTTTATAACACCTTGAGTCTGTACCCCGGATGCTACATGATGCTTACGATCCCAAAGGACCACAAGCTAACCCATGATTGGTACCTACTGTAAGCACTAAATAATAGTACTGAAATAATGCGGAAGTTAGGCTAAAATGACATAAGGTTCATAAATCTGAATAAAGATAAATATAATAACTAATCATAACCTCTGAAAACTGAATACTGTCTAAACTGGTTTAGTCTGAAAACCCTCTAACTGAATTGTTTGAATGTGGAGATGATGGGATAAGCCCCCAACTAACTCCAACTAATAAAATACTAAATCTACTATGATACTGAAATAAAAAAATATCCTTGATAGATGAGGACCCCTACTGAATCTGTTGCTGCTGACTAAATCTGGCTAAGCGCGGTCAGGAACTTGAGCATCCAAACCTATGATATGAGACATCATATCACAAAAAACTAGTATGCGATCAGTACATGGAATGTACTAGTATGCTAGATGAGGTAAGACTGAAATGCAAGGGTTCATATGCATGAATAGTAACTGACTGAATGATATGAATATAACTGAATAAGTGTATATGGATAACTGAAGCTTCTATAAACATTGAGTATGCAATACTGTGTATATACATATATACTGTATCTGAGAGTTATACTGAAATTAAGTACTGAGTTCTGATAACTGAGTAACTGATATTTAAGATTACTGATAATTGAATTACTGATAATTGGATGACTGTTACTGATAGTCCTGACTCTATATAATTGAACTGGGTTCTATACTGAAGATTGAAACTGAAACTATAAGAGGTAATTATCTAATCGACATGCCCCTTTCTGAACTGATTAGGGTCTAACCTGTAACCCCAGTTGGAAGGGTGTCAGTACTGTGCCACAGGTATAGACACTGGCTGTGTGGATCCACTGAAAAATCATCCTAAAGGATTAAGGGTCACTCTCTACTGACAGGTTCCCTGATGAGAACGGTATTACCCTTAACTAGCAGGTAAACACCTTATCAACCCTCAACTGGCAGGTTGATATCTCAACCTATGCTGGCTACATAGTTCTAGAATGTAAAGACTGCTACTAAGTATCACACTCTTTACTGATAGGTGATCCCCCATACTTGGGTTCGCTCGGTGCTGAATCCCACTCCTAACCAAATGACACTGGTTATTAAACTGAACTGAACTGGAGTGAGTTTCACTGAGTTCTATAACTAACTGAGTACTACTGTTTGTGACAGTACTAAGACTATTTTGTAGCTACTGTGATCTAGGTAAACAACTAGATTTTTTGGGTATTGAATACCTTCAGGACTCGATAGCATAAATAGTAAAAAATGACACAATCTTGGAAGCATACTAGCTAGTCACTTAGTTATAATTCATTATTGAGACATTTTTTCAACCACTTGCAAGGCGTGAACTTGTACATGAATGTGAACACATGCTAACATGTCATGATTGCACTATTCAATTCATAGATGTATTTTAACAAATATTTGGGGAGAATGATTATTTTATATAATAATAATAAACATATATAAATACTAAGGCTACTACATTCAACTTGTAAATACAAGGATTGAACATGATAATAACATAATTCATCACTCATGCTATCTTAATTTCATGAAGCTTGTAATTAATCATGGATTGAAGACCATATAACAATACACCCATGAACACAAGTCAACTCAAACATGTAATTCTTGGAATCTCAATCTTGTATTTTGAAAAAGGATTCTTGGGCTCCATGGGTGGTAAGGACCCATGGATGAACATCTAACATACCTGGGAGGATGAGTTCTTAAAGTTTCTTGGTGAGATTCTTGAGGATTTGCTCTTGATTCTTAAAGGCTAGGATTTTGCTAACTGAGAGAGTAATTTTTAATTTGGGGAAAATTGAGTGAATAATGACTTAACTTGGTTATTAGGGGTTAATTAAAGTGTTTAGACTAATTAGGGCCATGGAAAAATACTAAATTACCCTTGGAAGGATTTAAATTTTTGTCACTGAAAGTCCCAATTTTGGCCTTTACCACGATGCGGTGGCATCGCTAAGCCATTGGAAGTCAGCTGAAACTGTTTAAAAATGGACAACAGCGAGATTGACTCTTGGCGTGATGCGGTGCTATCGCGCTGCACCAATGGAAATTGAAAATTGTAAAATGGTACCTTGGCGCGATGCGGTGCAATTGTGGTGCCTCACTGGAAAATAATAATTGGGAAATAGCATTATGGCCGATGTATCGTTATCGCATTGACACACTGGAAAATGATGATTAGGACCTAATACATCACCACGATGTGGTGATGCTAAATTTCACATACTGTTTTACTAAATGTTCCATAACTTCTCACCCGGATATTAGATTGGGGTGAATTTTATATTGTTGGAAAGCTAAATGAATTTCCTACTAGATGGTATGTCTTAAACTAGAAAATTACACCTAGATCGAAGGTTATACATAGGAATTCTTGTGTACTAAGAGTTAAACTGAGCTAGAAGAATATGAGGTATTACAGGTTTTATCAAGCCTATTATTTCCCCATAGGGTGCTCCAGTTTTATTCATGGATAGTTTTCTCAGAATGTGCATCGACTACCGTCAGTTGAACAAAGTCACAATCAAGAATAAATATTCTGTCCCCAGGATTGATGACTTATTTGACCAGCTTTTGGATGCAAGTTATTTCTTTAAGATAGACCTCAGGTCTGGCTATCATTAGCTTAGAGTGAGAGAATGTGACATTCTAAAAGTAGCCTTTAAAACTTGGTATGGTCACATCGAATTCCTAGTTATATCTTTTGGACTAACAAATGCCCCTGCAGATTTCATAGACTTGGTGAATAGGGTGTTCAAGCAGTACTTTGACATGTTCATCATAGTCTTTATTGATGATATCCTTGTCTATTCTTGTAGTGAGAGTGATCATGCAGAACATTTAAGGGTTGTATTGCAGACCCTTAAGGATCACCAGTTATTCGTTAAGTTCAGCTAGTGAAAATTTTGGCTGAGATCAGTATATTTCCTTGGTCACATTATTTTTGGTGATGTCATTCGTGTTGATCCTCAAAAGATCAAAGTAGTAAGAAATTAGCATAAACCCATCTCTCCATCAGACATCATGAGTTTCTTGGGTTTAGCTGCTATTATAGACAGTTTATCGAAGAGTTTTCTTCTATTGCTTCTCCCATCTTTAGACTAACCAAGAAGAAAGTCAAATTTCATTGGTCAGATTCCTACGAGAAGAGTTTCAGGAGTTTAAGAATCGACTTATTTCTGCTTTAATCTTGTATTTTCCTAATGGGTTCGTAGTATATTATGATAATTCTAGAGTTTGTCTTGGTTGTGTATTAATGTAGAGAGGTATGGTCATAGCCTATGCCTCTAGATAGCTTAAACCCTTTGAAAAGAATTATCCAACCCATGATCTTAAGTTAGAAGCTGATGTCTTCGCCTTAAATATTTGGAGGCATTACCTTTATGGGGTTCATGTTTATGTGTTCATGGATCACAAGAGTTTACGATATGTGTTCATATAGAAAGACCTGAATCTTCATCAGAGAAGGTGGCTTCAATTATTAAAAGACTATGATATGAGTGTGTTGTATCTCCAGACAAAGCCAATGTAGTGGCAGATGCCCTTAATGTCTATGGGTAGTGTTGACCATGTTGAGGATGATAATAAAGAGTTAGTCTGTGAGGTTCATCAGTTTGCTAGGTTAGGAGTTCAGTTAGTTAATTTGGTGAAAGCTAGTATATGGGTTCAGAATGGTTCAGAATCTTCATTGGTCACTGAAGTAAAAGTAAATCAAGACAGGGACAATTTGGTTAAGTTGAAGAAGATAGTTAGAGGTCAAGAGGTGGAGGATTTCTCCCAAGAGGGAGATGGTGTGCTTTATTATCAAGGCAAACTATGTGTTTCATGTGTTGATGGTATGAGACAACGAATATTAGTTTAGGCGCATGGTGCGTGATAATCTATCTACCCAAAAGATACTAAGATGTACCGTGATTTGTGAGAAATCTATTGGTGGGATGTATGAAGAAGGAAATAGTAGAGTTTGTGGCTAAGAATTCAAATTGTCAGCAAGTCAAGGTTGAGAATCAAAGGCCATTGCAGGAGTTTAGAATCCCCACTTAGAAGTGAGAGGTGGTGACCATGGATTTTGTGATAGGGTTGCCTCAAACATGTCATCAACATGATTCGATATGGGTCATTGTATATAGAATGACCAACTCAGTTTATTTCTTGCCAGTTCATACTTCATTTTCAGCTGAGGATTATACTAGACTCTATCTTAGTGAGTTGGAGAAGTTGCATGGGGTTCCATTTTCTATTATTTTAGATAGAGGTACTCAGTTTACCTCTTACTTTTGGAAGTCTTTTCAGAAGGGTCTTGGTACCCAAGTTTACCTCAGTATAGCTTTTCATTCTCGGACGGATGGTTAGGCAGAGAGGACCATTAAGAATTTAAAGGACATGTTGTGGGACTGTGTTATTGACTTTAAGGGTGGTTGGGATGATCACTTACTTTTTATTGAGTTTGCCGTAATGACCACTTACCTTAGATGAGTTTGCCTACAACAATATTTATCATTCGAGTGTTCATATGGATTTACTTGAGGGTCTCTATGGAAGGAGATATAGATCTCTCATTGGTTGGTCTGAAGTAGGAGAGGTTGTTTTGATAGGGCCAAATTTAGTTTATAAGGCGATAAAGAAAGTTCAGTTGATTTGGGAAAGGCTGAAGATAGCCCAAAGTCGTCAGAAATATTATACAGATATGAGGCAGAGAGATCTTGAGTATGATATTGGTGACCTGGTTTATTTAAAGATTCACCCATGAAAGGGGTCATGAGATTTGGCAAGAGGGAAAAGCTCAGTCCCTGCGATGTCGGTCCATATAAAATTTTGAATCATTTTGGAAAAGTAGCTTATGAGTTGGAGTTGCTTGCAGAATTGGCATCAGTGAATTCAGTATTTCATGTCTCTTTGTTAAAAAATGTATTGGCGACCCAACTTCAGTCATGCCCTTAGAAAGTGTGGATGTGAAATATGGTGTCTCCTATGAAGAAATCCCAGTTGAGATCCTTGACCGTCAGATTCGTAGGTTGAGGAATAAAGAAGTCCCCTTGGTAAAGGTTCTTTGGAGAAATCAATCCGTTGAAGGAGCTACTTAGGAGGCAGAAACAGATATGCAAGCCAAGTATCTCAATCTCTTTTCTATAAATTTTAATTCAGCTTGAGGTAATGGTTTCCCTTAATTGATTTTCTCATTTTCTATCTCATCTATATGACCATCCTCATGTCATAACATGCATTCATGAATTTACTTCAGTCCGTGCATCATGTTTCAGATTCAATTATTTATTCAGGATTCAACTTATGGGTATTTAGTGCACGATCTCAGCTTTCCAAGCACCTCAACTAAAATAGTTTTATTTGAGGACGAATGATCTCAAATGGGAGATATTGTAATACCCTGTGTCTAAATGCTACTGTACAACATACGACTTATCTTCTTAAGTAGTATAAAAAGTGTGGAGTATTTAAAGTCTATTATGGATAAGTTGACCCTATAAGTCGTCAAGGCATGGTACGAGTCGTATGAAGTGGAGTCCTAAGGGTAACAACCTAGGTTCCCTATGTTTCTGTCCTGCTTACAAGTGGTGGCTATATGCCGTAATGACTTGTTACGAGTCGTAAGATATGACTCTTATCCTTTCCAGTGAAGGATCAAAGAATCAAGCCTCATGTTTTTTATCTTTATAATTTACTTGGACATATATTAAGTCCCTAAATAGCTCCTAGCTCATGAACAAGTAGAAACATCCCTTAGTGATTAAGTTCTTATGAAGAATATAACTATAGTCATATTCAAACGAGTATAACTTTTGTTATACTAAGCATTTCTGAGTTCAATAACCACCTACAGATAGATAATTTAATTATTTTCCCAACAATACCAATTTTGCCTTAATTTGATATCGGAGTGAAAAATTGTGGTTAAATTACTGATGCACTATCAAAGTTGTCTGTGATTATGAATCACTGATGATGACTTGTAAGCAAACCATACGAGTCGTCGGGAGGAGTCGTACCCATAAAAGTAGGGTTCAAAATTTGGGCTCCTGGCAACGACTCAAGACACAGCCCATACCCAGAACTTATGAGTCATACCCAAACTCACCATGACGGCTTCCAAATGTTTTCCAGACAATTTCTAAGGTTTTTTTAGTCTTTTGTCCTCTTTAAACTCCTAACCCACGACTTAAAAACATAAAGAGGCATTATCACCACTTTTTCCATCAATTAACAACATATTCTCTCCTCTCATCATTAAGAACATCAAGATTAGGGTTCCTCACCCAAAATTCACCCTTCAAGTCCCAAGATTCAAACTTTCTTCATAAGTCAAGAAACTTCAGGTATGTGGGGTATTCATCAATGGGCTCCTTCCACCCATTGAGTCCCCAAAATCTACTTTTTTCTCAAGTATGGATTTTAACCTTCTTTTGGGAAATTATTCATGTAAATCATGAATTTAATCCATGACTTCTTAGAAATTTAAATTCAAGCTATGTCAACATGTCTTCCCATGCAAATTAGGCTACTTCATTTTTTTAAAGGGAAAAGGCATCATTTCCATCCCATACTATACAAGAAAAGTCTAAGCCACACCTAAATTATATAAGTGACCTATTACATACCTTAACTATATAAAAGTGATATTATTACCTCCCCGCGACCCCCATTCTAAGGTACGTGTGTTACACTTATTTTAGGCGCGTCCAGCTTATTAAATAACAAAAGTAAACGGCTAAAAACATTAAGGGAAAAAGCATCATTTCCACCCCAAACTATAGTCAAAAAGTCGAATCCACACCTAAACTATATAAGTGACCTATTACACACATTAACTATAAAAAGGTGATACAATTTACCAACGTGGTTCTGATGTGGCAGCGCGTGTAAAATACTACACCACATGCAAGTGGTGGTAGCCTGACAGGGTGTAAATAGTTTCACTTTTTTTGTAGTTTAGGTGTGTAATAGGTCACAGTATAATTTAGGTGTGACTTCGACTTTTCGGGTATAGTTTGGGATGGAAACGATGCCTTTTCCCTTTTTTAAATTTCAATTACCCATGTCATGTTCAATTGATTTCATGATAAATTATCAAGTTATGAATTTAACCATGTAAATATGTTGCCCTCTCAAGTTTAACACATCCCCATGATCAGATTAACGTTTCTTACTCATTTATTAAAATGTCTTATGTTTTTGGTCTTTGAACTATGACTTTACATCATTGCTTTAAATATTGATATCATATTTTTTTAATCATTCTGTACTGGAGGGTTATGAACACCCGATACCTACCTGTTTATACATGTCTTTATTCTTAAGTTACAATTCAGTCAGGCCATGACTTAATTTCTATATTCAGAACATTATGTGCATGCTGAGCACTCATCGGGAGTACCACATCTGTTAGACCCATAATAATACTAGTTTCAATTGGAAGTAGGATTTAGCACTGAGTGAACCTAGGTATAGGGGCTCACTCACCAGTTATGACAGAGTCCTTTGTATCAGTCCCTAAGTTCCAAAATTACATAGCCAGCGTAGGATTATGAGATGTCACCACCAGTTTAGGACTGACACTATCTTAAAAGTCACTCACCAGTTTAGGACTGACTCCCTAGTCCTTCGGGACATCAGCCTTACGGATTCACATCGTTAGTCATGTGTTAGTACCTATGGCAAGGCACTGATACCCTTCTAACTGGGCTTACAAATTAGACCCTGATTTGCTCAGATTGGGGCATGTCAGTTACATGATAGCTCCCACAGTTTTGGTCAGTACTTAATCTATATCAGTTCAGGTTTGTTTGATCGAGTAGTCAAATTTTCAGTTATTTAAATCAGTTAATTTTATAGATTATTTCAGTACATGCTTACTTGGTCTTGCATTCTTAGTTTTACATGTTCATGGAACTACATTAAGTTTCCACACGTATTTTAGTTAATCTTTACCGCAACATGTATTTCAGTTAGTCTTTACCTCATGTAACAGTACATTCAAAGTACTGATCATATACTTTTCTCTTTCGCTATGTTGTCTTATAATATAGGTTCGAACATACCATTTCCCGACCATCCATAGACAACTCAGCAAGTTCCACATAGCAGCAGCTATGAGTCCTTATCCATCGAGGATGTAACATGTTATTTCAGTTATTTTAGTATTCCTTTATGTTAGTCAGTTGGAGTTAATTAGGGGTCTATTCCATCAACTACTCATATTTTAGAGGCTTTTAGACAGACAATCTAGTCTTTTGTAATTATCAGATACTTCAGACATATTATTTTATATACATTTTAATATTTTAGTTGATAGCGCTTTATCAGTTTATCCTCCGCACATGTTATCCTATTATCATTTTATTCGGTGTTCACAAAAGGTACCCGAACATGGGTTAACTTGGATTCACTTATGGCCTTAAGCAGCGTGTCGCGACTAGGGGGTAGCCTCGAGTCATGATAGATGACAAGGATAATAATCTACGATCTCAGCAACAGATTCCAGCTCCATTAGAAGAACAACCAAGAGAAACCAGCTAGAATTCATAGGGACTTGGTCCTAGTGGTATAATTCTCAGAAGGCAAAGTTGGAGACATAAGTCCTCTCACCCCCTTGAGAACCTGACTACACCCTTGAAAACAGGAGTCTAAACAAGAGCTCAAGCTAGTAATACTATGGCATTTTCAGCCTTTTTATCTCAAATTGAGCCTAAGAATATAAAATAGGCCTTGAAAGATGTTGATTGGATTAATGGAATATAAGAAGAATTGAATCAACTTGAAAAAGCAAAGTCTGGCATCTGGTCCCAGGCCTATTGACAAAAAAATTATTGGGACTAAACGGGTGTACAGAAATAAGCAAGATGAAGATGGAACTATCAACAGAAATATTACAATGTTGGTTGTTCACGGTTATAACTAGAATGAAGAGTTTGACTATGATGAGACCAATTCCCCTTTAGCAAGAATATAAGAAATCAGAATTCTTGTTGTATTTATTGCATATATGGGATTCAAACTTTTTTGGATGGATGTCAAAAGTGACATATTGAATAGAAATCTAAAAGAAGAAGTATATGTCAATCAACCTCTAGGCTCTGAAGATGCAAATTTTTCTCATCATGTACTTAAATTGGACAAAGATCTTTATGGGTTAAAGCAAGCACCATGGACTTGGTATGAGAGACTCTCAAAGTTCCTCCTGGAAAATAGCTTCAAAAGAGGGAAAGTAGACAATACTCTATTCCTAAAGACCAGGGGTAGCAGTCTATTGATTGTTCAGATATATGTTGATGGCATAATCTTTGGAGCTACTTCTAAAACCCTATGTGAAGAATTTCCTAAACTGATGGAAAGTGAATTTGAGATGAGCATGATGGGTCAATTAAGATTTTTCTAGGTCTCCAGATTAAACAAACTTCTTAAGGGACAATGATTTACTAAGAAAAGTATATCAAGGAGCTACCGAAGAAGTATAATATAGGAGATACCATGCCAATTGATACCCCAATAGGAACCAGCTAAAAAATAGATAATGATGAGCTAGGTCCTTCAGTGAATGAAACAATGTATAGAGGGATTATTAGATCCTTCCTATATCTTACTGTAGGCAGGCCTGTCATTGTTTTTAGTGTAGGAATGTGTGCTATATTTCAAGTATGCCCAAAGGAGTCTCATCTAAAATCTGCAAAATGAATTCTTAACTATCTAAATGGTACAGGGGACCTGGTCATTTGCTATCCATTAGGAGACAATTTTGACTTAGTAGGCTATGCTGATGCTGACTATGCTGGATATGCAGTATACAAAAAAGCACCTCAAAAATAGCTTATTTTTTGGCTCATCTTTAATTTCCTGGGGTTTCAAGAAGCAAAATTCAGACCAAGCAGTAATTGAAAGACTTTGGTAATATCTCAGATACTAACCCTCTAATATGTGACTTTACAAGTGCTCTAAACATGTCCAAGAATCCGATGCAACATAAGAAGACTTAAGCACATTGATGTGAGGCATCACTTCTTAAGAGACAATGTTGAGAAAGGAGAAATCTGCATGAAGTTTTGCAAGACTAAGGATCATATAACAGATATTTTTACTAAGGATCTACACAAGAAACAATTTGTTAAGAACAGGTTGAGATAAGGCCTGATCAAAATGACCTAATCTACCATGTGAATCAGTAGTTCTCCACAAAATTAGTTATGATCAGGAGACAGGTATCCTTGGTAAAATATGTAGTTGTTAGTCTAACTTAAGATCATACCTTATAGGTATACACACATGGGAATATCTTTGGAAGAAATCAAATGAAATATGCACAAATATGAGAAGTCACTCAAGAAAGGAGAGAGACCTGGTCCCATCTCTCAGGTTAGTATCATGAATATGTATATTTTTCTTTTTGTTTTATTAAAAGGGCCAAACTTATCTCCCCATGTAAGAAAACATATCTAAGGCTAAACTGAATCCAATTTTATCTTTGCATTAACCTCATTAACCTTGCTCAACTCAATCATCCAAGTCATCTAAAGACAAAGCCTTCATATCAAATTCTGAACATCCTATTAAAAGGTACTAGATTTCAGAGGGACCCGGTCCCAAGAAGAAGAAAATTCCTGTGCTAAACTTCGCAGAGATTAATAAAAAAAGGAAGGGAACATCAGAAATTATATACAATAAGAAAGATAATGAGTTTGAAATGATGGTTAAAATATAACCAATGAGTTATATTTGTTACATGGTTCCAAGATGGCCTCATATCATCAAACCTTCTCCCACAATCCTCCAACTTTTCCTCTAATTTTTGTGGCCTTTTATGAAACTTGAAGTGAAATTCTTGCACTAAAAAGTGATGCATAATATGTTGGACATGGATGTGTTCTTGCTTTTGTGCTCTTTATCTAGTTCTACATCAAAGTTATTCTTCATGTTAATGTTGCCCCAGTGGCCATGAGTTAACTAATTTATGCTGAATTTACTCTTGTTTTACTATTAATCCTTGTCGATAATGTTAAAAGGAGGAATACTCACTTCATATGAAAGTACCTGGTAGTATGGTATGGTAGCATAGTGACAAGGAGAAGTGTGTGCAATGATAATGGGAAGTGTACAAATGACAAATGAAAAGGAGCCAAATGAAATAAATGCAAAGGCATCAAATGAAATGAATAGGTCACAATGACAGGGGTAAGAAATGCAAATGCATAAATTGAAGGCGCACAATGACAGGGAAAGTTTTTTCTGCAAAAGTGACAATGAGGGACTAGGTCCCTGTGTTGCATGATAGAGGAAGCATGATGATAGTGGGAACATTCATCGTCAAGTGGTAATCACTCTAACTAAATGTTATAAATGTGCACTGATGCTCAAATTGTATGGTTTGGTTTGTCATCATCAAAAAGGGAGAAAGTTGCTATATGTAGTTTTGATGATAAGCCGCTAAAGTGTAATGGACCAGGTCCCTGGACGTGCAAAGTACTGTACAACTGGCATACGGTATTTGCACAGTTTTGTCCTCTTGTGTAACAAATTTGCAGGTGCTATTTTTTACTAACTTGGACAGCTGGTCCAATGATATGCCATCACCAATCATCTCTCAACTATAAAAGAAAAGAGATGCCTCTTCAACAATTGTTTTTTTGTAATTCTACAGAGTGAAGTGAGGCAGCAAAAACTCAATTCAAAAATAGCTCAAGTTCTTAGTTGATTATGTGAACTTAAATTGAAATATTATTGAGTGCTGATTTGAAAAAGAACTACTTATTATACCTGATTTTTTACCTAAGGTCAAAACGAGTACGGCATTATGGACTCTAAAAGAATTGATTTTGTACAGAGTCCCCACCTAATTTTTTAAGGAGAATAAGAAAACCTATATATTTACTAACATGTATGACTTGTGTTTTAATCTGCGAACCGGTTTAGATTCTAGGTAAGGGTTCAAATTATTTTGAAGGAAATGGATTAGGCACCCTTCAGAATCCGCAAATGTGGTTCCCGGCCACACTTAGGTTTATTAAAAGATGGAGAAAACAAGCAATGTTTATATATACTAATATAAAATGTGTAAAACTGATGTAAATAATTTATGTAAAGAATGTATAAATTACATATATTATGGTAAAAATATGTTTAAAAGTATATGAAGATATGCAAATAAAAGTATATAGGAATGTATATGAAAAGAAAAGTAAAGATTGAATAAAGAAAATTTTGTTTGAAGGAAAAGATTATCTAATATTTTTAGTTTAAAAAAGTATGAATCATTTTTATTAATTATCTAAATCAATTTAATGTATATATTAACGACCTAGATTTGCCTAACACTTGATGTGGATTGCATAAATAAAGAATATTCCACCTAGCGCCCCAAAAATAAAGCTTTCACTATAATAATATTTGTACAAGTATATGAAAATAAAATACAATACAAAATTTAAAGTCCTCTTTGAATGCAATTCCCAACGAGGATTCTCAATAATCTGTATGAAAACTTGTAATAAAAATGTTAGTAACAAATAAAGAATTATTGAAATAAATTAAAAAGTACGTAAAAATATATTTTTTGTTAAAAAACGGGCTTGGATAAAGTTTTAAATAGTATAAGAATTTCTTCATCGCCCGAAATACTTATTTTTGTTACGTATTTGTATACGTAAAATCTGTCTTTTCATTTGTCAAGGCTTGAAAACCGACAATAATTTTTTCATCGGCCATGTGTTTATTTTGAGTATATGTATGTGTTTTTGAGAAAAAAGAAAAATATGAACAAAATTTGTGTATGATAAAAATATGTGTGTGGTGAAGAATATGTGTGTAGTAAAGAAATGTGTGTTTGAGAGAGAAAAAAAAATATACGGGGATGAAAAATATGTATATGTATTTGTGAATGTATATTTTATTTATGTATTTGTATGTGAGAAGAGAAAAAATATATGTGTATTGTATTTTTGGAAATAAAATAAAATATATAAAAGAAATTCGATTTGTTTATATTTTGAGAGAGGGGAGGAAGAAGAATGAAATGTGTATATGATGAAGAAAGGAAAAAGATTACTAAAATTTTTGTGTTTGACGGAGAGGAGAAAGAGGGAAAAAATATAAGTGAATTTTTTGAGAGAGAGGAAAAATAAATGTGTGTGGTGTGAATGAGTATTTAAAAAGAAATAATAATAATAAATAAAATACCACTTTTACCTTTTCCTAACACATCCCTTAAATTATGGATAGTAGGTGAAGGAAATTCAAATGTCATAAATATGACGAGACCTTGACAAGATCGATTTATTGTTCTGTGTATTAAAATAAGTCGATATCATTTTTGTAGACGGTATTTAAATAAGGTACAAAAAACATCGATATATAATTATAGAAAATGTAAACAACTATAATTATCTTTGAAAAAAATGTATTACACTATAAACAATTAAAATTATAATATATAAAAATAATTGTACTGTTATGTTATGTACGTATGTAGATGACTGTGTAAAAATATTAAAATAATAATAAACTGATAAAAATCCTGAAATTTACGAAATTAAGGCTGTGAATGTTTGTGGTGTGTGTTTTGTGTGTTTATTGTATGTGTGTTGGGTATTTAAATAGAAAATAATAATAATAAAATAAAATATCAAATCTACTTTTTTCAAGCACATTCCTTAAATTATGGATAGCAGGTGAAGGAAAAGTCAAGCGTCATAATGATGACGAGACCTTGACTTGATTAATTTGTTGCTCTATGTATTAAAATAATTGAGTCGACTCAACTTTTGAGGATTGTAATAAATATACAAAAATGTAGTTATTGATATATAATTACAGAAAAATGTAAAGAATATTAAAATTATTGAAATGTAATTAATTTGAAAATACTATAAAAAATATGACGTTATGTCGTGTATGTGTGCGGATGATTGTGAAGTGTTAAAAACGATAATAAATTGGTAAAAATTCCAAAATAATAAAAAATATTGATAAGGTATAAAAAGTAAAAGTGACAACAAATTGATTAAAATTCTAAAGTAAGGATGATTATCAATAATTTGTCAAACAATTATAAAAGATGTGAAAATTATATTTTGTGCCCTTTAACGATCAGGACGCCTGAAGATGTTAATTTTAGGTACGGAGATAAAAAATTGGGTGTCAACAGTTTCCCCTTTTCATTTGAGGATGATGGAGAAGTCTTTAAATGAAAACATTGACGCGTAGCTAATTTTTCTTGACAAAAATAATATATATATATATATTTTGTTTTTGAAGAAAAAATTTGATCGAACTCTAATTCAGAGTTGCCTACATACCTCGAGTTGTATGAGGATCAGGTCGGGTGTAGTTCGAAAGAATAGGCAATTTACTAGGAGCGAAGGATCATGTGAAATAATTATTGAGGGGAGGACTATTTGGGAACGAAAGTATTTATCGATTCCTGATGTGTTTTTCAAATATCCTAGTATCAAGTTGTAAGATGCTAGGGATGCAAGATTGTGTACTTGCTGCAGAAAAAAATAATTATGTGGATTGTGATGACTGAACTTTATATGGATCTTTCTACATATCTCGAGTGTCGTGAGAATCAGGTCAATGTAGTTAGAGATAAGAAAATAGAAAATTTTTGGGCGCTTCTCAAAATTTGCCCAGTGTCTGATGTGTGAGATTTGAAAAAATATCTTTTTTGTTTTGAATTGTATTTTTTGGTTGAAAAGATGCATGATGTCTCCGATTGTCCACGGGGACAAGAGGATGAATGACGTCTCCGATTGTTTATGGAAACTTGGAGATGAATGTCCTCTCTGATTGTTTACTAGGACTTGAGGATGAATGACGTCTTCGATTGTTTATGGGGACTTATGTGATGAATGAAAGATGTCTTCGATTGTCTATAAAGACTTGATGAATGTCATCTCCAATTGTCTTATGGAGACTGATGTCGATTATTATCTCCGATTGTCTATGGGGACTGATATTGAATGATGATGTCTTCGATTGTTTACAAAGACTCGATGTATGACACCTCCACTTATTTATGAAGGTTGGTGTGGATTATTGTGTCCAATTTTCTACAGAGACTAATGTGATAATGTTGATGTCTTTAATTGTCTATAAAAACTCAATGCATGACACCTCCAATTGTCTATGGAGGTTGATGTTGATTGTTGTCTCTGATTGTCTACAGAGACTAATGTGATGAATGATGATGTCTTTAATTGTGTATGAAAACTCACTGCATGACACCTCCAATTATCTATGGAAGCTGATGTTGATTGTTGTCTCCGATTATCTGTAGAGACTAATATGAATGACGTCTCTAATTGTCTATGGAGACTGATGTGACGTCTTTGATTATTTATGAAAATAGATGCATGACACCTCCAATTATTTATGAAGGCTGGTATGTATTGTCATCTCTGATTGTCTGCGAAGACTAATATTGTATGATGGTATCTTTGATTATATACAACAACTCGATGACATCTCCAATTATCTATGGAGACTGATGCTTATTATCGTCTTCGATTATTTACGAAGACTGTTGATTGTCATCTTCAATTGTCTATAAAGACTGACGGATGACATATCCAATTGTCTAGGAAGATTGATGCTGGTGGCCGTCCTCAATTGTTTATGAGGAGTAGGATCATCAACTGGCGAGGTGATTGAATTCTAAGAGCCTCTTTATTGGTGGAATAACTGGATAGAATAGCCTCTCGACTGACCTAGTGATTGAAAGGTAGTATCCTCTCGATCGGCGGGGCTATGAAAATGTAAAAGTCCTTTGAGAACATCTGATAGAAGAGAAAAATGTATGTCTTTGAAGGCGATACTTTAAAAAGAAAGGTCAACTATCTGTATTTGGAGGTTGGTGTTTTGCATGTGAAGTGTAATGCATGTATTTGAAGGCATGTGTTTGAAAGGAAAGTAAATTATTTTGTATTTTTGTTGTAAAAAAATATGTTGAAGGTGAAAAACACAGAATATTGCTGTGTATTTTCTTTGTAAGGAATGTTGAAAAGGTAAAAATGAAGAAAATTATTTTGTATTTTCTTTTTAAGGAATGTTGAAATGTAAAAAATGCAACAAATTAGTTTCTTTGTAAGAATAAGGACAAGTAAAAATGTAGACAATTATTTTGTATTTTCTTTATAAGAAATATGAAAAAGTGAAAATGTAGAAAATTATTTTGTATTTTCTTTTCGGGGGATGATGATTCCCCACCTTTATTAGAGTTATCTCTCTTTTTTTCTATGGGGGTTCTTGCTCCTCCATTCTTTGAAGTCGTTTTTCATTTTTATTATTCTGGGGATATCCGTCATTTGCCTTTGACAGCTTTGATCTTGAATTTTCATTCGCAACTTGCACGTACTTAGCGTGCTCAAGGAGGTGGGCTAAGAGAGCGATAGCGCATGTAAGCACTCAAAAGGTATAGGCTCAGATGTGGTTATCAAAAGTAAAGGTTTCAGGCTCAAAAGGGAAAATGCTAGGGATTGGTGTTATTTGGTAAGCTGTGGAAGACACAATTGAATAAAAGAAGGACTACAATCCTTTCCCAAACCAAGTGTAACTCAAAATTTCGCCTCAACAAACATTTAGGTCAAGTTCTAGATCAACAATGTCATGCAATGAACTAATCTAAAGCTCACCACACAATGTACATGAAACTATGAGGTTGGCTTCATTCTTGTCTTAGATGTATGCAAGATAATTTTCAAGTGTTACTCAGGTTTGATTAAAAGGTACCAAAGGAATCTGAGGTTTACCATGAAGTCGGTCATGTCCATCATACCAATTTATTCTTTCTCATACACACTCCTAACTGTGTTGGTACCAACTGAGTCAAAATTCTGAACTTTTATTTATTTGAAAAAAAGGAATGAGACCGATCCCAAATGAGGATTACCTATGTATCTTGTGAAATAAGAATCAAGTCTGTGTAGTTTAGGCAAATATGCAAATTTGTGTGTGCAATGTATGGTTGTAAAAAAAATATTGATGGTCATTCATAAAAATAATGTGAAAGACAATTAAGAAAGAACGGCTTTTAGTATCAAAATTGTTCTGATCAAAAAATTGAAAGAATGGATGTAAAGCATGGGGAGAGCTTTGACACAACTTCAGTATGCTGACAAGATTAAAAAAAAGTCATACATTGAAAGAATCATGACATTATTTCACTGCAGTTGGCAGGATTATTATAACTGAAAAAAATATTAAATTCTTGCTTTTGAAAGTAAGAATTGATACGTAAAAAATTTAATGATTTATGACATTCGAAAGAAGAAGTTAGGTATTCTTGCACAAAAATCAAGTGAGGAAATGAAGGTAGGCCGGCTAGGCACTAATGTAATTAAAATTTGGATTTGAAGAGCTATTAATTGTGCTCTTGAAGAATTTGGAGAGCATTTTTAAACTGTTCCAGAAAATTGCCCTAGTTTGATACCAGAAAAATTATTCTAAAACAGTGAAGAGATCGATTCCTAATGCAGGGCTGCCTACATATCTTCTCAAGACAAGAATCAGGTCAAAACGTAGTTCAAACCTATACTTTGCTAGAGGAGATGTTGCTAAGGTGCATTTCTTAACTATCTGCTATGCAAAACGAAGGTCAAACTACACCTTTTCACTAAAAAATAACCAATTTAGAGCAAATATGTACAAACACAATAATCTTTCAAATATGTACAAAGACTATAATAATGTGTCACTTGGGTCATGGACCCTTCGAACATAGAGCTATCTAATGATGCATGCACCTAAAAATGTATTATTTAGCTATATCCCATGTTAACTAGGAGTGGGTAGACATGAACTTGGATTTCCTATATGAAAAGACACATAGTCCCATGACAGTAAAACTTCCGCTCACCCCACGTATGCGCCGACTCTCTAAAATAAGGTAATTTGAAAAAAATTGGGAAAGTACAATGTACAATCCGTATGTACAAAGTGTGTGAGTGTCAGTTTCAAAGTGAAGAAAATATGAATGAAATGCCAATTTATATAAAGCGATAAATAAATAAATAATCTATATAAAATAATAACAAATAAATAATTTATGTCACATAAACAAGATAAATCAAAGTAATTAGTATGAAATAAATAACAATGTAATAAAACGTAATGTAATGGTTATAACCTTACAAATCCCTAGCAGAGTCGCCAAACTGTTATACTCGATTTTTTATCTAAGGTCAAAATGAACACGACATTATGGACTCTAAAAGAATTGATTTTGTACAGAGTCACCACCTATTTTTTAAATAAAATAGGGAAACCTATTTATTTACTAACATGTATGACTTGTGTTTTAATCTGCGAACCAATTTAGATTCTAGGCAAGGGTTCAAATTATTTCAAAGGGAAGGAATTAGGCACCTTTCAGAATTCACAAATGTAGTTCCCAGCCAGACTTAGGTTTGTTAAAAGATGGAGAAAAAAAAGCAATGTGTATATATACAAATATAAAATGTGTAAAAATGATGTAAATAATTTATATATAAAGAATGTATAAATTACATATAATATAGTAAAAATATGTGTAAAAGTATATGAAGATATGTAAATAAAAGTGTATAGGAATGTATATGAAAAGAAAAGTAAGGATTGAATAAAGAAAATTTTGTTTTAAGGAAAAGATTACGTAATGTTTTTAGTGTAAAAAAGTATGAATCATTTTTATTATCTAAATCAATTTAATGTATATATTCACGGCCTAGATGTGTCTTACACTTGTTGTGAATTGCATAATTAAAGAATATTCCACCCAGCGCCCCCAAAATAAAGCTTTCGCTATAATAGTATTTGTACAAATATAAGAATATAAAATACAATACAAAATTTAAAGTCCTCTTTGAATGCGATTCCCGATGAGGATTCTCAATAACCTGTATAAACACATGTAATAAAAATGTTAGTAACAAATAAGGAATTATCGAAATAAATTAAAAAGTACGTAAAAATATATTTTTTGTTAAAAAGCAGGCTCAGATAGAGTTTTAAATATTATAAGAATTTGGTCATCGTCCGAAATACTTATTTTTGTTACGTATTAGTATACGTAAAATTTGTCTTTTCATTTGTGAAGGCCTAAAAAATCGACGGTAATTTTTTCATTGGCCATGTGTTTATTTTGAATATATGTATGTGTTTTTGAAAAAAATAAAAAGATGAACAAAATTTGTGTATGACAAAAAAATATGTGTTTGGTGAAGAATATGTGTGTAGTGAAGAAATGTGTGTTAGAGAGAGCAAGAAAAATATGTGGAGATGAAAAATGTGTATATGTATTTTATTTATGTATTTGTATGTGAGAAGAGAAAAAATATGTCTGTATTGTATTTTTGAAAATAAAGTAAAATATATAAAAGAAATTTGATTTGTTTATATTTTGAAAGAGGAGAGAAAGAAGAATGAAATGTGTATCTGGTGAAAAATGTGTGTGTGAGAGAAAGAAAAAAGATTATTAAAATATTTGTGTTTGAGAGAGAGGAGAAAGAGGGGAAAAATATGTGTGGATTTTTTTTAAGAGAGGAAGAATAAAAATGTGTGTTTTTTTTGTGAATGTGTGTGGTGTGAATGAGTATTTAAAAAGAAATAATAATAATAAAATAAAATATCACATCCATCTTTTTTCAACATATTCTTTAAATTATGGATAGTAGGTGAAGGAAAGTCAAATGTCATAAATATGACGAGACCTTGACATGATCGATTTATTATTTTGTGTATTAAAATAAGTTGATATTATTTTTGTAGAAGGTATTTAAATAAGGTACAAACAATATCGATATATATAACTACAGAAAAATGTAAACAAATATAATTATCTTTAAAAAAATGTATTACAATATAAATAATTAAAATTATAATATATAAAAAGAATTGTACTGTTATGTTATGTACATATGTAGATGACTGTGCAAAAATATTAAAATGATAATAAACTGATAAAAATCCTGAAATTTATGAAATTAAGGGTGTGGATGTTTATGGTGTGTGTTTTGTGTGTTTATTGGGTGTGTGTTGGGTAATTAAAAAGAACAGAATAATAATAAAATAAAATATCAAATCTATTTTTTCAAACATATCTCTTAAATTATGGATAGCAGGTGAAGTAAAAGTCAAGCGTCATAATGATGACGAGACCTTGACTTGACTGATTTGTTGCTCTATGTATTAAAATAATTGACTCGATTCAACTTTTGCGGATTGTAATAAATATACAAAAATGTAGTTATTGATATGTAATTATAGAAAAATGTAAAGAATATTAAAATTATTGAAATGTAATTAATTTAAAAATACTGTAAAAAATGTGACGTTATGTCATGCACGTGCGCGGATGATTGTGAAGTGTTAAAAACGATAATAAATTGGTAAAAATTTCAAAATAAAAAATATTGATAAGTTATAAAAAGTAAAAAATGACAACAAATTGATTAAAATTCTATTGTAAGGATGATTATCAATAATTTGTCAAATAATTATAAGAGATGTAAAAATTATATTTTGTGGCCTTTAACGATCAGGAAGCCTGAAGACGTTAATTTTCGCCATGGAGAGCAAAAATTGGGTGTCAGCACTACTCATGTTATAAGAGTAGTGTTTTCTTTTGAGAGGGTTTCTTAGGTAGAGTTATGTAAGCTTGTTTCTGATTTGAGGTAATCAGTTAAGAGAGTCCTTGGTAGAGCTACCAAGTTGATCTTGTAGTAGAGTTACTAGCAACGAAAGGAGCCTAGAGGTAGGCTGAAATCTTACTGCAATTAGGAGGTTTATTATAGTGGATTTGGACGTTCTTGTGAGGGCAAGTAATGGATTTTCCCATTCTGGATTTCCACGTAAATATCTTGTGTTTTACTCTTCCTACATTGCCTTGAATTTCTCAAAATTTCATAATTGCACTACAGTTCTATTGCTTGTAATTGATCCTGAGGAACCTGGTCTCTCACTGTGCGGTGCAACCCCCAAGGGTTCTACACTATTTATTTGTGGATTTATGCTTATTGACTTCATAGTTAGTGGTAAGAATACAAACATAAGTTTCTTGTAACTTCTACCATTATTTCACCTTGTTACTATTGTAACTTTTGTAACCTCTATTTCATTTATCTTCCCACTATTTCTTCAATTCACTACAAGGAAGAATTTATCATTTATAAATAGTGATGGTCTTGTATGTTGTGGATATAAAATAGAATACATATGGAGTTTATATTATTAACGCTAAGTAGTGAAAGAGAGAGTTGAGACTAAGAAAATATTCTAAGTCTTCAACTATATTCGCTATACAAAAGAGAGTGACTATGCTAGCAAAAGATAGCGTTGAGACGAAGAAAATATTCTAATTCTTTAACTATATTCACCATAAAATAGAGAGTTTTATATGTTGAAGGAAGGTGTTTTCATAGTGGAGTTTTGAACTCTTCAACTAATCCGGAGTTGCTTGAATTATACATCATTGATGGGGTGTCGTATTCTGGAGGGGACAAGTCAAGAGATATACTGTTGGATCAGTGTAGATTATGCCACAGTGGGCTTGAATCTCCTTAAAGAGAGCGAGATATTTGTGCCTCAGGCAAGAAGAAGATGATCTTATTTTTTTTCATTTTTCGTTCATTTTATCTCAACTATAATAATTATTGTAATTTGTGGTATATAACACCAACACTTTCAATATCGCATAATGACTAAATTTATTATGATTTAAGATATCATTTTATTTGTTGGATTGAATTGAATTTTTCGTGAAATATACTTTATTCAAGGAAGTCAAAAATCACATCGTCCAGTGTTCTATTTCCTTTGGAAGATCTATTAAGAACATGGTTCTATTACTCTTCATTATTCTTTGCTCATGAATTGTTACTAGTACAATATTATCAATTATTAAAATAATGTCAAGTTTTAATTGATACAACAACATATTCAATACATAATTTCACAAAATAGATTTGAGAATGGTAGAATATACATAACCTTACCTCCACTCTCAGAGGTAGAAAGACTATTTCTGACAAAATTTTAAGTATTTATTGGTATCTTAAAATAAAAAAATAAAGAAAATAATGAAAATAATTTATCATGATTAATTAAATTTTTATTTGACCAATTTTAAAATATAAAGATATTTCTTAATTTTTCACTAAGTATCTGGTATTCGTATTGAAGCCCCGACTAGTTCGGATCGCGTACCGTAGGAGGTGACACTCCCAACAGAATATTCTTCATTCGTAAGGTTCAAATCTGAATCCTTTGATTAAGGAAGGAGCAATCCCAATATCGCACCACTATCCACGTTGATAAAATGAAGATATTCTATTATTAATATACATTAATTAGACTTAAAGATACTTCATTCTTTTATCATATTTGATCCAGCAACTCAAAATTAAATCAAACTTGCATTAATTCAATTATTTAAATTAAAATAAAATATAGACTTGATTCTCTATTTAGATGAAGAGCTACGATTTTTGAACTTAGGGAATACTCCTAGGATTCGTTTGACCGTAGTATTTTGGAAATGAGTAATTTTTGAAGTTAAAAAATATAAAAACTGAAAATATATTTGAAAAAGTTTAGAGTTTTATGAAAATTGAGTTATTTTATAAAAATATTTTATTTTTACTTTTTTTCAAAAAGATAAATTAAAAAGTACAAATAGTGAATTAAAAATAGTGGAACAACCCTGAGGTGTTTTTCAAAAATTCAAAAATATTGAAAAAGTATTTTGAAATATTTATGGCCAAACAAATATTTTGAAATAAAGTAAAAATTTATTCCAAAATACTGTGAATAATATATATGGCCAAATGCCTGCTTAGTTTACTTTAGATTTCAAGCAATCCATCTGATTTATTTATTTGTCTTGATATTTTTTATGCTTTATTAAATATTAAAATAATAATTTAATAAATTATTTTTATTTATTATTTTTATTTCAATTTAACATATACTATTTGTTTTTATCACATTAATTTCATTCAATTTTTATTATATTAAATGAAAAGTAAAATTAGAAAATAATTAATCTATTTTATTTCTAAAATAATAAATAGTTTATACTCACGTTAGTTATGTTATGAATTAAAGTGAAATAATTGCAAAAAGTAATTAGATTAAATTTCAAATTAATTTTAAAAAAGAAAAAGTATGGTATTGAATATTACCTTTTGAAAGAAAGTTTCTCTGGTAAGGGTGATAACTGATGACCATTTCAACACAAAAATTGAGTCCACATTTTTACACGCACACAAGATGCTTTTGTTGTTAAAAAATGTATGGTTTTCACATTGTGTCCATTATAATTTAGTATAACTTGAATGAATTTAAAAAATTTAATATAATCTTTGAATGTTGTACAACTGCTTGAAGCTGGATTATATTGTTAAGTTAAAAAATTGCTGAAATGACATTTTTATCCTTGATTGTCATGAAGAGAATGGACGGAATTTGAGTAGATATTGAAGAAAAACATCCATGAAAATTTTGAAGGAAGTGCCATAGAATGGACGATTCTAGAAATATATTTGTTTTTAAAGGAGTAGACCACAAGAAAGAGAAGTGCTTGCTATGAATTAAAGTAAAACTATTACAAAAAGTAATTAGATTAAATCTCAGATTAATTAAAAGAAGAAAAAAAATGTATGGTATTGAATGTTACCTTTTGAAAAAAACGTACTATGATAAGGTTGATAATTGATGACCATTTGAAAAAAATTGAGTCCACATTTTTGCACGTACACAAGATATTTTCGTTGTTCTAATGTGCGGTTTCCACGTGTCCATTAGAATTTATTACAACTTGAATGAATTTTTAGAAATTTAATATAATCTTTACATGTTGTACAACTGCTTGAAGTTGGATTATGTTGTTAAATTATAAAATTGCTAAATGACATTTTTACCCTTGATCATCATGAAGAGAAATGAATGAAATTTAGGTAGATATTGAAAAAAACATACATGAAAATTTTGAAGAAAGTGCCATAGAATGAAATTTTTTAGAAATATGTTTACTTTTTGGAGGAGAAGAGCAAAAGAAAGAGAAATGCTTTTAAGACTAAGCAAAAGGACAATTTTTCCCTTGATCGTCCTCCAACTCACATTTCTATAGAGAAATAAATATATATAAATATATAATATAATAAAAATAAAAATAAAAATATAATATATATGATAATAAAATAATAATAATAATAATAATAATAATAATAATAATAATAGTAATAATAATATCAACTTTTTTCTTTACACAATTCCTAAGAAGTTATAAATAAAAAGGATAGTTTTAATAATTTACCACTTAGGAAACCTTTTTTATATCTTATAGATTTGTTTACACTTCCAAAAATAATTAATTGTAAAGGAAAAATGTAAAAAAAAAAAATGTAACTACTTCTATTGTAATTTTGTAAATTGATAAGTAATTTGGGATAGTTATTTTAGGATTTCGCTCCTCTCCAATTTTTTCAAGTTCTTACTTGGATTGAAGACATATGTCATAGTTTAAAATTAATGGTTGAGATTTAATTAGTTAAATCAAAATTCTAACCATAGTTATCTACTTCGATATATTTAATTATATTTGTTCCTTAAATATTCATTATATATTTTACTCAATATTTTTTTTTAAAAAAGTCTTTACTGCCACAAATATAAATTAAAAACTTTTCCTAAATATTTTTTTTTAAATTCATAATATAGTTAAAATTTTAATTTTTCAAATTTAAAAATTCAAAAGAGCTACATAAAAAAATATAATAGATTTATTTGGCACAATCTTTATATTTAATTTGGCGCACGTATAATGAATTTATTTGGCAGAGAAAGAAAATAAAATTAGAAAAACTTCAAGACACAATCTTTTTTTTTTTATTTGAAAAACATTACTTAAGAAAAATGACAAATAAAATCTTTATTTTTTTTATTTGAAAACATTACTTAAAATGAATAATTCAATTTAATATAACTCAATATATTATTTTTATTAATTGAATTATATTAATATAACTCAATATATTATTTTTATTTTTATTTATTGGGAAGTAAAAGGGATATTTTAACTAATAACACGTATAATGGATAATAATAGTTTGATTATTTTTGTGGACTCGTGTTATTATTATAATCATTATAGCTTATCAGTTGGAATGTGCTAATTTAACATACACGGTTTATTTATTCATTTTAATTTATTGAAAAACAATTTTTACTTTTTTATTTGAAAAATATTACTTAATGGATATTTAAGGAACAAATATAACTAAATATATGGAAGTAGATAACTATGGTTAGAACTTTAATTTAACTAATTAAATCTCAATCATTAATTTTAAACTATGACATGTGTCTTCAATCC
Organism: Capsicum baccatum var. pendulum; assembly: GCA_030864225.1. NCBI lineage: Eukaryota > Viridiplantae > Streptophyta > Magnoliopsida > Solanales > Solanaceae > Capsicum > Capsicum baccatum. Next base: position 87,584,000 of record CM061558.1, on the reverse strand, counting down.
AAGGAAGAACTTTGAAAAATTGGAGAGAAGAAAAATGGAGAGGAGCCGGATCCGTTATTTTAGTAATATGAGCAACTAATATGAGACAGAGGAAGTATCAATCTTTGGAAACCTAAGGGAAAGATCATCAAAATCGAATGATCACTCATTTTTGTTCATAAAATGCTCAATTACAAAGAGGTTTCCATTTTACTAATAATAATGGATGGGATTATTCGAAAAATTTCAAGAATATATCGTTTGCACTACTCTTGATTATTTTAAAAGATTTCAAAAATTGAGTTCACTAGCAACTTTTTATAAAAACAATATTTGCAAATGAATTATTAGTCATGGCCATGAAGATGGTAAATCTATCTTTGTGCTTTTGCTCATATTATTCGTTACAAATTGGCTAGACGAAAAAAGTTACGATAGTTTGACGAAGAAAGAAAAGTAACTAGGTGTTTGTACGTAAAAATGATTTTAAGTACACTTCCCGATCTATCAGTTGAATAAATTCATTCTAAGTCACATGTATAGGGAACAAAATCAAGTAGCGGACTATCTAGCATGACAAGAAGCACTCTAAATGCAAGGGACATGTTAACTTTTTTTAATCAATCATCAGTTTATTTCTTTGGATTTTCTTCACCAAAATCAAGAAGGTCGTACAACACTACGACGTTTTTATAAGCAAGAACAAGTACATCATAAATAGAGTTAAAGAAAACAAAATAAATAAATACTCTATGTATGGTAGTTACTGCGAAAGAATAATAACAAAGGTTAAATACTTTAGAATAGGGGAAAGGAATATGTTGAAGAATTGCTTAAAGATGTGAATAGGATCATAAAGTTAGGACCACAATTAAATATTTAGATAAATTTGTTTATTTTTTGAGTGACTACCAGCTGATGTATCCAGCCTTACTCAGGATCAATACTTTTATCTTTTGACCAAGCTTCAATACTGTGACGATTCGATTTCTCAGGTCATGATGAAACTTGTTATAACCCACTAACAGATAATCCAATCATAATTTGAAACAACTAGTAACGAACTATATAATGAAGAGACTAATATAAGGATTACAACACTAAGACCTGTGAAGTTAGTACAAGAATTTCTAATACAATCAAAGTACAAAGTGAAATACAAATAAAATAAAAAGAAGTCTCTGAATTCAAAATAGAGATCAATCTAATTAATACAAGGGAGAGCAGGAATACTTTGAACGCCAGGAGCCCACCCCAAATCTCCGATATAGCTGCTCCGCATGATCCACACTTCAACGGCGAGAACTTGTACTATAAATTGCAGGCTATAGAAGTGTAGTATGAGTACCAAACACGTGGTACTCAGTAGGTATCAACCGCCTGAGTTCCAAAGATAATGCACGCATAAATAACATGTAAAGCATGAATATAAACTACATGCTACTATCCAAGAAAACTAAATGTAATAATGCTAATAGATCAATAAGGCTAAACTATCCTATTTTATCGGTATTATGGACTAAAGTGCGATACCATATGTCCCTAGGCAATATATAAATGAAGAGTGAAAGAAGAAGATATAGTAATAATACAGGTCCAAAGAATACATATACAATATGAGTGGATAAGGAAAGAGAGGGATATATGATAGTACTATATATATATATATATATATATATATATATATATATATATATATATATATATATATATATGGCTAAACTCAAAGGTAATAACCTTAGGGAGTAAACCTAACATCTCGAGAAATCTTAAATCAAGCTTCCCATCAATGTGTGACTAATCATGGGGTAACCTATTAATGATGTAACTTATCAATAATAGAGAAAGATAAAGAATCAGAAATATACCAGTAATCTCACGACTCAATCCATAATCATCCTACCATGAATTAACCATAAGCCAAGAATAAAGTAATCAGCTAGACCAGAAAAAACACCGAATCGGGCCCCCATAAGCCCTCAAGGTTTAAGAAAACACTCAGCAAACAACAATCATAGCTTATACTTATATAATTCCCATAAACCCACTAGATATAAGCACCAAGGAATTATACTGGTGATAGGCAATACTTATGAATAAATGAATACACATAAGCCAATATACAGTACTTGGTCCCAAATCAGGACTTTTAATAATCATCATAATCAATTTACTCCATCCTGTATCGGATATGTATATATATATATATATACATATATAAAGTATAGTACGTGCACTAACTCAAATCATGACTAAAGAGTGTAAATCTATAAATTCATTGCTCGAGATCGACATTGGGACTAAATCTGTATAATAGCGTATAAAGGATTAAATTAACTCTCAACAGAAGTAAATAGTAGTGGTAAAAGAGTTGAATAGTACTGGACTGAATCAATCTCAGTCTAGTTTTCAAAATATCACATTAATAAGTTTCAAAGTTCATAGTTCACTAAATATGGCGATATGATTCTCATTATAGAAGAAATCCATTTTTAAAGTAAAAAGTTGGAATAAATCCCTTTTTAAAAATAGTAATAAAATCAAGGGTTTGGTTGGAATCATACACTAAATAAATGCAAATGTTCCTGATGTATGCATGTCATCACCAGCCCAAGCAATACAACCATAAGCGTTTATAAACCACAATCACATCGTAACAAGGTATGGAATAATAACCTAGTGCTCAACTGGTATCAACATCATGGCCTCAGGCATTTAATGTACATTTCAATAAAATATTAACATCATAAGTCTATAACTCGGGACAATAAGGTAAACAAAGACATAAAGCTACCCCCAGGGTTTAATAAGAATATATCACATCAAATACTAAGTAACATACTAAGTCTTATGCTAAAAGCTTCCTTATGCAAATCTATGGTTAATAAAACCCATCATCAGATATTATAGGATTCTATGACTTTAAAGGGAATTTTAGGCTAAGGTTCGGGTCACCTTTCTATTCTAAATTTGATAAATTTGTTAAGTCATGATATACTAGTCATCAACCCATCCTATAATTCTTACCTAGTATGCAATGTGTATTATATACAATTTCATAGAGAAAAGTAGTTCGAAGCCTACCTTGATGCTGAACCATGATTCTTGACTCATTCGTAAATTGCTCATCTTTGCTCTATAATTTCAAAAATGATGTTGCACTATCAGAATAATCATCTACATGTTAGTAGGAGTAAAATGATACTCATATTGCAGTATAAAACTTCAGGCCCAAAATTGGATCGAAAATAATCCTAGGATATGATGTGTGAGCAGATGTTAACACATTTGAGGCTTTTAACTGAGAATAATTGCATAGTCTTAAGTAACTTTTGTCGTTTTTGATTGTTTTATCTTTGATTTTGCAGTGAAAGTCAAGAGGCAAGAGAACCAACAATGATGGAAGTAAAAGAGTTGAAATCTGAAGCAAATAGAAGAAAAGTGTGGCCGACGACATTCTTGATAAGTCATTCGCACTCTGATAGGTTATCAGTTTCATCGTCAGCCTTAAACAGAGAATGGGATTCAATAGGAAGAAGTGATGACGACATGTGATAAGCCATTAGCCTTGTGATAAGCAATCAACCTTGTGATAAACATCAGAGTCGCCGTTAGCCTTGGACAGAACATGGAAGCTGAGGTGAAGAAGTGACGACAATATCTGATATGTCGTCACAGTTTTGATAAGCCATCAAGATCGTCTTTAGCCTAAGGCAGAACATGAGAGCTGAAGTAAATCATCGACGATATCTGTGATAAGTTGTCAAAGATCTGATAAGCCATCACGTTTCATCGTCAGCCTAAGGCAGCGAATGTCAAAAGCAAAGAGGAGCTGACGACATCTATGATAAGTCGTCAGACTTCTGATAAGGCATCATAAAATGTCGTCACCTTTTCGAGAAATTACTGAACTCTGTGATTTTATTTCCATAATTTGGGTGAACTATTTAATGCATATGTTAGGGTTTTTTTAATTATAAAACGAAGCTGAACATATCGAGAGACAGAAAATATCAGCTGGTACTCAAGATTCAAAACCTATTTTGCAACGCACGTATTTTGTTATTTTCTCTCTAGTTTCTTGGCTTGAATAAAACAATTAACTTTGAAGAGATTATCATTAATATTTTGGGATATCTACTTTGATCTAATATGAGAAACACTCGTTGCTATTCATCTTGCTATAAGTTTATATTTCAAATTATGAATTCAACTTGTTGTATCGATTATTACATTATTAGTGGCTAAACCCCTTTAACCCGAATTATGGGATCTATGGTTTAGGTCTTGGTAAGTTGCTAAGTGTTCAAGATTCTAAAGGTAATAGAACTCTTTGATAATTTTGAGGTTTTAATTATTGTCTATTGGTTGCAAACGATAGATAGCACCTGCTTTGATTTGCTTGAGATAAGAAATCAAATATAGGAGGAAGTGAATTATTGACAGGGACTTGGAAGCTACCAACCTTCCGTTTAATAATTGACGCTTTAACAAGGTTAATTAACTTGAGGTGAAGTCTGGTCAGTGAATATAATTTTCCTAAGTTCGAGAGGATTAGGTAATTAAATGCTTAAGTAGGTCGAGAGACATTTAGGCATAACTTCGATAAAGACAATTTGTTGTTCCTACCTATCGTGAGAATCTTGAATCACTATTAGCATCTGTCAAGTACCAAAACCCATAGTGAACATAATTATGGTTTTCCATAAACTCTTGATTACAAACATTGAAACTAAAGTGATAAAAACCCCCATTTTATCTTTTTGTATAATTTTTTTGAATTTAACTTGTAGCTTTAGTTTCAAACTAGTTTAATTGCCACTCACATTGTTCCTTGTGGATTCGACCCCAACTCCAGAGTTGGGTAAATATATTGACGACGACCACCTTACACTAAATTGCCGTGTAAGTTGAGAATTATCATGATGCCCGATAATGGAATTCCAAAATTGAATCCATCATGAGGTCCCTCAAAGGACAAGGAATGTGTGCTCAAAAGTTTAGTACAAATGGAGTTCAAACTGAGGCTTAAATCAGCCTTGAGAGATGACAAAAATAGGAGAGAAAATAAGAATTAAATAGAGGATTTAGGCCGAATACTTATGAAGAAATTAATGGGGAATGACCACCTCCATGTCCTCTACCCAGCTCCAATTTATGATTTTCCAAGAGTTCTTGAGCTATTGATACCACTAATGGCGGAAAAAGCCCTAAAATGGGCGGATTGAGCAAGATAGAAATATAAAGGGGTTGCTAGGGTCCTTCATGAGCGCGATAGCTAGCTCGCAAATGTGAAGGTTTTCTCGAACAATGAAAATGCGGCCAAGCCTCATAAATGCAAAGGCCAGGGCTTGGCTTCACTGATACCTGTTGCACCCAAAATTACCAAGTCCTTACGGACTTCGACTGAGGGTTCGAGCTTCGTTCAGAATTTTGTGCACAAACAAACTATCCTACCATACAATTTGACATTTCTGAATCAATGTAACCACTAAAACTTTCATCTAATATTATTCCGATTAAATATGGTCCCACACCTTGTTTTATTTCTACCAAATTCTATTCAACTACCTAAAATGAGTTTAAAAACCTCATAACCTAAACCAAGAGTCTCCCTAGCCTAAAATCAAGGTTCTAGAGTTGATGAAACTTGTAATTTCTCATCTAAGGCTATTTACCAAGAGTTTTGGTCTGAGACCAATTCCTTAACAATGAAAGATCCAAAACCAAGAATTGAGCCTAAAATCCAAAACTGTCCGATAACCGAACTAATAGTTTTGGTAAGTCATAAATTATCTTTATCTACTGTGGGAAGGCTCAATATTTCATAAATGCACAAAAATTATGAAAATAACCTGAAAAGTTATTACAAACACAATATGATTCTCCACTTAATTCTTCTTTATCTCCTATCATTTGCCAAATTTATAGGTAAGGTCTTGACTGATAGTGTTTTGTTCAGAACTTCTTTGCTAACTAAAATTAATAATACTATATAGATTATTGATTTTGGATCATCAGAACACATATCCTATAATATATTACTCTTGTTCAATGTTCAAAATTTACTTGTCCCTTGTCTTGTTTCACTTTTAATGTTAAAGTATCTAACATTGGATCCTTAACACTTTTCCCTAATCTAATCTTACCATTGTGTTGTATATTTCAAGATTTTAATGGAATCTTATTTTTGTCTCTAGATTTTTTGAACCTTCTAGAATCATTGTTCAGTTCATAAATTCTTCTTGCACTTTACAAAGTTCTTCACTAAGGCAACCATTGATTCTTATTAGACTAGAAAGTGGACTGTACAATCTTTTACATGTTTCTTACAGTGTTGCTTCTATTGCATTTCCTTCTATTTTTTGTTTCAATGTTACATATTATGTTTCCACTAGTTTTAATGTTTCTTATAGTTTATCTACTGTACTTCTCTCAACTTTTCCTAACTCATGTGGTACCCATTGCACTGTTTCTATTTCCACTATTTATGATAAATACTTCATCTAAGTTCTAGTGCAAATTTAGTTAATATTAATAAAGATGACATTGTTTGGCATTACAGACTTGAACACATTCCTTTTTCTAAAATGAAATATTAGCATCACCTACTCTTCTAAATTGTCTTTGGCATGTCCATTATTTCCTTTAGCCAAATAATTCAAATTTTTCATCCTTGACAACTCTATTTAAATTACCAATACCTTTCAACTAATATATATTGACAAGTGGAGACCATATTATGTTTCCACTTATGATGGTGAAAAGTATTTCTTGTCCATTGTATATAATTTTACTAAGGCCACTTAGACCCACTTATTGGGTGCCAAGAGTAATGCTTTTGACATTTTAAAGGCTTTTATTCTCATCGTTAACACTAAGTTTCCCTCTAAAGTGCAGGTTATTAAAAGTGACAACACTAAGAAACTAGGAGAGTCTACTTCTGATTCTAATTTTTTCTTAGAACAAGGTACTGTGAATCAAACATCCTGCTCACACACTCCACAGTAAAATGTAGTGGTGGAAAGAAAACATAAACACTTACTTGATGTTGTTAGTGCCTTACTTTTTTATTCATATTTTCCCATAAAATTTTGGGGAAATTGTGTTCTCACTGCCACATACCTTATTAATAGGTTCCCTTCTCCCGTTTTTCACAATAAGAGTCCTTTTTAATTTCTCTATGGGCAATTTCCTACGTATGATCATCTCAAAGATTTTGATTTCTTATGTTACTCTACTGTTCCCAAGTCTCGTAGAAACAAATTCCAACCTAGAGTTATTTTATGAGTGATGGTTTGTTATCCTTATGCTATAAAAGATTAGAAACTTTATAGCCCAAACATCAATCATGCTTCATTTCCAAGGATGTTGATTTCCATGAACACCTATTTCCTCTAAATAATCTTATCTTATCCTTTTTTTTTTCTTTTTCATTTGACAAGCTTTTTCATCCTATCTCCTCTTTTTCTACTCGCTCTTCTTCTACAACTTCTTATCCATTTTTGTTCCACATTCTTAGTTCTTATATATCCAATGTATCACCTCTCACTTGAAATTTTTCTCTTAGTCCTTCTTCTCTTCCACCTGATGGCTTACCTCCAGCTCTTACTCTTTTAGCTACCACACCAACACTTATTTCTATGCCACCTAGATGATCTGCTAGATTATCATCTAAACCTTCCTATCTCGATCAATATATCTATCCTGGTCCCAATCCTACTCCCAAGTCTGCTGCTTGCTCCAGTTTTAATGATTCATCTACTTTAATTTAGCATGTTATATTTGAACCTTGTATCTTTCTAATGTCCTCTATTCTTGAATGGATAGAGGCTATGACTAAGGAGTTTAAGTCTTTGGTTTCTAATGACATATAATCTATAGTTTAACTACCTACCGGCAAGAGACCTATTGGATTTACATGGTAAAGAACAAAGCTAATGGATCCATTGAGAGATACAAGGTTGGGTTAGTTGTGATAGAGGACATTCAGTTTTTTGTGTTAATTTCCACGAAATATTTTCACCTATTATCAAGATGTCAACTTTGAGATGATATTATTTTTTTAACCAAGAAGAAATGTCCAACTTTTCAATTTGATAATGTTAATAATGCTTTCCTCCGTGGTGACTTGGATGAGGAAGTGTTTATGAAAATTACTCCTGGTCTCTTAGTTTCCTCTTTCTCTGGATCCTTTTCTTCTTCCATTTTAGTTTGTAAGTTACACAAGTGATTTATGGCTTGAGACAATCTTCAAGGCTGTGGTATGTCAAACTTTCTCAGTCTTTGGTGTCCAAAGGGTATAAATATTTCCTTAAGTCATCTATGTAGATGACGAGTGCTTACTAGTATTGATATGTTTGAAATTGAACTACTTCAATCTTTTCTTCGCGATCAATTCAAAATCAAGGACTTGGGTTTGCTTCATTATTTCCTTAGGATTGAAGTGTTATATTCTGCAACTCGGATTCTATTGCATCAAAAAAAGTTTATTTCTTATTTCTTAAAGAATTTCACTATGAGAAATATTTCCTTATGGTATCTTCTCTAGAGTTGCATGAAAAGTTGAAGCCTAAAACTAGTGAACCTTTGCTTAAACCAGATGTTTATAGGAGTTTTATTGGCAGACTTAACTTTCTTACATATGTAAGACCTGATCATTCATTTGTTGTGCAAAAATTGAGCCATATATGTAACATCATTACATTCCTCATATACAGTGTACCTTATATTTGTTATGATATCTGAAAGGTACCTCTAACCATGGCTTTTTCTTGAACTATTCTCCTACTTTTGATCTAAAAGTCTATTATGATAGTGAGTGGTGATTTTGTGATAATAGCAGACAATTAGTGTCTAGATTTTGTATGATTATGGGGGTAGTTATGGTTGTTATAAGTCTAAGAAACAACTTGTGGTGTCTCATTCTTTAGCTAGGGATGAATATAGAAGCTTGAGCAAGGTAGTGTTAGAAATCACCTGGCTTTTATGACTCTTATCTTAATTTAGAGTTCATACTTTTTCTCGAATCCCTGTATATTATAACAACAGGAAGCAACACATATTGCTCATAATTTGGTCTTTCGTAAGCATACTATAACATATTGAATTAGGTTTTTATCTGAGAAAAATTTAATAATGGAGACTGGTTAACCTATTTCACAAACCACCTATTCTGATAATTATATAAACTAAGTGTAATAAGAAATTTTATAAATCAAGCTCAAAATTGGGAATATATGAATATAATGAGAGTTCATAGTCATGAGTATGTAAAGATGCTACAATTTGTAGGAATCATATAATCATGGTTTAGTTGAGGCAAGAAACTGAAAACTAATGAAATTCACAATTTCATGAAAATCCTAAGCTTGGAGGGTAAATTAAACTGAGATTTTGGAATAATTTTGGGACTTAATTGGTGTAAGAAAAGCCAATGATGAAAAACCACATACCTAGAGATGGAAACCTTGGTGAACTCTTTGAATAACTCTTGAATTTGGAGTTTGAAGAAGATGAACCCTAGTTATTGCCTTAGAGGAAGAAATTGCCTCTTCCCTCTTGTTTTTGCTAAGTCTTGATTGATTTTTGAGTAATGAGGGACTTAAGGTAATATTAGGTTTAATATCAGCCTTGGGATATCTTAAATGACATAGTCTGGGGGGTCTAAATAGTGGGAAAGGACTAGAATGCCCCTTATAAAATATAACTAAAAAAGCTATAGAACGTGATGTAGAGGCTTCTATGGACTTCATGTTATAAGCCACGGTGCAAATCATGGACCCATGCACGATCATACCTTGGTTTGTACATTGAAAGTTCAAGACAAGTCAACCTTAGGACTCACAATTGTACCTAAGTTCGTGGGATCTGCTAATGGTTGAGAGGTATAATTTTCAAACTTTAGGTTTTTGGGGCTATTTCACACATACATATAGATTTTATGGTCGTACAATCTAACCACGATTGTGGTTTTGTTCGTACCATCTTCTACTAGACAGTGCTTCACTAAAATTGCCATAACTCTTAGCTTTGTAATAGGATTGATGAGAAATCGGATGTGTTGAAAGAAGACTCAAAATAAATTTCATTTGATGGGTACTGATCACCAAATTACTTCTAAACTTAGGAGGTATTTTCGTTTAAAGGTTACTATAGGAAGATTCTTCGCAAGAAAACAACCAGTAAGCAAGGTTTCAACCTGGCTATGAGTTAGGAGTTTTCTAAATTAATTGCCATACTAACAAAGCATAAAGTTTGATTCTACATGTACTTGAAGCATGGTTCGAATGTTATCTTGGATTTTTAGGGTGTTACAAGGCTGACCCAATTCTTTCTTTTATTCTTGACCCAATTATGTTGAAACCTATTTTATTCATCGTAAAATATTTTTTCAAGGTGTTTCACACATAAGGATGTTTTGGATCATTACATTAGGTACTAATTTACCCATTTTTCCTTCCCGAATCACCATAGGTAAGGATTTAGGAGTCCCTAGGATGACTATACAAGGAAATTCAGCTTATGATATGTTGAAGGTAAGACAACCTTAATTTTTCACTAGTTCGTATATGTTTACCTTCACGTTAATTAATAATAAAACCATGTACTAGACATCCTGACACTTTTAGCAGGCTTTTGCATCTATTCACTTTCATTTACTTGACTTTTGAGGGCTACAGAAGGAAACTACATAAATGTTCATGTGCCAGTTATTTCAGAATGTGTAGATGTCACAAAATACCACAACACATGAAAAGTCAGAATAAGAACTAGAACTAGAACTCAAGGGTTTTACCACTACATTGGTTAGTCACCGCTAAAATGATACTTTTATAGTGGTAAATTTACTGCAACAGTGGTTCGCAATAGTTTAAATAGAGGGAATGAACAATTCCCCCATTTTTACTTCTTACTCTAGACCCTCTCAATTCTCTCTGTGTATATTCCTTCCATCAATTTTAAGGTTAATTTCTAGCCTTTACTACTTTATTAACATATTTGTCATTGTAGAATTATAGAAATTCCATAAGAAAAGAGAATTTTCTGTTAAGCTTTGGTGAAACTTTCTTGGACTTGAATTTTGATGGTGTTCTTGAATGAAATGATGAGCATTTTAGGTTCTCTTATGTCTACAACACTTTTTGGGCATAAGATTGATGTAAATCATGGTGGATTTTGTCCATGGGAGGGACAAATGGTGAAAGTTTATCCTCACCAATAAATTTGGGTGATTTGAGGGTGAAGTCGAGTGCTATAAACTCCCATTTTAGTGTATAATGGTTCATACAAACTTTACTAAGCCTGATCTGCCCTTAATTCTCAAAATTCAAGAGAAAAGTAAAGAATTCACCATGTGAGGATATGTTAATGGATCGGGAACAATGGAAAACTATATCGACAACTTTTCCACTACAGCGGTACTACTGCAATGGTTAATCAACCGCTATGGCAGTACCTAATAGTAGCTTCCCAGATCTTTAATTTATTGAAATTTTTGAATTTCTTTGTTCTCGTAGCACCTTGATATAGTTTCTAACCTTGTAATTGTGATGCCTACAGAATTATTATAAACCACCAATCCCGTTGACAATTGCTTTAAGAATGCAGCTATTTTCTTCTTTTTTCTCCCGCTTGTTTTTACGTACAATCCTAGTTAAATTAGGAGTCCTATCTTTGGTAGGAAACTAATTTGTTATTTTAATTCTAGTAGAAATAAGGGGTTTCTTTATCCTATTTTTAGTTGTAATAGTAACTATTTATGTTTCTAAGTTGATGATCAATTATAGACGGATTTTACAAGAAAATAATCAACCTTTCTGCATATTCTCTTCTTCAAACTCCGTCTCTGTTTTAGTGACTAGCTTTGAATTGAATTCCTGTTATTTCCATTTAACGATTTTAAACCAACAATTGGTATCAAATATTTAATCTTAAGAGAACTGCAAGTGTGTGCATCAATCTGATCCAGTGGGTACCATGAATGGAGAAACAAATTTTTCTTCAATGGCACCACCAACTTTCGATAGAGAAAGTTATCAAATTTGGGCAGTTAGAATGCGGATATATATGCAAGATTTAGATATATGGTAAGATATTAAAGATGAATACGAGATAGCTCCCTCGCTGGACAATCCCACGGCGGCACATATTAAAACTCACAAGGAGAAGAATACTAGGAAATCAAAAGGCAATGGCATGATTATTTACTGCAGTTTCATCTAATAATCTTACTCATATCATATCTCTGTAATTAGCGAAAGAGGTATGGGATTATATCAAGACGAGTATGAAGGAGATGAAAGGATTCTAGGGATGCAAGTGATTAATCTGGTACGTGAGTTTGAGCTGCAAAGGATGAAAGAAAGTGAAACCATAAAGGAGTACTCTAACAGACTTCTTAATTTAGCAAATCACATCAGATTATTGGGTTCTGATAACGCTCAATCTACAGCTCTCGTGGGAGTGTAAAGCGGTCGTTAGCAAATATAGAACCCAACCTGGGTTGGGTGTCGATCCCACAGGGAATAGCTTGGCCAACAAGTAAGTAAAATTACTAAACTTTTGGTGCAAGTCTCATAAAAGGGGGGATTCTTGTCTTGCAAGTAATGTAAACAAAGGCTGAAAATAATAAAGTAAAAAGAGAGAGATTGTTACGTAAGTTGTAAACAATGAGAATTGAAGCGTTGAGGTTATGTCCACCTTCTGATGTATACGTCTCTATTGGCTATGAGTATGTAGAGTCTTGACATGCAATTGCTTATAGAGAATTGTAGTCAATGGTAAATCCAAGCGTCTCTCGACCTGAACAAGGACTATTTCACTTTAACTCTCTCGAGCTTAAAGCGTGTCTAACGGTACGAATTCTCCAAGAGGTTAGTCCAGTTACGGCACTAGCTTTTTAATAGGAAAGGGTGTCCTACTACCTTGACATTATCTCTTTTCCAGACAAATAACCTTTCTCTCGAACAAGTTAAATGTTAGACTGGCGTTATTCTATGCGTCTGCAGCCACAAGAATTTGCATTAAGATGAAGAGAATAATGATATATGCAATATACGTGTCTCGAACTCACAAACTCACAGCAATAGATAGTATCTCATTCGACTTCCATAACCCCAACAGAGAAGTTTAGTTACCCATGAGTGCGAAGGAGATCACGATTTGCATTGTTATTGTTGAGTAATGGCGTGTGGATTAGGTGATAGGCGTGTGGCGTGATTCCTTAGCAAGTAACGATTCTCTTGTTGTGGAATTTAAGAATAGAATTAATGGAAAGATTAGAAGAGTTGTAATTGAGAAGTAGAATGTGTCTCTCCACTAAGGGAGGACTTGCCTCTCCACTAAGGGAGGACTTGATTAAAATCTCTAGCATGATAGGGTATTTATAATACTCCTATCCTACTCCTACTATGCTAATGAAATAAATAACCAAATCCTACTAAACTAAGGAAATACTTAACCCATTTGTACTAGGTTAATGTAACATTCTCCTAATCCAAATAAACTAATGAAATACATAACCCAATTGTACTAGGTTAATGTATCATTGTCAAAATCCAGCATTGTGTCTGTAAGTCCCCAAAGTCTTCAGAATTGCTGTTTTAGCCCGGGACAGATTTTCCATGCAGCAGTTTTGGTCCAGGTCCCCAAAGTCTTCAGAATTGCTGTTTTAGCCCGGGACAGATTTTCCATGCAGCAGTTTTGATCCTTAGGCGTGTAAACTCCCTTTCCTTCCTTCGTGAGCTTTCTTTTGCGTCAAGTAAGCCATAAAATGCTGAATTTTGCATCATTTATACCTGAAACTTTACTAATCATGTTCCTTAGCTTATTTATAGGAAAAAGGACTAAAAGTGCATGAAATATATAATTTGTTCTCAAAACTAGGCTAAAATATGGGCAAAATATATTGATATAGGCGCGTAATTTCGCCTATCATCAACACCCCACACTTAGAGCGTTGTTCGTCCTCGAACAACATATCATGTCCTTCTAAACATCAACTTTGGGTTTTTATAGCCACAACACAAAACATTCTTCAAGACAAGCACAACAATTATCAACAAAGAGTAGTTTTCCGATTATAAGTAGAAACAGTTTAACCTCTAGCGTAGACTAGGGATGGTGATCAAATCGCATGCAAACGTTAAGGTACATAGAATCATATACAACTATCCAAAGCTCATCAACCATGTGTGTCTCACAATATAGTACCCATAATCACTCACAAGTATAGCATATTTTTCAAACATGGGTATCAACATATCCTTGCTCTCACTCTCGCAAAGATTTCATATGTAGCAACTGATGACCATAGGCTTGCCCTTAATGTAGTACTCTACTAAATTTCAGAATGCTAAGCTTAGGATCAAGTAGGTCTTTTGATGGTTGTAATGTAGGCTAAGGGACGGGTAGGATCAGCTATTTTGGCCAGAAATAGTGACTAAGTTCCTAAGCACTTTAATACATCACATTGTATCATTGACACTTTTTTCTTTCAACCTTTCTTTATTTTATTCTTCCACCCTTGTTCTCATATTTTGTTTTTCAATTTTAAGCACAACTCACTTTTCAGCTTTCTTTTCCTTTTTCTTTTCACAACATACCTCTTATGATATCACTTTCTTTTTCATAACACATTCAAGCACCATTACAATTTAAAGCATCATACTCAACCAATTTCCTCTTATGTTGTCACATGACTTTTTCACTTTAAAGCACTTAGGAATTTGGATCAAATTCTGGTCTTGAAAGAAAATGGATTAGGCTTGCATTCAAGGTTGTCAAAGAAATAGGCTAAAGGCTCAAAAAGGGTTTAACTAGGATGATGTCCATGGGTAGGTAAAACTAAAGGTAAACAAATATAGGTTGCCAAAGAAATGCCTAAATCATATCCTAAACTTGCACTCCTTATTTTCGCTTTGCATACATACCAGGCAAGTTCTAGCATCAGCCACAAACATAGAATATACTATTATCTCACACACACAAGGCACATGGTCGACTTGATTGGAAGTAATATAGACTCTTGACCCAAAAAGTGAAGGAATTGAATCACACAATATCACATAATGAGTCACAACTAGAGCCTAAACGTCTCAATAGTCACAATTGTAGCACATACTCTTGTTATAATCTCATGCTGCCTGTCAAAATAATTTCATGCGAAGCTAGAAAAAATTTTAACTACTAAAAAAAAAACGAAACAAAACAAAACAAAAATGAAACAAAAGCAAACAAACATAGATGCGAATAGAGAAGTATAACATGCAATACCACCACCCCACACTTAGTCGGGACACTGTCCTCAGTGGAAAATAAATACGAGGAACCTGGTCAGTCGGACTCCTCCTCTATGTCTGGGGTCATACCCCTTGCGTTGGGATCATCATAAGAGTCATCATCCTTATAAGTTCCGCATAGGTATCCCTCTTAATTCCAAGCGGGACGAGGTGTTTGCAGCGGGGAGGGTTCTCCTTGCTCCTTGCGGCCTCTTTTCTTGCCCTTTTGGAAAGTGGTAGCCTTCTCCTTGCCTTGTCTCTCTTTAGGTGCCATTGTACCTGAGACTTGAAATAGTGTTAATGGTAGCACAATCTCAATGGATACAATCTATACATAAGCAGTAGGGGTACCACCCCACACTTAGTTTTGTTAACACAAATCAGTGAAGCGAAAGTGGTCGATTACTCAGATTTCGTCGACATACGTTTTAGGATTGAATTCCGACAAAAAAATCAGCAATGCATCACTTACTTGCAGCCATTGGACTACTTTCATGGTAGATATAGCAACACTACTACATAGGGGTTACCACATGGAATAGTTATTCTTACAACAATCACAACCTCTTATGTCGGTAGGCACTATAAGTCTTATCCCGATGGTCGGGATAGTCTAACATGTAAGTATCCAAACAACAATCTTAAGCACTATTCATAGCCATAGTAATTCCGCAAATAGTATAACAATGCTATTGAAACCAAATTCAAGTCGGAAACAAGTCAAGATTTTCCTACGTATATGTTCACTCACATGATTTTGTATCAACTATCCAAACACATAAACATCACCAACAATCTTATACGATTTAGCAATTCATAATAGACATAGAAACGTAGTACTTACGCGAAATAAATGAAGAATAAGAGAGTACTTACTTGCTTGAAGCTTGTGGAGATGGTTTTGTGAATTGGAAGAGCAAAAGAAGAAAATTTTGAGAGGATTTGGATGTATATGCGGCGCCCTTAGGTCAATTTTTAGTGTGGTTGTGTTGTAAAACTAAGTCCCCTTTATATAGGAAGAGAATGGGTCGGGTTTTGACCCATTTACAATCGGTTTTGGAGACAAAAATTCCACCTATGCGGCGCATAACACTCGGCATATCAATGACATATGCGGCGCATTGTCTATGGCATAATGGGACATATGCGCCGCATAGTCTATGGTATTTATAGACATATGCGCCGCATAGTCTATGGCATATGAGATAATGAGACCAAATGCCATAGAATAGGCGGCGCATAGTCAAAAGCATACCTAGGAATAGGCGGCGCATAGTGTATAGCACACTAGATTCCGAGACCTTAGGCTATAGGATAGGTTGTGCATCGTTCGTGGCCTAGTTTTACCAAGGCCTAGCCTTCCTCGAAGCCTATTTTGGTGTGAGAAATGCTCAATCTATAGCCTTGTGCATCACCATTCCTAACTTACCAACTTTACCATACAATGCGTCCAAATCGTCAATTGAAATCAATCTCCTCGTTGAATACTTCTTGCACCTATTTTTGCTCAAAACCAAATGAAAACGATTAGTACGATGGGTTGCCTCCCACCAAGCGCCTTAGTTTTGGTCGTGGAACGACTCTTATTTTTGGATTTTTTTCATTTAGAAAAACAAAACAAGTACTAGAATGAAAGGAAAAACGATAAATGATAAAACGATAAAACGATGGGTTGCCTCCCATCTAGCGCCTTATTTATTGTCGTGGCTCGACGTAGTTACCTCGAGTACTCAGACTTCGTTGAGGTAAGTGATGGATCATTTTCTGAAAGGATTTAGACGACAATAAGGCTTACCTGTGGTCATGCGATTTTTTTTGAGATGGCTCCTACGTTTCTCCGGAGAGTCACCAATTATATCGTCAATAGTCCAACCCATAGCTCTCTTGTATCTCCTCAGAGCATAGATAAGAGCTTCTACGTGCTGTTCACTTAAATCATCTGTACTCTCTGGAAGTATATTTCTATTTTCCAAGAACACATACCTTAGATAATCGGGCAGCTCTTGCGATTCTAGCATTGGTGGCTCGTCAATGTGAGTCTTCGCTGTTGGTTGATTCTTGAAATCACAATCCGGTTTCTTAGGAGTATAAGACTCTATTTCTGTTAGATCACCCATAAGTTCTTCATAATCTTCATTATCCTCATGCTCAACATTCAGTGGCGCAGCAGACAATGGCTCAACAGTAGGTTGTTTCTCTATAGATAATGCTTTCGTATCCTCATAATGAACATCAACTACAGATGACTCATTCATATCGCTGGGCTGCTTCGTTGTTTTGCATATATTAAACCGTACCACTTCGTCAACCACTTGCTTTCCTTTTGCTGAAGTTTCCAGCACCTTACCACTTCTGGTAGTGATGGCCATGCATGACCCATCATTCTTTGGGTTTTGCACAGTATCGCTTGGTAAGGTGCCAGCCTTTCTTTGATTGAATGCTGCTGAAAGTTGGCTTAATTGCTGCTCTATTTGCCTGATAGAAGTGGAATGAGAATCAAGTAGTTGCTTCATGAAGGACAAATCATCAATCACCTCCTTAACTCCTGCGCTCGTTGCTTCCACTCCTTTCAATAACTTAGCCATCATGTCTTCCATACTCCCAGAATTAGATGTGGTGGTATCACGTCTACCAGGGGGAACGTACAAACCACTATTTTCATTATTTTTCTTCCAACTACCTTGGTCTTTGCTTCCAGATTTATCATAATAGTTCCGACCTTGGTTTCCTTGGGCATTCCCACGGAAACCCCCCTGATTGTTCAAGTATTTGGCCTCCTCTTCAGAATCTGATTCGTCTCTTCCTTTTAGCGCTACAGCTTTCACTTTTTCGGTCTTCCCTGATAATAAGTGCTTTGTCAGAAAATCCAATTGTGTTTTCATGTGCGCCATGTCTTGCTTACGTTCTTCTTCTCTTCTTCTTTGGTCTGCAGACATGCCAATAGATACAGTGGGGCTTGCTACCTCAGAATCCCTGGTATGCCAAGCTCTACTTTGTTTCGTCATACGATCTAGCATATTGCTTGCTTGACCAAAGGTGAGGTACATAAAAGATCCTCCAGCCGCATTATCAACCACTAGCTTAGTCACCGAATTCAAAGCTCTGTATAATATCTCCATCAAGTGGTCATTGGTCATATGGTTATTTGGGCACCGCATAAGCTTCGTCTTGAATCTCTCCCATGTTTCGTGGAGGGCTTCAGTTGGAAGCTGCCGAAAATTGCTGATTTCATCTCTTAATTGTGCTTTTTTGGATGGCGGAAAGAATCTTTCTAGGAAAGCGTCTTTCAATTGCCTCCAATTTGTAATCGAATCAGGAGTCAGCCCATTCAACCATAGAGTTGCCTCCCCAGACAGAGACAATGGAAATAAGCGTAGTCGAATTGCATTCTGTCCAACTCCAGGATTGTCGAATGACTTGCATGTAGAAATAAAGTTGATCAGATGCATATTCGTATCATCGCCTGCTAGTCCACCAAATAATCCCTTGAGTTGCAAAAGCTGAATCATGGTGCTAGTGATATTGAACTTTGCTCCAAGTGCTAATGGCGGAAGAATAATAGCTCCAGTGGCACCAGGTCCGTCTAGATCATCCTCTTCGTCATCAAAAGGAATTTGCATAGCTCGGCGATCAGGCCTCAATCGCGCTTGACGATCTCTCCTCTGCATGGGTGCCGCCATCTCAGCAGTATGCCGTGGGTTTAGTAGCTCTTCATCGCCCAGATCCTCATCGTCAGGATTTGTTGCTCGCCTACGATTATCAATATTCTGTTGAAGCACTTGAGCAGCCATCCTTTCAATTTCACGTTGTTCCTCCATTGATGCACTGTATAAACCTAAATAAAACAAAAACAACAACTAAAAGTAAAAGTACGAGAATCTTTGACCAAAGGGTCTAGTAATTATCACGAACTTGATTGACACTCGTATTCCCCGGCAACGACGCCAATTTTTGATAACGCTCAATCTACAGCTCTCGTGGGAGTGTAAAGCGGTCGTTAGCAAATATAGAACCCAACCTGGGTTGGGTGTCGATCCCACAGGGAATAGCTTGGCCAACAAGTAAGTAAAATTACTAAACTTTTGGTGCAAGTCTCATAAAAGGGGGGATTCTTGTCTTGCAAGTAATGTAAACAAAGGCTGAAAATAATAAAGTAAAAAGAGAGAGATTGTTACGTAAGTTGTAAACAATGAGAATTGAAGCGTTGGGGTTATGTCCACCTTTTGATGTATACGTCTCTATTGGCTATGAGTGTGTAGAGTCTTGACATGCAATTGCTTATAGAGAATTGTAGTCAATGGTAAATCCAAGCGTCTCTCGACCTGAACAAGGACTATTTCACTTTAACTCTCTCGAGCTTAAAGTGTGTCTAACGGTACGAATTCTCCAAGAGGTTAGTCCAGTTACGGCACTAGCTTTTTAATAGGAAAGGGTGTCCTACTACCTTGACATTATCTCTTTTCCAGACAAATAACCTTTCTCTCGAACAAGTTAAATGTTAGACTGGCGTTATTCTATGCGTCTGTATCCACAAGAATTTGCATTAAGATGAAGAGAATAATGATATAAGCAATATACGTGTCTCGAACTCACAAACTCACAGCAATAGATAGTATCTCATTCGGCTTCCATAACCCCAACAGAGAAGTTTAGTTACCCATGAGTGCGAAGGAGATCACGATTTGCATTGTTATTGTTGAGTAATGGTGTGTGGATTAGGTGATAGGCGTGTGGCGTGATTCCTTAGCAAGTAACGATTCTCTTGTTGTGGAATTTAAGAATAGAATTAATGGAAAGATTAGAAGAGTTGTAATTGAGAAGTAGAATGTGTCTCTCCACTAAGGGAGGACTTGCCTCTCCACTAAGGGAGGACTTGATTAAAATCTCTAGCATGATAGGGTATTTATAATACTCCTATCCTACTCCTACTATGCTAATGAAATAAATAACCAAATCCTACTAAACTAAGGAAATACTTAACCCATTTGTACTAGGTTAATGTAACATTCTCCTAATCCAAATAAACTAATGAAATACATAACCCAATTGTACTAGGTTAATGTATCATTGTCAAAATCCAGCATTGTGTCTGTAAGTCCCCAAAGTCTTCAGAATTGCTGTTTTAGCCCGGGACAGATTTTCCATGCAGCAGTTTTGGTCCAGGTCCCCAAAGTCTTCAGAATTGCTGTTTTAGCCCGGGACAGATTTTCCATGCAGCAGTTTTGATCCTTAGGCGTGTAAACTCCCTTTCCTTCCTTCGTGAGCTTTCTTTTGCGTCAAGTAAGCCATAAAATGCTGAATTTTGCATCATTTATACCTGAAACTTTACTAATCATGTTCCTTAGCTTATTTATAGGAAAAAGGACTAAAAGTGCATGAAATATATAATTTGTTCTCAAAACTAGGCTAAAATATGGGCAAAATATATTGATATAGGCGCGTAATTTCGCCTATCATCAACACCCCACACTTAGAGCGTTGTTCGTCCTCGAACAACATATCATGTCCTTCTAAACATCAACTTTGGGTTTTTACAGCCACAACACAAAACATTCTTCAAGACAAGCACAACAATTATCAACAAAGAGTAGTTTTTCGATTATAAGTAGAAACAGTTTAACCTCTAGCGTAGACTAGGGATGGTGATCAAATCGCATGCAAACGTTAAGGTACATAGAATCATATACAACTATCCAAAGCTCATCAACCATGTGTGTCTCACAATATAGTACCCATAATCACTCACAAGTATAGCATATTTTTCAAACATGGGTATCAACATATCCTTGCTCTCACTCTCGCAAAGATTTCATATGTAGCAACTGATGACCATAGGCTTGCCCTTAATGTAGTACTCTACTAAATGTCAGAATGCTAAGCTTAGGATCAAGTAGGTCTTTTGATGGTTGTAATGTAGGCTAAGGGACGGGTAGGATCAGCTATTTTGGCCAGAAATAGTGACTAAGTTCCTAAGCACTTTAATACATCACATTGTATCATTGACACTTTTTTCTTTCAACCTTTCTTTATTTTATTCTTCCACCCTTGTTCTCATATTTTGTTTTTCAATTTTAAGCACAACTCACTTTTCAGCTTTCTTTTCCTTTTTCTTTTCACAACATACCTCTTATGATATCACTTTCTTTTTCATAACACATTCAAGCACCATTACAATTTAAAGCATCATACTCAACCAATTTCCTCTTATGTTGTCACATGACTTTTTCACTTTAAAGCACTTAGGAATTTGGATCAAATTCTGGTCTTGAAAGAAAATGGATTAGGCTTGCATTCAAGGTTGTCAAAGAAATAGGCTAAAGGCTCAAAAAGGGTTTAACTAGGATGATGTCCATGGGTAGGTAAAACTAAAGGTAAACAAATATAGGTTGCCAAAGAAATGCCTAAATCATATCCTAAACTTACACTCCTTATTTTCGCTTTGCATACATACCAGGCAAGTTCTAGCATCAGCCACAAACATAGAATATACTATTATCTCACACACACAAGGCACATGGTCGACTTGATTGGAAGTAATATAGACTCTTGACCCAAAAAGTGAAGGAATTGAATCACACAATATCACATAATGAGTCACAACTAGAGCCTAAACGTCTCAATAGTCACAATTGTAGCACATACTCTTGTTATAATCTCATGCTGCCTGTCAAAATAATTTCATGCGAAGCTAGAAAAAATTTTAACTACTAAAAAAAAAACGAAACAAAACAAAACAAAAATGAAACAAAAGAAAACAAACATAGATGCGAATAGAGAAGTATAACATGCAATACCACCACCCCACACTTAGTCGGGACACTGTCCTCAGTGGAAAATAAATACGAGGAACCTGGTCAGTCGGACTCCTCCTCTATGTCTGGGGTCATACCCCTTGCGTTGGGATCATCATAAGAGTCATCATCCTTATAAGTTCCGCATAGGTATCCCTCTTAATTCCAAGCGGGAGTCGAGGTGTTTGCAGCGGGGAGGGTTCTCCTTGCTCCTTGCGGCCTCTTTTCTTGCCCTTTTGGAAAGTGGTAGCCTTCTCCTTGCCTTGTCTCTCTTTAGGTGCCATTGTACCTGAGACTTGAAATAGTGTTAATGGTAGCACAATCTCAATGGATACAATCTATACATAAGCAGTAGGGGTACCACCCCACACTTAGTTTTGTTAACACAAATCAGTGAAGCGAAAGTGGTCGATTACTCAGATTTCGTCGACATACGTTTTAGGATTGAATTCCGACAAAAAAATCAGCAATGCATCACTTACTTGCAGCCATTGGACTACTTTCATGGTAGATATAGCAACACTACTACATAGGGGTTACCACATGGAATAGTTATTCTTACAACAATCACAACCTCTTATGTCGGTAGGCACTATAAGTCTTATCCCGATGGTCGGGATAGTCTAACATGTAAGTATCCAAACAACAATCTTAAGCACTATTCAAAGCCATAGTAATTCCGCAAATAGTATAACAATGCTATTGAAACCAAATTCAAGTCGGAAACAAGTCAAGATTTTCCTACGTATATGTTCACTCACATGATTTTGTATCAACTATCCAAACACATAAACATCACCAACAATCTTATACGATTTAGCAATTCATAATAGACATAGAAACGTAGTACTTACGCGAAATAAATGAAGAATAAGAGAGTACTTACTTGCTTGAAGCTTGTGGAGATGGTTTTGTGAATTGGAAGAGCAAAAGAAGAAAATTTTGAGAGGATTTGGATGTATATGCGGCGCCCTTAGGTCAATTTTTAGTGTGGTTGTGTTGTAAAACTAAGTCCCCTTTATATAGGAAGAGAATGGGTCGGGTTTTGACCCATTTACAATCGGTTTTGGAGACAAAAATTCCACCTATGCGGCGCATAACACTCGGCATATCAATGACATATGCGGCGCATTGTCTATGGCATAATGGGACATATGCGCCGCATAGTCTATGGTATTTATAGACATATGCGCCGCATAGTCTATGGCATATGAGATAATGAGACCAAATGCCATAGAATAGGCGGCGCATAGTCAAAAGCATACCTAGGAATAGGCGGCGCATAGTGTATAGCACACTAGATTCCGAGACCTTAGGCTATAGGATAGGTTGTGCATCGTTCGTGGCCTAGTTTTACCAAGGCCTAGCCTTCCTCGAAGCCTATTTTGGTGTGAGAAATGCTCAATCTATAGCCTTGTGCATCACCATTCCTAACTTACCAACTTTACCATACAATGCGTCCAAATCGTCAATTGAAATCAATCTCCTCGTTGAATACTTCTTGCACCTATTTTTGCTCAAAACCAAATGAAAACGATTAGTACGATGGGTTGCCTCCCACCAAGCGCCTTAGTTTTGGTCGTGGAACGACTCTTATTTTTGGATTTTTTTCATTTAGAAAAACAAAACAAGTACTAGAATGAAAGGAAAAACGATAAATGATAAAACGATAAAACGATAGGTTGCCTCCCATCTAGCGCCTTATTTATTGTCGTGGCTCGACGTAGTTACCTCGAGTACTCAGACTTCGTTGAGGTAAGTGATGGATCATTTTCTGAAAGGATTTAGACGACAATAAGGCTTACCTGTGGTCATGCGATTTTTTTTGAGATGGCTCCTACGTTTCTCCGGAGAGTCACCAATTATATCGTCAATAGTCCAACCCATAGCTCTCTTGTATCTCCTCAGAGCATAGATAAGAGCTTCTACGTGCTGTTCACTTAAATCATCTGTACTCTCTGGAAGTATATTTCTATTTTCCAAGAACACATACCTTAGATAATCGGGCAGCTCTTGCGATTCTAGCATTGGTGGCTCGTCAATGTGAGTCTTCGCTGTTGGTTGATTCTTGAAATCACAATCCGGTTTCTTAGGAGTATAAGACTCTATTTCTGTTAGATCACCCATAAGTTCTTCATAATCTTCATTATCCTCATGCTCAACATTCAGTGGCGCAGCAGACAATGGCTCAACAGTAGGTTGTTTCTCTATAGATAATGCTTTCGTATCCTCATAATGAACATCAGCTACAGATGACTCATTCATATCGCTGGGCTGCTTCGTTGTTTTGCATATATTAAACCGTACCACTTCGTCAACCACTTGCTTTCCTTTTGCTGAAGTTTCCAGCACCTTACCACTTCTGGTAGTGATGGCCATGCATGACCCATCATTCTTTGGGTTTTGCACAGTATCGCTTGGTAAGGTGCCAGCCTTTCTTTGATTGAATGCTGCTGAAAGTTGGCTTAATTGCTGCTCTATTTGCCTGATAGAAGTGGAATGAGAATCAAGTAGTTGCTTCATGAAGGACAAATCATCAATCACCTCCTTAACTCCTGCGCTCATTGCTTCCACTCCTTTCAATAACTTAGCCATCATGTCTTCCATACTCCCAGAATTAGATGTGGTGGTATCACGTCTACCAGGGGGAACGTACAAACCACTATTTTCATTATTTTTCTTCCAACTACCTTGGTCTTTGCTTCCAGATTTATCATAATAGTTCCGACCTTGGTTTCCTTGGGCATTCCCACGGAAACCCCCCTGATTGTTCAAGTATTTGGCCTCCTCTTCAGAATCTGATTCGTCTCTTCCTTTTAGCGCTACAGCTTTCACTTTTTCGGTCTTCCCTGATAATAAGTGCTTTGTCAGAAAATCCAATTGTGTTTTCATGTGCGCCATGTCTTGCTTACGTTCTTCTTCTCTTCTTCTTTGGTCTGCAGACATGCCAATAGATACAGTGGGGCTTGCTACCTCAGAATCCCTGGTATGCCAAGCTCTACTTTGTTTCGTCATACGATCTAGCATATTGCTTGCTTGACCAAAGGTGAGGTACATAAAAGATCCTCCAGCCGCATTATCAACCACTAGCTTAGTCACCGAATTCAAAGCTCTGTATAATATCTCCATCAAGTGGTCATTGGTCATATGGTTATTTGGGCACCGCATAAGCTTCGTCTTGAATCTCTCCCATGTTTCGTGGAGGGCTTCAGTTGGAAGCTGCCGAAAATTGCTGATTTCATCTCTTAATTGTGCTCTTTTGGATGGCGGAAAGAATCTTTCTAGGAAAGCGTCTTTCAATTGCCTCCAATTTGTAATCGAATCAGGAGTCAGCTCATTCAACCATAGAGTTGCCTCCCCAGACAGAGACAATGGAAATAAGCGTAGTCGAATTGCATTCTGTCCAACTCCAGGATTGTCGAATGACTTGCATGTAGAAATAAAGTTGATCAGATGCATATTCGTATCATCGCCTGCTAGTCCACCAAATAATCCCTTGAGTTGCAAAAGCTGAATCATGGTGCTAGTGATATTGAACTTTGCTCCAAGTGCTAATGGCGGAAGAATAATAGCTCCGGTGGCACCAGGTCCGTCTAGATCATCCTCTTCGTCATCAAAAGGAATTTGCATAGCTCGGCGATCAGGCCTCAATCGCGCTTGACGATCTCTCCTCTGCATGGGTGCCGCCATCTCAGCAGTATGCCGTGGGTTTAGTAGCTCTTCATCGCCCAGATCCTCATCGTCAGGATTTGTTGCTCGCCTACGATTATCAATATTCTGTTGAAGCACTTGAGCAGCCATCCTTTCAATTTCACGTTGTTCCTCCATTGATGCACTGTATAAACCTAAATAAAACAAAAACAACAACTAAAAGTAAAAGTACGAGAATCTTTGACCAAAGGGTCTAGTAATTATCACGAACTTGATTGACACTCGTATTCCCCGGCAACGACGCCAATTTTTGATAACGCTCAATCTACAGCTCTCGTGGAAGTGTAAAGCGGTCGTTAGCAAATATAGAACCCAACCTGGGTTGGGTGTCGATCCCACAGGGAATAGCTTGGCCAACAAGTAAGTAAAATTACTAAACTTTTGGTGCAAGTCTCATAAAAGGGGGGATTCTTGTCTTGCAAGTAATGTAAACAAAGGCTGAAAATAATAAAGTAAAAAGAGAGAGATTGTTACGTAAGTTGTAAACAATGAGAATTGAAGCGTTGGGGTTATGTCCACCTTTTGATGTATACGTCTCTATTGGCTATGAGTGTGTAGAGTCTTGACATGCAATTGCTTATAGAGAATTGTAGTCAATGGTAAATCCAAGCGTCTCTCGACCTGAACAAGGACTATTTCACTTTAACTCTCTCGAGCTTAAAGTGTGTCTAACGGTACGAATTCTCCAAGAGGTTAGTCCAGTTACGGCACTAGCTTTTTAATAGGAAAGGGTGTCCTACTACCTTGACATTATCTCTTTTCCAGACAAATAACCTTTCTCTCGAACAAGTTAAATGTTAGACTGGCGTTATTCTATGCGTCTGTATCCACAAGAATTTGCATTAAGATGAAGAGAATAATGATATAAGCAATATACGTGTCTCGAACTCACAAACTCACAGCAATAGATAGTATCTCATTCGGCTTCCATAACCCCAACAGAGAAGTTTAGTTACCCATGAGTGCGAAGGAGATCACGATTTGCATTGTTATTGTTGAGTAATGGTGTGTGGATTAGGTGATAGGCGTGTGGCGTGATTCCTTAGCAAGTAACGATTCTCTTGTTGTGGAATTTAAGAATAGAATTAATGGAAAGATTAGAAGAGTTGTAATTGAGAAGTAGAATGTGTCTCTCCACTAAGGGAGGACTTGCCTCTCCACTAAGGGAGGACTTGATTAAAATCTCTAGCATGATAGGGTATTTATAATACTCCTATCCTACTCCTACTATGCTAATGAAATAAATAACCAAATCCTACTAAACTAAGGAAATACTTAACCCATTTGTACTAGGTTAATGTAACATTCTCCTAATCCAAATAAACTAATGAAATACATAACCCAATTGTACTAGGTTAATGTATCATTGTCAAAATCCAGCATTGTGTCTGTAAGTCCCCAAAGTCTTCAGAATTGCTGTTTTAGCCCGGGACAGATTTTCCATGCAGCAGTTTTGGTCCAGGTCCCCAAAGTCTTCAGAATTGCTGTTTTAGCCCGGGACAGATTTTCCATGCAGCAGTTTTGATCCTTAGGCGTGTAAACTCCCTTTCCTTCCTTCGTGAGCTTTCTTTTGCGTCAAGTAAGCCATAAAATGCTGAATTTTGCATCATTTATACCTGAAACTTTACTAATCATGTTCCTTAGCTTATTTATAGGAAAAAGGACTAAAAGTGCATGAAATATATAATTTGTTCTCAAAACTAGGCTAAAATATGGGCAAAATATATTGATATAGGCGCGTAATTTCGCCTATCATCAACACCCCACACTTAGAGCGTTGTTCGTCCTCGAACAACATATCATGTCCTTCTAAACATCAACTTTGGGTTTTTACAGCCACAACACAAAACATTCTTCAAGACAAGCACAACAATTATCAACAAAGAGTAGTTTTTCGATTATAAGTAGAAACAGTTTAACCTCTAGCGTAGACTAGGGATGGTGATCAAATCGCATGCAAACGTTAAGGTACATAGAATCATATACAACTATCCAAAGCTCATCAACCATGTGTGTCTCACAATATAGTACCCATAATCACTCACAAGTATAGCATATTTTTCAAACATGGGTATCAACATATCCTTGCTCTCACTCTCGCAAAGATTTCATATGTAGCAACTGATGACCATAGGCTTGCCCTTAATGTAGTACTCTACTAAATGTCAGAATGCTAAGCTTAGGATCAAGTAGGTCTTTTGATGGTTGTAATGTAGGCTAAGGGACGGGTAGGATCAGCTATTTTGGCCAGAAATAGTGACTAAGTTCCTAAGCACTTTAATACATCACATTGTATCATTGACACTTTTTTCTTTCAACCTTTCTTTATTTTATTCTTCCACCCTTGTTCTCATATTTTGTTTTTCAATTTTAAGCACAACTCACTTTTCAGCTTTCTTTTCCTTTTTCTTTTCACAACATACCTCTTATGATATCACTTTCTTTTTCATAACACATTCAAGCACCATTACAATTTAAAGCATCATACTCAACCAATTTCCTCTTATGTTGTCACATGACTTTTTCACTTTAAAGCACTTAGGAATTTGGATCAAATTCTGGTCTTGAAAGAAAATGGATTAGGCTTGCATTCAAGGTTGTCAAAGAAATAGGCTAAAGGCTCAAAAAGGGTTTAACTAGGATGATGTCCATGGGTAGGTAAAACTAAAGGTAAACAAATATAGGTTGCCAAAGAAATGCCTAAATCATATCCTAAACTTACACTCCTTATTTTCGCTTTGCATACATACCAGGCAAGTTCTAGCATCAGCCACAAACATAGAATATACTATTATCTCACACACACAAGGCACATGGTCGACTTGATTGGAAGTAATATAGACTCTTGACCCAAAAAGTGAAGGAATTGAATCACACAATATCACATAATGAGTCACAACTAGAGCCTAAACGTCTCAATAGTCACAATTGTAGCACATACTCTTGTTATAATCTCATGCTGCCTGTCAAAATAATTTCATGCGAAGCTAGAAAAAATTTTAACTACTAAAAAAAAAATGAAACAAAACAAAACAAAAATGAAACAAAAGCAAACAAACATAGATGCGAATAGAGAAGTATAACATGCAATACCACCACCCCACACTTAGTCGGGACACTGTCCTCAGTGGAAAATAAATACGAGGAACCTGGTCAGTCGGACTCCTCCTCTATGTCTGGGGTCATACCCCTTGCGTTGGGATCATCATAAGAGTCATCATCCTTATAAGTTCCGCATAGGTATCCCTCTTAATTCCAAGCGGGAGTCGAGGTGTTTGCAGCGGGGAGGGTTCTCCTTGCTCCTTGCGGCCTCTTTTCTTGCCCTTTTGGAAAGTGGTAGCCTTCTCCTTGCCTTGTCTCTCTTTAGGTGCCATTGTACCTGAGACTTGAAATAGTGTTAATGGTAGCACAATCTCAATGGATACAATCTATACATAAGCAGTAGGGGTACCACCCCACACTTAGTTTTGTTAACACAAATCAGTGAAGCGAAAGTGGTCGATTACTCAGATTTCGTCGACATACGTTTTAGGATTGAATTCCGACAAAAAAATCAGCAATGCATCACTTACTTGCAGCCATTGGACTACTTTCATGGTAGATATAGCAACACTACTACATAGGGGTTACCACATGGAATAGTTATTCTTACAACAATCACAACCTCTTATGTCGGTAGGCACTATAAGTCTTATCCCGATGGTCGGGATAGTCTAACATGTAAGTATCCAAACAACAATCTTAAGCACTATTCATAGCCATAGTAATTCCGCAAATAGTATAACAATGCTATTGAAACCAAATTCAAGTCGGAAACAAGTCAAGATTTTCCTACGTATATGTTCACTCACATGATTTTGTATCAACTATCCAAACACATAAACATCACCAACAATCTTATACGATTTAGCAATTCATAATAGACATAGAAACGTAGTACTTACGCGAAATAAATGAAGAATAAGAGAGTACTTACTTGCTTGAAGCTTGTGGAGATGGTTTTGTGAATTGGAAGAGCAAAAGAAGAAAATTTTGAGAGGATTTGGATGTATATGCGGCGCCCTTAGGTCAATTTTTAGTGTGGTTGTGTTGTAAAACTAAGTCCCCTTTATATAGGAAGAGAATGGGTCGGGTTTTGACCCATTTACAATCGGTTTTGGAGACAAAAATTCCACCTATGCGGCGCATAACACTCGGCATATCAATGACATATGCGGCGCATTGTCTATGGCATAATGGGACATATGCGCCGCATAGTCTATGGTATTTATAGACATATGCGCCGCATAGTCTATGGCATATGAGATAATGAGACCAAATGCCATAGAATAGGCGGCGCATAGTCAAAAGCATACCTAGGAATAGGCGGCGCATAGTGTATAGCACACTAGATTCCGAGACCTTAGGCTATAGGATAGGTTGTGCATCGTTCGTGGCCTAGTTTTACCAAGGCCTAGCCTTCCTCGAAGCCTATTTTGGTGTGAGAAATGCTCAATCTATAGCCTTGTGCATCACCATTCCTAACTTACCAACTTTACCATACAATGCGTCCAAATCGTCAATTGAAATCAATCTCCTCGTTGAATACTTCTTGCACCTATTTTTGCTCAAAACCAAATGAAAACGATTAGTACGATGGGTTGCCTCCCACCAAGCGCCTTAGTTTTGGTCGTGGAACGACTCTTATTTTTGGATTTTTTTCATTTAGAAAAACAAAACAAGTACTAGAATGAAAGGAAAAACGATAAATGATAAAACGATAAAACGATGGGTTGCCTCCCATCTAGCGCCTTATTTATTGTCGTGGCTCGACGTAGTTACCTCGAGTACTCAGACTTCGTTGAGGTAAGTGATGGATCATTTTCTGAAAGGATTTAGACGACAATAAGGCTTACCTGTGGTCATGCGATTTTTTTTGAGATGGCTCCTACGTTTCTCCGGAGAGTCACCAATTATATCGTCAATAGTCCAACCCATAGCTCTCTTGTATCTCCTCAGAGCATAGATAAGAGCTTCTACGTGCTGTTCACTTAAATCATCTGTACTCTCTGGAAGTATATTTCTATTTTCCAAGAACACATACCTTAGATAATCGGGCAGCTCTTGCGATTCTAGCATTGGTGGCTCGTCAATGTGAGTCTTCGCTGTTGGTTGATTCTTGAAATCACAATCCGGTTTCTTAGGAGTATAAGACTCTATTTCTGTTAGATCACCCATAAGTTCTTCATAATCTTCATTATCCTCATGCTCAACATTCAGTGGCGCAGCAGACAATGGCTCAACAGTAGGTTGTTTCTCTATAGATAATGCTTTCGTATCCTCATAATGAACATCAGCTACAGATGACTCATTCATATCGCTGGGCTGCTTCGTTGTTTTGCATATATTAAACCGTACCACTTCGTCAACCACTTGCTTTCCTTTTGCTGAAGTTTCCAGCACCTTACCACTTCTGGTAGTGATGGCCATGCATGACCCATCATTCTTTGGGTTTTGCACAGTATCGCTTGGTAAGGTGCCAGCCTTTCTTTGATTGAATGCTGCTGAAAGTTGGCTTAATTGCTGCTCTATTTGCCTGATAGAAGTGGAATGAGAATCAAGTAGTTGCTTCATGAAGGACAAATCATCAATCACCTCCTTAACTCCTGCGCTCGTTGCTTCCACTCCTTTCAATAACTTAGCCATCATGTCTTCCATACTCCCAGAATTAGATGTGGTGGTATCACGTCTACCAGGGGGAACGTACAAACCACTATTTTCATTATTTTTCTTCCAACTACCTTGGTCTTTGCTTCCAGATTTATCATAATAGTTCCGACCTTGGTTTCCTTGGGCATTCCCACGGAAACCCCCCTGATTGTTCAAGTATTTGGCCTCCTCTTCAGAATCTGATTCGTCTCTTCCTTTTAGCGCTACAGCTTTCACTTTTTCGGTCTTCCCTGATAATAAGTGCTTTGTCAGAAAATCCAATTGTGTTTTCATGTGCGCCATGTCTTGCTTACGTTCTTCTTCTCTTCTTCTTTGGTCTGCAGACATGCCAATAGATACAGTGGGGCTTGCTACCTCAGAATCCCTGGTATGCCAAGCTCTACTTTGTTTCGTCATACGATCTAGCATATTGCTTGCTTGACCAAAGGTGAGGTACATAAAAGATCCTCCAGCCGCATTATCAACCACTAGCTTAGTCACCGAATTCAAAGCTCTGTATAATATCTCCATCAAGTGGTCATTGGTCATATGGTTATTTGGGCACCGCATAAGCTTCGTCTTGAATCTCTCCCATGTTTCGTGGAGGGCTTCAGTTGGAAGCTGCCGAAAATTGCTGATTTCATCTCTTAATTGTGCTCTTTTGGATGGCGGAAAGAATCTTTCTAGGAAAGCGTCTTTCAATTGCCTCCAATTTGTAATCGAATCAGGAGTCAGCTCATTCAACCATAGAGTTGCCTCCCCAGACAGAGACAATGGAAATAAGCGTAGTCGAATTGCATTCTGTCCAACTCCAGGATTGTCGAATGACTTGCATGTAGAAATAAAGTTGATCAGATGCATATTCGTATCATCGCCTGCTAGTCCACCAAATAATCCCTTGAGTTGCAAAAGCTGAATCATGGTGCTAGTGATATTGAACTTTGCTCCAAGTGCTAATGGCGGAAGAATAATAGCTCCGGTGGCACCAGGTCCGTCTAGATCATCCTCTTCGTCATCAAAAGGAATTTGCATAGCTCGGCGATCAGGCCTCAATCGCGCTTGACGATCTCTCCTCTGCATGGGTGCCGCCATCTCAGCAGTATGCCGTGGGTTTAGTAGCTCTTCATCGCCCAGATCCTCATCGTCAGGATTTGTTGCTCGCCTACGATTATCAATATTCTGTTGAAGCACTTGAGCAGCCATCCTTTCAATTTCACGTTGTTCCTCCATTGATGCACTGTATAAACCTAAATAAAACAAAAACAACAACTAAAAGTAAAAGTACGAGAATCTTTGACCAAAGGGTCTAGTAATTATCACGAACTTGATTGACACTCGTATTCCCCGGCAACGACGCCAATTTTTGATAACGCTCAATCTACAGCTCTCGTGGGAGTGTAAAGCGGTCGTTAGCAAATATAGAACCCAACCTGGGTTGGGTGTCGATCCCACAGGGAATAGCTTGGCCAACAAGTAAGTAAAATTACTAAACTTTTGGTGCAAGTCTCATAAAAGGGGGGATTCTTGTCTTGCAAGTAATGTAAACAAAGGCTGAAAATAATAAAGTAAAAAGAGAGAGATTGTTACGTAAGTTGTAAACAATGAGAATTGAAGCGTTGGGGTTATGTCCACCTTTTGATGTATACGTCTCTATTGGCTATGAGTGTGTAGAGTCTTGACATGCAATTGCTTATAGAGAATTGTAGTCAATGGTAAATCCAAGCGTCTCTCGACCTGAACAAGGACTATTTCACTTTAACTCTCTCGAGCTTAAAGTGTGTCTAACGGTACGAATTCTCCAAGAGGTTAGTCCAGTTACGGCACTAGCTTTTTAATAGGAAAGGGTGTCCTACTACCTTGACATTATCTCTTTTCCAGACAAATAACCTTTCTCTCGAACAAGTTAAATGTTAGACTGGCGTTATTCTATGCGTCTGTATCCACAAGAATTTGCATTAAGATGAAGAGAATAATGATATAAGCAATATACGTGTCTCGAACTCACAAACTCACAGCAATAGATAGTATCTCATTCGGCTTCCATAACCCCAACAGAGAAGTTTAGTTACCCATGAGTGCGAAGGAGATCACGATTTGCATTGTTATTGTTGAGTAATGGCGTGTGGATTAGGTGATAGGCGTGTGGCGTGATTCCTTAGCAAGTAACGATTCTCTTGTTGTGGAATTTAAGAATAGAATTAATGGAAAGATTAGAAGAGTTGTAATTGAGAAGTAGAATGTGTCTCTCCACTAAGGGAGGACTTGCCTCTCCACTAAGGGAGGACTTGATTAAAATCTCTAGCATGATAGGGTATTTATAATACTCCTATCCTACTCCTACTATGCTAATGAAATAAATAACCAAATCCTACTAAACTAAGGAAATACTTAACCCATTTGTACTAGGTTAATGTAACATTCTCCTAATCCAAATAAACTAATGAAATACATAACCCAATTGTACTAGGTTAATGTATCATTGTCAAAATCCAGCTTTGTGTCTGTAAGTCCCCAAAGTCTTCAGAATTGCTGTTTTAGCCCGGGACAGATTTTCCATGCAGCAGTTTTGGTCCAGGTCCCCAAAGTCTTCAGAATTGCTGTTTTAGCCCGGGACAGATTTTCCATGCAGCAGTTCTGGTCCTTAGGCGTGTAAACTCCCTTTCCTTCCTTCGTGAGCTTTCTTTTGCGTCAAGTAAGCCATAAAATGCTGAATTTTGCATCATTTATACCTGAAACTTTACTAATCATGTTCCTTAGCTTATTTATAGGAAAAAGGACTAAAAGTGCATGAAATATATAATTTGTTCTCAAAACTAGGCTAAAATATGGGCAAAATATATTGATATAGGCGCGTAATTTCGCCTATCATCAACACCCCACACTTAGAGCGTTGTTCGTCCTCGAACAACATATCATGTCCTTCTAAACATCAACTTTGGGTTTTTACAGCCACAACACAAAACATTCTTCAAGACAAGCACAACAATTATCAACAAAGAGTAGTTTTTTGATTATAAGTAGAAACAGTTTAACCTCTAGCGTAGACTAGTGATGGTGATCAAATCGCATGCAAACGTTAAGGTACATAGAATCATATACAACTATCCAAAGCTCATCAACCATGTGTGTCTCACCTGATGATGAAGGCTGGCTTTATCCTGGTTGCGATTGCAAAGTTGGCTGCATTGACTTGCTTAATGATTATCAAGGAACAGACCTTTTTGTCACTAACAGTTGGGAGAAAGTATATCCCAAGGATACTGCTGCTGCATTTGGGAAGAAGCTATATGATATTTATGGGCTTCCATCGGATGACTCGGAGGATATGGCTACAACCTTACAAATCTAGATGTAGAAAAAAATGATTTCGTAGCTGAGGCCAGTTCTGATGAATTTATTTTTTTCTCTACATCTAAAGACTTGGTAGAAGCCCCTTCTAAAGATGATAGGATCTTGGGGCTTTCTTTTGAAGACTCAGAAAATGATGACTTTAATCCTGATGATCCAAATAAGGATGAGTCTATTAAAATAGAAAATTCAAGTTTTGAATTTACATCCGACTCTAAAGATTTTAGTTTGACAGTTGATACTGATAGGTTGTGAGGTTATGAGCAAAGGGGTTTTCAATTCAGTAGATAACATTGTGGCTAATTCGGCTTCCCAAGAGGAAAAAGCTAAAGTTGGCAAAGGTAAAAGGAATTTACTGAAGAATGAGTTATCTTATCTTATGCAGTCTATGAGCTCGCTTGTCTCTTCCAAAAGGCATGTTGAGATCTTGTTAGTTATTGCCATGCAGGGAGCATTTTTCAAATTTTACTTTGTACTTTATTTGCTGTCCCCCAAGCTTGCACATAGAGTTGTTGATTATATGGAAGGGGAGGCTATACACTCATATACTTTATATCTTAATGATATTGATCGTGGTGAAATTGAAAATGTCCCGACTCCTGCTATAGCAATTGACTACTGGAGACTGCCTAAGGATACAATTCAAAAGGATGTTGTTACTGGTATCTGTGCTGATGAAGATCATCATAGAGACATTAACCATTTCGCATCTCCATAGGAGACATATTAGGATGATTTGTCAATTGATGTAATCAAGCACCATGTGCCCAAGACATTCCTTTATAAGGTTGCTTATTGGTAAATGAAACTTCTCAAGATTCCAACCAATTTATTTTTTAAGAAAAAATACGGTTGTCGTGCAATGATGTTCGAAACAATGGAAAGTGTAGCAGGAATGGTGGGAGGTATGCTGTTACATCTGAGGTCGTTATGCATGTTCGATCTTCTAAGGCAAAGAATTGGTGTTTGCATTTCATAAAGCAAGGAAGAGTGTTGAAAGTTGCTTTAAGAATCCCGGGACGTCACACGGTGCTTAAGGCTACAAGTAGCCCCAAGCTAACCCTTTGAGCCTGTTACTACATATAATAACTTACTTCGAGATGAAATAATAGAAACACTAATGCTGTCATATCAAATAATAGGAAATACAAAGAAAATATATCTACTAAAGCCATAATATATCTACTAAAGTACTGAAATGTCCGAAGATAGGTCCTTAAACCATGAGGACTCACCACTGTGTAAATGTAGACAAAGGTACTCAAAAATCACTAACGAGGCTGGGACTGAGAACCTGAACCTACATTATAAGAAAATGTAGCACATAGACGTATATGTCGATTAGCACTTGGGAACGTACTGAGTATATGGGGTGTATGCATTTACATAAAAAAATATCAGTACTCTTTCATCAAATCATGCATGTAATTAGGAATGACTCACATAGCTTGAACAAGTCTAAAAATGTATAGATCATAAATCATGTATAATGAAGTATGTAACACAAATCTCGTGAGTCATTATACTTGACTTTAAAAAATCTCTACTCTCCTCTTATTCTCAATACTTGAAGGTTAAAGGGACTTTAAACAATGCTTTCAAACTCATACTTTTATCTCATGGAGAGTAAAACTTTTTTGAAACTCAAGGACTCAGGACTCTTTGAAACTTTAAGACTTGGGAACTCTGTGACTCTTGGAATTACATAACTTTGGACACTCGAGAGTTTCTTCTAACTGACATAAACCATGTGAGCTACATGGAGTCCAACGTCTTGTCCTCCTAAGGAAGAAACCTCACATTAGGGAGAGGCATCATACTCTTGCCAGGGAGTATAAACTCAACTCAGTGATCACTATCTCAGCCTCGGACCCATAAATCTCAGTCCTATGATGGCATGTAGTTCTGAGATATGAGACACCATAATCATACCCAACTCGGTGTTAAATACTACTCCCATACTCAGCTCAGAACTCTTAGGAAATCCACCTCAAAACAACTCAAGGGTCTATAGTGAAGACCAAATTATAATTCTCTTAGCTTTAAATCATAAAGAATGAATAATGTGGATTCCTGTCTTAACTCAGGCTAAAAAATAATCTTTCTATAAAATCAAAGTACTCGTTTATTGAATCATACTCAACAACATACTCTTCAAGAAACATCAAAACTCATACTTGATTTAAAATTTACACTCATGCTCAAATAATCTCAGTTTCATAATAAAGCTTAAATCATGATATCAATCTAGGAAACATCAAATCGATACAACGATGTGCAACTCATAGCATAATTTCTCAACTCATATCATAAGATAGTGAAAAAAATCATGCAAATCAAGACTTGAACAACTCGTAATCTCATAATCTCAAAATAAAGTAATTTGGGTTTAAAACCACTTGCAAGAATATGAAATTCTTTAATAAAAATCAATAATTTGGGCATAAGAACGAAAAAAGTGTTCTTGTTCAAACCCCACATATCTTGAATTAGAAGCTTTGGATAAACTCTCACTTTTGGGACTCTATTTGTACTCTTGAATATGGGTTCTTGAAGCCCTTAACTTGAGAACCTTGGATCTTGACTCAATTTAGAAAATCTATGGTTAATCCTTGAGATTTTTAGAAGAGGATCTAGATACTTAGGGTTTTTGGTTGAGGGAAATTGTGAAAAAATCTCATATGATGCTTGTAGTGGCCCTAAATTATGATGTTTGCACAGTTTAAGAGGCTTGGGAAAAGTCCTAAGTGCCTTTTTTAACTTTTGTACGAAGCTGGAAAATTGAATTGGGAACCCGATTTTATGGGCCACCGCGATGGGCCACTATCGTGGTGGCTCACTGGAAATTGACAAATGGGAATCTGAGGGTTACCGCGATGAAGAGCCGTCGCGTTGTCCCACTGGTTGGGACCAGGAACTTTAGCGAGATGCATCACAATTGCACTAGGCCACTGGAAATTGACTATTGGGAAATCAGGGTCCTCCGCGATGTGCCACTATCGTGGAGTTCCACCGAAATTTGACAATTGTCAAATAGACCCTCTCCGTGATGCGCCAAGCACTAAAATGACGCTGTTATAGGACTAGGACTTAAATTAGCCATAATTTCTTGCCCGAGTATCGAATTTGGGAGAATCTTATATCGACGGAAAGCTTATCAAATTTCTTATGTGATAAAAATTCCAAATTAGGGAAGTTCTTTATGGTTAACATGATAATCACTTATGAAGTCACTTCTCAATCTTTTAGGGCCGGAATTATGCCTCACTTGACACGTCCTAAGGCTCATTCTATGAGAGAATTTTGTGGGGTCTTTCATTTGTCATATTTTTAGTTGTAATAGGAACTATTTAAGTTGCTAAGTTGATGATAAATTATAGATGGCTTTTACAAGAAAATAATCAACCTCTCTACATATTCTCTTCTTCAAACTCCATTTCTGTTCTAGCGGCTAGCTTTGAATTGAATTCTTGTTATTTCCCTTTTAACAGTTTTAAACCAACAAACCCTACTATCATAGATTTCTTAACACTATCAGCTACTTTCGCTTTGAGGATAGGTGTCGTAATAGGGATTTCCTTTACAAGAGGGGCTTTGTAATAAAATATATAAAAGATGAGGCCCTCGACTTCTATGACCCACTGTAAGCCTTTGGATAGGAGATGCTAATGGAGCCCATCCCTGAGTATAAACAGGGTTTAGTTAGAGAGTTTTATGTTATCTTTCCTACCATGGAGTGGTCTGTGCCTTCACCTATGATTCCCATCCAAACGAAAGAATGTTCCAGCGGATGCTACCACCATTAATAAAACTTCAAGGCTCCTAAACCATCAAATGCTGCCTTTGAAGCTAATGTTTTATAGGAAAACCTTAAATGGGTGTCGGGGTCTTAGCTTCAGAGTGTTGAGAAAATAAGGTGAAGTGGTCGGGCCTCAAGCTAACCAAGAGCACTTACTTTTCTGTAGAGACTAAGGTGAGTCTGCAGCTAGTGTCTTGGAAAATTCATCTTTTGGAGAATGTCATCGATGTGGTTATTTATGGTGGTAGCATGTACTCTAGTGGAGATCAGGATGAATATGGGGGCATAAATTATGGATGAGTTGTGGCATATTTATGCTCAAGAGAGGTCGACGAGTGATTTTTTCTTGCCTTCCTTGATTAATGAGCTATGAAAATGGGTAGACATACCTAAGTAGGGATACAATACTATAGATAAATGTGCTGTAACATTCAACCCATGGATGGGTAGGGGCACACGGTGAAGAGGTAAGTAAAAAAGAAAGATGGGAAAAGTAGGTGACACTAGTCGGGTTGGTGAGGGCGAGGGTTTTGGCATCTCTTCTACTCAGGATCCCACACCTCTTGGAGGTTAGGAGATTGATCTTATTGATCTATGGCAGTATCTAGAGAGGAGTTTACTACCTCCACCTGGATTGGCTTCCTTGAGTTTAACTTATTTGTATACCTAACCTAAGCCTATGCTGAGCTCCAAAGAGAGCTAGTTAAGTAGAAAAAGAAGTGCTACTCCCTAGACCGTATACTAATGAGGATGTGGAAGGCGATACAGGTAATGTTCATATGTACCCCCTTACCAAGAAGCTCCTAAAGCTAACAAGGAAGGATATTAAGGAGTTATTCTTCCTTAGCAGAATGCAGGAGGAAGGTTTTGATGACTCAAGCCTCAGATATTAGGCCACCAGCTATATGTTCCCCCTTATTTTTATGTTTTATTGATTTGTATTTGGGTTGCCTCCATTTGGGTCATGTAACAAATAATTTCGTTTCTTTTTATTTTTCTTTCATTTGTAGGACACCAGTTGTTACCACACTTAATAATAGTCATTTTAGCTTATGTTGTGTGTTGAAATTGATTTTTATCCTTAACTATCACGACACAAGGTTGCTTTTCAACTATTGTAAAATAAAAAAAGTAGGGGAATTCCCTTGCAGCTCATTGCTTGGAGCTGCTGCATTGATTAATCTTACCACTACAGTAGTAAAAGTTCCTTTGTAGCAGTAACCTCCAGTGGTTTTGCTTTCTCCTTTTTACTAACTTCTTCAAGGCACTTTCTTACGCTAAGACATCCCCTGAACACCGTTACAGTATCTAACTTCATGCCCCATAGTTTTTACGGTCTAGAGAGATTATATTACGACCCAAACTATCATAAATGTAACTAATTATATTGTGACCCAAACTATCATAAATGTAACTAACTCCTCAACTTGATTATACCTGACACACTTTTACCTTCCCTTAATCTCAAGTACCACATCCCATACAACATTTCTCACAAAATAGTAAGGTACCTAGGTAGTTCTTTAGGATTTGAATAGAAATTAAGGAATACTTCAAATCATGAAGAGGTGAGGCGTGTATTAAGTCGTAAAAATAAAGATACAATGGATCAATACAGGGGAAACTGGCCGAGAAGCCTAAGCTAGCTATCAGCTGCCCTAGCCATGAGATCAGATTGTTTCTCATGATCCCCAAGTTTCATAGCCACACATCACACAAATCAACACATATAATCAACTTTTTGCACTTAAAATTTTTGACAATCCAACAACCAAGTAACACATGATCAAATAATAACTATCCCCGTTAGTAACACAAGTTGTATTTTATTTTACCACAACAAAGTATTTAGAGCATTAGTATTTAGCAAAAAATCAGGAAAATTTTGCAACATAACCATCCAATAAATGTTCATCTTATTGACCTCATGGAAGTTAAAGTAAATTTTTTCTAACAACTTTATCCACTTAACTTGTACATACATAATTTTTTTTAATACATTTGATATGTAAAACTAATGCAAAAATAATCAATAGTGAATCCTTAGAACTATCCAAAACTAGTACAAGAGTACTTGATAAGAAACAAAAAGGTCTATGACATAACTTTCGTGCAAAATAGAGAAGGAAAGAGCTACTTCAGAGTGATCGTCATTGTTGTTACCGGAACCCAAATTAACTTGAACCATGGCTATGTCCTAGGTGGGAGATATAGTAAGTGTAGCATAATTTCAACCACACATACTGGTAGGCATCATTAGTAGACCAAAGTTAAATTCAAACAACATTAATAGCAAATAGGAAGAAATCATAACATCAAGTAAGGTTCTAGTTTCTAATCCCTAATGTATGAAATTATTAGTACCACAATTTTAGCATCTCTCTAACCTATATGTCATTTAACATATTTTGTATACCTTTGTCCTTTCACAATCCACTCAAACTTACATGCCTTAAACCTTTCCTAGCTCATTATTCAAATTTCTATAATTCCTAACCCACTCTAGATTGATTTACAGACTTCACAAAATTAAGACATGAGGGCATCCCACCACTGGACTAAAGCTTTTTGGTACTCAACTAACACAATGCACTGGAAGACTTACAACCACTAAGACACTTATGACTTGACAACCCAAAAGGGACAGAATCTATATATAGTATACCTCACCTACATAACTATATGCATTTGAGAAAATTATCATACATAACTCATGGAATATATCACATTTATGCCTTACTACTTTGCACTACCACCATTATCAAAGGAGATGGTCCATTCAAGGAACCAATAACAACATGAAAGTACAATCGAACATTCAATGAATATAAATAATTGTATTTATGCAAGATGTGCGCATCATCTATTTCTCTTCTCAATCTCATCAATATCATTTTATACATCATGAACATCATGATCATTATCATTATCATTATCATCAACTCATCAATAACAACATCATGAACATCAAGATTTATATAACATCATCATTACTATTACCAACTCATCCTCATCAACATATATGGTTATGCATATGCAATCAATAATTACATAGAGTGTCGAAGGCGATTATAATTTTTTGGTTCACATACAATTAGAAGACATAACTCTTATTATAGTACATATATTCAAACACATATATCAACGTAACTATGTACACCTACACCTCCTACAAGGCTCTAATGGTTCTACCAAGATGTCATTGCTAACTCTCTATATGTACAACCTTTCATTTCTAACATCGCTCTTAAATTTCTTTGTAACACACACCTGCTCTTCAATGTACCTGCCATCAAGCCATCTCGTAAGCTATCTTATCCCTTTAATTATGCTCATATGCCTCTTAAAACTCTCTTAGGTTACTATTAACCCCTAATCCATATTTATATTTTTTTAAACTTTGTCAATAGGAGACACAACTATCTAAAATTAGTAAGAATTCCCTCTATCAACTCTAGTTCAATACTTACGCCTTATTATCTTACTCAACTCACCCTATGTTTATGAGCCACAATATTTGTTTAATTAGTCTAGATTCTCATAAGATTCAACCTATTCCACAACAAAACTATCACATCAGTGGGTACAATAATAATTAACAACACTATTAAAGCTTAATTGGGTTTTCATCATATTTATCCTTCCAAAAACCATGCCAAAAATCCTAATGCATGAAAACTAGTGAAATTACTATAAAAGTTATATGAATTTAATATATTATAATTGTTGTATTTAAAAACCATAACCAACCTCATAGATAAAATATGCTTCTAGTGAGAGGAGAGATTTCTCTCTTAAGTGCTAAGAATCTCCCCATGTTGTGTTCCTGCAGGGTGTGCCTCAAAACTATCCTCCTAAAGCTTAGACCTTGGAATCTCATAGATATGGAGATAGGGTTTATTTAAGGTGTTTCTTGTATTTGGGGGAGGGCGGGGGAGGTGAATAATAACCTAGGGGATAAAATAAAAGAGGTTTTTTAAATTTACCTCGGGCTGCTGTTACGACCTGAGACTATTCTCCTGTCGTAACACGATGCTTAGAATTATAAGTGACACTAAGATAACCCATGGCTTGAAAAAATGCTAGGAAATATAGATAATGGCAAATAAAATAGTAGTTATGCAGAAGATGAACTTGAGTAGTATAATAAATATCCAACAGAAATTAAATCATCACTAAAAAAGTTTGAGATCAAAACTACACATCGAACGAAAGTCCTAAAAATTTTGTAATAAGATAAGTTACTAAAACAAGCCCCCATCTAACTCCACTTGTCTGAAAATTAGGAATGATAAGAAAATTAAATGAAAAACTGACTTTGCTCCTCACGTGATGAGGGCTCACCAATAATAGTATGGTTGATACGGGATAAGATAGCGCAATCAGGAAGATGAGCATCCAAACCTATTTTATAAGGCAATATGATGCAATAAAGTATTAGATCAATACTTTGAATGTACTAAGTATGTGAGATAGGACAATAATTGATATAAGATGAACATGGAACATATAATATGATAACTAGTTCAAGACCAAGTAGTGAACACACGTTGTAAATTGAATGGAATAATTGATTAGAAGGTCATACTAGAATTCAAAATCTATTCTATAAACTGTGGATCGTGGGAGCTGTTAATAACCGATATACCCCAGTGTGAGAAAATCGGTGTCCAACCCATAACCTCAGCTGGAAGCATGTTTAGAGTCTTGCCAAGGGTACGGAAACTGACTGACATGGATCTACTATGCTGGTGTCTAAGAAAACTAAGATGTAAAGCCTAATTTGAGGGATGGACCTTTAGATCCTATGGTGGTGCCATAGTTATGGTACTTAGGGAATTCTACTAACTAAAAGTCTAATCTAACTGGTGGATGAGCCTTCATCCCTGCATCCACTCAGTGCTAAGTGATACTCCTAGCAAAATGACACTAATAACTGAAATAAATATACTTTTAAAAAGTACTCAAAATATGTAAACTGGGGACTATAACATTCAATAGTGTATACACAAAATCCTAGGTAATTTAGTGTTCAAAACCTGCCATCTCTGAAGAATGCAACTACTGTGTCAAATTTGTAAACTGACCAAATTAATAGAATTCACTGACTCAAGTCCAACAATTATAGAATTTTACAATATAACTAAGGTTTATGATCATGTTTAACTAGTAACATTGGAATTCATGCTAAAATGATAATCATAGCTTAATGACACCATAAGACTGAGAAATTAATGAATTTTCCAATATCCGTAAATCCTAAATTATGAAAAAGAACGAGTTGGGTTAACTTTGGGACTCGATGTGTGAAAGTAAACCCATTGATGAAATCCCACATACTTGGAGATGATAACCATAAAGAAATTCGGTGCCTGAGGAAGATGAACCCAAACTAGCCTTGGGGAATGGAATTACCTCTTTTTTTCTCTTTTAAAGTTAAGTATCAGATAAAATTCTAAGTAATGAGGGATTAGGATCTTATTAAACCCAGTGATGACCCTTAGAATTCCCAACATAACATAGAATTGACATTAAAAGATTAGGAAAAAACTGATATGTCCCTTAAAATTTTGTAGCTGGAAATTGCAGAAAGTGACATACAAGAACATCCACGATCGTGGGAACAACTTACAATTGTGGGTTGCACTCGTGGATAGAAGTTGGATGATAACTCTCTTAACATGACCATATGAGCCTTGGTATGATCGTGGGTTCTTCCTATGGTCGTACCTTTGTTCTTATGTTCATTGGTTACATCAAGGACACTGTGGGACTCATGAGCGTGCCTGGGGTTGTGGTTTCAAAGTACGATACTAGTTCCCTCTCATGGAATGAGGGTTAATTTTGTTAGAATTTATAATTTGGGTTTATATCAATCAGATAAGACCATTATACATCCGTACAATATAGTTGCAATCGTGGTTGGTCTTGTGGTATCTTATCTCACCATAGACCAATGCTTTACTGAAAATGCCATAACTTACTACTCTGATGTTGGATTACAACACAACTGGATGCATTGGAAAGGTAATTAAAATACTAATCACTTTTTGGGTCTGGGAATAAAAAATGCATCAGAACCTAGTAGTTATAGTAATTTGAAAATGACTACTACTTTAAGAATCAATCGGTAAAGGAGGCTTTGACTTGGTTAAAGGATAGGGGTGTTCTTTTGGCCTTCGTACATGGAAAAATCCCCTATAATATTTTTAAACTTGATAATTTAGCCTACATTTATTTGAAGCATGGTTCTAGTCTAGGCTTGGATATTTTAGGACGTTACCGTTCTCCTTCTTAGGGTTATTCA
This sequence comes from Capsicum baccatum var. pendulum, assembly GCA_030864225.1. Classification (NCBI taxonomy): domain Eukaryota; kingdom Viridiplantae; phylum Streptophyta; class Magnoliopsida; order Solanales; family Solanaceae; genus Capsicum; species Capsicum baccatum. The sequence continues at coordinate 87,539,096 of CM061558.1, read as the reverse complement.
TCCTTGAACAAAAGCTAACTGAGCTGGAAAGTTAGAGGAAAAGGGGAAAAATTTCTAGATTTTCTTCACCACTTCTTCTGATATTATTGGAATCCCTTTTCATTATATGTACTCAAAATTCCTACATCGAGTTTCTTAGAGTTGTGCACTGGCATAATACTTGATCGATAACTGAAGCATGGGCTAATTCAGACTACAGACATATGCTAGGGCATTGGAATAATTGGGTGACATAAAATATAAATAATAAATTAATTAAGGGAAACTATTACCTAAAGCTAGGACTAAACTCAAAAGAAAAGACGGGGGTACTTGGTCATCATATCTACCTTTACCTTCCAAGTAACTTTCTTAACTCACTGATTTTGTTGAAGAACCTTTACCAATGTAACATTCTTATTTCTCAACCTACAAACCTGACAGTCAAGTATTTATATAGGAACCTCTTTGTTAGAGAGTCTATCTTTCATGTCAACCCTTTCTAAGTGCATAGCCGATGCGGGATCACTAATGAACTTTTTCAGTAAGGAAACATGAAAGACTAGATGTACTGTTGTTATATCCACCAACAAATATAACTTACAGGTCACATTGCCAAAATGACCTACAATCTCATAAGGACCAAGAAAGCATGAGCTTTCCTTGCTTCTCAAAACTTTTCACCCCTTTCATAGATAAAACTTTAAAGTTGATAAAATCACCAATGATAAACTCAAGTTCCCTTTTCCTCATATTCGTATAGGACTTTTACCGACTCTAAGGTATTATCAACCTCTCTCTAATGGTTTGAAGTTTTTCCTTTGCCCTATGGATTGAGTCTGGTCCTATTAATACAGATTCACCAACTTGGAATCAACTAATTAAGGATCTATACCTTCTTCCATAAAGTTTCTCAAACAAGGCCATTTGAATAGTAAAGGTAATAGATATTATTGTACATAAACTCGATCAAAGGTACATGATCATCTTAACCATTTAAATCAATCATGAATTCTCTCAATATGTCTTTTAAGGTCTAAATGGTACTCTCTACCTAGCTATCTATTTTTGGGTGAAATGTTGTATTGAGATGAACGTGGGTACTAAGACCCTTTTGAAATGACTTCCAAAATCAAAAGGTAAACCGAGTGCCTCTATCTGAAATAATAATCAAGGAGACTCCATGCGATCTCACCAACTCATCCAGGTAGGGTTTGTCATAGTCTTCCACTAAATCTAAAGTGTTAACTAGCAAAAACTTGGTTGACTTAGTCTTCCTATCCACTATAATTAAAATAGAATCATAGTGTCAATGAGTACTAAAAACCCTATAAAAAGTCCATGTTTACTATCTCCTATTTCCAACCAGGAATATTAATGTCCTAAAGCACACCACCAGGTATCTGGTGCTTAAACTTAACTTGCTGGCAATTCAAGCTCTAAGTCATAAATTTTGTGATATCTTTCTTCATACCATTCCACCAATAGACTTCCCATAAATCACGATACATCTTAGTAGCTCATGTGAATAAAACAATAAGAACCATAGGCTTCTACTATCATCCGTTGTCTCAATCCATCTATATGTTAAACACAAAGTCTGCCTTGATGGCGAAGAACACTATCTCTCCTTTAGGAGAAACCCTCAACCTTCTGACTCTAGATTGCTGCTTTCAATTTAAGCAAAATAGGACCACTATCATTCTTTTTACTAACCTTGACTACCAATGAGGATTTAAAACTATTCTGAACCAAAGAAATACCTTTTGTTGAGTAGTCCAACCAAGCTCCCAATCTGGCCAATGTATAATCCTCGTGAGATAGTTCTTTCATCTCATCATCTATATAAATAACATTCCTCATAAATAACCCGCTAAAAGCAACGGCCACCATATTGGCCTTAATTGGATGGTACAAAACACTCATATCATAATACTTTAATAACTCTATCCATCTTCTCTGATGGAGATTTAAATATTTTAGACTAAATATATATTAAAGACTCTTGTGATTGGTGAAAACATTGATATGAACCCCATAGAGGTAGTGTCTCCATATCTCTATGGCAAAAACCACTTCTACCAACTCTAAATTGATAGTTGGGTAATTCTTCTCATAAGGATTGAGTTGTCTATAGGGATATACCATAACTTTGACCCACTACATCAATACACAATCAAGTCTAACGCTAGAAGCATCATAATAAACCAAACAACAATATAAGCCCTTGGGTCAAGCCAAAAATGGAATGGTAATTGATATTGCCCAAAACTACACGTTTAAGAAGTATAAAATAATCGATGTCAAATATAGTATCCCATCAGAGGTTGGTATCGAACCCACAGGGAATAGGCCGAATATGTCTCACAAAGTTGTTGAAGTAGATAGAAGTGCATAAAAGTAAATGGGGGTTTTGCACTAAAAAAAATAAATTAGGAACAAGTCTTGATAGCTTTAGTTGAAATCAATCTAACATGAATACTAGGACTGTGTTTCCCCTGGCCTTCTATCTACATAGATTATTATGATCAATTCGACTATCTCAATGCCCTGCATGTAGAATCTAACAATCTATGTATTACCAACCGTCTTGTGAATATCATTGGTAAATTTCACTCTTAAACTTGTGAGTCTCATAGTGTCTCCTTACTAACCTTTATCTTGGACCCCAGTTCAACTATCTCATTTTTGTTGTCAAGTTTATTAGACAATGGTTGGGAGCCTTAAATTACTGTCATAATCTTCTTTTTCTAATCTCAACCTCTTTTGTGGAGATGATATCGAATATATGCAAGTTCTTAACCTTTGCAATAGTTAAGAAAGTATACAAATCTAATAAGATCATAATACATGAATAACTAGTGATTTAGAAGTACCTCACACTTTTCTTACTTTGTTGTTCAACCAGGGTTCACACAACCCTAGTTAGGTAGTTTAGCTGCTCGCAGAAAAATCCATGAAATTCATAAAATAAAGCATAGAAGTGATCTCATAATAATTTAAGAACAAAACCCAAAATTTCAAATTAATACTCAACCCTAGAATCAATATATGTTTGTGAATGAAAAGAGTGTGTAAACTAATACAAAACATCAAAAAGGTATTTATAGATTAAATTCCTAAAAATCCTACTCAAAACAAATAAGGGAAATTGAGTTGGTGACCACTTATGGATCCACTTATAGGCCGTAAGTGGTACATACACTCCGAAGGTGGGTGTCATAAGTGTCAGACAAACTTGAAAGTTTTAGCATGCTGTAAATTATTTTCTATAAAGGCACCGACGATGGTATAAGTACTACTTATGACACGTATGTTCCCCCTTGTGACTATCAAAAAAGTCATTAAAGTTAAGAGCATCAAGTCATCCTTTTTCTGCTACTTACATGGCCACTTACGATGGCTGTAAGTGGCACTTATGACCCATAAGTTGCCCTTCAGAACCATTAGAGCAAAACTTCAACTTTTAAATCCTCATGACATTTTTTCTGATACCTATGAGGCCATTTATGGTGGCTGTAATTGGTACATATGACCCATAGGGGGTCTCTTATGTAGTAAATTTTGTACACCTCAACTATTGTTCATCTTTTAAGCTCAAAAACCTAGTTTCCTACAAAATAAACATAAAAATACATCATATCTAACAAAATGATCTAAGTACTTGTATATTTTTGTAGTTTTAAGCATCAAAAGTGCCATAAAAGCATGACACATCAACACCCTCAATTTAGAACATCTGCATATCCTTAGGTAAGAAAAAAACATCAAAACAATACAATGATGCTTAACCATGAGAAACCTAAGGTACCTACGATAGTCAACTCAATTTCAGCTCAAAAACATCACCCCTTTTATTTTTAACTTTTCAAAACCAACTGTGTGAATCTATGTAGACCAATAATGAAATACAAAGGAATCAAGATATGGAATCATATTCGCAACAAGCAATCAAGCAGATATTCAAATTTTACAACCTGAAGAGACAAACAGCTAGTAACGCAACCCATGTACCCTCACAATAATGAAGTCTCACTCTCATAGTATAATCATGCATGTTAATACGAAGATGATAATGAAACACTCATACTAATAAAATAAGTTCCAATTAATGTGCATAAAATATCATAGGCTTGACCTTATTTTCTTTATCTTATTTTTTTGGATTGTCAGACGAGGATCACTATTGGACTTTATTTGACTTGTAACGTATGATTGAGGGCTAGTATTGTACATTTGGGAATTAGTGACTAACCTTTCTTGACACTAGAATTTCATTTGGGGTCCATTTCTCAACCAACTTTTCTTTTACTCATACCTTATTCCTCTATTTTTCCTTTTAGTGCTTATTCAGGTTGGCTATGGTTTTTTTTATTCTTTGTTTTCTTTTTCTATTTTTTTATTTTTTTACCATACCCAACCCTAATTTCTTTTTTCTAATTCAAACCCTTTGCATGCCCAATTTTTAAATACACACCTCAATGATAGCCACCATTAACTTAGGTTATTTTTCTGAGTTGAGGTGTATAATGTCCAAGGATGGATCAGGGCCAAAACAGGTTCATTGTAACTATACTAGGAAGGTGAATGGTGGAAAAAAATAGGTCTATATAGGCTCAAACAGGGATCAAGGGATACTTATTCACATTTGGATGGTCATTTAGGCTTAAAGTGGACTAAATTCAAATATACTATAATTCTTTCCTAACCAACTATCCTACAACCTAGGCAAAACTAACCAGACAAGTTTTAGATTAAATGCACAAAGAAAACTAGGTAAGCATCTCTCTCACGCACAGTACAAGGTTATATTTTTAGTTGCTACCTATCCAACCCATGAAAATTCTAGCTATAATTATATTTTCCCTAAGTCTAGTGCTATAAAAAAATTCACAGTGGTCACATATGTAAACATATCACACAGTTCAAAACAAACTTTCTGTAGGGCTATCATTATTCTCAACATATTTAAACACCATCAAAATACGTCAACTACCCTTAGGTTACTTATTTTTATCCTAGTTAAACATAAACATAACATAACCCATATATGAAACAAAACACAAAACACCAAGTCCTAGATGATGCGCCCGAGATCGCGATAGAAGTATCACGATCACGATTGGGCCAATAGGGCAAGTGTTGTAACCGCGATTCCCTTTTTATGATCGCGATAGGCTTTCCAGTCAAGGGGATGCAATTGCAAACCATGGCCCATGATCGCGAGAACTCTGTATATAAATACCCTTTTTTCACTCCTTTTCACCATTTTAAGACTTAGAGCTTAGAGTTTCATAGTTCTGAGCAACTTTCTCCATTTCTAAGCTTGGGTAACCTCCATTACACTCATTTAAACTATTTTATTCTATCTTTAAATTAAATTCTTGTTTTAATCATGGATTAAAGTATGAAATTTGGGGAAATTAATTTGGACTATAAGGCCTAAATGGTGTTTCTCTAATTTAAACCCCAATTTTACTAATTTTCACTTAAATGAGTTTCTAATCCTATAATTATCAATTTTTCCTTAATTTCATCTTCAAAACAACTTTGATTTTTGATTTCAAAAGTATTTTGATGATTTTACCTAATATAGTTTAAAAATATTTTTCTTTGATTTGGACCTAGTTTTAACTCATTTTTGCTTGGTTTTAAAGCTGTAGATTTCTAAAAATATGGGAATCATGTTTTTGAAATAAAGTTATGCTTTTGCCTTTATTTTTTGAAAACCTATTTTTGAGATCAATTTTAATCTTGATTTGAAAAATAGACAATATGAGTATCATTGGCTTTCTTTTGATGCGTAGATTCTATATTTTAATATTTTAATTTTTGATCCATTCATGAAGAGTAGTGATTCAAGATCGAAGTATTGCAGACCAATGTTTGGTATTCAAGATAGGTTATGGCTTAACTTCTTTCGTACTAGGCAGGGTAGTTAATACTGATACAAAATGCATGTTAAGACCAGGGGATCTAATTATGAAAAATGTCTATCTTATTGTGTTGTGCCTGTGTGGGGGCCTATGTGTGATATTATATATTAGTTTTGGAACTTTATGTGTTGTGTGTGATTGTGTGGGGTCCTATGTGATATTTATAGCTTTGTATACATGATGATAATTGTATCTTATTTAATGAAAAAATGTATTGTAGTACTAATTGTGTGTTGTGATGTATTCATACTCTATTGTTATATGAATCATTTTGGATTTCATGGATTGTTGGAAATAATGAGTGTATATGTATCTCACGTAATGTGTTGTGGTAACAATTGTGGGTTGTGATATATTCATACTCTATTGGATATGAATTATGCTGGATTTCATGGATTATTAGAAAGAATGAGTACATAGTTGGATCATATGATGGTATATTGGTTGGTTGTGAAAATACTCATTGTGGTTGGTTGTAGAAATACTCTTTATGGTTGATTATGAGCATTACATCCTCATACTCATTCATGAAACAATGGTACCACTGTGGAAATTCTGAGAAACTCTGGCAATACCTTTTTATGATAGAAAATGTAACATTTTATAAAACCCTTCCCGAGGGATGTGTTGGAGTGGAGATATAGATATATGGATTATATATGGGTTTAAGTACCTACCATGGTTCCTAGGCCTAGAAGCTTTAGATCCATAAGTGCATACAGATGCTGTGTAATAGTCTTATAGGTTGTGCGATGAATTCATGCATTACATCATCATCATCATCATCATACTCATTATTTTTATTGTATTTACTTTATTATGCTTGTCATATAATTGTATTTCTGTCTTGAATTATTACTTATATATTTGTTATATCTTCTGTTACTGGTACTTGACGTTCTATCTATGCTGTCCATCTGTGCTCTACTTATATGTGGTATAAATGTATACTTGTATTCCTTTCTGGTGATTTGCTGTATTATATGTGGATTTTATAGAACTATTAGATAGAGGTGTGGGCTACTATTGTGGCATATTTTCTGATTGTAGGTGACGTGCCCTTAGTTTGTATTTTGTATACTTTATTTTCTACTTTGCTCGCTCGGCCTGTGATACCTACTAAGTATAAGTGGACCATAGTCATCCCTATTATGCCCTTTTGGTGCAGATTTGGTGTAGGTGTATCCCATGTGGCTTGATTTAGAGCGCCTGCAAAGTTGTTCATGGTAGCGGTTGGACACTCATGCGTCTAAGGTCCACTTCTATCTTTCTGCATTAGTTTATGTCTTTACTAGTATTCAGAGATAGATACATTCTTGTTGGTTATTCTGATGTATTTGACTCATGGATTATATTAGTAGTTCTTACACTATTGACATTAGAATTTGGGAGTTGGTTTACTATCTTTAGTTGTATATTATATTATATTATATTATATTATATTATATTATATTATATTATATTATATTATATTATATTATATCATATCATATCATATCATATCATATCATATCATATCATATCATATTATATTATATTATATTATATTATATTATATTATATTATATTATATTATATTATATTATATTATATTATATTATATTATATTATATTATATTATATTATATTATATTATATTATATTATATTATATTATATGGTTCGTCTTCATCCTAGGGGCCTTGCCTTGGGTTTATTTCTATCTTTTCCCCTTTTGTATCAGTTTGTATGATAGGCGTACTTGTCAAGATTTGTGGTGACAAGTTCCATCATGACCCTTATTTTTGGGTTATGACAAATTGGTATTAGAGCAGCTTAGTTCATTGATCTCAATGGTGTAAGAACATAATGTCTAATAGAGTCTTGTGAATCGGTACGTAGACATATGTATCTATCTCTGGGAGGCTATTAGATGTCTTTAGTAGAATTTTCTTATTTTATTCTTTATTATTCAAATTTCTGTTATACCTTTTGTTCTGAGTTATATTGCACATTTTCTATGCAGATGGTATTGACTAGGTCTCAGAGGTTATGTAGAGCCTGCTTCTGGTGAGAGAAATTAGTCAAAAAAGAGATCATAGAGTTATGGAAGGGCTCAAGAGAATAGATGGGTACATGAATCTGCCCTATCTTGGATTAGTATTGGGGACTCTCCCCTGAGACTTATGTTGAGCATGTTGGAGGTATTGTTCCTACTTTATTTTCTCAGGGTTATTCTACCCCAGTCTTGGAGGGGTTATTGGTGTGTTTGCTAACCTATTTAGAGGGTTCTCTATTTGTTATGATGGGTGTTCCTCCAGTCCCAGGATTAGATCCTCCAGTTGTACCAACTTTGTTGTGGGTGCTCTATAAACACCAAGTACTATTCTTATTTCTGTATCGATGTCTGAGTGTGGTGTTTCAAGGTTGGGAGTTCAACCTTCATCTATGTTACCACCTCAGATCAGATCTCAGCCTGCCAGATTACTATGCCTCCTTTTACTGTGAATATAGTTATGTTTTTTGAGAATTAAAAGAGGTTTGAGAGATTTATGCATTTGGGTCCTCCTAGATTTAGTGATAATTTGGATGAGGATGCCTATGATTTCTTTTTTGAATGTTGGAAGAAGTTGCATAATTTGAGTTTTCTTGAGTCACATATGGTTGATTATGCTACCTATTAGTTGAGAGATACTGTAAGAGATTAGTGGAGATTGCTGGTTATTTGCAGACCTTTTAATTCTCTCGAGATAACTTGGGATCAGTTTATCGATGCCTTTTTAGAGATATTTTTACCTTACAATCTAAGAGATCAAATAAGAGATGAGTTTGATTTCCTAGAGCAGGCTCCATGACTATTGCAGAGTGTGAGGCACGTTTACACATCTTGTCCAAATATTCTTATGCAAGTATTTCCACCAAGTCTGAGAAGATTCAAAAATTTGTAAAGGGTTTAGTTATCTCTCTTCCATTGGCTACATCTTAGATTATTGTATTTGGACTATATTTTTACAGTATAGTGAATCATACTAAGATGACTAAGGGTATTCTTTGAGCAACTCAGGAAGGCACTAAAAAGCTGTATCATTTTGGTGAGTTCAGAGGTCAAAACTCTCGAGGCATATATTTTTGAGGTTCTCGTGGGTATCATGGTAGACTAGTATAGGTAGCCTTGTAGTGTTTGGGTGGTGGGGGTTTTAGTCCAGCATTTCTAGGTGGCTGTTTGGGCCTGGTGGTACCTTCTCTTATTGAGTTGGATCCTAGATCTTGCTATGTGTATGATAAGACTATCTAATTGACCAAGTACTATTCTCGCCTTATGATTAGTGCTACTCCTATTATAATTGTGAGAGGTAGATGTTTTTTCAAAGGTACGAGAGACAAGCGTAGTGGAGCACCTGGTGGTGGTCGTAGGGCTATTCAATCGATTGGTGGTTGTGGATAGTGTTATGTTATACTAGCTAGACTAGAGGTAGAGGCTTCTGATGCTATGATCACATGTATCATCTCCATTTGTTTCAGTTCTGCATCTTTGTTATTTGATCCGAAATTGATTTTATCTATGTGTTTGCATATTTTTCTTTGGATTTTGATACTGTTTGTGAGACTCTTTCTATGCCTATTTATGTATCTACCTAGTAAGATATTCTTTAATAGTGGATGGGGTGTACCAATCTTGTATTATGACTTTTTCTGAGCATGAGACTTAGGTAGATTTACTGGTATAGGATATGTTTGATTTCAATGTTATTTTGGGTATAGATTGGTTGGCTCCTTACTATGTAGTTTTAGATTCTTATTCTAAGACAGTGACTTTAGCTTCACCAAATGTGTCAAGGATAGTTTGGAAGGGTGTGCTTCATTATGGTTCTAAGCGACATCTATTGTATATTAAATCTTGCCATTTGGTTGAGAGGGGATATCTGTCTTACTTGGATCATATTCATGATACTAGTGTTGCTTCACCTTCTTCTTTAGATTTTGTTCATGTGGTTCGCGAGTTCATGGATGTGTTCCCTACAGATTTGCCTGGTATGCTTTTGGAATGTGATATTAATTTTTCCTTTAATGTTAATCCAGTCACCAAACCCATTTCTATTCCTCCTTATAGGATGGCCTCACCCGAGTTGAAGAATTCCAAGGATTAGTTGTAGGAGTTATTGGATAAGGGATTTCTCCGACCTACTGTATTACCATGGAGTGCGCATTTCTTATTTATGATAAAGGATTGGTGTATATGGATGTGTATTGATTATTGGTAGTTAAATAAGGTGATGGTTAAATATAAGTATCGTCTTCTCTTATTGATGATTTGTTCGACTAGCTTCAGGGCGCCGTGGTGTTTTGGGAGATTAATTTAAGGTTTGGGTAGCACCAGTAGAGGTTAGATATTTGGATATTTTGAAGACTGCTTTTTGATTTATTCCAAGAATGTGGCTGATCATGAGGAGTCTTTGCATATAGGATAAGAAGTTATATGCCAAGTTCTCCAAGTATGTGTTTTGGTTAGAGTCTATTTCTCTTTTGGGTCATGTGGTAACCAAAGAGGGTATTATGGTTGATCTAACCAAGTTTACAATAGTTTGTGATTAGGCTAGGCCTGCTTAGCCCTTTGAGATTCCAATTTTTGTTGCCTTGGTAGGTTATTATGGATGTTTTGTTAAGGAGTTTTGATATATTGTAGCTCCATTAACCAAGTTGACTCAGAAGAAAATTTTTTTTAGTGTTCAACGCTTGTGAGGCGAGCTTCCAAAAGCTCATGGATTTGTTGACTTCAAATCCTATCTTGACTTTTCCTAAAGAGGGCATAGGTTTTACCATTTTTTTTAATGCTTCAGGTGTTGAGTTAGGTGTTGTTTTGATGTAGTAGGGTAAGGTGATTGCGTATGCACCTTGTCAGTTGAAGCCCCATGAGAGGAATTATCCTATCTATGATTTATATTTGTACATGGTTGTTTTTTCTTTGAAGTTGTAGAGGCTCTACTTGTATGGAGTCAGTTGTGAGGTTTTCTCGGATCCTCATAGCCTTCAATACCTTTTTAGCCAGCGAAACCTTAATATGATTCAACATTGTTGTCTTGAGTTCCTTAAGGATTATAACTTATCTATTCTCTATCATCTGTGCAAGGCTAATATAGTTGTATGTGCCTTGAGCTGAATGTCATCTAGCATGGGTAGCTTAGTGCATCTTTTGACCCAGGAGAGGCCTTTGGACTTACAGGTTTTTTATTTAGATAACTAGATGGTCAAGCTTGATATTTTGACACTTCGGTATATTTTAGCATTTGTGAAGGCTAGGTATTCTTTAATAGAGCAAATTCAAGCTTACCAATTTGATGATGTGCGATTGAGGTTGATTCTGGATAAGGTATACAGTAGTGAGCCTAAGAAAGCCTCACTTGATTCCGATGGTGTTTTAAGGATCATAGGCTAAGTTTGTGTATCGAGAGTGGGTGATTGTATTAGGTTGATGTTGGAGGATGCCTATTATTCCAGGTATTCCATACATATGGGAGTGACTAAGATGTATCATGACTTGAGACAACATTAACAGTGGCATGGTATGAGAAATGATGTAAAAGATTTTATATCTCATTGCCTTTGTCGCTTGTATATGAAGGCCGAGCATTTGGGATCTAGTAAATTGCTTTAGATACTATCTATTCCTGAGTGGAAGTGGGAGAAAATTATTATGGACTTTGTGACTAACTTACCTCGTATTTCTTATCGATCTGATAGTCTTTAGGTTATCATGGATCAATTGACCAAGTCAACTCATTTTCTCTAATTTGATCTCTTTCAGTGCTTAGAGCCTGACCCGTATCTACATTTGGGAAATTGTGTGACTATATAGTATGCCAATGTCTATCATTTCAAATCGAGGTGTTATCTTTATATCTCACTTTAGGAAGACTTTTCAAGATGAGTTGGGGACTCTGGTTGATCTTTGTACAATATTTCACCTTAGATTGATGGTTAGTCAGAGCGGATTATCTAGGTTTTGGAGGATGTTCTGCGCTTGTGTGATAGATTTTGGTGGCTAATGGGTAAAACATTTAGCCTTGGTGGAGTTTGTGTATAATAGTAGCTACCATTCCAGCATTGATATGTCTCATTTTGAGGCTTTGTAGGGTAGGCATTGTCTCTCTCTAGTGGGTTAGTTTAAGGTTTTTAAGGTTAGACCTTGAGGTACGAACTCGTTTTGCCAGTCTTTTGATAGAGTTTGGATAATTCAGGATAGACTTTGAGCAGCTAAGATAAGATAAAAGTGCTATGCAGATTGTAGACTTTGTGCTTTGAGCTTTGGTGTTGGTGATTATATTTTCCTTTGAGTTTCACCCATGAAGGGTTTGATGAGGTTAGGGAGGAGGGAAAATCTTAACCTAGGTACATGATGATAGGCGAATTTACACGCCTATATCAATATATTTTGCCCATATTTTAGCCTAGTTTTGAGAACAAATTATATATTTCATGCACTTTTAGTCCTTTTTCCTGTAAATGAGCTAACGAACATGATTAGGAAAGTTTCAGGTATAAATGATGCAAAATACAGCATTTTATGGCTTACTTGACGCAAAAGAAAGCTCACAAAGGAAGGGAAGGAAGTCTACACGCCTAAGGACCAAAACTGCTGCATGGAAAATCTGTCCCGGGCTAAAACAACATTTCTGAAGACTTTGGGGACTTACAGATACAAAGCTGAATTTTGACAATGATACATTAACCTAGTACAATTGGGTTATGTATTTCATTAGTTTATTTGGATTATGATATTGTAACCTTACCCTAGTACATTTGGGTCAAGGATTTCATTAGTATAGTAGGATTTGGCTCACACGCCTATCATCTACTTCTCACGCCATCAACCATGCAAATCGTGATATCCTTCGCATTCATGGGTAACTAAACCTCTTAGTTGGGGTTATGGAAGCCGAATGAGTTACTATCTATTGCTGTGAGTTTGTGAGTTCAAGACACGTATATTGCTTATATCATTATTCTCTTCATCTTAATCTACATTCTTTGCGGTTGCAAACGCAAGAATACGCCAGTCTAACATTTAACTTGTTCGCGAGAAAGGTTATTTGTCTGGAAAAGAGATAATGTCAAGGTAGTAGGACACCCTTTCCTATTAAAAAGCTAGTGCCGTAACTGGACTAACCTATTGGAGAATTCGTACCGTTAGACACGCTTTAAGCTCGCGAGAGTTAAAGTGAAATAGTCCTTGTTTAGGTCGCGAGACGCTTGGATTTACCATCGACTACAATTCTCTATAAGCAATTGCATGTCAAGACTCTACACACTCATAGCCAATAGAGACGTATACCTCAGAAGGTGGACATAACCCCAACGCTTCAATTCTCATTGTTTCACAACCTACGAAATACTCTCTTTTTACTTTGCTATTTTCAGCTTTTACTTTATTGTTTTCGTTACACATTACAATCCCCCCTTTTACGAGACTTGCACCAAAAGTTTAGTAATTTTGCTTACTTGTTGGCCAAGCTATTCCCTGTGGGATCGACACCCAACCCAGGTTGGGTTCTATATTTGCAAACGACCGCTTTACACTCCTACGAGAGCTGTAGATTGAGCGTTATCAAAAATTGACGCCGTTGCCGGGGAATACGAGTGTCAATCAAGTTCGTGATAATTACTAGACCCTTTGGTCAAAGATTCTCGTACTTTTACGTTTAGTTTTTGTTTTTGTTTATTGCAGGTTTTTCTTTTAGTGCATGCCCCATACTAGAAGTTCTGGTCAACCGTTATTACCAATCAATCCGGAACCACAACGAATTAGAAGAATGGAAGCACAAGCTGAAATCGACAGGATGGATGCTCAACACGAGCAAGCAAGATTAGCTGCTCTTGCCGCTGCTCAAGTCCAACAACAAAACATTGATAATCCTGGGCGAGCAACAAATCCTGACGATGAAGATTTAGGTGATGACGAGTTACTAAACCCTAGGCGTGATGCTGAAATTATAACACCTGCCAATCGAAGAGGTCAACAAGCTCGGTATAGGTATGACCGCCAACCTTTGCAACCAGCTTTCGACGATGATGATGATGATCTTGATGGTGCCGGGTCCACTGGAGCTATAATTCCACCACCATTAGCGCTCGGAGCCAAATTCAACATCACTAGCACCATGATTCAGTTATTGCAACTCAAGGGGTTATTTGGTGGACTAGCAGGCGATGATCCGAATATGCATCTCATCAACTTTATTTCTACATGCAAGTCTTTTGACAATCCTGGTGTTGGTCAGAATGCTATTCGATTACGTCTATTTCCATTGTCTCTGTCTGGGGAGGCAACACTATGGTTGAATGGGCTGACTCCTGATTCAATTACAAATTGGAGGCAATTGAGAGACGCTTTCCTAGAAAGATTCTTTCCGCCATCCAAGAGGGCTCAATTGAGAGATGAAATCAGCAACTTTCGTCAGCTTCCCTCTGAAGCTCTTCACGAAACATGGGAGAGGTTCAAAACAAAGCTAACGAGATGCCCAAACCATCACATGACTAATGTTCACCTCATGTAGATCTTGTATAGAGCCTTGAATTCAGTAACTAAACCAGTGGTGGACAACGCAGCTGGAGGTTCTTTTATGGACCTTACCTTTGGTCAAGCAAGCAATATGCTAGATCGCATGACAAAGCAAAGTAGAGCTTGGCATACCAGGGATTCTGAGGTAGCAAGCCCCACTTTATCTATTGGCATGTCTGCAGACCAAAGAAGAAGAGAATAAGAATGTGAGTAAGACATGGCGCACATGAAAACACAATTGGATCTTCTGACAAAGCACTTATTATCAGGGAAGACCGAAAAAGTGAAAGCTGTGGCGCTGAAAGGAAGAGACGAATCTGATTCAGAAGAGGAGGCCAACTACTTGAACAATCAGGGGGGTTTCCGTGGGAATGCCCAAGGAAACCAAGGTCGGAACTATTATGATAAATCTGGAAGCAAAAACCAAGGTAGTTTGAAGAAAAATAATGAATAGAGTGGTTTGTACGTTCCCCCTGGTAGACGTGATACCACCACATCTAATTCTATGGAAGACATGATGGCTAAGTTATTGAAAGGAGTGGAAGCAACGAGCGCAGGAGTGAAGGAGGTAATTGACGATTTGGCCTCCATGAAGCAATTAGTTGATTCTCATTCCACTTCTATCAAGCAAATAGAGCAGCAATTGAGCCAACTTTCAGCAGCATTCAATCAAAGAAAGGCTGGCACCTTACCGAGCGATACTGTGCAAAACCCAAGGAATGATGGGTCATGCATGGCCATCACTACCAGAAGTGGTAAGGTGATGGAAACTTCAGCAAAAGGCAAGCAAGTGGTTGACGTAGCAGCAGACATTGACGCCACACCTAGTGACGTTACAAGAGAAGAAGCCGCAACAACTACTTCAAACGTCAAGGATGTTTTACCTAGTGACGTGCAGCCTGAAAAAAATGATAAACGGAAGCAAGAGGAGAAGAAAGCCATGGAGAGAACACTTTCATACCCACCACCACCTTTTTCACAAAGATTGAAGAAGGTGGCCGATGACACTAAGTTCAACAAATTTATGACTATGTTGAAGCAGCTGACCATTAATGTCCCATTGGTAGAGGCACTTGAACAAATGCCTGGGTATGCGAAGTTTATGAAAGATCTTTTGACTAAGAAGAGGGCAGCAAGTTATGAGCTAAAAGATGATGTGCATCATTGTAGTGCAATTGCTACCCGATCGATAGTTCAGAAGAAGGCCGACCCCAGAGCTTTCACGATTCCTTGCACCGTCGGATCTTTGGACTTTGCTAAAGCATTGTGTGACTTAGGAGCCAGCATCAACTTGATTCCATTATCGATCTACAAGAAGTTGGGGTTAGGAGATCCTACACCAACTAATATGAGGCTTGTTATGGCAGATAGGTCGGTAAAACGACCGGTTGGTATTCTATGCGATGTCTTGGTGTAGGTATCTTCATTCATATTTCCAGTAGACTTTGTCATCTTGGATTGTGAAGCAGATTCAGAGGTTCCCATAATCTTGGGACGCCCTTTCCTTGCTACGGGAAGTGTGGTCATAGATTTGAGAGCTAATGAGCTTTCATTCCGAATAAATGACGAAGTGGTTCGCTTTGATGTTTGCAAATCAATGAAGCAACCCAAAGATCTGAGTGTATTTTCTGTGGCTGATGTTGTCATTGATGATGAGGAAGAACGACTTGAAGAAGAACAAATTCTTGATGATCCTTTGGAGGTTTCGCTCATGAAAGGAGAGAATGAGGATGCTGAAATTTCTGAAGAAGCTATTTGTGCTCTATCGGGATTAGGAACATATCGTTATACTCCCAAGAAGCTGGATCTTGATCTCAAGAATCGACCCACACCACCAGCTAATCCATCTATTGAAGAGCCACCCACGTTAGAATTGAAGGAGCTGCCAAGCCATTTGAAGTACGCATTCTTAGGAAGCGGAAATACTCTTCCAGTCATAGTGGCAGCCGATTTGGGTGAGCAACAAGTTGCAGCTCTTATTGCAACCCTACGCAAGTATATTAGAGCCATTGGATGGACCATTGCGGATATTATTGGTATACCACCTGGGATTTGCACTCATAAAATTCAGCTTCAAGAAAAGTGCACACCCACCATTGAACATCAAAGACGTCTAAACCCACCAATGCAAGAAGTGGTGAAGAAAGAGATTATCAAGTGGTTAGACGCAGGAGTCGTGTATCCTATTTCGGATAGTACATGGGTAAGCCCAGTACAATGTGTTCCCATGAAAGAAGGCATGAACGTGGTCGCGAATGCAAAGAATGAACTTATTCCACTCAGGCCCGTTACTGGATGGAGAGTATCCATGGACTACCGCAGGCTGAATTCTTGGACACTCAAGGATCACTTCCCCATGCCATTTATGGACCAAATGCTAGATCGATTAGCGGGGAAAGGATGGTTTTGCTTCTTGGATGGTTATTCGGGTTATAATCAGATTTGTATTGCACCTGAAGACCAAGAGAAGACAACGTTTACATGCCCATATGGTACGTTTGCCTTCAAACGCATGCCATTCGGGTTGTGTAATGCACCAGCCACCTTTCAACGTTGTATGATGTCTATTTTCTCTGATATGGTTGAAGACACTTTGGAGGTATTTATGGATGACTTTTCAGTTGTTGGTGAGTCTTTTGAAGCATGTTTGGCAAACTTGAGCATGGCATTGCAAAGATGTGTAGAGTTCAACCTTGTGCTGAATTGGGAGAAGTGCCACTTCATGGTAAAAGAAGGAATTGTTCTTGGGCACAAGATCTCCGAAAGAGGAATAGAGGTTGATCGCGCAAAAATAGAAGTAATCGAGAAGCTACCACCTCCAATTTCGGTGAAGGGAGTTCATAGTTTTCTTGGCCATGCTGGATTTTATCGTAGATTCATCAAAGACTTCTCCAAAATTTCTAGTCCATTGTGCAAACTACTGGAGAAAGATGCGGAGTTTGACTTTAATGAAGATTGCTTAAAGGCATTCGAATGCCTTAAAGGAAAACTCATTGAAGCCCCTATCATGGTAGCACCAGATTGGACGCTCCCGTTCGTAGTCATGTGTGATGCTAGTGGTGTAGCCGTTGGAGCTGTTCTTGGACAGAGAAAGGAAAAATTGTTTCATCCTATCTATTATACAAGTAAGGTCCTAAATGAAGCCCAAAGGAACTACACCGTTACTGAACAAGAGCTCCTAGCGGTTGTGTATGCGTTTGAGAAGTTTCGTGCCTATCTATTGGGTACTAAGGTGATCGTTCATACAGACCATGCAGCTCTTAGGTATCAAATGACGAAGAAGGATGCAAAACCAAGGATGATTCAATGGTTATTGCTGCTGCAAGAGTTTGATTTCGAAGTCAAAGATAGAAGAGGTTGCGCGAACCAAGTGGCTGATCACCTATCTAGACTTGAGAATGAGTATGTGGCGCAACCAGAAAATCAGATTGATGATGCATTCCCTGACGAGGAGATACTAGCGACAACAATGGAGAAATTACCATGGTATGCCGACTTTGCAAATTTCGTGGTGAGTAATGTGTTACCTTCCAATTTATCTTACCACCAAAGGAGGAAATTTATGCATGACGTTCAGCACTACTATTGGGATGAGCCTTATTTGTTTCGAAGATGCACGGATGGTATCATTCGACGATGTATATCCCATGAAGAAGTGCCTACTATATTGGAAGCATGCCACACTTCGCAAGTTGGAGGACATCATGCAGGGAATCGAACAGCAAGGAAAGTCTTGCAAAGTGGTTATTATTGGCCTACAATATTCAGAGATGCACACGACTATGTGAGAAGGTGTGACCAATGCCAACGTCAAGGTGCTATTTCAAAACACCATGAAATGCCCATGTCCAAAATTCTGGAGGTAGAACTCTTCGATGTGTGGGGTATTGATTTCATGGGACCATTCGTAAATTCATTTGGAATGAAGTACATCTTGGTTGCTGTGGATTATGTGTCAAAATGGGTTGAAGCTGTAGCATTGGCCGACAACGAAGGAAAGCGTGTTGTAGCATTTTTAAAGAAGAATATCTTCTCTCGCTTTGGAGTACCTCGTACTATCATAAGTGATGGAGGATCTCACTTTTCCAACAAGCTATTCAAATCTGTATTGGCCAAGTATGGAGTCAAGCAACACAAGGTAGCTACGCCTTATCATCCCCAAACCAGTGGACAAGTTGAGGTTTCCAATCGTGAGATCAAGCAAATCCTTGCAAAGACGGTTAATGCGAATCGGAAGGATTGGTCTCGAAAGCTAGATGATGCACTATGGGCGTATAGGACTGCATTCAAGACACCCATTGGCATGTCTCCTTATCAACTAGTTTATGGAAAGGCTTGTCATCTACCCATTGAACTTGAATACAAGGCATTGTGGGCATTGAAGCGATTGAACTTGAATTGGGAAGATGTGAAGAATCTGAGGTTGGAGCAGCTGAACGAACTAGATGAATTCCGGCTCCATGCATATGAATGATCGGATTTATACAAGGAGCGGATGAAGAAGTATCATGATCAACGGATTATTCGACGAAATTTCCAAAAAGGTGACATGGTGCTACTCTTCAACTCCAGATTTAAGCTCTTCCCAGGTAAGTTAAAATCGAAATGGTCTGGTCCATTTAAAGTCATCCAAGTCTACTCGTATGGAGTAGTCGAATTGGAAGACAATAATGGTGTTGTCTTCAAAGTGAATGGCCAACGTGTTAAGCCATATATCGGTCGTCTTGACTCGATGAATGACAAGGCCATCACTTATATCGACGAAGTCTAAGTACTCGAGATTACTACGTCGAGCCACGACAATAAATAAGGTGCTAGATGGGAGGCAACCCATCGTTTTATTGTTTTATTGTTTTGTCGTTTTATCGTTTTATCGTTTCGTCGTTTTAGTATTTTTTCTTTTTGATAAATGAAAATTCAAAAAATAAGAGTCGTGCCACGACCAAAACTAAGGCGCTTGGTGGGAGGCAACCCATCGTACTAATCGTTTTCATTTTGTTTTGAGCAAATATAGGTGCAAGAAGTATGCGACGAGGAGATTGATCTCCATCGACAATTTGGACGCATTGTATGGTAAAATCAGTAAGTTAGGAATGGTGATGCATAAGGCGATGAATTGAGCTTTTTTCACGTCAAAATAGGCTTCGAGGAAGGCTAGGCCTTGGTAAAAATAGGCCACGAACGATGCACAACCTATTCTATAGCCTAAGGACTCGGAATCTAGTGTGCTATACACTATGCGCCGCCTATTCCTAGGTATGCTTTTGAATATGCGCCGCCTATGCTATGGCATTTGGTCTCAGTATCTCATGTGCCATAGACTATGCGGCGCATATGTCTACAAATGCCATAGACTATGCGGCGCATATGTCCCATTATGCCATAGACAATGCGCCGCATATGTCATTGATATGCCGAGTGATATGCGCCGCATATGTGGCGTTTTTGTCTCCAAATCCGATTGTAAATGGGTCCTAACCCAACCCATACTCTTCCTATATAAAGGGGACTTAGTTTTATAACACCACCACATTAGAATAAACCCTAAGGGCGCCGCATAACCTTCCAAATCCTCTCAAAATTTTCTTCTTTTGCTCTTCCAATTCACAACACCATCTCCACGAACTTCAAGCAAGTAAGTACTCTCTTATTCTTCATTTATTTCGCATAAGTACTACGTTGCTATGTTTATGATGAATTGCTAAACCATCTAAGATTGGTGGTGATATTCATGTGTTTGGATTGTTGTTACAAAATCATGTGAAGTAAACATATACGTAGGTAATTCTTGGCTTGTTTCCGACTTGAATTTGGTTTCAATAGCATTGTTATGATAATTGCTGAATTGATATGGCTATGAATATTGCTTAAGATTGTTGTTTGGATGCTTACATGTTAGACCATCCCGACCATCGGGATAAGATTATAGTGCCTATCGACTTAGGCGGTTGTGCTTGTTGTAAAAATAACGATTCCATGTGGTAACTCCTAGGTCGTAGTGTTGCTATATCTACCATGAAAGTAGTCCAATGGCTGCAAATAAGTGATGCCATGCTGATTTTCTTGTCAGAATACAATCCTAAAACGTATGTCGACGAATTCTGAGTAAATCGACTACGTTCACCTCACTGATTTGCATAACAAAATTAAGTGTGGGGTGGTACCCCTAGAGCTTGCATATAGATTGTATCAAGTGAGATTGTGCTGCAACTTACATTATTTCTAGTCTCAGGTACAATGGCACCTAAAGCAAGGCAAGGCAAGGAGAAGGCTACCACATCCCAAAAGGGCAAGAAGAGAAGTCGAAAAGACCAAGGAGAATCATCCTCAGCACACCTACCACGCAGAATGTTCGGAATAAAATGGGTTCTTGAGGAAGAAGCCAAAGCATGGTACAGTAGCAACAAAGAAAGAAAATATGTGCACGTCGACTTGATCAACAAGGAGACCTTAGCAAAGAAGGAGCCGCGCATGTTGGCAAAAATAATGGCTTTGAAGCTGGATTTCATCTTCCGCGACATGGGAGAGTGCAATCTTGACTTAAAAAGAGAGTTTTATGCCAACTGGTCGCCGAATACAACAGGCAATGAAGTCAAAATTCGGGGCCAAGTGTTACAGATCACCGCGGATTGGATCAACTCTTTTCTTGGCTTACCTTCGGTCGACACAGCACCATTCAAAGAACTGTACAGCAGGCCTCCTTATAGAGCGATACGACACACGCTTTGTGGAAGTAGATCAATGGCAAGGTGGGGCAGACATAAAGAAACAGGTCGACATAACACCTTCCCCTATGCTCCACTAAATAGGGACGCAAGAATCTGGATGCGCATTGTCAACTCATGCCTTATTCCTGGAACTCAATACACCAAGATATCGAGAGATAGAGTGTGTTTGGTCTATGCTTTGATGACAAATGTCCCTATCAACTTTGGGGCAATCATTCGATCTACCATAAGGAAGGACAGACTCCACAAAAGGTCCCATTTCTCATTCGGCAATTTGTTGACAGCAATGTTGCAGAAGGAGGATGTCGAAGAGGAACCAGCTGACCACAAACTCCCACATAACCCAAAGAAGGTTGACCTCACCAAGGTCAAAGATGCTGAAACATCTCATGGAGTCAACCTTACTACTGCAGAGAGACATGCTCGTGATGAGAGTTTCTTCCGTCATCTCTATGGCATGACACGATTCACTATGATGAGTGGTGGACGTATTCCAACTGCTGAAGAGCTCCAATAGATGGACCACGACTACCCAATGAACATGTATGCACGGGAGATGTGTGGAGTGGGTGTATATTTTGAGGAACCTCTAGACGACGATGTGCCAACTGATGATGATAGACTCTTGCCTGATTCTGACGAAGAGGAGAACTCTGACGACGACTCTTATGATGATTCAGACGAAGGGGGTATGACCCCCGACATTGATGAAGGGTCCGACTAACCAGGTTCTTCAAACTTATTTTCCACTGAGGGCAGTGTCCCGTCTAAGTGTGGGGTGGCAGAATCGCATGCTATACTTCTTTGTTTGCACCTATGTTTGTATGTTTGTTTGTTTACTTCCGTTTTTTTTGTTGTTTTGCGTTTGACATTTTTTTAGTTTTTTTAGGAGTTAAATTTTTCTAGCTTCGCATGAAATTATTTTGATAGGCAGCATGAGATTATAACAAGAGTATGTGTTACAATTGTGACTATTGAGACGTTTAGGCTCCAGTTGTGACTCATTATGTGATATTGTGTGGTTCAATTCCTTCACTTGTTGGGTCAAGAGTCTATATTACCTCCAATAAAGTCGACCATGTGCCTTGTGTGTGTGAGATTAATAGTATCTTCTATGTATGTGGCTGATGCTAGAACTTGCCTGGTATGTATGCAAAGTGAAAATAAGGAGTGTAAGTTTAGGATATGATTTAGGCATTTCTTTGGCAACCTATATTTGTTTACCTTCAGTTTTACCTACCCATGGACATCATCCTAGTCAAACCCTTTTGAGCCTTTAGCCTATTTCTTTGACAACCTTGTATGTAAGCCTAATCCATTTTTTTTCAAGACCGTAATTTGATCCAAATTCCTAAGTGCTTTAAAGTGAAAAAGTCATGTGACAACATAAGAGGAAATTGGGTGAGTATGATGTGAGTATGATGCTATAAATTATAATGGTTCTTGAATGTGTTATGAAAAAGAAAAAAAAAGTGCTATCATAAGAGGTATGTTGTGAAAAGAAAAAGGAAAAGAAAGCTGAAAAGTGAGTTGTTCTTAAAATTGAAAAACAAAAGAGGAGAACAAGGGTGGTAGAATAAAAGAAAGAAGAAAGGTTGAAAGAAAAAAGTGTCAATGATACAAAGTGATGTATTAAAGCGCTTAGGAACCTAGTCACTATTCTTGGCCAAAATAGTCCTACCCGTCCCTTAGCCTACATTACAACCATCTAAAGACCTACTTGATCTTAATCTCAACATTCCGACATTTAGTAGAGTACTACACTAAGGGCAAGCCTATGGTCATCAGTTGCTACATATGAATTCTTTGCGAGAGTGAGAGCAAGGATATGTTGATACCCATGTTTGAAAAATATTCTATACTTGTGAGTGATTATGGGTACTATATTGTGAGACACACATGGTTGATGAGCTTTGGATAGTTGTATATGATTCTATGTACCTTAACGTTTGCATGCGAGTTGATCACCATCACTAGTCTACGCTAGAGGTTAAACTGTTTCTACTTATAATCGGGAAGCTACTATTTGTTGATAAGTTTTGTGCTTGTCTTGAAGAATGTTTTGTGTTGTTGCTGTAAAAACCCTAAGTTGATGCTTAGAAGGACATGATATTTTGTTCGAGGACGAACAAAGCTACAAGTGTGGGGTGTTGATGATAGGCAAATTTACACGCCTATATCAATATATTTTGCCCATATTTTAGCCTAGTTTTGAGAATAAATTATATATTTCATGCACTTTTAGTACTTTTTCCTGTAAATGAGCTAATGAACATGATTAGGAAAGTTTCAGGTATAAATGATGCAAAATACAGCATTTTATGGCTTACTTGACGCAAAAGAAAGCTCACAAAGGAAGGGAAGGAAGTCTACACGCCTAAGGACCAAAACTGCTGCATGGAAAATCTGTCCCGGGCTAAAACAGCATTTCTGAAGACTTTGGGGACTTACAGATACAAAACTGAATTTTGACAATGATACATTAACCTAGTACAATTGGGTTATGTATTTCATTAGTTTATTTGGATTATGATATTGTAACCTTACCCTAGTACATTTGGGTCAAGGATTTCATTAGTATAGTAGGATTTGGCTATTTATTTCATTAGCTTAGTAGGAGTAGGATAGGAGTATTATAAATACCCTATCATGCTAGAGATTTTTATTAATTCAGAAATTCATTCTTAAACTATTAATTTTCTTCCATCTCTCTCATCTTCCACCACAAACACTTCTAATCTATTCTTCTATTCTTAAATTCCACAACAAGAGAATCGTTACTTGCTAGGGAATCACCAAAACCACACGCCTATCATCTACTTCTCACGCCATCAACCATGCAAAACGTGATATCCTTCGCATTCATGGGTAACTAAACCTTTTAGTTGGGGTTATGGAAGCTGAATGAGTTACTATCTATTGCTGTGAGTTTGTGAGTTCAAGACACGTATATTGCTTATATCATTATTCTCTTCATCTTAATCTACATTCTTTGCGGTTGCAAACGCAAGAATACGCCAGTCTAACATTTAACTTGTTCGCGAGAAAGGTTATTTGTCTGGAAAAGAGATAATGTCAAGGTAGTAGGACACCCTTTCCTATTAAAAAGCTAGTGCCGTAACTGGACTAACCTATTGGAGAATTCGTACCATTAGATACGCTTTAAGCTCGCGAGAGTTAAAGTGAAATAGTCCTTGTTTAGGTCGCGAGACGCTTGGATTTACCATCGACTACAATTCTCTATAAGCAATTGCATGTCAAGACTCTACACACTCATAGCCAATAGAGACGTATACCTCAGAAGGTGGACATAACCCCAACGCTTCAATTCTCATTGTTTCACAACCTACGAAATACTCTCTTTTTACTTTGCTATTTTCAGCTTTTACTTTATTGTTTTCGTTACACATTACAATCCCCCCTTTTACGAGACTTGCACCAAAAGTTTAGTAATTTTGCTTACTTGTTGGCCAAGCTATTCCCTGTGGGATCGACACCCAACCCAGGTTGGGTTCTATATTTGCAAACGACCGCTTTACACTCCTACGAGAGCTGTAGATTAAGCGTTATCAGTACATTATCCTATTTGAGATTCTTCAGACTATTGGTGAGATGGATTATTAGTTATCTTTTCCCTTTATTTTATTAGGTGTTCATCTCATTTTTCATGTCTCCATGCTTCGCCATTAGATTTTGGATGAGTCTCTTTTCATTTATTGGGAGTCGATTTAGTTAGATAAGAGGTTTTCTTTTGTTGAGTAGTCGAGGTCCATAATAGCTAGGGATGTTAGATAGTTGTACTCTAGAGTTATTCCTAAGGTCTAGTGGAGGCATCAATATGTAGATGAGGCTACTTGGGAGGTCGAGTATGATATGCGTAGTTCTTATCCACAACTCTTTGTTGGTTCAAGTATTTTTCTTGCCTTTAGATCAAGGCAAACTAATTTTTAGTGATGGATGATGTAATTACCTAAATTTTGTTGAAATATATGAAATATGTGTTATGATTTGACTATTTTACCTCTCCCCATGGTTGCATTTTGTATTTTTAGGGTGTGGGGAATAATTGACATGGTTCCCAATGTATTTGGTGCCATTTTTGTGATTTTGTAGTTTTTGGTGACTTCAAGAGCCTTATAATTAATTTTAGCTAATATCTTTTGATCCGTGCGATGGATGGTAAAATAAACCATGCCAAAAAATTTAGAACCTCGATTTTAAGGTGGCAACATGGTTGGTGTTGTTTTATGGCTTTTAAATCTTATTTCAACTCTTGGTTTGGAAAGTTGTGATTTTAGGTTCTGGGGGTCAACTTTGTGAAAATGATGTATTTTCAAAAATTTGATGAAGATTTCCCGTCATTGTTCTAATGCTTTCCTTTTAGTGGTCCGATGGTTGACAAGTGTGCTTTTAAAAGCTCAAGGATTTGTTGACTTCAACTCCTATCTTGATTTTGTCCAAGGAGGGCATGGGTTTTATTATCTTTTGTGATGATTCAGGTGTTGGGTTAGGTGATTGTTTATGTATCTCTTCAGTTGAAGCCCCATGAGAGAAATTATTCTACCCATAATTTGGAGTTGTGCGTAGTTGTTTTTTCTTTGAATTTTAGAGATAATACTTGTATGAACTCTGTTGTGAGATTTTCTCGGATCATCATAGCCTTCAGTACTAACTCATCTACTGAGACCTTAATATGAGGCAGGGTCATTTTCTTAAGTTGCTTAGGGATTATGATTTTTCTATTATCTATCATCTAGGCAAGGCTAATGTGGTTGTAGATACCTTGAGCTGAAAGTCATCTTGCATAGGTATCTTGGCATATCTTTTGACCAAGGAGAGGCCTTTGGACTTAGATGTTCATTCTTTAGCTAACCAAATTATTAGGCTAGAAATTTAAAAACTTAGGTGTATTTTGGCATTTGCAGAGTCTAGGTCTTTTTTGATGGATCAGATTCAAGCTCATCAATTTGATGATGTGGGATTAAGGTTGACTCAAGATAAGGTGTTTAGTGGTGAGGCTAAGGAAGCCTCACTTGATTCTGATGGTATTTTGAGAATCGTTGGTCATGTTTTGTATCGAGAGTGGGTGATTAGGTTAGGTTGATTTTTGAGGATGCCCATTGTCCCAAGTATTTCATCCATCCGGGAGTGAGTAAGATGTATTGTAACTTGAGACAACATTACTAGTAGGGTGGATGAGGAAGGATGTAGCAGATTTTGTAGCTTTTTGCCTTTATTACCAGTAGGTGAAGACTGAGCATTTAAGATCTAGTGGATTACTTTAGAGATTACCTATTCTTGAGTGGAAGGGGTAGCAAATTACTATGGACTTCATGACCGAATTACCTCACACTTCTTATAGATATGATAGTGTTTGGGTCATCAGGGATTGATTGACCAAGTTGGCTTATTTCATCCCAGTTCAGGTCTCTTTTAGTGCTGAGAGGCTATCCTATATCTACATTTGGGAGATTGTGTGACTATTTGGTGTGCCAATGTTTATTATTTTAGATCGAGGTGCTATGTTTACATCTTACTTTTGGATGATATTTTAGGATGACTTGGGTAATCGGGTTGATCTTCGTACAACATTTCACCCCTAGACTTATAGTATGTCAAAGCAGACTATCTCAGTTTAGGAGGATATGCTTCATACTTTTGTGATAGATTTTGGTGGCCAGTGGGAGTAGTATTTAGCCTTGGCGTAGTTTGCATATAATAATACATACTATTCTAGTATTGATATGGCTCCTTTTGAGGTTTTGTATGGTAGGTGTTGTCGCTCTCTAATGGGTTGGTTTGAGGTTTATAAGGTTAGACGTCGAGGTACGTACTTTCTTTATGTGTCTTTTGATAAAGTTTGGATCTTTTAGGATAGAATTTGAGTGGCTTAGAGTAGGCAGAAGTGCTATGTAGACTTTAGATTTCGTGCCTCATGATTTGGTTTTTGTGATCGTTTTTCCTTCTAGTTTTACCCTTTAAGGGTGTGATGAGGTTTAGGAGGAGGGTCAAGTTTAGCCCTAGATATATTGGCTCATTTGAGATTCTTCGGACTGTTGGTGATGTGGCTTATGATTTAGCTTTGCCCCTAGTTTTATTATCTGTTCATCCAGTTTTTCATGTTTCCATGCTTCGCTGTTACATTTTAGATGATTCTTATGTCATTCCTTGGGAGTCAGTTTAGTAAGATAAAAGTTTGTGTTTTGTCGAGGAGTTGGTCTCTATATTTGCTGGGGATGTTAGACAGTTGCGATCTAGAGTTATTCCTGTAGTTAAGGTCTAGTGGAGACATCGACTTGTATCTGAGGCTACTTGGGTGGTCGAGTCTAATATGCATAGTTCTTATCCCTAGCTCTTTGTTGATTCAAGTATTTCTCTTGTCTTTAGTTTGAGGACAAACTAGATTTTTAATGATGGATGATGTAACAACCTGAATTTTGATGAAATATATGTAATATGTATTTTTGTGCGATTGACTACTTTACACCTCCCCGTGGTTGCATTTTGGTACTTTTAGGGTGTGGGGATGATTGACAAGGTTCCTGATGAATTTTTGTTCCATTTTTGGAATTTTGTGTTTTTTTGTAGTTTCGAGTGCCATATAGCTGAGTTTAATTGTTATCTTTTGATCTCTGTGATGGATGGTAAAATGGGCTGCGCCAACAGATTCAAGACATCGATTTTGGGTGGTGATTGGCTTATGCCGTTTTATGGCTTTTAAATCTCATTTTGACCTTTGATCGGGAAAGTTGTGATTTTGGATTTTTAGGGTCAACTTTGTAAAAACGACGTCTTTTAATATATTTGATATTGCCATTGACTCTGAAGCATCAAATTGTTTATGGTAGCATAGTTCGTTTGCATTCATGGGATTTTGAATAAATCCCAAGGGCCCCATAGAGACTTGGAATTGCACCAAGTCCCTAGCTGGTGCACCCGTGATCGCTATAGGAGTATTGCGATCACGATTGGAAAAGCAGGGCAAGTGTCGAAATTGCGAAGGCCATTTCATGATCACGATAGGCTTTCCAGTCAAGGTACTGTTATCACGACCCATGGCCTGCGATCGTAAGACCTCTGTATATAAATACCATATTTTCACCTTTTTTCACCATTTTTGAGACTTGGAGCTTAGGGTTTTGTGGTTTTAAGAAACTTTCTCCATTTCTATGCTTGGGTAAGCTCTATTACACTTATTTCAACTAATTTCTTCCATCTTTAACCTTAAGTTCTTGTTTTTATTATTAGTTAAAGTTTGAAACTTAGGTATTTTGGCCCGTAAGGCCTAAAAGTGGTGTTCCTCCTATTTAAACCCCAATTTCACGCATTTTTCACTTAAATGAGTTTCTAATATAATTATTAGTTTTCCCTCAAAGTATATAATATGTGGATACTAAAGAAATGTTAGTGCAAGTTGCGTGGGCTATCGTTGTGAGACATTTTCTGATTGTATATGACGTGCCCTTTGTGTGTATTTTGTATGATTTATTTTATACTTTTCTCAGTAGGCCTATGATACCTACTGAGTACAAGTGGATCATACTAATCCTTATTTTTCCCTTTTGGTTCAGATTCTGGTGCGGGTGCATCTCACGTGGCTTGATTTTGGGCGCATTCAGAGTAGTTTAAGGTAGAGGTTGGACACTCATGCGTATAGGGTCCACTTCTATCTTTTTGTATTATTTTATGTCTTTACTAGTATTTAGAGACAAATATTGTTCTTACTGGATATTCTGATGTATTTGAATCATGGATTGTATTAGTAGTTCTTACACTATTGACACCAGTTTTTGGGAGTTTGTTTAATATCTTTGGTTGTATGTTTCCGCTTTCATATTATAATATTCGGTTCAGTTTCATTCTAGAAGCCTTGCCCTCGGGTTATTTCGTCTTTTTCTATTTTGTATCAGTTTGTGTGATAGTCTTACTTGTCAAGGTTTTCCGTGACAAGTGCCATCATGAATTTTATTTTAGGGTCGTTACATGGAATCCCTATAATGCCTGCAATAGTCCATCCCATAGCCCTTTTGAATCTTTGTAATACTATGATCATTGCCTCAATCTATGAATTCAACAAATCAATAGTAATAGTGATCGATAAGGTCTTTTTGGCCCCCAAAAATGCATATCGCAAGTGACATGGGAGGGCCTTCAAATCCAATACCGGTGGCTCCTTATCAGTCAGAGCACTCATGTAATTTTAGTTTCATCCTCTAGATTTATCAGATTGTAAATCTTTATTTGTATTTTATATATTTTAGATTTTTAGTATGATTATATTTCCACACAACAGAATAATTATTATTATGTTATAATTCAGTTGCTTAACAGTATACCGGTTCATGGGTTAGCTTGGGATCACTTGTGGTTCCAAGCACCGTGTGACGACTAGGGGTAGTCTTAGGTCGTAACAATATTTCAACGAATAACTTATGCCCTTAATTTTAAAGCATGCTTTTAGTATTTTCATGATTTAGTGCATGTCTCCATATACTCAGTAGATTGCAAAGTACTAACTGTATATATGCATTATGGGTATGTTCCTTCATGATGTAGGTACCAGATGTAGTTCCTGTACCAGGGTTCAGCCGATAGGTGATAAGTTCTCTTATTTTTGGGGTCTCCAGTATGTTAAAGTTCATGTGTTGTATTTTGATTTATTGATTATTCATAGTTAGAGGCATGTCCTAGCTACCTATAGTCAGTATAGTAGAGGTTTCATAGATTGTTAGATTCATGATATGTAATTCCAGTTCTCTTTTTAATTTTATCACGTTGTAAACTTTATCAGTATTATAATTATTCAAATTTTCTCGTGATATGTTACCACTCATTAGCTTGTATATATATTATAAATTAGTTGCTCAAGAAGTATGCCAGTACATAGCTTAGCTTGGGACCCCTTGTAGTTCTAAGCACCGTGTTATGACTAGGGGGTAGCCTCAGTTTGTGACAAACTTAGTATCAGAGAATAGAGTTCAAGTGTCCTAGGGTGTCTATTAAGCAGGGGCTAGTAGAGTCTTGTGGAGTGGTACAAAGACGTCTGTACTTTTCTTTGATAGGCTACCAGGCATTTAAGAAATATTTCCCTTCTTTCATGTCTTAGATCATGTAATAGAAGTTTTCTCTAAGGAATTTATGTGGGTATTTACGTTAACATATTTGTGCCAACTCTACCTTATTCTTGAGGCAACAGAAATAGCCATGCTTAAATCCTTACAGATAGAGTTTTCTTAGGTAGTCCCCACAGAAAGTTATTAGCTTGCACGTAGGGCCAAAATTATCCTATCATTGATTTTAAGTTTTGAAGTTTGAAAGATTTTATTCATGTTCATGAAAATCGTGTACTAAGCCAAAGTCAAATGTTCTTTTGGATCCTTTCTCAGAATCCTACGATAGCATACGACCTAGAGTTAGAAGTAAAAATCTAGAAGTTTTAACAGTAGAAAAGTAGGGGTAGTGTTTATTTGGATTTATTAGATTATGTATCCATGGGGCCAGTGGTATGAAAGATGGACTAATAGGCTTGAAGTAGTGTATGCAAAAATTTAAGTTGGTTTATTTGGAATTAAGTATAATGATGTGGGTATGATCTAGAGGTGTACCTAAGACGATATAGGATTGTATATTTTCTAAGTTTTAATGTGAGTAATTAGATAGTATCCTTGAGTTGCTAAGTATGAATGAGGCCAGTAATGTAGTCTATGATGTTCTTACCAGCTAAGTTATGGGCTATAGAAAGCTAAGAGTTGTATCTCAAAAGGAAGTATTAGCAGTGAGTTTAATACTTTTAGGTCTAGTTTTTCAGGGTAAGTTTATTATTTATGTGTATTGATATATCACGGACTCTATAGTAAAATAGTTGCAGTTCAGTTTAAAGTTTATAAAAGGGGTCCACAAACTTAGAATAATGGGTTAAAGTTAAGAGGAAGATGATAGAACAAGGAACATAGTTAGGCTCTCACATTTTAGTAGTGATGCCATAGTATTGTAGAATAGGGGAGGAAGACACTCGACCCATTCTTATCTTAGCAAATTTTTATACTTCAGTCATCATGATATTTACTCATGCCTTATATGTCAGCTCCATGATCATAGCTCATATCCTTGCACTATATAAAGAATTATGTACGCTTCCAATTTCTAGTGAAAGGAGTTTCAGTTCACTTAGCTGTACGAATCATATTCCATGAATTTATGACTCATGTGCTTATGCTTTACAGTATGCTTTGTTCCTTTAACTAATGGTGCACTCTTAATGACTAGTTAAATTTAGATTATGTTATGTATGTCCTCAGTTTAGATAACTTTGATGAATTTATGTCATTGATACTCTATTCCTCAGGTCTCAGTCAAGTGTCAAGTTACGTATAGTATCCTTCCATACTTTAGGATCTAATATTCTTACCTTTCAGTGACTTCTTCTTATGAAATGATAGTGGTGATGAGTAATTGTTTAGATGGGAGAGAGTAAATGTTTCATATGAGGAAAGATTGTTGTATGCATGTTTTATATAAGACTGTAAGTGTGAAGGAATATTAAGGTAGAGTTTTCGATATATTCTGTGGTTAGTTGAAATTTCGTATTTGTTTTCTTTGGGATAATGCATGGAAGTTGTTATTGATAAATGTATTAGAGAATATGGGAAAAATGCTTTGGTGGGTTGTTTTCCTAGAATTTTATATGTGGTTCTAATGATAGGCTTGAACGTCATGTTGGTATATAAGTAGAATGGTGTATTGTGTGCTAGTGAATTCCTAGTAAGAGGTTGAATTTAGATTTTGAAGTGGTAAGTGATAATGCTCAAACTACAGCTCTCGTAAGAGTATAAGCGGTCATCGTCAAATATAGAACCCGACTGGGTTGGGTGTCGAATCCCACAGGGAATACTTGGTCACTAAGTAAGCAACTATTAGTAGACTTTTGGCCGAAAATTATGCAACAACGGGGGGATTTTGTGCGTGCAAATAATGTAAACAAAATAGTAGAGTAAAAACGTAAAATAGAAGAGTAAAACGGAGTACTTGGTAGGTTTTAATCAATGAGAATTGAGAGTTAGGGTTATGTCCACCTTATGAGTTATACGTATCTATTGACTATGAGTTATGCGGAATTCAGACATG
Organism: Capsicum baccatum var. pendulum; assembly: GCA_030864225.1. NCBI lineage: Eukaryota > Viridiplantae > Streptophyta > Magnoliopsida > Solanales > Solanaceae > Capsicum > Capsicum baccatum. Next base: position 87,506,794 of record CM061558.1, on the reverse strand, counting down.
CATGCGCTTTTAGAGAATCGTATTCTATGGTAAATCCAGGCGTCTTTCGACCATCAAGGATTATTTCACTTTAACTCTTTCGAGCTAAAAGCGTATCTAATGGTACAAATTCTCCAAGAGGTTAATCCAGTTACGACACTAACTTTTAAACCGGAGTTGGTGCCCTATTTCCTTGACATTCTCTCTTTTCCAGACATGTAACTTTTCTTTCGAACAAGTTAATGCTATACTGGCGTATTTTATATGTTTGCAACCACTAGAATTTATGTTAATATGAAGAGAATAATTATATAAGTAGCATACGTATCGAGAATTCACAAACTCATAGCAATAGATAGTATCTCATAAGGCTTCCATAACCCTAACAGAGAAGTTTAGCTATTCATGAGTGCAACGGAAATCATAATAGATATTATCAGCATACCAAGATACAAATCTTACGTGAAGTATGTTTTGGTAGGGCTTGTGGCGTGAATTCCTTGCAAAATAACATTTCTCTTGTTATGAAAATTAAAAGTCGACTAGATGAAGAGAAGGGAAGAAGAATTAATTGAAAGAGAATTGTTTTAATTGTAATAATGCTTGCTGAAAAGTTCAACATCATAGGGTTTTTATAACACCCATATCCTATTCCTACTAGGCTACTGCGTACTTATCCTAATCCTACTAGGATACTGCATCCTTATCCTAATCCTACTAAGTTACTGCTATCCCTAAGTCTTTAGAAATGCTATTTTTGCCCGGGACAAGTTTTCCATGCGTCACTTTTAGTCCATAGGCGTCGAAACGCTGCTTTCCTTCTTTAGTGATGCTTCCTTTGGCGTTAAGTTATCCATAAAATGCTGAAATCTTCATCATTTATACCTGAAAACTTGATAATCATGTTTGTTAGCTGACTTACAGGAAAAAGGACTAAAAGTGCAGGAATTATATATTTTGTCCTTAAAACTTAGCTAAAATATGGGTAAATTAAGGTGCTTTAGGCGCGTAAATACGCCTAACATAAACACCCCACACTTAAAGCTTTGTTCTTCCTCGAAAAAAATATCATGTCCATATAAACATCCACTTAGGGTTTCACAGTAACAACACAAAATATTCATCAAGACAGGCACGACAATTATTAACAAAGAGTAGTTTTCTGGATCAATACTAGAAACAATTCAACCTCCAACCTAGACTCGTGATGATGGTTAATTCGTATTCAAAAGTTAAGGCACAAAGAATCATACACGACTACCCAAAACTCATCAACAATGTGTGTCTCACCTAAGATATTACCCATAATCACTCATAAGTATTGCATTTTTCGAAACATGGGTATAAGATTTTCCTTGCTCTCACTCTCACAAAGAATTCATATGTTGCAACTGATGACCATAGGCTTGCCCTTAGTGTAATGCTCCACTAAATATCAGAATGCTAAGCTTAGGATCAAATAGGTCTTTTACAGGTTGTAATGTAGGCTAAGGGACGGGTAGGACTATTTTGGCCAGAAATAGTGACTATGTTCCTAAGCGCTTTAATTCATCACATTATGCCATTAACACTTTCTTTTAATCAACCCTGCTACCTTTCTTTCATCTATCACCCCTTTTTACCTATTTTGCGATTCAAACATAACTATCTTTTTATTTCATCATAAACACAATTTATCTTTTTGTGTTTCTATTTCTTTTTTTTATAACACACCTCTATGATAGACACTCTTTTTCATAACAAATTCAAGTACCAATACACTCTAAGGCATCATACTCACCCAATTTCCTTTTATTTTGTCACATGAATTTACAATTTAAAGCGCTTAGGAATTTGGATCAAATTATGGTCTTGAACAAAATGGATTAGGCTACATATGAGGCTGTCAAAGAAAATGGCTGAAAGGCTCAAAAGGGGTTGACTAGGATAATGTCCACAGGTAGGTAAAATGAAGGTAAGCAATCACAGGTTGCCAAAGAAATGCCTAAATTATCTCCTAAACTCACATTCTTTATTTCGGTTTACACACACACCGGGCAAGTTCTAGCATCACCCACAAACATAGAATATACTATTGTTTCACACAAGGCACATGATCGACTTTATTGGGAGTAGTATAGACTCTTGACCCAATAGATGAAGGAATTGAACCACACAATTATCATACAGTGAGTCACAATTAGAGCCTAAATGTCTCAATAGTAATGATTTTATCACAGACTCTTGTTATCATACCATGCTGCCTATTAGAACAATTTCATGCAAAGTTAAAAAAAAATTTTACTACTAAAAAAAATCAAAAAATCAACACAAACAAACATAAATGAATGCAAATGCGGAAAAGGAAGTATCGCATACAAATACCAGCACCCCACACTTAGACGGGACACACTGCCCTCAGTGGAAAATAAATAAGAAGAACCTGGTTAGTCGGACTCCTCCTCTATGTCTGGGGTCATATCCCCTTCATCGGAATCATCATCAGAGTCGTCGTTGTCAGAGTTCTCCTCCACGTCGGAGTCTGGCATTTGGCGATCATCATCGGTTGGCACATCATCATCAAGAGGTTCCTAAAAAAATACACCTACTCCACACATTGACCTCGCATGCTCATTCATTGGGTAGTCATAATCTAGCTGTTGGAGATCTGCTGCAGTTGGAAAATGAACCCCGCTCATCATGGTAAACCTCGTCATGCCATATAAATAACGAAAGAAGCTTTTATCGCGAGCATGTCTTTCTGCAGTGGTAAGGTTGATGCCATGTGTGGATTCAGCATCTTTAACCTTTGTGAGGTCAACCTTCTTCGGGTTGTGTGGAAGTTTATGATCAGCAGGTTCCTCTTCGATGTCCTCCTTCCTCAATATTGCAGTCAACAGATTGCTAAAGCTAAAGTGGGATCTCTTGTGCAGCCTAGCCTTACGCATTGTAGATCGAATAATTGCCCCAATATTGATAGGTACATTCGTCATCAATGCGTACACCAAGCACACTCTATCTCGTGTTATCTTTGTGTACTGTGTCCCTGGAATTAGGCAAGAGTTGACTATTCGCAACCATATCCTAGCTTCCCTATTTATGGAAGCATATGGGAAGGTGTTGTGCCGACCGGTGTTCTTGTGTCTACTCCATCGTGCCACAGATCTTGTTCCGCACAATGTGTGTCTAATAGCCCTATACGGAGGTCTGTTATACAGCTCCTTGAGTGGTGATGGATCAACAGATGGAAAACCTAGAAAGGAGTTAAAGAACTCCGCATTTAGTTGCAGAACTTGGCCCCGAATCTTTACTTCACTCCCTGTAGTTTTCCATGACCAGTTGGCATAGAATTCTCGTGTTAAATCGAGATTGCACTCTCCTATATCTCGGAAGATGAAATCAAGATGTAACGCCATTATCTTGGCCAACATACGGGGTTCTTTCTTTGCTAGGCTCTCCTTGTGTATCAACTCCACATGAACATATTTTTTTTCTTTATTGTTACTATACCACTCCTTCCCTTCCTCCTCTAGGAACCATTTTATTCGGAACATGCGGCGAGGTATTTGCAGCGAGGAGGATTCTCCTTGCTCTTTTCGTCCCCTTTTTTGGACTTTTTGTGAAGTAGTTGCTTTTTCTTTTCCTTGTCTTGCTTTTGGTGCCATTGTACCTGAGATTAAAATAATAGTCATGTTAGCTTCATCTCGGTGGATACAATCAACAAACAAGTAGTAGTAGCACCACCCCACACTTAATTTGTTGGCAAGAACTAGTGAAGTGAATGATGTCGATTACTCAGACTTCATCGATATACGTTTAGGTGTTATATTCCAACAATATAATCCGTGCATTCATACTTTTCTTGTCATCTTAACTATCCTTTTTGATTCTATTACATGAAATCTTGGCAATACTTTCATGTTTGGATTGATGTATCTTTTGAGTAAGACTACTACATAGAGATTGAATCAAGTTATAGCATTTAGAAATAATCACAACATAGTATGTTTGTAGTCAACCATGATTCATATTTCGATGAACAAGTCATTCCAACATGTAAGCTTTCTAGTTACAAGATTATGCAATTTTCTTGACCATGTCAGTTCCGCAAAAGTATGACAGTGTATCACAATCAAATACAAGTTGGAAACAAGTCAATAGCATCCTTACGTATTCTTTCACTCACTTAGTTGTATCTCAACCAATCAACCACATTTAAATCACCAACACTACTTCAAGATTTTACAATTCATTATAGGAGTAGTAGTGTAGTAGTTGTGGAATATAAAAGAAGAACAAAGAAGTACTTACTTGGTTGATGTCCTCGAAAGATGTTCTTTCAAAGTTAAAAGAGCAAAAGGAAAATTTTTGAGAGAATTTGGAGAGGTAGGCGACGCTTTAGGTTGGATTTGCAATGTGTTTTTGTTTTAAGACTAAGGTTCTATTTATAGGACAAGCTTGGGTTGGGTTTTGACCCATTTGAAATCGGGTTTGGAGGCCAAAAGTGAGCATAGGCGGCGCCTAATGCTTTGCCTATGCTTGGCATAGGCGGCGCCTTTTGCAAAGCCTAGTTGAGCATAGGCGGCGCCTATGCCATGGCATTGTAGAATCTGAGAGCTTAGGCCATAGCATAGGCCTTGCCTTGTTCGTGGCCTAGATTTACATAGGCCTTGCCTTGTTCTTTGCCTGTATTTTCATAGGCAATGCCTAACCCATAGCCTTTTGCTTCTTCATTCCTAACTTACCACCTTCAACATGCAATACTTCCAAATCAAAATTTGAAACCAATCTCCTCTTTTACAACTCTTGCACCTATATTTACTCAAAAACAACAAAAATGATTAGAACGATGGGTTGCCTCCCATCAAGCGCCTTAGTTTTGGTCGTGGATCGACAGAATCCTAGAAAAACACAACAATTAAATAAAAACGATGGGTTGCCTCCCACCAAGCGCTTGATTTATTGTCGCGGCACGACATAACTATCTCTATTACTTAGACTTCATTGAGATAGATGGTGGATCGTTTTTTGAATGTATTCAGACGACAATGAGGCTTACTTATAGGCATGCAATATTATTCGAGATGACCCTTGTGCATACATATCGCAGGAGGGATACCAATTATATCATCAATAGTCTAACCCATAGCTCTCCTGTATCTCTTCAGAGCAGAAATGAGAGCCTCTACGTGCTATTCACTTAAATCATCCGTCACACTCACCGGAAGTGTATTTCCACTTCCCAAGCATGCATACCTTAGATAATTGGGGAGATCTTTTGATTCTAGCATTGGGGGCTCTTCAATGGAAGTCTTCACTATTGGTGACGGTTGATTCTTAAGATCAAGGTCCGACTGTTTAGGAGTATGAGAATAGGACCCTATTTCTGTTAGAGCACACATAGTTTCTTTATAATCTTTATCGTCCTCATGCTCAACATTCAGCAGTGCGGCAGACAATGGCTCAACAGTGATCTGTTTCTCTACAGATAATGCTTTCTTATCCTCATAATGAACATCAGCTACAGAGAATACATTCATATCGCTGGGCTGCTTCATTACTTTGTATATATCAAAGCGGACCACTTCGTCATTCTACCAAAATAAAAGCTCATTAGCTCTCATGTCAATAAGCACACTTTCTGTTGCAAGGAAAGGACGTCCCAAGATTATGGGAACTTCAGAATCCATCTCACAATCCAAAATCACAAAGTCTGTAGGAAAAATGAAGGTAGACACCTTTACCAACACATCATTCAAGATACCCACAGGTCGTTTTACCGACCTATCTGCCATCACGAGCTGCATATTGGTTGGTGTAGGGTCGCCCAACCCCAACTTTCTGTAGACAGATAGTGGTATCAAATTGATGTTAGCTACCAAATCGCATAATTCCTTGGCAAAATTTAAAGATCCGATAGTGTAAGGAATAGTGAAGGAACCGAGATCGGCCTTCTTCTGAACTAGTGATCTGGAAGCGATTGCACTATAATGATGAATATTATCTGCCGGCTCATAGATTGTTGCTTGCTTCTTTGTTAAAAGATCCTTCATAAATTTTGCATACCCAGGCATTTGCTCTAGCGTCTCTACCAAAGAAACATTAATGGTCATCTGCTTCAACATAGTCATGAATTTGCTGAACCTGGTATCATCAGCTTTCTTCTTTAGTCTCTGCGGAAAAGGTGGTGGTGGAAGGGGAATTATTTTTTCTACCACTTCCTTTCTATCTTGCTTCAGGTTGGCGATCTTTTCAGGCTGTGGATGTTGAGGGGTGACGTCACTTGCTTGCCTTTGGATAAAGTTTCCAGCACCTTACCACTCCTGGTAGTAATGGCCATGCATGATCCGTCGATTCTTGGATTTTGCACAGTGTCGCTAGGTAGGGTGCCGGCTTTTCTTTGATTAAATGCTGCTGAAAGTTGACTCAATGGTTGCTCCAGCTGTTTTATTGCAGCGGAATACGAGTCAACCAATTTCTTCATTGAGGACAAATCATTTATTACCTCAGTTACTCCTGTGCTGGTTGCCTCTACTCCTTTCAGTAACTTAGCCATCATATCTTCCATGGACATATTTCCAGAACCAGATGCAGCGGCATCACATCTTCCAAGAGGAACATACAAACCACTCCTGCTAGTCTTATCCTTCCAACTACCTTGATCACGGTCCTTGTTTCCAGATTTATCATAGTAGCTCCGACCTTAGTTTCCTTGGGCATTGCCTCGGAAACCCCCTGATTGTTCAAGTAGTTGGCTTCTTCCTCGGAATTGGATTCTTCTATTCCTTTTGTCGCAACATCTTTGACTTTTTCGGTCTTTCCTGATAATAGATGCTTTGTAAGAAGATCTATTTGTGTTTTCATGTGCGCCATATCTTGATCACGTTCTTCCTCTCTTCTCCTTTGTTCTGCAGTCATGCCAATAGATACAGTGGGGCTTGCTACCTCAGAATCCCTGGTATGCCAAGATCTACTTTGCTTTGTCATCCGGTCTAGCATATCGCTTACCTGAACAAAGGTGAGGTCCATAAATGATCCTCCAGCCACATTATCCACCACTGGTTTAGTTACCGAATTCAAGGATCCGTATAGTATCTCCATCAAGTGGACATTGGTCATATGATGGTTTGGGCACCTCATAAGCTTATTCTTGAATCTCTCCCATGTTTCGTGGAGAGCTTCAGTTGGAAGCTGTCGGAAGTTGCTGATTTTATCTCTCAACTGTGCTCTCTTGGATGGCAGTAAGAATCTTTATAGAAAAGCGTCTTTCAATTGCCTCTAATTTGTTATAGAATCAGGAGTCAGCCCATTCAACCATAGAGTTGCCTCCCCAGATAGAGACAATGGAAATAAGTGCAGCCGAATTGCATTCTGTCCAACGCCTGGATTGTCGAATGACTTACATGTAGAGATAAAGTTGACCAGATGCATATTCGGATCATCACCGACAAGTCCACCGAATAATCCCTTGAGTTGCAATAACTGAATCATGGTGCTCGTGATGTTGAACTTGGCTCCGGGTGCCAATGGCGATGGGATAATAGCTCCTGTGGCACCGGCTACGTCGAGGTCATCATCATTGTCATCGAACGACATTTGCATAGCTCGGCGTTCAGGCCGAAATCTTGCTTGACGATCCCTTCTGTTTGTCGGTGTCGCCACCTCAGTATTACGCCTAGGGTTTAGTAACTCATCATCACCCAAGTCCTCATCATCAAGATTTGCTGCTCGTCCTGGGTTATCAATATTCTGTTGATGAACTTGAGCAGCGGCCAACGCAGCTGATCTAGCCTGCTCCTGTTGAGCAACCCTTCTGTCAATTTCTCGTTGTGCCTCCATCCTTCCAATAAGTTGTGGTTCAAGATTTATGGGTAATAATGGTTGACCAGAACTTTGAGTACTGGGCATGCACTGAAAAAAACCTTCAGAAAATAAAAACAACAACAAAAAGTAAAGTACGAGAATCTTTGACCAAAGGGTCTAGTAATTATCACAAACTTAGTAGACAACCGTATTCCCCGGCAACAGCGCCAATTTTTGATAACGCTCAAACTATAGCTCTCGTAAGAGTGTAAGTGGTCGTCGTCAAATATAGAACCCAACTGGGTTGGGTGTCGAATCCCACAGGAAATACTTGGTCACTAGGTAAGCAACTGTTAGTAGACTTTTGGCCGAAAATTCTGCAACAACGGGGGGATTTGGTGCGTGCAAATAACGTAAACAAAATAGTAGAGTAAAAACATAAAATAGAAGAGTAAAACAGAGTACTTGGTAGGTTTTAATCAATGAGAATTGAGAGTTAGGGTTATGTCCACCTTATGAGTTATACGTATCTATTGACTATGAGTTATGCGGAATTCAGACATGCATGCGCTTATAGAGAATCGTATTCTATGGTAAATCCAGGCGTCTTTTGACCATCAAGGATTATTTCACTTTAAATCTTTCGATCTAAAAGCGTATCTAATGGTACAAATTCTCCAAGAGGTTAATCCAGTTACGACACTAACTTTTAAACAAGGGTTGGTGCCCTATTTCCTTGACATTCTCTCTTTTTCAGACATGTAACTTTTCTTTCGAACAAGTTAATGCTATACTGGCGTATTCTATACTTTTGCAACCACAAGAATTTATGTTAAGATGAAGAGAAGAATGATATAAGCAGCATACGTATCAAGAATTCACAAACTCATAGCAATAGATAGTATCTCATAAGGCTTCCATAACCCTAACAGAGAAGTTTAGCTATTCATGAGTGCAACGAAAATCACAATAGACATTATCAGCATACCAAGATAAAAATCTCATGCGAAGTATGTTTTGGTAGGGCTTGTGGCGTGAATTCCTTGCAAAATAGCGTTTCTCTTGTTATGAAAATTAAAAGTCGACTAGATGAAGAGAAGGGAAGAAGAATTAATTGAAAGAGAATTGTTTTAATTGTAATAATGCTTGCTGAAAAGTTCAGCATCATAGGGTTTTTATAACACCCATATCCTATTCCTACTAGGCTACTGCGTACTTATCCTAATCCTACTAGGATACTGCATCCTTATCCTAATCCTACTAAGTTACTGCTGATCCCTAAGTCTTTGGAAATGCTGTTTTTGCCCGGGACAAATTTTCCATGCGTCACTTTCAGTCCATAGGCATCAAAACGCTGCTTTTCTTCTTTCGTGATGCTTCCTTTGGCGTCAAGTTATCCATAAAATGCTGAAATCTTCATCATTTATACCTGAAAACTTGGTAATCATGTTTATTAGCTCACTTACCGGAAAAAGGACTGAAAGTGCAGGAATTATATATTTTGTCCTTAAAACTTAGCTAAAATATGGGTAAATTAAGGTGCTTTAGGCATGTAAATATGCCTAACATCAGTAAGAAGAATTATTCTTTAGATGAGAGCTATGAAAAATGCATGGGGTATTGAATTCGTGGTTTATACTAGTACTATGGTGTTCTATGCAGTGCTTTGTGATTTTGAGTTAGGCTTGAACATGGTAAGAGTATGTTGCTCAACTCAGATTTTGACTAGAGTATTTATATGTACCCATGTGAGTATTTAAGGAGAGAGGATAATCCTGAATTGGCTAGATGCATTGCCTAAGGCCTAGTCATTCTATCCTAGCTTTTGTTTCATAGGGCTATGTTCCATGTTACAGAGTTATTGCCACATAAGATTCCTTACTCATATGTCATATCAAGATCATGCCCAAGAATTCATTGCTCCCGAATGTTATAAGAACTTCTTAGAAAGAGTGTTGAAGAAATACTCCAGTTGAGTATAAACTTTCAGTATAATTCAATCCGTATAGCTAGCAATTCAGTTTAGCAGTAAGATAGGCAAGTTCTTATGGTTTTCCATCTTTCCATCTAGTCTTACTATCCAAAGTTTCATGAATATGGCTATTCCATGAGGTAATTTGTTCGCATACATGTAAGTTACGAATTCAGTTCAGCCCATGCATCATGTTTCAGATTCAACTATTTAGTTATGACTCAGTTCATAAGTGTTTAGTTGTAAGACCCCACAAAATTCCAAGTCTAACTCAGCCCCTTAGAGCATAAAAGGGAGGTCCTAGACCTAGAAATTTCACCTAAGTGTCCATACTTAGAATTATTCTAGCCTTCATAAATTGTCAATCTTATTTCACGATCCTTACGATCTAGAATCCCCATGGATAATATGATAATAGCAATAGCAACCACGTTAACCTTACCAGGATGGTAGTGAAGACTCATGTCATAATCCTTGAGAAGCTCAAGCCATCTCATTTGTCTAAGGTCAATCTCTATCTGAGTAAACACATATTATAGGCTCTTATGAGCAGAAAAGATATCCACATGTACTCCAAACAAATAATGCCACAAGATTTTTAAATGCAAACACCATAGCCAATAATTCCAAGTCATTAGTTAGATAATTCTTCTCAAGTACCTTTAACTGTCTAGAGGCATAAACTATCACCTTGTCATGCTGCATCAGAACACAATCAAGCCCCATACGGGATGCATAAAAATTTACCACAAATCTATACGTACCTTTAGGCAAGGTCAAGACAGGAGCTGAAGTTAGCTTATCCTTCAGCTTTTCAAAACTACTCTCACAAGTATCCAACCATAAGAACTTTACCTTCTTCTTAGTCAACTTAGTCAATGGGCAACTATAGTCAAGAAAATCTCCACAGACCTCCTGTAGTAGCCAGTTAAACCCAAAAAGCTCCGAATATCAGATGGAGTCGTGGGTCCAGGCCACTTTTTCACCACTGTAACTTTTTGGGGATCTACCATAATCCTTTCATAGAAATGAGATGACCCTAAAAATCATAGCATTGAACCAGAATTCATATTTTGAAAATTTGACATACAACAATTGCTCTTTCAAGGTCTATAATACAATGCGAAGGTAATTCATATGATCCACCTCTCTCTTAAAGTACACTAGAATAACATCTATGAAAAGAATGATGAACAAGTCCAGAAATTGATGAAAGACCTTATTCATCACATCTATGAATATAGCTGGGGCATTGGTCAACTGAAAATACATAAACAGAAACCCAAAATGCCCTTCCTAAGTACAGAAGGCAGTCTTAGGGATATCCACATCCTTAATATTAAACTGATGATACCCAGATTGAAAATAAATTTTTGAGAAAAACTTAGCACCCTACAACTGATCAAACAAATCATCTATCCTTGGATGAGGCTACTTATTCTTTATAGTAACCTTATTCACTGCAGGTAAGCAATACACATACAGAGGGAATCATTTTCTTATTCATGAATAAACTAGGTGAACCCCATGGGGACACACTAGGATAGATGAAACCCTCATATAAAAGATCCTTGAAATGCTCTTTAAGCTCCTTCAACAAAGCTGAAGCCACCCTATACAGAGGAATAGAAATTGGACGAGTGTCCAAAACAATATCAATTCCAAACTCAATCTCCCTATTAGGAGGAACACCAGAGAGCTCATTATAGAAGACCTCAAGAAATTCATTCACCACCAAATGAAATGTAAAAACGGATCCTTCGAGTTAGAATTATTAATCCAGACTAAATGATAGAGACACCTCTTGGAGATTAATCTCCAAGATGTATGATACGATATGAACTTCCCCTTAGGATCTAAGGAACCACTTTTCCACTTAATAATCAGTTCATTAGGTAATTTAAAGATAACCTTACTGGTTTGACAGTCTAGAGATGCGTAGCATGAGTACAACTAATCCATCCCTAATATAACATCAAAGTCCACCATATCTAATTTAAACAGATCTACTATTGTTCATTTACTACCAAAATATACCAAACACCATCTATAGACTCTTGTAGCAATCATGGAGTCATCTACTGGGGTAGAAATAGAAAAAAGGTCCAAAATACACTCGGGGTCAAAACCAAAATGCATAGTCACAAAAGAGAGAATGAAGCCCAAATCAAGTAAATAGTACACATCGTGGGAAATAATTTTTAATATACCATTCACGACACCAAGTGATGCCTTGGATTCCTGTCAGGTAGTGAGAGCATACAGATGGTTTTAACTAGTGCTGGAACTATTGGTGCACCCTTTGGTGTCGGAGCTGAAGAAAAGGCAAATGGAACCTTATTTTCCCCTGAAACAACCTTACCAATAGGACAGTTTCTAAGCATATTCCCCAGCTAAATGAAGTTGAATCACCTGTACGTTCTTTTATCACAGAAACTCCGATGCAAATGATCAAAGAATCTATAGAAAGGATATGATGGAGCTTACTAAGCCCCGCCAGTCTGAGATTGGGCACCCTATGCCCTAACGTTTTTGCCACCTTGGAAATGCCTATCACCCAACAACTTTGGGTAGGGAGCACTAGCCATCAAGTAAGACCTAGAATTGCCCCACTTCTTCTTGAGAAACTTTTAGCCATCCCTGCCACTCTATTGTAGGCCACCAGCCTACTCAGAGAACTTAAAATTCTAGCACTACCTCTTCCCTATCTCATCCTGCATAATCTTTTCTTGCTTCACCTATAGATATCTATGTCCTTGATCAACAAGGCATCCTAATTTCCAATATCAAGTCTCGGGATAACCTGAATGTGAACTTCCTCATTCTATCCCTTATGCTAGAAACCATCTCAGGATCATACCAAGATAACTGGTGAAACTTTAAATCATACTCCATGAGGGATAATTTGTCTTGCTTTAGATTAATAAAATCTTCCACATTTGGTTCCCTCAACACCTGAGGAAAAAATAAGTTCAGAAAACCCTTAGAGAAATTCTCCTATAGAGCTGACTCAGCATCGTCACCCCTAGTCTAATCATATTCCTTGTATCATTAGTATGCCACATCCTTCAATTTTTAGGTGAAAAACTCACAGCCCTCTACATTAGTGGCATGCATAACATGGAAGATTTATTCTATCTCATCAAAAAAATCTTAAGGATCCTCCTCCACCTTTACACTAGTAAAGGTCAGAGGTTTTAGTATCATGAACTGGACAAACCTTGTGGCCTCAAAAGATAGAGTTACGGATGCACTATTCTCAGCCTGAAAAGATACTAACTGTTAAAATATGAATAGATTAATGAAACACAGCATTTGTGACATCAGCTTACGGAGCTAGAAGAGGACTGGAGGGAACCTATGGAACTCCAGGAGGGTAATAAAAAATCAGACCCTAGATTGGGTCTAGACCCTATAAGTAGAGTGGGACCCATTAGCATTATCTTCAGGTAGGATACAGAAATATTTGTGAGAATTTTTATTAAGGATTTTAAATTGAGTATAAGGTTTGAGATGGTGCATTGGGTTGTTGAGCTGGACGTGGTTGTGGATCGGTTCACCAGGTTGGTTCACGGGTTTGTCGTGTTGGAGTCATTATCTGTTTTGTTATTATTGTTGCGTTTTCTGACTATTGTATGTTGAAGTTATTTTTACCTTCATTCCTATTGTTACTGTTAAAACCGTATAATGATTAATAAGAAAAATGAGGTGTGTAGGTCGGGTAAAGGAAAGACTGGGTTGGTGGGTTGCTGATTTGGACCTGAGGTGGAATGATCCAATGAGAATTAATTAAAGAGTGGTGTTGTAAAGTGGAGCGGTGTTGTAGATTAGAGCGGTTGTTGACTTGGGCCCCAGTATATCTAATTAAATAAAAGGCGGAGAGGGCAGAAATTAGGTTATTTTGTCAAATAGCCCAAGTTGATTAGGTCTTAATCAATTTTATTTAAATTTCAATCAAATTGAAAATCAATCGACCATTTACATTGAGATTGTGGTCATTTTGATTTTAATTATGATAAAATAAAATTAGGAAGATTGAAACACAATTTGATACAAATTAATAACTGATTTACTTTCGAGCTTCTTGGTTTAATAAAAATAAAACAAATATTTTTTTCCAAATGAGTTATTTATGTTTATCTATTTATTTTTGAAACCAAATTATATTTGGATCAAGATTTTATCCATTTGAATTAATTTTGAAGATAACCCTTGACTAAAATTTAATTTTTTATAAAATAATTATTTAAGTAACAAAATTATATGATTTTGCATATACAAATATGAAAATATATAATTTCTACTTAAAAATATCAAAATTATTGAGATAAATATTTTTTTAAAAAAATTATTAGGATAACATAAATTTTATAATTTATTTAAAATCAAAGAAACTCTTAAATAAACTTAGTCGTGGAAGGCAAAAAATATGTGTCAACAACTTCCCCCTCTCTTTGGGTAGGGTGAATGCAAGTAACCCTGGACAAAGGGAGTTTGGCATTCCTAATTTTGTTCGACCACAAATTTATTTCTCGAAAAAGGTCAATTTTTACAACAGTTTTATGGAGTTATGGTCAATCCCTAGTTACAGGTTTCCTACAAATCTCAAGTTACATCAGAATTCTGGCCACTTTTAGTTCATAACACTTTATTTTAAGCACAATTTTCAGAGAATTTACTAGATATCCCAATTTTTGTATTTTGGTGAATTTGGAAAGTTGGGGAATAAGAGGATTGGGGAAAGGCTGGAACACAGTCAAGTTTTCAACATGGATCCCAGCCTACATATCCTCAAGACTCGAGAAATCAGACTGATTGTAGTTTGACTCGATCTGTATAAATGATAGTCTTTTGTTTTAGACAACCTTTGATTTGATATGAGTGAAAAATACATCGAGTTATGGGAAAGAAACTTGTATGTATCTCAATTATGATTATAGTTCTCTTTTATACCTGCAACTAAGATCTACATGGACATAATTTTCAAAGCTGTAGGAGTGTTTTCAGCCGAATAAGAGGGAAAGTTATCACTGTTGTGAGTTTAGAAATGAATCAAAGGTGAAACTGAAAAAAATCATCCTGAAATTACCCACATTCATTTTTATAGGGTTTGTCATGACTCGAACTAGGGCCTGTACGTGATAGGTATCTCAAGTCTACAAAGGACTAGAGACCACCCCTGTTGCCTAGTCAAACTGAACACAATGCCCAACAAAGAATGAATTCTGAACATTTCAAAAGATAAGATATACAAGTTCAAAGGAATCTAAGATAACTAAATATCCAACAACCAATAACCAAAACCTCCCAAATCCTCAGAAATATCCATAAAGCCTCTAAACAATGTCGAAAGGCAATCTAATGGCATGCCCCCGAATCTGACAATGACAATGATAATGTAAGTGTGAATTTTTCAATTCTATTATATGAAAGGAGACTGATGAAATAACTAAATCTTCCGAGGAATAGAATCTCATCACTTCACCACCAATGTCTGACTAACCGAGTAGGTCAACCTAACATTGCACAGGAAAAGTAAAACTATCTCTAGTGCTTGCATCACATAGGGATACAATGTACGGAGATGGTTAGTGGGTTGAGAACTAGCATGTAACTCAGGGATACAGGTTAAAATAGGAGTAAATAGATAATTACATCACTGATCATGTCCGAGATTTTCAAAAAGACACCTAAAGTTTAACATCGACCTATTACCCCACGATTCTTGTTTATTTCGTTGCAAACACACTATTTTCGCTGAATCTCAGTCACAACAAAGTGAGTGAAGACACGCGCCAATCAGGTACTGCCACATGTCAACTACGTTCAATTATATATTTTTTTAATAAAATTTTTCTTTTTATTTAATTTAACACCCCACCCACCCCCTGTTCCCCCACCCCATCCAGCACTTCTCCCCCCATGTCAGCAGCTCCCCTCAACCCCTACCTCCATTCAGCACCCCCACCCCTATTAGCATCTCTCTCCTAACCCCTCAACCCCCTCCCACAATCCATCAGCATGTATTCTCGTTCTTTTTTTTGGTTTGAATCATTTTAAAAAATAGTTTTATGATAAAATCGAAAGTTTTATGATTGAATTGAGTTTCAAAGATAGTTAAATGATATGATTTAACTGAAAAATGGATTCTTAATGATATAATTTAAAAAAAAGTTTCAATGGACGAGCTTTAATGGTGACATTGTGTTGAAGAGCTTAAATGGTGTTGAAGAAGACATTGTGTTGAAGAACAAATGGTGGGTAGTTAAATGATATGATTTAATTGTAAAATGCATCTTTAATGAATGACTTTTTTTATTAAAAAAATCATCAATGGAAGCTTTAATGAGGAATTGAGTTGAACAAGAAAGAGTGGGTGGGTTGGGGGGCGGAGAGGGGTAGGAATAATTTTATCAAATAAATAAATATTATTTTTTTTAAAGTATAAATTATATATCAAATATTTTATACGTGAAAGATTTTGATTGGTCAAAAAAGTCAAATTCGAGCCCTTTCACGCGCCTATGGCGCGTGTATACACGCAGAGGGTGAAAATGGTGTGTTTGCAATGGATTAAGTAAGAATCGTGGGGTAATAGATCGAGTTCAAAGTTTAGGTGTCTTTTTGAAAATCTTGGCCGACATCAGTGGGGTAATTATGTATTTACTCATAAAATAGTCATGATCCACAATTCTAAATCATTCAAAACCAAAGCACATATATATATATATATATATATATATATATAATTATGTCATGTCAGGACAGGATAGGGAACAAGGCTTATAAACTTTATCATGGACTTTATAGCTCAACCGTCACAAAGAGGCACTCACAGGCTATAATGGTTCAGGTCTTCCTACTGAAAAGGCCCCAGTGAGTGTTAGTCGCATGAACTAGAGGTATCAAGGAAGATCGGGGAATGCCCCAACCTTACGTCAGTCCAAGAAGAAAATATATAAATAGTGTGAACCATGTACAAAGGTCATCAAGACCAAACCTCACGTCGAAAAATGTGAATTTCCAGTACAAGTCATCTAAAACCCACACCTTCATGGATTCACTACTAACTCCTATTAAGCCCAATTTAAAGCATTTTTCACATAACCCATTTATTAATCAATGAACCAATCGTTAAGCCATACCACGAGTATCGTCATATGTTTACACTTGCAAGCTTATCTCTATGCCATTGCAATCACATTAACTTGGGGGAGTTCCTTGAACCCCTTTAATCATTACATCAAATCATAGACAACAAGACCTTCAAGACCATGTTCATTGTTTTACTTTTTATGCAATTAGATAACATAGGTAAGTAAGTCAAACCAAGTTACAATTTTACAACTCAAGTCCATTTACACAAGTCAGTTAAGGGAAGACAACTATTCAAACAAATTCAAAATTTAAAAAAACCAAATCTGGGGAAATCATGGACCCTTAGTTCATTCACCATTTCCATGCACCCCACAAGTTCAAAAACATTAATAAAGCACAAACAATGCATAATACATCATGGAAAAACAATCTAAGAATTAATCATGACAAAACCCTTAACCACATCAAAACCCACAGTCAAAACCATCCAGTTTAACCATATAAATACATGTTTTTCATAAAGTAATAATTGGGGAAGAGTAACATGCCTGAAATACCAAATTTTATGGAGAGAAATCAACCCTTGAGACCTTAAAGGACCAAATTCTTGAGAACACTAAGTATCTTGAACTTGGAGTGTTTTGAGGGAAGAGAGTGTTTTTATTGTGTTATAAATGAGAAAAATAACCTCCCTTGAGTGCTTTATAGGTGTGGGATGAAGGTAAGGGAAAAGGAGAATTGAGCAGAATGCCCTTAATGATAAGACTAAAAATTGACTGCCCAGTCACTACGAGTGACCTTATGACTCGTAAGGTTCTACATATAGTTTAGAAAATGTCGATGATCACCAATACTGACTTGGCTACGATTCGTACCATATAAATCGTACTCTATCATTATGAATCGCATGGTCCAATCATTGTCAACTGCATAAACAATTGAGAATCACATTGGTTAGGCTATGGAAGATACCAGACAACTTATTTTAAGTCTTTATGAATCGCATCCCCTAGCCATAGTCATATTAGAAACTCTAGGACAACACAATGTCCAGGCTACGATTGGGTCCTAAAGATCCGTCAAGAATCCCTACGACTCGCAGGGTGAATCGTAGTGAGGACAATGAGCATAAAATTGTAGAAATTTTCAAGGACCAAGAATTTTGAAGTGTTAAATACTCCCTCTCTCCCCTCTTCTGATCATTCACCCTTGAATGATAGGACAAGGCATTTATTAGAATGATTTGACTCCAAATATAACCACACATACCTTTAACAAATATTGAAAACAAAGATGTAAAGGATGTCCTAATTTCCTTTAACAAAGTCAGATAACAAAGATGCTAAGGAAAATACATACCTCAAGCACGATTATCCGTAGTGGGAAACAAGAATGGGTACTTGGACTTTATGTCCTATTCAGCTTTACAAGTAGATTTTTCATGCTTTTGTTTCCTCTATAAAACATTTACCGATTCCACGTTCTTTGCTCGCAACCGACGGACTTGCCAATCCAAAAGCTGAATCGAGACCTCCTCATAAGATAAAGAATCTGAGACACCCATACTTTCTAATGGAACAACTAATGAAGAATCACCTACACACTTCTTCAACATTAATATTTGGAAAACCAGATAAATGGAACCCATACTTGAAGGAAAATCTAACACATAAGCCATAGTGCCCACTCGTCTCAGAATATAATATGGACCCATATAATAAGGACTGAGCTTCCCCTTCTTTCCAAACCGCATCATTCTATTATGGGAGACACCTGAAAGAACTCTAAATCACCCTAATCAAACTCCAAATCCATTTTTCTTACATACACCTAGGACTTTTGGTGACTTTAGGTAGTCTTAAGGCTATTCTGAATCACCTTCACCTTCTCTATAGCTTAGTGAACCAAGTCGGGACCATACAATCTATCCTCGGCAATATCAAACCACCCAATATGAGACCTATATCTCCTACCATACAAAGCTTCTAATGGAGCCAACTCAATGCTAGAATGGTAGTTATTATTATAAGAAAACTCTATAAGAGGCAAATGGTCAACCTAACTAACACCAATATCAATCACACAAGACCTTATCACATCCGCTGAAGTATGTACCATCCTCTTCACTTGTCTATCCATCTGAGGGTAGAAATCGGTGCTAAGGTAGGGTCTATGACCTATTTCTCCTTCCCCTTACCACCAAGAGTTGACTTCACTATATTTTGTACAAATACACCACCATCCTCAGAGTATAAGAGAAGAACTCTAAGATTATCTAAATGGTCAATATCTTTTACTAAACCACTATTTTCCTCATCAACATGAGACAAGCTTACCATAAAGAACCTGCTAAGAGCATCAGTAACCATGTTAGCCTTACCTGGATAATAATAAAGACTCATATGATAGTCCTTGAGAAACTCAAGTCATCTTTTTTGTATGAGATTTAACTACATTTGAGTAAGCACATATTGCAAACTCTTATGGTCTGAGAAGATGTCAGCATGAACCCCATAAAAAGAGTGTCATCATATCTTTAGAGTGAAAACCACAACTAATAATTCCAAATCAAGAATCGTATAGTTCTTCTCGGGCATCTTTAAATTCCTAGAAGAGTAAGAAACCACCTTACCAGGATGCATCAACATACAACCCAGTCCCACCTGGGATGCATCACAACAAACAACAAAACCATCGGTACCCTCAGCCAGGGTCAAAACTAGAGCCGATGTTAACTTATCTTTTAACTTCTCAAAACTACTTTTATAAGCATCAGACCATTAGAACTTTACCTTTTTCATAGTCATCTTGGTCAATGGGGCCACAATGGAAGAGAAACATTCCATAAACCTTCTATACTAATCAGCTAAATGCAAGAAGCTTCAAATATTAGTTGGTTTCATAGGTCTATGCCACTTCTTAACCACCGTAACTTTCTGTGGATCATCTATGATCCCTTCACTAGACATAACATAACCCAGATAGGTCACAGTATTTAAAAAGAACTCACATTTAGGGAACTTTGCGTACAACTGTTGATCTTTTAAGGTTTGCAACACAAGGCGAAGGTAATCGGTATGATTCTCCATACTATTAAAATACACTAAAATATCATCAATAAATACAATTATGAACAAATCCACTAATGAATAGAATACCAGATTCATAAGATCCATGAATTCCACTGGGGCATTAGTCAAACCAAAGGATATCACCAAAAACTCAAAATGATCATACCGGGTTTGGAAAGCTGTCTTAGTCATATCTACTTCCATAATATTCAACTAATGATACCTAGATCAAATATCAATCATAGAAAAGTACTTAACTCCCTGAAGCTATTCAAATAGATTATGAATCCTAGGAAAAGGGTAGTTATTCTATAAGGTCATCCAATTCAAATGGCGTAATCTATACATTTACGAAGGGACCTATCCTTCTTATGCACTAATAGAATTGACGCACTCTACGAAAAATGCTAGGGTGGATAAAACTCTTATCTAGTATATCCTTTAATAACCTTCAACTCAACTGAAGCCATTTTGTAGGGAAGAATAGAGATAGGATAAGTGTCTGATAGAAGATCAATCCCAAAATAAATTTTACTATCAAGAGGAACAAAGGGAAGATCATTAGGAAATACCTCAGGAAAATCACAAACCATAAGGACAGATTGCAAGGAAGGACCTTCGTATCTAGAATCCTTAACATGCACTAAATGGTAAAGACACCCCTTGGTAACCAATTTTTGGGATCCAAGATAAGAAATAAACATTCTATTAGTCACTAGGGAAATACCTTTCCACTAAGCTACTGACTCATTCGAGATTTAGAAACTGACCCTTTGGTTCCAACAATAATGACATGTATATCATGAATGCAACCAATCCATCACTAGAATCACATCAAAGTCTAACATGTCAAATTCAATCAGGTTCACTAATATCTCTCTACAACAAATAGATACCACACAACCCTTATATAATATTCTAGACACAATTGAGTCACCCACCTAGGTAGACATAGAAAAAGAATTAGGAATACACTCAGGATAAAAAAACAAAATAAATAGCCATATAAGGGGTCACATGAGAGTGAGTGGGCTCAAGATCAAGTAGACAATATACATCGTAAGAGAAAAACTTTAGCATACCAGTAACAACATTAGGAGACACCTAAGAATCCAGACGAGTGGAAAGAATATACAGATGCTTCCGACTAGCTTCAGAGCCAAAAGTAGCTCCCTTTTGTTAGGAAACAGAAGAAGCAACAACCGAACTTTATTATCCTCCATAGCAACATCGCCTAAAAAATAGTTCTTATAGATGTGGCTAGGCTGACCACATTTAAAATACTTATTCTTTCCCTCATCATAAAATTCATAATGCACCTGCCTACAAAAATGACAAAGGGGTAGGATGGAGCCAACTGAGCCTTGTTGGCTTGAGATTAGGCACCCTGTGCCTTGAATCCACAATTTCTCTGAAAGCGGCAATCACCTGATGACTTGGGAAATGGAGAACTAGCCATAAAATATGAACCAAAAGTCACCCAGTTCTTGTTACACCACTACCTGCTATTCTTGAATAAAACATGGTTGAATTAGAAGGGATTTTATCAATAGACTTTTAAGGGTGTTTTAGGAGGATTCAAATTTTGAGACTTATATGACTAATAACGTTCAAAGACTTTGAAATAGAATAATGGACTAGCCTTGTTTAATGGCAAACATATGTTATTTAAACAAACAAATCAAGAAAATATAGATAAAGAAAAATAATGAAACATGTTCGTATATAATAATTTTTAAACATGTCCAAGCATACATGGGACTTTTCAGGCCAAAGGTAAGACTAGATTTTGAAGGTTATACCTGTCATTTGTAAGACATTTCATTGCTCCCAAAAATATATTATACAAATTTAATGAATAAATCAAATGAAAAAACCAAATAAGAGAAAAGGGAAATAAATAATACTAGTCCCACAGAGGGGTGCAAATCTAAACTAAACCTCTTTGAGGTCCTGTGATCTTAAACTTTTTGAAATTTCTGAATAACTTTTGGATGAAGATCTTTTATAGATTACATTAAAAGAATATATCTAAATAAAATCCTTAAACCAAAGGAATAATGGTTCGTACAGTCTGAAATTATATCCTTCAATTTAAACGTGTAAAGGATCGTCATTTGATTTGACTCGTGGTTAATAGATGCAAGGTAGGTTTTGTAATAGGATTAATACCCCCACAATTTTTTAATGAGTTTTTCTTGATGTTAAGAATCAATAAAACCTTTTGGGGAATCCTCATCCAAAGATAATATTATACACTTACGTATTCCCATAATATCAAGTCAAGCATCTAATTCAAACCTTAGAAAACAACACTCAAGCCTAAAACAATATGTTAACAACTTGAAATAAGAAGCAATTAAGTCAAAAAAAAATGAACTAAGATTTGTAGAAACAAACATTCCAGCTAAAGTACTAGTATAAAAGCTAAAATCAAAAGTGTAAACCAAAATAGTATACTAAAATAAAAAAGGACACTAAAGAAAATCGTAGGCTAGACACAACAAATGCTAGTTCGAAACAAAGAGAATCGGTAAATTCATTTTTTAATCATTGCAATACATATCACACAAAAAATTCTATAGCCTTCAAGGCTTATACAATAAATAATTCCGCCATTACTATGACTTTTCACGACCCAAGAATACCCCCTAGTCGTAACATAATGCTTGAAATCATAATTGATCTCAAACTAACCCATGAAATGACATACTTCTTGAGTAATTGATTTAAATTTTATAAAAAACTAGATTTAATAGGTGAAAACATAATCATGAGAAAGTCTGAATTAATGTAATACTGATAAAGTTTACAATATGATAAAACAAAAGAAAGAACTTGAATTACATGAACAACTCTGACTAACCATCTATGAAGCCTCTGCTGTACTAACTATATGTAACGCCCCATAAAATTCATGCATGTATTAGACTGTAATTTCTGAGCTTTAGACTTAAGTTTTAAAATTTTTCTAAGTGTTGAAATGACTTAGACTCATTCTTAGATGGCAACCTTCGAGATACAACTTCTCGACCTTCCCGACCTTCATTTTTAGATTTTCAAGTTGTGTTACAATCGTGCAATCTCATAGTACACCTCGGATAAGTTTTGGAATTTTTCAGAATGCATAAGGCTGCGTTTGGATTTCAAAACAGTAGCAAAACGCATAGCCTATTGCCCAGTTTTTTCAGAATTTCAGGGTCAACTTCAAATGATCATAACTCCATGTATATAATGAACTGTGTGAGATATAATATAACAAACGAAAGATCTTTGAGTCCTCTTTCAAATGAAGTTGGTTTCAGCCAATTTGAATACATGAGTAAAAATTTATAATCGATTTACTCCAGCCTATCAAAATGTCAACTGAGGGACAGATTTGACCTTAATTGTTCCTTAGGGGTATTTTGGTCATCATCCACCCCTATATATACCACCAACACGGGATTTAATCCCTCAAACACCATAATACAAATGCTTTCCTCAAAATTGCTCAAGAATTCTCCTTAGGGTTTCAAAATAAAAACTCAAATAGTTCAAGATTCGACCGTAAGTTTTCAAAGATAATTACATATTTAGAATCACCAATCCGCAAGCTTCAAGAAACATCTATTATCCTTGGAAATAGAGGTACGCGGGATTTTCCCTAAAATCTCATGGGCATAGAAATCATGTTTTAAGTATCGGGTTTTCGAATTCATGTGCATACTCATGTTTTAGAAGCTTTAATGATATTGTTTTGGCCTTTTGGCTTTCCCCCAAAGTGGTTTGAAAATTATATGTATATGTATATATGTGTTTGTCCTAAAATATGAATTTAAAGCATGATTTTCATGGAACCCCTTTTTTAATGTAAATTTCTCCATGTTTCACGTAATATAAATTGTTTTGAAAGACATCTTGAAGAAAAGAAATTATGATATGAAGTGCTTTGACTTTTGCTATGTTTGGAATACGATTCTTGAACACGAAAGAGAGGGTTGTGAATGTTTAATATGCATGTAATGAAAGAATGCATGGTTTGGCCAAAATGCCCATGACCACCATATGTTTGATGAAATTTCTGCATGAATTGAACTTTAAGTTCGGAATATGAAATCCTTTACATCAGTTGCATGTTTTGGGTGGTCTAAACTATGTTTTGAATGAAAGATTTTGCTTAGTACCTTATGGCTCAGAAAAATCATGACTTGAAAGGTCTTGGTATGATGATACCAATTCAGACTAATGCCATATCAGACTCAGACTAACAGACATTTTAGACTTTTATGATTTAGAAATTTCAGAATGATGCATGTTCAGAAAAGGTTAAAAATGGACATACAGAGATGTTAGGTGGTTCCCCAAAGAGGGCTTGAGTTCAAGCGACTCATTGCCTAAAACCGTGGTTTGCCGACCTAGGTATATTATTATGCGCTGACTTAAATGTCCTATGGCGTATCAGACTTAGAGACTCCAACCCTTGCGGCACACTTGGGTTGGGGGCTTCCCCGTCGAGTCAATGGCGGATTCCATACAGCCCGTGGAATATCAGACTTGTAGGGGAATACCACCTAACTTAGAAGTAAAACACAAATCATGATTTGAAATGAGCAAACAGGTTGCATGTTTTCAGAAAGTGCCCATGTATTTTTCAGAAATAGTTTTATACAGGATGTCTTGATGAAAAATTGCTTTCACTTATATATATATGTATGTATGTTCCATTATACTATTTTTGGATTTCTTCGCGTGCTAGTACTTTTTTGCTGACCCCCCCTTCTTCCAGGTTCTGAGGTACAGTATAGGGGTCTAGCTACTCAGTAGATATTCTCGGGTTTGCAGACTTGATCTCATAGTGGTGAGCCTTCTATTATTCGGAAGGCCTAATTATGTCAGACATTATCTTATTTATTATATTTTTGGTTCACTGGGGGCCTTGTCCTAGTTTCTTTTCAGACAGATATTTGTGTTCTTAGTAGAGATTTTTGCAGACTGATGTCAGATAGTATTATTCAGAAATATTGCAGGACGTGACCATGTTTTCCGTACTCAGTTTAAATTCCGCATTTTATTATGATTATAAATATTGTGCATGATAACCAGATAGAGAATGGGTGTTCCGGGCCTTCATGGTTCGGGATGCTCGTCACGGCTAGGGCCTAGGCTCGGGTCGTGACACTATAGATAGTTGGGACATGCCTCCAACTACCACTAATTAATACATATGAATAATCAAAATACAACGCATGAACTGTAATGCACTGGAGTCCCCAAAATAAGGAAACTCATCACCAACTGGTTGAATGTTGAGAATTGTCTGATCCTGGTATGGGGACTACGTATGATACCTATATTATAAAGGAATATATCCACAAATTCATAAATATGGTCAGTTGATTGGAATGTACTAAGTATATGACGGCATACACTAAATTATGGAAATATTTAAAACATGCTTTAAAACTAAGGACGTAAGTTATTTGCTAAAATATGTAATTAAAACATGGTCATACATGAAAACTATAAGTCATAGTGAGATTTATAAATCATGAGCTGAAAATAATTCTATAAGATGGGAAGCGGTAACATAAATATTTTATGCAAATCTCATGTAAATATGGATATGTTGTAAAGTTGTACTAAGGATCATGTATGAATACTGAGAATAAAAACATGAGCATGTAAAATGAATGCAAGACCAAGCATAACTGTGTTCTAAAATAATCTATAAAACTAAGTAGCTGAATAACTAAAATATGTACACTTGGTCATGCAACAAAAACCAACATATTTTGAATACTGAACTAAACTAAAATTTTGGGAGCTATCATGTAATCGAAATGCTCCATCTGAGCTAATCGGTATTCGACCTGTAACCCTAGTTGAAAGGGTGTCAGTACCTTACCATGGGGACAAATACTGGCTAACAGTGTAGATCCACAAGGTTGATGTCCCATAGGACTAGGGAGTCACCCTTTACTAGCAGGTGCCCTTAAAAAGAGTGTTAGCCTTCTACTGGCAAGAAGGCCTCTCAAAACCTACGTTTGCTACATAGTTCTAGATCTGAGGGAATACCACTAAAGGTCACACCATTTACTGGCAGGTGATCCCTCATCACTGGGTTTGCTTGGTGCTAAATCTTACTCTAAACTGAGAGACACTGAAATACTAAATGGTATGTGCATTGAAGATGATAACTTTAGGTCATGGTCTTTTGAAAATATCAGTGCATATAGAGTCTGAAGTAATCATAAACATGTAAATTGATAGTGCTCGACATGATCATAAAAAACTGAGTCAAATAATAAAATCATGGGTTGACTAACTCATTACTTAAAAAGTCTATAACATAAGTAAACATGTTGATATAGGGTGTTCATAACGCGCCAGCACTGAATAATTATAGAATTCAATAACAATATTTAAAATAGTGACATAAGGTCATAATTCAAAGATACTAAACATGAAATATTTTAATAGTCTGATGAATTTTATAAATGTAAACATAGGAATGAGTTAACCTTGGGAAAATATCATGTTTATACAGTTTAAATTATAATTTAAGAATTTGACTTGATATTGACTGAACATGGCATGGGGTTTTGGAACTTCTAGCGTGTAGGAACATGATTCTCATTAAGTAAAAATATTAGCATAAACTGAATGTAAAACAATGTGGAAACATGGATGAATTTCATAATTTACATTAAGATTGATCATAAATTAGAGTAAAATTCATACTTGAATCAAAAACAGGATTTTTTTTGGGTTCAATGGGTAAAAAGGACCTATTAATGAATACCCCACATACCTAAATTTCTTATTTTCTTGATTTCTTGATGAAATCTTAAAATTAGAACTTGAATTCTTGAGTTCTTGGGGAAGAAATCTTGATTTTTTTTGTTCTTGAGAAGAAATCCTAATTTCTTTTCTCTTGAGAATGGAGAGAATAGAAAATGTTAAAAACTGACTAATAATGTGAAACTATAGTGTATAGGGTGATTAAAGTCGTGGGGGTAGGGTTTGAGGTAAAAAAAGGCCAAAATACCTCTAGGGAAACTAAATAAAATTGCACAATTTTTCAGTTGATAACTTATCAAATGGTTGATGACTTATAAACTTAGTCATCAACACATAGATAGACTTGATCATGTACTGATTAAAGTTGATGATGAGGGTTTATAGTTCATCACTTAGTTGACGACATCTCACCTTAATTCATCACCTTGTAATTTGATCAGTTAAGGCTGACGATGAGATTAATAGCTCGTCACTTAGTTGACAGCTTATCACTTTAAGTTTTCACCTTGTAGTAGGATTTGGTAATATTCTATTTAAGGCCGACAAAAAGGTTGATAGCTTTCCACTTAGTTTATGGCTTATCACCTCAAGTCGTCACCTTGTTGACAGACAAATAATTTGAAGTAAAATGAGCATAACTTTGTACTCCAATATCCAATTATAGTGAAGCTAGATGTTTTGGAAAGAAAAATAGAAGATCTTTCGTTTGATATATAGTAGGACACCTGAATCATTTTATTCTAGTAGATACACATATTTAAATTTGACCCTTGTAAAATCAGATACTAAAACTCAATCGATACAAGTGATCTTAACTCGAATTTGTTCTAAATGTTTCCTATGAATATTTTTTACCTCGATAGCACTTCACACACTTGGAAAATGATCATAAAACATATATTCATTTTCATATCTTTGGATTAGAATTTACACACGTAGGAACAATAGTTCAAACTTTAGCTAAAAAATGTAGGGTGTTACACGACTGCAGATGAAAATTGCTATTAGAATGGAGAAGGAGGAGGAGGAGGAAAAGAATAAGAAAAAGAAGAAAATCTAGTGTATAAATTAGAAATATATGTTTACCATTTCTGGCGCAGAAGATGGGGATTTTGAGATTGTTGAATTATCTTCATACCATCGAAACTTGAAATTAATTTTTCTAGTCAGAATTCTAAGCCCAACGGTCTTACAAGAATTCGGCTCGAGAATTTTTTATTTTTATAAAATTTCTTTCAATTAAGGCTCTCAGATTATTTTTAATCTTCATGTCTTCCAACTTTCTACTTTTCTCCCAAAATAGTGGGTATTTATAAAACAAATAAGCGGTCAATTTCAAGTATCCACTGATGTGGGATATGGAAAGTTCAAGGGTGTTTTGGGAATTTTCATTGAGTATTTAAAATAGAGGTTAAGGTTTAAGATGGTATGTCGGGTTGCTGAACTAGATGTGATTGTGGGTCAATTCATGGGTTCACTAGATTAGTTTATGGGTTCATCAAGTTAGAGTCGTTGTTTGTTGTGTTGTTGTTGCTTGCGTAGTTATAGTTGTTAACAGCTGTACATTTAAGTTGTTGTTAACATCATTCCTATTGTTGGTGTTAAATCAGGGTAAAGGGAAATGAGAAATATGAGGTATATGGGTAGATTAAAGGAAAGGTTGTGTTTGTGGGTTGCTGATGTGGGTGTGAGGTAGAATGCCCCGATGGGATTTAATTAATGAGTAGTGTTTTGGGTTGGAGCGG
Organism: Capsicum baccatum var. pendulum; assembly: GCA_030864225.1. Lineage (NCBI taxonomy): Eukaryota > Viridiplantae > Streptophyta > Magnoliopsida > Solanales > Solanaceae > Capsicum > Capsicum baccatum. Next base: position 87,478,364 of record CM061558.1, on the reverse strand, counting down.
TTGTTAACTTGGGACTGGGTATATCTAATTAATTTAAAGGTAGTGAGTGTAGAAATTAGGATATTTTGTAATATAGACCAAATTGAATAGGACTTAATCTATTTTATATAAATTTTACTCAAATCAAAAAACATTTGTCCATTTGCATTGCGATTGTGGTCATTTTAATTTCAATTATGAACAAATAAAATTGTCTAGAATTGAAACACAATTCAATATGAATTAACAGTGCATTTACTTTCGAGCTTCTTGGTTTAATAAAAATTGAACAAATATTTTTTAAAATGAATTGTTTATTTTTATTTATTTATTTTTCAAAATACAATAATATTTAAATCAAGATTTTATCCAATCGAGTTAAATTTTCACTATAACCCTTGATTAAAATTCAATTTTCCATGAAATTATTATTTAATTAAAAAATAATAACGTCCCGAATTTGCACCCCGAATGGCACATGATGCTTACGACCCTGAAGGACCATAATCTAACCCATGAATGGTACCTATTGTGAGAACTGAACAATAATAGTGAAATAATGCAAAAAAAGGCTTATATGCCATAAGGTTCATAATCTGAATACTGATAATGAATAACAACTGTAATAATATCTGAAAAACTAAACACTTTCTGAACTAGTCTAGTCTGAAAAGCCTCTAACTGAACTGTATGAATGTGGAGTTGATGGGACAAACCCCCAACTAAATCTGAATACTAAAATACTGAAGGTACTGTAATACTAAAATAAAAGCATATCCTCGATAGATGAAGACTCACTACTAAATCTGGGACTGCTGACTGAATTTGTCTAAGAACAGTCAGGAACCTGAGCGTCCAAACCTATGATATGAGACATCGTAGTACAAAGATAAAGTATGCATCAGTACATAGAATGTACTGGTATGCTAGATGAGGTAAAACTGAATGCAAGGGTTCATATGCATAAACAATAATTGACTCAGTGATATGGAATAACTGAGTATGAACGCATAGATAACTGTAACTATTGTAAGTACTGAGAATGCAACATTATACATATACATGAATACTGTATTTGATCTTTTACTGAAGCTGAGAACTTATTTCTGATACTGAGTTACTAATATCTGAGATTAATGATAACTGAATTAATGATAAATGGTGAGTCTATCTGACAGTTTTGATTCCGTAGAACTAAACTGAGTTCTATACTGAAGACTGAAACTAAAACTATGGGAAGTAATCATCTAACCGACATGCCCTAAATAAGATAACTGGGGTCCAAACTGTAACCACAGTTTAAGAGTATCAGTACCATGCTACAGGTAAAGACAAGCTACAGAGTTACCCTCGTCTGGCAGGTATTCTAATGAGAATAGTGGTACCCTTAATTGGAAGGTTAAAACACCTCATCAACCCTCAACTAGCAGGTTGATGTCTCAACCTACACTGTCTACGTATTTCTGGAATACAAGGACTTCTTCTAAGGATCACACCCTCTACTGGAAGGTGAGCTCCCATCTTTGGTTTCACTCGATACAGAATCCTACTTCTAATTAAATAGACCGTAGACTGATTACTATACTATACTGGATTTGACTGAACTATTACTGATCGTGTTGACTGACTGAACTGGACTGAGTTCACTGAGTTCTATAACTAAGTACTACTATTTCGTAACATGACTAAAACTATTCTATAACTACTGTAGCTATAGGTAACAGATAGATTATTGGGTATTAGACACCCCCTGGACTCGATAGCATGAAAAGTAAAACATAGCATGATCTTGAAAAGCATAGAAAGGTTCACTTGTTTATAATTCATTCATAGAGATACTTTATCAAACAATTGTAGGGCATAAGCTTGTACATATGCTAGCATGTCATGATTTCACCATTTAATTTGCATGTACATTCCATCAAACATATGGGAGCACAAATTAATGCATATAAGCATGGACAACATGTAACCATTTTAACTTAACACCGAAACTTGCTAATTCAAGGATTATAACATGTGAATTGCATAATTCAATATACATGTTATTTCAATTTCATAAAAGCTACAATTAATCGTGCATTGAAACTCAAATAATGTCATGAACATGAATACAATCCAATTTCAACAATGTAAATCATGAATCAATAATATTGTAGTTTTAAAATGGACTCTTGGACTCTATGGGTGAAAAGAACCCACAGATGGACACCTAACATACTTGAAAAAATTAATTCTTGAAGCTCTTGGTGATTTTCTTGAGGATTGATCTTGATTTCATGAAGATAGGGTTTTTTTTCCCTTTTGAGAGAGAACGATTTATTTCTTAAGTTAGTATTAAAGTAATGAGCAATTAGTGATCTTTTAGGTCTTAATTACGTGTTTAGGCTGACTGGGGTGGGGGAAAAAGACTTTAATGCCCTCAAAGTTAAAACTCGGAACTGACTAAGAATCCTAATTTTGTACGTTAGCACAATGTGGTGAAATTATGCCAACACACTGGAAAGTGGACAACTAGGAACTAGAAGCTTGGTGCGAACCAGTACAATCGCAGTGCCACACTGGATGCGAATTTAACCCTTAGCGTGATGTGCCATGATAGCAAAGTCACACTGTAAAGTTACAATTGGGGAAATAACTGGTGGCGCGACATGGTGGGATTGCAATAGCTCATTGATTTACAAAAATAGATATAACTCTTTGCCCGAGTATCGGATTTGGGAGAATTTTATATTGCTGAAAAGCTGATGCAATTTCCTTCATAATGGGAGGCTCTAAACTAAAAAATATTGAGTATTTTAGAATTTTATATATGAATACTCATGTACTGATAGACTGAGCTCACACATTGAACGTGCATATCTAGTGCATCGAATATATTACTAAAGCAACTAATACGCTGAGTTTTCATGCTGAACATACATATCTTATGCATGAGTACATGGCTGAACTAATTCATGAATGCTTAACTATCATGGAGATGATATGCAATGGTAAGTAATACCAAGCTTATAACTGTACTTGAACATGGAACTGAGCAAATCTAAAGAAGACTATTACCTTAAGCTAAATCTGAATTTGCGGAGAAGGGGTGAGGATACTTGGTCTTCATATTTGTTTCTGCTTCCCAAGTAGCTAACTCAACGAACTGATTCCACCAAATAACTGTGACCAAGGGAACTTCTTTATTCCTCAGTCGGCGAATCTGATGATTGATGATCTGGACTGGAATCTCTTTGAAAGATATATTATTTTGAATGTCTACGCCCTCTAAGGGAGCTATGAATGCTAGATCACTAATGTATTTCTATAGAAAGAAGACGTGGAATACTGGGTGAACTAATGCTAGATCTGAAGGCAACTCAAGCTCGTAAGCTACCTTTCTAAAATGGCTGAGAATTCTTAAGGACAAATATATCGGAGGCTGAGTATTCCTTTCTTATTGAACATCTTCACCCTCTTCATGGGAGAGATTTTCAAGAACACAAATTCATCGATCTCAAATTTGAGATCATGTCTCCATACATCTGTAGACAATTTCTATCGGGTTTGGGCTACCCTAAGCCTTTCTCTGATCAACTGAACCTTCTCTAAGGTATCAAACATGAGATCGAGACCTACTATTATGGCCTCACCTACCTCAAACCAACCAATTGGAGATATATATCTCCTACCATAAATAGCCTCAAATGGAGCCATCGAAATACTAGAATGATAGTTATTATTATATGTGAATTCGATCAAAGGCAAATGGTCATCTCAAATACCCTTAAAATTGATAACGCATGCCCTTAAAATATCTTCTAGAGACTGAATGGTCCTTTCTTCTTAACTATCTGTCTGAGGGTAAAAAGTGGTACTAAGGTAAACTTGGGTACCAAGACCCTTTTTGAATGCTTTCCAGAAGTAAGAGTTAAACTGGGTACCTCTATCTAATATGATGGATATTGGGACTCCATGTAACTTGACCAACTCTCTGATATAGAGTTTGACATAGCCTCGGCTGAATAGGAAGTATGAACTGGAAAGAAGTGCTTTGATTTGGTCATCCTATCTAAAATGACCCAAATAAAATCATGTTGATGACGAGTACAAGGAAAACCTATCATAAAGTCCATGTTCACTTTCTCCCATTTCTATGTGGGAATACTTAACTCCTGCATGGACCCACTAGGCTTTTGGTGCTCAATCCTAACCTGCTGACACATTGAGCACTTGGTTACAAACTCTACAATATTTCTCTTTATCACACTCCACCAATAGATCTCCCACAAATCATGGGAAATCTTAGTGGCCCCTGGATGAATAGCGTAGAATGCACCGTGCGCTTCTACAAGAATTCATTGCCTCAAGTCATCTACACCTAGAACGCATAACCAACCCTGGCAACGCAACACACCATCTACCCCTCAGGAGAAAAGCTCTACTTTTTGATTTCTAACTGACTCTTTCCGCTTAACTAGACTGGGATCTCTACCCTTTTTTTCCTTTACTTTGAAACCAGAGATAATTCTGAACTATTCTTTACCTAGACGCTGCCCTTTACTGAATCGACTAAGCAGACACCTAGTCAGGAAAACTGATGACCTTCCTCAATAACTTCTTCTTATCATTCTCAACATGAGCCAAACTACCCACTGACAACATACTAAGAGAATCTGCAACTATATTATCCTTGGCCGAATTATACAGAATACTCATGTCATACTCTTTTAACAACTCTAACTACCTTCTATAACGCAAGTTCAAATCTTTTTGAGAGAACACATACTATAAGCTTGTATGGTATGTGAACACATCTACATGCACCCTATAAAAATAGTGCCTCCAAATCTTCAAGGCAAATACTACTACTACTAACTCAAGTTTATGGGTAGGGTAATTCTTCTCATGAGGCTTAAGCTGTCTAGAGCCATACGCTGTGACCTTAACTCTCTACATAAGGACACAACCCAAACCTACTCTGTATGTATAACAGTACACAATAAACCTATCTAAACCATCTGGTTGAATCAAAACTGGGGCTGTAGTGAGTTGAGTCTTCAACTCTTGAAAACACTTCTCTCAAGAATCTAACCACTTAAACTTAACTTTATTTTGAGTCAATCTGTACATAGAGGATGAGATTGACAAAAATTTTTCAAAAAAACAATGGTAATAGCTAGTGAAGCCCAAGAAACTCCTGATATCTGATAGAGAAATGGGTCTAGGCCAGTTTCTCACTTATTTGGTCTTTTGAGGATCAACTCTAATGCCATCAACAAAAATGATATGACCAAGGAATGCTACTAAACTTAGCCAAAATTTTCACTTACTAAATTTCTTCAACAACTAATGGGCTCTGAGAGTTTGAAGTACGATTCTAAGGTGATCTGCATGATCATTCTCACTATGGGAACAGACAAGTATGTCATCAATATTAGAAAAGTAACTGGCACCCTGAAGTTGGTCAAATAAGTCATCGATTCTAGGAAGTGGGTATTAATTCTTAACTTTGACTTTGTTCAACTGATGGTAGTCTATACACATTCTGAGAGAATCGTCTTTCTTACGCATGAATAAGACTAGTGTGACCCATGAGGAAATGTTAGCTTAGATGAACCCCTTGTCTAAAAGGTCCTTTAACTATTCTTTCTACTCTTTAAGTTCGGCTGGAGCCATCCTATATGGCAGAATAGAAATTGTCTAAGTATCTGGAAGAAGTTCTATTCACAAGCCGATTTCCCTTTTAGGAGAAAATCCAGGAAGATCTTTGGGAAACACATCTGAGAATTCATTTACTACTGGAACTGACTCAAGATTCGGAGACTCTGTACTAAATTCTTTGACTCTCACAAGATGATAAACACAACCATTGGATATCATTTTTCTAACTCTAAGGTATGAAATCAAATGACCCTTAAGCGTAGTAGTACTACCCCTTCATTCAAGGACTGGTTCATTTGGAAACTAAAAATGAACAATTTTGTTTCTACAATTAAATGTGGAATAGCTTGAATAGAGCCAATCCATGTAGAGAATGATGTAAAAATCCATCATCTTTAACTCTACTATGTTTACTAAAGTGACTTTCTAAGATATCATAACCGGACAATTCCTATATACTCGTCGATCTATGATAGACTAACCCACTGGAGTAGAGACTAACAAAGGTTTTGTTAGGATTTCTGGTTTGACCTTAAAATCGACGACTACATAAGGAGTTATAAAATACAAAGAAGTTCCTGGATATAATAAGGAATAAATATGTAAATGGAAGATTTGCAACGTACCAGTAACCACATCAGGATAACTTTCCTGATCTTTTCTAGATTGAAGCGCATAAATCCTATTTGGGTGTTTCCCACTAGTGGCACTGGAAGTAGCACCCTCCTCATTCGGGCAGCCAAACTGAGATAAGGAATGATTATACTAACCCTAAGAACCTGACTAAGGACAATCTCTGATTCTGTGGCCTGGGTTGCCACACCAAAACAAACATCACTGCCAGCTCTGTAGACACTCTGGTGGTTCTTACCATATTTCTGACAAAGGGGATTTGTTCGATCACTGCTGATACTACCCTATAATTTAGATCCTAGTGCCCTATCTTTGTTACCATTTTTGAATTTCGAGACTGGAGCAGTGGCTAAGGACGGAGCTAGAATTAATAACTTTGGGCAAAATTAGGAATAGTTGCCACTCTCTAACTTAGGCTGAGTAAAATTGAAGCTACCTATTCTATCCCTCTTGTTATCTCTCTCTTTCCTTATTATTATCCTCTTCTATATTCTTATCATGGACCATGAGCCTGGAAATGTCTATTTCCTTAATTAACATCGTTGTTATGCACTCTTTAACCATACTTTTTGACACCCCAGATAGAAACTTGCTCATTGTGGACCTATTGTCTGCTACTAGGTGGGAAGGATACCTGGATAACTTAGTAAACATGAGGGAATACTCTTTCACACTAATGTTGCCTTACCTGATATTGATGAACTCTAACACCTTGGCTTCTCTCAGCTCTAAGGGAAGGAATCTGTCTAGAAAGGTTGTAGCAAACCCTTCCCATTCTATGGGCTCTAAATTTGTGCCCCTGTATACCTTCAACTGCTTAAACCTTATATGAGCTACATCCTATAGCTTATAGGTAGCTAATTCATCACTCTCACATCGAAGTCACTCCCATAATATCTGTTACTTTCTGAACCTGGTCAAGGAAATCTTGTGAATCCTCTTCAGGCTTAGCTCCCGAGAATAGGGGAGGATTTATTCGGGAGAAGTCCCAAATCCTAGATGCAGTAGTATTAGAAACTGGGTTGGCCTGAACAGAAGTTGTCCATTCATTCTATGCTGCTACAAAATTTTCTAGAGAGGTGAACGCAGCTCTAAATTCTGTGTGAGAGACATGCTCATCTAGGAGAGCTTCCTGAATGGGTTGGGGTACTAACTGGTTTCCTATTCTTCTTATATTATTCTTTTTGAGAGGAATGCTATGTAAATGGAAGGATTAAAAGGATTAGACTGAGAGTTTAACTTGAGCTCATTCTCACGTGCATGACGTAAAAAATGAAAGAAAGGAAGTTTTTCCTAAAAATGTCTCATAGCCTCTTTCCCTTAAGTGTGTTGCGCTACACACACATGCACAAGACTCTACTAGATACGGCTTTCAAACTTCCTAGGACTCTGTTGAACAATAGGCTCTGATATCAAGTTTGTAACTTTTCGAGTCTACACCCCGAATGCGACACGGTACTTATGAGCTCGAAGGACCACATGCTAACCCATGACTGTTACCTGCTATGAGCACTGAAAAATAATATTGAAATATTATGGAAAATAGTCTGAAAAGCCATAAGGTTCATAATTTGAATTCTGATAAAGAATAACAACTATAATAACATCAGAAAAACTGAACATTATCTGAACTAGTCTAGTCTAAAAATCCTCTAACTGAACTTTATGAATGTGAAGTTAATTGGAAAAGCACCAAACTAACTCCGACTACCGAAATACTGAAGCTACTATAATACTAAAATAAAAGAATATCCTCGATAGATGAGGACTCACTACTAAATCTGTGATTGCTGATTGAATTTGTCTAAGCATGGTCAGGAACCTGTGTGCCTGAACCTATGATATGAGACACCATAATACAAAGAGAAAGTATTTGTTAGTACATGAAATATAATATTATTCTAGATTAAGTAAGGCTGAATGCAAGGGTTCATATGCACGAACAATAACTAACTGAGTGATATGGAATAACTGAGTATGAACAAATAGATAACTCAAAATATTATAAGTACTGAGAATACAGTACTATGCATTTACATTAATATTGTATCTAAGCTTTTACTGAAGTTAAGAACTGATTTCTGATACTGAGTAACTGATATCTGAGATTACTGATAACGAAATTACTGATAACTGGGTGACTGTGTCTGATAGTTTTTATTCTAAGGATCACACCCTTTGCTGGCAGGTGATCCCCCATCCTTAGGTTCACTCAGTGTTGAATCCTACTCCGAACTGAATAGATGGTAGACTAATTACAAGACTGTAATGGATTCGACTGAACTATTATTGATTGTATTGACTGACTGAACTGGATTGAGTTCACTGAGTTCTATAGCTGACTGAGTACTAATGTTCTTTGACATGACTAAGACTATTCTGTAACTATTGTAGCTCTGGTAAACATCTAGATTTTTGAGTAATAGATACCCCTAGGACTTGATAGCATGAAAATGAAAACATAGCATGATCTTGAAAAGCATAAGAAGGTCCACTTTTTCATAATTCATTCATAGAGACATTTTATGAAACAGTTGTAGGGAATAGGCTTGTACATATGATAGCCTGTCTTGATTTCACCATTTAATTCACATGGACATTCCATCAAATACACGGGAGCATAACTTAATGCATATAATTATGGAAATATGTAGACATTGAAACTATAACACCCAAACTTTCTAATTCAAGGATTATATCATGGGAATTACATAATTCAATATACATGTTATTGAATACAATTAATATCATGACATGAATACAATCTAATTTTAAGCATGTAAATCATAAATCAATAATATTGTAGTTTATAAATGGATTCTTGGAATGTATGGGTGAAAGGAACCCATAGATGAACACCTAACATACCTGAGAAAATTAATTCTTGAAGATCTTGGTGATTTTCTTGAGGATTGTTCTTGATTTCTTAAAGCTAGTCTTTTTTTTCCTTTTGAGGGAGAATGATTTATTTCTTGAGAAAGTAATGAAATAATGAGAAATTAATGCTCTTTCAAGGCTTAATTACATTTTTAGGATGACTGGGTTAGGGGGGAAAGACTTTTATACCCACAGAATTAAAACTCAAAACTGACTAAAAATCCAAATTTTGTGCGCTTGCGCGACGTGGTGAAATAACGCCAGCTCACGAGAAAGTATATAACTGGGAACTGAAAGCTTGGTGCAACGCATTACAATCCCAGTACCCCACTAGATGCAAATTTAACTCTTGGAACGATGCTCCATGATCACAAAGTCACACTAGAAAGTGATAATTGGGAAAATGGCTAGTGGCGCGGTACGGTGGGATCACGATGTCTCACTGGATCTTACAATTTCCATTTTCACCATCTCTGCAATGCAATGACGTACCTCGGGTGGTACATCATTTTACAAAAATGGCTTTAACTCTTCATCAGGTATTAGTTTTGGGCGAATTTTATGTCGATGGAATGCTGACTAAATTTTCTTCGCAATGGTAAGCTCTAAACTAAAAAATATTGAGTATTTTAAAATTTTAATATATGAATAATCATGTACTGAGAGTTAAATTAAGCTAGGGAAATATGGGGTATTACAATAAAAAAATCTGATTTCGTATATACGAATACAAAAATATATAATCGATTCTTAAAATGACAAAATTACCTAGATAAATATTTGAAAAAATTTTATTCGGATAAAATAAATGTTACAATTTTATTTAAAATTGAAGAAACTTGAAATTAAACTTAATCTTGGAGGTAAAAAACTAGGTGTCAACACAGATGCCTTCTCATCAACCACTTGATTTTTTGATTTGGCCATCACTCGCTCAGCATCACTCTCAACAAATACGGACATATGTAGATTGGTAGCCATCTTACAACTCTTAGTGCTTATGGCTAAGAAATGACTATCATACCTTGAATTTTGGATAGTGTTTCTTTGAAGTGTACCTTTTTAATATAGATTCATTACTGTTGACATCTAGCTAAACCGTCGTTCAAGTTGCTTAATGGAAGTAGAATGTGACTCGATATTCTATTAATCCCTAAAATATCTGCTCAAATATCCTTAAGTCAATCATCTGTATTTTCTACCCCTTTCAATAGTTTAGCAAGAATTTCTTCCATCCTTGAGTAACTAAAACCAGCATTACGACTTCCTAGCAAAATATAAAGGGTACTTCTATGTAATCGTCTTTTCTCTTCCAATTACTAGCTCTCCCTCTAATCTTATCTCTATATCAAATTGATAGTATTTATTGTCCTAATAATAGTTCCAACCTTGATTTCCTTGACCATAGCATCAATTGTATTGATCAGACCTTTGGCCTTCATCTTTGAAACTTACTACCTGATCATCAAGATATTTAGCCTCCTGAATCATCATGTCTATGTTTTTTACCTTGCAAACTGATAACGCTCAATCTACAGCTCTCGTGGGAGTGTAAAGCGGTCGTTAGCAAAAACCAAGTCCCCTTTATATAGGAGGAGTATGGGTCGGGTTATGACCCATTTACAATCGGATTTGGGGACAAAATCACCACATATGCGGCGCATATCCCTCGGCATATCACTTACATATGCGGCGCATTGTCCATGGCATAATGGGACATATGCGCCGCATAGTCTATGGCATTTCTATACATATGCGCCGCATAGTCTATGGCATTTGGTCTCAGTATCTCAAATGCCATAGCATAGGCGGTGCATAGTCAAAAGCACACCTAGGAATAGGCGGCGCATAGTGTATAGCACACTAGATTCCGAGTCCTTAGGCTATAGAATAGGTTGTGCATCGTTCGTGGCCTATTTTTACCAAGGCCTAGCCTTCCTCGAAGCCTATTATGACGTGAGAAAGGCTCAATTCATAGCCTTATGCATCACCATTCCTAACTTACCGACTTTACCATACAATGCGACCAAATCGTCAATTGAAATCAATCTCCTCGTTGCATACTTCTTGCACCTATATTTGCTCAAAACACAATGAAAACGATTAGTACGATGGGTTGCCTCCCACCAAGCGCCTTAGTTTTGGTCGTGGCACGACTCTTATTTTTGGATTTTCATTTATCAAAAAGAAAAATACTTAAAACGATAAAACGACAAAATGATAAAACAATAAAACGATGGGTTGCCTCCCATCTAGCGCCTTATTTATTGTCGTGGCTCGACGTAGTAATCTTGAGTACTTAGACTTCGTCGAGATAAGTGATGGCCATGTCATTCATCGAGTCAAGAGGACCGATATATGGCTTGACACGTTGGCCATTCACTTTGAAGATAACCCCCTCATTGTTTTCCAATTCGACTACTCCCGACGAGTAGACTTGAATGACTTTAAATGGACCAGACCACTTTGATTTTAACTTACCTGGGAAGAGCTTGAGTCTGGAATTAAAGAGTAGTACCATGTCACCTTTTTGGAAGTTTCGTCGATCAATCCGCTGATCATGATACTTCTTCATCCGCTCCTTGTATAAATCTAATCTTTCATATGCATGGAGACGAAATTCATCCAGTTCGTTCAGCTGCTCCAACCTCAGGTTCTTCACATCATCCCAATTGAGATTCAAGTGCTTCAATGCCCATAATGCCTTGTATTCAAGCTCGATGGGTAGATGACAAGCCTTCCCATAAACTAGCTGATAAGGTGACATTCCAATGGGTGTCTTGAATGCAGTCCTATACGCCCATAGTGCATCATCTAGCTTTCAAGACCAATCCTTCCGATTCGCATTAACCGTCTTGTCAAGGATTTGCTGGATCTCACGATTGGAAACCTCTACTTGACCACTAGTTTGGGGATGGTAAGGCGTAGCTACCTTATGTTGCTTGACTCCATACTTGGTCAATACAGATTTGAATAGCTTGTTGCAAAAGTGAGATCCTCCATCACTTATGATAGTACGAGGTACTCCAAAGCGAGAGAAGATATTCTTCTTTAAAAACGCTACCACACGCTTTCCTTCGTTATCGGCCAATGCTACAGCTTCAACCCATTTCGACACATAATCTACAGCAACCAAGATGTACTTCATTCCAAACGAATTCACGAATGGTCCCATGAAATCAATACCCCACACATCAAAGAGTTCTACCTCCAGAATTTTGGACATGGGCATTTCATGGTGTTTTGAAATAGCACCTTGACGTTGGCATTGGTCACACCTTCTCACATAGTCGTGTGCATCTCTGAATATTGTAGGCCAATAATAACCACTTTGCAAGACTTTCCTTGCCGTTCGATTCCCTGCATGATGTCCTCCAACTTGCGAAGTGTGGCATGCTTCCAATATAGTAGGCACTTCTTCATGGGATATACATCGTCGAATGATACCATCTGCGCATCTTCGAAACAAATAAGGCTCATCCCAATAGTAGTGCTGAACGTCATGCATAAACTTCCTCCTCTGGTGGTAAGATAAATTGGAAGGTAACACATTACTCACCACGAAATTTGTAAAGTCGGCATACCATGGTAAGTTATCCATTGTTGTCGCTAGTATCTCCTCGTCAGGGAATGCATCATCAATCTGATTTTCTGGTTGCGCCACATACTCATTCTCAAGTCTAGATAGGTGATCAGCCACTTGGTTCTCGCAACCTCTTCTATCTTTGACTTCGAAATCGAACTCTTGCAGCAGCAATACCCATCGAATCAGCCTTGGTTTTGCATCCTTCTTTGTCATTAGATACCTAAGAGTTGCATGGTCTGTATGAACAATCACCTTAGTACCCAATAGATAGGCACGGAACTTCTCAAACGCATACACAACCGCTAAGAGCTCTTGTTCAGTGACAGTGTAGTTCCTTTGGGCTTCATTTAGGACCTTACTCGCATAGTAGATAGGATGAAATAATTTTTCCTTTCTCTATCCAAGAACAGCACCAACGGCTACACCACTAGCATCACACATGACTTCGAACGGGAGCGTCCAATCTGGTGCTACCATGATAGGGGCTTCAATGAGTTTTTCTTTAAGGCATTCAAATGCCTTTAAGCAATCATCATTAAAGTCAAACTTCGCATCTTTCTCCAATAGTTTGCACAATGGACTTGCAATTTTGGAGAAGTCTTTGATGAATCTACGATAAAACCCAGCATGGCCAAGAAAACTACGAACTCCCTTCACCGAAATTGGAGGTGGTAGCTTCTCAATTACCTCTATTTTGGCGCGATCAACCTCTATTCCTCTTTCGGAGATCTTGTGCCCAAGAACAATTCCTTCTTTTACCATGAAGTGGCACTTCTCCCAATTCAGCACAAGGTTGAACTCTACACATCTTTGTAATGCCATGCTCAAGTTTACCAAACACGCTTCAAAAGACTCACCAACAACTGAAAAGTCATCCATAAATACCTCCAAAGTGTCTTCTACCATATCAGAGAAAATAGACATCATACATCGCTGAAAGGTGGCTGGTGCGTTACATAACCCGAATGGCATACGTTTGAAGGCAAACGTACCATATGGGCATGTAAACGTTGTCTTCTCTTGGTCTTCTGGTGCAATACAAATCTGATTATAACCTGAATAACCATCAAGAAAGCAAAACCATCCTTTCCCCGCTAATCGATCTAGCATTTGGTCCATAAATGGCATGGGGAAGTGATCCTTGAGCGTCCAAGAATTTAGCTTGCGGTAGTCCATGCATACTCTCCATACAGTAACGGGCCTGAGTAGAATAAGCTCATTCTTTGTATTCACAACCACCGTCATACCTCCTTTCTTGGGAACACATTGTACTGGGCTTACCCATGTACTGTCAGAAATAGGGTACACGACTCCTGCGTCTAACCACTTAATAATCTCCTTTTTCACCACTTCTTGCATTGGTGGGTTTAGACGTCTTTGATGTTCAATGGTGGGTGTGCACTTTTCTTGAAGCTGAATTTTATGTGTGCAAATCCCAGGTGGAATACCAATGATATCCGCAATGGTCCATCCAATAGCTCTAATATACTTGCGTAGGATTGCAATAAGAGCTGCAACTTGTTGCTCACCCAAATCGGCTGCTACAATGACTGGAAGAGTGTTTCCGCTTCCTAAGAATGCGTACTTCAAATGGCTTGGCAGCTCCTTCAATTCTAACGTGGGTGGTTCTTCAATAGATGGCTTAGCTGGTGGTGTGGGTCGATTCTTGAGATCAAGATCCAGCTTCTTGGGAGTATAACGATATGTTCCTAATCCCGATAGAGCACAAATATCATCTTCAGAAATTTCAGCATCATCATTCTCTTCTTTCATGAGCAAAACCTCCAAAGGATCATCAAGAATTTTCTCTTCAGCAAGTAACTCTTTCTCATCATCAAAGACAACATCAGCCACAGAAAATACACTTAGATCTTTGGGTTGCTTCATTGATTTGCAAACATCAAAGCGAACCACTTCATCATTTATTCGGAATGAAAGCTCATTAGCTCTCAAATCTATGAGCACACTTCCCGTAGCAAGGAAAGGGCGTCCCAAGATTATGGGAACCTCTGAATCTGCTTCGCAATCCAAGATGACAAAGTCTGCTAGAAAGATAAATGAAGAAACCTTTACCAAGACATCGCATAGAATACCAACCGGTCGTTTTACCGACCTATCCGCCATCACAAGCCTCATATTAGTTGGTGTAGGATCTCCTAACCCCAACTTCTTATAGATTGATAACGGCATCAAGTTGATGCTGGCTCCTAAGTCACACAATGCTTTAGCAAAGTCCAAAGATCCGACGGTGCAAGGAATAGTGAAAGCTCCGGGGTCGGCCTTCTTCTGAACTATGGATCGGGTAGCAATTGCACTACAATGATGCACATCATCTTTCAGCTCATAGCTTGCTGCCCTCTTCTTAGTCAAAAGATCTTTCATAAACTTCGCATACCCAGGCATTTGTTCCAGTGCCTCTACCAATGGGACATTAATAGTCAGCTGCTTCAACATGGTCATAAATTTGCTGAACTTAGTGTCATCGGCCACCTTCTTCAATCTTTGTGGAAAAGGTGGTGGTGGGTATGGAAGTGTTCTCTCCATGGCTTTCTTCTCCTCTTGCTTCCGTTTATCATTTTTTTCAGGCTGCACATCACTAGGTAAAACGTCCTTGACGTTGGAAGTAGATATTGCGGCATCTTCTCTAGTGGCGTCACTAGGTGTGGCGTCCATATCTGCTGTTCCGTCAACCACTTGCTTGCCTTTTTCTGAAGTTTCCAGCACCTTACCACTTCTGGTACTGATGGCCATACATGACCCATCATTCCTTGGGTTTTGGACTGTATCGCTCGGTAAGGTGCCAACCTTTCTTTGATTGAATGCTGCTGAAAGTTGGCTTAATTGCTGCTCTATTTGCTTGATAGAAGTGGAATGAGAATCAACTAGTTGCTTCATGGAGTCCAAATCATCAATTACCTCCTTCACTCCTGCGCTCGTTGCTTCCACTCCTTTCAATAACTTCGCCATCATGTCTTCCATAGAATTAGATGTGGTGGTATCACGTCTACCAGGGGGAACGTACAAACCACTATTTTCATTATTTTTCTTCCAACTACCTTGGTCTTTACCTCCAGATTTATCATAATAGTTCCGACCTTGGTTTCCTTGGGCATTCCCACGGAAACCCCCCTGATTGTTCAAGTAGTTGGCCTCCTCTTCCGAATCAGATTCGTCTCTTCCTTTTGACGCAATAGCTTTCACTTTTTCAGTCTTCCCTAATAGATGCTTTGTAAGAAGATCCATTTGGGTTTTCATGTGCGCCATATCTTGATCACGTTCTTCTTCTCTTCTTCTTTGGTCTGCAGACATGCCAATAGATAAAGTGGGGCTTGCTACCTCAGAATCCCTGGTATGCCAAGCGCTACTTTGTTTCGTCATACGATCTAGCATGTTGCTTGCTTGACCAAAGGTAAGGTCCATAAAAGAACCTCCAGCTGCGTTGTCCACCACTGGTTTAGTTACTGAATTCAGGGCTCTATACAAGATCTCCATGAGGTGAACATTAGTCATGTGATGGTTTGGGCATCTCGTTAGTTTTGTCTTGAACCTCTCCCATGTTTCGTGAAGAGCTTCAGAGGGAAGCTGATGAAAGTTGCTGATTTTATCTCTTAACTGAGCCCTCTTGGATGGCGGAAAGAATCTTTCTAGGAAAGCGTCTCTCAATTGCCTCCAATTTGTAATAGAATCAGGAGTCAGCCCATTCAACCATAATGTTGCCTCCCCAGACAGAGACAATGGAAATAGACGTAATCGAATAGTATTCTGTCCAACACCAGGATTGTCAAAAGACTTGCATGTAGAAATAAAGTTGATGAGATGCATATTCGGCTCATCGCCTGCTAGTCCACCAAATAATCCCTTGAGTTGCAATAACTGAATCATGGTGCTTGTGATATTGAATTTGGCTCTGGGCGCTAAAGGTGGTGGAATTATAGCTCCAGTGGCTCCGGCACCATCAAGATCATCATCATCATCGTCGAAAGCTGGTTGCAAAGGTTGGCGATCATATCTATACCGAGCTTGTCGACCTCTTCGATTGGCAGGTGTTGCAATTTCAGCGCCATGCCTTGGGTTTATCAACTCGTCATCTCCTAAATCTTCATCGTCAGGATTTGTTGCTCGTCCAGGATTATCAATGTTTTGTTGTTGGACTTGAGCAGCGGCAAGAGCAGCTAATCTTGCTTGCTCGTGTTGAGCAGCCATCCTGTCGATTTCAGCTTGTGCTTCCATTCTTCTAATTCGTTGCGGTTCAGGATTGATTGGTAATAACGGTTGACCAGAACTTCTAGTATGGGGCATGCACTAAAAGAAAAACCTGCAATAAACAAAAACAAAAACTAAACGTAAAAGTACGAGAATCTTTGACCAAAGGGTCTAGTAATTATCACGAACTTGATTGACACTCATATTCCCCGGCAACGGCGCCAATTTTTGATAACGCTCAATCTACAGCTCTCGTGGGAGTGTAAAGCGGTCGTTAGCAAATATAGAACCCAACCTGGTTTGGGTGTCGATCCCACAGGGAATAGCCTGGCCAACAAGTAAGCAAAATTACTAAACTTTTGGTGCAAGTCTCGTAAGAAGGGGGGATTGTAATATGTAACCAAAACAATAAAGTAAAAGCTGAAATTAGCAAAGTAAAGAGAGAAAGATTGTTACGTAAGTTGTAAACAATGAGAATTGAAGCGTTGGGGTTATGTCCACCTTCTGAGGTATACGTCTCTATTGGCTATGAGTGTGCAGAGTCTTGACATGCAATTGCTTATAGAGAATTGTAGTCGATGGTAAATCCAAGCGTCTCTTGACCTAAACAAGGACTATTTCACTTTAACTCTCTCGAGCTTAAAGCGTGTCTAACGGTATGAATTCTCCAAGAGGTTAGTCCAGTTACGGCACTAGCTTTTTAATAGGAAAGAGTGTCCTACTACCTTGACATTATCTCTTTTCCAGACAAATAACCTTTCTCTCGAACAAGTTAAATGTTAGACTGGCGTTATTCTATGCGTTTGCAACCGCAAAGAATGTAGATTAAGATGAAGAGCGTAATGATATAAGCAATATACGTGTCTTGAACTCACAAACTCACAGCTATAGATAGTAACTCATTCAGCTTCCATAACCCCAACTAAGAGGTTTAGTTACCCATGAATGCGAAGGATATCACGTTTTGCATGGTGGGTGGCGTGAATAGTAGGTGTTTGGCGTGTGGTTTTGGTGATTCCGTAGCAAGTAACGATTCTCTTGTTGTGGAATTTAAGAATAGAAGAATAGATTAGAAGTGTTTGTAGTGGAAGATGAGAAGGATGGAAGAAAATTAATTAAGTGAAGAATGAAGAATTAAGAATGTATTGTAAGAAGATGTCTTAATTGTAAGGAGATGAATAAAAATCTCTAGCATGATAGGGTATTTATAATACTCCTATCCTACTCCTACTAAGCTAATGAAATAAATAACCAAATCCTAATATACTAATGAAATCCTTGACCCAAATGTACTAGGGTAAGGTTACAAAATTATAATCCAAATAGATTAGTGAAACACATAACCTAATTGCACTAGGTTAATGTATCTTGGCAAAAATCCAGCTTTGTGTCTGTAAGTCCCCAAAGTCTTCAGAATTGCTATTTTAGCCCGGGACGGATTTTCCATGCAGCAGATTTGGTCCTTTAGGCGTCCAGCTCCCTTTTACTTCGTTTGTGAGCTTTCTTTTGCGTCAAGTAAGCCGTAAAATGCTGTATTTTGCATCATTTATACCTGAAACTTTGCTAATCATGTTTGTTAGCTCATTTATAGGAAAAAGGACTAAAAGTGCATGAAATAGATAATTAGTTCTCAAAACTAGGCTAAAATATGGGCAAAATATATTGATATAGGCACGTAAATTCGCCTATCATCACAAACCAACTAAATTTACCTTCTCTACCCCTATTGCAGTGAACTATTTTACAAATAAGTTAAACTCAAACCTTAGCTATGCTACCTCTTGAGAAACTACTTCATCTATCATTCATTATTCTATGGATGTTACTATCACATTATTTCTTGCATAAATGTTTGACTCTCGAGTGTGCATACCCTATTTGTTTTAAGTGATTCTATTCATATAGAAGTGTCTTTTATGGGCTTTGAATTTGGATAGATCTAGTAGGCCTTCTTGCGTAGACTTGGGATTGCTTATTGGTTCATTGAGGATGGCATTCCCTACCCAATGAGTCTGGCTAGGCTATTAGGCTCCTTTAGTCTATGATTTCTCAATCCTATCAAGAGTTCTTAAATTCCATCTATGAAAGGTCTAATTTTGAGACAAAGTTCTATTTATTGAGTTTTATTTCCTGACCAAAGTCATTAAGGAGTGGCTGAGGCAGACTACAATTTGTTTGAGCATAGTCTTTACTTCTGAGATGATTACTATTACTAAAGCCTGCACCTAAATTAAACTCATAAATATAGCTCCTATTACATTTTGTAATACAACCTTTTTATTAGTAATCAAACATCGGTAGAGAATCTACAGTAAAAATCAACTAGGTATTCTTGTAATTTGAGACTTGTTGAAGATTCTTCTTAAACCTCAACCATGTCTCATATAATACCCCTAAATGTAGTTGCTTGAAGTTGTAAATCTTGACTTTCAATTGGAAAATTCTAGAAGATAGGAAGAATCTCTCCAAGAATTTTGTCCTTAACTTCTGCCAAATAGCTATTACTCATCTTGGTAACTCTATTAACCATAGATTAGCTTCTCCAATTAGAGTGAAGGGAAATAATCACAATTTGATATCATCTTGGATCACCCCAGGTATGTTGTAGAAATTGCAAATCCCTACCAAGTTCATCATATGAAAGTTCACATCACCTATAGAAAGACCTATGAATACTTCTTTCAAGTTCAGCAATTATATCATAGCAATAGTGATGTCGAACTTAGTTCCCAATGGATGTAGAGGTGGAACAATATCACCTATTTCACCAGCAACCTACAAATATGCATGATCATCTCCATAATCAAATTAGGGAACATAATAATGAGGACTTTAATGGCTCCAATTCCTTCTTTGTTTTGCTTGTTCCTAAACAACCATATGGTCTACTTCATCTTGTATAAACTATGCAACAAAGTTTCCTAATGGGCAGCTTCTTGTCTTTGATGTTCATCAAAGAGCATATGGGCAATGGCTTCATCCATAACCTTCTACACTCCTTTATTTATGAACATTGTCATATTATTAGTTGTTCACCATTTTTATCTAATTTCTTAGAGTCTTCTCAAGTTCAAGATCAAGTTGAATCAACGGATTGTCTAGACTCCTAGTGTTGGGAATGCACCGGTATTCACCTTAAGAATAGCAGAAAAAGTAAAAAAATAGGAAACAAAAACTAATAGTTAGACAAACACAATAGATCTAAATCCTAAACCATATTCCCAAGCAATGGCGCAAAAAATTGATGTTGCCTAAATTATACATCGTTAAGAAGTACAAAATGCTCATTGTATCAAATATAGAACACAATAAAGGTTGGTTCAATACCACAGGAAATAGTCAAGAAGATTGGTCGATATGGTAATCTAAGCTAATAAAGTATTTTTGTAAAGTTGGGAATTTTGTGCATTGTTTTTTTTTTGACAAGAAAAAATTATGAATCCCTTCAAGTTTATGATTAATAAATAAGAGACACTAGAATTGTGTTCCCCATAACTTCATAACTCTATAGGATCTAAGTACTAGTGATCTCTCCTAGTGCTTGGCATGCAGAATCAATAAGTTAAGTTCATCTAAATGACCTTAATCCTCGATTAGATAACTATCCTTAATTAAGCTTTCATATCTCATGAGTTTTGCAATTTAACCCTTTTCTTGGACCCTAGATTATATTTTCCACATCTGCGGCTCAAGCTAATAAGTGAAGTTTCATAGAACCAAGTCTCTATTGTTTGTTCTCTTTTCTCATTTGTTTTCCCTTCTTACAAATCAAGTAAATATAAGGCGAGTTATAATGTTGGCTATCATTAAACAGAATCAAAACACCTTTTGATAATCACCTAGTACTTTAAATCACTACTTTGTTAATCTGCCATGGTTCCCACAACCCTTGTTATGGAGTTTAGCTACTAATTAATGTAAGAACACAATAATAGTTATGATAATAAAACATAACTATGTAATTACCAGAAGAAGATGAAAACCACAAATCTCAACTATGAATTAAAATTCTTAAAAATATGTGTTTACACCTCTCAAGAACAAGCGTACAATTCAAAGGTAGTAATAGAACATAAACTAAAACATAAGATCTAAAGGAGTACTTACAGATGCAAAATAAATTATGTCCTAAACATAATTAAAAAACTAAGTCAACAATAGCAACGACTCTGGCAATAGGTTATATGGCTTGGGTATGCCTCGTATATGTGACAAAGATCCGCTGTTTTATTTCTTGCAAATAAGCAATAACTATGGTGATGGCTCATAGTAACTCTTTTTGAATCTTAGGGTGATCTGTTGCCACTGGACTATATTTTAACAATCATTAGGACTTTGGTCATATCTTCTCAGGGTGAGTCTTTGCAATGACTCATAGCCACTAGTATTGGCTTGTTTGAGTAGTAATTGCTATTGACATCAATTTGTACCTCTATGGGACTTTTGAGCAATTCACTCAAAACGTCCCACCTGAGGACCTATTGCCTTCTCCCAATGGCTTGTAGAATAAGTTGTAGGCCAATACTTGATATTTAACATTTTAAGGCTTGTTTATTATTAATACAATAGGATAAGACATGATTCATATCATGACCCAATAAGTCATAACCAAGCATCCAATTCAAAAACATAGTCAAATTTATCTCTTTTGTCATCCAATTACCACCAAGATTTATTCTGTTGTAAAACTAGAACTAACACATAATATTTACATAAACAAGTCTTAGGACTACCATATTCTCCATGTTTTGATCATCAAAGGTATCATAAACCACAACATATCAACTACGAAATAAGAAAAAGATATATAGTGGATTTCGAATAGTTGTGGGTGAAAGCGGTGCCATTGAAAGTGTCTTTCTTCTTAAGTGGACATTGTAAACAAAGTATTCCTATTAGGGAAGTTCTAAGTAAAATTAAGGTCTGTGATAAGGTGATTTGCACACGATTGGATAGGTTCTAAGAAAAATTAGGGTCTGCGATTCATATATTGGATAGAATATGGAGTCTAACTTCCTGTCTAGGGTTCCAGTGAAGGGTACCACTTGTATGATATGGGTAAGAGTGTGGGTACCAAATCGTACCCTCCATCGATGATTTTTACAGATTAAGTGGGGTTATTCTAAACAGTTTTCCTCTTAACTTCTTTTGAAAACACAACTTAAGACACTATCGGGGCTTTATTTACCCTATTATTATCAATCAGACACTCTCCAAACACGCTCAAATCTCTCTCAAACTTTTGGTTCATGAAAGGGCTAGGGTTTTCTCAAGGTGATTCAATTAAGGTGTTTTAAGAGTATATCTCTCCATATTCTTTGGTAAATAAGCCATGTTACTCCTCCCTAACTTTTATTTCAACTAAAAGTATGTTTTAATGAATGGTTTTCATGGTATAAATGCGACACTATTTTTGTTTTGAAATAGATACTAGGGGTTTTGGTTGTTCTTAGTTGGATAATTTTTTTCCATGTTTTACTTATAGTTTTCATGATATAATGGTGATTTAAGAATATGGTTGCATTGGAATGGTCAATTAATACTTGGTTTTGGTTTTGGAAACTATATGCTCTCAGCATGTTTGTTAAATTGTCAATAAGAATGGTTTTGTCATATAGTTTGACTTTTATTGAAATATTTCCATTGCATAATATGGTAATAGAACCTAAATTGGTTTGGTTGAATTAAAATGTTTTGGAAATGCCTTGGTAGCGATGGTTTTGGTTTGATTAGAAATCTTGTGGGGTACATAGAAATTTCCTAAGTGTTGGCTAATGACATTTCTTGCAAACTATAGTCGATATGATGATATAACTTCTAAAAGCCTTAACAATGGACTATTGGATTTGGTGGTTTGGTTAAGTGCTAAAGGTTTTAATTAGGCGATAATCATGGGTTGAGATAGCAAATTATGAAGGTGTGAGTCCTATGGATGGACACTGTAAACTTAAGTTTGTCTACATAAGGGTTGGTCATGGTGACCATATACTTGTGGATACATCGGAATCCCCTAAGTTAAAATTGTATATATGTATCATGAAGGGTGAAGCGTACACGGGAATCCCAGCCCCTATGATATTTCCAATTTGTCCGGCTATACGCATTGGGCCTATTCAAATGTAACAATAGGCCTATAGAGCCCATGGGTGGTTTTAAGATGATTAATCTACATAGACTAGGTTAAGGTTTTAAATTCATACTAAACCCAGTTCCTTTTCCTAGCATGGTATATATGTATGTATGTATGTGATTGCATATGGTTGTTTACTTTGGTTTTGAATAATGGCATTACTTTATCCTTACTCCTGAGTATATGCTAGCATTCACTTGCTAACCCATCTTTAGGTGTAGCATCCCCACGCAATGCAAGAATTTGCCATACTATTCCTGCTACTCGGTGACTTGGATTTGGATATAGCATTGGCGTCAGACTAAAGTGGTAAGCTTCCAAACTCCAAAAGACTTCATTTTATGCTATGGATTGCTTTTCATACTTTTGGTTATTTCTTGGACTTTGATTTTGGTTATGGTTGGGGGAATGTACTGATCGGATGTTCTTTGTTTTTGGTTAAAGGTTTTGTGTGACTGTTGTGGGCATAGATAGTGTCGGTATTGGCGTCAGCCTTATCATTGGTATTGGTATTGGTTCTAACACCGATTGGAAATTTGATTATATTATTGTTTGGTTACGGTTTAGGATTCTATTATTATCTTTGAGTATTATTTATTTGATCTTGTTATATGTTCAGAATTTATCTAACATAGGTTATAGAAAGGTCATGGTCTGGGTTTGGGGGCAGTCTCTAATCCCGATTAGTCTTGAGGCAACCGACATAACTATAACCTGGTTTAGGTTATGTCAGGTTGTTATCAAAGCCCTACGTTTATGGTCCCTTAGGAGTCCATAAAGTCACATCAAGCAGAGTCTCTTTTAGGAGTGTGTAGTGTACTGCACTCTTAAGGGAGAGGCTAAATAACATTTAGGAATGTTTCTATTTATTTTGTTTTGTTTTCAAGCTATAAAGTTTGAGGCTCAAAATTTTGTCTAATCCCTATTTATTCACCTATCAGATCATGCCTCCTTGACAATTTGAAGCACACAAAAAATCTTCTGTCCTACCTAAGTATAATATTGAAGGTATATATTCTACTTATGGGGTCCATACTCAGTCTAGGGTTCTAGTTCTTGATTGTCCTCTTGAATTCACTGGTTTTCTTTAGTCCTCCTCTAGCTCCTATGGATGATATGATAAATGTTAAGTTTCGTTAGTCAATCCATATGTTAGATCAGTTGGTAGACTCTTAAGATGATCTTGGTTCATCTATTACTCCATCTTCTAAGGACACAGTGTTGGCCCATTCATGAGGTTGAACCCTCTGTTCTTTACTGGTGTTAAGGTGGAAGAGGATCCGCAAGGTTTTTTAGATGAGATAAAAAAGATCTTTTATGTTATGCATTTCATGAATGTGGTGGGTGTGGATTTTCCCATCTATCAGTTGTAAGATATGGAGTACCAATGGTACAAGGAATAGTAATAGAATAGATGAGATGATGCTGAATTAGCTCTACGAGAGAATTTCTCTAATGCTTTTCTGGACCGCTTCTTCAGTCAAGGAGTATGCCTTGAAGTTTCACCAATTATCTCGATACGCTCTAGAGTTGGTTTCTAGAATAAGGATTATAATAATAAAGTTTGATTTTGACTTTTCTAGAGATTTAATATTAGAATTTAAGGTCTCCTTATTAATCAAGGACATGGATATCTCTAGGTTAGTGGTGTACATATAGGAGGTAGAGAAAGAAAGAAGAAGAGGGTTAAGTTAGGAGAGAGAAAGGGAAAGAAGTTCAAATTTTTTAGTAGGGTGGTGTCTCATAGAAACGTGGTGGGATGGTGGTAATTGGCCCAAGAAGAAGTTAAGAAATTTTGGGTCTTATTCGATGATAATTCTCCCTACCTAAATCCGTCGGGTGATAGGCGTTTCCATAGTGGCAATAGATTTAGAGAATAGGGTTCCCAATGATAGGATAGTGGGTCCCAATCAACTATATTGTATCCTCCCTATAGGTTTTATGGTAAGTTACATCGGGGTTTTTATGATGTAGGGGTAAGACAGGTACTTCAACTATGGTCAACCAAGACATATGCTCAATAACTTTGTAGTTGGTAAGTTTTATTCAGGGGCAAACAAGTTTCCAGTTGATTCATTATCAGATCTGACACCAAAAAGTACACCATCTAGTTTTGGTATTAGTCAGACCGTCTCTATGCTCTTACTACCCTATAGGAGTATGAGGTATCGCCTGATGTCATGACTGGTACATTGAAACTCCTTTCCAATGACATGTACTTTTTACTCAATTTGAGGTCCACTCTTTCTTATATGACCGCATTTATGGTTGTACATTTTGGTTTTAGTCCACACTATGTTTCAGACCCTTTTCTATTTCTACCCTGGTAGGTAACTCTGTGATTGCTAGAAGAGTCTTTAGGAGGTATGTGGTATCTGTTGGTAGTAAAGAAACTTAGGTGGATCTATTTGAATTAGTCATGGTGGATTTTGATGTCATATTGGGTATAGATTAGGTGCACTCATTCAATGCTTTCTTACACTATCAAACCCATAAGGTTGTCATTAAATTCCTTAATGAGTCGGCTATTGAGTGGGAGGGTGGTTCCCTAGTTCTTATGGGAAAGTTCATATCATATCTTATAGCTCAGAGATTAATCTCCAAGAGGTATCTCTATCATCAAGTTAGGGGTAAAGATTCTAACTCGGATGGTCTTTCTTTGTATTCAATCCCGATGATGAATGTATTTCCTGAGGTCTTTCCTGGTGTTTCTCCTGATAGGTAGATTGAGTTTGGGCTTCATCTCATTTCAAACACTTTTCCAATTTCTATTCCCCTATATAGAAGGGCTCCAGCTGAGTTGAAGGAGCATAAGAAGCAACTCAAGGATCTCTTAAATAAGGGTTTCATCCATCCTAATGTGTCCCTGTGGGTTGCACTGATATTATTCTTGCGTAAGAAGGATGGTTTTCTTTTGTATGCTTATTGATTACTAGTAGTTGAATAAGATAATGGTAAAGAATAAGTATCCTCTTCTAATAATAGATGATTTGCTTGATCAGTTGTAAGGTGCTAAGATTTTCTACAAGACTAATCTTCAATTCGGGTATCACCAGTTGAAGATTATGAAGGTGGACATCCTTACAACTATCTTCATTACCCGACATAAGCACTTTGAGTTTCTGGTTTCATCTTTTAGTTGACCAATGCCTCAGCGGCATTCACAAATTCGATGAATAGGGTCTTCTGTTAGTTTTCGGATTTGTTTATCATTGTATTCATAGATGATACTCTGGTGTACTCTAAGAGTGAGGTGGATCATGCCAATCTGCTTCATATTGTGTTGCAGACCTTGAAAGAGCAGCAATTGTATACCAAATTTTTGAAATATGAATTCTAGTTGAACCCTGTCACTTTTGTGGGTTATTTTATTTCTAATAAATGAATCATGGTGGATTCACTAAAAGTTATAGTGATGAAAAAGTGGCCTAGATCCATAACTCCAACTATTATTTGGAGCTTATTAGGTTTAGCCAATTAATATGGGAGGTTCGTGGAGAGTTTTTTGACTATATCTACCCCATTAACTAATTTGACTCAAAGGAAGGTAAATTTCTTGTAGTCTAAAGCTTGTGAGGGGTATTTTGAGAAACTAAAGAATAAATTAACATTGTCTTAGTTCTGACTTCACCTGAAGGCGTTGGCGAGATTATGGTATACTATGATGTATCCCGTGTGTGGCTTGGTTGTGTTCTAATACATCATGGAAAGGTTATATCTTATCCCTCTAGGCGGTTGAAGGTACATTAGAGGAATTGTCCTACTTGTGACTTGGAATTATTAGTTATGGTGTTCGCAGTGAAAATATGGCATCACTATTTATATGGAGTGCATGTGGATAAAGTTTCGAATCATAAGATCCTACAGTATGTGTTGACTTAGAAAAAGCATAACCTCAGGCAAAGGAGATAGCTTGAGCTCCTCAAGGATTATGATATAAGTCTTCACCAGCAACCAAGTAAAGCTAACATGGTTGCTGATACTCTTAGTCAGTATTCCATGGGAAGTCTAGCTCATGTGAATAGGTAAAAGAGAGAATTAGTGAAGCATATTCACCACTTATCCAACCTTGGAGTTCACTTCTTTGACTCTGAAGATGGTGGTGTATGGGTGCAGAAAGTTGGGCAGCCGTCTATTAGTCCCAAAATCAAGGAGAAGCAGATGTTAGATCCTGTGGTTATGAGAATCAAGGGTGATGTTGGTGGGAAGAAGGTGATAGCCTTTGAGATTAGTGGTGATAGCACTTTGTGGTATCAAAAAGGTTATGTGTTGCTGACTTTGATGGTTTGCGAGAAAGGATCTTGGTTGAGGTGCATAAATTGCGCTATGTTATTTATTCTAGTTTGACAAAATTGTATCATGACCTTAAGAAGATGTATTAGTAGAATAGTATAAAGTGGTATGTTGCCAATTTGGTGTCCAAGTGCATAGTGTTCCAACAAGTGAAAGTTGAGCACATGAGGCATTGGGAATTGTATCAAAAAATTGAGATACCTGAATGAAAGTGGGAAGTGATCAACATGGAATTTGTTACCAGTCTTTCTTAGTCTCAGAATCAATTTGATTTGGTTTGGTTCATTATGGATAGGATGAAAAAATCGTTTCACCTTTTTCCAGTTAGGACTAACTTCTCGGCTGAGGATTATGAAAGGTTATACCTCCTAGAGATTATGAAGTTGCATCGGTACTTTCTTCTATCATCTCTGATCATGGCACACAATTTTTATCTTACTTTCGGAGGTCGTTTTAGAAAGGGTTGGGGACTAAGGTAAGTCTGAGTACTATTTTTCAGCCGTAGTTGGATGGGAAAGTAGAAAGAAATATTCAGATGTTGGAGGATATGTATTGGGCTTGCGTGATTGACATGGTGGTAGTTGGGTTGAGCACCTTCCTCTTGTATAATTTGCATACAATAATAGCTACCACTCTAGTATTAGGATGACTCCATTTGATGCGTTGCACTATAAGAGGTATTGGTCTCCTATTGGGTGGTTTGAACTTGGTGAGGTGGATACGTTTGACCTAGATTTGGTTCACCAAGTTGTGGAGAAGGTGAATTTATTCGAGATAGTCTTAAGGTTTCCCAACATCTTTGAAAGTCTTATGCGGATGTGTGGCAAAGAGACTTTGAGTTCTAGGTTGGGGATATGGTATTCCTGAAGGTGTCTCGTATGAAGGAAGTGATATAGTACGAGTAGAAGGAGAAGCTTAGTCCCCGGTAAGTGGGTCCTTATATGATTTTGAGAAGGTTTGGTAGAGTAGCATATGAGTTGGAGTTTCCTTCTAGTTTGAGCTCCATTCACCTGGTCTTTTATGTCTCTATGGTGAGGAAGTGTATTAGTGATCCAAAGCAAATTATGCCTATCAAGGCTATTGGTAATTCAGATTCCCTATATTTTGAAGAGATCCCATTTGAGATCTTGGATCGTTAGGTTCATCGGCTGCAGACCAGGGATGTGGCCACGATAAAGGTTCTGTGGAGGAACCATAACATGGACGAGGCTACATCGGAAGATGAAGAGGACAGATGTCCAAGTATCCATTCCTATTTTCAGCTTCAAAAGTTTGTGCCAAGGGTACGTGTTCTTCATAACGTATTTACTTTCAAACATTATTAAAAGAAAGGTTGACTTCCTTGGTATCCTATTTTCTAACTTGATTAAAGGTAAGGGTAGAGACTTTTGGGTGTTTAAATCGAGTTACTCATGCCTTTTCCCACCATTCGAGGATGAATGATCCTTACTTTGAACTCTCTATTCGTCATGCAACTAGAGCTTACTACTCGTATGATGTGGGTATGGCCTAGGATCTCAAGTCATATGATAAATAGTGTGTGCTAGGTGATCTTCTGTCCAAGGTACGACTAGACTCCATAAGAGTTGTATGCACATGATATGAGATGTAGGGTCCAAATCGCATGTTGTCTAGTGTTTAGCATTTGACATTCAGCTTAGGGAAATACCGGGTAAGTACTTGATGTATTGTGACGGTACAATTTTGGCAAGGGGAATAGTATATTAGATAAAATGTGGAGTCCAAAAAACTGCCTGGGGTACCAGTGGAGGGAACTACTCATATGATGTGGGTACAAGTGTGAATTCCAAACCATACCCTCCTGCATTATTTTTACAGTTTAAATTGGGGGTATTCTTGATATTCCACTCATAAATTCATTTGACTCAATTAAAACACCATTGGGACATCTTTTACCCTATTATTCTTAATTAAACACACTCCAAACACTCTCAAATCTCTCTCAAGCTTTTGTTTCAAGAAAGGGCTAGAGTTTTCTCTAGGTGATTTAATTATGGGATTTTAGGAGTAAATATCTCTATCTTCTTTGGTATCTAATGCATGTTAATCCTCCCTCATTGTTAGTTAAACTTAAAGCATGTTTTAATGTATGGTTTTCATGTTATAATTGTCGCATAGTTTTGATTTTGAAATAGATGTTGGGGGTTTTGATTGTTCTTGGTTGGATAATGTTTTCCTATATTTTACTTATGTTTTTAAAATTTATAATGGTTATTAAAGCATGTTGTGCAAGGGAATGGTCAATTGGTACTTGGTTTTGATTTTCGAAACTATATGCCCTCAACACGTTTGTTAAAATGCCAATGAGAATGGTTTTGTCACATAGTTTGACTTTTATTGAAATCTTTGCATTGCATAATATGGTAATGGAACCTAAATTGGTTTGATTGAATTAAAATGTTTTGGAAATGCCTTGGTGCCCATGGTTTTGGTTTGATTAGAAATCTTGTGGGCTACATGGGAATCCCCTAAGTGTTGGCTAATGACATTGCTTAGAAACTATCATTGGAATGACGATGCTATTCTAAAGCCTTAATAATAGACTATTGGATTTGGTGGTTTTGTTAAGTGCTAAAGGTTTTAATTAGGCGATAATCATGGGTTGTGATAGCTAACCGTGAAGGTGTGATTCCGATTGACGGACACTATAAACTCATGTTTATCGATATGAGGGTTAGTCACGGTGGCCATATACTTGTGGGGTGCACGAGATTCCCCTAAGTTAAAATTGTATATATGTATCATGTAAGGTGAAGCATATATGGGAATCCAATACCCCAGATATCTCTGATTTATCTGGCTATACGCATTGGGTCCCGTTCAGTGGGATAGGATTGGCGTCGGATTTGGATTCAGGGGACAACATTAGATTTGGGGACTCCTCCCACTACTTAGATTCGGGGATATCATTGGTGTCTGTAACGCCTCGAGTCTACACCCTGGATGTTACACGGTGCTTACGACCCCGAATGATCATAAGCTAACCCATGACTGGTACCTGTTGTAAGCACTGAATAATAATATTGAAAATATATACGGAAGTATAACTGAAAATGCCATAAGGTTGTTAAAATACTAAAATACTAACTGAGTATACTGATAATAACATCTATAAAACTGAAAATTAACTATTAGTCTGAAAGCCTCTAATAGTCCGAATATGGAGTAGATGGGACAATTCCCCATCTAAATCCGACTACTGAACATACTGGATCTGCTGAAATTCTAAAATAAAATAATATCCTCGATGTATGAGGACTCATTACTTTAACTACTGCTGATAACCTGAGCTGCTAAGTACAATCAGGAACTTGAGAGTCCGAACCTATGATATGAGATATCATAGCGCAAAGAAAGAGTATGCTTCAGTATGTGGAATGTACTAGTATGATAAGTGAGGTAAGGCTGATATACATAGGTTCATATGCATGAGATGATAACTGACTAAATGAACATCGTTAAATAATTGGATGAGAGTACATACAAAACTATAACTACTGAACATGTTGAATATACGATACTACATATATAACATCTGACTAAATTAGACTGAAATTGAAGTACTGAGTTTTGGTAACTGAATACTAGTAACTGAAAGTTTTGACTGAAACTGAAGTACTGAATTCTGATGGCTATGTAACTAATAAAAGATAGCCATGGTTCTATAGAACTGGTTGAGTTCTGTACTAAATACTAAGACAGAAACTAAAACCGTAATTATGGGAATGTTCATCTAACCAACATACCCTAGTTATAGACTAAGTTGGGATCCAACCTGTTACCCCAATTGGAAGGGTGTTAGCACCTTGCCACGGTATACTATCAGTGTTGGGTCAACCCTAATCTAGCAGGAAGACTCATGATATATATATATATATATATATATATATGATTGCATCAACCCTAGTCTGGCAGGAGGACGACTTACCCTATGCTGGCTACATAGTTCTGTAATATAAGGACTACTACTAATGCTCAAACTCTCTACTGGTAGGAATGCCCCCATCCCTGGGTTCGCTCGGTGCTAAATCCTACTCCCAGTTGAATCGACACTGAACTGATCACTAGACGGTACTGGGCTTGATTGAACTGACACTAATCGTGTTGACTGACTGAACTAGACTGAGTTCATTGAGTTCTATTAACTGACTGAGTTCTATGATTCTTGACCTTTAGTAGAACAATTCTATAACTACTGCAACTAAGTAAACAACTAGATTTTGCGTAATAAATACCCCTAGGACTCGATAGCATAGTGGATAAAAACGTAGCAAATCTTGAAAGCATAGAAATAGTCATTTGTTCACAATTCATTCATTGAGCCATTTTGTCAAACACTTGGAGGCCATGGACTTGTACATAATTAAGAACACATGCTAACGTGTCATTACTTCACTATTGAACTCGCATGGACATTCTATGAAATACTTGGGGAGCATATGGACATTCTATCAAACACTTGGGGAGCATAACTAATGCACATGATAATGAACAACACATAAACATCATGATTACAACTTAAACTTACAAATTCAAGGATTTTGATATGAAAGATTCATAATTCAACATAAATACTTACATAATTTCATGGAATCCATGAAAGATCTCAACTTGAAATCCATACAACAGCTCAAACATGGGAATAATTTAATTCATAACATGGAAATCATAATTCAAATTTTTTAAAAGGTTTCTTGATCTCCAAGGATGGAAGGAGACCCAAGGATGAACACCTAACATACCTTGATTGCTGATTTCATAGGAATTGTTGAGAATTCTTTGGAATTGATCTTGAGCTTAATGAAACTAGGGCTTGTTCTTGAGAGTGTTTGTGAGATAATGAGTGTATTTTGCCCTTTAAGATATTACATCCAGTGTTTTAGATGAACTGGGTGAGGGGAAAAGGACCTAAATATACTTGGAAACTTTGAATTTAAGTGAGAAACAGTGTCGAGCGATGCGATACCCAACTTGACGCGTCAATGGGGTTGATGTGATCACCTATACATTGCGTCAATAGGTGCAACACAATAGCTAATGCAACACATCAAGATTGCGTTGGCTTACTGTTTTGGACATCCAAACATGACTCAAATGAGGTTTGAAAATTCCAAAACTTACCCATTATGACCTATTGACATCCTTGATCATGAATTAATTTAAAAAATCAACATTCTAAGGTCAGAAAGATTGTAAATGATGCCACTGAAATATTGAGGCCAAAAATAAGACTGAGTGTTAATTCTTAGCAGAAATTTTCTAAGTCTGGGACCTCTTTTGGCATGCTATATAGGACTAAAATAACTAGGATTTTGTGGGGACTTACAATATTTCCCCATTGGGAATATTCGTCCTCAAATTGCACTGACTGAACTAATATTAACTAAGGAATTGTACATACACTGATATGCATAACTCAAGAATGACTAAATTCTAGAGATAAGACATATGACTAAACAGTTTCATGAATGCATAAATGATATGAGAATATAATGCAGTTGTAACTAAGTGTGGAATAGAGTAAATTTAAGAAAGATTTTTACCTTAGGCTGAATCTGAATTTGCAGAGAAGAAGTGAGGATACTTGTTTTACATGTCTTCTTCTGCTTCCCAAGTAGCTCCCTCAATGGACTAATTCCGCCAAAGAACTTTTACCAAAGGAACCTATTAGTTCCTTAGTCTATGAATCTGACAATCAATGATTTCGACTAGGACTTCCTCATAAGAGAGGCTGTTCTAAATATCTACTCTCTCTATAGGGACTACAATTGTTGGGTCACTTATGCACTTATTTAGCAAGGAGACATGAAATACTAGGTGCACTGATGTTAAGTATGAAGGTAACTCAATCTCATAAGCTACCTTACTGAAATGACTAAGAATCCTATAAGGACCAACATATCGGGGACTAAGCTTCCCCTTCTTGCCAAATCTCTTCACTTCCTTCATAGGAGAGATTTTCAAATACACAAAGTCACTAATCTCAAACTCAAGATCTTTCCTTCTCACTTTTGCATACAATTTTTGTCAGCTCTGAGCTGTCTTAAGCCTCTCTCTAATCAATAAAACTTTCACTAAATCATCAGATACCAAATTAGGCCCTACTACTGAGGCATTACATTCTTCAAACCAATCAATGGGAGATATACATATCCTTCCATAAAGAGCCATAAATAGAGCCATCTAAATACTGGAATGATAGTTTTTATTATACGCAAACTCAATCAAAGGCAATTGATCATCCCAAATTCCCTTAAAGTCAATGACACATGCTCTTAACATGTCTTATAATGTCTGAATGGTCCTTTCTTCTTGACCATCTATCTGAGGATGGAAGGTTGTACTGAGGTGGACTTAGGTACAAAGACCCTTTTGGAAGGCTTTTCAAAATTAAGAGGTGTACTGCATACCTCTATCTGTAATGATGGACAACAGGACACCGTTCAACTTAACCAAATCTCAAATATAGATTCTAGCGTAGTCCTCGGTTGAGTAAGAAGTATCAACTGGCAATGAATGATCTAATTTGGTCATCCTACCCACAATGACCCAAATTGAATCCTATTGTCGACGAGTACGAGGCAAACCCATCATAAAGTCCATGTTCACTTTCTCCCACTTCCAAGTGGGAATACTGAACTCCTGCATGGAACCACTAGGCTTTTAATGTTCAATCTTCATATGCTGACACATGGAGCATTTAGCTAAAAACTCTGCAATGTCCCTCTTTATTCCACTACGCCAATAGATCTCTTGCAAATGGCAGTACATCTTAGTGTCCCATGGATGAATAGAGTAATGTGCACCATGTGCTTCTTTAGGAATCCGTTGTCTTACTCCATCCATGAATGGAACACATAACCTACCCTGACAATGCAACACACCATCTCCCCCTTATAAGAAAACCTTTACCTTTCAGTCTCAGGCTAACTCTGTCATCTTATTAACTAAACTGGGATCTCTGTCCTGCATTTCTTTTTATTCGGAGACCAAAGATGATTCAAAACAATAATACACTTAAACACTACCCTCAGCCAAATCAACCAAACGAACACCTATTCTGGCAAGCTGATGAACTTCCGAACTAACTTCTTCTTACCATCCTCAACGCGAGTAACACTACCCATGGACAATATACTGAGAGCATCATCCACTACATTGGCCTTGCCCGGGTGATACAGAACACTCATATCATAATCGTTCAACAACTCTAACCATCTTCTCTGACCCAGGTTTAATTCTTTTAGAGAAAATACATACTGCAGGCTTTTGTGGTCTATGAACATATCAATATGCACCCCATACAAATAGTGACTCCAAATATTTAAGGAAAACATAACAATTGCTAACTCTAGACCATGGGTGGGGTAATTCTTTTCATGGGGATTATGTTTTCTAGAGGCATAGGCCAAAGCCTTACACTTTGCATCAAAAACCCCAAACAAACTTTGGAAGCATCATAATACACAACAAATCAATTTGAATCATCAGGTAAAGTCGGAACTGGGGCTATAGTGAGTTGATTGTTAAACTACTAAAACTCTTCTCACAAGAATCTAACCACTGGAACTTGAATTTCTTCTAAGTCAATCTGGATATGGGTGATGAAATAGACAAAAATCCTATAACAAACTGTCAACAATAGCAAGCCAAACCGAAAAACTCATGATATTTGATGGACAAATGGGTCTAGGCTAGCTCTCACTAGTTTGGTATTTTATGGATCAACACTAATTCCATCACCAAAAACTATATGACCAAGGAAAGCTACTGACCTTAGCCAAAATTCACATTTACTAAATTTTGCAAACAACTGATGGGCTCTGAGATTTTATAATACTATTCTTAGTAGTCTGCATGATCTTTTTCACTGATGGAGTAGACAAGGATGTCATCGATAAAGACTATAATGAACATGACAAAGTAATACTTGACCATGCAGTTCGTCAAGTCAATGAAAGATGTTGGGGAATTGTTAAGACCAAATGACATGACTAGAAATTCAAAAAGACTATACCGCATTTTGAAAGCTATTTTTGAAATGTCATATTTTCTAACTCTAAGATGATGATAGTCTGATCTGAGGTCTATCTTAAACATGTAACTATTACCGAAAAGCTGGTCGAACAAGTCATCGATTCTAGGAAGTGGGTACTTGTTCTTGACACTGATTTTGTTCAACTAATGGTAATCAATACACATTCTGAGAGAACCATCTTTATTACACAGGAATAGAAATGGTGTGCCCCACGGGGAGATATTGGGCCTAATGAATTCCTTATCTAGGATATCCTTCAACTATTCCTTTAATCTTTATGTTTTACTGGAGCCATTCTGTATGGCGGGATAGAGATGGGCTGAGTGTTGTGACAAAAGTCTATTTAAAATTCAATTTCCCTTTAGAGAGAAACTCTGAGAAGATATTCAGGAAACACATCTGGAAATTGATTTTCTACTGGAATTGACTCAAGATTAAGAGTCTTGGAACTAAAATATTTAACTCAAACAAGATGATAGACACACCTCTTTGATATCGCTTTTCTCCTCTAAGATATAAAACAAGATGACCCCTAAGTGTTGAAGCACGACCCCTCCATTCTAGGACAGGATTGATCTAGAACTAAAAATAGACAACTCTATTTCTACAATCAACTGAGGCATGACATAAATGAAGCCAATACATGTCAAGAATAACTTAAAAATTCGACATCTCTAACTCTACTAAATCTATCAAAGTAAATTTCTGAGATACCATAACCGGATAGTTCCTGTATACCCGTTGGTCTATCATAGACATACCTACTAGGGTAGAGACTGAGAAGGGATCTTCTAGGATTTTTAGGACTGATTCCAAATTCAATAGTTATATAAGGAGTTATAAAGGATAAAGAAGCTCCTGGATCTAGCAAAGAATAAACATGTAAATGGTGAACTTGTAATTTACCAGTGACCACATCAGGAGAACTTTCCTGATCCTATCTGGACTGAAGTGCATAGAGTCTACTTGGATGTTGCCCACTGTAGGTACTGGAAGTGGCGCCCCACTGATATGGGCGATCGGACTTAGCTAGGGGATGATTATGCTAACTCTGTGAATCACCTGAGGACACTCCCTGATCCTACCGCCTGGCTTGCCACATCTGAAACATACATCACTGCCAGCTCTACAGACACCCTGATTGTCTCTGCCATACTTTTGAAAAAAGGATTTTTTCGAGTATTTCTAATGCTACCCTAAGATTTAGAGTTTGGCACCCTATCCTTATTAGCATTTTTGAATTTTGGTACAGGAGCACTGGATGGGGACGGAGCAAAAAGTAAAGATTTTGGGAGAAATTAAGGACGATTACCACCTTCTGACTTACATTAAGTGAAGTTAAAGCTACCTGTTTTAGCCCTCTTATTCTCCTACTCTTTCTCCATAGTATTCTGCTTCTCTATCTATTGAGCATGGACCATCAACCCAGCCAAGTCCATCTCCTTAATTAGCATTACAGTCCTACACTCCTTGACCACAATGTTGGATACACCTGACATAAACTTACTCATCTTAGATGTGTTATCAGCTACCACATGAGAATATCTGGCTAATTGAGTAAACTTGAGATAATACACCTTCTTTGTCATGCTGTCCTACTTCAAGTTAATGAACTTTAAAACCTTGGCTTTCTTCAACTCCACAGGAAAAACCTATCTAGAAAGGTAGTAGAAAACTCTTCCCATTCTATGGGCCCAGCATCCATGGCCCTATTTTCCTTCCACTACTTAAACCATGTATGAACCACTTCCTGCAACTAATAGGAAGCTAAATTAGCACTTTCAGAAGAGTTACTCCCATAATGTATGTTACCTTCCAAACTATGTTGAGGAATTCATATGGGTCTTCTTTAAACATAGACCCTGAAAATGAATGAAGATTCATTGGGTAAAGTCCCAAATTCTAGCTATAGCGGTATTGTCCACCGTGTTGCCCTGAACAGCATCTGGGATTTCATTCTGGGCAGCTACAGAGTAAGCTACAGAGGTGAAAGCTACTCTAAATTTTGCGTGAGATACATTCTTATTCAGGGGATCTTACTAAATAAGCAGAGGTGCTGATTGGTTTCCAATTCTTCTTAAGTTGGTTTTTTTCAAAGGCATGTAGTGTAAATGGAAGGGAAAATTAGATTAGATGGAGACTTTAACTTGAGCTCATGCTTACCCACATGACATGAATACTGAAAGAAGGGAAACCTTTCCTAAAAACATCTCATAGCCCCTTGTGCATAAGTGTAGTGCGTTAAACACCCATGCATAATACTTTACTTGATGCAGATTTCAAACTCCCTAGGAATCTTTAGTGCCTTAGTCTCTGATACCAATCTTATAAGTCCTCGATTCTACACCATGGAGTCACACGGTGCTTACAACCACAAAAGATCACAAGCTAAACTATGACTGGTACCTGTTGTGAGCACTGAATAATAATACCAAAAATATATATGGAAGTATAACTGAAAATGCCATAAGGTTCTCAAAATACAGAAATAATAATTGAGTATTCTGATAATAATATTTGTAAAACCAAAAACTAACTGTGCTAGTCTGAAAGCCTCTAACTATCTGAATATGGAGTTGATGGGATAAGTCCCCAACTAACTCCAACTACTGAACATACTGGATCTACTAAAATGCTAAAATAAAATAGTATCTTTAATATATGAGGACTCACTACTATAACGGTTGTTAATAGCCTGAGCTATTAAGTACGGTCAGGAACCTAAGCATTAGAACCTATGATATGAGACATCATAGTGTAAAGAAGGAGTATGCGCCAGTATGTCTAATGTACTAGTATTCTAAGTTAGGTAAAGCTGATATACATGGGTTCATATGCATGAGATGATAAATGAATGAATGAACATCGTGAAATAAATGGATGAGAGTACATACAAAACTATAACTACTGAACATGCTGAATATGTAATACTATACATATAACATTTGTATGAATTAGACTGAAATTAAGGTATTAATTTCTAGCTACTGAATACTAGTAACTAAAAGTTTAGACTGATATTAAAGTACTAAATTCTGATGGCAATATAACTGATAACTTATATCCATGGTTCTATAGAACAATTTAAGCTCTGTACTAAATAATGAGACTAAAACTTTAGCTGTAATTGTGGGAGTGTTCATCTAGCTGACATACCCCAATTATAGACTAAGCTGGGGTCCAACTTATGACCCCAGTTGGAAGGGTGTTAGCACCTTGCCACGGGATACTGACAAAGCTGCGTCAACCCTAATCTGGTAGGAAGACTCATATATGATTGCATTAACCCTAGTCTAGATGAAGGATGACTAACCCTACACTGGCTATGTAGTTCTATAATGTAGGGACTGCTACTAAGGCTCAAACCTCTACTAGATAAAATTCCCTCATCCCTAGGTTTGCTGTATGATGAATCCTACTCCTAATTGAATTGACACTAAACTAATTACTAAACTGTACTGGGCTTGACTAAACTAACACTAAACGTGTTGACTGACTGAATTGGACTGAGTTCATTGAGTTCTAAATTTCCTTGGAAACTCAAAATTTAAGTGAGCAACTATGATACATAACACGAAGTGTCGATGGGGTCGATGCAATCACCGATTCATCCCATCAATGGGTGCAATGTGATTGCTAACTCAATGCATCATGATTGCATTGGGTTGCTATTTTGACCATCTAAACAAGACTAAAATAAAGTTCAAAAATTCCAAAACTCACCCATTTTGACCTATTGAAATCCTTGTTCATGAATCAATTTAAAAAATCAACATTCTAAGGTTGAAAAGATCATAAATGATGCCACTGAAATATCGAGGCCAAAAATGAGACTAAGTTTCAACACTTGGCTGAATTTTCTAAGTCTAGGACCTCTTTTGGCATGCTGTATAGGATTGAAATAACTAGTATTTTGCGGGGTCTTACAAACTAAAGTGGAGATATTCCATACTCCGAAAGACAATACTTCATGCTATTGTGTATTTTTCACACTTTCTGTTATTTTTAGGACTTTGGTTTTGACTATGATCGGGGACATGTCCCGACCAAATATTCTTTATTTTCATTTAAAGGCTTTGTGTGACTACAACAGGCATGGGCAGTGTCTTTATTGGTGTCAACCTTGGCATTAGTATTGGCATTGGGGCTGACACCGATGGATATTTGATTAGAGTGTTGGTTTTTTATGGTTATTGATTCCATTATTGTATTTGAGTATTAATTATTCTATCTGGTTATATATTTGGCATAACCAGATCATAATCCGAATATAGTACTAATAATAATAATAATAATAATAATAATAATAATCTGAATGACTTGTAACTTGTAATCTGTAACATGCATGACTATCTAGGTATCAGGTGTTCATAATCTGTCAAGACTAAAAATACCGTAAATACAAAAATCATCAAAATTATAACATAATGAGGAAATTTT
Source organism: Capsicum baccatum var. pendulum (assembly GCA_030864225.1). Taxonomy (NCBI): domain Eukaryota; kingdom Viridiplantae; phylum Streptophyta; class Magnoliopsida; order Solanales; family Solanaceae; genus Capsicum; species Capsicum baccatum. The sequence continues at coordinate 87,438,518 of CM061558.1, read as the reverse complement.
CAATACTTAAACTCAAGAATGCTCGATATTATCAATATTGTGATATAATATGGTTAGGATACTGAAGCATGTTTAATCTTATGGAGGAATACATATTCATGGTAGAATTCAAGACTTAAATTGAAGAATTGAGAAATTTATTCCTTTTAATGGAACCCTAAATCAAAATAGAATTAAACAGGAGAATTTGAGGAAACTTTAGGACTCAATGGGTGAAAGGAACCCATTGATTAATATCCCACATATCTAAATTTCTTACCTTCTTAAAGAGAACTTGGATGTGATACCTTAGAAATTAAATTTTTTTCAGAGAAGAACTCTTATTTGGTGTTCTTGAGAATTTGGGAGGAAAAGGATTGTATATTTGGTGTATTTGGTGTTATGGGATTATGAAATCATATTTATATCAGCTATAGGATGATTTAGGACGTAAATGACTAGTTTACCCTAAAAACTAAAGACAAACATGGGTTTTAGCATATTTGAAAATAGGGGTGTACCATGTCAAAATCGTGGAGGACAGAGGGCGCGCAACTCCCTTATCGCGCACCCTCACTAGTCCTCACCAAAATGCTCATAACTTTTTTCTTGGGTATCAAATTAAGAAGAAATAAGATGTATTATAAAGGAGACTCTGTTATCTTTAATTTGGTGGGTCTGAAGCACCAAAATTCTATACATTCGAGAAATATACACGTTCAAATTTGACCCTAGTTTGATCAAATACAAAACTTTGATTGATAACAATAGTTCTAAACTCAAGTTCACTCTAAGTGTTTTCTATGAATATTCTTCATCTCAAAAACAATCTACACACTAGGTAAATGATCATGACACTTATATTCATATTAAAAATATTAGATTAGAGTTCATACAAGTAGGAATGACGTTTTGAATTTTTGCCCGAAAATGCGAGGTGTTACACTTTATGCTCACCAGATCTGCCTATATTGAGTCAAGGAAATCTTCAGGGAGTCAATTTTCATGGTATTCACGAGAGATTTTGAATTTCTCATGTGAAAACACTTCAAACTAGATGAATTATATATTAGGGGCATGAGATTATGAGATAGAGGATATAATTTTGATCTTCTTCAACTTTGTCTCATTATTTGAATAGGAAAAAAGAAGATCAATTTGAGCTAAGAAATGGCAGACGAAGATGAAGAGACAACTATCCCTTTTAGGATTCCAGACACTTTGATGTCCGCGTGTTCTAAATAGAGATATTTATTTGTTTTGTATATTTCTTTTTTGTTTTGGGGGTGGGTGGGTCGGATCGGGCCTATTTTAGACTAGAAGACTTTTTGTTTCAATAACTGAAAACTATCCCCTATACATTTATTAGAGTAAATATTGCAAGTTGTAGGAACACTTTTAGATAATTTTTTTAATAACTTTTTAATTGCAAGTTGTAGAAACTTTTTAAAAAATTATTTATTTATTTTATTTGAAAAAATTGATAAAAGTTTTTTCAAAGAATATTTAACTCTTTTTTTTAGGGATTTGTATTTATCTCTCTTAAATAGAGGTGTTAATAATTATGGAAGGACCAATATATGGTAAACATTATATCTACATTTATTGTATTTTTACCTTATTGGGAAAAACTCCCATGTTTTCCCAGAACAACTTTATTGAAAAAATATTTATTTGTCAATTCACATGTTTCATCTTAACTAAATTTCTTTTTTCCTTATTCATCTTCTTAAATAATATTCTTCATTTTGAGTATTATTTCAATATCAACTTTGTTATCTATTAAACTTTTATATCTTTGGGGTTTGATTTTCTTCCAATTTATGAAGATTTTTTTCTTGAATTTCATTTTATGTTCTTATTATCCATTGATTTCACCGTTGTATGAATCATTCCTTTTGGGGGTTGAATTTCATTTTCTGTATTAAGTTTTTCTTTCTTGAATTTCATTATATCTACTACATATACATTTATTTTACGATTGTATGAATCATGTTAAGAGGAAACATATTATGTATTAATCATATGCGTTGATCGCGTTGGTTAAACTAAATAACGGATATCGAATTTTATACCATTTTCATTAACTAAAAACATTAATAAGAACAAATCATCTATGTTTACCATTTCATATATCAATTCCATGGATTGAAACCCCCAAAATTAAAATTATTTGGTATATTGCATTGTTATACTAATAGATTAGAACTTTGATTGGTTAAAATAATTTAAAGATGTTATATTAGAAAAAATTCCATAAATGTAAAATGTATTAAATAGTTATTGTATATAATATCTATAAAGCAAGTGATCATCATTTTAAATATAAATTCCCATGATAAGTTATCTTATGATGTGCTATAGAAATATAACACTTTCGACGCTTAAAACGAGGAAAAGATCTGAGGCTATATTGTTAGATATGATGCCTTTTGGGTAGTTTTACAAGAAATCCTCTTCTGGATGATAAGTTCGCAAAAACGTGAAAAGAGTTATTTTTGGCTATTTTGGAGAAATTATGGATATTCGAGATATTTTCCCACTTGTTCCTGATCAAAGCATGTTCGGGAATCTAAGAAGACCTGAAAAAAGACTCCAGGAACATACCAAGTCAAAATGTTGCCAAAGTAGGACCTACGGACCGCATGTAGTGTACCAAAAGTGTCACACCTCAAATCCTATTGGGGAGGACAGACACCCGCAGCCGTGAAGACCCGAGAAAACCAATCATAATCTTGTACTTCTCATACTTGTAACTATAATAACCAAAGGCTTTGCCATACATGGATATAATGCATTGATAAGAAATAAATAAGAAACCCAAAACAATATATGCCAGACATGGCCGTTGGGGCCATAACATAAAAACAATAAGACACTATCACGCTTAACTTTACATTAGTCTACAAAGCCTCTATAGGATACATAGACACCTAATTAAGGTCAGGAGAAACCCCCGCCATACCCTTAACATCTGTACAATACCAAAATATATAAAATAGACTAGGAAAGCCCCAAATCAATGTGGAGCTCACCAATAGTCGTTGGATATCTTGGGATCCTACCTACAACATGAAATGCAGGTCTCCCATAAGGGGCATCAGTATGAAAATATGTACTAAGTATGTAAGGTTGAAAGTAACAACGCATGATACCAGATCTCAATTAAAAATAGATATAAGTGTATAAATAGTGCTAAAAGAACACCTTTATATATACTTGTGGGACCAAGTACATTACATTTTGTCTTCATTTTTACCATACTGACTTCATAATCTTTGTAAGCCATAGAATGTAAATGACCAGCTGATCAGTGGTAAATAGACGAATCGGGATTTACCCTTGCTAGACTTACGCCCCTGAGCTGCCACCCGCATATAAACATTGGGATCGTCCCATGCTAGTATTACTCCCCTGAGCGACCACCCATATATACGGTATCGGGATCATCCCAAGTTAAGCTTGTGTTCCTAAGTTGCCACCCGTTTAATTAAGATTTTTGTTACTTGGTTAATTTAGCCTTTGAGATTATTACTTTGGTGGTCATAACATCTCGGTACCTTTGAACAATAATCTACCAATAAAAGACATGTGAATAAATACTTATGCAATGACAAAGAGGTATGGAATAGATTGTACACGAACGAAATGTTCAGGAGCTGAAAATAACATACAACACTTATTTGATTTAAAAGAGAAATCTTGATATTTGCTAATGAATGTTAAAATGCAGACTAAATAATAAGCATGTGGAGAGGTATTTTAATGTATTAGGGAACGGGAACAAGGTCGTTATCTAGATGGAAGATCATGTGTTGCTATTGGGTATTACTTACTATAAGAAGGCTTTAAAAGCTTACATTGTACCAAAAGGATTAGATTTTATGCCAAAAAATATGACATAGAGTAGCCTTACATATCTAGTCGTACAACTCTGATACTAACCCAACTTGACTTCTCTCCTTTTAGATTACTTATCTGCAATAAAATATATGATAAACTAATATTAGCAACAAACCGACACATTTGGGATACTTAACTTCACCAAAATAATAGCTGGGTAGTAAGCCCTTAATTTACCAATCAAGGGTGTTATTTTAACCCTTTTCTCCTCCAATTACATCCATATACATATAGATTCCTTTGAGATCCCACAAAACAAATTTGGCTTCATTACACCTCTAATATGGTATACAAAAAAGAATGAGTTATAAACATGTACAACAAGTAGTTTGGTGGTGTACAACCAGACCTTTCTTCTATATTTCAATACGAACTACTCACACATTCCCCAACATCAACCTAGAAGCCCTTAATATATACACACAAAATAGTCCACAAACAACCCCAAATGTCTTTTATTAAAGCAACCAAATATCGAACTCACCATCCCTTGAATTCTTAATAACAATATTTGTGCAATCCTCTACCAATACATGTATATAGTAAAAGGGAAAAAATGGATAGTAGCCATACATTAATTTCTATGGTAGTTTAGTCTCTTAAAGTGTATCGCTTCAATATAGTAATCCCTTCACACATAAACCAAAAGAGAAAATAGAAATCCCTTAATAACAAAGAACAATGGAATTGCCAAACTTATAGAGGGATGTCCTATAATTTAATCATGAAAAACATAATTCTCACAGTTTCATTAAGATAAGCTCATGACTTGTTCACTTAACTTTATCTTGGAAGGAAATTAAATCCCAAGAACCCTAGTGGAATTATAGATTTGTTGTATAGCTAAGAAAGAGCAATAGAGAAAACCTACAAAGCTATTTTTTTTTCAAAGTAGGTGACTTACCTACTAGCTTAAATAAGTCAACAAAGCACCTTAATAATATAATCCATTTTCAGTTCTTAATCCTTTTAATCTAACTTAAAATTTATATATACTTGGTCAGTTTAAACCTTAGACTCAAATACGATCTTACGATCCTAAGTTTAAATGGTTTTATTAATGTTAACTTGGTCGCATCACATCAAAATGTATGGGCAGTATATAGAAATCCATATACACCATCAATACTTGCGTAACAAATCTCGTACATTATTAATACCACAGGGCTATACCAAGTCCCATATAATTAGAACAAGTAGATGCAAAAATATGGGGTGTTACATTCTTCCCCCCTCCCCCTTAGGGATATTCATCATCGAATGTTACTATAATTGCCTAACCAAAAAATGATCAAGCCTAAGGTTAATATTCCTGTCATCATAAAGTACTTACATATATATACCTACTTGTTATTGCTATAATTCAGCATCTTGGACTTTCTCTTCATATTCGAATAAATGGGGGTACTTGGATTTCATCGCTTCTACTTGTTGGTTTCTGTTAAGTACTTCTACAGAAGCTATTTCCTTATTTCTTAAATTCTTAACTATTCGATCTAGAATGGAAATAGGTATTTCTTCATAGGTGAGATCTTCCGTAACTTGTGCATCTTCAATAGGAGTGATATGTGATGGATCTCTGATGCACTTTCAAAGCATTGAGACATGACATATTGGTGAACTGTTGAGAGCTTGTGGGGTAGCTCTAACTCATATGTGACCTGGAAAAACCTTAGAATAACCATATATTGTCCTATATAATGTGAACATAGTTTCCCTTTTTTACCAAATATCATTACCCCTTTCATTGGTAAAAACTTTAAGAATACCCAATCGCCTATAGCAAACTCTAGACACCTTCTCCAAACATATGTGTATGACTTGTATCAACCTTAGGCTTTTCCTAGACATTGTTGGATCACTTTTCCATAGCTTGATGAACAAGATTTGGCCTAAACAAGGTAGTTTCACCCACTTCAAACCATCCAATTGGTGATCTATACTCCCTCCCATACAAAGCTTCATATGGCACCATTTTCATACTAGAACAATAGCAATTTTTATAGATCAACTCGATGAGAGGTAAATAATCATACCAACTACCTTTAAAGTACAATATACAAGCTCGTAACAAATGTTCAAGTGTTTGAATAGTATGTTCTGCATGTCCATCTGTCTGAGCGTGAAAAGTTGTACTTAAATTCACTTGTGTTCCCAAACTCTGAAAAGACTTCCAAAAGTTTGTAGTAAATTGAGCTCTCCTACCTGATATAATAGAGATTAGTATGCCGTCTAGACAAAATATCTCTTTGATATACACTTTCGCATACTTTTCAATTGTGTAAGTGGTCCTAACAGATAGAAAGTATACTGATTTGGTAAGCCTATCAACTATCACCCATATGGAATCAAATTTTTGAGATGTACGATGCAAACCAGTGATGAAATCCATTTTGATCATGTCCTACTTCCATATTGTAAGATCTATACACTGCATATAACCCCCAGACTTTTGGTGCTCTACTTTAACTCTTTGAAAATTTGGACATTAGTCTAAAAATACTGCAATGTTCTTCTTTATGTCACCACACCAGTACATTTCTTTCAAATCATGATACATTTTAGTTGATCCTGTGAGGATAAAATACCTTGAATTATGAGCCTCTGCCATAATCCTCTTTCTTAGCCCATCTACATTAGGAACACATAATCTGTTTTGGCACCAAAGTACTCCATCTTGCGTTAGCTCAAATGACTTGGTCATACCATATTGTACATTCTCCTTAAGCTACACTAGAATCAGATTTGCATATTGCTTCTCTTTCACTTTAACTATTAATGAAGTTCCTATCGCATTATGCGCAATAATACCCTTATCTGGAGTTTTAAGAAGGCAAATCCCTAAATTGACTAGTTGGTTTACATCTTTAGTCATCCTTTGTCTATCCGTAGACTACCCATAAGTGGCCACCAGCCTTACGACTTAATGCATCAGCTATCACATTGGCTTTCCTCAGATAATACAAGATATTAACATAATAGTCTTTTAATAGTTCAAGCCACCTCCGTTGCGTTAAATTTAGATTCTTCTGGCTAAAGATATATGGCAAACTCTTATGGTCAGAATATATTTCAACATGAATCCTATAAAAGTAGTGGCACCATATCTTTAAAGCAAAAATAACTGCTGCTAGCTCGAGATCATGTGTAGGGTAATTTTTCTCATGTGGTCACAATTGTCTAGATGCATTCGCTATTACTTTACCATACTGCACCAATACATATCCTAAACCAATTCTTGAAGAAAAATACATTGCTACCCTTTGGTGCCTTCTGGAAGTACTAATATGGGAGTAGAAGTCAACTTATTCTTCAAATCTTGAAAATTCCTTTCACATGCGCCATTCCATTGGAACTTGGATGCTTTGTGTCTTAGCTTTGTTAAAGGTGCAAGTATTGAAGAAAATCCTTCAACAAACCTTCTGTAATAACCTGCCAACCCAAGAAAACTACGAATCTGTATAGGTATTGTAGGTCTTGGCCAGTTCTTCACAATTTCTATCTTTTGACTATCAACCTTTATTCCTTCATTAGATATAATATAACCCAAGAATGCCATAGATTTTAACCAAAACTCACATTTAGAGAACTGTGCATATAACTTATGATCATAAAGAATCCGTAACACCTATCATAAATGACTGACATGGTCCTCATTATATATCTTGAATAAACTAGAATATTATCTACAAAAACTATCAAGAACATATCTAAGAATGGAGTGAATATCTTATTTATCAAAACTATGAAAGTTGCAGGTGAATTCGTTAACCCAAAGGACATAACTAGAAACTCGTAATGACCATACCGTGTTTGAAAAGTAAACTTGGGTATATCATTCTCTTTGACCCTCATTAGTGGTAACCTGACCTCAAATCAATCTTTGAGAAATACTTGGCTCCTAGTAACTACCGAATAAATCATTAATTCTTGGAAGGGGGTATTTACTCTTAATAGTCACCTTATTCAGTTGTCGGTAGTCAATACACATTCTTAATGATCCATCTTTCTTACATACAAATAACATTGGGTGATAAATCCTTTTTCTAGCAAGTCCTTTAATTGATATTTCAACATGTGCAATTTTGTCAGGGCTATTCTATATGGAGGAATTGAGATTGGTTGTGTGCCTGGAATTACATCAATACCAAACTCTACTTCTTGTTCTGGAAGCAAACATGGAAGATCTTCAGGAAATACATCAGGAAACTTATTTACCACTAGAATAATTTGAAGAGATGGTGACTCCACATTTGTATCCTTCACCCTAACTAGATGATATATGTAACCTTTATAAATCATCCTTTTTGCCTTAAATAAGAAATAAATTTACCTCTTGGCACACCAATATTACCCTTCCATTCAAGGACAACCTCCTATGGATAATAGAAATACATCCTCTTAGTTTGGTAATCTACTATGGAATAATAAAAAGCCAACCAATCGATACCCAGTTAACATCAAAATCTACTATTTCTAACTCAACAAGATCAGCCATTGTACCACGACCACAAATATGTATTACATAATTTTGATACACTCTCCTAGCTATAATAGATTCACCAATCGGTGTAGACACTTCAAATAGCTTAACTAGTAATTCCAAAGTTCTTATGACCTTTCCAGAAACCCATGGGGTGACATATGATAATGTAGAACCCAAATCAATTAATGCATATATATCATGTGAAAAGATAGACAATGTACCAGTAACCATATCCATAGAAGTCTTTAAATTTTGTTGATTCGCTAAAGCATATGTATGATTCTGAACTCCACTAGAGCTATATGCTCCGTTAGAACCTCTAAGATGACCTATAGGTTGTACACCCCTACCTGAATAAGTCACTGATGATGATGATGGAACGGATGATCCAGTAGGTTGTGTCATACCACCTAAGCCCCTTTGTGGGCATTTTCTGATCATAAGCCCCGATGTACCACACAACAGTAATCATTTGTCCCAAACTGACATGCACCTAAATAAAACTTTCCATATTATTTCCATGGATGTCGAGGAGGTTTTAATTTGCTCATAATCCCTTGCTATTAATACCCCACTATTTGAGAAATCAGACTCTCACTTATTTGCCCAAATGATATCATTTGAACCCTTGAAACTATGGTGGAGCACTAGTTGCAAAATAAGAAGATAATGGCCTAGGCAGTCTACTAGAAAACCAAGACCTAAACTCCCCTTGGGATTCCATAAACTGGCCCGTAGATCTGGACCTTTTAGAATACCCTTATTCTAATTCTTTTGTTCTTCTTTTTTGCCTCTGATCCTCTATTTTTTCAAAATTGTGTATCTTTGCTATGTCCATGTCTTTGTTCAAAGAAGCAATATTACAATCTCTAACTAGATATGGATCCAACCTATCCACATATCGATGAACTCTATTATCCATAGTAGCTAATATATTAGGATCATACCTAGACAAAGAGTTAAATCGAAGGCTATACTCTCTCACACTCATATCTCCTTGGTGAAGATTCAAGAACTAATCTGCACTGTCCTCTCGAATCCCGAATGGAGTGTAATAATCAAGAAATACCTCTTTGAACTCTTTCCAAGTAGCTGAAGGAGCATCGATACCCCTAGACTGTTTCTACTATTCCTACCAAAATATAGCCTTTATTTTAATCTATATGTTTCTAGCTCAACTATTTCCTTACCCAATACATGCATGACATCTAGAGCCCTTTAGATTTGATCAATAAATTCCTGTAGGTCGTCATTAACATCTGTTCTAATGAACGTGGGAGGATCCAATTAAATAAAATCTTGCATACGAAAGCTAGCTGCCCTATCTACACTACTATAACCTGCAGTAGGAATAGATTATCCTTAAGCTTGTCCAGCAACTATACGAGCCAATAATTGCACTATACTCTTTAGATCTTACTCAGTAGAATTAATAGGTAGTTCTGAGGATGCAATTTTTCTTCTTCTTAGCACTTCTAAGTTGGAAGAGAAGAAAAAGTATGTGATACAAACTCAGCTTGAGACCAACTTTGATTAACTTGTCTAGTGATAACGCTCAAACTACACATCTCAACGAGAATGTAAGCGATCGTTGTCAATATAAAACCTAACTAAGTTAGGGTCGAATCCCACCGAGAATATGGTGTGAACGTAAGTCATTTGTGATTTAATCAACTGATAGTTGGATGTTTCCAGAAACAAGGGGGTTTTAGTTAACAAGTAATTTTTGGTCACTTTAGTTTAAATATTTGTAATCAAGAGTTTATGAAAAACCAAAATTATGTTCACTAGGAGTTTTTGTACTTGACAGATGCTACTAGTGGTTTAAGATTCCCACGGTGGGTAGGACAACAAATTATCTTAAGCGAAGTTATACTTAAATGTCTCTCGACCTACTTAAGCATTTAATTACCTAATCCTCTCAGACTTAGGGATTTTATATTCACTGCCTAGATTTTACCTCAGGTTAACCAACCTTGTTACATCATTGATTATTACATGGAAGTTTAGTGTTTCCAAGTCCCTATTGATAATTCACTTCCCACTATATTTGATTTATTTCTTAAGCAAATTAAAGCAGGTGTTATCTATCAATTGCAACAAACAGACAATAATTAAGACATTAGAATTATCAAGGAGTCCTACCACCTTTTGAATCTTGAACACTCAACACCTTATCAAGACCTACCCTTTGATCACATAATTCAGGTTAAAGGAATTTAGCTGCTCATGACGTAATAATCGAAGAAACGAGATGAGTTCATGCTTTGAAAGATGAACTTACCAAGAGATGAATAGAAACTAGAGATTCTCCATTTAAATCACCAAATAAAATCCCAAAATAATGATGATAGTCACTTTTAAGTAATTATTTTCTCAATCCAAAAGAAGAGGGAGAAAAATATCAAAGTATCGTGTCTCAAAACTTAAGGTTCGGAGCCTTTAAGAAAACCCTAAACAAGTCTTTAAATAGTTCACCCTAATTATGGAAAAAAATAATAAAAATCAAAAATTTCTCGGATTAGGTGATGCCATTTGTGATAGCCTATCAGGAGGCTGACGACTTATCACAAATGTCATCAGCTTTCTATATGCTTTTAGTACTGGCTGCCTAACGCTAACGATAAATGGTGATGCCCTATCAGCTCCTTGATGACTTATCACAAATGTCGTCAAGTCTCTACTTTAGTTCTCATGTGTTGCCTTAGGCTGATGGCATTCTTAACGGCTTATCAGCTCATTGATGACGTATTACAAAATGCCATCACAGCTTTCAACTTAGGATAATTCTCTGTCTATGGCTGACGATAAAGCTAATAGCTTATCATAGGGCTAACGACTTATAACAAATGTCATCATCTATACTTTGCCTCTATTTACTTCACATTTCAGCTCATTTGCTTCCATTCATGTTGGTTCTCTGACATATTAGCTTCTTCTAAGAAATCAAACATAAAACAATCAAAAACAACAAAAGTTTCTTAAGAATTTGCAATTATTCTTAGTCAAAAGCCTCAAATGTGTTAGCATTAGCTCACACATCAACACCCTCAACTTAAAACAATTGTTTGTCCTCAAGCAACTTAGCATAACTAAGAGAATACAAATCTCATTTGGCAGTCAATCATCCATATCATCTCAAATCACTTTTACTATCTCCAAAGTCAGTCAATTTAAGTATAATGAAGAACACCAATGCAACACATAGGAATCAAGGTATGGAATCAAATCAGCTATAACAACCATGCATAGACCAGTATTACACTACCCGAACAAGTTTGTAACCAGTGTGCCCTCATAACAAAGAAATCCCCCTCATCTCATATCAGGATTATATATGTAACCATAGGGACAATTAAAATACTCACTCTCAGAATGAAGTTCCAATCACTGTATGCCAAGTAACATAAGCTTGCCCTAATTTTCAATACCCAGATCTTCAGATAGGTCAGCTAGGATCACTATAAGACTTCTCTTAGGATTGTAATATAGGCTAGGGGCTGGTATGATACTCGGTGGCATTTAAAGTGACTAAGGCCCCTTGACACTAACTAGATTTTTGGGGTTTCACTAATTAGCATTTTTCGCTCTTCTCTTTTCTTGATCATAATTATTTAGGATGGGTGCAGTCTTTTCTCAATTACTTATTTTTTTCACATTTTTTTTTCTTGTTTTTTTCTCTGCACCCAGCTTTTTATTCTTTTTATTTATGCTACCTTTCTTCATACTCATTCTATATCATGCACCCCTATTATAGCTACCCTCAACTTAGGACACTTGCCTAATTCAAGGTGCATAGTGTCTAAGGAGGACCAAGGCCAAAACAGATTCATTGTGATCTAAATAAGAAGATGATAGGTGTCATACAAAAAAATAGGCTAATTAGGCTCAAAACAGGGATCAAGGGATATGATACACATAGGGAAGGTCATTTAGGATAAAGTGAGCTAATATTAAAATGGCCTGTGATCCTTTCCTAACCCCCATCTTCAACCTAGGTAAGACTAACTGGGCAAGTTCTGGATTCAGCATACAGTGGGGACTGAGTAACATCTCACACATACACTTGGCATACAGGTATATCACACTCGACTACTCATTTAGTTTGTTCAGCTTTTTAGCAATGATTATTATGTTACTAGAACTAATGTCATATAAAGATGCACGGTGGTCACACTTAAATACAAATCGCTCAGTTTAAAGTAGTAGACCACTTGAAGAGGTGTAAAAAAATCATAAAAATAATTTAACTACCTCAAGTACAAGTATTTCTCCTAGTTGACTACAAAATTTTACAACAACAAATTTATCCTACACCCTCAACTTACAATCAAAGAAAATTTAAACTAAGTGTTAGAGTATACTTAGAATAGATCAATCCCGAGGGTCGTGGGTTCCTGACCCTGCTGTCGCATCTTTATTAGGAGCCTCTCTCTATTATGGTGCAGCTGGTCTATTAGTCTCTGAAGGCCTACTAGTAGAGGCACCTGCAACTCTCGCTCAGATAGCTTTCTCCCATCTCTCATTTTCCACTAAGGACTCAATTCTCACCTTTTTCATCTCCTCTTTTCTAAACTTCTTTCTTTCCCTCTTTTCTGTTTTTCTTTCTTCATCACTGTTGGGCCTTTCTCACTTTTCTTTTCCTTTTTTCTTACCTTTCTTCTTCTTTTTCTTCACTATCTCCTCTGCGAGATCAAGCATCAGGATTTCTCCCTCGGATTCCTCAGCTACTGGATCTACTGACACCATAAAGTGGTGTTGTACCTTTCCAACCTCCACCTTTACTTTGTGTAGGTTTGATCTGAATAATGCCATCTCTAGAGCCGACCTCTCTCTTGACTGCACACTGAAGTGGTTCTCTTATTCAACAATCCGTCCTGAAGAGCCTTGTAAGTCTCAAGTACAGCTTTAACACTTTTGTCAACTGCAGCTGCTAATTACTTAGAAAAGAGTTTTAAGCTGAACCTCGCACCACTTGGACTGCTTTTCTACTCTCCTTAAATTCATAGGGTTGAAGGCAAATTCTGTTGTAGGTGCTGCAGCTGGAGGAATTGTCTCAGTTCTAGGCACTTATTATTCTTCCATTGTTGCAAATATTAGAGGTATAGCTTCAGAATTAGGCACATCTGCATTAGGTACTAAACTAGTACTAGTTACCGGTGGATCAGTTGGAATCTCTGTGCCCCTGTCAAGCATTACCTTGGCTGATTTTCCTTATTTCGGATCGGATTGTGGGTCTTCCTGGCGAAGAGTTCTTCTTCTATACCTACAAGCTTCAGCACATTTGCTACCCTACACCACTTTGTAATTAAACAAGGGAAGGGATATGTTGTTTCACACCTCAAGACCTAAATTTTTATCTCTTCGGCGATAATCTCTCCAAAATTAAATTTAAGGTTAGCCATAAAACTTGCGACTAATACTGCTCTATAATTCCCGAGAATATTATAACCATCTGTAAGGATCAACCATGTACGTACAATACCCCCACTACAATCTTGCCTCTGAAGTCAGGAAGGTCTTGAAGATCCTTTCACTGGAATTTGTTAGCCGTTCTAGTTCTCCATCAACTATAAGTGTGGCTAACCAATTTTGTTAATTTTTTTGATGCTTCAATTGGGCATAGAAAGTAGGTGAAGTTGTCTAAGGAGTGAAGTTCGGGACATGAAGGAACCTATTGATTATTGCTTCAAAAATATCCACCATTATGCACCATACCGGAACTTTATCCAACAAAGTTAGGTTAGCTGCTTTCTGTCCTTCTCTACATATGTTTCCCAAGCGATCTTGGTAGTTTGCATAGAACTCCATAACTAGTGTAGGGCAAAATGAATTTCCTCCTAGTTTTGTCCATCCCAAATCAGAGCCATGAAATTTCTGCTCAACCTTCAGGTACTTTCTCAACCCCTTAGAGATAATTCTCTTCTCCTCAAAGATCTGCCTCTTGACAGCTCTTCCGTTTGTTCTGCGAAGCCCATCAAAGAAGATATTTTGAACTTTAGGAATCTACAATCTAGTTCCATCTCACACTTTGGGATTCTTGCATTTGACCATAGTTCCCCGAATTGGAGAGTCTTCATCATCTTGTGGCTCAGTAGAAAGGGACTCAGTTGATGGTCCCTCAGACTCATGCCCTTCAGAATCAGGATGATCTGAATCATGCTCTTCAGATTCAGTATGTCCAAACTCGTGTTGCTCAGAGACCGTCTACTTAGAAATTGTATGCTCGGATGTTGTTGGCTCAGTGTCACTTTCTTCACTCTCCTACACCTCAACTGGTGGGGGTGGTGGAGTCTTTTTAGTACTTTACTTTTTCTTTTGCTTACTGAGCAGAGGCTCTTCCGCTTCATAATCAGACTCTTTATTGAAGAGTCTCTGAGGTACACTTCCCTTGGTCACTTTCTTTGTGGATTTTGAATTCTTTCCTTTGGGTGCCATTTCAAGACCTGTAGCAAGAGGAATACCATTAGTTGATCCTTAAGACTATAAACACAAACACATTAATCATTGAAATTCCTTACCCCTTGAAAGCATTTAGTAATACTTCAGGTCCCAAGTATGATGACATTTTTGATAAACCATCACAGTTGTGATAGCTTATCATGAATGTCGTCAGCCCTAAACAGAACCCACAAGATTCTTACCGACTTCTGACGACATTTCTGACAAGTTGTCATAGTTGGGATAGTTTATCACGAATGTCGTCATCTATAAATAGAACCCCAACTTGATTTTGACTCAATTTTTGGTCCTATTTTTTTTCTTAAAATCCACTCGATGTTCATTTTTTAGCTGAACTATTAAACCTTAAGCTTGCACAACAAACCCTAGTTCTGATTTTTAGCCATTTTTGCAAGCTGAACTTAGTTCAGGCTTCTTGGGAACTTGGGTTTTCATCAATTTTTCACTTACCACTCAAAAAGAATGGCTACATTTTAAGAATACCTCATGGTATCCTTAAATGAGGTTACACGAGCAAGAGAAAATAAAGAGAGGCTCTTGATTTTGATTGCGAACCCACACATACAAGGAAACTTTATTTTGTTTTAGTTTGAGAGACTTTGAAAAGGGAAGAAAATAAACCAAAGATGGAAAGAAAATAACTTAAAGGAAATAAAAACTAAGCGGGAAGGTGGAAAGGGCAAGCTGTGGGCTGGGTCGGGTCTTTTTAATTTGGCCCATAGTTTCAACTAATGTTGGGATTTTTGTGACGACATTTCTGATAAGCTGTCACAATTTTGATAGCTTATCATAAAGGTCATCGTCCTTAACAGAAATTGCCTCAGAACTGTTTTTTTTCGGCAAATATGATGGCTTATCACTATTGTGACAGCCCATCAAAAATATCGTCAGGAGCACTTGGCAGGATATATCGATTCCACCTTATTTAAACTATAACCTAACTACAAAAATAAATAATTTGCTGAAATATAAAAATTTTGTTTTGCCTCCAAATAGCAGCTAATTTACTATCGTAGAATGACTAGATTATCTTGACTGCTCAGACTTCACCAGGACAACCTGCTGATATCCCTTTTTCCATCTTCATAGAATATGTCCACGATTAAGAAAACACTCATCTCCTTTTTCGGTGTCATGGATAAGTGTATTTTTAATCTTGCTTCCATGTCATTGAACCTGAACTTTTGCTCATTTAGTTCCATATCCACTATCACTCACCCAGTTACAAGGAATGGTCTACCTAAAATAATGGGCACTTCAAAGTCCACCTCACAGTCCAAGACTATAAAATCAGAAGGCAAAATAAAGTCGGCCACCTTTAACAATACATCGTGTAATATACCCACCGGCCACTTTACAAACCTATCTACCATCACCAATCACATATTCTTTGGGGTAGGATCCCCCAAACCCAGTTTCTTATGCACAGCGAGTGGCATCAGGTTTATACTAGCTCCCAAAATGCATAGTTCTTTTGTGAAATTTAGGGACCCAATAGTACACGGGATGGTAAACGCTCCTAGATCTACCTTTTTCTGCACTAAAGACCTTGTAGAGATAGCGCCACAATGAAGGAGATTATCCTCTGGCTCATGGACAACCTTCCGTATCTTAGTCAGAAGGTCTTTTATGAACTTCAGGTGTCCTGGCATTTGCTCAAGTGCCTTAACCAAAGGAACATTTATTGTTAATTATTTGAGCATTTCCATGAATTTGCTGAATTTTGCATCATCAACCTTTTTCTTCAACCGCTGAGGAAATAGAGGTGGTGGTCTTGGGATAATTTTCAGCACTACCTCCTGCTCCTTCTCTATGTCTTTATCTAGAGCATCATCAGAATTATCCAGCTTCTCAGACTCCACTGGACCACTTTCTTCTAGTCGTAATATCCAAGCATGAGCCATAATTCTGTGGACTTTGTACCATATCACTTGGTAACATTCCACTCTTCCTCTAGTTGCTCCAACTATTTGATTATGGTGGAATGTTAGTGCACCAAATATTTAATTGCGGTGGAATGTTAGTGCACCAACTGATTGATGGATGTTAGATCGTTCTTCATGGTAGTCACACTAGAGTTGGTAGCTTCCACTCCCTTCAACAACTTAGCCATCATGTCCTCCATGGACATCTTTTTAGAACTTGTTGAAGCAGTCTCACAATTTCCAGGAGGAACATATAGCCCGCTCCTGTCATTATTATTCTGATAATTTCCTTGCTCCCTATCTTTATAACCAGGCTTATCATAGTAAGTCCAACCTTTATTCCCTTCGCTATTGCCTCGAAAACTCCCCTGATTATTAACATAGTTAGCCTCTTCATCTGTATTAGCCTCTTCATCTGTATTAGCCTCACTTCTATCCTGAGATCCCATAGCTTTCACCTTTTCAATCTTGTCTGATAGCAAGTGATTGGTTGATAAGTCCATCTATTTTTTAAGGTGAGCCATGACTTGATCATGCTCCTCTTCTCTTTTGAGTTGTTCCGTAGTAATACTTACTGAAGCAGTGGGGCTGGCCACCACAGAGTCTCTGGTATGCCATGCCCGACTTTGTTTGATTATTCTGTCTAGCATCTATGAAGACTCTAGGAATGTAAGATCAATAAATAAACCACCAGCAGCATTGTTTACGATTCGATTTGTAATAGAGTTAAGATCCCTATACAAAGTCTCCATCAAATGTATGTTCGTTATGTTATGGTTCAGATACGGTGTCACCTTCTTCTTGAATCTTTACCAGGTTTCATGCAAGGCTTCAGTCAATAGATGCCTAAAGTTGCTAATTTCATCCCTCAATTGTATCCTCCTGGAAAGAAGAAAGAACCTTTCTAGGAAAACTCCTTTCAACTTCCTCCAGTTAGATATAGAATCGGGTGTCAGCTCATTTAGCAATAATGTTGCCTTCCCAGACAAAGATAGCAAAAATAATCTCAATCGAATAGCATTCTGACCCACTCTCGGGTTATCAAAAGATTTGCAGATGGTGACAAAATTCAGCAAATACAAGTTTAGGTCATCCCTAGGAAGGCCACCAAACAACCCCTTCATTTAGAAGTTGAATCATGGTACTCGTAATGTTAAATTTTGCCCCAGGTGCCAACGGTGGAGGAATAATTGCACCAGTTGCACCTTATCCGTTCATTCCATCATCATTATCATTGATACATACTGGACTGATGGGTACTCTTGTCCTTGTCATAATGGATGGTTCCTATTAATATTACGTCGTACTGGTGCAGTTATTTGCTCTGCACACCTTGGGTTACCAGGATTCAGCAACTCCTCGTTTCCCAAATCTTCATCCTCAAGATTTGGATGTCTTGCTTGTTTCCCGATATTTTGCACATTCACCTGAGCTCTAGCTAAGGCTTCCTATCTGTCAGCCTCTTGTTATTCTGCCATTCTTCTAATTCACTGTGATTTTGGATTAGGTGGTAATAACGGTTCGCTAAAACTTATGGTTCTTGGAATACACTATAAAGATCCTGCAAATCAAAAAAACCAAGATATAAACGTAAAACTAGGAGACTTGACTAACAGTCAATTAGCGCACACAAACTTTAGTTTTCAACCATATGCCCCAGCAACGGCGCCATTTTTTATAATGCTCAAACTACACCTCTCAATGAGAATGTAAGCGATCATTGTCAATATAAAACCTAACTAGGTTGGGGTCAAATCCCATAGGGAATATGGTGTGAACTTAAGTCATTTGCGATTTAATCAACAGATAGCTTTATGTTTCCATAAACAGGGAGGTTTTAGTTAACAAGTAATTTTTGGTCTGTTTAGTTTAAATGTTTGTAATCAAGAGTTTATGAAAAAACAGAATTATGTTCACTAGGGGTTTAGGTACTTGCCAGATGCTACTAGTGGTTCAAGATTCTCACAGTAGGTAGCATAACAAGTTATCTTTAGCGAAGTTATGCTTAAATGTCTCTCAACATACTTAAGAATTTAATTACCTAATCCTCTCAAACTTAGAGAATTTATATTCACTGCCCAGATTTTAAATCAGGTTAACCAACCTTGTTATAGTGCTGATTATTAAATAGAAGTTTAGTGTTTCCAAGTCCCTGTTGATAATTCACATCCCACTATATTTGATTTCTTTCTCAAGTAAATAATAGAAGGTGTTATCTATCATTTACAACCAAAAAACAATAATTAAGACATCAGAATTATCAAGGATTCCTACCACCTTTCATATCTTGAACACTCAACACCTTATCAAGACCTACCTCTAGATCCCATAATTCAGGTTAAAGGAATTTAGTTGCTCATGACATAATAATTGAAGTAACTAGATGAATTCATTCTTTGAAAGATGAACTTACAAAAAATATGAATAGAAACTAGAGATTATCCAATTGAATCACCAAAGAAAATCCCAAAATAATGATGATAGTCTCTTTTAAAGTAATTGCTTTCTCAAGCCAAAATAAGAGGGAGAAAAATAACAAATTATCGTGTCTCAAAACTCAAGGTTCGGAAAGAAAACCCTAAACAAGGCTTTAAATAGTTCACACTAATTATGGAAACAAAATAATAAAATTCAGAAATTCTTCGGATTAGGTGATGCCATTTGTCATAGCCTATCAGGAGATTGATGACTTATCACAAATGTCATCAGCTTTCTTTATGCTGTTGGTACTCGTTTCCTAAGGCTGATGACAAATAGTGATGCCCTATCAGCTTCTTGATGACTTATCACAAATGTCGTCAAGTCTTTGCTTCATTTCTCATGCGCTGCCATAGGATGATGGCATTTTTTACTGCTTATCAGCTCCTTAACGACCTATCACAAAATGTCATCATAGCTTTTCACTTAGGCCAATTCTCTATGTATGGATGACGATGAATCTGATAGCTTGTCATAGGTTTGACAACTTATCATAAATGTCGTCAGCCAGACTTTGCCTCTATATACTTCAGATTTAGCTCATTTGTTTCCATTCTTGTTGGTTCTCTAACATATTATCTTCTTCTACAAAATCAAACATAAAAAAATTAAAAACAACAAAAGTTGCTTAAGACTTTGCATTTATTCTTAGTTGAAATCCTCAAATGTGTTAGCATTAGCTCACACATCATCTAGGTGGTGACTTTCTGGTCCCTTCTCAGGCAGACACATTTACTCACTTATTTATATTCTTACTCCTTCTTTTAACCAGCATCTTTACTATAATAAGAGAAAAAAATAGATTTAATGGTTAACTATGACTTCACCTACAACATGGGCTCTATTCCACGATCGAAGCTCAGAAGAAAAAAAGATAACCCCTAAATATCCCACAGCCTCATATTTATATATGTGGTATATAACACAACCATAAACAAGACTCTACATAGACAAGGCTTTGTAGACACCCTATATGACCTTCTCTGATAGCACTATTGTCACGACTCAATCCCATTGGGGCTGACAGGCCCGAGAGAACCAATCCATAACCTTGTACTTCTCATGCATGAAACTATAATAACCAGAGGGTTTTTCATACATGGATATAATGCATTGATGAGAAATTAACATCAAGCGCAATACTATATATACTAGACTTGGTTGTTGGGTCCATAACATCTAAAAGATAAGGCACTATCAGTCTTAACTTTACATTGATTGATAAGGTCTCTAAAAGATATATAGTCAACTAGTTAAGGTCGGGACAAACATCTGCCAAATCCTTAACTTCTGTACAATACCAAAATATATAAAATAGATTTGAAAAGCCATGAATCAATATAGAGCTCACTAATATCCGTTGGATATCCTTGGATCCTACTGAAAAGGTGTATTAACCAAAGCATCTATGCCTGCAGCACGAAGTACAAGTCTCTCATAAGGGGCATCAGTACGAAAATATGTACTGAGTATGAAAGGTTGAAGGTAATAACACATAATACAAAAGCTTAATAGAAATATGATATAAGTGTATAAATATTGCTAGTAGGCCACATTTATATAAACTTGTGGGACCAAGTACATTACATTCTTCTCTTTATTCTCACCCTTCTTACTTCATAATCTTTGTAAGCCATATAATGCAAATAACTATCTAATCAGTGGTAAATAAGAAATTGAGATCATCACTTGCTAGGCTTACGCCCCTGAGCTTCCACTCATATTCAAACATTGGGATCGGCTCATGCTGGGCTTACGCTCCTAAGCTGCCACCCGTTTAATTAAGATTTGGGTTACTTAGTTAATTTAGCCTATGAGATTAATACGTTAGTGTTCATAACATCTTTGTACCTTTGACCAATAATCTACCAATAAGATACATATGAATAAACAATTCTGCAATGACAAAGAGGTATAGAATAGATTGTACACGAATAAAATGTTCAGGAGCTGAAAATAACATACGGGTCTTATTTGACTTAAAGGAAAACTCTTGAGACCTTTTATTTAATGTAAAAATATAGACTCAATAATAAGCATATGGTGAGGTATTTTAATAAATTAGGGAGCAAGAACAAGGTCGTTATCTAGATGGGAGATCATGTGCTGCTATTGGGTATTACTTACTATAGGAAAGATTTAGGATCTTACATTATACCAAAAGGGTTGGATTTCATGCTAAAGAATACGACATAGAGTAGCCTTACATACCTGATCGTACAACTCTGATACTAACAAAACTTGACTTCCTGCCTTTTAGATTACTTATCTACAATAAAATATATTGTAAACCAATATTAGCAACCAACCAACACATTTGGGCTACTTAACTTCACTGAAATAGTAGTTGGGCAGTAAGCCCTTAATTTACCAATCAAGGGTGTTATTTTAACCCTTTCTCCACCAATTACATCCATATAAATTAAGATTCTTTTACGACCCTCTAAAATAACTCTGACTTTATTAAACCCTCTAAAATGGTGTAAAAAATAGAATGAGTAAGAAATATGTACAATAATTAGCTCGGTGGTGTACCACCACACCTTTATTCTATATTTCAATAATAATTAATCACATATTTCCCAAATATCAACAACATATACACACAAAGCAGCCCACAAACAACCCCAAATGTCCTTTAATATAGCAACTAAATTTTGAACTCTCCTTTGAGTTCTTAACAACAATATGTGTGCAATCCTATACCAATACATGTATATAGGAAAAGGGAAAAAATAGGCAGTAACATTACCTTAATTTCTATGGTAATTTAATCTCTTAATTTGTATCTCTTCAATAGCTTATTCCCTTCATGAATAAACCAAATGAGAAAAGAGAAATCCCATAATAACTAAGAATAATGGAACTACCAAACTTATAGAGGGTTGTCCTATAATTTAATCATGAAGAACATAATTCTCATAGTTTCCTTAAGATAAGCGCATGACTTGTTCACTTACCTTTAGCTTTGAAAGAAATTAAATCCCAAGAACCCTAGTGAAATTTTAGAGGTGTTGTATAGCTAAGAGAGAGAGAGAAAACCTAGAAAGCTATTTTTCCTTTGTCTAAGTTAAAAAAAGCTAAAGGAGCTGATTTCAACCCATTTAAAGGGAGCTTCTCTTGGACAAATTTCTTGTCTAGTTTTGGGCCACATTTTCAAGTTGGTGATGAACCTACTTGAATTTTATATTGGGCCTTTGTGGATCTAAAACTATTGGGCCTTTGCTGCCTATTCTCTTCCTTTTCTCTCCTTTAATTTAGGCTTGAATTAATTCAAGTAGGTGGTAGTGTACTTATCCTAATAAGATGGTCAAGGGAGTCTTGGTTGGTGATAACCTACTTAGTTCTTAGGTTGGTCAAAATTTCAAAGTAGGTGACTCACCTACTAGCATAAATTAGTCAAGAAAGAACCTTAGCAAAATACTCCATTTTCAGTTTCTAAACCCTTTAGTTTAACTTAAAACTTGTATATACTTGGTGACTTTAAACTTTAGATTCAAATACTAACTTACGATCCCAATTTTAAATGGTTGTATTGATGTTAACTTGGTCTCATCAGATCAAAATGTATGGGCGGTATCTACAACTCCATCTACACCATTAATATTTGCGTAACAAATTTTGTCTGTTATCTATACCATAAATCTATACCAAGTATCATATAATTAGAATAAGTATATGCAAAAATACAAGGTATTACAAGAAGTCCAAAATCTCGAGATTTGAACTTGTAGGATTTTTGCTTTCGGTACCTGCAGTTTGTACCAGTACCAAGTATTAGGACCGTAGGTACAGACCATATGCGGCCACAAACCTGATTTTCTCCTATTTCATTCGGGCTTTGGTTTTACGTTTTCCTCTTGTACTATAAATACCCTTTATGTACTTTTTAGTCTGAGCTACGTACTTTTGATATTCACAAATATATTTTTACTCCAAGATCAATCTTTGATCTTGGGATTTTCTTGTATTGACTTTGGTTTATTATTTCAGCTATGGTTGAGGGTTTTGTTACTTCTTATCATTGTGATTTCTCTATGCTTTTGAATATGAATGTTTTTGATTTCTTCACAATCATGAGCAGCTAAAAATCATAGCTAGTGTTGTGGAAACCCTGGCAGATTGACAAAGTAGGGGAATTGCTTTTGTTGTTCTGAATCGATACCCATGCATGTATTGTTTTTTATTTTTATGATAGATTTCTTAATGGTTCCACTCATAAATATCCCGCTTAGATATTTCTGCTTACTCCAAAAAAGGAGCAGTGACTAGGAAACGATAAAGATAATAGTAATTTGGAGTTTAACTGTCAATCCATGCTTATAGGTTCTATCTTAATAAGATGGTTAGGTTTCATCAAATAACTAGTCTCAAAAGGTAATACTTAACTGGAATCAAAATAAGGGTTAGTAAGGTGACATCTTGAGACTCAAAAGGTAAAGGGTGAAATCTTTTTGCTGGTCCAAAAGACTGCAAAGGTATATAACTTGTCAATTCTACATGCAAAGAATTGGGTTGGTTCAACAAAGCACGATAAGCCTACAGAGTTGAGAAGCCAGTGTGAACACAATCCTAGTGTGAACCTACACTTATTACAACCAAAGTTAATATAATTACTTACTTGAGATTACTACACAAATCCCCCCATTTACTTTACTTGTTCTATCTATGTACTACAACTACTTGAGAAATGCAAAACAACATGTCCCATAGGGATTCGACCCCAACCTGTGTTGGGTTACTATATTTTAATAGTGACCATATCATCATATAATAGGAGGTAGTTTTTATACTTCATCAAAATTTTGGCGTCGTTGCCGGGGAACATGGAGTTGACTTATGATTTGAAGTTATTATAGTTTTTTAGTTTTAATTTTTGTTCTTAGTTGGGCATACTCTAGTGTATGCTATCACATAGAGTAGAGTTAATACTTTACTCCCACCGTATCAAAATCTAGAGAGAATCCTACAAACACCTAATAGGATATCTAAGCATAAAAGAGATGAACCTTCAGAAGGGGTTTGTTATATTGTATCTCCCTCTTCTACTGAAGAGGTATAGGACATTCTTAATCATCAGACTGGTGAGCTATTAGGTCAAGATAAAGATAAGCAGGGGGGAACTAAATAAGCTTGGCAGGTATCTTGGAAGGTAGAGATAGATGATTAGAGACAAGCAACAGACTGCCAAGCAGCACACAGTGGAAACCAGAACAGAGCTAGAGGTTCCCATGTTCAAGTGATCCCAACATATCAGTATGTGCAGCTATGTATAGATGATGAATAAAACTTTGGATATAATAATCCTACAGAGACTGGATCCATAGTTCCTCCATCTTTTCCCCCAGGCATCAAGTTCGATATTACGAGCGTAATGATCAAACTCATAAATTTAAAGGGTGTGTTTGCAATTCTAACAACTGATGATGCAATTTCGAACCTTTCCAATTTCCTCAGGATCTTCAGTTCGTATACAAATCAATGAGTGAATCAGGAAGCATTTAGACTGAGGTTTTTCCCCCTTCTTATAGGATAAGCATATTTATAGTTAGGGGAACTGCCAAGAGGCTCTATCACAACATGGAACGAGTTGCACAAGAAATTATTGAATAGGTTCTTTCCTCCATATAGGATGTTTTAGCTTAAGGATGAGATTCATGACTTCTGGCAGCAGCAGTTTGAGTTTTTGTATGATGTTTATTTCAGGTTCAAAAAAAAGCTAAGTATAGTGCTCAATCATCGGTTGTTAGGAATAAACTTATTAGAGATATTCTACAGAGCCCTAGCCATCAGCTCTAAAGCCATAAAAGACACCATATCTGGAGGATATTTTATGAGATTACACTGGAAGACAACTTTACAGATGTTAGATCAGATCTCACTCACTAACTGTGGGTGGCAAACTCATGGGGTTGAGAAGGGATCTGACACTTATGCTATTAGTTACTTCTAGGACTAGAAAGTAGTTGATACACAGTAGTGCAAGAAATTACATTTTTGTAATACCCCATATCGTTTCTAGCTAAAATATATCCCTAGAATGTTAAGGGGTAGTTTCCAAGATGAATATTATTTGTCTTGTGTGGAATTCTTTAGATTTAGACTTTCCATTAGTAAGAAATCGACTTAGCTTTACAATGTTATAAGGTTCACCTAAATCTCATAACCGGGTAAGAAGTTATAGCTATTTTATGTTCCAGTTGCAAAACACCATCATTTGGACCCTTAGCGCATCGCGGAGCAGTGTAGAATCTCAATTGTCATTTTCTAGGGGCCCTCCATGATAGCACCGCATTGGTGAGGTCTAAATTCCCATTTGGTAATTTCTAATGAGACCTCAAAATACTGGTGCATCGCGCCAGTGGTCAAAATGATAAATTAAAAGGTTTCTCTATTGTGACGCGGCGCGAAGGAAGCCTAGTTCCTGTTCATCCATTTTTCAGTGAGCCACCGCGATAGTGGCGCATCACGTTGGCCACCCAAATTAGAATTTCCATTTCTATTTAAAAGCTTAAAGGGGGTATTTTGGAAAAACCCCAACCCCCAAATCCGTCCAAAAACACAAGATCAATCATAATTGAGAGCACTTTGTGCCTCACTCATCATTCTCTCTCAAAAAAACCCTAAGGCTCATACTTTCTCTCCAAGAAACCCAAAATTTCCTACATAAATTCTCCAAAAAAGCTTAAAATTGAGGATTCCTAAAGCAAGATCATCAAGAACTCAATAGGAATCAAAAATTTAAGGTTTCTCCATCTAGGCATCAATTAAGGTATGCGGGGTTATGATCAAGGATAATTCTTTCATTCTTGTTCACAAAACTTGATTTTATAGCAAAAGTTATTTGATTTTATATGTTTTCCTTTATATTTGAAGTTTGGGTTTACATCCCATATTGATATTCATGAGATTATAATATTTTTAATGATTTAGAAATTGAATTACATGAGTATGTTCATGTTTTTATGCACATTGCTGAAATTTCTAGATTTTAAGATGATTTATGAATGTTTATGTTAACAAGCATGAATTTTGAGATGTTTTATCATGATATTAATACATGGATCATTAAACCCTATTTAAAGACTTCTATTCAAAGAATTGTTATGCTATAAGCACCCCATGATTAGAATATTTTTAGATTATTGAGAAAGATTTGACCTTTTAGTCTCAGAATACATTTGAAATCCACTTTATAGATTCAGATTACAGATTTACAGTTGGTTTTCATTATAAACCATTAGATTACTTTTAAAATGGATTTTCTAGAGATCTTGAGCATGAGATTGGGAGTATTATTTAGCACCGAGATGGGTACGTTACTATGGTTCCATACCCCAGACCTACGTGCCAACGTAGGATTTAGATTATTCCCACTTATACATAGATGACTGACATTGTGATCACTGAGAAGAGATTGTTCTATTTCGATGGCAAGGGTAGAATATCCCTAACCTTATAGGGGCTAGTCGTGGGACTCCATGGATGTTCACATGGTGTATGTCAGTTAGAAAAACCTCCCAAATAGATGTCCCCCACACTTAATACAGTTTTAATTATCTAAAGTCTTGAGATAAAGTATATACTATGCAAAATAAGTTTCAGACTTCTTTTAGCCTATATGATTTGAGTACAAGAACAGAATACAGATTTTAGATCTAAGTGTAATGACTCGCAAGATTCATGCTACATGTTTTACTATTCATGATTTATTATTTTTATAGATTTCCTATTTACTCAAGCTATGTGATTCATTTACATTTAGCATGCATGATTTGATAAACTGTGATGATATTGTTTACTTATTGCATGCACCCCCATAGACTCAGTACATCCTCATAGTACTGATCCACATATATGTCTATGTGCTATATTATTTTATAATGTAGGTTCAGGTGCTCAACCTCAGCAGCGACAGTGATTTCCGAGGATCTCATCTATATCCCTGCAGGTTGTGATTCCTCATGGTTTGGGGACTTAGCTATTCATGTTCTTAGTTTATTAATAGATATTTTAATTTAGTCTGAGTCAGCTGGGGCCTATCCCAGTGACTTTCTAGATTCAATTAGTAGAGGCTTGTCAGACAACCATATTTAGTCTTAGATCTCAGTTGTCGTATTCAGACTTTTTAGTATTTGTTTAATCAGATTATGAGATTAGTACTTTCAAATATATTTAGATTATTCAGATAGTTTTCCATATTTTATCATGATTTTATACTTATATTTCCCCCATATATAAATTCATATGTATTAGAAGGTAGCCAGGGTGAGTCCTCATAGTTTGGGGTCTTAGCTATTTATTTTCTCAGTTTATTAATAGATGTTTTGGTTAAGTCTGAGTCAGTTGGGGTCTATGCCAGTAACTCTCTAGATTTAGTTAGTAGAGGCTTGTCAGACTACCAGATTCAATCTTATATCTCAGTTGGCATATTTAAACTTTTCAGTATTTATTTAATCAGATTGATGACATTAGTACTTTCAGATATATTCATATTATTCAGATAGTTTTTGGCATTTTATCATGATTTTATACTTATATTTCCCCCATGTTGAGATTAAAACTTATTAGAAGCAAGACAGGGTTAGGTCAGGACTACTTATAGTTCGAAGCACTATATGGCATCCCGGGAACTAGATTTTGGGGCATTACAGTTGCTAAGGACTAGTCTCTAAGTACTAGCAAAGCAGTATCTAGCAGCGACTTTTGAGAAAGTAAATGTAGTAGTAGCGCATGGGTCAGCTTCCAATGTGTATGAGTTAGAATTAGAAGAGGAAGTGAATTATCTTGATCATCAGATGGCAGGTTTCCAAGCCCAAGGTTAAGGGAACCAAGGACCAAACTATTATGACAGATACACAGACCTAGCCGAGAGTAAGATAGTGACTGGTGAAAAATGAATGACTATAGAGAGAAGGGATCTAGATACATTCCACCTAGCAGACAAGATGTAGAATCCAGAATAGAAGTGATGTTGGCTTAGTTGGTGAAGGGTCAGGAAAATTAAGATACCATCTTTAAGAAGATTAAGGATGATATCTTAGGATTGACCCAGAAGGTCGAGTCACATGTCACTACGATCAAGCAGTTAGAACACCAGTTCGAGCATATGTCAGCAACTCTAAATCAAAGGCAGTCAGGTACCCTTTAGACTAACACAATGCAAAATCCCAAAAAATATGGTCACATACTTGTTATTACCATCTATAATATTACTGATGATAAGACACCTACTATTGAGTCCGAGAAAGTAACATGTGATAATGGTAAAGTTGCTGAAGATAAAGTCAAAGGTTTGGTCACTGAGCAAGAAATTAGATAGATTTTGAGACTTCCCCCACCATATCCTCAGAGATAGAGGCCAACATTAATTTGATGTTGCTGGTCATATTCAAGTAATTAGGTTTAAACTTTCTGGAACCGAATTTGATGCAATTGTTGAAAAGGCCTGCGGAAATCTCATTTGATATGATCGTGAGGGTGTATAACTTTATCTTTCCAGCTAAAGTTGTTAACTTGTACTATGAGAATGACACCGTGAAGCCCATTATATTGGAAAACCCATTTATGTCCACACGTATAGCTAGAGTTGACATGGAAGAAGGTGAGCTAAAATTCTAAGTTAATGGTGAGAAGACTACAGTTAACATTCTAAAGTCAATGAAACAGCCAACTGATATGAGTGTAGTATCGGTAATTGATTCTATTGATGATCCTGGAGGCTATTCATAATGGGTATATTAATTAATTCTAAGTAGTAAAGATACCCGCATCATGTTGCGACATTAAATCAAGTGCTACATGGAAGTCAATCCATGAGCTAATTGGTGAAATTTGAGTAACCAACCTAGCCACATCATGCCACGACGTTAAATCTAACACTGAGTGGGAGGCGGCCAAATATTTGAGTGTTCACACTTTTGTTGTTTTTATCTTTTTGTAGGTTTTTAGCATTTGGACCTTACCCAAAATATGGTAAGAAAATTTCTACATTCATCAATCTCTAGGTAAGGGAACTGTGTGATCAACCCATCATGGTCACGAGTCCCACAAAGAAAGTTGAGTAATTAGTTGAAGATTTGAAATTTTAAGGATGAAAAATGGTAAGGTATGGCCTTTGGCATCTAATTTTACTTTTGGGACCTAAAACTTAGGTTACAAGACTATAAGTACCTGCTCCCAAAGCCAGACCACGAGTGGTGGCCACAAGTATAACCCACGGTTAGGTTTTATTTTGGGCCCACTTTTTAATTAAAATTTGGGGCCCACCAATGCTTAAATATGACCTAAAACAGCCCACACTCCTACATAAAAACATTCTTACCCTCATTCTAGCTCATTCAACTCCTCAAAAATTCATTTTTCTCTTTGATTCAAACTTCCCTGATAAAACATAAACCCACCCCACACTTAAGTAAAGGTTAGATTGACACTTATTTGAGATACCAACTTGTCCTAACATACTAAAAATAAGTTTTAACTTTGATTTTGCTTGAGTTCTTTATCATTCACTTTCGACTCTTCATAAAAGAGGTAACTTTCTCAGCTTCTAATGGTTATATATTGGTTTACTATTGTTTAAACAAGTTTATTTTTGTATTCCATTAAAAAATATATAAAATCCATCATTCTTGTATATTGGAGCCGTGAAGTAGACTAAAAACATAATATAGGTCATGTTTTAACGAAAAATCTAAAGTTAGACCCCAACTGGAAAGTGAACTTGAATGAATAGAGTAATACCAATAGTTGAACAGGTTTATTTGTTTTAAAATTCATGATTCTTGATTGGTGTGTGCACATTGGACTTGTTGGGATTTCAAATAGGTCTTAGGGGTATGAAAATTAAGGGAAAATTTGAACTTTTAAGATTTGAGTTTTTCTTCAACTTTTGCTACCCCTTACTTTTGTTGGAAACTAACAACTGGCTAGTACTTTAGGGAAAGAGTACCCAAGGCAGCTACTTAAAGATGCTGTAGTTGAGGTGACATACAGAGTCATGAGAGGACAGACTCACCAGGATGCTAAGTCAGCTGCAGCACAACCGAAGATGAAGTCTACACAGATATCACTCTCACACACTCATCTACTTGATGATAAGGAGGAGGAGGAGAAGATAGATTTTATACTACTTCACAGGTTATTGCTCAGGACCCCTAGTATGAGGAGGGATCCAAGGATTCATCTATTGAGGTTGAGCAGGAGCAGTCATCCA
Organism: Capsicum baccatum var. pendulum; assembly: GCA_030864225.1. NCBI lineage: Eukaryota > Viridiplantae > Streptophyta > Magnoliopsida > Solanales > Solanaceae > Capsicum > Capsicum baccatum. Next base: position 87,408,070 of record CM061558.1, on the reverse strand, counting down.
CAGTGCCCCAGTCTGAGGAGGGTACCACTACTTATCTTCAATAGACAAAGGTACCTCAGTCTGAGGAGGGTATCAATTAGTCTTCACATGAAGCATCAGTACCGTAGAGCCCCACATGTAAATATACCCTAGAGGAACCTCCCGAGAAGGGACCTCCGAGGTGGTGTGTCAAAGGGATACAAAATATATTTGAGCTTAACGGTCATGTTTAGGATCAAGGTAGGTCTACGAGGTGTATGTATAAGGAGAGTCAGATAGACTTGTTTGGGCTAGATCGAGTACCACAGCTATAAGCATCATTTGATAGATATCAGATAGAGTGGATAACTAGGACACACAGTTTCTATAGCCCGGCAATGGTACTAGAATTTTATGCATAATACAGAGCTATCGTGATCTTTCCTATACACAAACATCCAGAACTGATCATATTTATGCGGGAGACATAGACTGATCATACACTGGTTAGAGGGATCAGAGTTGATATTACAGAGGAGACTATTCATAGAGTTATCTTTGGCCCAGATTATATCACACCTGCATCTATAGCTGACTGAGACCACATATTGAGGAACACACATGATCAACATATCATGCAGGAGGATGAGCACCGACATGAAAAAATTAAAACATCTAGGTGTATAGCCACTTATATTTCACCACTGGGTGATACGAACCCATAATTTAAGGGCAAGATATGATCAAGAAGGGTCCCTTAACATTGGAGGCTAAGTTTTGGTAGTTTCAGATTAGATATCAATTGATACCCACTTATTTGGATAATAAATTGATGTGGGAGAGAGCAGCACTGGCTGCATGTCTAATGGCCGAATATGATGTTGATTTTGCTTTTATTCTTCTCCATGAGTTACATGACAGAGTATTTGGGGAGTCTACTAATCATCCCTACCCTTGCATGATTCAGAAGTTGCACGATGAGTTTGGTGTGCCTGAGATACCAAGTGTATACGAGAGGGTAGCTATAACGACAACTATATAAAGAGGTCCATGAAGGGTCTGGCACGTCCAGGTATTTCAAGAAGATCGAGACAGCAGGAAGGAGTACCACGGTCCTAGTCTGAGGGCCCAACAATTTCTACAAAGACTACTGAGATAGATCAAGATGATGCAGGTATTAGTATTGACACAGATATAGGGGAGAAGAGAGAGTCTCCTGATTTGAGTAAAAAAGGTGAGGGGACACTGGATACTTTCTCTTTAGCCCTTTCTTCAACCTCAGAGAAGGTGGATGAATCTATAGAGCCTACTCGACCATCCATTACAACTCCTATAACAGGTATAACTACTATATCTAGTGAATTTTTCTAAAGCTTAGTGGACAGCCAGAGGGTCACAGATGCTAGAGTAAGGGTTGTTAAGACAGAGATGACTACCCATTACAATTAGAGGATATTAGGGGTTAGGACTAGATTTAATCAAACATAGGCCCGATAGAAGGCTGCATTAAGTACTGAACTATCTAAGCTATGTGCCAAATTCTAGAGATGGCTTAATGAGTTTGAATAATGGGTTATAGCCCGATATATAGAGACAGCTGCACTAGATCTAGCCTCGATGAGGTAGGAGTTTGATGTGTTACAAGCAAAGGTACACTCTCTTATGGAGAATTGTGTTGAAGCCACTCCCTAAGTTATACCCCAGGTGGTCCGAATATCACCTCTATGCATACTGAGGTAGTTTGATTTTCTCAATGAGAGTGATAAGGATGTCCTAGCAGTTGGGGCCAAGAGACATCTCATAGATAACTGGTAGGACCCAGATTTACCATAGGATAAGGTCGTTAACAAGACTAGGTATGATTCGATGGAGTCTGCATTCATCGACAGGTAGAGGCATAAATCTATAGTAATGGGTAGGTAATACCCCAAGTCAGGAAGTTTCCATGCATCATATGTCTCACTTACTTGAGTCATACATACAGCATACAAGAAGTATGTTTCAATCATATACAAGATAGTGTGGCATGGTGGATATTCTGTTGTAGGTATGATTTAAGCCTTAGAGTCATAAGATCATCATATGATTAGTATGAAGGGAAGTCATAAGTTTATCAGTGTAGGTTTCCTAAGATTATGTCCAATATACGAGTAGAGGTCTACAACTCATATAGAGATGATACTAATCGTATGTTACCACTCGTATGATGATCAGTGTATACCATCCTTAATTCTGCCAAGCTTGCAAGTTGATGAACATAGTCGTACCCTAACGATACGAGTATTATGTTTGACTTGTAAAAATTGGCAAACAATTTCTATAAAATTCAGTTAGAGGACGTTTTGGTCTTTTCCCTTTTATAACACCCAACCCACGACCTATAACCCTTCAAAGGGTGTTATATCCCTCTATTCCCCAATCAAATAATAACACTTTCCTCCTTCCATCTTTAAGAACATCGTGATTAGGGTTCCTCTCCCTAAATTCATCTTTCAAGTCCCAAGATTCAAGCTCTCTTCATAAGTTAAGAAACTTCAGGTACGTGGTGTTTATGAACAGGGTTATTCTATCTTCCTTGTGCCCAAAGTGCATGGTTTTGAGATTTAATTTACTTATTTTGAATTAGGGTTCATACCCAAATAGCCATATTCTTGAAGGATGATACTACCATGAGATTGAAAGCTGTAAGTGCATTAAAGTTTACATATATTCATGTTTTGACTTGTAAGATTTGTATTATGGTTTTAATTTCATCATCCTGACTGGATATCATTGAAAGATTTCAATGTGATTATTGAGCATGGTGTTTTATTATGAAATCCTATGAAATAAAACATGAATTCCAAGTCCCAAGTACAAGCATTAAAGTTTACAAGAAAGTTTAATCTTTGAAACTTCATTCACATACATTATAGCATGATTCAAGAAAGATTGATCTATTGATATAAGGATAAGATATGAAATCCACAACTATTCATCTTGATTATGATTTATAACTAGTTTTCATTCTATAGACCCTTATGCTAATTTATGGTAGATTTCTTAAAGTATGATTATATAAGTATTTTGCGGGTAGTATATAGCACAGAGAAGGGAATGCAGATGAGCATATCCTAAATTCCACAAAACTATGAGCCACCATGGCAAGAATAGAATAGCTCTCCTCAATGTGGGTAAGTCATTAGACTCCATGGTAGCTTGCATGGTTTATGTCAATTAGAAGAATTATAACGCCCCAATACTACACCCTAAGAGAGACATGGTGCTTACGACCCGAAAGGACCACAATCTAACTCATGACTGTTACCTACTGTGAGCACTGAGTAATATTCATGAAGCATATGTGGAAGAAAAATAGAAAATTCCATAAGGTTCATAATATAGAATGAAAACTGAATACATATGTAGAATAACTGCTAACTAAAAATATCCAAAAGCCTCTAAACATCTAAAATAAAAGAGTTGATGTGAAAGGCCCCAACTAACTCACAACTGTTGTCTAAAATAACTAAAAATATTAAAATAATGTAATGGCTAAATAAACATCGCGTCATCGATAGATGAGGACTCACTAATATGGATGTGACTGAGAGACTGATCTGGCTAAGTACAGTTAGGAATTCGAGTATCCAAACCTATGATATCATGCCTTAAATCCTATTAGGATCGACAGGAACCCGTAGCCGTAAAGGCCTGAGAGAACTAATCCATAACCTTGTACTTCTCATGAATGTAAATATGACAACCAAAGGTTCTGAAAAACATGATATTATGCATCGATGAGAATAACTACATAGGCAAGCACAAAATTATATATTCAACACTTGGTTGTTATGGCCACCACATCTAAAACATAAGACACTACCATGTTTAACTTTACATTAGTCTACAAAGCCTCTAAAAGATACATAGAATCAGTTAGGGTCAGGAAAAACCCCCACCCTACTCTTGACTACTGTACAATACCAAAATAAATGGAACAGACTCGAAAAGCCCCGAACCAACCTAGAGATCACCAATATTCACTAAATAGCCTATGATCGTACTAGCAAGGTGTATTGGATGAAGCACCTATGCCTACATCATAAAATATAGGTCCCCCGTGAGGGACTTCAATAAGAAGACATGTACTGAATATGTAAGGCTGAAGGTAACAACACATGATACAAGAGCTCAATAGAAATCAGCTCCAAGTGTATAAGTAGTACTAGTAGACCACCTTTAAATATACTTATAGGATGACGTACATTAGATTCTGTTCTTTATATTTTTACCTTTATTACTTCATAATCTTTGTAATCCATATAATTCAAATGACCAGCTGATCAGTGGTAAATAGATAAATTAGGATCGGCCCATACTAGGCTTACACCCCTGAGCTTCCACCCACATAAGAACATTAGGATCGGCCCATGATAGGATTATACCCCTAATCATCCACCCACATATAAATGTATCAACATCGGACCATGCTAGTCTTATGGCCCTAAGCTGACACTCATTTTTCAAATTTACATTACTTAGTTTATTTAGCGTTTGAGATTGTTACTTTGGTGGTCATAATATTATGGTACCTTGAAATAATAATCTACCAATAAGAGACATATGAATGGGCACTTAATTTAGTAACAATGAGGTAGGGAGTTGTTGGAACACAAATGAAGTGTTTAGGAGCTGAAAATACACATGGGTCTTATTTGAGTAAACGGAGAACTTCTGAAATTTCTAGTGAAAATAGATGTGCAGGTTAAATAAAATGAATATATTAAGGTTTTTTAACACATTAGAGAGTGGGAACAAGGTCATTGGCTAGAATATAATATGCTGCTATTATGTATCATTTGTTATAGGATAACCTTGGAAGCTTACTTGATGGAACAAATATCCAATTTCATACCAAAGAGAGCAAAATAGAGTATGCCTTACATACCTGGTTATATAACTCTGAAGCTAACCCAAATTTACTTCCCGCCTTTTAGATTACTTATATACAATAGAATATATGGTAAACTAGTATTAGCAACCAATCAACACATTTGGGCTACTTAACTTCACCAAAACAGTAACCGGACTGTAAGCAAGTAATCTATCAATCAAGGGTGTTATTTTAACCCTTTTCTTCTCCAATTACACCCACATACCATACAGGTTCTTATAAGATTCACTGAAACTACCTCAGCTTCATTACACCCTCCAAACATTACACAAAGGGTAGTCAACACATGCAATAATTAGTTTGGTGGTGTACCTCCACGCCTTTCTTTTATATTTAAATTCAAACAATCCACAAAAAAAATCCCAAATCCCTTTTATTATAGCAATCAATTATTGAACTCGTCATCCCTTGAGTTCTCAATAACAACACATCCATAATTCTTTCTTAAATTCTTACATAAAGAGAACAAAATGGGAAGTCACCTGACCTTAATTCTCTAAATTATTGTTTTAATTTGAACTCCTCAAGAACTTCAACTTTCACTTTCCTTCACACTTAAAAACAAAGAAGAAAGGAAATCTCTTAATAACAAAGAAAAAGTGAACAATTAGTTTGTTCCATATTCTGTCATGAATTAATTATTAAGCACTTATATTATGTTTTCCTAATCTTTTATGAGATTATTAACCTAAACCATAAGTGTTTACGCTTACCATTGGCTGCGAAAGTTAGGGTTTCTCCAAGAACCCTAGCAAGGAAAACAGGGCTGCTCCTTGTTGTTTAAAAGAAAGTAGAGAAAATTTGTGAAGTAACCCTTTTTGGGATCTTAAGAATGAGGGTAAATGACCAGCATTGTGTCCTTATAAAGTCCCTAATTTGGTCCATCCACTTAGATGATTTTGGACCACAAATTTAATCAAATTGGTCCAAGTAGGTGTTGCACCTACTTAAGAGTTCAAGAAGCTCAAAATGTCAAAGTAGGTAATGCACCTATTTGCATAATTTCTTAGTTGGGCCCAATTATATTTGGGCCTTGGAAGATTTGAGCATTGATCTTTTTCTCCATTTTCCTTCTTCATTTACTTAATTTGGACCCAAATAAGTATACTAATAAGGGCCCAAATCTGATTCATGGACTTGGTCCATTAACTTGGCTCATATAACCCAAGTAGGTGACTCACCTACTAGCTTAATTACGTCAAGAAAGTACCTCGATATTTCATTCCATTTCCAGATCCTAATCACCTTAATCTAACTTACAACTTGTACACACCTGGTCACATTAAACTTTAGATTCAAATACCGACTTACGATTCCAAGTTAAATAGTTATATAGATGTTAACTTGATCATTTCACATAAAAATGTACAGGCAGCGTCTAGAATTCTGTCTACACCATTAATATTTGCATAACAAACCTCATCAATTACCTACCACAAGGCTATACCAAGTTACATATAAATACAAAAAATTTCATGCAACGTACGGGATGTCACATCCTCCCATCCTTAGAAACATTCGTCCTCGATTGATAGCATAACTATCCAATCAAAACAAGTTCAATCCTAAGTTAAATATCCCTATTATCACATAGTACTTATATATTATACTTACTTGTTATTTCTTCAATCAGCATCTTGGACTTTTTCTTCATAGTTGAAAAAATGGGGGTACTTAGATTTCATCTCTTCTTCAGTTTCCCATGTTATCTCCTCTACTTGTTGGTTTCTCTAAAGAAATTTTACAAAAGTTATTTCCTTATTCCTCAACTTCTCAACTTGCCGATCTAGAATAGCAATAGGTATTTCTTCATAGGTGAAATGTTCCATAACTTATACATCTTCAGTGGGAGTAATATTAGACAGATCTCTGATACACTTTCAAAGCATTGAGACGTGAAATAATGGATGAACTATTGAGAGCTCTTGGGGTAGCTCTAATTCATAAGAAACTTGGACAAACCTCCGAGTAATCTTATATGGGCCTATATAACATGGACTTAGTTTTCCTTTCTTACTAAATCTCATAACGCCCTTCATTGGTGACACCTTTAAGAATACCCAATCACTTGGACAAACCTCCAAGTAATCTTATATGGGCCTATATAACGTGGACTTAGTTTTCCTTTCTTACTAAATCTCATAACACCCTTCATTGGTGATACCTTTAAGAATACCCAATCACTTATAGCAAACTCTAGCCCCCTTCTTCTAACATCTATGTATGACTTGTGTCGACTTTGGGATATCTCTAGCCATTGTAGGATCACTTTAACCTTTTCCATATCTTGATGAACAAGATCTGGCTTGAACAAGGCAGTTTCACCCACTTCAAACCATCCAATTGGTGATCTATACTTTTCCCATGCAAAGCTTCATATGGTGCCATTTTGATACTTTAATGATAGCTATTGTTGTAGGCAAAGTCAATGAGAATAAAATGATCATCCCAACTACCTTTAAAGTCCAATACAAAAGCTCGTAGCATATCTTCAAGTGTTTAAATGGTACATTTCGCTTGTCTATCTGTTGAGGTTGGAAAGTTATACTTAAATTAACTTGTGTTCCCAAATTTCTCTAAATAGACTTCCCAAAATTTAAAGTAAATTGAGCTCCAAATTTCTCTGAATAGACTACTAGGAAGTATGCTAATTTGGTAAGCCTATCAACTATCACCCATATGGAATCAAACTTTTGAGATGTACGAGGCAAACCAGTAATGAAATCCATGTTGATCACATCCTACTTCCAGATTGAAAGATCTATACATTGCATATAACCCCCGGGCTTTTGGTGCTCTACTTTAACTCTTTGAAAATTTGGACATTAGTCTAAAAATTCTGCAATGTTCTTCTTTATGTCACCCCACCAGTACATTCCTTTCAAATCATGATACATTTTAGTTGATCCTGTGTGGATGAAATACCTTGAATTTTGAGCCTCTGTCATAATCCTCTTTCTTAGACCATCTACATTAGGAACACATAATCTGTTTTGGCACCAAAGTACTCCGTCTTGCGTTAGCTCAAATGACTTTTTCATACCATATTGTACATTCTCCTTAAGATGTAACAGTATGGGATCTGTATATTGCTTCTTTTTCACTTTAGCTACTAATGAAGATTCTACCACATTCTGCACAATAAGCCCTTCATATGGAGTTTCAAGAAGGCGAACCCCCAAATTGGCTTGTTGGTAAAAATCTTTAGTCATCCCTTGTCTTTCTATAAATAGTTCCATAGTCTTCTGACTTAACGCATCTAATACCACATTTATTTTCCCCGGATTATACAAGATATCAACTTCATAGTCTTTTAATAACTCAAGCCATCTTTGCTTCCTCAAATTTATGTCTTTCTTACTAAAGATATATTGCAAACCCTTATGGTCAGTATATATATCGACATGAATCCCATATAAGTAGTGACACCATATATTTAAGGCAATATAACTGCTGCTAGCTCCAGATCATGCATTGGATAATTTCTCTCATGTGGCCATAATTGTCTTGAGGCATATGCTATAACATTACCATGCTGCATCAACACACATCCTAAACCAATTCTTGAAGCATCACAATACACTGCATACCCTTTTGTGCCTTCTTGAAGTACCAATACGGGTGTAGAGGCCAACTTTTTCTTCAGATCTTGGTAACTCCTTTCACATACGTCGTTCTATTGAAACTCAGAAGCTTTGTGTGTTAGCTTTGTAAAAGGTGCAAAAATTAAACAAAACCCTTCAACGAACCTCCTATAATAACCTACCAACCCATGGAAACTATGAATCTCCGTAGGCGTTATAGGTCTTGGCCAGTTCTTCACGGCTTCTATATTTTGACAACCATTATCCCTTCATCAGATACAATATGACCCAAAAATACCATAGATTTTAACCAAAACTCACATTTAGAGAACTTTTCATATAACTTATGATCACGAATAATCTGTAATACCTGTCGTAAGTGACTGGCATAGTCCTCCTTTCATCTCGAATAAACCAGAATACCATCCATAAAAACTATCACAAATACATCTAAGAATGGCTTGAACACCCTATTCATCAAATCTATAAAAGCTACAGGGGTATTAGTTAGCCCAAAGGACATGACTAGAAACTCGTAATTAACGTATCATGTTTGAAAAGTTGTCTTGGGTATGTCCTTCTCTTTGACCCTCACTTGGTGGTAACTTGACCTCAAATCAATCTTTGAAAAACACTTGGCGCCTTGCAACTAGTTGAATAAGTCATTAATTCTTGGAAGGGGATATTTGTTCTTAATAGTTACCTTATTCATTTGTTGGTATTCGATACACATTCTCAATGAGCCATCTTTGTTACGTACAAATAAACACTGGTGCGCCCCAGGGGGACATACTAGGCCTTATGAATCCTTTTTCTATCAAGTCTTTCAATTGCTCTTTCAACCCCCGTAATTCTGTCAGGTCCATTTTATTGGAGGAATTGAGATTGGTTGAGTACCTGAAATCACATCAATACCAAACTCCACTTCTTGTTCTGGTGGAAAACCTGGAAGATCTTCAGGAAATACATCGAGAAATTCATTTACCACTGGAATAGTTTGAAGAGTTGGTGGCTCCGCATCTGTATGCTTTACTCTAACTAGATGATGTATGTAACCCATGGAAATCATCCTTTTAGCCGTAAAATATGAAATAAATTTACCTCTTGGAATACAAATATTACCCCTCCATTCAAGGGTTGTCTCTCTTGGAAAATGGAATTACACCCTCTTAGTTCGGTAATCTTTTATGGAATAACAAGAAGCCAACTAATCCATACCCATTATAGCATCAAAATCTATCATTTCTAACTCAACTAGGTCAGCCATTGTATCCCGACCATAAATAGTTCTTATATAATTCTGATACACTCTCCTAGCTATAATAGATTCACCAACCAGCGTAGATACTTCAAATGGCTTAAATAGCAATTCTGGTGTCCTTTTGAACTTTCCAGTAACCAGTGGAGTGACATATGATAAAATAGAACCAAAATCAATTAATACATATACATTATGTGAAAATATGGACAATGTACCTGTAACCATATCTAGAGAAGCCTTTAAATTTTGTCAATCTGCTAGAAAATATGTATGATTTTGAGCTCCACTAGAGATAGCTACTCATTTTGCACCTCTACCATGACCTATAGCCTATACACCCCTACCTAAAGAAGGCACCGATGATAATGATGTAACGAATGATCCAGTAGGTCGTGCCATACCACCTATGACTCTTTGTGGGCATTCTCTCATCATATTCCCCGACGTACCTCACAAAAATCAAGTATTTTTCCCATACCAAAATGTACCTAAATAAAGCTTTCCACATTGTTTACATGGCTGCCAAGGAGGCCTTAATTGGCTCATGCTTCTTTGCTCTTAATATCCCACTATTTGTGAACTCTAATTCTTACTTCTTTTCCCAAACTGGTTGCCTTTTGAACCTTAAAACTGGGGTAGAGCACTAGCTATAGGATAAGAAGATAATGGCCTAGGTGATCTATTACAAAACCAAGGCCTAAACTCACCTTGGGATGCCATGAACTGCCTTATAGATCTGGACCTCTTGGAATACTTTTTTTCCAATTCTTGTGTCCTTTTTTGCCTCTGATTATTTATTTTTTATGCAAAATCTTGTAACCTTGCTATGTCTATGTCTTTGCTCAAAGTAGCAATAGTAAAATCTCTAACCAGATATGGATATAATCTATCCATATATCAATGAACTCTATCATACATAGTAGATACTACATTAGGAGCTTATCAAGACAAAGATTTAAACTGGAGGTTGTACTCCCTCACGCTTATATTCCCTTGGCAAAGATTCAGGAACTGGTCTACATGAGACTGGTGAATCTCAAACGAAAGGTAATGATCAAGAAATATCTCTTTAAATTTTTTCCATGTATTTGAAGGTGTATCGATACCTCTAAATCATTTCCAGTCTTCAGACCAAAATATAGCCTTTCCTTTGAATCTATATTCTGCTAGCTCCACCGTATCCTTACTCGATACATAAATGACATCTAAAGCCCTTTGGATTTGATCAATAAAGTCCTGTGGGTCTTTATTAAGATCTGATCCGGTGAATATTGGAGTATCCAATTTAAGAAAATCCTGTATCCGTGGGCTAGCTGCCCTGTCTGCACCACTAGAACCTGTTGTTAAAATGGCTTGTCCTTATGTTTGTCCAGCAACTATAAGATCCAATAATTGTGCACCGCATTTTTTAGATATTGGTCAATAGAATTAATAGGTGGTTCTGAGGATGTGGTTCTTCTCCTCCTTAGTTCTTCTGGAGATGTGGGAATAGAAGAAGTTTGTGATACAAAATCAGCTTGAACCTGAATTTGAATACTTGTCTAGGTAGTGACTTTCTTGTCCCTTCTTTGGCAGCCATGTCTACTCGCTTACATGTATTCTTACTCTTTTTTATAACCGGCATCTTTACTATAATGAGAAAGAAACAGGTTTAGTGTTTAAATATGACTTCACTTATGACTTAGGCTCTATTGCACAATCTAAGGTGTGAAAAAAAAAAAAAAAACCCCTAAATTCCCATAGTGTCTTATTTATAGATATGGTGCACAACACACCCATAAGCAAGACTCTACATAGACATGGCTTTATAAACTCCCTAGGATGACCTGCTCTGATACTACTTTTGTCATGCCTTAAATCCTATTGGGGCGGACAGTCACGCATAGCCGTAAAGGCCCGAGAGAACCAATCCATAACCTTGTACTTCTCATTCATATAACTATGACAACCAAAGGTTCTAACAAACATGATATTATGCATCAATGAGAATAACTACCTAGGCAAGCACAAAATTATATATACAGCACTTGGCAATTGGGGCTACCACATCTAAAAGACAAGGCCTACCATGTTTAACTTTACATTAGTCTAAAAAGCCTCTAAAAGATACATAGACTGAATTAGGGTCGGTATAAACCCCCGCCCTACTCTTGACTACTGTAAAATACAAAAATATATGGAACAAAATCCAAAAGCCTCGAATCAACCTGGAGCTCACTAATACTCACTGAATAACAAGTGTTCGCACTAGCGAGGTGTATTAGATGAAGCACCTACGCCTGCAGCATGAAATACAGGTCCCCCATGACGGACGTCAGTACAAAGATAGGTACTGAATATGTAAGGCTAAATGTAATAACACGTGATACAAGAGCTCAATAGAAATCAGATGCAAGTGTATAAGTATTACTAGTAGACCACAATTATATATACTTGTGGGATGACGCACATTATATTGTTTTTATTTTTTACCTTTGTTACGTTATAATCTTTGTAAGCCATATAATGCAAATAACCAGTTGATTAGCGGTAAATAGATCAATCGGAATTAGCCCATGATAGGCTTATACCCCTGAGCTTCCACCCACATAAGAACATTAGGATTGGCCCATGCTAGGCTTACGCCCTTGAGCTGCCACCCACATATAAAGTTATCGATATCGGCCCATGCTAGTCTTATGCCCTTGAGCTGCCACTCATTTCAGATATACATTACTTAGTTTATTTAGCCTTTGAGATTGTTACTTTAGTGGTTATTTAGCCTTTGAGATTGTTACTTTGGTGGTCATAACATTATTGTACCACTCATTTTGTAGAGATACGTTACTTAGTTTATTTAGCCTTTGAGATTGTTACTTTGGTGGTCATAACATTATGGGACCTCGAAACAATAATCTATGAATAAGAGACATGTAAATGGGCACTTAATTCAACAAAAATGAGGTAGGGAGTTGTTGGCACACAAATGAAGTGTTTAGGAGCTAAAAATACACATGGGTCTTATTTTAGTAATCGGAGAACTTCTGATATTTCCAAGTGAAAATAGATATGCAGGTTAAATAATAAGCATGTATTGAGGTGTTTTAATATATTAGAGAGTGGGAACAAGGTCATTAGCTACATAGAATGTAATGTGTTGCTATTATGTATCACTTGTTATAGGATAACCTTGGAAGATTACTTGATGGAACAAATGTCCAATTTTATGCCAAAGAGTGCAAAATAGAGTATGCCTTACATAACTGGTTATATAACTCTGAAACTAACCCAACTTTACTTCCTGCCTTTTAGATTACTTATCTATAATAGAATATATGGTAAACTAGTATTAGCAACGAATCAATATATTTGGGCTACTTAACTTCACCAAAATAGTAATCGGACAGTAAGCACTTAATCAATCAATCAAAGGTGTTATTTTAACCCTTTTCTCCTCCGATTACACCCACATACCATACATATTTTTATAAGATTCACTGAAACTGCCTCAGCTTCATTACACCCTCCAAACATTACGCAAAATAGATTGGGTAGTTAACACATGAAATAATTAGTTCGGTGGTGTACCGCCACACCTTTGTTTATAATTCAATTCAAACTAGTCACATCTTTCTCCAACATCAACCTAGCATCCCATAGCATATACATACAAAACAATCCATAAAAAAGTCCTAAATCCCTTTTATTATAGATATCAATTATTGAACTCATCATCCCTTGAGTTCTCACTAAAACACATCCATAATTCTTTCTCAAATTCATACATAAAGAGAACAAAATGGTCAGTCACCTTACCTTAATTCTGCAACTTATTCTTTTAATTTGAACTCCTCAAGAACTTCAACTTTCACTTTCCTTCACACTTTAAAACATAGAAGAAAAGAAATATCTTAATAATAAAGAAAAAGTGAACAAGTAGTGTGTTTCATATTCTAACATAAATTAATAATTAAGCACTTATAGCATGTTTTCCTAATATTTCATAAGATAATTAAGCTAAACGATAAGTGTTTTCACTTATGTTTGGCTGAAAAAATTAGGGTTTCTCCAAGAACCCTAAAAAGGAAAATAGGACTGCTCCTTGTTGTTTAAAAGAAAGTAGAGAGAATTTGTAAAGTAACCCTTTTTTGTGACTTAAGAATGAGGGAAAATGACCAGCAATGTGGCCTTATAAAGTTCCTAATTTTGGCCATCCACTTAGTTGATTTTGGACCACAAATTTAATCAAATTGGTCCAAGTAGGTGATGCACCTAATTAAGGAGTTCAAGCAGCTCAAAATGTCAAAGTAGGTCATGCACCTACTTGCTTAATTTCTTAGTTGGGCTCAATTATATTTGGGCCTTGGCAGATTTGAGCATTGAGACTTTTCTCCATTTTCCTTCTTCTTTTACTTAATTTCAGTCCAAATAAGTAGACTAATAAAGGCCCAAATCTAATTCATGGACTTGACCCATAAACTTGGCTCATATAACCAAAGTAGGTGACTCACCTACTAGCTTAATTAAGTCAAGAAAGCACCTCAATATTTTATTCCATTTCTAGCTCTTAATCACTTTAATCTAACTTACAACTTTTACACACCTGGTCACTTTAAACTTTAGATTCAAATACCGACTTACGATTCTAATTTAAATTGTTGTATCGATGTTAACTTGATCGTGTCATATAAAAAGGTATGAGCAACATCTAGAATTCAATCTACACCATTAATATTCTCATAACAAATCTCAGCCATTACCTACCACAAGGCTATACCAAGTTACATATAAATAAAAAAAAGTACATGCATGGGGTGCCACATATGATATTAGACATCATAGCCCAAAGCAAGAGTATGCAACAGTACATTGAATGTACTGGTATTCTAGGTGAGGTTAGGCTGATATGCATGGGATCATGTGCATGAGATAATAACTAATTAAATGAACATCATGAAGTAACTGAATGAGAGTACATGCAAAACTATAACTACTGAGCATAATGAATATGCAATACTATGCATATAGGTATACATCGTGTATCTGAGATTATACTAAGATTTTGTTCTGAATTCTGATGGTTGAGTAGCTAATAATAGATAGCCATGGTCCTGCAAAACTGACTGGGTTTTTTACTGATTATTGAGACTGAAACTGTTATTGTGGGAGTGTCCATTTAACCAACATACCCCGATTATAGACTTATTTGGGGTCCAATTTGTATCCCCAGTTAGAAGGGTGTTAACACTTTGCCACGGTATACTAACAATATTGTGTCAACCCTATATGGTAGGAAGACACATGAAATATATATATTTATATGGTTGCATCAACCCTAGTCTGGCATGAGGACAACTTACCCTACACTGGCTATATAGTTTGGTAACTCAGGGATTGCTACTAAAGGCCAAACCCTATACTGGCAGGACTGCCCCCATCCCTGGGTTCGCTCGGTGCTGAATCCTACTTCCAACTGAACTAACACCGATCACTAGACTGTACTAAACTTGACTAAACTCATGTTGATCCTATTAATTGATGAAATATGGCTATTTGGAATACTATGGGATCATTCTAGTACGACTAGAAACTAAATATATAGCTAATTTTGGGTATACAGTACTCCCAGGACTTGATAGCATAATTAAAGGAATCATATCATAAGTCTAAAGCATTTCATTTAGGATGTCATGAGAAAATCATTCACATAGGCATTTTGTCAAGCACTTGGGGAGCATGGTTCTTGAAAATGAGGAAAATAGAATGGCATTATCATGATTAACACATTCAATTCAGAATTCATTGGTTATGACATGAAGATTACATAAATCAACACACATACTAGTTTATTTACTTGAAATTCATTATCTTTTTGGTCTAAAACCCATAAAATCCACACATTCATGAATACAATTCAATTTAAGAATAAAAATAATAATTTAAATCTTGCAAAGGTGTTTTTGAACTCCAAGGGTGGAAGAAAACACAAGGATGAACACCAAACATACCTAAGTAGTTGAATTCTTGAAGTTTCTCAAAAATTTTCTTGGGAATTGATCTTGAATCTTGAAGGCTAGAGTTTTCTATTATAGGGAGAATGTTCTTGATTTGAGGGAGTTTGAATAAAATAATGACTAATTAGGCTATTAGGGAATTAATCTCATGTTTTGGACTGATTAGGGTCATGGAAAAACACCCAATTGCCCCTGAAAAGAATTAAATTTTCGTCACTGAAAATCTCAATTTTAGCCATCACCGCGATGAGGTGCCATCGCGTGAACCATTTGATTTTTTAATGAATGTGCATCCCACAAACACATACAAAAATGTACTTTGACGTGACGTGGTGGGATCGCATTGTATCTCTGGAAATTGACGTATGCGAACTGGCAATCCTCCTCGATGCAAAACTTATCGCGATGCTTCATTGGAAAATGCCAATTGGGAATTAGAACTTCACCACAATGCAGTACTATTACAGTGATACACTGTAAACTGACGAGTGTCATTCTTGGGGTCACCACGATGTGGTATCGCTCATATTGATCTACTTATTTTATTAAAAGTGTCAACTTCTCACCAGAGTATCGAATTTGGGTGAAATTGGTATCGTTGGAAAGCTTATTCAATTTCCTACAGTTTGACAGATCTTGAGCTTCAAAATTCTAAGAAGATAAAAAGTTATACTCATTTGAAGTTAACTAAAGAAACATTCTTATCGAAAACTCAATCGATATGGGAGAATTTTAATTCGCCAAATAGCTGGGAGTTATTTGGGACCTTAATATACATCAAACTAACTCATAAAGCTACCAAAGAGCCATAACGTAGTATGCATGAGCTTGAAATATGACTCTAGCATTGGTTTGAATTTTTGGGGTATTACAAGAATCCCCATAAGAAAGAATAAAAAGTAAAATCTTAGAAACTAAGTGCCATGGCTCACAAAGTATATTTTATGCTTCATAATTCATGTTTATGATCTCACAGTCTTTTGTCTTAATCAAATTCAAGGTGAGCCATTTACACTTAGAATGCATCATTTGAAAGCTTATATGCATATTCTGTTATCATTTTACTTATGCATTCACCCCTGCATAGTTAGTACATTCTAGAGGAACTGACCCGCATATATGTCTATGTACTACATTGTCTTATAATACATGTTTGGGTGCTTGTTTCCAGCAATAAGACTAAGTACAGGCATCACCACCTATATCCTGACTTTTGGTGAATCCTCATAGTCTAAGGACCCCAGACTTCTACTCGTTATGATAGTGTTTCAGTTATTTAATTTTTATTTAAGTTTGGGTCAGTTGAATCTATCCCAGTGGCTCTCCAGATATTAGTAGAGTCGTATCAGATTGATTATATTTCCAGTTTAAAGAATTTATTTAAACATTTCCAATCTACTGATGTCCATTAAGATGCAAAATAGTTTATTTTTAGTTTCTATATTTATTAGTGTAACACCCCGCATTTTGGGCTAGAACATCAACCATCATTTCCTTCACATAAAGGTTCCAAAAGCAATAAATCCGATGAAAATATAGTGTGTTAATAAATTATGTAGTGTGGTAATCTAGTTGATCATGAATTGAGGTCAATAAAATTCACAAACTCAAAGACGAGATGAAAACATTTTTATCGATTAAGTCTTAGTGGACGTTTCAAATTGAGTCAAATTCTATCAACCATAACACCTTGTATATAAATAATTAGAGGACCTACTATATATCAAATGAAAGGTCTACAAAGTAGCTTACTAACTATACCAATTTCGCCTAAATCTGATACACGGGCAAAAAGTTATAAATTTGCAAAGTGGAGTATATTGCCTAGCAAATCGCCTAAAGCTACTGGAAGTTTTGTGCCTTGGGCAATGCAACGCCAAACCCATTTTGGGTGATGGGAAATGTGATTCCCAGCCTATTTTGGGTGATGGATAATGTGTAGCACTGCCTAACTTAGGCCATAGGCAATGCCTCGCATGCCTTATGGCCCAAGGGCGTAAAAACTTTATTTTTAAGTCACTTTAAGGGCAACCAAGTCTTTTCACATCCTAAAACCGTCCCTAATCATCCTTAAATTAATTTAGCATGATTAATAACATTCTAACTCTCTGAATATCCCAAAATTTATCTTTCAAGAACTCAAGGAGAGAAAAAACTAGGATTTAGACAATCAAGCCTAAAGGTCAAATCTTTTCAAAATTTCTTCATGAATTCTTCGTAATTGAGGTACGTGGGGTTTTCCTAAAACTAAAAGGTCATAGTAAACTTTTATTAATTATGTTAAAGGTTTAGTAATCATGAACTTACAAAAAGGGGTTTTGGATTTACAACTAGAATCATGTTTTTGAAGTCCTTGATAATATTGTTTTGGTCTTTAGGCCTACCCTTGAAAGTAATTTGACTAGTATATATGTATGTATGCGTTAAAGTCTTGAAATATGAATTGATATCATGAATTATTGAATCCGTTCCCCCTCCCATTGTGTTAATACTTGTTTTGCAAGTTATGGGTTTCCTAAATTGCATGATTTAAAGAATTGATCATGAGTCTTATTATTTTATATGAATTTTATGATGATTGAGAATTGGAGAGTGGGGTATAATCATGATTTAAATACCAAATATGATAATCAAAGGAATTTCAGAAATGTTTTGAGAAATTGACCACCACTTTTTGGAAATGTTGAAAAGATGAGAATCGTTGCATGGTTTTGACTTATGTTTTAAACATGAATTTTCTTATAATGTGTGAATGATATGGTGGAGTAAATTTTATGTTTTGAAAGAAGAGACTAAGATATGATAATTATGGCTCAGAAGTATGACTTGCAAGTCTTGGTATGACGATACCAAAATAGATAATGTCATAACAAACACAAAATAGAATAGAAATCAGATGTTTACTCAGACTTATAGATTTTGAATTTAGACAGATGCATGTTCAAAAAAGGTTAAAATTAGGCATAAAAAGACGTTAGCTGGTTCCCCGAAGAAGGCATAAGTTCAGAAAACTCATTTCCCAAAATCGTGTTTTACCGATATGGGTTATTATGTCCACTAGAGGGATTTTATGCTAGCCTAGTGCCCTGTGGCATATTAGACTCAGAAACTCCAACCCTTGCAGCAAACTTGGGTTGGGGGTTTCCCCGCTGAGTCAATGGTGAATTTCATATAGCCCGTGAAATATCAGAGTTATAGGGGTGTATCACATAACTCAGAAGAAATACAAAGATCAGAATTTCATTGATTAGAATGTCTTAAAATTTTCAAATAATTCCCCATGTGTTTTTTACCCATATCATGCATGATGTTTCACGATCTGCTCAAATCTATTTTATATATAAATTCATTATTTTAGATTGCTCTACATACTAGTATAATTGTATGAACCCCCTATCTTTTAGGATCTGAGGCTCAGTCTAGAGGTCCTGCTAAGCTGTAGATTTATCTTAGACAGAAGTGAAGTGTGCATTTTGGTGAGCTTTCTTTATTCCGGAGGGCCTTTTTCATTTTGTACATACATTATTTCATTTTGGTTTAGGTGCAATGCGGGTCTTGTCCCAAATTCAGAAAAGTTATTGATGTCTTATATAGTAGATATTTCGTAGACTGAGAAAGATGTTGTTAGATGTTGATAAACTTATTTCCATATTGTCGAATAGATTTCAGTATATGAACACGATTTTGTCTATTTTATTTTCGCTTTATTTTCTTTATTATTTGAGTATTATGCATGATTACCAGAAGTAGAAGGGCTCCGAGGCCTCCATTATTTGGGATGCTCATTATGGCTAGGGCCTCGACTCAGGTCATGACAATTAGTCACTACTCATGGGAGTTCCGAATCTAAATAGATATCATGGTTTAGCTTAGGGATATTTGTAGTATTATGCACCGTGTGATATCTAGGGGCACTTCTAGGGAATTACAAACTTTGTATCAAAACCTAAGGTTTTGAGGAGTCCTAGAGAATCAGACAATTCGTGTTACGTGGAGTCTTGATTATGAATATGAAGCATGCCACATTTATGAGAAAGAGGCTATGGAACGAGATAAGAATCATCATTCTTTCATGATCTATCATATTAATAGTTGTCTCTATCTGCCTTAAATCATGCTTTTACGTGATGGAATATGCCTCCTCATCGAGCCGATGCACACAGAAATGATGATCAACCATCCTTGCACGCCGACCTTCTGAATGACAATATTTCTCATGCTTAATTTCAAGCTGCATTTCAAGAGTTAGATCAAGATATAAATGCCAATGCTTAGGGAAATAAACAAGTAGCTGTCCCACTTCAACAAAATAGTAACCTAGTTGCAGCCCAAATTTGGGACTTCATAAGGATGAATTCGCCTGAGTTCCATGGGTCAAAGGTGGATGAGGATACTCAACTCTTTATTGATGAGGTGATAAATATTACTCAAATTATGCATGTTACTGAAGAGGGGGTGTAAAATTTGCATCATATAGGCTAAAGGATATTACTTATGATTGGATTGTTATGTAGAAGGAAGGTAGGGGTGAGAATGCGGCTTCTATGGAGTCACAAGTATTTCAAAATGCTTTCTTGGATAGGTTCTTTCCATGTGAGATGAGGGAGGCTAAGGTGGAGTATTTGATGAACTTAAGAAATGTCTTTATGATAGTGAAGGAGCACTGCCTTAATTTTACTCAGTTGTCTAAGTATACTCCCGAGTTTTTATCTGACTCTAGAGCTCGTATGAGTAAGTTTGTTACTGGGGTGTCTGATTTGATGATTAAGGAGTGTAGGACTACCATGTTGTTTGGATACATGTACATTGCTCGATTCATGACTCACGCTTACGATTGAAGTAGAAAAGTTGAAGGAAAGAGAAAAGAGAATCAAGAGGGCTAAGACTAAACAATTTAAGTATAGTCAGCTAAGGTCGGGAAGGGGAGTTATTCACAATTTTAGGGTTATTCATCAGTGCCTATGCCATATTCATCCATTACCCTTACACCCAGGACCAGGCAGGAGCAATGGGGCAAGACTTTGAATTCCAAGTCTCAGAATAGTGCAATCAGAAGGCCTAGTTATCTGACAGGTGCAAAGTTTGGAAGGACCCATCCTGGTAAGTGTTTGATAGGCAAAGTGGGTTACCTTGGATGTGTATCCATATGCTAAGCAAGGAATTAGGGATGTTTGTTCTCATGCTCAGATTACTAATACACCATCTCAGCCAGGTTACCCAGTTCATCCCTAGAGTGCATCATCTAGTATCGATGGCGGTCAATGCCAGAATCAGTTCTATGGTTTACCATCCCATTAGGATCAAGAGAGTTCACCAAAAGTTGTTAGATCTGGTATCAAATCTCTCTTATGTAACTCTATTAATTGTTGTGAATTTTAGAGTTGGTCCTGAAAATCTATCCAAGCCTTTCTCAATTATCACTTTAGTGGGTTAGTTAGTTGCTGCTACATGAGTCTATGGGAAGTATCCTATTACATTCTCCCATAATATCATACTAACGGACCTAATTGATTTAGACATGGTGGATTTCGATATTATCTTGGGCGTGAATTGGCTTCATTCATGCTATGTATCAATAGATTGTTACACCCGCGTGGTAAAGTTTCAATTTATTGATGAGGGAGTTTTAAGTGGGAGGGTAGTTTTGTGTCTCCCAGAGGTCATTTCACCTATTATATTATGGCCAGAAAGTTAATATCAAAAGGGCATATCTACCATTTAGTTTGAGTCAAAGATACTAAGTTTAAAGCCTCTACATTTCAGTCCATCCGGGTAGTCAATGAATTTACAGAGGTTTTCCCCAAAGATTTTCCAAGGGTACCTCCAAATAGAAAGATGGAACTTGTTATTGATCTTCTTCCTTCCAGATTCTCAGCCTATCTATATCCCTTCATACCGTATGGCTCTGACCAAACTTAAGGAATTAAAGAAGCAGCTTAAGAACCTCTTAGATAAAGGTTTTATCAAACCCAGTGTCTCTCCGTAGGGCGCTCCAATCCTTTTCATGCACATAAAATATGGAACTCTCAAAATGTGTATAGATTATAGACATCTAAACAAGGATACCAATGAGAACAAGCATCCCATTCCTAGAATCGATGATTTGTTTGATCAGCTTCAGGGTGCTTGATGGTTCTCCAAGATTGACCTTAGGACGAGATACTATTAGTTGAAAGTCATGGAGCAATACATTCTAAAAATAGCTTTCCAAAAAAGGTACGGCCATTTTGATTTTGTGGTTATGTCATTTGGACTAACAAATGCCCCTTGCGGCCTTTATGGATTTGACAAACAGGGTCTGAAAATAGTACTTGGACATGTTTGTCATTGTCTTTATAGATGACATAATGGTGTATTCCAGAAGCTAGGGGGAGAATGCAGACCATTTGAGAATAGTTTTGTAGACCCTCAAGGAAGTTTGGTAAATATGAATTTTGGTTGAATTCTGGTACCTTCTTGGGACATGTCATTTCAGGGGTTGGTATTAATGTAGATCCTTAGAATACTAATGCAGTGAAGAACTGTTCTAGACCCATCCCTCCATCAAATATCTAGAGCTTTTTGGGTTTTGCTGGGTACTCTAGAAGATTTGTTAAAGGGTTCTCCTCTGTAGCCACACCATTAACTAAGCTAACCTAAAAGAAAGTGAAGTTCATATGGTTAGATAAGTGTGAGAAGAGTTTCCAAGGGTTGAAGGATAGATTACCTTCGACACCAGTGTTAGCTCTCCCAGAAGGATTAGATGGATTCGTAGTATATTGTGATGCTTCCAGAATTAGGTTAGGTTACATATTGATGCATAATAGGAGAGTGATAGCGTATGCTTCTAGGCAACTTAAGGATCAGAAAAATAATTACCTAAATCACGACTTGGAGTTAGCTATTGTGATTTTTTCCTTAAAGAATTAGAGGCACTACCTTTATGGTGTGCATGTTTTCACGGACCATAAAAGTCTTTAATATGTATTTTCTGAGCGGGAGCTAAATCCTTGTCAGAGAAGGTGTTGGAGTTATTGAAAGATTATAACATGAATGTAATTTATTGTTCAGGTGAGGCAAACGTGATGGCATATGCATTAAGTATTTTGTCTATGGGTAGCATGCCTTATATGAAAGAGAAAGAAGTGGAGTTGGCTAAAGAAGTGCAAAGGTAAGCTCATTTGGGAGTATGTTTGTTGAACGCTAATGATGAGGGTTCAGTAGTTCAGAACTGTTCGAAATCATCTTTGGTAGTCAAATATTAGAAGTAGTCCAACATCAAAAGGTTAAGATTTTTTCCCAAGGGGGATATGGTGTACTCTACTATCAAGGTAGACTTTGTGTTTGAAATATAGATGGGTTAAGGGAAAGGATACTAGTCGAGGCTCATAGTTTAGGGTACTTCATTCATTTGGGTGCTACTATGATGTATCACAACTTAAGTTAAATGTATTGGTGGAATGGTTTTAAGAGGGACATAGCCGAGTTTGTGGCCAAGTGTCCAAATTATCAAAAAGTTAAGGTTGAACACCAGAGATTGGGTGGTATATTGCAAGAGATTAGTAACCCTATGGAACTGGGAGGTGGTGAATATGGATTTCATTACAGGGTTACCTTGCAAAAGACGTAAGCATGATTCAATTTAGGTTATAGTCAATCGAATGGCTAAATCAGCCTATTTTCTACCTGTCAAAACTTCAAATAGCGTGGAGGATTATGCCAAAATGTGTATACGTGAGTTAGTAAGACTTCATGGGATACTCTTAACCATTATTTCAGATAGAGAAATGCAGTTCACTTCTCAATTTTTGTAGTTTTTTTAAAGGGCCTTGGTACAAAGGTTAAGCTTAGTACTGTATTTCATCCATAGACCGATGGTCAGGCTGAATGTACAATTTAGACATTAGAGAAAAAGTTGAGGTCATGTGTTTTAGACTTTAAAGGAATTTAGGATAACTAGCTATCCTTGATTGAGTTTGCTTATAAGAACAGTTATCATGCTAGCATTCAGATGGATCCATTTGAAGTGTTATATGGGCATAGGTACAGATCCCCTATAGGATGGTTTGAGGTTGGTGAAGCAGATTTGATAGGGCCAAACTCTGTTCTTGAAGCTATGGAAAAGGTTCATTTGATTTGTGAGAGATTTAAAATAGCTCAGAGCCATCAGAAATTGTATTATGATGTAATAAGAAGAGATCTCAAGTTTGAAGTAGGAGATTGGGTATTCTTGAAGGTGTCGCCTATGAAGGGGATTATGAGATTCATAAAGAAGGGAAATTTGAGTCCCCGATTTTCTGGTCCATATGATATAGTGACACACATAGGAGAGGTTACGTACGAATTAAACCTTCTATCGGAGTTAGTGGTAGTTCAACCAGTGTTCCATGTATCGATGCACAAAAAAGTGAACTAGAAATTCGTCCTTAGTAGTTCCCCTAGAGAGTATAGGGGTTAAATATAACTTGTTGTATTAAGAGATTCCTGTAGAGATACTCAATAGGCAGGTCCGAAGGCTAAGAAATAAACAAGTAGCGTCAATAAAAGTTCTTTAGAGAAATCAATTAGTTAAAAGGGCCACTTAGGAAGCTGAAGTAGCTATGATGACAAAGTATATTCATCTATTTTTCTCCACTTCAGTTCCTACCTAAGGTAAAGTGTTATTTCAGCAAGTTCTTTCTCTTAAACTTTGTTTAAGTGCTCCTATATCGAATCTTATGTTGTGAGAAATTGAGTTTTTGTAGTAGTAAGCTTGGTTGTAAATTTAGTGTAGAGATGTTAATCCTTTTCTATAATAAAAATTCTAAGGGAACCATATTCGAAGATGAATGTTTATAAGGAAGAGATATTGTAACTACCCTATGTCTGGAAGTTTTCGTGCATCATACTATTCACTTTCTTGAGTCGTACATGTAGCATACGAGAAGCATGTTGTAGTCATATACAAGATAGTGTGCGATGGTGCACATTCTGTTGTAGTTATGACTTGATCCTTAGAGTCATAAGATCATCATATGAGTAGTATGAAGGGATACCGTAAGTTTATTAGTGTAGGTTCCTGTAACACCCCGTACTTTTCCTAGTTCAATTTAGCATTAAGAATGTCAAGCATTGGCTTCAAGAGAGAATGACTTTTCGTACATATAGAATTTTCTAATTTTAGACCCTCTACTTGGAAGGAAATTGAACTAGCTTTCCAATGATATAAGATTTGCCTTAATCCGATAATCGAGTAAGAAGTTATGGAGATTTTAAGATCCAATCAGAAAACACAGTGATTTGGGCCCGTAGAGCATCACGGAGAGGTATAAAATCACAATTGTCAATTTCTAGTGAAGCTCTGTGATCATAGCGCGTTGCGGAGGAGTCCCATTTCCTATTTGGTAATTTTCTATGAGCCTACGTGATATTGATACGTCCCGCCAGTGGCCAAAATAGAAATCCAAAGGGGAACCACGATTGTGGTGTGTCGCGGTGAAGACCCAGTTCCCATTCGTCCTTTTCTAGTGAACCACCTTGATAGTAGCACGTCGCGATAGCCTAGTAAATTGAGATTTTGGTTGTTTTTTTAATTCTGGTTTAAATTTTAATTAGGGCATTTTGGTCAATCCCCAAGAACCTAATTCACGTAAAACACACCAATAACAATATTCCAAAGCACTTTATTCTTATTTCATCAATTCTCTCTGAAAAACCCCCAAAGCTCAAACTTACTCTCCAAAAAATCCAATTTCTCCATTATTTCTCCAAAATATTTCAAAATCAGGGACTCATAGTTCAAGATTAAGGATTCTCAATTCAAGAACTCTCAAAATTCATCTCTAAATACATAATAGGAATCAAAGATTCAAGATTTTCATCCAAGATCATCAATTAAGGTATGTGGGGTTTTTCAACAAGGATAATCCTTTCATCCTTGTGGCCAAAACTTATTTTAATTATAAATTTACTGAATTTTATGAGATGTCTCATGAAATTGAAGTTAGAGTTTATACCCAATATTAATATTTATAAGATTATGAGATTTCAAAGGGTTTAGAAGTTGAATTGCATGTTTATGTTCATATTTTCATGCATATTGCATAAATTTCCAGATTTTTAAGTTAATTTATAAATGTTTACATTACCAAGCATGAATATTATGATGTTTTAACATGAGTTTGATGCATGGGTCATGAAGCCATAATTAAGATTGTTATTCCAAGATTGCTTGTGCAATGAGTACCCTATGATAAGATTATTCTCAGAAATTTTATAAAGATTTGACCTTTTGGTCCTAAGCTAAGATAAAGAATCCATATTGTTCATATGACTTGAGATTTAAAGAAAAGAAAGAGCATAATTGGTTTTTTGTTAAACCCTTGTGATATTTTAAAGTGGTTTTCCAAAGATCCTGAGCATAAGAATGGGAGTAGTATTTAGCACCGATATGGGTATGTTACCAAGGTTTCATGCTCCAGAACTACGTGCCATCGTAGGATTATGATTATTTCCACTTCTATGTAGATGACTAAGATTGTGATCACTTAAGATAAGAAGTTCTATTCCCCCAGCGTGGGTAAGATGTTGGACTCTATGAATGCTCATATGGTTTATGTCATTAGAAGAACCTCCTAAAAGAAGTCCTCTACTCTTAAAAGAGTCTATTAGTTTAAAGCGTTAAGATAAAAGTACATGTTTTGGAAGCTATTGTTTTTAAGATTCTTAAAGTCTTGAGATGAAGTATTTCCCTTACAGTTGACAAGATAATGTAGTAGTTTCCAGAAAGAATAGATTTTAGAAACTGAATGTAATGTCTCATAAGATTTATATTATATGCTTTATTATTCATGATTTATGATCTGCAATTTTCAGAATTCTCAAGCCTGTGGGAGCATTTACATTTAGCATGCATGATTTTATAAATTGTGATGATATTTTTTACTTATTGCATTCATCCCCATATGCTCAGTACATTCCCAACGTACTAATCCACATATAGGTCTATGTGCTATATTGTCTCATAATGTAGGTTCAAGTGATCAGTCTCAGCCTCGTGAGTGATTGTAACACCCCGAATCTAGTACCCAAAATGCTACACGGTGCTCATGACCCTGAAGGACCATAAGCTAATCCATGACTGATATCTGTGCATGTATACTGTATAATATATTGTATAATATGGAAACATGAACTAAAAGGCCATAAAGTTCAAACAGTAACATAATATCCGATAAAATATAACATCTGGGATGGGGTATAAATGCCTAAAAAAATTTGTCTGAACATACTATAGTCTTAAAAGCCTCTAAAACATAACTGTCTGAATAAGGATATGATGGGACATGTCCCCAACTAACTCCAACTAGTAAACTAATTAAAGAGATAATAAAGAAATAATCATGTCCTCGAAAGATGAGGACTCACTGCTAACTCTGACTGCGGAGACTGGAATGTTACTGATGCTCTGGAGCTTGTGCTTCTGAACCTATGATATAAGACACCATAGCACAAATGCATCATTACTTTGAATGTACTGGTATATATGTGAGGTAGGATAAATACAAAGGGTTTGCATGCATGATCTATACTAACTGACTGAATAATATGAACGTGATAATACATGCATGAATACATAATAACTGTAACTGAATTTGTGATAACATGATTACTAAGTCTGAGTACCGATAACATGAGATACAGATAACTATATAATTGAAATAATTGATACTGAGCGACTGTATCTGACAGTCTAGATTCTGATAGAACTAGCTGAGTTCTATACTATTCTGAGTTGATTGTATCTGATAGTTCTGAATTTTATAACTGAAACTGTGGAAAGTAGTATCTAATCGACATGCCCTAAAATGCACCATAATAGTTGAGCTGGGGTCCAATCTGTCCCCTGATTAGAAGGGTGTCAATACTATACCATTAGTAAGGACAAGCTGTGGGTGACCCTCATCTAACAGTGTCCCCAAAGGAGAATGGTGGGACCCTCATCTAACAGTGTTTATCCACATCATCAAACTTCATCTGACAGTGTTGATGCCTCAACCTATGTTGGCTACATTGTTATAAAATGCAAGGATGACTTCTAAGAACCACACCCTCATCTGACAATGTGTTCCTATCCTTGAGTTCACTTGGTGCTAATTCCTACTCCTATATGAATAGACACTGAACATGATTAACTAAACTGGAAGAGTTTCGTTAACTGATGGAATACTATTGAGATTACTGAATTACTGAACTTTCCTGAGTCACATGACTTACTGAGTTCTATCGATCATGGCTTGACTGAGGTATCGTGAAAACAAGTCACTAACTCTAGGCACACAGCTATATTTTTTGGGTACAAGTACCCCCAAGACTCAATGGAAAGAAACTGATAATGCATGATATTATTGAATACATAACCAATATCAAAAATCCATAATACAATAGTTGGAGATATTTCAGGGGCATTTGATTATCATAGCTTGGTACGTGAATATGATAGCATGTATACATAGCATAATTTCATAGGGCTAACTCATGAGAAATCCCACAAGCAATTTCAATACATAAGAATAAAATGGAAGTCATTTTGAACATAATGTTAAAGCATACATTGTTACTTGGGTCACAATTTAGCTATAGTGCATATTTTCTATCCCTTTAGGCATTTTATCAAACACCTTACATGCACAACTTAAGGCATTGGTTAAATCATCAAATTTCACAATCATAAACCACCAAATTCATGGATTTCAATTTATATGCTAACGTAGTTTTAATAATTTCACATAAGGATCCTAACACGGGAATCAAACAACAACCATCACGTAACTTAAGCAACCCACAACATAATAATCATAATTCATAATTCATAATTTAAAATAGGGTTCTTGATATTTATGGATGAAAGAAATACATAAATCAACACAACGCATACCTTAGTTCTTGATTTAGCGAATATTGATGGAGAGATTTTCTTGAAATTGAATCCCAAATTGAAACCCTAGTTTGTTCTAGAGAGAAAATTAAGAGAAACTAGTATATTTTGGGTGAAGAATGTCTAAATTATGTGTTATTGGGTTTAAATAGGGGTGGAAAATTGACCCTTTTAACCTTGGATGCGTCTTTTAATTGGTGAAAAATTCCCAAAATGGACCCCTGGCGCGACACGGCGCTATCGTGTCGTGCCACTGAAATTTGACAATTGGGAAATAGGGGAATGGTGTGATGTAGAGCCATTGCGTTGCCACTTCATTTGCAAAATAGTATTTTGGCATGATGAAGAAAAATCATGCCGAGACACTGAAAAAAGAAAAATTGCAATTTTAGATTGTGGCGCGGCGCGCCACTGTCCAATATGGCATTTTTTTACGACATAACTTGAAGTAGTCATAACTTTTTACCCGATTATCGGATTTGGGTGAATCTTATTTCGATGGAAAGCTTATTAAATTTCCCATATGACAAAAGTAAAAATCTTAAAAATACCTCATGGAAAAAACATCATTCATTTTAGATGCTAATACTTGACATTCTTGGGACAAAATTATTTAAGAAACTTTGGGGTATTACAATATCTCCCTCTTAGGAACATTCATCCTCGAATGCGACTGACTGAGATAGGACAAATGATTAGCAAAAGTAAATGTTGATCACGAATAACTGAAGCATGATTGATACTTTTGGGATTTATATTGAGCGTGCATATCTGATGCATGATCTCATGACTTAACTGATTCATAAACACATGACTGACAGTTTTGATAACTGAATTTCTCACTAGGAGAATGCATATCTGATGCATGAACACATGACTAATATAATGCATGATCATATGACTGAATATGGAATGATACTTAGTACCAAGTTTAAAATGGAATCCTGAACATAAGACTAATACCAAGTCATAACTAAAATCTGGATATAAAAACAAAAAAAAGCTTAAGAAGAACTATTACCTTGAGCTAGATCAGAGTTGACAGAGAAGAGGTGAGGATACTTGGTTCACATATCTACTTCTTCTTCCCAAGTATCTCTCTCAATGGACTTATTTTTCCAAAGAACTTTGACTAGAGATATTTCTTCATTCCTCAGTATATGAGTCTGATAGTCTAGGATTTCGACTGGAATCTCTTCATAAGAGAGGTTGTTCTGAACATCTATGCTCTGAATATAGACTACAACTGTTGGGTCACCTATGCACTTCTTGAGCAAAGATACATGGAAAACTGGATGAACTGTAGCTAGATCTAAAGGAAATTCAAGCTCATAAGCTACTTTGCCAAAGCAACTGAGAATTTCAAAAGGACTGACATATCGAGGACTAAGCTCTCCCTTCTCGCCGAACCTCTTTACTCCCTTCATAGGAGAGATCTTTAGGTATACATAGTCACCAATCTCAAACTCAAGATTCTTTTTGCGCACATCTGCATAAGAATTTTGTCGTCTATGAGCAGCCCAGAGTCTTTCTCTAATCAACTGGACTTTCTCAGAGGCATTGAATACTAAGTCAGGCCCTATAACTAAGACCTCACTAACTTTGAACCAACCGAATGGATATCTACATCTCCTTCCGTAGAGAGCTTAGAATAGAACCATCTTAATACTGGAAAGATAGCTATTGTTGTATCCAAACTCAATAAAGGTCAAGTGGTCATCCCAACTACCCTTGAAATCAATTGCACACTTCCTCAGCATATCTTTTAGGGTCTAAATGGTCCTTTCTACTTAACCATCTTTCTGAGGATGAAAGGCTGTACTGAGATGATCTTGGGTACCAAGACCCTTTTGGAATGCTTTCTAGAAGTGAGAGGTGTACTAGGTATCTCTGTCTGAGATAATAGTTAATGAAACACCGTGCAACCTAACCAAATCTCTGATGTATAGGTTGGTGTAATCATCGGCTGAATAAGAGGTATGGACTGGAAAGAATAAGCTAATTTAGTCATTCTATCTACAATGACACAAAATAAATCATGTTGATGATGAGTATGAGGTAAACCCATCACAAAGTCCATGTTCACTTCTTCCCACTTCCAAGTAGGAATATATAACTCTTGTATGGACCTACTAGGCTTCTGATGCTTTATCTTAACTTGCTGACATATAGAGCACTTAGCCATAAACTCTACAACATCTCACTTCATCCCACTCCACCAATAGATCTTCCGTAAGTCACGGTACATCTTTGTATCCCCTATATGAATTGAGTAGCGTTCACCTTCCACTTCAATAAGAATTTGCTGCCTTAAGTCATCTACACCTGAAACACACTGAAGACTCTAACAACAAAAATACCGTCTCCCCCTTGGGAGAAAACCTCTACTATTTGTTCCTTGATTGACTCTTTCAACTTGACTAGACTGGGATCTCTATCTTGTTTTTCTTTTACCTCAAAAACTAGAGATGATTCTGAACTAATCTAAACTTGTATATTACCCTCTTCTGTATCAACTAAGAAATTGCCTAGTCTGGTAAGCTGATGGATTTCCTGAGCCAACTTGTCCTTACTGTCCTCAACATGAGCAACACTACTTATAGACAGACTACTGAGAGTGTTGGTTGCTACGTTGGGCCTTGCCCGGATGATAAAGGACACTCATGTCATAATCTTTCAAGAGCTCTAACCACTTTCTCTGATGAAGATTGAGATCTTTCTGATAAAAGACATACTGGAGACTCTTATAATCTGTGAACACATCTACATGAACACCGTATAAATAATGCCTCCAAATCTTTAAGGCAAATACTACGCCTGCTAACTCAAGATCATGAGTAGGATAATTCTTCTCATGGGGTTTAAGCTGTTTGGACACGTAGGCTATGACCTATCCATAATGTATGAAGACACAACCCAAACTACTCTGCATGCATCACAGTATACTACAAACCCATCTGGACCATATGGAAGAGCTAAAACTGAGGCTGAGGTGAGTCGAGTCTTCAACTCTTGAAAACTCTTCTTGTAAGGATCTGACCACTGAAACTTGACTTTCTTCTGAGTCAATCTGGACACAGAAGATGAAATAGAAGAAAATCATTTAATAAACCATCTAAAATAGCCAGCCAAACCCAAGAAACTCTTGATACCTGATGGAGAGACAAGTCGAGGCCAGTTTCTTACGGCTTTGGTCTTTTAAGAATCAACCTTAATGCCATTACCGAAAATGATATGGCCAAGGAATGCTACTGACCTTAGCCAAAATTCACACTTACTGAATTTGGCGAACAACTAATGATTTCTAAGAGTTTGAAGTACAATTCTGAGATGGTCTGCATGATCACGCTCACTATGAGAATAGACCAGAATATCATCTATAAAGACTATTACAAAAATTTCTAAGTACTTCTTGAACACGCGGTTCATCAAGTCCATGAAAACTTCTAGGGCATTGTTAAGACCAAAGTACATGACTAGGAATTAGAAGTGACCATATCGAGTATGAAAAGCTATCTTTGGAATGCCATATTCTCTGACTCTGAGATGATAGTAGCCTGATCTGAGGTCTATCTTAGAGAAATAGCTGGCACCCTAAAGTTGATCAAATAAGTCATCAATTCGGGGAAGAGGATATTTATTTTTTAACATAACTTTATTGAGATGACGGTAATCAATACACGTTCTGAGAGAACCATCTTTCTTGTGCATGAATAAAACTGGTGCACTCAATGCACTTCATGAGGACACACTGAGCAGGATGAATCCCTTATCTAAGAGATCTTTCAACTGCTCTTTAAATTCTCTGAGATCTGCTGGTACCATTCTGTATGGCGGCATAGATATAGGTTGAGTATCTGGAAGAAGATCAATTCCAAAGTCTATTTCCCTTTCGGGAGGAATTCTTGGAAGATCTTTGAGAAAGACAATTGAATATTCATTCACGATTGGGACTGAATCAAGGCTGGGAGTTTCAAGACTACTATCCTTAACTAGATCAAGATGATAGACACATCCCTTAGATATTATTTACCGTGCCCGAAGGTAGGAAACAAGCAGACCTCTAGAAGTTGATACACTACCCTTCCACTCTAGGACGGGTTCATTTGGAAACTGGAACTGAACTATTCTATGTCTACAGTCGACTGTGGCATTATAGGAATAAAGCCAATCCATGCCGAAAATGATATCAAAATTATTCATCTCTAATTTAGCTATGTCTGCTGAGGTGATTTTCTGAAATATCATAACCAGTCAGTTCCTATATACCCATTGGGCTATGATGGTTTTACCTACTGGGTAGATATTAAAAAAGGGCTCTGCTAGAATTTTGGGACCGATTTCAAAATCAACTGCTATATAAGGAGTAACAAAAGATAAGAAATCTCCTAGATCTAGCAAAGCATAAACATGTAGGTGAAAGATTTGTAATGTACCAGTAACCACATCAGGAGACTCTTCCTAATCTTGTCGGGACTGGAGAGCATAAAGTTGATTTGGGCATTTCCCACTAGTAGCACTAGAAGTGGCACCTTACTAATTTGGGCAACCGAACTAAGCTGATGAACAAGTTTGCTGATCCTAATAACCTGAGTGAGGACAATATCTAACTCTGTGGCCTGGCTTGCCACATCGCTACTAGCCTTGCAGGTACCCTGATGGTCCTTGCCACATGTCTGACAAAGAAAATGGGTGTGGGCACTGCTAATACTTCCTTGAGACTTAGAGCCTGGAGACCTATCTTTGTTACCCTCCCTAAACTTTAGAACTAGAGCACTGGCTGAGGAAGGAGCTAGAACAGATGACTTAGGATGGAACTGGGAATGATTCCCTCCTTCAGACTTGGGCTGAGCAAAATTAAAACTACCTGTCCTTGCGCTCTTATTCTATTTCTCCCTCATCTTGATCTTTTGCTCCTCTATCTACTAAGCATGGGTCATAATCCTGGCTATGTTCATGTCATTATTCAATATCACGAACCTGCATTTATTGACTACACTATCATTCACTGCAGATAAAACTTACTAATCTTTGCCCTACTATCTGCAACCACATGAGAAGCATATCTGGATAATTGAGTAAACTTAAAATAATACTCTTTCCCCATCATGTTTCCCTTCCTGAGGTTGAAAAATTCCAACACCTTAGCTTCAGAACCTATCCAGAAAAGTAAAGGAAAACTTCTCCTACTCAATAGGCCCTGCATCAACTGGTCTCTCTAACTTTCACGATTTGAACCAAGTGCGAGGAAGATCCTACAATTGATATGCAACTAGCTCAGCACTCTTAATAGCTTACACTTCTATAATATCAGTAACCTTCTGAACCTGATCGATGAATTCCTGAGGGTCCTTATCTGACTTAGACCCAAGAAAGGATGGAGGATTCATTCGAGTGAAATCCTAAATCTTGGATGCAGCTGAATTGGCCACTAGGTTGGATGAAATGACAGTTGGTCATTAATTCTGAGTGGTAACTGACTGAGCAAGAGTAGTGAATGCATCACTAAACTCTGCATAAGAAACATGTTCTCCCAAAAGTTCTTCGGGCTGAGGGATGACTGATTCCTGTTTCTTCTTTTAGGAAGCATATTCTGTGGAAGCAAGGGAGAAATAGATTAGACTGAGAAATTGACTTGATATTATACTTACTCGCACGACATGAATATTGAAAAAAGGGAAACTGTTCCTAAAATATCTCATAACCTCTTATATATAAATGTAGTGCACAACACACCCATGCACAAGACTCTACTAGATGCGTCTTTCAGACTTCTTAGGACACTATTAAATGTTAGGCTCTGATACCAAGTTTGTAATGCCCCAAACTTGGTACTCAAAATGTTACACGGTGCTCATGACCCTAAAGGAACACAAGATAACCCATGACAGATATTTGTGCCTGTATACTATATGTTATACTATATAATGCTTAAACATGAACTAAAAGGCCATAAGGTTCAAACTGTAACATAATATCCGGTAAAATATAACATCTGGGATGGGGTATAAATGCCCAAAATAAAAATGTCTAAACATAGTGTAGTCTGAAAAGACTCTAAAACATAACTGTATAAATAAGGAAATTATGGGACATATCCCTAACTAACTCCAAATAGTAAGCTAATTAATAAGATCATAAAGAAATGATCATGTCCTTGAAAGATGAGCACTCACTACTAACTCTGACTGCAGAGACTATAATACTACTGATTCTCTAGAGCTCGTTCTTCTGAACCGATGGTATAAGATACCATATCGCAAATGCGTCAGTACTTTGAATGTTCTGGTATATATATGAAGTAGGCTGAATGCAAAGGGTTTGCATGCATGATTTATACTAACTGGCTGAATAATATGAATGTAAGAATACATGCATGAATACATAATAACTGTAACTGAGTTTGTGATAACATGATTACTGAGTCTAAGTACTAAAAACATGAGAAACAGATAACTATATAATTGAAATAACTAATACTGAGCAACTATATCTGACAGTCTAGATTCTGATAGAACTAGCTGAGTTTTGTACTATTCTGAGTTGATGTGGAAATTAGTATCTAACTGACATGCCCTAAAATGCACCATAATAGTTAAGCTGGGGTCCAATCTGTGCCCTGATTGGAAAGGTGTCAATACTGTACCACTAGTAAGGAAAAGCTATAGCTGACCCTCATCTAATATTGTCCCCAAATGAGTATGGTGGGACCCTCATCTGATAGTGTTTATCCACCTCATCAACACTTATCTGACAGTGTTGATGTCTTAACCTATGTTGGCTACATAGTTCTAGAATACAAGGATGACTTCTAAGAATGATGCCCTCATCTGACAGTGTCTGTTCCCATCCTTGGGTTCACTCAATGCTAATTCCTACTCCCATCTGAATACACACTAAACATAAATAATTGAACTGGACTACACTGAATTCATAGATTTCCGTTAACTGACAGAATACTATTGAGATTAATGAATTATTGAGCTTTCCTGAGCCACATGACTAACTGAGTTCTATGGATCATGGCTTGACTAACGATATCGTGAAAACATGTCACTGACTGTAGGCACACATTTATATTTTTTGGGTACAAATATCCCCAGGACTTGATGGAAGAAAACTGACAAGGCATGACATTATTGAATACATGACCAACATCAATAATCCATAATACAATAGTTGGAGATATTGTAGGGGCATTTGATTATCATAGCTTGGTACGAGAATATGATAGCATGTATACATAAAATAACTTCATAAGGCTAACTCATGAGAAATCCCACAAAATATTTCAATACATAAGAATAACATGGAAGTAATTTTGAACATAAGGTTAAAGCACACATTGTCATTTGAATCATAATTTAGCTATAGTGCATAATTTCTATCCCTTTAGTCATTTTATGAAACACATTACATGCACAACTTAAGGAATAGGTGAAATCATCAAATTTCATAAATCATAAACCACCAAATTCATGGATTTCAATTAATATGCTAATGTAGTTTTCATAATTTCACAAAAGGATCCTAACATGGGAATCAAACAACAACTATCACATAACTTGAGCAACCCACAACATAATAATCATGATTCACAATTTGAAATAGGGTTCTTAAGTTTAATGAATGAAAGAAATCCATAAATCAACACAACGCATACCTTAGTTCTTGCTTTAGCAAAGATTGAAGGAGAGATTTTCTTAAAATTGAAACCTTT
Source organism: Capsicum baccatum var. pendulum (assembly GCA_030864225.1). Classification (NCBI taxonomy): domain Eukaryota; kingdom Viridiplantae; phylum Streptophyta; class Magnoliopsida; order Solanales; family Solanaceae; genus Capsicum; species Capsicum baccatum. Next base: position 87,371,723 of record CM061558.1, on the reverse strand, counting down.
ATTTGTTCTTGAGAGAAAATTGACAGAAACTAGTATATTTTGGGTGAAGAATAGCTAAAGCATGTGTTATTGGGTTTAAATAAGGTTGGAAAATTGACCCTTTTAACCCTGAATATGTCTTTTAAAATTGGTGAAAAATTCCCGACCTAGACCCTTGGTATGATGCGGTTTTATCGCATTGTGTCACTGGAATTTGACAATTAGGAAATAGGGGAATGGCGCGACTCGGAGCCATCGCGTTTCCACTTTGTTTGCGACCTGGAAGTTTGGAATAACGCAAGAAAATCAAGCTAAGATACTGAAAAAAAGATAATTGTCATTTTAGCTTGTGACACGGCTCTCCACTGACCAATATGGCGATGTTTTATGATAGGAACTTCAAATAGTAATAACTTTTTACTCGGTTATCAGATTTGTGCGAATATTAAATCGATGGAAAGCTTATTAAATTTTCCATATGACCAAAAGTAAAAATATTAAAAATTCCTAATTGAATAAACATCATTCAATTTAGAATATAATACTTGACATTCTTGGGACAAAATTAGTTAAGAAACTTTAGGGTATTATAGTGATTTTTGAGCATCTCATCTACATCTCTGCAGTTGGTGAGTCCTCATAGTTTGGGAACTTAGCTATTTAGATTTCTAGTTTGTTAGTAGATGATTCAGTATTCATTTCAGACAGTTTAAGTTAGCTGGGGCCTGTCCCAGTGACTCTCTAGATTCAGTCAGTAGAGGCTTATTAGACTACTAGACTTCGTTTTAGATTTTAGTTACAAAACTCAAATTTTTAGTATTTGCTTTATCAGACTGATGAGATTAGTATTTTCAGATATACTCAGATAATTTAGATAGTTTTTTTCCTTTATTGTGATTATACATTCATATTCCGCTATTTTGAGATTCAGATTTAGTAGAAGGCAGCCAGGGTTAGCTCAGGACTACTTGTAGTTCAGAGCACGATATGGCATCCCGGGAATTCAGATCTTGGGGTATTACAAACTTGATATCAGAGCCTAAGGTTTAGAGGGTCCTAGGGAGTCAGACAAGCCGCGTTATGTAGAGTCTTGATCATCGGTATTAAGCGTACCACATATATGAGCAAGAGGCTATGGAGCATTTTAGGAAATCATCTCTTCTTTCATGATCAATCATACATTCAGTTTATCTATCTTCTTTTAACTCATGCTTTCACATGATAGAAAATGCCTCCTTATCTAGATAACGCACATATAAAGGATAACCAGCAACCTCAGCCTGCAGATCTTTGAATGATAATGTGTTACATATAGAGTTTTGGGCTGCCTTTTAGGCACTAGCCCGAGCTGCGACAACTAATGCTTACAGCAACTATCAGGCTGTAGTCCCACTTCGGCAAGACGGGGACTTAGCCATAATAAAAATTTGAGATTTTATGAGAATGAACCCACCGGAATTCTTTGGGTCAAAAGTAGGTGAGGACTTACAGTTTTATCTAGAAGAGGTGAAGAAGATCACACAAATTATGCATGTTTCAAAAGAGAAAAGTGTATAACTTGCATTCTATAGGATGGAGGATGTTAAATATGATTGGGTAGTAATATGGAAGGAAAGTAATGGGGGGAATGCAGCTCCCATGGCTTGGAAGATGTTTCAGGATGTATTTTTAGCCAAGTTCTTCCCATGTGAGATGAGGGAAGCTAAGATAAAAGATTTTATAAACCTGAGGCAAGGCTCAATAATAGTGAAGGAGTATTACCTCAAGTTCAATGATTTGTATAAGTATGCCCCTGATTAGATGGTTAACCTTAGGTCAAGCATGAATAAGTTTGTGATCGGTGTGTCTAGGTTGGTAGTTAAAGAGTGTAGGACTACTATGCTTATTGGTGAAATCGATCTTGCTAGGTTTATGATTTATTCCCAACAGATAGAGGTAGAGAATTTAAAGGGTGGAGAGAGGGGAAATAAGAAATCTAAGACAGGAGCAGTGGTGTAAGTCTTTTATATCCAGATCTCAAAATAGTATGAGTGGGAATCCCAATTATCCATCATATGCTAAGTGAGGTAAGACCCATCTGGGAGAGTGTATGTGGGGTTAAAAAGGTTGTTATGGTTTTGGCCAGCCAGGTCACAGAATCAAAGAGTACCCATATGCTAGACAGGTAAATAGTGATGTCCATCTACAGACTCAGGACACTAGTATACCAACTCCTCTAGGATGACCAGCCCCTCCTCAGGGCTCTTCATCTAGTACTGATAGTGATCAGTGCCAGAATTGGTTCTATGCTTTACCAGCCCATTAGGAGCAGGAGTGTTCCCCAGATATTGTTACTGGTATGCTTCATGTATTTCATCTTGATGTTTATGTGTTGTTAGCCCCTGGGTCAAGTTTCTATTATATGACCCCATTAGTTGCAGTAAATTTTGAGATAAGTTCTGAAAATATCCCTGGGCCCTTCTTGGTTTCTACTCCAGTAGATAAGTCAGTTGTTGCTAAACAGATCTATAAAAAGTGTCCTATCACTTTCCTTCATAAATTTATGTTAGCGGATCTAATAGAGTTAGATATGGTTGATTTTAATCTTATTCTTGGTATGGATTAGCTCCATTCATGATATCCATCCATAGATTGTCGCACCAGAGTGGTGAAGTTTCGGTTTCCAAATGAGCCAGTCTTTGAGTGGAAAGGAAATTCAATGTCTCTCAAGAGTCATTTCATATTTTATCTTAAGGCCAGAAAGTTGATATCTAAATGTTAATTTACCATATTGTTCAATTCAAAGACACAAAGTCTGAGGCTCCAACAATTTAGACCGTTTGAGTGGTTAATGAGTTTCCTGAAGTTTTTCTAGAAGATCTCCCAAGGGTACCTCCCAATAGAGAGATAGAATTCGATATTGACCTTCTTCCAGATACTCAACCTATATCCATTCTTTCTTCTCGTACCGCCCCAGCTAAAATTAAAGAGTTAAAGGATCAGCTTAAAGATCTTTTAGATAAAGGTTTCATAAGGCCCAGTATTTCTCCATGGGGTGCTTCCATCCTATTCATGAGAAACAAAGATAGTTCTTTGCAAATATCCATTGACTATCATCAGCTAAATAAGGTCACAGCCAAGAACAAATACCCTCTTCCTAGAATTGATGACTAGTTCGATCAAATCCAAGGTGCAAGTTACTTTAACAAGATAGACCTTAGATTTGGTTGTCATCAGCTTAAAGTAAAAGAGTGTGATATTCCAAAGACAGCCTTCGGGACCCGTTACAGTTATTTTGAGTTTATAGTCATGTCCTTCAAGCTAACAAATTCCCCAATAGCTTTCATGGACCTCATGAACCAAGAATTCAAATAGTATCGAGACATGTTTGTTATAGTATTCATGGATGATATCCTTGTGTACTCCCGTAGTGAAAATGACCATATAGATCATCTTTGAATTGTCTTGCAAACTCTTAAGGATCATCAATTGTTCGCTAAATTCAGCAAATGTGAATTTTGGCTAAGATCAATAGCCTTTCTCGGTCATATTATTTCCAGTAAGGATATTAGAGTAGATCCCCAAAATATAAAAACCATAAAAAATTAGCCTAGACCTATCTCTCTATCAGATATTAGGAGTTTCTTGGATTTAGTTGGTTATTACCAATATTTTGTTGAGGTTTTCTCGTCTATTGCATCTCCCATGTCTGAGTTCAGTGGTTATATTCTTGTGAGAAGAGTTTTCAAGAGTTAAAGACTCGACTCACTTCAGCCCCAGACTTAGCGTTATCCGATGGTACGGATGGATTTGTTATTTATTGTGATGCCTCCAGAGTTGGTTTAAGTTGTGTGTTGATGCATAGAGGTAAGTTCATATCCTATTCCTCTAGACAGCTTAAGCTTCATAAAAATAATTGCCCAACCCATGATCTTGAGTTAGCTGTTGTAGTATTTGCTTTGAAAATTTGGAGACATTATTTGGTTGGGGTGCATGTTGATATGTTCACAGACCACAAAAGCTTACATTATGTGTTTACCCAGAGAGAGTTGAATCTTCAGCAGAGAAGGTGGTTAGAATTGTTAAAGTATTATGATATGAGTGTGTTGTATCATCCGGGCAAGGCCAATTTAGTGGAACACGCCCTTAGTAGATTGTTTATGAGCAGGGTTGCCCATGCGGAGATTGATAAGAAAATTTTACCTCAAGAAGTTCACTATTTGACTAGATTGGGTGTTAGGTTGGTTGATTCAACTGAACAAAATGTTTGGGAATAGAGTAATTCTGAATATTTCTTGGTTTTAAAAGTGAAGAAGAAGCAAGACAAGGATTCTAGTTTGGTCAAACTAAAGGAGTCAGTTAAAGACCAAAAGGCAGAGGTTTTCTCCCAAGGGGAACATGGCGTGTTGAGATTCCAGAGTAGATTATATGTGACATATGTTGATGACTTGATATAGTGGATTGTGGCGGAAGCATATAGTACGCGTTATACCATTCATCCAGGTGCTACCAAGATGTATCGTGATTTGTGGGAAATCTATTGGTGGAGTGGTATACAGAAAGATATAGCAGAGTTTATAGCAAAGTGAGAAACTTGTCAACAGGTTAAGGTAGAGCACCAAAGACCTAGTGGTACGTCGCAAAAGTTTTGTATTCCTACTTAAAAGTGGGAAAAGGTGAATATAGATTTTGTGACTGTTTTACCCCATTTGCGTCGTCAGCATGATTTGATTTAGGTTATTCTAGATAGATTGACTAAGTCAGCACATTTCTTTCCAGTTCACACATCTTACACAGCTGAAGATTATGCTAAGCTGTACATCAAAAAGTTAGTCAGACTGCATGGAGTTCCCTTGTCTATAATTTTAGTTAGAGGTACTCAGTTCACTTTTGGGTTTTGTAGATCTTTTCAAAAGGATCTTGGTACCCAAGTCTATCTTACTTCAGCTTTTCACCATCAGACAAATGGTAAAGCAGAAAGGACCATCCAAACTCTAGAAGAAATGTTGAGGGCATGTGCTCTTGATTTCAAAGGTAGTTGGGATGAGCATTTTCCATTGATTGAGTTCGCTGATAATAACAATTACCATTCTAGCATTCAGATGGCCCTATTTAAGGCTCTTTATGGAAGGAGATGTAGATCACCCATAGGTTGGTTTAAAGCGGGTAAGGCCATATTGCTTAGGCCTAATGCAGTGTTCGAAGATATGGAGAAAGTTAAGTTGCTTAAAGAAAGGTTAAAATTAGCCCAGAGTGATCAAAATCATATGCAGATGTGAGAAGAAGGAACCTCAAGTTTGAGGTTGGTGATTAGTATATTTAAAGATTTTATCCATGAAAGGGGTGAAGAGATTTGGCAAAAAAGGGAAACTTAGCCCCCGGTATGTTGGCCCTTGTAGAATTCTGAGTCGTGTTGGGAAAGTTGCTTATGAGCTTGAGTTGTCCGCACACTTTTCAGTCATTTATCCTATATTCCATGTCTCTATACTTAAGAAGTCCATCAGTGACTCCACTGTTGTAGTTCCTTTAGAAAGCTCAGATATTCAGAATAGCCTTTCATATGAAGAGATTCCATTTGAGATTTTAGATCATCAAATCCGTAGACTAAGGAACAAAGAAGTTCCCTTGGTTAAAGTTCTTTAGCGGAATCAGTCTGTTGAGAGAGCCACTTGGGAAGCAGTAGAAGATATGTAAGCCAAGTACCCTTACCTCTTTTTTGAAAATTTAGATTCAGTCGAAGGTAATACTCTTCTTTAATTTAGTATCTTTCTAGTTTAAGATTCAGCTATATAGTCATCCTAATTTAAAGTTCATGCACTCACAGATTAGCTCAGAAGCTCCGTATAATTTAGATTTGGTTGTATAATTTGTTTTAGTTGTTTATGTTATCATATAGCCTCAGATTACTCAGTTTCCTTAATCAAACTAGGCATATTCGAGGACGAATGTTTCCAAGGGGGAGATATTGTAACACCCTATACTTTTCCTAGTTCAATTTAGCATTGAGAATGTCAAGTGTTTACTTTAAGAGAGAGAATTTTTGAACATATAGAATTTTCCAGTTTTATACCCTTCGAAGTGTAGAAAATTGAATTAGCTTTCTAACGATATAAGATTTTCCTTAATCCAATAATTGAGTAAGAAGTTATGGCAATTTTAAGATCCAGTCATAAAAGACCATGATTTGGGCCCGTACCGCATCGCGAAGAGGTGTAAAATCACAATTGTCAATTTTCAGTGAAGCTCCACGATCATGGCGCACCGCGGAGGATTCCCATTTACCATTTGGCAATTTCCAATGAGCCTGCACGATATTGGCGCATCGCGCCAGTTGCCAAAATGGCAATCCAAAGGGGAACCGTGATAGTGGCGCATCGCGGTGAACGCCCAGTTCCCACTCATCCTTTTTCAGCTATCTATCGTGATAGTGGTATGTTGTGGTTGCCTAGTTAATCAAGATTTTTGGATTTTTACCAGTTAAAATTTAAAGTTTAATAGGGGTGGTCAATCCCCAAGGCCCCAATTCGAGTAAAACACATCATTAAGCATATTTCAAAGAACTTTATGCTTATTTCATCAATTCTCTCTCAAAAAAAATCCCTAAAGCTCAAACTTTCTCTCCAAGAAATCCAATTTATCCATCAATTCTCCAAAATATTTCAAGAACAAGGACTCATAGTTCAAGGTTAAAGATTCCCAATTCAAGAACTCTCAATATTCATCTCCAAAGACACAATTGGAATCAAAGATTCAAGTTTTTCATCCAAGATCATCAATTAAGGTATGTGGGGGTTTTCAGCAAAGATAATCCTTTCATCCTTGTTGCCAAAACTTATTTTAATTACAAATTTACTGAATTTTATGTGATTTCTCATGAAATTGAAGTTAGGTTTTATACCCAATATTGCTATTTATAATATTATGAGATTTCAAGGGGTTTAGAAGTTGAATTGCATGTTTATGTTCATATTTTCATGCATATTTTAGAAATTTCAAGATTTTTAAGTTAATTTATAAATGTTTACATTGCCAAGCATGAATATTATGATGTTTTAACATGAGTTTGATGCATAGGTCATTAGGCCTTATCTAAGATTGTTATTCCAAGATTGTTTGTGCAATGAGCCCCTATGATAAGATTATTCTCAAATTTTTTATAAAGATTTGACCTTTTGGTCCTAATCTAAGATAAAGAATCCACAATTTTCATATGACTTGAGATTTTAAAAAAAAAGAGCATAATTGGTTTTCTCATAAACCCTTGTGCTATTTTGAAGTGGCCTTCCTAAGATCCTGAGCATAAGAATGGGAGTGGTATTTAGCACCGAGATGGGTATGTTACCAAGGCTTCATGCCCTAGAACTACATTCCACCATAGGATTAAGATTATTCTCACTTCTACGTATATGACTAAGATTGTGATCACTTAAGATAAGAATTTCTATTCAGATGGCAAGGGTAGAACAAATCTCCCCAGTGTGGGTAAGACGCTGGACTCCATGAATGCTCACATGGTTTATGTTGATTTGAAGAACCTCCCAAAATAAATCCTCTTAAAATAATCTATTGGTTTAAAGCCTCAAGATAAAAGTATATGTTTTGGAAGCTATGGTTTTTAAGATTCCTAAAGTCTTGAGATGAAGTATTTCCCTTATAGTTAACAAGATAATGTAGTAGTTTTCAGAAAGAACAGATCTTAGAACTGAATGTAATGTCTCACAAGATTTATATTATATGCTTTATTGTTAAAGATTTATGATCTGCAGTTTTCAGGTTTCTCAAGCCTATATGAGTCATTTACATTTAGCATGCAGAATTTTATAAATTATGATGATATCATTTACTTATTGCATTCATCCCCATATGCTCAGTACATTCCCAAAGTACTAATCCGCATATACGTCTAGCTGCTAAATTGTCTCATAATGTAGGTTTAGGTGCTCAGTCTCAGCCACGTGAGTGATTTTCGAGCATCTCATCTATATCTCTACAATTGGTGGGTCCTCATAGTTCGGGGACTTAGCTATTCAGATTTCCAGTTTGTTAGTAGATAATTTAGTATTTATTTCAAATAGGTTGAGTCAGTTGGAGTCTATCCCAGTGACTCTCTAGATTCAATTTTAGATTTTAGTTGCAGTACTCAGATTTTCAGTATTTGCTTTATCAGACTGATGAGATTAGTATTTTCAGATATGCTCGAATAATTCAGATAGTTTTCTGTATTTATTATTATTTTACATTCATATTCCCCTATTTTGAGATTCAAATTTAGTATAAGGCAACCAGGGTTAGCTCAGGAATACTTGTAGTTTGGAGCACCGTATGGCGTCCCAGGAATTCAGATTTTAGGGCGCTATAGTTCCCTAAGATTATGTCCAAGATATAAGTTAAGGGATACAAGTTGTATGGAGATGATATTAATTATGTTACCATTCGTATGATAATCAGGGTATATAATCCTTCATTCTGCCAAGCTTATGAATTGATGGAATCAGTTGTAACCTCACCATTCGAGTAGTATGATTGACTCATAAAAAATGGCGAGCAATTTATGTAAAGTTCAGTTAGAGGCATTTTGGTCTTTTCCTCTTTTATAACTCCCAACCCATGACCTATAGCCCTCCAAGGAGCGTTATTTCCCTCTATTCCCTAATCATATAATAACAATTTCCTCTTCTCATTTTTAAGAACATTAAGATTAGGGTTTCTCTCATAAATTGATCTTTTAAGTCCCAAAGTTTAAGTTCTCTTCACAAGTCAAGAACTTTATGTGCAGGGTTTTGAGATTTAATTTACTTATTTTGAATTAGAGTTCATACCCAAATAGCCATATTCTTAGAGTATGATACTACCATGTGATTAAAAGCTTTAAGTGCATCAAGGTTTACATATATTCATGTTTTGACTTACCAAATTTGTATAATGATTTGAATTTCATTATCTTGACTGGATATTTTTGAATGATTCAGGGTGATTATTGAGCATGATTTTTATTATGAAATCCTATAAAATAAAGCACGAATTCCAAGTCCCAAGTACAAGCATTAAGTTTACAAGAAAGTTTAAGCTTTGAGACTTGATTCACACACAATATAGCATGATTCAAGAAAGACTGATCTTTTGATCTAAAGATAAGATATGAAATCCAACTATTCATCTTGATTATGATTTAAAGAAAAGAGAAGCATAACTTGTGTTCATTCTATAGACCCTTATGCTAATTTATAGTGTATTTCTTAAAGTATGAGCATATAAGTATTCTGCGGGTAGTATTTAGCACCGATAAGGGAATACAGATGAGTGTATCCTGAATTCCTAGAAACTACGAGCCACTATAGGTTAAGCTTTTTCCCAAAATGGATGAAGTTCAGTAATCACTTAAGTTAAGGTTTTATTTTGATGGCAAAGATAGAACATTTCTCCCTAATGTGGGTAAGATGTTGGACTCCATGGTAGCTCACATGGTTTATGTCGTTTAGAAGAATCCTCCATAAGAAAGAATGAAAAGTAAAGCTTTAAAAACTAAGTGTCATGGATCACAAAGTTTATTTGTATGCTTCATCGTTCATATTTATAATCTTGCATTCTTTTGTCTTATTCAGATTCAAGGTGAGTCATTTACACTTAGCATACATCATTTGAAATCTTATATGCATATCCAGTTATCATATTACTTATCCATTCACCCTTGTATACTCAGTACATTCCAAAGGTACTGACCCACTTATATGTCTATGTGCTAAATTATCTTATAATGCAGGTTCGATTGCCCATTTCTAGCTACACGACCAAGTACAGGCATCACCACTTATATCGTGACTTTTGGTGAGTCTTCATAGTCCAAGAACACAATCTATCAGACTTCTGCTTGTTGATAATAGTGTTTTAATTATTTGATTTCCATTTATGTTTGAGTTAGCTGGGATTTGTCCTAGAGGCTCTCTAGACATTAGTAAAGGCTTGTTAAAATGATTATGTTTTCAGTTTAAAGAATTTGTTTAAAGATTTAAATTAAAACGCAAAATAGTTTATTTTCAGTTTTTATATTTATTAGTCACTCCTTATGGGAGTTCCCAAGCTAAATAGATATCACGGGTTAGCTTAGGGCTATTCTTAGTCTTAAGTGCCCTATGACTTCCAAGGGTACTTCCAGGGCATTATAGGGTTCATCATCCAGCAGTGCACTACCACCACCTAGATTTACCATATGACCTTTGCATTGTGTCGTATTATGTTTTTCTTTGTATTATGTTGTTTTTGTGTAAGTAGGAGATTTTAAGTAGTTAGAAAAGTCGTCATGTTTTAACTGATTTGTGATACCCTCCAAAAATTATGTTTTAAAACTATGTGAATGTACATATGTGTGAACTTTGTGGATCTTGTTATGCAATTAGGATTAGGAACATGATAATCACTTTAGCAATTGCATGAACTGGATAGGTAGCAGTTGGTAATATTGACTCTGTGCTATGTGTGTGTAAGATACTACCTAGTTCTCTTTGTGTGTCACATTCAGAACCTGCCTAATTAGTCTTGCCTATGTTGAAGGATAGCCGATTAGGAAAGGATCATAGCCCGTTTTTTAGTTTAGTCCACTTTTAGCCTAAATGACCTTCCATGTATGAATTATATCCCTTGATCCCTATTTTGAGCCTTGTAGCCCATTTTTTTATTTCACCGTTCACCTTCCCATTTATAGTACAATAAATCTGTTTTGGCCCTAGCCCTCCTTGGACATTGTACACCTCAACTCAGGCAAAATACTTAAGTTGAGGGTGGTTATCATAGGGTTACACAGAGTAAAATGGGTATGAAGAAGGGTAAAATAAGATAAAAAGTTAGTAGGGATAGGTATCGTAGTAAAACAAAAAGGAAAAAATTATGAAAAAGAATAAAAAGGGGGAAAAATAAAAAATAAATTAGCACACCCAACCTAAATGTGTAGTAAAGAATAAAAAGGGAGAAATAAGGATGGGATAAAAAGAAAAATTGGCTAATAAGTGAGACCCCAAGTTTAGTGTAGTGCCAAGTAGTCTTAGTCACTTAATATGTCCAAATGTACCATACCAACCCCCAAGCCTAATTACAAACCAAAAAAAGTCCTATAGTGATTCTACCTTGACTATCTGAATACTAAGGTAAGGAAAATAAGGGAGAGCCTATCGTATTTGACATGCATTGATTGGAACTTCTCTTTTGAGTCTGAGTGTCTCTTGACTATCCCTACATTGACATGCATGATTTCATATAAGTGAGTGGTACATCCTTTTTGTGAGGACACTTGAGTCATATTGCTAGTTATTTGCTTACATCAGGTAGTGTAACTTGTATATATGAGTGGTTGTCTATTGCTAATGTAGTTGTCATACCTTTATCTCATTGTATCATACTGTTGGGCTCCATGTTCATACATAGTTGGTTTTGAAAAATAAGATTGGAGGGGAATGTTGTGTTTTGAGTTTAAGTGTAGATTGACTACCTTGAATCACTTTGTTTCTCTTAGTTAAGCATTGTTTTTATTTTTTTTGTATTTTGTTTCCTGAGGACATGCAAACATTCTAAGTTGAGAGTGTTGATGTGCTACACAAATATAGCACTTTCGATTCTTAAAATGAGGAAAAGATACAAGTTTCAGAAGCTATTTTGTTAGATATGATGCCTTTTGGGTGTGTTTTGTAGAAAATCATGTTTTGGATGATAAGTTTGTAAAAAAAAGGTTTAAAAAGGGTATTTTTGGAAATTTTGGATCAATTATGGATATTCACGATGTTTTTTAGCTTGTTCTTGATCAAAGCATGTTTGAGAATCGAGGAAGAACTGAAAAGATGACTCCCGACACTTACCAAGTCAACATGTGGTTGCAAGTAGGACCTACAGACCGCATATAGGCAAAGTAAGTACCAGAAGTCCAAAATCCCGATAGTTGATGTTGAAGAATTTTTTCTCCCGATACCTGTGGTTTGTACCTGCGCCTAGTACCAGATGGCAGGTACAGATCATATGTGGCCTCCGAATCGGTTTTCGCCTATTTTGTTTGAGCTTTGGTTTTGGGATTTCCTCTTGTACTATAAATATCCTCTATGTACTTTTTAGTCAGAATTACGCACTTTTGATATTCACAAATATATTTTAATTCCAAGATCCGTCTTCGATATTGGGATTTTCTTGTATTGACTTTGGCTCATTAAATCAACTACGATTGTGGGTTTTATTACTTCTTATCATTGTGATTTCTTCTATGCATATGAAGATAAATTTAATTGATTTCTTTACAATCATGAGCGGCTAAAACTCATAGCTAGGGTTGTGTAAACCCTGGCGGATTGACGAAGTAGAAAAAGTGCTTTTGTTGTTCTGAATTGATACCTATGCATATATTGTTTTGTCTTCATTATGATAGATTCCTTAATAGGTTCACACATTAGGATCCCGCCTAGATATTACTGTTTATTCCAAAAGAGGGGCAGTGACTAGGATAGGATAAAGACAACAGTAATTTGGAGTTTAACTGTTGATCCACACTTCTAGGTTCTATCTTAGTAAGATAGTTAGGTTTCATCTAATAACTAGAGAGACAAAATGTAATAGTTACCTGGTATCAAGATAAGGGCTAGTAAGGCAATATCCTAAGACTCAAAAGGTAAAGGGTGAAATCCTTCTTCTCATCCAAAAGACTGCAGAAGGTACATAACTTATCGATTCTGCATGCAAAGTATCAGGTTGGTTTAACAAAGCACGACAAGCCTATGGAGTTGAGAAGTCAGGGGAAACACAATCCTAGTGTTCACCTACACTGATTACAATCAAAGTTAATATAGTTACTTTCTAAAGATTACTACACAAAACCCCCCATTTACTTTCCATCTTCTGCCTGCGAACTACAGCTGTTTGAGATCTGCAAAGCCATGTGTTCCTTTGGGATTTGACCCCAACTTATGTAGGTTATTATATTTTGACAGTGATCGTATCATCATCTAATAGGAGGTGTTGTTTCGACGTCATCATCTTATTACTAGTTTTAATATAATTACATATAATGAGATCTCAGTAAAAAATATTATTTAGTGAATGAGATATATTAATAAAGTGATTTGAACATAATTTGTTAAATTAAACGACACTAAGCAAACTTTACACTTTTTTCATACACTAAAATTTATTAATAAGAATGCATTATTTGTATATTGTATTTTACATATTAGTTTCATACATTAACACATTAATTTCATACGTTACACCTTTTCACATACCAAATCTGTTTTATGATTTTAAAATAAAAAATGTGTTCATCTTTATCAAACAAAAATCATATATTGTATTTCATCTATCTCCGTGAATCAAAATGTATAATCTATATTTTAATTAAAAAAATCGATAATTAAAAGCAAATACTTTAAATATTATTGAATTTTACTCAGAGTTTGATTTTTTATTTGTGGACAAAGACAAAAAAAATACATAATCGGTGAAGAAGAAGAGGAGCAGGAGGAAGAAAAAGAAGGAAAAGAAGAAGAAAGAACACGTGTGTTGATTGATATTTTAGAAGATTAAACAATTGATGTTTGATAAATGAGTAATTGAAGAAGAACGTCGTACAGATGTTACTGAACTAGTAAAATCATTTTAGATAGAAAAGGGGATGATTGATATCCTGATAATAATTGTCACCCCTTTTTATGGATATGCAATATTTTTCCTATATATAAAAATTGAATTTTTTTCTTTATAATAATTAAAAAATGATTTTTTTTTCCTTTTTTAAACCCTTTTTAACTATAACGTTGCAAAGTTGAAAATATTGCTATAAGTTGCAATTTTCAATCTAAGAAATGTTATTTGAATTTTTTTTCCTTTCAATAATAAATGGCCCATGAGGCTTATTTCGTTTAACATAAGAGACTGAAAATAGTAAATGCACGATATATTACAATTTATTTTATTAAAAATTACACAAATACATAACTTATGTTTCCAATATTACAAAAAATCTCAAATACACAGAATGTTATGTATATGTCGGCTATGTTATGTATATTAATAGGGAGAGAAAGTATAATTATTTCTAAAAAGATTGGTATTTATGTTATTTATATTTTATTTTATTCAGCAATAAAAGGGCTCCCAGCCCAATCACTTTAGATTTAAAAAAAAAAAAAAATTATTTGATAGTGCTAACTGCTAAGCATACATTAGGCACTCAACTTACTGAAAATAGCAAACATACGGTATATTTAACACTGATTTGATAGCACTAAGATACTCATCACACTCAACATGCATATTCACTAAGAATACCCATCACACTCAACCAGCATACTCTTTGTTCAAAGAATTTGGTAGAGTTCCCCAGCCAGTCTGGGAGAAATAAGTAGTTGAAGAGGCTTCAGTTTAGGTAAGGCAATGCCTAAGCCCTCACTTAAATCTACCGGTTCCTCCCTTGGCATTGAAATATTGTATCCATGAAGTAATTTGGCTAGCGTCAAATGCACTACTTGGGTGCCAAACATCAAGCCAGGGCACATTCTTCTTCCAGAGCTAAAAGGAATATACTCAAAATTCTGTCCTCTAAAATTAATGTTTGTATGTTCCTTCAAGAACCATCTCTCCGGTTTAAACTCATCGGGATCTTCCCAGATTCTCGAGTCTCGTTGAAGCTTCCACAAGTTAACAATCAAACGAGTGCCCTTTTTAATATGATACTTACTGACATAACAATCTTCGATGGCCTCTCGAGGCCCTGATAAAGGACCAGGTGGGTAGAGACGTAACGTTTCTTTTACGATGGCTTGCAAATATGGCAGGTTCTTGATGTCAGACTCTTCAACCCATCTGTTTCTCCCTACGTGGACGTCTAGCTCATCTTGGGCTAATTTCAATGACTGAGTGTCATTCATTAGCAAAGATAGTGCCCATATTAATGTCTCCGCAGTGCTCTCTGATGCCGTCATTATAAGTATCTGCTCATGTGAATTATAAGATTTTAGCCATGTAATAGGAGATTCGAATTAGAGCTAATCATTGTACTAGTATACTTTATAAAAGGTATATACCGACCTCCTTCAGCACTATATGGTGTGAATACAATTTATAATATCCATTTAGAAGAAAAAGGAAATGAATTTATTTTTACGTCCAGTTAATTTAAGCCTAATGGACAGACAGCATAGTCTAGTTCTAACAGCATAAAAGGGATTCAAATTTTTGGATGCTAGACTGCGGAATAACGCGCCCATAGTCTAGTTCCAACGTATATGAAGATGCTACGAATTTCCTTTTTAAAAAAAATGGGGGGGGGGGGGGGGGGGGGGGGGACTCACTAGTTTATTTTATTATTTTAGGAAAAAAAAATAAAACTTGCAACCCTTTTCAATGATTAGCATTTGTAGAACTAAAATAATCACATTAAAGGTGTGTTTGGTGTGAAGGAAAATGTTTTCGATGAAAAATAAATTGGTCTATTACTTATTTTCTTATGTTTGGTTGGTGAATGAAAAATATTTTCTAGTGTTTAATTGGTGAATGAAAAAACTATTTTTTAGAAAATACATCTTAGCATTTAGCTAAAGATTAGAAAATGCTTTTTAAAATATAACTTGTCCCCTGAAAAATACTACTTTTTTTCAGGGTGACTACGGGAGAGGAAAACATTTTCTAGAAAAATAAGTTATTTCTTACTTATGTTTTTGTGTTCATTATGCAAGTAGAAAAATATTTTCTAAAAGTATTTGTATATATTTAATAAAAAATAATGTAAATAAATAGTATAAGAAGAGTGGGTTAAGAAAAAAAATTTAAATTTTTTTTTAAAATTAAATTAAAAAAATTAAATCTTTCTTTTGGGAGAAGGGCTGGTAGGTGGGGGTGGGGGAAGGTGTCAAAATAGGTGATAGGGGCGGGGCAAGGAAAAAATTTTAATTTTTTTTTTTGAAAAAAAAAAATTTAATATTTATTTTGGGGGTGGGGGAGGGGGAGGGGGAGGGGGCAATAAGGGGTGGGATCGGGGTAGGGAGTGAGGCTGGGATAAGAAAAAAATTAATTTTAAAAAAATAAATTTAAAAAATTTAAAATTTTTTGAGGGTGGTGGCAGGAGTGGGAGATCGGGTAAGAAAAAGTTTGATTTTTTAAAAAAATAAATAAATATTTTTTGAGGGGAGCTAGTATGGGGTGCGTTGGAGGTAGGAGATGGGGTAAGAAAAAAATTTAAAATATTTATTTGGACGGGAGTAGTAGGGGGTTGGGGGTCAGGGCATGAATTGGTGATTTTGAAAGTTGTATGAACATTTCAAAGTGAGGTTGAAAAAAAATTTTAAAAATATTTTCCTTACTTTTTTAAGGGACCATTTTTTTTATTTGAAAAAAATAAGTTGAGTTGAAATATATTTTTCAAAGCATCTAAGTCAACCAAACATGAAAAAATTAAAAAATATTTTTTAAAAAATATTTTCCTTTGTACCAAACACACTCTAAGCGTAAAATAGAAATTCTAATCTTAAATTATATCCAAAGGTGATATTATTTCCATGATAGATTAAAAAGAAAATGTATAAGATAAATTGTGACGGGAGAATACTCCATTCTCATGATTTTCGTTTTACATAGAGCATATATTGGTGGTCATTTTATCTTTGTTCAATATAATGTCTATAAAGATTAATTTGCATTTTACAGCAAAATAATATTCTTAAAAGTTCTTTGATTTTTACTATTAAGTTACACATTTTTTCTAATAATTAAAAATTTTGGGCATTTATTCAGCTAAAGAACAACACATGGAACAGGCAGAGTACTATGTATGTGAAGCTAAGTGACTTTTCAAAACAACGAATTATGTGAAAGAAAATTACCAAAGTTGTTGCCTTGATAATGGCTTCACGGGAGTATCCAGACTCCATGGTTTCCTCAGGAAGAGTGGAAAGCATGACATCAATAAAATCAGATTGGTCTCCAATAGAATGACAATCTTTGCTTTTCTGAATGTGTTCTTTTAACCAGCTATCAAAGACACTATCAACTTCCTTAAAGGTCTGTTTCATGGTTTTAATGTGCCCACCGATATCCATCCATTCAAGCGAAGGAATGGAATCAGAAAAAACAAAAGTTCCACCGAGGAACAACACTTTCTTAATAGATTCTTTGAAATGCATTTCCTCTGTGGATCCAGTAAATCGCTTTCCAGCAAGCATTCTGATGATTATGTTGCAAGTTATGTTCTCAAACCAGCTACTTAGGTTCACTTGTGCTGGAAGATTATTACTATTATTACAATTAAAGTACAATTCTTTAATACAACAATTTACTTCTGACGTACGGACGTGCTTCAGCTTCTCAAGGCGACTGTTAGTTAGGAGTTCAAGAGTCACCAGTTTACGAATGTCGCGCCAGTATGGTCCGTAAGGGGCCAATGCAAAAATGGCTCCATTATAGCCTAAATACTTGCTTAATGCCATGCTCGGTCGACTAGCAAATATTTTGTCATTGGCAGCTGTGAAGCAATCTTTAACCATTTCCCAACTACTGACAACAAGAGCTGGATGCGATCCAAGCTGCAGTTGAAAAATGGGACCATATTTATCAGCCATGATTCCAAGGGTTCGACAAACAGGAAGCTGGCCACTAAGCAGATGGAGGTGACCTATGAAGGGCCACGCACCTGGAGCTTTAGGTGCTGTCATTTCATTGTCTGAATTTGATTTGTTTGTTATTTTGTATTTACGAGCAACAAAAAGGGCTAAGAACCAAGAAACTAATAGCGCCAAGAGATGACTAAGAAAATACATGTTGATTGGAGTATATTGTAGTAGCTAAGTCGAGGAATGGGAATCTTTGCGTCAAATTTTAGAACCTATTGAGGTTATTTTTTATGGTCGAGATCAGATAGCCGTATTTATAATGGAAATGGGGTAGAAACATTTCAGATTTTTTTTTCCTTTGTGGCCTAAAACAATGTTGGGACCACGACCTAGACTTTCGTGGAATGGATTTTTACTTCTTCCTAACAACTTTCGGTAATTACTTTTCTTTTTAATCTATTTTTAAATAATAACTTTTGTTATAAAATATAAAGTAAGAATAATAAGAATAAATAGATAAAATATAAAGTAAGAACAATAAGAATAAATAGATAAACAAGAGATAGACTTCTTTATTTATCTTCAAGATGAGAAATTATAAGATTCTTGAGATGATTTACAATGAATAAAATTCCTCTATTTATAAGGAAAATTACTCCTAGTTTCTTTCTAAAAGATGGGTACTTCAATCCTAATAGATATCTTATCTATATTCTTGATACATATTACATATATTAATAACGCTCCCCTTGAATGTCTAATTGATAGATAATGTACCTCGTTAAAATCTTACTAGAAAAAATTCAGTGAAAAAAATTTAGTGAAGAAAAAATAATACACATCTCTAATAATACGCGTTTCGCCTGTCTCATTAAAAAACTTACAAGGAAAACCCAGTGGAACAAACCTTGAAAGGAAAAAAGAGTACAACGCGTATTTGCTCCCCTAATGAAAACATCAATGAACTTTTACATCCCAATCTTGTTTATCATCTTCTTGAAAGTTGCAGTTGAAAGAGACTTGATGAATAAATCAGATTGTCACTTGAATGAATCAATTGCACGTTAATATCACTATTTTTTTGTAGCTCATGTATATTGAAAAACTTTAGCGAAATATGCTTCGTTCTATCTCCTTTTATACATCCTCCCTTAAGTTGTGTTATCCATGCTGCATTATCTTCATATAAAATCATGGGTACTTTGTCACATTTCAAACCACATTTTTCTCAAATGAGATGTATCATGGACCTCAACCACACATATTCTCGATTCACTTCATGAATGGCTCTTATCTCAGCATGATTCGATGATGTGTCTATGATAGACTGTTTTGTATATCTCCACACTACTAAAAAACTAAAAAAAATGATCACAAAAAACTGACCACACATTGTGGTCGGTTTTTTATTTTAAAAAAAAAAATTATTTTAAAAAAACGACCATATGTGGTCGCTTTTATATTTTAAAAAATCAAAATAATTATTTTAATAATTTTTATATTAATTATTATTTATTCTACAAATAAAAATTAAAAAAAATAACAAAATCAACCACTTGTGGTCGATTTTTTTAAAAAAAATATAATTGAAAAATATTTTTAAAAATCAACCACTTGTGGTCAGTTTTTAATTTAAAAAAAAAATATTTTTAAAAAACCAACCACTTGTGGTCGGTTTATAATTAAAATAAAAAAATAATTTAAAAAAATCGACAACTAGTGGTCGGTTTTTGAACTAAGAAAATTAAAAAGTAAATAGTTTTTATTAACCGATAATTATATATATGTAATCAAATATACATCATATTTTCATTAAAAATAATTATATGTATAATGTAATATATATATATATATATATATATATATATATATAATTTTTTGAAATTACACTGATCACACGTAGTCGATAACCAGTATAATAATAATAAAAATCAATCATTCTTAAATTTTGTGAAACAATTACACTAAAAAATATATCAAATAAAATAAATAAATTACGTTAAACATAATCTTTATCTTTTACTAATGTTTCAATATATAAAATAAATATTTTCCTTCATATATACATTAATTGACATTAAACATACATAATCTTTGCATGGTGAATATGTGTGTATATATATCATACCGTTGAGATAATGATATTATGTTACTGTTTCAGTTATAATAATGTAATAAATAACTGATAATTCATCAGAATATAATGAATGTGTTCTATTATAAGGTAATATACTTGTGGATGTGATATCTAGTACGAATTCAAGTTTTCATATATATAAACATCTTTATATATATATATATATATATATATATATATATATATATATATATATATATATATATATATATATATATATATATATATATATATATATATATATCGATTAATGAACGATGTAGTCAAAACCTATTATATTAAGCTCATCAAATATAATTAATCGATCACTCATCTAAGTATATATAAGAAACACATCGCATTATATTATTGGATAATATCCTTGTGTACGTATGTGATATATATAGCACGTATTTAGAACTTGATATAGTCATTAGTGTGTATATGTGTGTGTATGTATATATATATATATGTATATATATATATATATGTGTATATATTATACAGTGAAGGTATATTAATGACATAAGATAATGTAATCTATAATTCATCTAAGCATTTGTGAAATATGTTGTATATTATTATGGGGGTAGTAAAATCGTGTATGTGATGTTCATAGTACGTATCTAAAAGCTGATAGACAATTGAATATATGTATATATACATATATCTCGTGTAGTGACATATGTAGTAATCGAAATCTAGATAATTGAATCTATATATCAAAATAGTTTGAATGATACGTTGATATATATCATACTATTGAGCAAGTAGATATATTATTTTGGGTCAATATAGACACGCGTATGTTGCTGAAGTTTTAATAACGTAAGAGTAGTATTACGAGGTGTATATATATATATATATATGTATATATTTATATATAATATTGTATTTGAAAGCTAATTAACCAAAATTATCGTAATTTGCAAAATTCTTCGATATTATTATACGATTGAGGAAATATACTACTCATGTTAATGTGATGATAAAATAACTACTTATCTGATTTATATATATACGAATTGTATTAAATTAATTAGATGTTATCCCGAGCCCATACACAGTGTATTTACTGTGTATTTATATTTATAAAAATTGTATTAAATTAATTGAATGTTGGTATAAGTATTATAGAATTAATTAAAATTTTAATTTGTTAAAAAATAACTTTAATTTATTAACTTATTTTTGTAATTTATTAATTTATTAATTGTAATTTGTTAAATTTTAATTTCAAAAATATTTTTTTAAATACTACGAAAACCGACCACATGTGGCCTGTTTTTAAAATTATTCTCAGAAACCCGACCACATGTGGTCGGTTTTAATAATATTTTAAAAAATATATTTTTGAATAACCCGACCCAACCCGTAATACATAATATAACACAAAAACACACCAAAAACTCCCCCATTTCACCCGTCCAAAACAGCAATAACACTCCAAAACCCTCCAAATTTCTATTGTTCTTTCTCTTTCAAGGAAGTTTCTACTCAACTTCTTTAATTCTTTTTTAATTAAATTTTCAAGGAACTATTCCATTCTAACTTTCAATTTTGGGCAAGGTAACAATTAACTACAACTCATTAACTAAATTTAGCTTATTTTTGTATTCACAAATTCGTTTTTTAATATCTATAAATGTTAAAGGTCTACATACAAATATCTTAGTGTTAATTTCGTCAATTGGTTGTGGTTTGAGTTCTAGGGTTTGGATATTTGTTCTATTTAGCTAGATTTTAGCTAATTTTTGAAATTTGAGATTGAATTAGCTAATTTTAGGCTTGTTCCTACATTAATTTGATTTTGAATTACCTAAATTTTGGTTAGTCTTGACACTTATTTCTCCATTTTACTCATTAATTGTTTAATTTTTTTTGGTGGAAATGTTATTCCTATTCCTTTACTAAATTATTGTAATAATTTATGCGAAAGATTATTCTTTGTAATAATTTTACTATTTGACAGATTTTTAATTCGGTAAAAGGATTGCTTTGCTATTTTTTTCAGTGACGCTTATTTCTTTCACTTTAATTTACACCAAGCAAAGGTAAGTTGATTTCTCTCTATTTTCTTATAATGAAGTCTTGTTATTGTTCATATTAAAGTCTAGTGAAGCCGTGTGTGGCCTTGTTCGGTTAACTAGCATTGTTGTTATCTTCTTGTTATTATTCATATTGAAGTTTAGTAAAGCCGTGTGTGGCCCTGTTCGATTCACCAGCATTGTTGTTGACATCTTGTTGATCTTGTTGTTCATATTTTGTTTTGAATGTGGTTATGTTTGGTGACTTAGTAGGTTGAAAATGATTAAGTGTAGGGACTTTAAATGTATTATTTTGTTTTGAATGTGGTTATGCTTGTGACTTGGTAGGTTGAAAATGATTAAGTGTAGGGACTTTAAAGGTGATTTTTTATTTTGAATGTGGTTATGTTTGGTGACTTGGTAGGTTGAAAATGATTAAGTGTGGGGACTTTAAAGATGACTTGGTTGGTTGAATTTGGTTATGTTTGGTGACTTGGTAGGTTGAAAATGATTAAGTGTAGAGACTTTAAAGGTGACTTTTTATTTTGAATGTGGTTATTTGGTGACTTGGTAGGTTGAAAATGATTAAGTGTAGGGACTTTAAAGGTGACTTGGTTGGTTGAATGTGGTTATGTTTGTTGACTTAGTAGTTTGAAAATAATTAAGTGTGGGGACTTTAAAGGTGATTTTTTGTTTTGAATATGGTTATGTTTAGTGATTTGGTAGGTTGAAAATGATTAAGTGTAGGGACTTTAAAGGTGACTTGGTTGGTTGAATGTGGTTATGTTTGGTGACTTAGTAGGTTGAAAATGATTAAGTGTAGGAACTTTAAAGGTGATTTTTTATTTTGAATGTGGTTATGTTTGGTGATAATTCAGTTTTTGTGACTTGATCTACTTAGTTAAATCTGATTGATTGCGTATTTGGAACCTGATTATAGCTGGATATATCAATGGAACAATGATAATAGAATGGGTATGAGGGATGAATTTCTTAAAGTCGTTAAACGATTTGTTGAACATGCTAAGACACTTGACGTTTGGACACGTTTTTGGGCTATTCGTTGTCCTTGTGTTAGATCTGATGGTGTAAATCTTGTAAATAAAGATGTAAAGAAAAATCTTTATAGAAAGGAGTTTCTTGAGGACTTTTTAAGATTGTGTGGTATTCATGGTGACGTTGTGCAAAATAACTTTGTTGTTGGATAAAGTAGTAGGTCTGCAGGGCATAATGAATATCAAGATACTAGGATGACAGAAATGGTGCACGGTGCTTTTAAGATGCAACACGGGGGTGACTTTAGGAAAAATGTCGAAGATGTTCCTAATAGAGAAGCGGAAAAATTCAATGAACAATTGCATGTTGCTAGTCATTCTTTGTTTGACGGATGTTCTCACTCTCGTTTATCTGTTGCTGTTAGATTATTAAGTATTAAATCTGACTGGAATATTGTTGAAGGAGGAATGGACTCAATTATAGACCTTGTTAAAGTGTTAGTTGACCTCGGCTTGGAGGTTCTTGATTCTTTCTATAAGGCAAAAAGATTGGTGTCAAAGTTAGGTCACTCCTTGATTAAAATTGATTGTTATGAAAATGGCTGCATGTTATACTTTTAGAAAGATGCTCACCTAGAGTCCTGTAAGTTTTGTCAGCACCCTCGATATAAGCGTGGTTCTAGTGAAAATCAAATTGCTATTAAGGCAATGCATTATTTACCTCTAATACCAAGCTTAAAGAGGTTGTATGCTTCAAACAGCTCAGCTCCTCATATGAGATGACATAGTAAAAACAGAAGGGTCACTGGTGTTATGTGTTATCCATTTAATAAAGAGGCTTGGAAGCATTTTGATGCAACTTATCCAAATTTTACACCTGAGCCACGAAATATTCATTTGGAATTATGTGCGAATGACTTTTCTCTTTTTTCAGTTGGTGCTGCTCCATATTCATGTTGGCCTGCATTTATCACCCCTTATAATATTCCTCCTGAAATGTTGATGACTAGTCCCTATATATTTTTGAATTGTGTTATTCTTGGCTTGCGTTATCCAAAAACCAAAATAGATATCTACTTGCAACCTTTGATCGATGAACTTTAAATTTTATGGCATGAGGGGGTTGAAACTCTAGACATCTCACTTAAAAAAAAATCAATTTGTGTGCATATCTAATGGGGATTGTTAATGATTTTCCTGCTTATGTAATGTTGTCTGGGTGGATGACAGCTGGAAAACTGGCTTGTCCATATTGCATGGATAAATAAAAATCTTTCACATTGAAACATGGCAAGAAAAATTCATGGTTTGATTGTCATCGTTGTTTCTTGCCACCTGATCATGAATTTAGGAAACTCAAAAATGCATTCAGAAGGAATAGAAGAGAATATGATGGTCCACCTCCAAGACTATCTGGTCATGACATCTGGGATATAGTTCAGGATTTGCCTAAAGCCAGTGAGGAATCATTGTACAGGCTTGATAGATATGGCATTTCACATAACTGAACTAATAAAAGTATATTTAGGGAGTTAGAATATTGGCCAGATAATTTACTTAGAAATAATGTTGATGCCATGCATACTGAGAAAAATTATTTTGACAACTTATTCAACACAGTTATGGATGTCACCGGTAAAACAAAGGATAATCCTAAGGCCAGACTTGATTTACCAGAATATTGCAAACGCAGAGAATTACACTTACAGGAGGGGCCCAATGGTAATAATCTTAAGCCCAAGGCTAATTTTACATTCAAGTTGGACCAAAAACATTAAATATATGAGTGGATCCAAAGTTTAAAAATGCCCAATGGATATGCCTCAAATTTGGGAAAGAGGGTTGATATGGCAAAGGAATCTTGCATGGAATAAAAATCCATGGTTGCCATGTTTTTCATGGAATAATTACTTCCAATTGATTTTATTGATTTACCTGAAAACATATGGAAACCAATAGCAGAGATTAGTTTTTCCTTTAAAGACTTATGTGCCAGCATATTAAAAGAAGAAAATCTGGCGCTAATGGACAGTAATATTGTTATTATCACCAACAAGTTGGAGATTAAAACATCATCACAGGTCAGGATGCTGTAGGAGCAGTTCATCTCTTTCATGCAGACTGCAGGGATTATTCCTCCTTGTCTTGATGATGCAGTTCAGACTGCAAAAAGGTCTACGCCCCCTAGATGATATCAGTAAGATGAGGATGCAAAAGACGAGGACGAATTCGATGAAGATGAGTTTTAGTTTTTTGACTTTTGTATGTGTTGTACTTTGGATTTATACATTTTGTTGTAGTTTGTACACTTTTGTATGTATTGTTGTGGTTTTTACACCTTTACACTTTTGTTGTACATTTTGTATGTGTTGTAGTTTTTACATTTGGTTTGTTGTTGTTGTTGTATTGCATATTGGACCATTTGTTGATTTTTGTTTTTTCAAAACAAAATTCTAGAAAAACCGACCACAAGTGATTGATTTTGATAAAATTAATTAATTAATTTAAAAAAATGACCACAAGTGGTCGATTTATTTTGATTTTTTAAAAAATTATTTTTTATTTTAATAAAATAATAATGAATTTTAAAAATATATATATATTTTAAAAAAAATGACCACAAGTTGTCGATTTTTAAAAATCTACCACTTCTTTACCGACCACGCTATTTGGTCAGTTTTGTGGTTGGAAATTGAGGAAAACCAATCACTTGTGGTCGATTTTTGTCGTCGGTTTTCTTTTTTTTTTTTAAGTAGTGCCAAGATATGGCAATATCCCTACATATGAACATATAGCCTGTTTGAGACAGAGCTTTATGCGAGTCAAATAAGTACCCAACATCAGCATGACCAATAAAATTGGGACTACAAGTTTTAAAATAAAATAAGATCATGTGTTTGATCCCATTTCAATGTCTTATAGTAGGAGCAAAACTATACCTTGCTTGAAAAGTCTATATTATGCCTTGTAGTATTCGCAAGATATATGAGGACACCAATTGCACTACGATATGGTACTTCATAACCACTTCAAATTGGTATATTTACCATTTCAGCAAATAATCTATTGCTTTTGAAAACTCTCCAAAAGTTTCAACAATATTCAGACCATCAATTTATCCCTTATAAGGATAATAAACAAGTTTCTCAGAAACTTTATATGCTTTAGGCATTTTGAATCCTTTAGAGATTTCATAAGGATTTTTTTCAAGTGACAATATTCAGTGTATCATGTGTGACATTTTCAAGTATCTGGACTGTAAATCAAATAAGTTTTACGCTTACCAAGATGCATCCTTTCATGTCACTTGATAAATGTTTCTACGTCAGCATTCTTAAATAAACATAGAATTTGGATCCTCGTAATCTTTCACAATATTATGCCAATATTGTATCAAAGATATTGATGATATATTATATTGTATCGGTTCACAATGCAACATAATATTTTGAGATCTCATCACTTCATTATTTTCAGGTACTTGAACCTCTCATAAGGTTTCATGAAGTGTTATGTCGTAGCCTCTTCAAGAGCACATTGCCTTCTTATTATGATTGTTTGCTCTTATCCTTTTCAAGAATTATTTTATTTGAAATCGATTGGTCTACCACGCTTCACGTATGCATAGACTTTATCCTTCATGGACACAAAACAGGAGCACTTGCAGCTTAAATATGAGATACTTTCGACATTTGACTTGAATTATCTTTTGAATGAAGATCTGATGATAATTCCTAACACATTTCGAAACTGCTTATAATCTCTCCATTATGTTAGGAAAACTGACATACATTCTCTATTTTCTTTGAGGAATCCATCTTTGTGCATCATGATATATTCATTAGTCGTATACCACACGTAAAAATTATTAGATGGACAATGTGTGGTTCTTGACTTGGAACCAACATTGTGAGGGAATTAATCATAATTTATTGATTTGATGCATATATGCATGTACTCATGTATACAATATTTCAAACCAACACATGAAGTTTCGTTCTCACTAGTAATGCTTTAGCTATTTATTAAAGGCATTTAATGTCAAACCATCATCATCAAGATGAATTATCTTAATTACATAATCTGAAAGTTATGCTCTTAACTCAATTTTATTGAGCAAGCAACTTTATGAATGTCAATCGTTAGTTGACAATGAACGTACACGTGATCATCTTATTGATGCATCTTTTTAACATCTCACATGATAGGTGAATAGACCGTTATTCACCTTTTATACTTTCCAAATTTTAAGGGAACTAATCCCAATATTAGTTGGTCCAACCAACTTATCATGAGAACAAGCGATATAAACAATTCTCGAAGAATCTTCTAGTTCTTCAATAGATGTCTAATACTAAATATGCACATCTTTGAGATGTCACAATCGTTCATATCAATTTATGAACTTTTATTCTAGTAAACTCCAAGTTTACCATCATATTTCTTTAGTAAATTTCAAATTTACTATTATATGAATAAATTTCAGATTTACCACTTTAGAAGTAAATTTCAAAATAACTCTTCTCAATTATTCTGGCTCATTCAGAGGTGAGTTGTGATACCATCACAATCAATTGCATGTTTGCATTAATAAGGTTCTCATTCCTCGGGAATGGAATATAATTGTGCCTTAAGCCTATCAAATTATGATAGTTTATAATATTTTTCAAGATCGAGGCATCGAAGCATGTGAAAATATTATTATTTTATTCCTTTTTCACATTTATGTGCATTTATTCAACCACTTGTCTTCTTTCAGACATGTTATGTACTGCTACCACATTCACTTCAGGAATGGAGCATATTCAATAGGACATGTTTCATGACTTTTCATAAAATACACATTATTTGTCTTAGCCATCATAATATTATCAATATAGTGCATTGAGATTCAAACTCAACGTCTTATTCATAAAAAAGGTGTATTAGACATAAATAAATGGGACATGAACTCAACGTCATATCTTTGTAGTGTATAGGGATTCTAACCCAATATCTTATTCTTTTTGGTGCGATGATCAGACTTTAAATTCACCATCTTACCCTTAATCAACTTATAGTTCAAAGTGTGATAAGACTCAATTCATGTCCTTAAAAATATTATAATATGATAAGTAAATAACTCAAATCCCATTTAGAAAGAGCAATGGACAGCAAAGTATCAATAAAAGAATAAGGTAAGCAAAAAAATCACGAAAAGCACAAAAATCACGAAATACAATAATCAAAGGGAAAAATATAAGTATGTCCATTAGTAGTAGACTCATTCTCTATATAAAAGAATTGACATTATATTTATTATAATATAAGTGATGAGCTTTCCAGGTGGCAACAAAGTTTTTAGAAAATTTTGTATTGTTCTTTCTTTTTCGTAATTGTTATAATCTCACCCGATTCATCAAAACAAAGGGAAAAAACGAATAATAAATGGAAGATGTTACCTTGATTAGAAACTCTAGTTATCGGACCAAAAATACTGGTGGTCATACATTGTTATCAAATAATTAAAGCGTCGTGTTGATAACGTGTTATAAAATATGAAGTAAAAACAACAAGAATAAATAGAGAGAGGAGAGATTTCTTTATTTCTTTTGAGGGCTGAGAGATGATAAGATTCTTGAGGATGATTTACAATGAATAAAACTCCTCTATTTATAGTAATTTCTCTCTGAAAGATACGTACTTCAATTCTGATAGATATCAATTAGATCTTGATAAATCTTATCTATATTCTTGATACACATTTAGTATAATGTAATACATTTATAATATATTTTTTTTCTTTTTTAGTTATATTTTAACTTTAGTTTTTCACGTAATAACAGTCGTACTAAGAGATGGGAGAGAAAATACATGTTGATTATATTGTAGCTAAGTAGTGAAATGGGAATATTTGAAAAGCTTCAGATTTTTTATTTTTTTTGAGTGGCCTGAAATTAAAAGAGGAAACCATTTAGGGACCACGACCTAGACATCTGCTGTGGAAATTGAAGAATTCACCGGGTATTTAAAATATTAAAATAGCTAGCCACCGGAATCATATGGAGAATCCACCACCAAAATGGGTCCTTCATTTATTTAAAATATCAAAATATATCATGTATTTAAAATAATATTAAAATAGATTAAGCTCACATATTTTATGAGTTGTATACTTTTTTAAACGAAACGATTGGTAACGACGTTAACTTTTATGAAAAATATAAAGTATAAAACTCACAAAAAAATGTAAGTTATTCATTTCTATTTTATGAAGATCATAAAAAATATAAGTTATCTTTTTTATTTTACAAAGCTCACATAATATGTGAGTTATCTATTTTTCTTTTATAAAGCTCACTTAATACGTGAGTCATCTATTTAATATAAGAAAACCCTTCTCTTTTCCTATCGCGATCCCCTCCCCAATTTTCTTTACTCAGTTCTCCTTAAAGAAACAACAAAATTCTATAAATCACCCACTGTGATTGCCCACATTTGATCCCCCAGATCGATGAGTTTCAGAGGCACACCATGTTGTAGTTTCAATGTGAGATCAGCTTGATCATATGATGAAGTAACATGTATTTTTTCTTTATGTTATATTGTATTATGTGTCGTATGGAATCATATTTATATGTTCTTTATGTCTCGTGAGCAAATTTTATTTTATTTAAACATGCCGTGTGAAACGTCGAATAATGGACGAAAGCCAAAAAAAATTATAGAGAATGAGCAAAAACAAGTACAAATACACGAATATAGTAGAGCGTATAGGACTTTAAGGTGTGTGTCCCAAATTGCTTAAATATATGTCCCTGTGGCTATCATATATGCAGACAAACTATACGTAACAACAAATATTGAGTTTCTGAAATTGACGAGAGACCATTTTACATCCATGAATGTAGGCAGTAGGCCCAAGAGGGAAAAGGATGGCACAGTATTACCTGCCTCACAGAACTTTGAGATTAATTTCAACGTGTTTGGGAGTGGATACACCGAACCAAGAGATTAATTTCACGTGTTTGGGATTGCGTACACCATTAAATAAATGTTTATCTTCTTTTTGGGGGTTTATTCGTGTCTTTGTAAAATTATGTTAGTGATCAAAGCATTATATAATTAGAGCGTCCATGATTTAATAATACTATAATACTGTACATTACTACTATTAATAAGCTATTAATAAGAGTGAAGATTTTGGGAGCGCTTCGTCAATATGTCTGTTTCTTCACATGCTTCAGCTATTCCTTAATTAGTTATTTTAAGTCATTTATATATAAGAAAACTAATGATACTTAATTAATACTATTAATAATAGTGAAAGCAGACAGTTCTTTGTCAACATGTTTGCTTTTTCTCCTGTTACATAATTTTACTGTATTATTCCTAATTAATTATTTTAAGTCATTTATATATAAAAAAAATTAATAATACTTAATTAAAAATTACTACTATTAATAAGAGTGAAGAAGCAGACAACTCTTCGTAAATATGTCTGCCTTTTTACCTGCTTCAGCTGTTTCGTAATTTTACTATATTATCCCTAATTAATTATTTTAAGTCATTTATATATAAGAATTACTATTATTAATAAGAGTGAAAAAGCAGGCAGCTCTTCGTCAACATGTCTGCTTCTTCACCGGCTTCAACTATTCTGTAATTTTACTATATTATCCCTAATTAATTATTTTAAGTCATTTATATATAAGAAAATTAATAATACTTAATTACTACTATTAATAAGAGTGAAGAAGCAGACATCTCTTCGTCAACATAGTTGCTTCTTCATTTGTTCCGTAATTTTACTATATTATTCCTAATTAATTATTTTAAGTCATTTATATATAAGAAAATTAATAATACTTAATTAAACAATTACTACTATTAATAAGAGTGAAGAAGCAGGCAACTCTTCGACACATGCCTGCTTCTTCACCTACTTTAGCTGCTCAGTGATTTTACTATATTATCCCTAATAAGAGTGAAGAAGCAGGCAGCTTTTCGTCAACATGCCTGCTTCTTCACCTGCTTCAGCTGTTTCGTTATTTTACTATATTATCCCTAATTAATTATTTTAAGTCATTTATATATAATAAAATTAATAATACTTAATTACTACTATTAATAAGAGTGAAGAAGTAGGTACCTCTTCATCAACATGTCTTCTTCTTCACCTGTTCCGTGATGTTACTATATTATCTCTAATTAATTATTATAAGTCATTTATATATAAAAAAATTAATAGTACTCAATTAAACAATTACTACTATTAATAAGTGTGAAGAAACAGGCAGCTCTTCGTCAACATGCCTGCTTCTTCACCTACTTCAGGTGCTCCGTGATTTTACTATATTATCCCTAATAAGAGTGAAGAAGAAGGCAACTCTTCGTCAATATGTCTCCTTCTTCACCTGCTTCAGTTGTTCTATGATTTTACTATATTATCCCTAATTAATTATTTTAAGTCATTTATATATAAGAAAATTAATAAATCTTAATTACTATTATCAATAAGAGTAAAGATGCAGGCAGCTATTCGTCAACATGCCTTCTTTTTCACCTGTTCCGTGATTTTACTATATTATCTCTAATTAATTATTTTAAGTCATTTATATATAAAAAATACTAATAATACTTAATTAAAAAAATACTACTATTAATAAGAGTGAAGAAGCAGGCAACTCTTTTTCAACATGTCTGCTTCTTCACCTGCTTTAGCTGCTCCGTAATTTTACTATATTATCCCTAATTAATTATTTTAAGTCATTTATATATAAGAATTACTACTATTAATAAAAGTGAAGAAGCATGTAGCTCATCGTCGACATGCCTGCTTCTTCACTTGATTCAGTTGTTCCATAATTTTACTTTATTATTCCTAATTAATTATATTAAATTATTTATATATAAGAAAATTAATAATACTTAATTACTACTATTAATAAAAGTGATGAAGCAAGCAGCTCTTCATCAGCATGTCTGCTTCTTCACCTGTTCCATGATTTTACTATATTATCCCTAAATTATTATTAAGTCATTTATATATAAAAAAATTAATAATACTTAATTAAAAAATTACTACTATTAATAAGAGTGAAGAAGCAGACAGATCTTCGTCAACATGTCTGCTTCTTCACCTACTTCAGTTGCTCCATAATTTTACTATATTATCCCTAATTAATTATTTTAAGTCATTTATATATAAGAATTACTACTATTAATAAGAGTGAAGAAGCAGATAGCTATTCGTCAACATGCCTGCTTCTTCACTTGCTTTAGCTATTCCGTAATTTTACTATATTATCCCTAATTAATTATTTTAAGTCATTTATATTTAAAAAAATTAATAATACTTAATTACTATTATTAATAAGAGTGAAGATGGAGGCAGCTATTCGTCAACATGCTTGCTTTTTCACCTATTCCGTGATTTTACTATGTTATCCCTAATTAATTATTTTAAGTCATTTATATATATAAAAAATTAATAATACTTAATTAAAAAATTACTGCTATGAATAAGAGTGAAGAAGCAAGCAGCTCTTCGTCAACATGCCTACTTCTTCACCTACTTCAGCTGCTCCGTGATTTTACTATATTATCCCTAATTAATTATTTTAAGTCATTTATATATAAGAAAATTAATAATACTTAATTTAAAAAAAGGTAAAATTGACATTATGACATGTCTGTTTCCGTTGCTTTAATCGTAGTTTTATTATATCACCTTAAATTAATTATTATAAGTCATCTAGATATTAAAAAATTAATAATATTTAATAAATAATAAAATAGATATAAATGATAAATCAATTCTTGATGTTTTAAATTAATAGGACATCTTATATGATACTTATTTAAGAAAAATCACAAGTATGTTTGCTCTATGATTTTACTATATTACCCCTAATTAATTATTTTAACACATTTACTTATAAGAAAATTGATAATATTTAATAAAAAAGTTAAAATGGACATTTATGACATATCTACTTCATCTGCTTCAACCGGAATTTTACTATATCACCCTTAATTAATTATTATAAGTCATTTAAGTATTAAAAATTTAATAATATTTAATAAAAATAAAATTAACATAAAATGATAAATTAACTCTTGATGTTTTAAATTAACATGACATCTTATATGAGGCTCATTTAAATTTTTAATTTTGCTATATTACTTCTAATTAGGTATTATAAGTCATTTAGGACATATCCACTTCGCTGCTTCAATCATAAAATTTTGTTGACTCTCAAATTTATTTCAGTACTACTTAAATTGGAATAGAAAAAAAGTATTATAAATCATAATAATTAAAAACTTAAATTATTTTAAGAATATAATTGAATATCAATGCCACAAAAATTTGGATAAGGAGAGTAACATATATTATTTGAAAATTACATAAAAAAAATATTATAAATTACAATAGCTAACAGTTTATAATATTTAAAAACATATTAAGAATCTGATTAATTATCTAAATTATATTTTTGTCACGTAAATTCGGAATAGTTTTGACATTTTATAATTTGCATGTTTTAGTGTTTTAATTTAATAATTTGTTGATCCAAATGATGTTTGTGAATTTAACTTGTTTTAAAAATTTAATACTTTGTTTATTTTAATTTATTTACTTTATTTTGGTTAAATATTATATATTTAAAAATTATGCAAGAAAATAATTATAAGTCATAACTATTAACATCTTATAATATTTTAAAAACATATAGTAAAAAATATGATAAACTTTTGAAATTCTAATAGTGTCACATAAGTTGCGATAAAGCAAGTAACATAAATTATTTGAAATTACATTAAAAGATACTAAAATCGCAAAGATTAACTACTTAAAATATTTTTAAAAATATATTAGTAAAAAAAATTTGATTGACTCACTAAATTCTAAAATTGGAATAAAGCGACTAACATGAATTACTAAATTACATAAAAGATATTATAAATCACAATGATTAACAACTTAAATTATTTAAAAATTTATATTAATAAAAATTTGATTGACACTCTAAATATTATTTGTGCTATAAATTGAGATAACGTAAATAATATATGTTGGGTTCGTGCTAGCACGGACTACGGTATCTAGTTGTAAAAGAGCAGGCTTGTTCTGAATAAGTTCTGAAGCCCAGGTGCATTACTTTTTGTATATAAGGCTGCATTTTGGTAAAAGCTAGCATTGGCCTTCACCATTCACAACATTCCTCATTTATACAACAACATAACACCATAATTTCATAAGTGAAATTTGAAAATGTGATAAATACATAGTCTTATTCTTATCTTATGAAGATAAAGAGGTTGTTTCTGATAATATCTTCTATTTATGTAGTGACCCTCTAATACTTCAGTTCCAGGGACGGCTCAATAAATATGGTGGCCTAAAGCAAAACTTCAATGAGGGCCCCTAACATTTTATTACAAAATAATAATAATATGTTATACTTCCTCCATCCCAAATTACCCGTGCCGAATTTTTTAATTTGATTTTTCATTTTACTTTTTTTTTAATTAATCAAGAAGAGACAATTTTTTTTTTCATGTTTTACCTTTTGCATTAATTATTTTTTCTTCAAATTAAAATGTAAACATCCTTTAATAGGGATACTATGGTAAACTAGACATCTTATTAATTATTTTTCTTAATCAATGTATCATCTCAATTTGAGACATGTAATTTAGGACGGAGGAAGTATATAATATCACTTGGAGTTTATTTTCTAGTTTCTCCCTTTATTTTAATTTATACGATATTTTTCTATTTTCGAGATTCAAACTTTTTTACTTTAACAATGTACTTAAACATAATTTTTTTTAGCTTTTTGAAAATTCAAAACGATACAAATTGAGATAAATAGTGGTTTAGCCTCTTCATTTAGGTGTGTTTTGGAGATTAAGAAAAGAATTTGCGTAGTCTTTCAAAATTAATCTTGTTTAATACTCCATTCGTTTCATTTTACTTGGCTTCTTTTGACTTGGCATACCCATTAAAAAAATATTAATCTAAAGTTTATTTTACAAAATTTACCTATCAATGATATCTTGAAACTCGAAATCTAACAATTACTACTTCCTTTAGTTATTTAATATTGAGAGTAACATGAAAAAAGAAATAATAAAACACTCTTAATTTTTGAAATGAACAACTAATGTGAAACAAATATATTTAAAAAGACACCAAATAAAATGATACGGAGGGGTACATGAAATTCTATACCATTAAAGAATTACTTTTTTCTTCAAGACATATAATTAACTGAAAGTAAATTAGTAAAAATATTTTTTATTTTTAAGAATATTTTTTTAAAAGAATTTTCTCAAATTAAAAATATAATCTATTTATAAATGAGGTTATATACACATATTAGAAAATTTAGGGGCCCAAAAATTTGAGGCCTTGCAGCGACTAAAAAAAAAAAAAAGAAATCTTAAAGAATATCACAACTAGAAAGTGAACTTACAGTTAAAGCAATATTTTGTACCCTTTACTACTATACTTAATAAAGTTTCTTCTTGTGCACGAAAATTTTCTCTTATTTATATGTGTAGTATATTTTTAGAGTCATTTGATCGGAGGATAAGAACAACTAATTTTGGAATTAATTTAGAAGGGAAGATTATTTCTTATTTGGTTAGGATAAAATATATGGGATAACTCATCTCGAAATTAGCTATTTCGTGATTGTAGTATTTTCTTTTATCTCTCCTTGAGAGGTGGGATAACTAATCTTAAGATAACTTGCTTTTCAACCAAACAACCCGTTAGAATAAGGGATTTAATTAAACCACCTTTGTACTAATAGCGTAATTAGGAAACTACACAACTACTATAGACCTATTGCTACAATTTAATCTGCACAGTGGTTCTTGGAGTAATAGCTAGGGTTGTGGGAGCAATCTTTGTTTTATTTAAATGTGTTGTGTGGGATTATTTTATGTTGTTGTTATTGTTATATAAAATTATTTATTGTATGGCTCAGTGAGAAGCCTTTTTTTTTAATTAAAATGCATGTGCCGTGTTGGACCATATTTATATTATATTATGTGGTATTGATTGAAAGGGACAATTTTTTGAAATAAACTAAAAACAAAGAAAATTTTATCGACTTTTTTTTTAAATTTAAAGAGATTAAAGATTTTAATGAAATGAGACTTATACAAGACCAATAAAGTGATTAATGATTAAGTAGAACGAGAGAGCAACATAACAACTGTAATCGTATTTAACATAAAAAAATTATAATCGTATGTAACATGAAAAAAAATTATATAATAATTCATTAAGTAACTCCTTGAAGAAAGACACTCCATTAATAAATTCATGAAATAACTCTTTGAAGGAAGACAATCTATCAATAAATTGACAAAAATATGACAATAAGTATAAAATCAATCAAATTAAATTGATAGAATATCTCCTAAGTTCTAACTCTCTGATTTATACAACACTTGAAGAACTTGAACTAAATCATGCTTCCAAGGGTTCGACAAAGGGGAAGTTGGCCTCTAAGCAGATGGAGGTGACCTATGAGAAAGGCCACGCACCTTGAGCTTTAGGTGGTGAATTGCATTCTCGAAATTTTCTCTGTTTCTAATTTTGTATTTGCAAGCAACAAAAAGTGCTAAGAGCCAAGAAAATAATAGTAGTACTAAGAGATGAGAGAGAAAATACATGTTGATTATATTGTCGTTAAGTAGTGGAATAGGAATATTTGCGTCAAATTTAAGAAGCTATTGAGGTTATTATTTCTCCTTGTGGAGATCATAAGATAGTCGTATTTGTAATCAGTGAAATTTGTCAGCGTTTTACACGGTTATAAAATATTTATTTATTTTATGAGCTTTTTTTTTAACGCTGAAATATTAAAATATTATAAAGATATTTTTAATCTACACTTACAAATGCACTCATAATAGGGTTGAATCTGCTCTCTATTTGTTGAATTCGTTAGACATTCAAGTGGTAAATTTTCTCTCGACTTCATGTTGTTTACTTTTTTCTAATTTTTATATTGCTCCTCTACGAAAGCCATGATATGTAGTTCTTTAAACCTTTATTATTAGATATAATAATATTTTTTTATTAGGTTCTTTTAATAAAATAAGAAACATTTAAAAAGCACAACGTCTTACACTATATTTTGAATGTATTTCTTAAGAGACAATTTTGATTATCTAAAGCTGATAAAAATGTAAAATATGAAATGCACGGTAAAATATAATTAATTTTGATTAATTAATTAATTTATTAAAAAACCGACCATTTGTGGTGGTTTTATGCAAAAAAAAATTTAAAAAAACGACCACTTGTGGTCGATTTTTTTGGGAATTATTTTTAAAAATAAAAATCAAAACCCAAATACAGCATGCAACAACAACAATGCAATACAACAGTATCAAATCAAATACAGCAGTAATAACAACCAAAAACCAAATGTAAATACTTTCAAAAGTGTACAAGACATACGAAATGTCCAACAAAAGTGAGTATGAAAATACTGCAACAATAGTTTCATACAACAAAATGTCTAAATTCAAAGTACAACACATACAAAAATAAAAAAACTAAAAGTCATCATTATCGAATTCGTCCTCGTCTTCCATATCATCATCCGTGCTGAAATCATCCAGGGGGCCTAGACCCTTTGCAGCCCGAACTGCATCACCAGGACACGGAGGAATAACCCCCGCAGTCCTAATGAACGAGCTCAACTGCTGCTGCAGCTTCTTGAATTGTGATGTTGTTACCTTCTCCGTCTTCTTCTGCCTCTCTCTCTGTTCAGCAAGCTCTTCAGTGAGTTGAGAAATCGTGTTTTGTAGTCTGTAAATTGTTTTTCTAGCAACTGAAGAGCTAGAGTAAGAAGGTCCAGACGAACTCCTAACATTATCGCCAAAAACGTTTTTGTGGTATCCGACCAAATGACCTCTATTTGTAGGACCCACAACTTTTGCCCATAACTCCTCCTCTACATGTTAGGGTATTGGGTCACCCTAACTTTCAGGAGGCTGACTACTATGATACGCACCAACAAGACACATATATTCGTCATATATTCAAAGTAAAGTTAATACTAAAAGTCAAAAAAATATTAAAGTAGTTATAATTGAATAATATATAACTTTAAGAAAAAGATTTATAAATTCAGACTTTGTTTCTTACATGGACAACTTTTGCACGAGCTTCAACCCAAACATCTTCATTAGTCGGGTTCTTTTTTTCATCACATGAGTCTCCTCGTATAACTCATAATGTGGTATTTCCCTACCCTTTACTTTTTTCTGCATATGAAAAAATTATCAATGTTCAAATAATAAAAAACTTTAAATAGAAACAAACAATTAAAACTGCAAAAGTTACATACCATTTTTTCCATCACAGCAAGAGTACTTCTGGCACCCGTAGTATGTAGGGAGCCGCCCTTGGATGATGCCGGGGATTTTTTTTCTTTTTTCACTCAACAATTGGTATTTTGCGCTATTCCAATGGCGAAGATACAGTTGTCATGCGGGTTCAGTAATCCACTTAGGTTTTACCAATTTTTTTCGGGCAAAATCCAAAAGATCATTAAATCTGGCTCTACATCTTATGAAAAAGTTCTTCTTTATAAGAAATGCATTTGCATCATCCCACCAGTAAAATTTCTACAATAAAAATATAATATTCAATCTTTTGTTCTAACAAAGTGTTAATAAGTAGTCGATAAGTTAAACCCTTACCTTAAATTCTTCAAACATTCTATCCCTGTCAAGTTCTGGAACCTTTTGCCAGCTGGTTCAGTAGCCGTTGAAGTGCCGAGTAATGCATATCGCGCCTTTTTTCTAGCTCCACCATCCGACCTAAACCTACAACACAAGATCAAACAGTAATTTCATAGAGCATAATAATATAGTAATGAAAAAATGAGTAATGTTATTATATTTAGAAATCCTACCCTCTCATAACTGGAACAAGATAAATTCTCCCAAAATCATCTCTGTCTCCTAGTTGCCTAGTAAGTGATGGTGCATGTACTGGCGTGGGCGGATCAAAAGCACTAGATGGAGTGCCTCCAAGCTGAAGATCCGACAACCCAATAGATCCAGCAGAATCACTGTGCGAAGCTGCGTGACTGGTGCAGGAGGGTATCGATGATGGTAGATTTCTGGAGGGGCCAGCGGCCATCGGATAGTACTGTGCTAGCGGTGGCACGGTCATAGGAGAAGAATGAATCGGTGTAGACCCATTTAGTGGCCCCACATGCATAAGAGTAGGTATCGAATCCTTGGACAACCTAGAATATGAGGGTCATGCTGTTTCAGCAAACTGACCCTCAGATATATGAATATCTGTGGGTCGT
This sequence comes from Capsicum baccatum var. pendulum, assembly GCA_030864225.1. Taxonomy (NCBI): domain Eukaryota; kingdom Viridiplantae; phylum Streptophyta; class Magnoliopsida; order Solanales; family Solanaceae; genus Capsicum; species Capsicum baccatum. Next base: position 87,332,714 of record CM061558.1, on the reverse strand, counting down.
CTATAAGCCTGAGGTTGTCTATTCTTTTTTGATTTAGTAGAATCAACTTTTCTCTTACCCTTGTCACCTCTATCTGACATCTAAATTAAGTTAAGTTAACAAGTAGTTAGTTCCTACAAAATGAATATATAAGAAAGCATTCCAAGTAACTAATTTGAAGTTACTATTTCACATTTCAAATCGCTCTAATACAACACTAGATATAGACAAGAATATTTTTATCACTATATAAATCATGGAAAAGTGGAAACAATAAACTTAAACAGTATATTACATATCAATCTTAAACAAGAAACATAAAGATAAATATATAGTACAAAGCATAAAGACATAAATACATAATAAATACAACCTACACAACTAATTCTCCTCTTTTGAAGACTCTCCACTAAACCATTCACCTTTTTCGGAGGGTTCCTCATCTCCTACCCACTCAATCTCTTCTTCCGCAATAATAACTTCTTTAAATATATTTTTTGGGTGAATCAAACCGTCTACTAATTCAACGTTCACTAGCTGGTGATCAATTTCTATTTCATTTTGATATGCAGTCTCCAGCATATTCTGAACTTCCACCCGGTCTATAGGCTTTCTTTTGATCACATCCCACCAATCAGACTTGTTATTGCGCAACGGATAAGGAACATAATACATTTGTTTAGCATTTTATGCTAGAACAAATGGATAGTAAATAGGATACGAGTTATTGTGCTCCACTTCAATGATGTTATGCTCCCTATGTACTCTTGTGCCTCTTGTGCTTGGATCAAACCACTTACATCAAAAGAGAACAATTTTTTTTATTAGGAAACCAGCATACTCCAGTTCTAAGATCTCGTGTATGATGCCAAAATAATCAACATCATCATCACCCTTAACCCAAACACCACTATTATTTGTTTTCCTTGTTTTGGAGTGTTGTTCGGTGGAAAATTTAAATCCATTTACTTTGTATTGGGACATTGCATTAGCTTCAGCTGGATCCAAAGAAATATCTCTCAAGAGTTGATCGTATGCGGCTGCATTTGGTGAATGATGTACGTAAAAATATTATACATATATATATTTTAGTTGAGGAACATGTAAATGTTTAAAGTTTGTAGAAATATTAATACACTTACGAACCTCATTTTTAAACCACGTTGCAAAGGATGTATACACTTGATTTTCATGGAATTGAGTTTTAAATGAACTGAACATCCAACATGGGAAACACAATTAGTTTCTTTAAGAGAATGAACAAACAAATAAGATATGTTAAAATTTTAATCTCCTTACTTCAGAAAGGGCTCAATTTTCGGGCAATTTAGCATGACATACAAAGTTGCTGACTTGCGCTTCGTGGGAGTGAGCCGGAGAGGTGTGATCTTTTTAGTTTTACAATCAGATTGATTGAAAATTGATATTGGTTGCAAATGAGGCTCATTCACAACGTCCTGATGATGATTCAGTCGGTTTCTTGAACAAGCAACTTCATTACGAAAGTAGTATGAACAAAATTGAGAAGTTTCTCTTGCAAGATATGCCTCGACTACAGAGCCTTCCACCCTATGTTTGTTTTTGGGACCCCTTTTTAATTTTTCAATTGCCCTGTACAATCTTAAGGTTAGATGTTTACTATATTTAAAAAAGATATGTATGAATTTAAATATATTGCAAATGTTTACCATTCGAATGGATACATCCTCCTACTTCGAACAGGATCGCCTATCCAAGCTTCATGCACAAGGTGAATGGGAAGATATTCCATCACATAGAAGAACGCTGACGGAAAAATCTTCTCAAGCTTGTTGGTGATAACAACAATATTACTTTCCATTCACGCTAGATTTTTTTCTTTTAATGTGGTGGCACATAATTCTTTGAAGAACAAACTGATCTCTGCTATTGGTTTCCATATGTTTTCAGGTAAACCAATAAAAGCAATTGAAAGTAATCGTTCCATGAAAACATGACAATCATGGCTTTTCATTCCATGCAAAATTCCTTGTGTCATATCAATCCTCTTTTCCAAATTTGAAGCATATCCATCGGGAATCTTCAAACTTTGAACTCACTCACATATTTGACGCTTTTGGTCCAACTTGAATGTAAAACTAGCTTTGTGCTTAAGAACATTGCCACTGGGCCCCTGCTATAAGTGTAATTCTCTGCGATTGTAATATTCTGGTAAGTCAAGTCTGGCCTTAGGATTATCCTTTGTTTTGCCAGTGACATCCATAACTGTGTTGAACAAGTTGTCAAAATAGTTCTTCTCAGTATGCATAACATCAACATTATGTGTAAGTAAATGGCCAATATTCTAACTCCCAAAATATACTTTGCTTAGTCCAGTTATGCGAAACGCCATATCCATCAAGCCTGTACAATCGTTCCTCGCTAGCTTTAGACAAATCCTGAACTATTACCCAGATGTTATGACCAGATAACCTTGGAGGTGGACCATCATATTCCCTTTCTATTCCTTCTGAATGCATTCTTGAGTCTTCTAAATTCATAATCCGGTGGCAAGAAACAACGATGACAATCAAACCATGAGTTTTTCCTGCCATATCTCAATGTGAAAATTTTTGTTTTTTCATGCAGTATGGACAAGCCAGCTTTTCAGCTGTTATCCACTCAGACAACATTCCATAAGCAGGAAAATTATTAACAGTCCACATTAGATATGCACGCAGATTGAAATTCTATTTAAGAGAGATGTCCCAAGTTTCAACCCCTTCATGCCATAAAATTTGAAGTTCATCAATCAAAGATTGCAAGTAGACATCTATTCCGCTTTTTGGATTACGCAGGCCAGGAATAACACAATTCAGAAATATATAGGGACTAGTCATCAACAGTTCAGGAGGAAGATTATAAGGAGTGATAAATACAGGCCAACATGAATATGACGCACCACCAACTGAAAAAGGAGAGAACCCATCCGTACATAATCCTAATCGAATGTTTCGTGGCTCAGCTACAAAATATGTATAATTTGCATCAAAATGCTTCCAAGCCTCTCCATCAGATGGATGACACATAACACCAGTGGGCCTTCTATTTTCACTGTGCCATCTCATATGAGGAGCTGAGCTATTTGAAGCATACAACCTCTTCAACCTTGGTATAAGAGATAAATAATGCATCGCCTTAATAACAATTTTATTTCCAGTAGAACCATGCTTATATCGAGAGTGCTGACAAAACTTATAGAACTCTAGCTTAGCATCTTCTTTAAAGTATAACATACAACCATTTTCACAACAATCAATTCTAACCAAGGAGAGACCTAACTTTGACACTAATCTTTTTGCCTTATAGAAAGAATCAGGAACCTCCAAGCTAGGGTGTACTAACTCTTCAATAAGGTCTATTATTGAGTCCATTCCTCATTCAGCGATATTCTAATCAGATTTAATAATTAATAATCTAACAACAATAGAAAAACAAGAGTGTGAATACCCGTCAAACAAAGGATGACTAGCAACATGCAATTCTTTGTAGAAATTGACCGCTTCGCTATTAGGAACATCGTCAACATTTTTCCTAAACTCAACCCCATGTTGCATCCCAAAAGCATCGTGCACCATTTCTGTCATCCTAGTATCTTGATATTCATTATGCCCTGCAGACCTACTACTTTCTCCAACAACAAAGTTATTTTGCGCAACATTCCCATGAATGTCACACAATCTTAAAAAGTCCTCGTGAAACCCCTTTCTATAAAGATATTCCTTTACATCTTCTTCACTTACAAGATTTATCCCATCAAATCTAATACAAGGACAACAAATAACCGATAACGTGTCCATATATCAAGTGTCTTAGCATGTTCAACAAATATTTTGACACCTTCAAAAAATTCCTCCCCAATACCCATTCTATTATAATTGTTCCGTTGATATATCCAACTATAATCAGGTTCCATCTACACAATCAATCAGATTCAATTAATTAGATCAAGTCACAAAAATTTAACCATTTTCAAGAAACTAAATCATCAACCAAATCACATTCAAAACAAAAAATTTCCTTTGAAGTTCCTACACTTAACCATTTTCAAGCAACTAAGTCACCAACCAAACCATATTCAAAACAAAAAATCTCCTTTAAAGTTCCTACACTTAACCATTTTAAAGCAACTAAGTCACCTACCAAACCGCATTCAAAACAAAAAAATTCACTTTAAAGTTCCTACACTTAACCATTTTCAAGCAACTAAGTCACCTACAAAACCACATTCTAAATAAAAAAAATCTCCTTTAAAGTTTCTACACTTGACCATTTTCAAGCAACTAAGTCACCATCCAAACCACATTCAAAACAAAAAATTTCCCTTTAAAGTTCCTACACTTAACTATTTTCAAGCAACTAAGTCACCTACCAAACCACATTCAAAATAAAAAAAATCCCTTTAAAGTTCCTACACTTAACCGTTTTCAAGCAACTAAGTCACCAACCAAACCACATCCAAGATAAAAAAAAAAATGCCTTAAAGTTCCTACACTTAACCATTTTCAAACAACTAAGTCACCTACCAAACCACATTCAAAACAAAAAAAATTTCTTTAAAGTTCCTACACTTAACCATTTTTAAGCAACTAAGTCACCAACCAAACCACATTCAAAACAAAAAAAATTCCTTTAAAGTTCCTACACTTAACCATTTTGAAGCAACTAAGTATCAAATTAAAACCACATTCAAAACACAAAATCCCTTTCAAAGTCCCTAAACTTAACCATTTTCAAGAAACTAAGTCTCAAAAAAAAAAAATCCCCTTTAAAGTCCCTAAACTTAATCATTTTCAAGCAACTAAGTCTCAAAACAAAACCACATTCAAAACGAAAAAATCCCCTTAAAGTTTCTACACTTAACCATTTTCAAGCAACTAAGTCACCTACCAAACTACATTGAAAACAAAAAAAATCCCTTTAAAGTTCCTACACTTAATCATTTTCAAGCAACTAAGTCTCAAAACAAAACCACATTCAAAACGAAAAAATCCCCTTAAAGTTTCTACACTTAACCATTTTCAAGCAACTAAGTCACCTACCAAACTACATTGAAAACAAAAAAAATCCCTTTAAAGTTCCTACACTTAACCATTTTCAAGCAACTAAGTCACCTACCAAACCACATTCAAAACAAAAAAAAATTATTTAAAGTTCCTACACTTAACCATTTTCAAGAAACTAAGTCACCTACCAAACTACATTCAAAACAAAAATATTCCCTTCAAAGTTCCTACACTTAACCATTTTCAAGCAACTAAGTCACCTACTAAACCACATTCAAAACAAAAAAATTCCTTTTAAAGTTCCTACACTTAACCGTTTTCAAGCAACTAAGTCACCAACCAAACCACATTCAAAACAAAAAAAATTTCCTGTAAAGTTCCTACACTTTACTATTTTCAAGCAACTAAGTGTCAAAACAAAACCACATTCAATACACAAAATTCCCTTCAAAGTCCCTAAACTCAATCATTTTCAAGCAACTAAGTCTGAAAATAAAATCACATTCAAAACAAAAAAAAATTGCTTTAAAGTCCCTAAACGTAATCATTTTCAATCAACTAAGTCACCTACCAACCACATTCAAAACAAAAAAATCTCCTTTAAAGTTCCTAGACTTAACCATTTTCAAGCAACTAAGTCACTTACCAAACAACATTCAAAACAAAAAAAAATCCTCTTTAAAGTCCCTACACTTAACCATTTTCAAGCAACTAAGTATCAAAATAAAACCACATACAAAATACAAAATCTCCTTCAAAGTCCCTAAAGTTAACCATTTTCAAGCAACTAAGTCTCAAAACAAAACCATATTCAAAATAAAAAAATCTCCTTTAAAATTCCTAGACTTAACCACTTTCAACCTATCATGTCACCCTTAAAGTCCCTACACTTAATCATTTTCAACCTACCAAGTCACCAAATATAATCACATTCAAAACAAAAAAACACCTACACATTCAAAATCAAGCCTTGAACTTTCATGCCAAATGATACAAGATCAAGTTCACAATACAAGAAACAAGCAACAACAAGACCAACAAGATGTCAAGAACAATGCTAATGAATCGCACAAGGCCACACGGCTTCACTAGACTTCAATATGAACAATGAAAGAAAGATAACAACAATAGTGAATCGTACAAGACCCCAAACGGCTTCACTATGTCAACATACGTTTGATATTTTTCTTAATTTCTTGATATTTTAAAATGGCAGCTTCAATCTGCTTATAGATTCTCTCACAGGAAGCTGCAATATCGAAAATGATGAGCTTACCAAATTAAAAGATAGACTACTACAATTTTCTCCAAAATACCCATCTACTCTATGCAAGATATTACTCATTTCAGTTCAGATAACACACACAATCCATACTATATTCAAGTTTATCCCCAATTTCTCCATTTTCAACCAAAACATAAGAACTAGGGTTTCAAAAATCAAAATGAAGTGAAGTTAACTCAAAATAAGGTCAACAAATCTCATATTCTTACTTACTTGAGTTGGAGAAACCAAGATTTGCTACGAAAATGCACTTGTTCGACTGATTTTGAGTGTCAAGTATGTGTTTGTGTGTGTATATGGGTAGTGTTGTGTGTGTATGTTGTTTCCCATTTCTTTTGTGTATATCAATTGAAAAATTTAATTATTTGGGTGGGTCGGGTCGGGTCAGGTTATTAATTTTTTTTTTTAATTAACAGAAAAATTGACCACATGTGGTCGATTTTCTAAAATATTTTTGAAAATCGACCACATGTGGTCGGTTTTCCACGTGGTCGGTTTTTACACTTTTTTGATAAATTAAATTTTAATAAACTACAATTAATAAATTAATAAATTAAAATTAATTTTTAATTAATTAATTTTTTTAATAAATGCTATAATATTTATAACAATATCCAATTAAATTAATACAATGTGTATATATATAAATCAGATAATTCGTTATTTTATCATCACATTAACATGAGTAGTATATTTCCTCCAACCCATAATAATATCAATGAATTTCACAAATTACGATAAATTTTTGGTTCATTAGCTTTTAATTACGATATTTTATATACATACATACATACATACATATATATATGCATACATACATACATACATACATATATATATATATATATATATATATATATATATATATATATATATATACATGTTAATCAAATAAATTATCGACGTCTTACATTATTACAACTTAAACAATATACGCGTATCTACATTGACACAAAATAGTATATCTATTTCTTCAATAGTATGATATCAATGTATTATTCAAAATATTTTGATATATAGATTCAGTTATCGAGCTTTCGATTACTGCATATGTCACTACACGAGATATAAATATCACATACACAATTTTTCTACCCCATAGTAATATTCAACGTATTTCACATATACCCATATACAAAAATTTTAAGCGAAAAAACTTAAATTCACCGCCAAAATTTGACGGTCGTTCAAAATTCAAAATTCAAAGCAAATGGTAAGTATATTCCAATTTCATGATTCAATTTTCTGTCGCCCTCCCCTACTTCCTTCCTCCCCCATATACCTCGTAATACTTGCCTTACGTTATTACAACTTCAACAATATACGTGTGTCTACATTATATTGACACAAAATAGTATATCTATTTCATCACTACACGAGATATATGTATATATAAATATATTCAATTGGCTATCAACATTCAAATACATACTATATACATCACATACCCGATTTTACTATCCCATAATAATATACAACGTATATCACAGAAACTCAGTTGAATTATCGGTTGGTTTATCTTATGTCATTAATATATATACCTATATATACATACACACACATGTATATAAACCTATACATACACACACATATATAAACACATTATCGACTATATCAATACGTACTATATACATCACATACCTACACGAGTATCTTATCCACTAATATAATGTGATGTATTTCATATACGTACTATATACATCACACACCCGATTTTACTACCCCATTGTATTTCACATATACTCAAATAAATTATCGATTCATTTATCTTATGTCATTAATATACCATCGCTATATAATAAGTATATGTTATATATATACATATACATACACACACATATACACACTATCGACTATATCAAGTTCAAAATAAGTATTATATACATCACATACGTATAGAAGTATATTATCCAATAATATAATGCGATGTGTTTTTTATACATACTTAGATTAGTGATCGATTAATTATATTGGATTAGCTTAATATATTAGGTTTTGATTATATATATAATTAGGTGTTACTTAAAATTATTTAATTTTTAATTTTTTTACTTCAAAAATCAGCCACAAGTGGTCGATTTTTTTAAATTATTTTTTATTTTAATTAAAAAACCGACCACATGTGGTCGATTTTTTACAAGTATTTTTTAAAATAAATTAAAAAAGAATTTTAAAAAACCAACCACTAGTTGTTGGTTTTTATAAATATTTTTTAACTAAATTTTTTAAAAGAAAACCGACCACTGGTGGTCGGTTTTGTTATTTTTTTTTAAATTTTTTATTTGTTAAATAAATAATAATTCTTATTAAAATTATTGTAAAAAGTATTTTGATTTTTTAAAATATAAAACCGACCGTGTGTGGTCATTTTTATTAAAAAAATAAAATATAAAAAAAAAATTAAAAACTGACCACGTGTGGTCGGTTTTTTCCGACCACAAATTGTGGTTGGTTTTATCGATTTTTTAGTAGTGTAGGACCCCGCAAAATATAGATATGTAGTTGAAATTTGGAGTAAAAGTTGTAATGATGGGGGGGCGGGGGGGGGGGGGGGGGGGGGGGCTTTTGGCTATTTTCTCTTACGAATTTAGTTCTATAGTTTGACATGTAATAGCTAATACTGAATTGGACCTTGATCGGTTCTTATTAAATTGTTCATTAATCATATTTTAATTCTTTTGACTTTTCAAGTTAAATTTTCACTTATAGTATGTTTAGAAGAAGTAAACAGAATCAAAGCATTTGCATAAATACATCACTACGACAATTTACCAGTGCACTAATAATTCGCTTGTTTTATGAGAAAAAATAATAGAAAATCAACGTATTTAAGAAAAATAACTATTAATGGAAAACAGAAGAAGAAAAAAATTACTACATAGCTACATAAATGTTCTGTCAAAATTTTCTATATTTAATCATAAGAAAATAACTTGACAATGTACGTATCTAACTTTCTAAGAGAATCAATTATTTTCTTAATTTAGCCATTTTTTCTTCGATGATACTGACCTAATCTATTTAGTTCTCAATTAAACGTAATTGTGTTATGAGACCTTCATATAATCTTTCTCAAAAGAAATCAATCAGTTATTAACAAAAGAATTTTTTTTTTCTTTTTGATAAATTCACAAGTAATTAAATTAGAAAATTTTAAATATATTCACGAATCAACAACAACATCTCAATGTAATTCCAGGGATTTGGGCAGGGTTGAATGTACATAGACTTCGCCTCTACCTTTGTAGGGAGGTGCAGATAACTAGATTATAAAATAGATTTATAATATCTAATGAATCTATTCTTTTTTGTGCGTGGATATTTCTTAGATTTTGTTTTAATATTTTTTAATAATTTATTCTTTTTGTAAGGTGGATCCATTAATTTATTTGGTTTATTAATTTATCCTGTAGTAACTGCAGAGTTACAAATTTCTGTATAATAATTTATTCTATCTGTACTGTAGTGTATATCTAATTCTAGATTTTCTATGTCATTTATTATCTTGTGTTGTTCTTCTCGTAGTGAGTTTTTTAAATTATATAAACTATCACATGTACTTTTTTCTAAATTTTCTAAGGTTTTTTCTATCCATATTAACTTTTCTTTTAGATTTTCCATTATTTTTCTAATTCGGTTTCTATAATTAATTTCATTATTTAGATTATCTTGGTTTTCTCTAGTTTTTCTAATATATTCTAACATCCACATCCTTGATCTGAATAATATCCTTCTGGGTAAATTTCTTCGTATATCCGTTCTAGCGAATTTATAATTTCAATTTCGTAATCTATTACTTTTTCTAATATTATTTTCTTAATATCTATAACTTCTATATCTTTAAGTATATATAGGGTTAAAACTTTAAGGTAGTCTAAATGATCTCTTTCCTAAAATTGGTATTTTATAGTTGTTTGTTTTAGCCTTAGTATTTTTTGCATATTTTTATTAAGAGATTTTATATATTTTTTATTTTCCATGTATTTGTCTACATTTGCTTTTATCCGTTTCTCTAGTAATTGTTTATTTCGCGTATCTTTTTCTAAAAATTCTACGTAATTTATCATGATAAGTATTTATAAGAGTAGTTAGGTAGACATGGTATATAATTTACTCTAGCCATGTAATATTCACCAAATGCTTTTTCTAATATAATTTTTCTTATATCTGCTACATTTATATCTCTAAGTGCATACAAAATAACTATCTTAAATCTATCTACCATCACATCAGATAAATTATCATTCATTTTCATAAAATTGCTTTTTTAAAAATATTCTCTTCAACCATGTACATAATAAAATATGGTCATCTCAGATTACTATATACTAGATTATTCTTAAATAACATGTTTTTCGGTCACTATTAGCATGGTAATTTGGATACTTTTTCCCTTAAACAGCGCCTCGACTCTGGTTACTCCCCGCCACGGCTTCTTGCCTCATTGGTTTCACCTTTAGGATGACATAGTTCTTAGGGATTTTTCTCCGTTTCCACTTTGCTAATAAACTTTTTAGCATATTATTCTTCGAATAATTCTACTATAAAGTAACTAATATGAATTTATTTTATCATATCATGATTGTTGGGAACTATGAATTTAGCTATTCATAATCATAAATAGATATACCTGTTCAGGTAGCTTTGATATTTCTGAAGTTTTTTCCTCCATAGCTTTTTCAATTGAAGTGTATATGTTTAATTAACTGGACAAAATATTTTTTATGGAATGGAGAGAGTTTTTGCTTAATTGTGAGAAGGCTTGCCTTGCAATGCCTTCTACCTTTCTTATTTATAAAACGAAAGAATGTATCTTTACATTTGTGTACACGTTTTTTTAATATTTACAAAAAACAAATAAAAGTCAAAAAGCCTACATGGCTAAAAAGTAACCTAGAGGCCTAGAAAGTCTTATAAAATACAAACTACATTTAATGCTACCCTATTATCTTTTACGTAAAACACTTTAAAATTTATACAAATTCATACAATAAGATTAAATATCTTGATATCTTGTCTTCCGTTTGTTGTCGTATCTGCTATATCTCCATTATTGCTTCTTATCTTATCTTCCAGCTGTCATCTTGTCTTCTTGATTTTTTATTCTAGATGTACTTCTGGAATAATATTATCTTCTCCATCACACCTCGAACATTGGTGATCTGGATATTTATGTCCAATTATTTTGCAATATCTTGTTAGTAGTCTGTCAGAAATAAATCCTTTTTTAATAGCTCGTGCAGTAGATGGTTTCTCTGGGTTGAGGAGTGTCATTATCCATTGTCTTACATCCTCCATATCTGTTGGTCGTAGCTCTTTTGAATTCACGTAAATCATTTGGTGATCTCTCGAGCAGTAGCTCTATAATGGATTTCCATTTGTATAGTTATTTGCTAATTCTTGTATAATCGTAGATAGTCCAATAAGTCTTTTATTTGCGTAGAATTCTGGTATCTCGATTCTAGGTATTTCCGGTTGTTGCGCAATATCTTCTGGTATAATCATATCTCTCGTTAATCCTATCTTTACGACTTGTATAACTGGTTTTATCTAGTCATATAATATCTCCGCGGGTGCAGTGTAACACTTTATATAAAATAGAGTGCCTTTCGTTATTCTTTTATAGGTCGTGAATATCTTGTATAATTCTTCCATAGCTGTCAATTCTTCTCCGTTTTGGGTGTATATGGTGTTTAGCAGTCCGTAGTCAAAACATGTTTTTACTAGGCTTGGGTTAGTTTTTGGTAGTGCGATTAGCTTGTTGTATCCTTGTAATTTTTGGGTTATATAGTTGGTATTTGGTTCTTGGATGTTTGTAGCTCTTGGGTTATGGTTTTGGAAGGTTTGTACTCTATAGATGTTTTCTATATATTTCTGGGCTGTATAATTGTAAACTTTTTTGTCTTGGTTTAGGCTATCTCGGTATGTGTTAACTTGTGGGGGTATGAATAAATGGTCTTTTTGTATTTTTGGTATAAATGGTTTTTCAAATATTTTATTCATGTTCGTGTTTTGGTATCTTGGTCGACTAACTTCTTGTCTTGTACCTGCAGAAGTAGGTTGATAAATGTTATGGGTTTTATGGAGTGTCCCAACGTCTCCTTTTAGCTCTGGAATTTTATTGTCTTCCGATCGACATAGCTCTGCACACTGCTGATTTAGCTGATTCATAGCTATAGACTTTAGTTTATCTTCATTAGTCTTTAGCTTTTCTATCTCAGTACCCATTGTGTCCACTTTCAAGGAAAGCGTAGTTAGGGTGTTGAGTATTTTTTCTAGAGTATCTTCTTCTATATTTTCAGTCTGTGTAGCTTTGTCTTGATATGTAATCTGCAATAACATTTTTGTTAGTACTGATCACTTCTATTATAAATGTGAAATTTAATATATTTAAAACTAGTCTCCGAATCTCTTTCTTGTAACTGAATTTTGTATTTTCTTTGTTAGCCACCAGCGTACCTGTGTATTATCTGTTCACACAATAAATTTGTTATATACAATATATGGCTCAAACGCTAACAAACATTTATATAATGAACATAATTCTTTCCTATTTATTTTCCATTTTATTTCTGTCTCGTTGAATGTACCTGAGTAGTATCTACAATGGTGTTCTATTTTTTCTGCTTCATATCTATATTTAAGTACTCCTCCGTAACTATATTCACTAGCATCTGCTTCAACTATGTATATAAATTTTCTATTTTCATCTGAAAATTGCAATTTTGGTAATTCTTTACAGAGTAATTTTATTTTTTGAACTTGTTTTTTATCTTCTTCATTATAGTTATATTCTATATCCTTTTTTAATTTTTTCTATAGTGATTTTATGTTTTCTGCTAATTTTGGAATATAGTCTCTTACTTGGTTTACTAATCCTAAAAATGATTGTAATTTCTTTTTTGTATCTAATTCTTCTTTTGAATTTATTATTTTTTGTACTATATGTTGTTGCATTTTTACTCCACTTTTATCTATTTGTATTCCTAAAAATTCTATCTGATTTTTCATAATTTCAGCTTTCTTTTCGCTTAGACTTATTCCCGATTTTTCTATTATATCTGTAAACTGTTCCAATAATTTTATATGTTCTTCTTTAGTTTTTGTATATAATAATATATCATCTATGTATACTATGCAATTAGGTAATTGTTTAAAATAATTATCCATAAAATGTTGATATCTACCTGGTGCATTTTTATATCCAAAGGGTAATACATTCCACTCATAAAATCCTTGTGGTATCGTGAATGCGGTTAATTCTTTAGATTCTTCTTTTAACTTTAGGTGGTAAAATCCTGATTTACAATCAAATTTGCTAAAATAATTATATCCTTGTATTTGTCTTATTTTTAATATCTTATTTGGTATTGGATAATTATATGTTATAGTTTTTGCATTTAAATTTATATAGTCGATAACCATCCTACTTTTTCCTCTTTTTTGTTCACTATGTTTATTTACTATAAATGCTGGACTATTATGTTTACTATTACTTTTTTTGTATATATTGTTTTTCTAATAATTCATCTATATGCATTTTAAATTCTTTTAAATCATCAAAATTATAGGTTAATGCTTTTTGGGTTATTATGCTATTCTTATCTATTAATTCAATTTTTATGGTAGTTTTATGTTTTTCTCATCCTTTTAATGGATCGTCACTATATAATTGTTCTAATTTTTTCTTAATTGTTTCTATCTTATTTATTGAAAATATAGTTATTTCTGTTTTATTTATTGAAAATACTACTAGTTCTATTGTATCTTCAGTGGTTTTTATATTTTCTAACTTTTGTGTAATTTTTTCACTTCCTTTTATCCAATCAGTTTTCTTTCTTATTTTATTATTAACTCTTTTTGCTCTTACTTTTTGTTTGCATGGTGTTGTAAACCACCAGTCGTTTCTAGTTATTATATGTGGGTATAGTTTATCTAAAAATGGCATTCCTAAAAGTATATCTTTTGATGTTAGTTCATAATTATAAATTTCTTCTATTGTTAATATCTTATCCCATATTTGTGCTTTTACATTCCTAGCTTTAGAAGTAATTAAGCTTCCTTCATTATTAAATCCTTTAACTATTATTGGTGTTTTTAATTTATCCCATTTACTTTCTGGTAAGCAATTATATCTACATAAATTAGCTTCTGCTCCTGTATCTATCATAGGCGTATAATATCTATTGTAATATCCTTCCACTATTATCTTCATTAATACATATATTTTCATTTTATGTTAAAGCTCTTTTTAAGAATAATTTTTTCTTATATAACAATTAACCATAACATATAATAATAAAAAATTATTCTTAAAAAGAGCTTTAACATAAAATAAAAATATAGAAAAAGATACTCTAGAAAAAATACTCAATACCCTAACTACGCTTTCCTTGAAAGTGGACAGTATGAGTACTGAGATAGAAAAGTTAAAGACTAATGAAGATAAACTGAAGTCTATAGCTATGAATCAGCTAACTCAGCAGTGTGCAGAGCTATGTCGATCGGAAGACAGTAAAATTTCAGAGCTAGAAGAAGACATTGGGACACTCCATAAAACCCATAACATTTATCAATCTACTTCTGCAGGTACAAGCAAAGAAGTTAGTCGACCAAGATACCAAAACACGAACATGAATAAAATATTTGAAAAACCATTTACACCAAAAATACAAAAAGACCATTTATTCATACCCCCACAAGTTAACACATACCGAGATAGCCTAAACCAAGACAAAAAAGTTTACAATTATACAGCCCAGAAATATATAGAAAACATCTATAGAGTACAAACCTTCCTAAACCATAACCCAAGAGCTACAAACATCCAAGAACCAAATACCAACTATATAACCCAAAACTTACAAGGATACAACAAGCTAATCGCACTACCAAAAACTAACCCAAGCCTAGTAAAAACATGTTTTGACTACGGACTGCTAAACACCATATACACCCAAAACGGAGAAGAATTGACAGCTATGGAAGAATTATACAAGATATTCACGACCTATAAAAGAATAACGAAAGGCACTCTATTTTATATAAAGTGTTATACTACACCCGCGGAGATATTATATGACGAGATAAAACCAGTTATACAAGTCGTAAAGATAGGGTTAACGAGAGATATGATTATACCAGAAGATATTGAGCAACAACCGGAAATACCTAGAATCGAGATACCAGAATTCTACGCAAATAAAAGACTTATTGGACTATCTACAATTATACAAGAATTAGCAAATAACTATACAAATGGAAATCCAATATGGAGCTACTACTCGAGAGATCACCTAATGATTTACTCGAATTCAAAAGAGCTACGACCAACAGATATGGAGGATGTAAGACAATGGATAATGACACTCCTCAACCCAGAGAAACCATCTACTGCACGAGCTATTAAAAAAGGATTTATTTCTGACAGACTACTAACAAGATATTGCAAAATAATTGGACATAAATATCCAGATCACCAATGTTCGAGGTGTGATGGAGAAGATAATATTATTCCAGAAGTACATCTAGAATAAAAAATCAAGAAGACAAGATGACAGCTGAAAGATAAGATAAGAAGCAATAATGGAGATATGACAGATACGACAACAAACGGAAGACAAGATATCAAGATATTTAATCTTATTGTATGAATTTGTATAAATTTTAAAGTGTTTTACGTAAAAGATAATAGGGTAACATTAAATGTAGTTTGTATTTTATAAGACTTTCTAGGCCCCTAGGTTACTTTTTAGCCATGTAGGATTTTTGACTTTTATTTGTTTTTTGTAAACATTAAAAAAACGTGTACACAAATGTAAAGATACATTCTTTCGTTTTATAAATAAGAAAGGCAGAAGGCATTGCAAGGCAAGCCTTCTCACAATTAAACAAAAACACTCTCCATTCCATAAAAAATATTTTGCCCAGTTAATTAAACATATACACTTTAATGGAAAAAGCTATGGAGGAAAAAACTTCAGAAATATCAAAGTTACCTGAACAGGTATATCTATTTATGATTATGAATAACTAAATTCATAGTTCCCAACAATCATGATATGATAAAATAAATTCATATTAGTTACTTTATAGTAGAATTATTCGAAGAATAATATGTTAAAAAGTTTATTAGCAAAGTGGAAACGGAGAAAAGTCCCTAAGAACTATGCCATCCTAAAGGTGAAACCAATGAGGCAAGAAGCCGTGGCGGGGAGTAACCAGAGTCGAGGCACTGTTTAAGGGAAAAAGTATCCGAATTACCATGCTAATAGTGACCGAAGAACATGTTATTTAAGAATAATCTAGTATATAGTAATCTGAGCTGACCATATTTTATTATGTACATGGTTGAAGAGAATATTTTGAAAAAAGCAATTTTATGAAAATGAATGATAATTTATCTGATGTGATGGTAGATAGATTTAAGATACTTATTTTGTATGCACTTAGATATATAAATGTAGCAGATATAAGAAAAATTATACTAGAAAAAGCATTTGGTGAATATTACATGGCTAGAGTAAATTATATACCATGTCTACCTAACTAATCTTATAAATACTTATCATGATAAATTACGTAGAATTTTTAGAAAAAGATACGCGAAATAAACAATTACTAAAGAAACAGATAAAAACAAATGTAGACAAATACATGGAAAATAAAAAATATATAAAATCTCTTAATAAAAATATGCAAAAACTACTAAGGCTAAAACAAACAACTATAAAATACCAATTTTAGAAAATAGATCATTTAGACTACCTTAAAGTTTTAACCCTATATATACTTAAAGATATAGAAGTTATAGATATTAAGAAAATAATATTAGAAAAAGTAATAGATTACGAAATTGAAATCATAAATTCGCTAGAACGGATATACGAAGAAATTTACCCAGAAGGATATTATTCAGATCAAGGATGTGGATGTTAGAATATATTAGAAAAACTAGAGAAAACCAAGATAATCTAAATAATGAAATTAATTATAGAAACCGAATTAGAAAAATAATGGAAAATCTAAAAGAAAAGTTAATATGGATAGAAAAAACCTTAATAAATGACATAGAAAATCTAGAATTAGATATACACTACAGTACAAATAGAATAAATTATTATACAGAAATTTGTAACTCTACAGTTACTACAGGATAAAATAATAAACCAAATAAATTAATGGATCCATCTTACAAAAAGAATAGATTATTAAAAAATATTAAAACAAAATTTAAGAAATATCCACGCACAAAAAAGAATAGATTCATTAGATATTATAAATCTATTTTATAATCTAGTTATCCGTAGAGGGTCGTTTCCAATAGATCTTTAAGTTATTTTCAATAGACCCTCGGCTTAATTAGTACCATCAACCAAACAATTCGAAAGGATATATAAATATTTATATATTTGGGAGAAATCATAATATAAATCGATCGAAATGAAAAGCGCTATACAACAAACAATAGAAAGGTCAATAAGAAAAATAAAATAATGCAATAATCAGCTCAGTAAAAGCTGAAATCGAAGCTCAAGACACTACAAACATAATGCTAACTATACTTATGAATACACAACTTAATATATCACCTACACAACCGAATAAGATTACCTTAAAAATTTATGAGTACATTCTATTAGATAATGTTAGACATGATAATATACTCTTTCCTCTCCCAGACATATCTTCACCAAGAAACTATATTTTGAATATTATTTTTTCACGAGCTTCATATCTCAATGAAATTAAAAGCCATTCATGCTAAGTGGTTCTTTTGTTGTTCTCCTCAAATCATAAAATAGTCATTATATGTACCTTTACAAGTAAGTATTTTTCTGCACAATAAAAAATACAAGAAAAAATAATACGTGAAGAAAAGAATACCGAGAAGAAAAGAATAAGAAGATTTAGTGCCAGAGTATAACATCATTAAGCATAGGGATGGATAGAAGAGGGAATGAATGCAGAGACAGAAACGGCTTTAGGCTTAATGTTTAGTAAATACTAATGCTAAGTGGGGTAATGACAGATTTTATTGGGAATTATTTCAGGTATGCGTGATGTTTTTTTAAAAAAATCATTTACAGTAGTTAGTAAATTATGTGAAAATAAAGGTTAATGTTTTTTTTTTAAAAAAAAAAAAAAAAAGAAGAAAAAAATAAATAGGAATGAAGGTCACAAAGAGGTGTCACATTACCTTTTTTTATATCTTCTTTATTTTTATATATAGATATAGATTTAACTTAATACAAATCAATCACATTAATTATAGATAAATATAAAAATAATTAAAAAAATATTTAGAGTCTAAAAGATTAAAAAAATAGAGAGAGAGAATATAGATAAATGGTCTTCTTGTACATTAACTAATAGATGATTATGAATATGAAAGGCTTGAGAGTTATGCATATTACTATTATTTAAGAGTAAAATTTATGTAATCGAATGTATGAATTAAGAACATGATTTTATAAAATAAATTAATTAAAAGAAATAAGAAAAAATATCAAAAAAAAGAACAAAAAGAATGGGAATGAAGGTATAGAAAGGTATCACATCACCTAGGGCTTTGAGCTAAAAGTGACAAAAGAGTTTGAAAATCAGGTGTAGGTGAGTCAAGTCTTAAAAATTGAATGTAGGTGACAATTACTTTATTATGGATTAAGAAAGTTGGATAAGTTTGAGAATAGCCCACAAGTTTTTAAATTTACACTTTGATCCAAATGTTTACCTAATATAACAGGAAACGGAGGAAAAAAGGCATGTTTCTCTCTCTTCTCATCCATTGTTGTTTTCTCTCTCTTAGCGATTTTTGTTGTTCATTGTTGCAACGACTTTATTTATCATCTTCTGCTTCATTCTCATCATCTTCTACTTCATTATCATCTTCATCTTCTTCTTGTTGACCATTGTAGTTGTTGTTACCGCTACTGCTGCTATCTGACCAATTTCTTAGGTCATATTTGGTTTCATACATCACTTTCTACATTGGCATTACTTCACAGGAGACTTTGGTAAGTCAAATTATGTTTTTTAGTTGAATTTGTCATCTGGGTAACTGTTATTGTGTTGTTTTTTAATAATAGATGGTACACGAACGTGAATGCAACATAAGAGAGATCTGTTTAAACAGATCAATCATCTGTTGCGATAAATGAGCCATCTGTTGTAATGAAAGACATATGTTGGATTCATATTTATGGTTCTATAGTGTCGTAACATGAATTGAACAGTTGGGTCATCTGTTGCAACATACTAGTCATTTGTTGCAACAAGGGTAAATACATGTTGTAACTGATTAGTAACCTATTGCAATAGAGTAAAACTAATTGCAACATATTAGTAACCTGTTGCAATAGAACCTGAACTCGATTCCGACAGACATGTCTTCTATTGCAACAAGGTAAATATTTGTTGCAACAAATTAATAACTTGTTGTTACAAAACCTGTACTCCATTCCAACAAATGTGTCTTCTATTGCAACAGATGTATAGTCTGTTGTAACATATAATTCACATGTTACAACAAATGACTCATTTGTTGAAATTAGTTTCAGGAGCGTAACGTGAATCTCCATAGGTAAGTAATTTATTGAGATTGATCACTTATCTACTGCAACAGATTACACATCTATTAGGATTCATGTTACGGCACTATGAAATCACTATTAACTTTTTTTAACAAATGACTTTATTTAGGTGCCACTAATAGAGGGATCAATAACAATAAGGGTGGATTGTCATGGTCAATGGATTGAGAAGAACAATCGATATATATGGTGTTGGAAGGAGGGTGGAATGCTAGAGGCGATAGCTATGACAATCCCAAGTGATGGTTTGTATGATGATTTCGTGAACTTAATCATCAGCTATTGTGGACTGAATTGCCAACCAGAAGAACTCATCATCAGCTACATGCAAAAATCTTTTGAAAATCAGAGGGTACTACCTTTCAATAAAACCAATTAGGTTCGGTTACGTGCTTATCTTCGTGATTCATCCAGGCTAGTGTTAAGGGTGTACATGATTGAAAAGAAGAGAGAGAATGAGAACCAGAATGTAGAAGAAGAATAACAACAAGACATCTTTGATGATTGGTTGGATGATCTAGACATGAATATTTCAGATGATGATCAAACACCTACGCATGTTGATGCGATCAATACGGTGGGTAGTTCTTCTCGATCGACATAGTCTGGCAATCATCAAGACGACGAGATCGAGTTTTACAAAGAAATGTCATTCAAGGACAAGAAAGAACTGTCTACTACTTTGTTTATTTCTTGCTTGAAAAAAATTCAGAATAATGAAGGTAATTAATTCGAGCAAAGCTTTTTGCTACAAATATGCTAATCTGAACTGCAAGTGGTGGTTGAGAGCGGTGAAGTACTTAAGTTCTGATAGATTAGTCATTCATAAACATGAAAAGTATCACACATGTGGTTCAAAGCACATTTCGGGCAAAAATCCTCACGCCACAGCAAAGGTCCTCGGTGAATTTTGTAAGAATAGATTTCCCGATGACAAAGGGCCTTCTACAAGGGTTATGGACAATCAACTCCTTACGGAATTAGATGTCCTGGTCAGTTATTAGAAGATATATATGGCCATGGGAATTTTCAAGGACTTGGTTAGGGGGACACACGAGCAGGGGTATGCAGTCCTTGATGCCTACCGGTACATGTTTGAATTCACAAACCCCAAAAGTAAGACGACATTGCATGTTGATGAAAATGGGAGGTTCAAGTACTTTTTTGTATCCTATGGTGCTTGGATTCAAGGTTTTTGACATTTGAGAAAAGGAATAGCCGTTAATGGTACCTTCTTGAGGAGCAGGTATAATGAAGTTTTGCTAGTGGTGGTGGCGCAGGATGCGAAGTATCACATCTTTCCTGTCGCTTTTTGTGTAGCGGACAATGAATGTGATGCCTCTTATAACTTTATTTTGAACAACTGCAAAGCTGCGTCGAAGATACCGAAGAATTGTGTTTTATTTCGGATAGGCATCCAAGTATTCCAAAGATGAATTCAATTTTCTTCACTTCAGCTTACTTTGGTTGTTGCATCAGGCATCTCGGAGAGAATATTCAGACCAACTTTCACAATGAAAGGGTCGTGACCCTTTTTAATAGAGAAACTAAAGCATATAGTAGAGAGTAGTTTTTAGACCATTTAAATCAAATTGCAGATATACATCCCAAGGTAGAAGAACATCTCATATGTGTCAATTTTGAGAGATGAATCCAAGTATTCTGACCGGCAAATAGGTGTATTCTTATGAATTTAATGTCTTGTTTGAGTTACAAGTTTAGTATGATATCGTACTAAGTGATTCTTTTGTATAGGTACAATATTATGACATCAAACATAGTTGAATCGGTGAATTCATTATTTGGTGATGAATGAGAATTTCCCATCAAGGCTCTGTATGAAATAATAAACAAGAAGTATGGCCAATTTCTTAACGAAAGACGTGTGGAGTTTAAGGACACAGAAACCCCATTTGTTCTAGAAATGAAAAAAATAATATCAATAAACATCAGTCTGGGGAATAGGTTATTATCTCATCAAATAGCAGATTACAAGTTCAGTATCAACTATCGTGGTGATGTTGCCACAGTTGATCTTCAAACAAGATCTTGTACGTGCAGAGTTTTTGACTTGGATATAATACTCTGTTCACATGTTATAGCAGAACTTTGAGCTCAATATGGTGCAAAATATGGGCTTAAAATTTATGATCACTCCTCTCCATATTATTCAGTCAAAAAATATACAATGACATAAAGTTGGCATATTACTCTGGTGCCTCTCGAAGAATCTTGGGTTGTTCCAGCTGAGCTTTTAGGGAGATTAATACCTCCTCCATATATTGACCCAAGGACTATCAAACTGGAAAGAAATCCATATAAGAGGAGGCGTGGAGTTGGAGAATCATTTCCATCAAGAATAGACAAGTGGTCCATATGTAAGAGTGCAGGCCATAAAAGAACTACATGCCCGGATCGTAATCCACCATGATCGTTGTAATTGAAAAAACTTGTGTTGGTGTTGGTTGTGGACTTTTATATACTTAACTTATAGATATGAATGTAAATGTTATCATTTATTATATAAAATATTTTTTTAATAACTTGTGCATCAATAAAAAGATGCAAAACATCAACCAAATACAGTACACCACAAAATTATTTTCAACGGATTAACCATCTGTTGAAATAGATGGACATTAGCTGGAAGAACACAATACAGTTCATCAAAATGGAATGTTTTCCTTAAACAGATGACAAATCTATCGCAATAGATGGATAATCTGTTGACAGAAATCCAACCGATGACCAATCTGTTTCAACACATAGTCCATCTGTTGAAAGAACTCAAAAGACAAAACTGCTATTGCTACTGAATTCAAAATTGCTCCTTACCTCTAACCGTCGACATGTTAACATATTTAGAAGAATAAATAAACAGAATAAAAATTAAATAAGAATTAAAAAGCCAAAGTGGATCAAAAAAATTTTTATCATTAAATGAAAAAATATACATTAGGTATAGATTTGATATTGAATAATTAAAATACATACGCTAAAAGAAAAAAATGCATTCTAATGATTATTATCATCATTATTATTGCCAGCCATCCAATCATCAACCAGTAGAAGCAGGGCCCTCATCAGCCTCTGCATCTCTCTAAACATCCTTACTCTTACAGCGACTAACTCCCTTTATAGGTTGTTATCTTGAACCTAAAATTCCTGTACAGTGTCGCGTAGAATAGAAATATCCAAAATAGGATCAACTATATCTAGAACACGTATGAATTGACAAAAATCATAAACACAAAAGTAAAGGAAAGAGTTTGAATGTAATACAATATATACTACCAACTGGTAGATTTAAATAGAAAAAAGCTTACTTTAATGAGAAAGGAATATGCTCTTTGAATAGAAGCGGTTAAAGATACAATACGAAAAGACAAAATGCAAAACTAAACAAGACTAAGGAGGGACCTATTTATAGAGGATTGAATCTGAATGTGTTAGGCAAAAAGGCGTGATTGTTCAGCTCCACTATATTAATTACATTCAAACTGATGGCTTTTTGTTTTCATAGAAAAGTCATGACTTTTTCTATTACATTCAAAATTCTCACCTTTTCAAAATGGTTTGAGACTTAATAACTACAGTTATTATTGAGATATTATAATATATCATCCATCTGTCATAACAGATAACCCACTAGCGCAACAAATTCACCATATGTTGCAATAGATAAGACATCTATTGCAACATATGTATTATTTATTGCGATAGATAGACCATCTGTTGGAGGAGATGCTTTTATTTCTTCTAACAGCTGATTCATCAGTTGCAACAGATGGGAGATTTGATTCATCAGCTGTTTTGAATATGTTAGACAAAAAGTCACGACTTTAACCACTTTTTCAATAGTCATCACATACCTTAATTAATCCAAATTGGTGACTTATTATATAAACATATTTAAAAACAAAAAAAGTAAAAATTAACGACTTGTAGCACTTGTTTTTGCTTCATGGGCAAGTGATCATCTGACATTGCAGATGGTTATCATATGAGCATCCGTAGTCATGTACACTACTTAACAATGGGAAGTGAAGAATAAACACTGTCCGACAATGATGGGCTAGGAAAAATAAGGTACATGCCAATGAATGGATCCACTTTCATGCGTGGGAGTTATGTATTATTGATCAGGCTATCGTCACAGAAACACATAAAGTACAATGATTTAGTGAATGCAGTTTTTTACCAATTAGATATTGATCCTTCAAATAAGAACATGCATTTTACAGTTTAGTTTGATAGGTACGAACTGATAAGGATGAAGGGTTCCAAGACGATGGTGTAGATACCCTGTTATAATTTAATGATGATTTTGCTCATGTTTCTGTGTCAAGTTTGGAGAAGGGTTTAAGTTTTTGGCAGCAGTGTAAATATCCAATAGTGATTAGACTGATTTTAATGGCGCAATGGACTTTTGAAAGGCCTTTGAAGCCTCACACTGCATCAAAAACAATGGAAAACCAATAAAAATTCCCTCAGTCCAAATTTATATGGATGGGTTGCTCGAGGATACTATTATATAATAGAATGTTCTTGGGAAAATACCTGTGTGGGAAGGGGGAGATGGAGAAGACCATATATCATCTCAGACCATGTTTAAGAGGAAACATAGGTAAGCAAGTAAGGAACTTCTAGCAAATCTGGCCAATGAAATTGACTTGAGAGATGAAAAAAATTGAATGAGCTTTAAATGTGGAAGTGTATCCAAATATAAAAATCTGTCAGTTGTTCTTGAAAAAGAAAAATGCTCAAGGGGATTGAAGCTGGTCACTTTGCTAGGGACTGCAACTAGTGAGCATAGCCTGAATGAAGACTCACAAAGTGCATGACCAGAACTCTAATGAAGTGGCTTCGCGAGCACAGAAGATTGGTAAGATTTTCAGTTAATAATGAAACCTAAACTAACAACTCCAGAAGTAAGAATAAGGGAAGCCAAGGCGTCAATTTCTGAAGCCTAACTTGCATCCCATTCCTTCTATTTGTGGTTATGATCAGGTCAATGACAGTAAAAACAAAAAGGCTTGAAGTTGGGCAAAAATCTCATGCCTTATTATTTCCTCTATCTTTGACCTGACCAGATCCATAAATAGGAGGCATGGGATGCAAGTTTAACTTCATAAATAGCCACCTTGGCTTGGTACCTTATTTTTACTTCAGGAGTTGTTGGTTCATATTTTAATCCTGACCGACAATCTTACCTCCATCGGTGCTTGCATAGCTGAAACTTTAGAGTTCTAGCCCTGCATTTTTTGGGTCTTCATTCAGTCCAAGTTAGCTAGTTGTAGTTCCATGATAAAGTGCACAACTCCAGTCCACTTCAGTATTTTTTTTTTCAAAATAGACTGACGAATTTTCATTTATGTATACACTTTCACATTCACGAATCATTTAATTTTTTCATTTTTATGTCAATTTCATCGGCCAGTTTCGCTACACTTTCCCTCCTACCCTATGTTTCTTCTTAAATAAGGTATGAGTTGATCTATGGTCTTCTCCACCTCACCCTCCCCGCACAGGTATTCTTCCAATCATCTTAGGTTGTAAAATTCTCTTTGAGCAACCCATCCATATAAATTTGGATGAGAGCAATAACTATATTCATTTCATTCTTGTTTGCAGTAGTGTGAGACTTCGGAGGCCTTTCAAAAGTACAATGAACCCTTAAAATCAGTCCAATCACTATTTGAATATTTACACTGCCACCAAAAACTTTAACCCAACATTAGAAAAATCTTCATTGAACTATACTTAGGTATTGACCCCGCCTACTTGGTCCCTTAAACTTACCAGTTCGAACCTAACAATCTTAACTGTAAAATACCATATCTTGTTTGAAAGATTAACGCCTAATAGGTAAAGAACCAACATTACAAAATCAGTGTACTGGATATGTGTTTTCACGATAGGTTGATCAGTAATACATACCTCCCATCTATGAAGTTATTCCATCTACAAGCAGCTTATTCCTTCGAACCCATTTTTACTCTAGCGTTCAATGTTGGTCGAGCAAAATTAATCCAGTTTCACTTTCTTTTATCTGCAAACAATAGAAAAACATTTGATGTCGAACAAGAGAATAAGAAAAAGAACATTACAAAAGGGTAAAACAAAATTGAATGAATCAACAGATGAACCATCTGATGTAACAAATTCCCCATTTGTTCAATCGATGAGTCATCTATTGCAACAGGCGACGCATCTGTGGCACCAGATGGATGACATGTTGCAATAGACATTACTAATTTTTTCTTAATTTGTGTTGTTTTCAATTTTATTTTTTATTTAATTTTTCTTTATCATTGTTTTTTATTTTATTCATGATTGTTAGAGGAACAATAGCATTGTTTTACTAGATGGTGCAACAAAGAAAACTTAAGATATTTGCTTGATGATTCGAGCGATACTAATTTTTCTTAATTCATCAATGTTTTTGAGTTTTTTTTAATTCTCCTCTTTTATTGTTTTTCATTTCCTTCTTTGATTGTTAGCTAGTCGGATCTGCAAGAATGTAGAAAACATCTTGTAGTTAATTTGAATGATGAGCTAAGTACCTTAAAAATAAAATGATTTGATCTTTTTACACTTCATTAAAAAAATTTCTAATGAAAAAATTTATTTAATTTTAAATAATCAAACGTTATACATGCAAAACACATGTGGTTAAACTGGTTAGCTAAAAATTGAATCTTTTTTTAAGTAAAACAATGATTTAAGGGTATTTTCTTTAATTTTCTCTTAAACCACTTATATAAAAATTTATAACAAATTTTAAAAAGTTGGTATTGAGTGTATCATATAGAGATTAACATAATTCTATTAAGAATGACTCATGGTACACAAATTGTGTCTATACAGGAAAAATAATAGAAATTAAAAATGGCTATTATTTTGGACAGTACTTCAAAGAAGAAAGCACGAGTGTTTTGTGTTGTTTCAAGTGGTAACTTTTTCTTAAACCCCAATGTTATGACTTTTTTTTTTAAATTTGATTTCCTTTCTTCATTATTTTCAATTGGGAAAAGGCTCAAATATATCATTGAACTATTAGAAATGACTCATATACACCATCAGTTAAAGGTTTGGCTCATTCATATCATCACTATTACAAAATCAGCTCATCTATGCCATTACTTTTTTAACACTGAGTTTTCAAACACAATATTGCCACGTGGTATTTTATTAGTGGTCCATGTCATTAATTAACATAAGAGAAAAGGCTCAAATATGCCATTGAATTATCAGAATGACTTATTTATGCCATCAGTTAAAAGTTTAGCTCATTCGTGCTATTGCCATTATAAAACCAACTCATCCATGCAATTAATTTTTAATGGTGGATTTTCAAAAATAGTTTTATTACGTGACCTTTAATTAGAGGTCCACATCATTCATTAAAATAAATCTATATTAATTTCAAAATATCTGAAATTAGTTAGTATCGAGATTATTTGTTCCACCATTTATACCATAGTGATAGAATACGTTATCCCATATAAATGACATAATAATTGGGATAGCGGACTTCTTTTAAGCCATTAGTTGGAAATGATTTTTCCACAATGCATGCTCCCCTAATTTGTGATGGGAGAATGGAGAAGTTCTATTAGTACGCCTCCTTCTTTTTTTTTACTTTTCCTAATCATTCATTGGTTTCTTTTCTTGAAACTTCGGAGTATATATTGGAGACACTAGAATTACAACTAATAAATACTGTAGGATAAAAAGAAAGTTATTGTATAGGATAAAATTTTTGAGGCTTCTATTAAGCGTAACATTTATAATGATTTAGCATTAATAAGAAACAGTCAAAGGATATACACTAATCACTATTTTTCTGATAAAAATATAGTTGTTGTCGTAGAAAAAAATACTTTAATGAGTGTGGATTGAATTATATTAAATGGATCAGCTCTTTTTAATGGGTTTAAGATATTTTGATGTTAATGTTGATTTATTTTAATTAATGATGGGCCATCTGTTGGAATAAATCAAACTATCCTTGCTACTGGTTTGATTTCTTCCAACAGTTGCACCATTTGTTCCAACAGCTGATTCATCAATTGCAACAACTGAGGAAACTATTGCAACACCACCAACAACATCAGCAATAAAGAAACAACACCATATGTTCCAACATCATCAACAACACAAACACCACATGTTTTAACAACACCCCCACCCCCAACACCACCTCCACCAAAGTAACAAATAGATGACTTATTTTTACATATTTTAATAAAAACAATGGTTCGTTCATTCAAGACTTAAAAGTCACCTTCCCTTTAATTTTCTCAATAAATAAGAATCTGGTAATGGGTAAATAAATAATAACAACAAATGTAAATATCTAATTTAAATAACATACAAAGAAGAAAAAGAGAAGAAAAGAGCAATAGTGAACCATACCTTCAATGTCAAAAAAGCAAAGGGATCAGAACACCAGTTCAGTCAATAAAAGATATTAATAAATTGAGATCCGAAAGGATCCTCATCTAAAAGAGGAGAGAAAGAGGGAGAAAAAAAGGGAGAGAAAAAGAATTTTGAATAAAGAAGAGAGATGAGTTGAGCTAATTTATGGATGTAGGAAAGAGAATTCTAGATATGGGTTTTAAATATTCATTAATAACTTTTGAGGGGCACAAGGAGACGGTGACATTGAAAAGACAAGATATGACTACTCAACAAGGAGATTTTTGAGTTATCCAAGTAATATTTTTTACCACCTTAGTATTTTATCTCTTTTATCTCGAATAGAAAATACCTAAATTGCTTTAAAATAAAAAAAAGATCTTACAAAATATAAGTCATACTTTGCAACAGATGACAAATTCTATTTGAAAATTTTCAATGACTCAATCATCTATCATAACAGAGGGCAATGCCTATTTGATAATTTACAATAGATAGTTAATCTATTGCAACAGATGACTTAATCTATTTGATAAATTCTAACAGATAAGTCATCTGTTGCAGCAGGTTGAACATTTATTTTAATGCAATTTTAACTGAGTTCATATATTCAACTACAACTTCAATTGATTGAGCTAAAACTAGGGGTAAGTTCAAAGGTTAAACTATAATTTCAATTGAGTCTTTGAAGATTGCATGATGTTGGTATTGCGTTCCTCCCAACCAGAGTCGGGGATCGATCACTCTGAGTTGAAGCAATTCTTATTACCTCACTGTCAAGCTAATACCTAAATTTATTAAGCTATAACTAGAGGTGAGTTCATAGTGTCAACTACAACTTTAATTGAGTCTTTTGGCAATTGCATGATGTTGGTATTGTGTTCCTCTCCACCATAGTTGTTGATAGATAAATCTGAGTTGAAGCGATTCTTATTACCTCATTATCAAGATAATACCAAAATTGATTAATTTAAAACTAGGGATGAGTTTATAGGGTCAACTACAACTTCAATTGAGTCTTTTGGTAATTGTATGATATTGGCATTGCGTTTCTCCCGATCAGAGTCGTCGATCGATCACTTTGAGTTGAAGCAATTCTTATTACCTCATTGTCAAGGTAATACCTAAACTGATTAAACTAGAACTGGGGTGAGTTCATAGGGTCAACTACAACTTCAATTAAGTCTTTTGGCAATTGCTTGATGTTGGTATTCGGTTCCTCCCAACTAGAGTCATTGATCTATCACTCTAAGTTAACGCGATTCTTATTACCTCATTGTCAAGATAATAACTAAATTGCTTTAAAATAATAATAATAAAAGATCTTAAAACATGTAGGTCATACTTTGCAACAGATGATAATTTTTATTTAAAAATTTCCAACGACTCGGTCATTTGTCGCAATAGATGGAAATGCCTATTTAATAATTTACAATAGATAGTAAATCTATTACAATAGATGACTTAATCTATTTGATAAATTCCAACAAATAAGTCATCTGTTGCAACAGGTTGAATATTTGTTTTTATACAATTTCAATTGAGTCATATTTTCAACTACAACTTTAATTGATTAAGCTAGAACTAGGGGTGATTTCATAGGGTCAACTACAACTTCAATTGATTCTTTGTAAATTGCATAATGTTGGTATTGTTTTCCTCCTGACCTGGGTTATCGATGGATCACTTTGACTTAAAACGATTCTCATTACCTTATTGTCTAGCTAATACCTAAATTGATTAAGTTGTCCTACTTGCCTTGGACCTTTTACGTGGTGTTTTCTTGGTGAGAGGTTTTTCTGAACAATCACATCTCAAGCCATCACTGTGAAAAACTCTTTCAAGCTAAAACAAATTGGCATGCAACAGTAGTTGATTCATATTTTATTCATCTTATTTCCCCCCTTCAAATCTCTATCATTATCCAAGTACTTGATCCTGCGCTTGAGAAGACCATATACCATGCTCATTTAGAAATGGATAGTGTGGTCCTAAGGCAGCTCAAGAAAGTATCTAAAGCAGCTTTTCTTGAAAGTTCCGTCTATGTTTTATTCTTCATAATATTCCTAAATTCGTCAAAATATTTCCCCAAATGACATTTAAGTATAAGATTTTGATAATATTTATGTGTCAAGTTTGGACAAGGGTTGAAGTTATTGGTGGCAGCGTAAACATTCAAATAGTGATTGGACTGATTTTAAAGGTTCAATGGACTTTTGAAAGGCCTCCAAAGTCTTGCACTGCTGCAAACAAGAATGAAAATGAATATAGTTATTCCTCTCATTCAAATTTATATGGATGGGTTGCTCGAGGAGACTATTATACAACAAAATAAGATTGAATATATGGGAAAGGGAAGGTGGAGAAGACCATATATCAACTCAAACCTTATTTAAGAAGAAGCATAGGGTAGGAACAAAAGTGTAGTGAAACTAGCTGATAAAATTGACATGAAAAACAAAAAAATTAAATGAGCTATAAATGTGAAAGTGTATCCAAAAATGAAAATCCATACGTCCATTTTGAAAAGAAAAATTTTGAAGTGGACTGGAGCCGTGTACACTTTGTTAGGGGACTGCACTTTGTTGGTCGTCGTGAGAGAAAGGATGTTCAAGATATGCAAAGGCTGATGAGGGCCCTGCTGCTGCCTGTTGATGATTGGCTGGCTGACAATAATAATGGTGATCATCATAATTAAAATGTATTTTTTCTTTTAGCATATGTATTTTAAATTTTCTATATCGAATCTATACCTAATGTATTTTTTTTCATTTAATGAAAAGATTATTTTTGATCAACTTTGGTTTTTTAATTCTTATTTAATTTTTATTCTATCTATTTCTTCTTCTAAACATGTTAATATGTTAACGGTTGGAGGTAAGGATAAATTTTGAATCCAGTAGCAATAGAAATTTTGTATTTTGAGATCTTTCAACAGATGGACCATGTGATGAAACAGATTGGTCATCGATTGGGTTTCTGTCAATAAATTATCCATTTATTGCGATATATTTATCATCTTTTAGGGAAAAACATTCCAGTTTGATGAACTATATTATGTTCTTCCAGCTAATGCCCATCTGTTGCAACAGATAGGTAATCTGTTGAAAATAATTTTATGGTCTACTATATTTAGTTGATGTTTTGCATCTTTTTATTGATGCACAAGTTTAAAAAAAAAGATATTTTATAGAATAAATGATAACATTTACATTCACAATAGTGAGTTAAATATATAAAAGTCCACAACAAATAACAACACAAGTTCTTACAACTACAACGATCATAGTGGAATACGATCTGGGAATGTAGTTCTTTTACAGCCAGCACTCTTACATATGGAGAACTTATTTCTTCTTGATAAAAATGATTCACTGATTTCATGCCTCCTCTTATATGTCTTTCCTCCCGGTTTGATAGTGCTTGGGTCAATATATTGAAGAGGTGTTAATCTCTCTCAAAGCCTGCAGGAACAACCCAAGATTTCTTCGGGAGGTACCGGAGTAATATACCTACTATATGTCATTGTATATTTTTCCACTGAATAATATGGAGAGGAGTGCTCATAAATTTTAGGTCCATATTTTGCACCGTATTGAGATCAGAGTGCTGCGATAGCATGTGGACAGGGTATTTTGTTTAAGTCAAAAACTCTACACGTACAAGATCTTGTTTGAAGATCGACCATGGCAACATCACCATGACAGTTGATACTGAACTTGTAATATGCTATTTAATGAGATAGTAACCTATTCCCCAGATTTTTGTTCGTTGATATTATTTTTTCCATTTTTATAATAAATAGGGTTCTTGCGTCCTTGAACTCCACACGCCTTTTGTTAAAAAATTAGTCATACTTTTTGTGTAATACCCCACATTTCTGGGCTAGTCTTTGAACCGTCGTTCCTACATGTATAGGCTTTAATCCAAATAATTAACATGGTTAGTTGAAATTTTATGTGTGATTTTCTAAAGAATAGTGCATGGAAGTTGTTAATGGTAGTGGTTTAGGGAATGTGAGAAAGATTTTTTTGTGGTTGTTTGCTTAGAAGTTCATGTGTGGTTATGAGGAAAGGCTTGAATGTTATGTTGGTGTATAAGTGAATGAATTCATTGCACGTTAGTGACTTCATGGTAAGATGTTGAAGTTAGTTGTTGAAGCAGAATGTATAGTTGAGTATAAGTTTTCAGTATTAGTTAGTCCGTATAGCCAGAAATCCAGTCTAGCTGTCAAATAAACAAGTTCCTATGGTTTTCCATCTTTCTTATGCATGAGGTAATTAATCCATGTCCATACAAGTTGCGACTTCAGTTCAGTTCATGCATCATGCCTATGATTCAGATATCTAGTCATGACTCAGTACATAAGTGTTAAGTGGACGATATCAGTTTTCCAAGTATTCCAGTTCAGACAGTGTAATACCCCGAGTTTCCATATCCTAAAATCTCATCTTTTCTTCACAAAACCAGATCTAATTTGAAGTAATGATTACTCCTAAGTTGACTCTCGCATTTCTATCTCAGACTTCTAACCATTCTCATGTCATTGCATGTATTCATGAAATCAGTTCAGTCCATGTATCATGCTCAGACTCTGTTATGCAATCATGTTCCAAGTCATGCATGTTCAGAATATAATCTCAGTTGACTTAGTACCTCATTCTAACCAGTCTTATTTGAGGAGAATGATCCCAAGGGGGAGATAATGTAATACCTCGCATTTTTGGGCTAGTTTGTGAACCGTTGTTCCTACGTGTTTAAGCTTTAATTCAAATGATTCCCATGTGAATATAAGTTTTATGATCTTTATCCTCATGTTTGATGTGATTTCGAGGTAAAAATATTCATAAGAATCACTTAGAAAAAAGTTGAGCTAAGAGCTTTTGATTTGTCCAAAGTTTGGTATTCGATTCTACAAGGGTATACTTTGAATGTGTATAAATTCTTATATACATAGAATTTTGCATCCTAATACCCATCAAATTGTGTATAATTGAATTAGCTTTCCAACAATACAAATTTCTCCTTAAGTCGATACCTGAGCAAAAAGGTATGGCAGTTTTCGTGAAAGACAGTAAGCCGATGAGATTGGGGTGTGGCGTGCTGGTCCTCGATGTGATGAGTGATATGACGCGTTTCTATCCCCAACATGATTTCCGACATGATACAGAGCTATTTCAATCGGTATTTCAGTTCCTGATGGGTCTGGGGGCACTTCGGTCACTTTTCCTCACCCAAATCTGTCCATAACACTTAATTTTAGCGCTAAAAAGCATTAGATACATTATTATTCATCCTTTTCTCTCCAATAAAATTCTACCCCCCTCAAGAACACCAATAACTTCATCAAATTTTCTTCAATACAATAAAGAAATTAAGGTTCCTAATCAAAGAAGCTCAAGAAAAGCATTCAAGTATCTCCCAAGGTTTGCAAGTCAAGCTTTCAATTTCTAAATCAAACCAATTAAGGTATGTGGGAGTTCTTTCATGGGCCCATGGAGCCCAAAAACCCATTTTTCAGTTCAAAGTTATGATCTTTACATGTTAATATGAATTATATCCATGAAACCTCCATGAATTTTGATTATGTATCATGTATACAAGTGATTTTCGTTGAATTTGCCTTGATATGTTTGAATGGTGATTTTCACATGTTAAATCCTTAAACCCTGTTTTTAATATTGAAATTGATGTGATTTTCATTATTTAACTACTTCCATGTTTTAACTCATGGTCCTCATGTGTTTGATTTCAAGTTAAGGGTAAATGTGTTTTCAGGTAGAATTGGCCAATACATATTTTGAATGTTATGATCTTCATATCAAATCCCTAAGTTGTGAATTGATTCGTGTAGTCATGATATTTTAACATGCTTGCCTATTCTCATGCACAAGTTTAGGGTCTCCACATGTTTGATGAAATTCCCATACCATATTTAATCAATTTCAAGATAAATCCCCAAGTTATGAATTTTGCCATGTAACTCTATTGTTCCCCCATGTTTAAGGCATTCTCATGTTCAAGGTATGATCTTTACATGTTTTGGTGAAACTCCCATGTCCTGTTCTAAGAGAATTTCACATAAATTGCCCAATTCATGATTTTAGTTATATAATCATGCCATGCTTCTATGTTTAAGATATTCCTATGTCTAAGTTCATGATCCCTAAATGTTGATGAAACGCCTAAATGAATAAGTTTTGAATATTGACTACTTATCATGTCCCAAAGCTTTTGTATGTCCTATTGTAATTATTATCAAGTCCTGGGGGTTTTGAATACCCAAAATCTAGCTGTTTATCTAGTTTTTAGTACTTTCAGAATAGTTTTAGATAAACCATAAAACTAACAGTTCAGTCAGTTATCATAATCAATTAAACTTATATTGGTGCAAAAATCAGTGCCTTTCAGTTAAGAGTAGGATTTAACACTGAGCGAATGCTGGGATGACGGCTTTCCTGTCAGTTAGGTAGAGTCGTTAGTAGCGGTCCTTGTATTCTAAAACTACGTAGCCACCATAGTATATGAGGAGTCACCCATCAATTTAGGCTTGACTCTACCCAGGGATCACTCGTCAGATTAAGCTTGATACCCTGGTTCTTCAGTAGCTTACTAGATCCACACAACCATTATTACTATCCGTGGCACGATACTGGCACCTTTCTAATTGGGGTTACCGATTGGACCTAATCAGTTCAAAACAGGGCATGTCGATTTGATGGTACCTCCCACAGTCTCAGTCAGTATTCAATGTATTCTCAATTTAGGTTTACTTGACCAAGTGTACATACTTTCAGTTATTCAATTATACAGTTTATAGTCTTTCAAATTTTAGACTTATTTTAGATTACAAATTTATGCTTGGTCTTACATTCTCATATATTACAGTTTTCATGCATTCATGCTCAGTTATCTCATGTCATTCAGATAGTCCTTACCTCATATGCATAATACTCCACAATTTAGTTCTACATGACTAGTATTTAGCTATCAGACATTTAGTGTATCAAATAAGCTTAGTATATTTTATGTCAATCTCCATCACATAGTTTCAGACCCAGTATTCATACAGTACCCATGTTTTATAATTTTTCTAACTTCAGTTCTACTTATATTATAAAAAGAAAAGTTTTAAGAAACCAAGTGTAGTGATTCACCAGCTTATCAGATTATGTTTGTAACTCATGTTTTAAGATATTTCAGCTTTCAGTTTATTTATGTCCCTTGGTGAGTCTACTTACACCTAGTCATGCACGTTTTAAGATTTCGTATGAAACCAGTTTTACTTATTGAATTCACCCCTGCATACTCAATACATTCCAGATGTACTGATCCACATATACGTCTGTGTGGCTACATTATTTCATAATATAGGTACCATTTATAGCCTGCACATCATGATCAGACAGTTGCAGTTCCAGCCAACAGTTGATGAGTTTCCTTGTTTCAGGAACTCTGGAAAGTTTTAGTTCATATACATTTCATTTATTTTTCATATGTATTGATTAGTGGTAGTTGGAGGCATGTTCCAGCTATCTATAGTCAATATAATAGAGGCTTCATAGATGTCAGTCAGAGTTAGTTATGTAATTTGAGTCTTTTCTTCAGGTTTATCAGATTGTAAAACTTTATCTGTTTCATACTATTTCAAATTTTCAGTATGATTATGTTTCTGCATAGCAAAACTTGTTATTTAATGTATTATAATTCTATTGCTTAATAGTATTCCAGTTCATGGGTTAGCTTGGAATCGCTTGTGGTTCCAAGCACCGCGTGGCATCCGGGGTGTACTCCCAGGGCGTTACATCTTGTTTATTATTTCAAACAGAACCTTGATGGGAAATTCTCTTTCATCACCAAACAATGAATTCACCGATTTAGCCATGTTTGATGTCATAATATTGTACCTATACAAAATAATAACTTAGTATGACATCATAATAAACTTGTAACTCAAATAAGACATTAAATTCATAAGAATGCAGCCGGAAAGAATATCCGAATCCATCTCTCAAAACCAACACGTATGAGATGTTCTTCTGCCTTGGGATGCATATACGCTATTTTATTGAAATGGTATAAAAACTCCTCTCTACTATATTCTTTAGCTTCTCTATAAAAAGATATCTAATGCAACAACTAAAGTAAATTGAGGTGAAGAAAATTGAACCCATCTTTGGAATACTTGGATGCCTATCCCAAACAAAACACATCTCTTCGGTATCTTCGATGCATCTTTGCAACTGTTCAAAAAAAAATCCATAAGAGGCATCACATTCCTTGTCCACTACATAAAAAAGCAACAGAAAAGATATGATTCTTCATATCCTGCTCCACCGTAACTCCATTATACCTGCCGCTCCACAAGAAGGTACCATCGACGACTATGCCTTTTCTCAAATGTCGAAAACCATAAATCCAAGCACCATAGGATACAAAAAAGTACTTGAACCTTTCATTTTTATAACATGCAACACCATCTTACTTCCGAGATTTATGGACTCAAGCATGTAATGGTAGGCATCGAGGACTACATACCCCTTCTTGTGTCTCTCCCTAACCAAGTCTTTTCCAATCCCCATGGCTTATATATTTTCTAATAACTTACCAATACACCCGATTCCATAAGGAGTTAATTGTCCATAATCCTTTTAGAAGGGCCTTTGCCATTGGGGAATCTATTCTTAAAATATTCACCGAGGACCTTTATTGTGGCGTGAGGATTTTGGCCCGAAATGTGCTATGAACCACATGTGTGATACTTTTCATGTTTATGAATGATGAATCTGTCAGAACTTAAGTACTTTACCGCTCTCAACCACAATTTGCAGTTTGGATTTGCACATTTGTAGCAAAAAACTTTGCTCGAATTAATCACCTTCATTATTCTGAAATCTTTTTTCAACCAAGAAATAAGAAAATTAGTATACAATTCTTTTTTGTCCTTGAATGACATTCCCTTGTAAAAGACGGTCTCGTCATCTTGATGATTGCCAGACTATGTTGATTGAGAAGAACTGCCCACCGTATTGGTCGCATCAGCGGGCATAGGCGTTTGATCATCATCTAGAATGTCCATGTCTAGATCATCCAACCAATTATCAAAGATGTCTCGTTCTTCTTCTTTTTCTATATTTTGGTTCTCATTCTCTCTTGTCTTTTCAACCACATACACCCTTAACACCGACCTGGATGAATCACTAATATAAGCACACAACCAAACCTTCTCGGTTATCTTAAAAGTTAGTACCTTCTAATTTTCAAAGGAGTTGTGCATGTAGCTGATGATGAGTTCTTTCGGTTGACAATTTAGTCTACAATAGCTGATGATTAAGTTCACAAAATCATCATACGAACCATCACTTTTGATTATCATAGATATCATCTCTAGCATTTTACCCTCCTTCCAACGCCACACATATGATTGCTCTTCTCGATCCATTGAATATGACAATTCATCCCTATCGATATTGATCCCTCCATTAGTGGTACCTAAATAAAGCCATTTGTTAAAAAAAGCTAGTAGTGATTTCATAGTGTCATATGATAAATTCGAACAGATGTGTAATCTATTGCAACAGATAAGTGATCAATCACAATAGATTACTTACCTGTTAGGATTCATGTTACACTGCTGAAGTTGATTTCAATAGACGAGTCATCTATTATAACAGGTTAATCATATGTTGCAACAAAATATATATCTGTTGCAACAGACGACACATCTGTTGTAATAGATGACACGTCTGTTAGAACAGAGTATAGGTTCTGTTGCAATAAGTTATTAATCTATTGCAACAGATATTTACCTTGTTGTAACACATGACACGTCTGTCGAAATCGAGTTTAAGTTCTGTTGCAACAGGTAACTAATATGTTGTAACAGATTTTACCCTGTTGTAATAGGTTACTAATCTATTACAACAGGTATTTACCCCTGTTGCCATAGATAACTAGTTTGTTGCAATAGATGACCCATCTGTTCGATTCATGTTACGACGCTATAGAACCATAAACATATATCCAACATATATCTTCCTTTGCAACAGATGATTAATCTGTTTAAACAGATGTCTCTTATATTACAATCATGTTTGAGTGCTATCTATTGTTGAAAAATAGCACAATAACAGTTATCCAGATGACAAATTCAACTAAAAATCATAATTTGACTTACCAAAGTCTCCTGTGAAGTAATGCCAAAGTGGAAAGTGATGTATGAAATCAAATTTGACCTAAGAAATTGGTCAGATAGCAGCAGTAGCGATAACAACAACAACAATGGTCAACAATAAGAAGATGGGGATGGCAATAAAGTAGAAGATAATTATAACAAAGAAGAAGATGATGAATAAAGCAGTAGCAATAATGAACAACAAAAATCGCTAAAAACGACAAAACAACAATGGATGAAAAGAGAGAGAAACGTGTCTTTTTTCCTCCGTTTCTCGTTATATTAGGTAAATATTTGTATCAAAGTGTAAATTTAAAAATTTGTGGGTTATTGTCAAATTTACCCAACTTTCTTAATCCATAATAAAGTAATTGTCGCTTACATTCAATTATTAAGACTTGAGTTACCTACACCTCATTTTCAAACTATTTTGTCACTTTTAGTCAAAGCCTCATGTTTCAAACATAATGGCATGCCTATCACTTTTTCAATTCACTAAATTTCAACATATTCTACATGTCAAATTTTATTAGGCAATTTTTATTGCAATATTTCATTGATTATCTTACTTTCATGGATATTTTAGAGTTAATGTTCATACTTTCATAAAAGATCTCCAAAATCTACAATTTGACCAATTCAACATGCTGCTTTGCTAAACAAAATAATCAAATTCATATAATTTCTTCAAAATCTAAATTCATTTATTTACAATCAATATATATTTAATTTTTTTCTGAAATTATTAAAAATAAAATCCAAGTTAAGTAAAATGGAGCTATATATTTATTTATGACCTTTCTTCTAAAAACAGTAGAACGTTCAATATATATACAAACTGATATTAATCGTGAGATATAAAAACATTGTCTATCACAAAAGAAATTCACATATCCTCGTTGTACTTTTGATGCTGCCTTACATGTATTTTTTATTAAAAGTTATTTGAGATACATTGCATGGTAAAAAAAGTATACACAAAGATTAAGAATAAATATTTTATAATACAATTTCAAAAGATTGTTAGAAAGTATAAATTCAATAAGTACTTGTAAGTAAAAAAATTATTATAAACTTTAAGATATACGTAAGCAATCGAACAGGATGATGATGAAAATTGATGTTGGATTATGGTGAATAAAAGAGTAGCAACAATAGTTTACTCGTTTAAATTGAATCTTCGTAAAGAAAATATTGATATGATTTGAATTGGTATAGCTGAACATAAACATAGGAAGATGAAAATGCAACACCTTGCATTTAAAAAAATAAAAATGTTAACTCAAAAAAATTAAAAAATGAAGTATATGAAAAGTTCAGCAATGATTAATAACAACAACAAAGAGAAAGAAAACTTAACATTGTATCAATGTAATTTATAATAGGAGTAGTATATATTGAAAGGTTTAAAAGCAGTAATAGTATATATCAAAAAGGTTTAAAAGTTGGAATTCTATTCCAATTTAAATTCTATTTAAATTTAAATTTGAATATCTTATGAAATTGCTAAAATATTTTTATTTATTCTTTTTTATCCTTACTTTTTTTTCAAATACCATACATATTTATCCTATACAATCGATAAAATTAAATTGAGTGATAATTTTGAAATCTATTCAAATATTTATAATAGTAAATACTAAAATATAAAAGAAGACTAACTTGGTAGGCTTCTTTATTCTTATTAATATTCAATTTTTCCCCTAGCTTTTCTTTATTTTTTTCCCTTTACTTCTTTTCTTTCTTTATTTCTTCTTTAGTGTTATTAATATTCTAATTTTTCCCTACGGTTTCATTATTTTTTTCCCTTTACTTTCTTTT
This sequence comes from Capsicum baccatum var. pendulum, assembly GCA_030864225.1. Lineage (NCBI taxonomy): Eukaryota > Viridiplantae > Streptophyta > Magnoliopsida > Solanales > Solanaceae > Capsicum > Capsicum baccatum. Next base: position 87,292,415 of record CM061558.1, on the reverse strand, counting down.
CTTTTGTTATTTCTTTTGTTATATATATATATATATATATATATATATTTTATATTTAAAATTCTTAAATAATTGCATTTAGGGGTGAGATTTGAGTGTACAACACTTATATTATTTTCTGGATATATAAGTAATTGCAAATAGATATTATTATTATTTATTTATTTATTTATTTATTTATTTATTTATATAATATTATATTTAATATATATTTAAATACATTTTATAACATTGAAAAACAAATTTATGAATATTAAGAGTTCATTTAGAATTCTTCAATTTAAGGTTCCTAGTTTCAAGCTAATGATAATTTTTTTTTAAATGAAATGTAATATTTTCATATTCAAATATGCCTATCACTCAATTCAAAAAATTTATTACAATACTCTATAACCTTGTCTTAAAATTGTCAAGTGGCTTATTCTTGTGTTACCACTTAACTTCTTCTGATGCTTCGTTCTCTGCTTTATAATTCTCCTATATAATAAGAGCCAGTTGAAGTAGCTGCCAGCAGCTTCACATTGTCCTCCTTGCCACCAAAGGCTATTTTCGTCCTTTCCATGAGCAGCTTCCGCTAGATTTGCGTTGTCCTCTTGCCGACAAAGGTTATTTTCATCCTTTGTAGATTAGGTACATTAATGGCCAATTACATCTGCAATTGAGACACGACTATCTCTATTTCCAGTCAAGCTTTTCGTAGTTTTAAAGTTCTTCATCTTCATCTTATAAGCTTTGTTTGTTGCTCATCGTTCTGTCAATTCGTTAGTTTCGCTTTCTGCTATCTCCTTTGTTGCTCTTATTAAGGGTTTAAATTCAGTTATTTGTTGCAACTTTGACTTGATTGCGTTGATCAAAAATTAGTTCCAAGTTTTCCTGTTATTTTTTAGCCATTCTCTATATTTCGAGTAGTGAGTTTCTATTATATCTAGCTGGGTATTTTGAATTGATAGAGAATTTGAGGTAAAGGTTGCTTTTGAGACAGTGAAAATAGAGTTAAAATTAAGGTGAAGAAATTTAGATTGAAGGTCAGGTGTTCACTTCATTGTCCAGAAAAATATGATTGTTTCGATGGAAATTTACTATTGCCATCTACTTTTGGATAATTTCTGTGAAGTTTGATAATTGTGCTACAACTTTATTGTTGTGTTGAACGATTAAGATGATGAAAACATTTAGAATTTCACTATCCCGCCACTTTCTCATCCTGCGATAAATTTGTGTATATGTGTCAAATAATTTCAGCATAACTGTAGAAAGAGATACTTCAGTGACAGAATTTCTGTAAAGGTCCATTTATATAGTCTCATTTAAAGAAATAGAAAACATTCCAGGAAAAGGCCTGTAAAGATTCAGAGATCAGATTGTGGAAGTTGTAACATATGTTCTAGTAAAGGAATTGAGATTCTGGAAATTGTGGAGACAAGTGGCCTTCATAAATTTGCCATTTCCCCTCTAAATTATGCTATTTAAGGATTAGGAAAGTAAAAAATTTGATTGGCGGTTGGGGTTTAAAAATTGTTACTTTTGTTTGCTTTTTCAGAAGTATAGAAAAGTGGAAGAATGAATGCATTGATAGTAATTCATGCTTCTTATATGGAAAAATACCAGTGAATATTGTTTCCCTTGGTATTTTATATACGCATGAAACTTGCAGATAATTAGCCAAATAGGTTATATCAAGATTTAAAGTCAATATATTTAATAACACGTGGAATTAACTATAAGTGTGTTATTATAGCTTTAGTTTTATATCAAAATATCACGATTCACAATCAGATATTTTTATATTAAACCATGACCTGAGTAGGTCTTAGTACAATTATGAACAAGGGATTATCTATGTACCCAGACCTTACTCCTACCTTTGTGGGGTTAGTGAGGTTGTTTCTAATTGAAACAAAAATAAAGGTTGTCGGATTAAAATAAGATTCAACATTTTTCTGTTGTGTCTGCTGAATATTTTTCCAAACTATTCAAGACAAAGTGGGAATGGAAAGAACTACAGCCATTTGTCAGGTTGGGTTTTACGTTTCATAGTCTATGTGTAATGCCCCAAATCTAGTACCCAAAATGTTACACAGTGCTCATGATCCCGAAGGACCACAAGCTAACCCTTGACTGATATCTATAACTGTATACTGCATACATACTGTATAATGCGAAAACATGAACTGAAAGGTCATAAGGTTCAAAACTATAACATAAGATCTAATAATCATAACATATAGATGGGGTATGAAATACCCAAAACAAAACTGAAATAAGCTATTCGAACATACTGTAGTCTGAAAAGCCTCTAAAATGACTGTTTGAATAAGGAGTTGATGGGACATTTCCCCAACTAACTCCAAATAATAAATTAATTAACGAGGTAATAAAATGATGATCGTGTCCTCGAAAGATGAGGACTCACTTCTAACTCTGACTGCTGAGACTGAAATCTACTGATACTCTGGAACTCGTGTCTCTGAACCTATGGTATAAGACACCATAGAGCAAATGCATCAGTACTTTAAATGTACTGGTATGCATGTGAGGTAAGCTGAATGCATGAGATTCATATGCATGAACAGATATAATAACAGACTGACTATCATGAGCGTGAGAGTACATGCATGAGACCTAAAAACTAAAACTGATACCATGATAACATGATTACTGAATCTGAATACTGATAACATGACATACCGATAACTGATATAACTGATTACATAAGTGACTATATCTGATAGTCCTGAATCTGATGGAACTAGCTGAGTTCCATACTGTATTTGAGTTGACTGTATCTGACAGACCTAAAATCTGAAGAACTATTTGAGTTCTTGACTGATACTAATACTGAAACTGTGGAAAGTATTCATATAATCGACATGCCCCAAATGTGCTATAATAGCTGAGCTGGGGTCCAATCTGTGCCCTGATTGGAAGGGTGTCAATACCGCGCCACTGGTAAGGACAACGTGTGAGTAACCCTAATATAACAGGCAACTCTAGTAAGAACTGTGGGAACCCTTATATACCAGGTTAATCCACATCATCTACCCTCATATAGCAGGCTATGATGTCTCAACCTATGCTGGCTACATAGTTCTGGAATGCAAGGATTGCTTCTAAGAATCACACCCTCATATAACAGGTGAATTCCCATCCTTGGGTTCACTCAGTGCAAATTTTTAATCCTATCTCAATAGACACTAAACATATTTTACTGAACTAAACATTAACTGTGTTACTGAATTTCGTTGACTGACGAAATACTACTGATATCTGACAGCCGACTGAGTTCATGAGATCATAGAGATTTCCTGAGTCATAAGACTGTCTGAAGTCTAAGGATCATAGCTTGAATAAGAGTATCATGAAAACATGACATGGCTCTAGGCTCACAGCTAATATTTCGGGTACAAGTACCCCCAGGACTCGATGTAAAAAAACTGACAAAGCATGACTTTCCTGAATACATGACTAACATCATAATCCATAATACATTTATTGAAGCATTTCATCAAACATGTGATCTGCATAAACTTGTACATACATGGGAATTTTATGATATCATGCTATTTGGGCATTTTCCTTCATCTAGGCATTTAATCAAACACATGGTAGTCATAGTATGTGTAAACAACATTATACAATAATTAAACATCATGATTCAATTCTAATTTCATCATTCAAGGGTTTAGGTATAGGTTAGCTTGAATCTATATCTGTACTAATCAAACCCACATATAATTTATCACCCAATCATGAAATAGAATTCAATTACTCATTATCAACATGAACAAGAGCAGCCCAAATCATGAAAATTCAAAAAGGAAATTCATAAAACTTGAACTTAGAAAAAAGATTCTTGGGCTTCATGGATGAAAGGAGTCCTTGAATGAACACCATGCATACCCGAGTTTAGTTTTCTTGAAGTTCTTTAACTTGAAGAATCTGAATCTCTTAGTTCTTGAAGAAGATTTGAATTTTGATCTTAAAGATTAACGTTAGAGAGAAAACTCTAATCTTGTTGTTGTGAAAGAATGATGAACAAAATAAGCTAAGGTCAGATATAATTAGCTATATAAACGGGTGGTAAAAGACCAAAAATGCCCCTTTAAAAAAGACTTAAAATAACTGAATGGAACCTGCGATGGCTCGTGCGATGGTCCATCACTGGCTCGATGGTCTATCATTTCGACCGTTGCATGTGGACCTGAATAAGGTCTAAATATCTTGGCTGAGATGGCTTGGGAGATGGTCCATCACAAGTTCGATGGTCCGTCAACCTCCCCATCGCACCTTATACATAAGTTGGCCTCATTGTTTCCCTTGTGATATCCCAAGCGATGGTCCGTCGCTAGTCCGATGGTCCGTCGGCCTCACCGTCGCGCCTGGGCGGTTTTATTGCCTTTTGTATTTTGGCCATAACTTTCTCCTCGGATGTCGGATTTTGATGAAATTGGTATCGTTAGAAAGCTAATTCAATTTTCCACATGACAAAAAGTAAAAATCTTAAAAATACCACATGTAAAAATTATATCCATCTTTCAAAGTAAGTTTCTAACATTCTTGAGATGATTTCAAGCTAGGAAAAAGTATGGGGTATTACACTATGATTTCAATTCAGTACCAACCACCAGTAATTCCTTGTCAGAACACATGAAGTATTCATTTGATCTCATCTCTGACAAATCCATTCATTAGCTCTCAATGTATAGAATGAAGATATATTTTTTTCTTTATAAAGATACATAATTATCTCCCGATTTATGATTTTGAATCTGTTGAAATACGTAATTAGATACTGATACATCAAACGAAAGATACATAATTAATTGAGATTTTTGTAATAACTTTTTATGGGTAGGAATTTGTGTAAGTGTGTTAAGTTAAGGTGTATGTTTATGTTATATTTTTTGGCTGGTCTAAACACGCCAGCATGACGATAAGGAGTCCAGTGTATGTACAGACTTTATATTATATTATAGCTGATGCAGTAGCTACTATTTATTTCTGCTTTTGTTAAATTTCTAACTTTTTATGCATTATTTCAAATTGATATTTTGTTCATAGGTTAACTTTTTCATATCATTTAATAGTTATTTATATTGATTGTTAATAGGATCTCCTCACACTTCACATTAATGGATGTTCAGCAAAATAATAAACGACCTCATTCAGTGAAAAAAAAACTATCGATAAAAATGCTAGACGTCATCAAATATATGACCAGAAGATACTCACTGAAAAGAAGATATTACTATGTCAACAAAGACTTATAGATCGCGGATCAACAGTTCTTCACCTTCTTCAAAATAGCGCTCCTGAAAAATTAATGCAGTCTGCAATATCATCTTATGTCTCCCCAACTGTCAATCCTATGAAACAGGCTACACCAACTATAGCAACTTCCTCCTCTTTTTCACAAATAGGTAAACTTATATTTTTCATACGTTGAGGGAAATCACAGTCTACATCAACACACGAGTAACATATATATTTTAATCATTTAAAATTCCAGGTACATCCAGTGAAAAATACACTCTGACATATGAACAAACTCTAACAAAAGGTTAGACTGGTTGCGACACCTTAGTTACTTCTCATGTATACATATTGTGTATTCATCTTTCTATCTGCCTGAATAAATTTTTGCTTAGAATATTAAATTTGTCGTTGTTGTACCTTTATATTCTATTTCGTGGTGGCTATTCTTTTTACTAGCTATTTAGCCTTAATTATGTATGAATATGTCATGCGGTAATTCCAAAAAATGAAAAGATATATGTATCCCCTTTGTGGTTTATGAAACAGGTAACTTAACTTTTACGTTATATATTTCAATTATTACATATTGTGAATACGTTATTCTAATAGATAATTGTCTGCATATAAGGGAGCACGTATGATAAACTAACATCATCTTCGTGTAAAATACCACTCACAAAAAAATTCCTCTTGCCATACGGACACCACCTTCACAAACAGATGGTATTAATCTTAGCAACATAGAGATATATAAATACATTGTGCCTTTTATGCATTTTGTTTGGTATCTGCTAATACTATTGTTCTAGTAGCTATGCTCTGTCAACCATGTGTGAATACGATGTGTAATAATTCAGAAAAAAAAAATATATGCAGCCCCGTTGTAATTTATGAAACAGGTAACTTTATCCTTACATTATCTTTTTCAACTGTCACATACTGTTTGTACGCTATTGTAATGTATGCTTACTTGGATATAAGAGAGCATATCCAGCGAATTAAATCAACATGTTCAGACCCTAAATATGATCCCTAACAAAGGTTCGGCCAACTTTACATTAGAATCATGTGCACTTTTCTCCTACATCAGTACCCTATTTCCTCTAATCACTTTTCTTAAAATTCAGATAGTAGACAAACCAAAAGGGTGTGTCTGGCTACAACTGACCAATGAAGCAAATATGTCATTTTGAAAAAGGTTTCTAACTATTAATATTGTGATGCTCTCCTGGATTTTGTTGTAGCAATAGTTCAATAAGACTAACATCACATAAAATGCCATTTGAATTATCAAAGCTATACTTTCAAAAAAAAAATGAGGAATCGGAAAATTTTTAAACTTATATTAGAACATACAATAATATGTTTGCTTTACTTCACTAGGTGTAAAGTATGATAAAGAGCTAGTGTAAAGAAACTCTGGTATTTACACATTCAAAGTTCAAGGAAAGATGTATCATTTTAAAGATGATTTGCTTTCTTTAAATGAGAAACCCCGAAATTTATAGTTATACTTTTATAATCATGAGAATAAATTATCCAACGAAATAAACTGCTCAACTAAATTTACTGAATCAGTTGTGCAAAAGTTGATGGAGATATTGATAGTAAATTCGTCAATATTTTCTTACGCTCTCTTTTTGAATGTTTCAGACTTATCAGATTTTTATATTGCACTTAAATGTGACTCAATTTTAGATTAAAGAACATATAACTTGCCTACTGCATCAGAAGTTGTAGCAATATAGGTTGAAAAAAAAACTATACACTCTATATCTGCACTCCATATTTGAATTTATACCCACATTAATAGACTCAGTTAGTGAATTATTATTATGGATGCTATGATCTACTACAGTGCCCGTTATTGTTTTCGTATGGAGAGAATGGATGGTACTGTGAAATTAAAAGAATTATTCAAAAAGTGATCTAACAAGACGTACAACTCACTGTGAACATGAACAGTTGCCCAGTATATCAAATATGAGTTTGATAAACGAATTTCTTTATATGGAAGCTGGATCATTTAAAAAGGGGAAACAAAAAAAGAGATACGGTATCTTGCCGAAAATATTACTGTTGTAAATTTCAAATAAGAAATAATAAAATAAATGAGGTACTGCATTGTGGAAAAATATTTCAACATTTTATAGTAGATGTATATATAAAGCTTGAAACACAAAGATTAGACTTTTTCTCATTCAATCAGGATTCATTTTTAGTTGAAGTATTGGAAGGGATTGTTGATATTTTGAGATATGGAGAAAGGGAAGCCTCTAAAATCGAAAAGAAAAATATTCTTCCTATAACTCTTATATGGGGACCAAGGGATATGAGCCGACGATATATGAATTCTATTATATTAGAATAATCTTTTGAAAAATCTGAATTTGTCTATAACAATGACGTGCAACCCATCTCGTCCTGAAAGAACAATTACTATTTACGGATGAGGTGCAACATAGACAGATCTGGTGATTAGAATCTTTTAGAGCAAAAGTAGAAGAAATAAAAATAGATATACTGAAAAGACAAAATTTTAAAAAAATAATTGCTTTTATGTATACTATAGAATTTCGAAAACGTGGTCTTCCTCATGCTCATTTTCTTATTATTCTTGCTAATGAATACAAATTATTAACTCCTGAATCTTACGATAATTTTATCTGTGTTGAATTATCCAATTGTATTATAGATCATGATTTATACTTACTTCTTGTTAAACATATGATATATGATGCTTGCGGAAAATTAGATCCCATCAATAGTTGCATGAAAAAGAAAGGCTATTGCTAATTTAAATATCAAGAAGACTATGCCGAACAAATATCCAAAGGAAAGAATTCATATCCAATATACAAAAGAAGAAGAACCAAAGAATGCACAGAAAAAAAGACTTTTTCCTAGATAATTCGTGGGTAGTTTCATATAATCCTTTTTTTACTATACAAATACAATTTTCATATGATTGTTGAAGTTTGTTCTGATATCAAAGTAGTCAAATATATCTATAAATACATTTGTAAAGGACATGACAAAAATTTATTTTTAAATACATAGCAATGATATAGATACAGAGGTAGATGAAATTAAAGAATACCAATCAGGTAGATGAGTTTTACCTTCTAAGGCAGCCTGGCGATTATTTAGATTGCCAATCAGTGAAATGACTCCAGTTGTATGTCATCTTCAATTACATTTGAAAAGACAACAATTTATTTCTTTTAAGAGTATTGACAAAGTTGATAGAATTTTGAATAATCCAATGATAGGAAAAACAATGTTAATTAAATTCTTTACTATGAATAGATTAAATCCTGATGCTATACAACTATCATTACTATATAAAGAATTTCTAAAATATTTTGAATGGTCACCAAAAGATAAATATGGACACGTAGAAAACAACGTTGACATTGGCCGCGTTGTAACATGCCACCCAACGAAAGGAGGAAGATATTACCTTAGATTATTATTAGTGAATGTTAGAGGACCAAAATCATACGAAGATTTACTTAAAGTGGATGATAAATATTGTAGTACATTTAGAGAATCTGCAAAAAAAAAAATTATCTTGATAGAATGTATGGTTGAAGCAATGAGTGATCATATGTCATATAGTTTAAGGCGTTTATTCGCCACATTGTTAGTCTATTACAATCCTTCTAATCGAGAAGAAAGATGAAAACAATTTGAAGGTCCCATGTCAGAAGACTTTCAAATTTTTCTTAACCTGAATGCAAAAGATATTAAATATATGGTCTTGAATCATATCAATGACTTTCTGCATTTGATGGGACATAATAATAATGAATATAAAATTATTACAGAAAAAATAAAACCTTCAATAATTATTAAAGAAGCTAATGATTGTCTATCTGAAAGAAATATCATTGTTAAAGAAGAAGATTTGCTTTTATCGAAAAAAATTAAATAATCAACAGCGAATAGCATATGATAAAATTCTCAATAGAATATTTTCCAATAAATCAGGAGCTTTTTTCATTGATGGATCGGGAGGAACAGGTAAATTTTTTTTATTTCAAACTTTATTAGCTACTATATGATAAAAAGGTTTTGTGGCTTTAGCAACAACAAGTTCGGGTGTTGCAGCTTTAATTCTCCCCACAGGACGAACTGCTCATTCCCGTTTTAAATTTTCTATTGAAATAGACGAATAATTTTATTCTAACGTTAATAAACAATGCTCATTTGCAAATTTAACACGTGATGATAAATTGATTGCATGGGATGAAGTATTAATGGCCAAAAAAAATTTACTTGAAGCTTTGATATTCTATTGAAAGATTTAATGGATACAAACATCTTATTTGATGAAAAAGTTATTGTCTTTGATGGTGACTTTAGACAAATTCTCCCCGTTGTTCGGAGTGAAAAGAAAGATGATTTTATTCGAAAAAGTTTATTATATTCTAAAATTTAGAATCAACTAGAAAAACTACACTTATCTGAGAATATGCGAGCAAGAATAGATTTGACATTCTGTGAATATTTGCTAAGAATAGGAAATGGACAAGAAAAAACATATAAGCATGACAAAATTAAAATAGTTGATTGTTTTACTATACCATTTATTTCTGAAAATGAATCATTGAATCTACTATTTAAAGTAACTTATCCAGATCTACATACATGCTCTTCTAATATATCTTCAATGACTTCACGCGTAATTTTAACAACAAAAAATGACTTTATTGATGAAATGAAATGATTTACTTATAAATCAATTTCCTGGTGAGCCTAAAAGATATGTTGCATTTGATGAAACTATTGAAGCAAATGATCAAAGTCAATATGAAGATTTTCTACACACTCTGCATCCTAGTGGTTTACCTCCTCACAAATTAACACTAAATAAAAATTATCTTGTTATGTTGTTGCGAAATTTAAATTCTTCTGAAGGCTTGTGCAATGGTACACCGCTTATATGTGATGATCTTCAAAAACATGTTATAAGTGCTACAATTGCAAATGGTGACTTCAAAAATACACATGTATTTATTTCAAGAATACCGTTACTATTATCTGCAGATGAAAAATTACCTGTTCCTTTTAAAAGAACACAATATCCTCTGCGATTATCTTTTGCTATGACAATAAATAAAGTTCAAGGTCAAACAATGAATTTTGTTGGAATTTATTTACGAGAAGTTGTTTTCTCTCATGGACAACTCTAGGTAATGCTATCAAGAGCAAAACGTTCCAATGGTGTAAAAGTATTAATTCGACCATCAACACCAGATCATGACGATGATCATTCAAGCTAAAACATCATATACAATTAAATCATTCAAAAAGTGTGTGCATAAATAAGTTTTTGGATGGCACTATACTCTGCTGACTGCACCTCCTTTGTCACAAAAAGTTACCTTCATGTTCAACAGGTATTTTTACTTTTATTTATATATCTACAATTGATCTAAAAAGCAAAGAACAATTTACAATCTGTGATTCAAAAGTTTTATGCAGTTATGATATCCAATTTTGCATATATTTCATATAAGCTATTGCTTATTGTCTCCCAACTTTCGATCTTTATTACTGATTTTTGAACACTTTTTTGGCTCAGACTATGAATTTATTTCAGAAATCTCATTACATGAAGCATATTCTATGAAGAAGCTAGATGGCTCTCTCATGTGATATGATAATCTTTTTTATATTTTTTCATTCCATGAAGCATATTCTATCAAGAGGCTCCATGTGAGATTATAAAAAAAGAGATGCACTCGCATGTTTTCAACAAGGCAGAACATGATATCTGCATAGTGATGGTATGACCTCTTACAGTTATATAATATTTTTTGTTATTCAAATTTTAAATTTTTTCAGACATTGCATGCATGTTACCTATCATGACAGTGAGCAGTTTCACATTGTCCTCCTTGTCGACCAAAGGCTATGTTCCTCCTTTTTGGATTCGGTATGCCTATCTCCAACTACATCCGTAATTTGAGCACGAGTATTTTCAGTGAAGCTTTTGATACTTTCAAAGTTCTTTTCGATAGTATAAACATTTTACGTGGAAATGACCTTCCTACCCGATAGAGGTAGAGGTAAGATCTGGGTAGATCTCACTTATGAGACTGTACTGGGTATGTTAGTGTTGTTGTGCATATAAAAGTTGAACTCAACTAATATGTCTTTGTGATTTCATGTTACTTGGGACAACCTTCAGCCTTATTTCACACGAGAAGATATACTAATGGGAACTCTAAAAGTAACAGAAAAACCATCCAATACTCAGCTCAATTGAGGCTCCCAAACAACATGATGGAACAAGAAATAAAAGAAATAGTAGACAATGTTATATTAGAGATGGAATTGGAGAATTATGCAGAAATTTTAATTGGGAACTGACGTTTGAGAAGAACAAATGGTGGTGAAAAAAAGAGGCCACAATTCTTGTTTCTTAATAAATCTACAAGGGAACTTCATAGTGCTTCTGCTTATTTTGTTATTCAAGTGCTTAAAAACATATGGTGGTGGTGGAAGTGGGAGGACTATAATATGCTCAAATCATCAAGTTCTTACTTTATCTGATGATATTTTGTCTATTTATTTTGAAGAAGCTAAACTGGAAAGCTACTTTTTCTCGCACGTAGAAAGAATAATTTTAGTACTTGAAATAACTATCCCTGCCTTATTATGCATTAAAACATTTTCTCGCATCTGAATGTTATTGTTAACTTCTTACAATTGTAAAGTAGATGACTCTTTCACATGATTGCATTGCAACAGCCACCAACTTTTGACTACAACACGAGAAACTCGACAGTTCCTCTATCTCAACTTGCAGCTTTAGGAAATTTCAATATTTAATGTTGATTTGGAAAACACTAAAACTAAGTTGGAGAAAGGACTATTGAAGATTATCCTGCATGGCTAAGCTGATTAGTATTTTTCACAGAAATGAATGGTGTTCCTGGTGGTGAAGATATTGAAGCTACTAAAGCTGTAATGTAATGTAATAGTTTTCAAATTAATTAACACCTCAGATAAAGTTAATTGAACACCTCATTAGATAAAGTTAATTTCAAGTTTTATCTCAGAATTATTATATTTATCATGTATACCAAACGATCTATCAAATATTGATTCTTACAGTTGGGCCCGTGCCTCGCACGGGCATCAGCCCACTAGTATATTACTACTAATAATAAGAGGGAATAAGCGGACAGTAGGTCGACACGTTTACTTGTGTTGCCTGTTTCAACTGCTTCAATCATGATTTTACTATATTATCCCTAATTAATTAATATAAGTCATTTACGTATTAAAAATATTTAATAAAAAATTTAATATAGACATTTATGACATAACTATTTCAGCTGATTCAACCTTAATTTTACTATATCACTCATAATTAATTATTATAAGTCGTTTAAGTATTAAAAAATTAATAATATTTAATAAAAAAAGTAAAATAGACATAAAATAATAAATTATTTTTTGATGTTTTATAAGTCATCTAAATATTAAAAAATTAATAATATTTAATAAAAAAAATATAAAATAGACATAAAATGATAAATTAGTTTTTGATGTTTTGAATTAACTTTACATCTTATATATGAGCACTTAAAAAATATAAATTATTTTTCGATGTTTTAAATTAACTTGACGTCTTACATGGGATCATTTAAAAAAAATTCACAACTATTTGTTATAGTAATGTTATTATGTCACTTCTAATTAGTAGAACAAAAGAAAAAAAATTATAAATCACAGTAATTAAAAAATATTTTTCAAAAATTAGAATTGACTATCAATGCCACAAAAGTTTTATTTCATCAATCTAAATATAATAATATATGCCTAACTTATAATTTATCAACCAGTAGTTTAGCAGCTGAAGCAGGCAGGAGTTCGATATGCCTGCTTCAGCTGCTTCAACTGTGATTTTACTGTATTACCCCTAATTAATTATAATAAGTCATTTACATATTAAAAAAATTAAAAATATTTAATAAAAAATATAAAATAGACATTTATGACTTGATTGTTTCAGCTGCTTCAACAGTGATTTTACTGTATCACTTTTAATTAATTATTATAAGTCATTTAAATATTAAAAAATTAATAATATTTAATAAAAAAATAGTCATAAAATAATAAATTATTTTTTTTATGTTTTTATAAGTCATTCAAGTATTAAAAAATTAATAATATTTAATAAAAAATAAAATATATATAAAATAATAAATTATATTTTGATGTTCTAAATTAACTTGACGTCTTATACATGATCACTTAAAAAATATAAATTATTTTTTGATGTTTTAAATTAACTTGACGTCTTATATGAGACTATTTTAAAAATTTTCACAAGTATTTGTTATAATAATTTTACTATGTCATTTCTAATATTAGAACAGAAGAAAAAATATTATAAATCACAACAATAACAAAAATATTATTGACTATCAGTGCTATAAAAGTTTTAACAACTTAAAATATTGTTATATAAATTTCATCAATCTAAATAGGGAAAAGACTCAAATATGCCTCTGAACTGTCAAAAATGGCTCATTTATGCCATTAGTTAAAAGTTGAGCTCATTCATGCCATCGCCGTTACAAAACCAACTCATTCATGCCATTACTTTTTAACGGTGGTTTTCAAAAATAACTTTGCCACGTGACCTTTTATTAGAGGTCCACGTCATTAATTAAAATAAGTAAAAAGGCTCAAATATGTCATTGAACTATCAGAAATGACTCATATATGCCATCAATTAAAAGTTCGACTCATTCATGTCATCACCATTATAAAATCAACTCACTCATGTCATTACTTTTTAATGATGGATTTTTAAAAATAGCTTTGCCACGTGATTTTTTATTAGAAGTCCACGCCATTAATTAAAAGAAATCAATATTAGTTTCAAAATATCTGAAATTAGTTAGTATCGGGATTATTTATTCCAGCATTTACACCATAATGATGGAGAAGTTATCCCATATATATGGCGGGATAATTGGAATAGCAGACTTCTTTTAAACCGTTATTTGAAAATGATTTTTCAACAATGTATGCTCCACTAATTCGTGATGGTAGAAGTTATTCCATATGCCTGGCAAGATAATTCGGATAACAGACTTCTTTTAAGTCATTATTTGGAAATGATTTTTTCAATAATGTATACTCCCCTAATTCATGATGGGAGAATGGAGAGGTTCTATTGGTAAGTCTTTTTCTTTTTCTTGCTTGCCCTAATCGTTCATTGGTTTATTTTCTTGCAATTTCAGAATATATATTGGAGTCACTGGAATTAAAACTAATCAGTTACTGTAGGATAGAATTTTTGAGATTTCTGTTAAGCGTAATATTTATAATGATTTAGAATCAATTAGAAATAGTCAAAGGATATACATTAATCACTATTTTTTCTGATTAGAAAAATAGTTGTTGTAGGGAAAAAATATTTTAATGGGTGTAGGTAGAGTTATGTTAAATGAATCGGTTGTTTTTAATGGGTCTAAGATATTTTGAAATTAATATTGATTTATTTTAATTAATGTCGCGGACCTCTAACAAAAGGTCACATGACAAAACTATTTTTGAAAATCCACCATTAAAAAGTAATGACATGGGTGAGGTGATTTTATAACGACGATGACATGAATGAGCTGAGATTTTAAATGATGGCATAAATGAGTTATTTTTTATAGTTTAATGGTATATTTGAGTCTTTTCTCTTATTTTAAATAATGACGTGGACCTTTACTAAAAGGTCACATGACAAAGTTATTTTTGAAAATCACCGTTAAAAATTAATGACATGGATGAGCCGATTTTGTAACGGCGATGGCATAAATGAGTCAAACTTTTAACTGATGACATAAATGAGTCATTTCTGATAGTTCAATAACATATTTGAACCTTTTTTCATCTAAATATAATAATATATATCTAACTTAGAATTTATCAATCAAACAAATATAAATTTTATTTAAATAATAAAATTATACATAACATAAAAATTTTAAGAATCAATATTGGATCGTGCGTAGCAGACGTAAGCAGACTAGTATAGATAAGATAGGTTGAACCAAGGAGTTACAAAAGTTTCAGACTTCTTATTTTTGGAAACCATGTGGGGACCACGACCTAGACATCTGCGGTGGAAATTAAAGAATTTACGTGACATACATGAATATAGCTAGCCGCGGGGAGGAAATTAAAGAATTTACGTGACACTATATAATACTCCTTTCATTTTGAAATAAATAAATTATTGAATTCTGACACATAAATTAAGAAAAAAAATATCAAAAATATAAATTTAATATAAATTTTTATTTTTATTTTTATCTTTGAAGTCTCTTTTATCCAAAAAAAAAATAAAATTGCAGTCTTTTTTGCTTGTCAAATCATAAAAGTAATTTTAAAAAAACATTTAACGATTCACTGATTTTGAAACACCAATAAATATCCTAACAATTCATTTATTCCGAAACGAAGAGAATACTATTTTTGGTGGTCACCCAGGACGTTGTCGTATATCACTTGAAGCACCCTAAATATATACACATTCATCAGTTATATGTATATAAAATTATTTATACAATATAAATACATATTTATATTTTATTTATATAATATCGGTACACTTTTATACATATTTATATAGTATTGATAAAAATATTTATACATTATTTATATAATAAACGATACATTAAATATACATCTGATTGTAATTGTTTGTCGCTAATATTATTTTGGGTTATTTTTTATGTAAAAAAAAAATATGACTATATTTATAGCAAGCTACTAATTGCTATATATATATGAAATTTTCCTCGAAGTAAACCCCATGATTGTATGAACTGTATCCCCAAGTAATCCCAGCCATTAATTCCCAACAGCTACGCACTAAGAAAATCCAACGTCTCTTTCTTTTCTTTGCTAAATAAATGTTTCCTACATATACTCACAAAACTAGCGATACTGAAATACTAGCTAATTGCGAATTTCACTACCAGAAGCAATTAGTCAACTAGTTCGTGAATCACTGACAAAAATTAGGTGACCTTCGCGTCCTCAATTTAAATTTTATTCCCACTTCACAAATTTATGCTCAGCTTACAAATTTAAATTTAATAAAACATCCTCAATTTAGCGACAAGTATATTGATACGTATCTTCAGGGCCTAATTCAGGAATTTAAGGAATGCAGTAAAACTTGAGCACAGTTATGAGAAAAAAAGTTTAAAAGCCGTAGGTCCCGGACTATCGCCACTAGTAAGTTATATAATGCCCCAAATTTTGATATTCCTTTTTCGCGATTAATTAATATTATCTCCACCTTCTTCTCGCTTTGTTATATAAATCCAATTTAACAAAATGAAAATAAGGCAAGACTAAAATTCAAGTGTAAAAACGATTAAAAAAATGTAGTTTGTAATTTTTTTTAATATATTTCAACCAACTAAAATTCTCCTCTAAACAGTGACTTTCCA
Source organism: Capsicum baccatum var. pendulum (assembly GCA_030864225.1). NCBI lineage: Eukaryota > Viridiplantae > Streptophyta > Magnoliopsida > Solanales > Solanaceae > Capsicum > Capsicum baccatum. Next base: position 87,275,673 of record CM061558.1, on the reverse strand, counting down.
TTCAACAAATATTTTATTACGGTTGATAAATTTTATGTATATATTTATCAGTATACTTGTCTTGTATGACGGCTCAAATTGGGGTATTTTCACCTAAAAGTTTTTCGTTAAATTTAAGTTTAGCATAAATTAGTGAAGTGGAAATTAAATTTAAATTGAGGAGCAAAACTATTTCTTTCGTGCAAAATTTTCCTTTTTCAGATAATCTTTGATAGAGGTATTCATGATTTAGGTAAAAATAGATCCAAATTAAAAAATCAAACCAAGCCAATTAAATCAACTGTACTTTGTTCGATTTGATTTGATTTGATTTTACATTTTTAAAAATAGATTGCATATTTTGTTTGATTTTTATTTTGTTCTGAAAGATCGAAATAAATAATCGAACCAAACTAACATATTATATACTACCTCTATTTCAAATTGATTGAAATATTTTGACCTAACACAGAGTTTGACTAATAAATAGGAAAAAAGACACTCTATGGGCCTTTTTAAAAATAATAGCCCAATTATTGCTCAAGTTTGGTATTTAGACAAATAATGTCCAGTTGGCTAAACAAATGTCATTTTATGGCCATTTCCTAATCTTTCTCAATTTGAGTCATTTTGATCCACGTAGTCCATATACAGTCCATATAAGATACTGATACAGTCTATATACAATACTGATACATATTCAACTTGGGCAATTCGGCCCTTTTAAAAATATTTTAATTTTTTTTACTATAAATTTTTAAATTGATCAAATATTCTGCTTTTTTTTATTCTTTAGAAATAATAATTAAATTGTATCAAAATGATATAATTATTAAATAGGATATGAATCTACATAAGATATATGTATAAAAATTGTATAGTTCTATCAAATATTTATATGTACAATATATAGAAAGTGTATACAAATTATATAATTGTTGTATAAAACGTGTAAAAAAGTACAGTTATTCTATAAATTATGTATCAAAACTGTATAATTTCCGTATAGAATATTTAAATATAAGATTTGTCTAAAACTTGTATAAAAGTTGTGTAAAAATGCTATAGAACCAGTCAGTAAATTAAAATGGTTAGAAAGTGAAATTTAAATTTCATGATCATTTTCAAGGAAATAGTTTAATTTAAAGTACAAATGTACAGTTATTATATAAATTATGTATCAAAACTGTATAATTTTCGTATAGAATATTTATGTTTAAGATTTGTATAAAACCTGTATAAAAGTTGTGTAAAAACAATATAGAACCAGTTAGCAAATTAAAATGGCTAGAAAGTGGAATTTAAATTTCATGGTCATTTTCAAGAAAATAGTTTAATTTGAAGTGTCGTTTCTGTCCTTTCCCCTAATAAATAATACATTTGAATCTTATGGTATTTAAATTAAAAATATATCAAATATATTAAATTATTCTCTAATTTTGTGGCCTTAAACATGCCAAATAGAATTTAGAAATAAAAAGTTACTAGAATAAATGATTATTTTTTTTGAAAAGGACTAAAAAGGAAAGTGACTTAGGTCAAATAAATTGAAATGAATGAGTATATTTTTTATTATTATTATATATACACAACACATTATTTTTTATGAATAATGTTTAATATATATATCCATCAAAATTTATTTATAATTAAAATATCTTGTATTAAGTGTATGCCGTGTTACTATTTTATGTGATAATTTTAGAATTTATTTTTTCTGTTTCAATGCATTGTTGTCTTTTGTTTTTCTTATGAATAAATCAGTTCTTTTATTTTCGTATATGAATAATAATCGAACAATTTAACTCACATCAATAACAACCAAATCGGTAAATATATATTATATTTAATTTAATTTTAATAATCTAAAAATTAATTATATTGATTTAATTTTAATTTTGATAAACCCATGAACACCCCTAAATTCTTTGGTACACATTTGCGGTGAGTTGGATTCATTGCTTAGAGAAACACCACTCTCTGTAATGATTTATTCATTTTTGGACTCAAACCTAAAAGTTTAAAACTTTTAATTAAGAGTGAATATATCTTATGCATTTTATTTCCACCATTCTTCTATCTTGGATGGTTTAATTTTTCCTTTTTTGTCTATTTTCTTGATTCACTTTTATTTGTCAAATTTTTGATTTGATGAATTCACTAAAAAATAATTATTAATACGATTATTTTACCATACTATCCTATTAATTAATATTTAGAGTATTATATTTTAAAAAGTTTTAAGAATAAATAGTTAATGCTAAGGATAAACAGAAAAACTTCTTTTATCTTTTTTTGATATATTAAAATTGATAACTAAAAATAAAATTTATTTTAAAAATAAGTGATAAATAAAAATAAATGAATAGAGTATATATATACAGTTGGTTTATCAAAATCTAAAAATCCATATATACAGTTGGTTTATCAAAATCTAAAAATTCTAACTACCAAAAACAAAAATCTAAAAATTTTCCAATGATTGAGCGAGAAAATCTGTCAATAGTATTTCCAAATCAACCTGGACAGAAAGGAGCATATTCCTATGAATTTAATTTCAACAACCCGTTGCTTGTTGCATCTTCCATCTTTCACATCACATTGGGAAGATTCTAAAAATGCAAAATGCAAAATGCAACTGTCAGAAGTCAAACTTACAAAAGACCTTAAATTTATTCAAAACAAAATTTATATACTTTTATTTGGAATTTATACTTTTAGCTTTTAGAGAATACACGAAATTGTTAATTTTCTCCTATATTCAATCTCTTCTAATATTTTTGTTTCAATTAATGATATATTAAGTTCATCTAATTTTCTTGAGACACTATTGATTAGTAAGACTATTAATTTTAGATTTGTAGAAATCCAATTAATTGAGGCAACTATTACAAAAAATTCTTAAGCTAATTTTACTTCCCATGTCCGTTATTAGTTGGTCATTTTTTTACATGCATATTAAGAAAGTATAAATAAAGAGGTAATTTTACTAATTCACCCATTAAAAAACTTCTTGGGACTTTACAAATAAGTGTGAACAAGGATAATATGGAAAAATTTTAATTAATGTTTTTTTGATTTAGTAAAGTGACCAACTAATATGGAAAAACTATTTTTAGTAATATGGCGAACTAATATGTGAGGAAGGGCGTATAATAAGCAATATAGATGTTTTGAAAACAATCAAGTCTTTTATTTGATAAAGTATATAAATTAGAATATGATCTTTTATTTAGTTTGTGTAATGTTTCTTAGTATTGCAATAACAACAACATACCTAGTATAACCCTACAAAGTGGGATCGAAAGAGGATAGCATGTAGGTAGACCTTATCTACCTCAGAGATAGGAAGACTATTTTTTATCGAGCCTTGACTCAAGAAAAAATAGACACTCTTTTAACTAGTTTTTGTCCATACCTATGCCTTATTTTGAGGATAATATAACCTATTACCTATTATTTATGCTTGATTTCATGATTTATCATTTATAGGAGGTGTTTTGTGCAATTTAGGCGAAAGGAATAAAAAAGAAACTAAACGGGAGCATAAATAACCAAACTTAGCCAAGAAACGTTCAAGGCAAAGTCGGAGGGTTGCGGAGCGACTTCCAGAGCGAATAGGGGTAAAAAATACACAACCTCAAAAGTTTACGTCCTATAGAGAAGACTCCTCAGGAAAGTGAGTTAATCGAGCTTTCAATGGAGTTGTTCATGACGGAAAATTTTTTTGCCCCTTTTCCCAGTTAGACTTGAATGAGTTTCTTTTTTTAAAAAAAAAAAATTGTTGACTTTTTAACATCTTATTAGATTAATAAAAAATAAACAAAATCATCCGGTCAAAGCCCAAATAATACAATTCCTTAAAAATGTTATGGACCCGATCCACTTTCCAAAATGCCCTGACTATATAACTGTCTAAATTTTTTCTTTTTGCCCTTCTTAGAAGAATTTTCCTCTTCCTCAACATCATTCTCCATTGCTGCCACTTGAATCCCCAGCTAAGGTGCCTTCTTTTATGAGTGACAAATCTTGTTCCCATCATCTTTTTGCATCTCTTTTTCGCAGAAATATTATCCAAACACCAGGGTAACCTTTGAAATTGTTGTTCTCTTCTTCTCTTTACTCTTCTTATAGATCTATCTTTCTCAGGTGGTATGGCTGTCACTGTCGTGATGTCAACGAAGGAAACATTTGGAGTTTACATTTTTTCCTTTGGTTCCCTTGTCTTCATTTCTTGCTTTGTTTGTAACCTTGTTAGAATTTTAATCCCCTTTAATTTCCTTTTATATTTGCATTGGAGCATGTGTATCCGTTGCTAATTTGAAATTGAGACTAACCTCCTGGGCTGATAGACAAATTTGACACATTTTCTTTCAGTTTTTAGTGATTTATTTTGTAAGCTAACATAGATTATTATTTCTGATTTATCAGCTTTAATGTTCCTTATCAAAGGATTATGAACTTTGTAAATGCCCTTGCTGCTCTAAATCTGTATCTTGCCTGTCTAGTATTAGCCAAAGGTTTTGTACATACGTCTTTATCTTGGTAGTTTTAATTCTCAAGCTAGGAATTTGCTTTATGTTCATGCCCATTATTTTTTTTGCCTCTGATTGTAGTTGTTTATATGCCTGGATTGCTGTTACTTCTTTTGACTAAAATGCTAAATTAGCTAAATAATCTGTTAATTTGTTTCCTTCTCTGTAAATGTGGCTGATTGTAGCATTTAGATTGTACATAGTCTGTCTGACTTTCTCTACTTGCTCAGTTAGCTCCCATAGGATATTCCATACCTTTCTGATAACATTAACCAGCAACAAAGAGTCTGACTTAATTTCCACCTCCCTAAAGTTTCTTGATGCACAGAACCTTACTGCTTCCAATATTGCTACCATTTCTGTTTCCATGTTGGTTTCTACTCTTAACTTCTCTGCTTATGCATCTTCTAAATCTTCATTGTCCCGTCTCACAACAAAATCATATGAAGTTTGTCCTAGGTTACCCTTGGCAGCCCCATCTGTATTGCATTTCATTCTACTCGACTTTGGTAACCACCATTTCACTGCACAACTATATAATCTTGGCTTATATCTCTCTAGCTTGATCACCAAATCACCCCAACTATTCCCTATATCTTTTATCCAAGGAAATTGAAACCTTACCAAATGTTTTAATAATGTCAACACTTGATGGTTTATGTTTTCTATACTTTGTTCCTCCCCATGCTTTCTCTTTTTCCCTCTCTTCCATAAATCCACATGATAATAACTGGAACTGCTTTTAAGACCTGCTATAGTTTTACTGGGACATTGATGATAGGCGAATTTACACGCCTAAAGTACTATATTTTACACATATTTTAGCTAAGTTTTGAGGACAAATCATATAATTCATGCACTTTTAGTCCTTTTTCCTGTAAGTGAGCTAACGAACATGATTAGCATGTTTTCAGGTATAAATGATGCAGAATTCAGCATTTTATGGATAACTTGACGCCAAATAAAGCTTCACGAAAGGAGGAAAGCAAAGCTTGGACGCCAAGGACCAAAAGTGGCACATGGAAAATCTGTCCCAGGCAAAAACAGCAATTCTAAAGACTTTGAGGACTAGCAGTAACTTATTAGGATTAGGATAATGATACATTAACCTAGTAGGATTGGGTTAAGTAATGCATTATCTTAGTAGGAATAGGATAGGAGTATTATAAATACCCTATTTTGCAAGAGATTTTTATTATTCTCATTCTACTTCTTATTCTACAACTTCTATCATTCACTACTACTTCTAATTCTTCTAATTAATTCTACTTTTTATTCTTCTTCTATTCATCTATTCAATTCTTAATTTCCACAACAAGAGAAACGTTACTTTGCAAAGAAGTCACGCCTAACGCCCACCACACTTTACTACACGAGATCTTTATTGTGGTATAATAATAATGTCGATTGTGATTTCCTTCGCACTCATGGGTAACTAAACTTCTCTGTTGGGGTTATGGAAGCCATATGAGATACTATCTATTGCTATGAGTTTGTGAATTCGTGACACATATGTTGCTTATATCATTATTCTCTTCATCTTAATCTAAACTCTTTGTGGTTGTAAACGCATAGAATACGCCAGTATAGCATTAACTTGTTCGAAAGAAAAGTTATATGTCTGGAAAAGAGATAATGTCAAGGTAATAGGGTCCCATCCCCTATTAAAAAGTTAGTGTCGTAACTGGATTAACCTCTTGGAGAATTTGTACCGTTAGATACGCTTTAAGCTCGAAAGAGTTAAAGTGAAATAGTCCTTGTTTAGGTTGAAAGACGCTTGGATTTACCATCGAATACAATTCTCTATTAGCACATGCATGTCTGAATTCCGCACAACTCATAGCCAATAGAGACGTATAACTCATAAGGTGGACATAACCCCAACTCTCAATTCTCATTGTTTTACATCTTACTAAACATTCTTTCTTTTTACTTTGCTATTTTCTGTTTTACTCTACTATTTTGTTCACATTATTTGCACATTAAAATCCCCCCTTTCACGAGACTTGCACCACAATTCTAGTAATCTTTTCTTACTTATTGACCGGCTATTCCCTGTGGGATCGATACCCAACCCAGTTGGGTTATATATTTGACAACGACCGCTTTACACTCTTACGAGAGCTGTAGATTGAGCGTTATCAAAAATTGGCGCCGTTGCCAGGGAATACGAGTGTCAATTAAGTTCGTGATAATTACTAGACCCTTTGGTCAAAGATTCTCGTACTTTTACTTTTAGTTTTTGTTTTTGTTTACTGCAGGTGTTTATTCAATGCATGCCCCATACTCAAAGTTCTGGTCAACCGTTATTACCTATCAATCCTGAACCACAACGTATTGGCAGAATGGAGGCACAACACGAAATTGAAAGGATGGCTGCTCAACAGGAACAGGCGAGACTAGCTGCTCTAGCCGCCGCTCAAGTACATCAACAAAATATGGATAACCCTGGTCGAGCAACAAATCCTGACGATGAGGATCGAGGTGATGACGATTTACTAAACTCTAGGCATGCTGCTGAGATCGCAACACCTGCCAACAGAAGAGATTGTCAAGCTAGGTTTAGGCCTGAACGCCGAGCTATGCAACCAGCTTTCGACGATGATGATGATGATCTTGATGGAGCCAGAGCCACAGGAGCCATTATTCCTCCACCATTGGCACCCGGAGCCAAGTTCAGCATCACTAGCACCATGATTCAGTTATTGCAACTCAAGGGATTATTTGGTGGACTAGCAGGCGATGATCCGAATATGCATCTCATCAACTTTATTTCTACATGCAAGTCGTTTGACAATCCTGGTGTTGGTCAGAATGCAATTCGATTACGCTTATTTCCACTGTCTCTGTCTGGAGAGGCAACTCTATGGTTGAATGGGCTGACTCCTGACTCTATTACAAATTGGAGGCAATTGAGAGACGCTTTCCTAAAAAGATTCTTCCCGCCATCCAAAAGAGCACAATTGAGAGATGAAATCAGCAACTTTCGTCAACTTCCAACTGAGGCACATCATGAAACATGGGAGAGGTTCAAGACGAAGCTAATGCGTTGCCCAAACCATCATATGACTAATGTTCACCTAATGGAGACACTATATAGAGCCTTGAATTCAATAACTAAACCAGTGGTGGATAATACGGCTGGAGGATCTTTTATGGACCTCACCTTTGGTCAAGCAAGCAATATGCTAGATCGTATGACGAAGCAAAGTAGAGAGCTTGGCATACCAGGGATTCTGAAGTAGCAAGCCCCACTTTATCTATTAGCATGACTGCAGACCAAAGGAGAAGAGAAGAAGAACGTGATCAAGATATGGCGCACATGAAAACACAAGTGGATCTTCTTACAAAGCATTTATTATCAGGGAAGACCAAAAAAGTCAAAGCTATTGCGTCAAAAGGAAGAGATGAATCTGATTCGGAAGAAGAGGCCAACTACTTTAACAATCAGGGGATTTCCGAGGTAATACCCAAGGAAACCAAGGTCGGAACTATTATGATAAATCTGGAAACAAGGACCAAGGTAGTTGGAAGAACAAGAATGAAAAGAGTGGTTTATACGTTCCCCCGGGAATACGTGACACCACCACATCTAGTTCTGGAAGTATGAAAGACATGATGGCTAAACTATTGAAAAGAGTGGAAGCAACTAGCGCAGGAGTAACGAAGGTCATAAATGATTTGTCTTCAATGAAGAAATTAGTTGATTCACATTCCACTTCAATCAAGAAAATAGAGCAGCAATTGAGCCAACTTTCAGCAGCACTCAATCAAAGAAAGGCTGGCACTTTACCTAGCGACACTGTGCAAAACCCAAGGAATGATGGGTCATGCATGGTCATCACTACCCGAAGTGGTAAGGTGCTGGAAACTTCATCAAAAAGAAAGCAAGTGGTTGACGAAGTAGCGGACGTTGATGACAAGGAAAAAGGAAAAAATTCCACAGAAGCTACCCACGACGTCCATGATGCCACACCGAGTATGTTGCAGCCTGAAAAGGCTGAAAAACGGAAACAAGAGGAGAAAAAAGCCATGGAGAAAACAATTCCATACCCACCACCACCTTTTCCTTAAAGATTGAAAAAGGTGGCAGATGATACGAAGTTCAGCAAATTCACGACTATGTTAAAGCAGCTGACCATTAATGTTCCACTGGTGGAGGAACTCGAACAAATGCCTGGGTATGCTAAATTTATGAAGGATCTTTTGACAAAGAAGCGGGCAGCAAGCTATGAGTTGAAAGATAATATTCATCATTGCAGTGCAATCGCTACCCGACCACTAGTTCAGAAGAAGGCTGACCCCGGTGCTTTCACTATTCCTTGCACCGTTGGATCTTTGAATTTTGTCAAGGCATTATGCGATTTAGGAGCCAGCATCAATTTGATGCCATTATCTATTTACAAAAAGTTGGGGTTGGGTGATCCTACTCCAACCAATATGAGGCTCGTAATGGCGGATAGGTCGGTAAAATGACCTGTTGGTATTCTATGTGATGTATTGGTAAAGGTTTCTTCATTCATCTTTCCGGCAGACTTCGTTATTTTGGATTGCGAGGCAGACTCAGAAGTTCCCATAATCTTGGGGTGCCCTTTCCTTGCTACAGGAAGTGTGCTCATTGATTTGAGAGCTAATGAGCATTCATTCCGAATAAATGACGAAGTAGTTCGCTTTGATATGTGCAAATCAATGAAGCAACCCAAAGAGCTGAACGTATTCTCGGTGGCTGATGTTTACTTTGATGATGAGAAAGAATTACTTGAAGAAGAACAAATTATTGATGACCCATTGGCGATTGTGCTCATGAATGGAGAGAGTAAGGATGCTGAAAATTTCGAAGAAGCTATTTGTGCTCTATCAGGATTAGGGACATATCGCCATGCTCCCAAGAAGCTGGACCTTGATCTCAAAAATCGACCCACACCACCAGCGAAGCCATCTATTGAAGAGCCACCCATGTTAGAATTGAAAGAGCTGCCTAGTCATTTAAAGTATGCATTCTTAGGAAACGGAAACACACTTCCAGTCATTGTGGCAGCAGATTTGGGTGAGAAAAAAGTTGCAACTCTCATTACTATTCTACGAAAGTATATAAGAGCCATTGGTTGGACCATCGCGGATATTATTGGTATTCCACCTGGGATTTGTACACACAAGATTCAGCTTGAAGCAAATTGCACACCCACCATTGAGTATCAAAGACATCTCAATCCACCTATGCAAGAAGTGGTGAAGAAAGAAATTATCAAGTGGTTAGACGCAGGAGTTGTGTATCCAATCTCCGACAGTACATGGGTAAGCCTGGTACAATGTGTTCCCAAGAATGGAGGCATGACGGTGGTCGCGAATGAAAAGAATGATCTTATTCTACTCAGACTCGTCATCGGATGGAGAGTATGCATGGACTACCGAAAGCTGAATTCTTGGACGCTCAAAGATCACTTTCCAATGCTATTTATGGACCAAATGCTAGATCGATTAGCGGGGAAAGGATGGTTTTGTTTCTTCGACGGTTATTTAGGCTATAATCAGATTTGTATTGCCCCCGAAGACCAAGAGAAGACAACGTTTACATGTCCTTATGGCACGTTTGCCTTCAAACGTATGCCATTCGGGCTATGTAACACACCAGCCACCTTTCAACGTTGTATGATGTCCATTTTTTCTGACATGGTTGAAGACACTTTGGAGGTATTTATGGACAATTTTTCAGTTGTCGGTGATTCGTTTGAAGTGTGCTTGGCAAACCTAAGTATGGCGTTGCAAAGATGTGTAGAATCCAACCTAGTGCTGAATTGGGAAAAGTGCTACTTCATGGTAAAAGAAGGAATCGTTCTTGGGCATAAAATTTTTGAAAGAGGAATTGGGGTTGATCGAGCGAAAATTCAAGTTATTGAAAAACTACTGCCTCCAATTTCTGTGAAGGGAGTTCGTAGTTTTCTCGGTCATGCAGGTTTCTATCGGCGGTTCATCAAATACTTCTCAAAAATTGCTAGTCCATTGTGCAAACTCTTGGAGAAAGATGCAAAGTTTGACTTCAATAAAGATTGTTTGAAGGCATTCGAATGCCTCATAGGAAAACTAATTGAAGCTCCTATCATGGTAGCACCAGATTGGTCTCTACCGTTCGAAGTCATGTGTGTTGCTAGTGGAGTAGCTGTTGGTGCTGTACTTGGCCAGAGGAAGGAGAAATTATTTCATCCTATCTACTATGCTAGCAAGGTCCTAAACAAATCCCAAAAGAACTATACTGTCACAGAACAAGAGCTCCTAGCAGTTGTATATGCGTTTGAGTAGTTCCGTGCTTATTTGTTGGGGACCAAAGTGATCGTTCATACAGACCATGCAACTCTAAGATATCTAATGACAAAGAAGGATACAGAACCATGACTAATTCGATGGGTCTTACTGCTGCAAGAATTTGATTTCGAGGTAAAAGATAGAAGAGGTTGCGAGAACCAAGTGGCTGATCATTTATCTAGACTCAAAAATGAGCATATGGTGCAGCCTGAAATCGCGATTGATGATGCATTCCCTGACGAGGAGATCTTAGCAACGATTATGGAAAAGTTACCATGGTATGCCGACTTTGCGAATTTTGTGGTGAGTAATGTGATACCTGCAAACTTATCTTACCATCAAAAGCGGAAGTTTATGCATGATGTAAAACAATACTTTTGGGATGAGCCATATTTGTTTCGACGATGCGCGGATGGTGTTATCCGACGATGTATATCCCATGTAGAGGTGCCTAATATATTAGAAGCATGCCACACTTCCCAAGTTGAGGGACATCACGCAGGTAATCGAACAGCGGGAAGGTATTACAAAGTGGATATTATTGGCCTTCGATACTTAGAGATGCCTACGACTTTGTGAAAAGATGTGACCAATGCCAGCGACAAGGTGCAATTTTGAAACACCATGATATGCCTATGTCAAAAATCCTTGAAGTAGAGCTCTTTGACGTATGGGGTATTGATTTCATGGGTCCATTCGTAAATTCGTTTGGAATGAAGTACATCCTACTTGCTGTAGATTATGTCTCGAAATGGGTTGAAGCAGTAGCGTTGGCCGACAATGAGGGAAAGCGTGTTGGTGCATTCTTGAAGAGAAATATGTTCTCTCGCTTTGGAGTACCACATACTATCATAAGCGATGGAGGGTCTCACTTTTGCAACAAGCTATTCAAATCCGTGTTGGCAAAAAGAGGTTTCCAACAGAGAGATCAAGCAAATCCTTGCTAAAACGGTAAATGCTAATAGAAAAGATTGGTCTCGGAAGCTGGATGATGCACTATGGGCATATAGGACTGCATTCAAAATGCCAATTGGCATGTCCCCGTATCAACTAGTTTATGGGAAGGCCTGTCACTTGCCCATTGAGCTTGAGCATAAGGCATTGTGGGCTTTGAAGCAACTTAATTTAAATTGGGATGATGCAATGAATCTGAGATTGGAGCAACTGAATGAGATGGATGAATTTCGTCTACATGCTTATGAGAGATCGGACCTCTACAAGGAGCGGATAAAAAAGTATCATGATCAGCGGATTGTTCGACGAAACTTTCAAAATGATGATATGGTACTTCTCTTCAATTCCAGATTGAAGCTATTCCCAGGTAAGTTGAAGTCCAAGTGGTCTGGTCCATACAAAGTTAACCAAGTCTACTCGTCTGGAGTAGTTAAGTTTGAAGACAATAATGGTGTTGTCTTCAAGGTGAATGGACAACGATTAAAACCCTATATCGGTCCTCTTGATTTGATAAACTATATGGCCATCACTTATCTCGACGAAGTCTAAGTACTCGAGGTAACTATGTCGTGCCGCGACAATAAATCAAGCGCTAGATGGGAGGCAACCCATCGTTTATCGTTTTTCATTTTTTTTCTTGTTCTAGTACGTGTTTTGCTTTTGATAAATAAAAATCCAAAAATAAGAGTCATGCCACGACCAAAACTAAGGCGCTTGATGGGAGGCAACCCATCGTTCTAATCGTTTTCATTGTTTTTGAGCAAATGTAGGTGCAAGAGGTATAAAACGAGGAGATCTGTTTCAAACTTTGATTTGGACGAATTGCATGTTAAAGTGGTAAGTTAGGAATGAAGAAGAAAAATGCTATGGATTGGGCATTGCTTATGAAAATATAGGCAACGAACAAGGCTAGGCCTATGCAAAACTAGGCCACGAACAAGGCAAGGCCTATACTATGGCCTAAGGTCTCGGAATCTAGTGTCCCATAGCATAGGCGCCGCCTATGATAATGCCTTTTGTCTCTGAATCTCATTTGCTAAGTGAAAGGCGCCACCTATGCCAAACAATGCTTTGCAAAAGGCGCCGCCTATGCCAAGCATAGGCAAAGCAAAAGGCGCCGCCTATGGTCACTTCTTATCCCCAAATCCAATTTTAAATGGGTCAAAACCCGACCCAACCTTCTCCTATAAATATGAGACTTAGTATTGAACCAAAAACACATTGGAAACCTAGCTTAAGCGCCGCCTATAGTCCCCAAATCCTCTCCAAAATTTTTCTTTTGCTCTTTTTCCTCACAAGAACATCATCCAAAGTCATCAATCAAGTAAGTGCTTCTTTGTTCTTCATTTATATTCCGTAAGTACTACACTACTACGCCTATTATGAATTGTTGAATCTTGAAAGTAGTATTGATGATTTGAATGTGATTGAATTGTTGTGATACAACTAAGTGAGTGAATGAATACGTAAGGATGATCTTAACTTGTTTCCAACTTGAATTTGATTTTGATGCACTGTCATACTTTTGAGGAATTGACATGGGCACAAAAATTGCATAATCTTGTTACTTGCATACTTACATGTTGGCACGACTTATTCATTGGAATAAGAATTATAGTTGCCTGCCGACATAGGAGGTTGTGAGATGTTATACCTTGATTCAATCCCTATGTAGTAGTCATGATATATCAAACATGAAAGTATTGCCAAGATTACAAGAAGTATGACTGCACTGATTGTATTGTTGGAATATAGCACCTAAAACGTATGTCGATGAAGTCTGAGTAATCGACAAATTTCACTTCACTAGTTTGTGCCAATAAACTAAGTGTGGGGTGGTGCCACTACTGCCTGTTTATTGATTGCATCCAACGAGATGACGCTAACATGAACATTGTTTTAGTCTCAGGTACAATGGCACCCAAAGAAAGACAAGGCAAAGATAAGGCAACCACTTCACAAAAAGGCAAGAAAAGAGGCCGAAAAGAGCACGGAGAATCATCCTCGATGCAATTACCACGCCGCATGTTCAGAATAAAATGGGTACTTGAGGAGGAAGAAAAGGAATGGTATAGGAACAATAAGGAAAGAAAATATGTTCATGTGGACTTGATAAACAAGGAAAGCCTAGCAAAGAAAGAGCCGCGCATGTTGGCCAAGATCATGGCGTTACATCTTGATTTCATCTTCCGAGACATGGGAGAATGCAATCTCGATTTAACAAGAGAATTCTATGCCAACTGGTCACCGAAAACCACAATCAAGATTCGGGGCTAAGTTTTACAACTCAATGCGGATTTCTTTAACTCCTTTCTTGGCTTGCCTGCTGTTGATCCATCACCATTCAAAGAGCTGTACAGTAGACCTCCATACAGAGCCATCCAACACACACTTTGTGGCACAAGATCCATGGCACGATGGAGCAAACATAAAGACACCGGTCGACACAACACCTTCCCATATGCTCCTTTGAATAGAGAAGCAAGGATATGGTTACGCATAGTCAACTCTAGCCTAATTCCAGGGACTCAGTACACCAAGATAACACGAGATAGAGTGTGCTTGGTATACGCATTGATGACGAATGTCCCTATCAACCTTGGGGCAATTATTCGATCCACAATGCGGAAAGCTAGGCTACACAAGAGGTCTCACTTCAGCTTTGGCAACCTGTTGACTCCAATACTAAGGAAGGAAGACATCGAAGAGGAACCGACTGATCATAAACTCCCACACAACCCAAAGAAGGTTGATCTCACCAAGGTTAAAGATGCTGAAACCACGCATGGAGTAAACCTTACCACTTCAAAAAGGCATAATCGAGATGAGAGTTTCTTTCGCCATCTTTATGGCATGACTCGGTTTACAATGATGAGCGGAGGTGGTGTTCCAACTGCTGCAGAGCTCTAACAGGTGGATTATGACTACCCAATGAATGAGCACGCAAAGGCTATGTGTGGAGTAGGTACCTATTTTGAGGAACCTCTTGATGACGATGTGCCGATCGATGATGATCGACGAAATCCAGATTCCGACGTGGAGGAGAATTTTGATGACGACAACTCCAATGATGATTCCGACGAAGGGGGTATGACCCCCGACATAGAAGAGGAGTCCGACTAACCAGGTTCTTCTTATTTTCCACTGAGGACAGTGTGTCCCGTTTAAGTGTGGGGTGCTGGTATTTGTATGCTTTACTTCTTTATCTGCATTTGCATCTATTTATGTTTGTTTGTTTTTGTTTTTAGTAGTTAAATTTTTTTTTTTTTAGATAAATTTTTTCTAACTTCGCATGAAATTATTCTAATAGGCAGCATGAGATTATGACAAGAGTTTGTGCTAAAATCATGACTATTGAGACGTTTAGGCTCTAATTGTGACTCACTATGTGATATTGTGTGGTTTAATTCCTTCATCTGTTGGGTCAAGAGTCTATACTACTCCTAGTAAAGTTAACCATGTGCCTTGTGTGTGTGAGGATATAGTATATTCTGTGTTTGTGGCTGATGCTAGAACTTGCCTGGCATGTATGTAAAGCGAAAATAAGGAGTGCAAGTTTAGGAGATGATTTAGGCATTTCTTTAGCAACATAGACTTGTTTACCTTCTTTTTACCTACCCATGGACATCATCCTAGTTAACCCTTTTGAGCCTTTAGCCTATTTTCTTTGACAACCTCATATGTAAGCCTAATCCATTTTTTTAAGACCATAATTTGATCCAAATTCCTAAGTGCTTTAAAGTGTAAAGTCATGTGACAAAATAAGAGGAAATTGGGTGAGTATGATGCTTTAAAATGTAATGGTGCTTGAATTTGTTATAAAAAAAATTGCTATCATAAGAGGTGTTATGAGAAAAAAAGAAATAGAAAAAGGAAAAGAAAACTAAAAAGTTAGTTATGTTTAGAATTGAAAAACAAAAGAGGAGAGAAAGGGTGGTAGAATAAAAGAAAGTAGAAAGGTTGTTTGAAAGAAAGCATAAATGACATATTGTGACGTATTAAAGCACTTAGGGAACTTAGTCACTATTTCTGGCCAAACTAGTCCTACCCGTCCCTTAGCCTACATTACAACCCGTAAAAGACCTATTTGATCCTAAGCTTAACATTCTGATATTTAGTGGAGCATTACACTAAGGGTAAGCCTATGGTCATCAGTTGCAACATATGAATTCTTTGTGAGAGTGAGAGCAAGGATAATCCTATACCCATGTTCGAAACATATACAATACTTGTGAGTGATTATGGGTAACATATGGTGAGACACACGTGGTTGATGAGTTTTGGGTAGTCGTGTATGATTCTTTGTGCCTTAACTTTTGAATATGAGTTGACCACCATCTCGAGTCTATGTTGGAGGTTGAATTGTTTCTACTAATAATCAGAAAACTACTCTTTGTTGATAATTGTTGTGCTTGTCTTGATGAATATTTCGTGTTGTTGCTGTGAAACCCTAAGTAAATGTTTAGATGGACATGATATTTTGTTCGAGGACGAACAAAGCTTTAAGTATGGGGTGTTGATGATAGGCGAATTTACACGCCTAAAGTACTATATTTTACCCATATTTTAGCTAAGTTTTGAGGACAAATCATATAATTCATGCACTTTTAGTTCTTTTTCCTGTAAGTGAGGTAACGAACATGATTAGCAAGTTTTCAGGTATAAATGATGCAGAATTCAGCATTTTATGGATAACTTGACGCCAAAGAAAGCTTCACGAAAGGAGGAAAGCAAAGCTTGGACGCCAGGACCAAAAATGGCGCATGGAAAATCTGTTCCGGGGAAAAACAACAATTCTAAAGACTTTGGGGACTAGCAGTAACTTTTTAGGATTAGGATAATGATACATTAACCTAGTAGGATTGGGTTAAGTAATGCATTAGCTTAGTAGGAATAGGATAGGAGTATTATAAATACCCTATTTTGCAAGAGATTTTTATTATTCTCATTCTACTTCTTATTCTACAACTTCATCATTCACTACTACTTCTAATTCTTCTAATTAATTCTACTTTTTATTCTTCTTCTATTCATCTATTCAATTCTTAATTTCCGCAACAAGAGAAACGTTACTTTGCAAAGAAGTCACACCGAACGCCCACCACACTTTACTACACGAGATCTTTATTGTGGTATAATAACAATGTCGATTGTGATTTCCTTCGCACTCATGGGTAACTAAACTTCTCTGTTGGGGTTATGGAAGCCATATGAGATACTATCTATTGCTATGAGTTTGTGAATTCGTGACACGTATGGTGCTTATATCATTATTCTCTTCATCTTAATCTAAACTCTTTGTGATTGCAAACGCATAGAATACGCCAGTATAGCATTAACTTGTTCGAAAGAAAAGTTATATGTCTGGAAAAGAGATAATGTCAAGGTAATAGGGTCCCATCCCCTATTAAAAAATTAGTGTTGTAACTGGATTAACCTCTTGGAGAATTTGTACCGTTAGATACGCTTTAAGCTCAAAAGCGTTAAAGTGAAATAGTCCTTGTTTAGGTTGAAAGACGCTTGGATTTACCATCGAATACAATTCTCTATAAGCACATGCATGTCTGAATTCCGCACAACTCATAGCCAATAGAGACGTATAACTCATAAGGTGGACATAACCCCAACTCTCAATTCTCATTGTTTTACATCTTACTAAACATTCTTTCTTTTTACTTTTCTATTTTCTGTTTTACTCTACTATTTTGTTCACATTATTTGCACATTAAAATCCCCCCTTTCACGAGACTTGCACCACAAGCCTAGTAATCTTTGCTTACTTATTGACCGACTATTCCCTGTGGGATCGATACCCAACCCAGTTGGGTTATATATTTGACAACGACCGCTTTACACTCTTACAAGAGCTATAGATTGAGCGTTATCAGACATCATTGAACCATTAGAGGAGAAAAAATTCATGACCATACTATTAACCATGTGATTCAATATTTGATAGATGCCTTAATCTTGCTTAACAAATATATATAAAATAAGATGAGATTCTACAAGAGCCAAATCCTAGGTCTTAATAACTCTGTTTACAACCCCTTAGTGTTTACTCATATCAACTTTAATTAGTATAATTACTAGCAAATAATTACACAATTCTTATGTGAGAAATATAGGAGAAAATATTAGGAAAAACTACAAAAAGTAGCATATTAAGACTTAAATTATGAAAAATAGCAGCACTTTAATGAAATTACACTGTGTAGAAAACATAACATTATTTTAAGTGTGATCCCCCATTTTGCCTTTGAGAAGTTACCGTATATAAAGTTTCTTTTTCACTTCACTTATCTTTCTCTTTCCTTTTTTTACTCTACTTTTCTTTCTCTTTCTTTTATCTGATTTTTAATTTACCTTTTATTGTTTGAAATCTCTCTGATTCCTCTTTCAGGTTTTTTTT
Organism: Capsicum baccatum var. pendulum; assembly: GCA_030864225.1. Taxonomy (NCBI): domain Eukaryota; kingdom Viridiplantae; phylum Streptophyta; class Magnoliopsida; order Solanales; family Solanaceae; genus Capsicum; species Capsicum baccatum. The sequence continues at coordinate 87,257,493 of CM061558.1, read as the reverse complement.
ATTTCTCATATTTTTTCATGATTTGATAAGGATAGTGTTGCACAATGTCAGGTAACTAATAAATTCAGTTATTGCATGTTATCAATTTCTCCTTTTTTTTTGTATTTTGTACTGTAAATCATTAGCAACTTCGAGTTTGAGATTTTTATACTCTAAAGGCAGAACACACACCAAAATCACGAACAAATAGGGGTGTACCACCTATTAATTTATTGTTTGATAATGCACCATCATTTAGTCTTGGATTAACTCAAGACGACGTATGTAAAGTTGTTTCTACTCCTACACAGTCAAAGAAATCAGTGAGTACGGAAGAGCTTAGGTCTAATTTTTGTAACGATCCAGTGAAAATGACTGATATTTTTTTTAAAAAAAAAGGTTGAAAAATATCTTTCTCCAAAAGCCACAAAATTACAAAAATATGAGAAGTAAAGAAAAGCAAAAGAAATTACAAAGTCAAGCAATGTTGTAAATGACAACGTAGAAAACTCATCTGGTAATGAATCAGAAGAAGATGAGGAGGAAGAGGTATGTTTTGTTGTATATGTATTTTAATTTACTGATATGTAGTTAGGGATTTCAGTAAAGCTAATATCATTTTGGGGTAATATGTATTTTGGTGACGCTGATATGTATTTACTGATATATAATTTTGGTCAAGCTGGTAGCTTAAATAAACATTTTGGGGTAATATGTATTTGTGCATTTGTATGTTAAATACATATGCTAAGTTGCATGTATGAAAAATACATTTATATATGATCTATTTATGAAGAGGTATTTTCCTATATGTATTTTTTTTTATAATTGTTATGTATTTTCATTATATTGAATACATTTGGATATTCTTTTTGTTTAAATATGTAGTTGGGATTATGGACGTATTTTTATTTGTTGAAATACATATACATTTTCAAATATTTTTTCAATACAGTATATATAGGTTTGCCATATATACAAATTGACTGACTAAATATACATTTAAGTTACGTGGAAGTATTTTGTATTTTTTTATAAATATATATGTACTTTCATTTGTATTTTTGTTCTGTTCAATATACATTTAAGGTATACGGAAGCATTTGTATTTTTATACATACATATTCAATTTCATATGTATTTTTCTGTAATGATGGCTTTGTAACACCCATATTCAAACACAACCAAAATATATAAAATCAAACTTTACAAAATTCAAATATACTCTTAAATTTCAAGAGTCAAAACTCAAAAAAATTGAGTTTGAGTTGTTTGAAAAATTGATTTTGATCACTATATTATTCGATCAGTTTAATTTACTGTTGCATTACTTTTTTTTTTTCAAAATTCGTTTATAAAATATTCAAAAACAATTTAACGAAAGAAATTATTAAATTGTACAACGTAATGAATAATTAATTTTGATCACTCTAACGAAAAATCGTTAATGGCTTAAAATATTTAAAAATAATTTAACGAAAATCATTTTTGATCACTATATTTGAACGAAACACCAGTAATGGATCAAAAAAATTTGAACAAAATAATAGTAATGGTTCTTGATTGGTTTCAAACAACTAATATAATTCATATAATATGTGAAATATATTTTTTTTTTGTGATTTGACTATTTTACCCCCTCCTGTAGTTGCATTATGGTATTTTTGGGGGGTGAGACTGATTGCATGGTTTTCAATGTATCTTGATACGATTTATATGCGATATTGTGATTTTTGATGGCTTCGAGAGCCTTATTTTAGACTTATGTGCATATTTTTTGATTCGTACGACGGATGGCTAAACGAACTGCGGCAGTAACTCTGAAATATTAATTTTAGGCTATTTATATATTTAGTTCGGGTCCTGGTGTACGTGAGCTCATTTCGACCTATTGGTCAAAAAATTAAAAAAAATTAAAAATGAGTGTGGGACCAATATTTAATTGAAATGACCTCGAATAGAAAATTCGACTTCATCAGTAGATCTAGAACATAGATGTTAGGGTGGTAGCATATTTGGTGTAATTTTACTACTTTTAAATCTCACTTACGACCGTCAATTTGGAAAATTATGATTTCTAATTTCTAGGGTCAACTTTGTGAAGACAACTTTTTTTCAAAAATCTAATATCTTCATTGAGTCTAGAGCATCGAATTTAGTGTGGTTACATAGTTTTTTTGCATGTATCGAACTCCCAATGAATTTTGGGTACCCCGTCAAAGTCTGGGGCGGACTTGAAGAGAAAAATCTGGTGCAAAAAACAGAAAAATCTGCAATATAAATAGCCCCTTTTGGGCCCTTTTTGGCCTTTTTTGCTCATTTTTCATCCTGCCTCTTGAGCGTTAAACCTTAAAATAGTGTGGGAGCTTAAAAGTGAAGCTTGTGGCATCTTTGAAAACTAGATTAACATCTATTTCTTTATTTTATTACGAATTTAAGGTAATAATTCACCTTTTTCCTAGTAATTTCTTAATTAATTTCTCAAAATCTCAAAATCTCAGGGCTTACTTTTAAACTCCAATTTCACTCTTTTTCACTTGAATAATATTTTTATCTTATAATTCCTAGCTTTTCATCAATTTAATCTTCAAAACAACTCAGATTCTTAATTTTAACTCGGATTTCAAATATTTTACCTGGTAAAGCTTAAAAATAATTTTTCTTTGATTTGAAACTCGTTTTTACACGATTTGACTTGAGTTTTTAGCTGTGGGTTCTTAAAAATATGAGGAATATATTTTTAAAGTAAAGCTACGATTTTGCCCTTTTTTTTAAAAGTTCATTTCGATGGTTCGTTTTGTCCCCAAATCAAAAGTATTCAATATGGGTATCGTTGGCTTTGTTTTGATGTGTAGATTTCATAATTGATGTTTTTAGTAGATTTCGGACTATTCATGAGGAGTAAGGATTTGATAGTAAAGTCTTGATATCGATATTTGGACTTTTGAGGTAGGTTATGAATTAACTCCTTGAGACTGAGATAGATAGTAAATGATGATACAAAATGCTTCTTAAGGGTGGGAACTAATCATAAAAAATAGTTATCTATGATATGTGATATAATTGTTGGAATTGAGATATGATGTGATATGTGTGACCATATGAGTCCTATATGGTGTTGATAGCCTTGAACATATGTGAATAATTGTATTATGTTGTTGAAATCCCTGATGTGGTTTCATTGGTATATTATGATATGTCCATACTTATTGTTAGTGGTGGCATGCGGAAATTTATGGATGAAACGAAAGTAATGAGCGAATATTGGCTCACGTGGTTGTAGAATTGTAACATTGTGTTTGGTTGTGAAAATACATCATGTGGATTGGTTGTATAAATACATCATATGGATTGGTTGTGAAAATACTAGTTTTGAATGATTGTGCTCGTTGCATCGTCATTCTTCTGTTATCATATGCGTTATTTCATATATTTGTTTTATATATACTTTTTGTCATGTATATGTTCTTAATTTGTGTATTATGTTATGTATGTGCTTTGCGAAAATTGGAAACACTGGAATACTGGATATTGATATCGAATATTAGATTTTATGATCCATCTTCGAAGGATCATGCCGGAGAAGAGTTGTGGATATTGGTGATCCGAAGGCTATGTACCAAACTTAAGACTGTGTGCCAAACTTAAGGTTGTGTGCCAAACTTAAGGTTGTGTGCCACACTCAAGGTTCGAGTGCACCCAATTTGCTTGACTCAAGCGATTATTTGAGCCTTCGAGTAGTTGGTGATTTTCAGGCGTCCAGATGTCCTCTTCTACCATTCTTATAGACTATGTATTTATTATCACTTCTAATATAGGCTTTTCTTTTGTATTTGGACATCTTATGTATTTTATTTAGATTTGAGTTATATTTTGATACGTTCTTGTACTGTTGACACCAAGTTTTGGAGTTATGGCTACATCTGTTAATTTTATTCTTTTACTTTTATCATATTTGTGTGATTCAGCTTCGTTACAGAAGCCTTACTTGGGAGTATTTCTATCTTTTCCCCTTTGTGTAGAAATTGGGTGATAGGCTTACTTGTCATGGTCTGCCACGACAAGTGCCATTATGACCCCTTGTATTTTTGGGTATCGATAATTTAGTATCAGATCTAGGTTTTATTATCTCAACGGTGTAAGAACGGGATGTCTAATAGTGTTTCGTGGATCGATACATAGACGACCGTATCTATCTTCGAGAGGCTATAGGATATCTTTAGGAAACTTTTCTCATTTTATTACTTATCATATGAAGTTCTTCCATACCTTGTATTCTGAGTTGTGTTTTACTGTTTATACATAGATATTGTTGCTTATACGACCTATCAGTTGAGAGATATTGCTAGAGTTTGGAGGAGTTCGCGTATGAGTTGGAGACATCGTGATTCTCCTGAGATAACTTGGGATCAGTTCATTAAGGCTTTCCTAGAGAGATTTGTGCCTTCAGTTTGAGAGATCATATACAGGATGATTTTGATCGTTTGGAGAAGGGATCCATAACAGTTGTTGAGTATGAGACACACTTCTATGCCTAGTCCAAATATTTTTATGATAGCATTTTTATTGAGTTTGAGTAGATTTAGAAGTTTGTGAAGGATTTAGATGTTTCTCTTCAGTTGGATACGTCTCAGGTGGTTGTGCTTAGGGCTTCTTTTCAGAGTATTATGGACCGTGCTTAGATGACATGGGGTATTCTTAGTACATCTTAGAGAGGCTACAAGAAGGCGAGATATTTTGGTGAGTTCAAGAGTTAGATTTCCTGAGGCAGAGATTTTAGAGGTTCTCATGAATACCATGGTAGGGTACTGGAGGTAGCTTTACAGAGTTCAATAAGTGGATCTTCTAGTTCAGTAGTTTAGGGTGGATATTCGGGGCTAATTGTACCTTCTTCTATAGAGACTGGTCATATAGGTTGCTATTTATATGATAAGATTGGTCATGTGGCTAGGGACTGTCCCCACTGGGTAATTCAGGCTATTTCTAATTTAGCTATAAGGGATATAGGTGCTATTAGAGGTGCGAGGGACAGAGGTAGTGAGCTCATAGGGGTGGTCGTTGTGCCACTTAGGTGGTGGAGGTGGTGGGGCTATTTATCCAGTTAGTGGCTATGGTTTGTGTTATGCTATACCCGTCAGGCCAGAGGCAGAGGCGTCTAATGTTGTGATCACATATATTGTCCCTGTTTATTTTAGACCTGCATCTGTGTTATTTGATCTCGGATTGACTTTTTCCTATGTGTTTGTGTATTTTGCTTTGGGTTTTGATTCGGTTAGTGAGCCTCTTGCCATTCCTATTCGTATATCTACCCTAACAGGTGATTCTTTAGTGGTGGATCGGGTGTACTGATCTTGTGTTATGACTTTTGTCGGGCGTGAAACTTTGGTAGATTTGCTTTTCTTAGATATGGTTGACCTCGATGTTATTTTGGGTATGGATTGGTTAGCTCCTTATCATGCCGTCTTAGATTATTATGCGAAGACCGTAACTTTAGCTTCAACGGTGTGCGAAGGATAGCTTGGAAGGGTACGCTTCATTCTGGTCCTAAGAGATTATATCTTATGTCCAGATTCATAAATTTGTTGAGAGGGGATATTCAGCTTACTTGGCTCATATTCATGACACTAGTGTTGTTTCTCCCCCTTTCTTGGATTATGTCTGTGAGTTTATGGATGTGTTCCCTATGGATTTGCCTAGTATGCTTCTGGATCATGATATTGACTTGGCTATTAGTGTTGAACCAGACACCAAGCCCATCTCTATTCCTCCTTATAGTATGGCCCCAACAGAGTTAAAAAGAAGTGAAGGATCAGTTGTAGGAGTTGTTGGATAACGAATTTATTAGACCTAGTATTTTACCTTGGGGTGCGCCTTTCTTATCTATGAAAAAATAGGTTTATGTGGATATGTACTGATTATCGTCAGTTAAATAAGGTGATGGTTAATAATAAGTTTCCTCTTCCTTGTATTAATAATTTATTTGATCAATTTAAGGGTGCTACAGTGTTTTTAAAGATCAATTTGCGGTTCGATTATCACCAGTTGAGTATTAGATCTTTAAATGTTTTAAAGACGGTTTTTCAGACTCGATATGGTCATTATGAGCTCCTGGTCATGTTCTTTGGGTTGACTAATGCCCCTACTGCGTTCATGGAATTGATGAACCGAGTGTTCCAATTATATCTTGACTTCTTTGTTATGGTATTTGTAGATGATATCTTGGTTTATTTCAAGAGTGAGGTTGAGCATGAGGAGCATTTGCAGATTGTGCTTCAGAAATTGAGTAATAAGAAGTTGTATGCTAAGTTCTCCAAGTGTGAGTTTTGGTTGGAGTCTATTTCTTTCTTGGGTCATATGGTGACTAAGGAGGGTATTATGGTTGATCCAACCAAGGTTGCAGTGGTTCGTTATTGGGATAGACCTACTTCGCCATCGAGATTTGGAGTTTTATTGTCTTGACTGGTTATTATCGGTATATTGTTGAGGGTTTCTTTTCTATTGTAGCTCCTTTGACTATGTTGACTCAGAAGAAGATTTTCTTTCAGTGGTCTTATGCTTAATGCGAGTTTTGAAAAGCTCAAGGATTTGTTGACTTCAACTCCGATCTTGACGTTGCCCAGGGAGGGTATGAGTTTTATCATCTTTTGTGATGCTTTAGGTGTTGGGTTAGGTATTATGTTAATGCAGGAGGGTGAGGTGATTATGTATATTTTTTCATCAGTTGAATACCCATGATATGAAGTATCCTACCCATGATTTTGAGTCGTGCATGGTTGTATTTGCTTTGAAGTTGTGGAGGCACTACTTATATGGTGTCCGTTTTTAGATCTTCTTAGATCATCGTAGACTTCAATATTTTTTCACCTAGCGAGATCTAATACGAGGTAGCATCACTAGCTTGAGTTGCTTAAGTATTATGACTTGACCATTCTCTAATTCGGGCAAGGCTAATATGGTTGTGGATGCCTTAAGCCGAAAAAAAGTAGCATGGATAGCTTGGCACATCTTTTGAGACAAGAGAGGCCTTTAGCCTTAGAGGTTCAGTCCTTAGATAACCAGATTATAATGCCCCGAATTTGGTACCTAAAACATTACTCGGTGCTCATAACCTCGAAGGACCATAAGCTAACCCATAACCGATATCTGTACCTATATACTGCATACATACTGTATAATGAGGTAACATGAACTGAAAGGTCATAAGGTTCTAAACTATAACATAAGATCTGATAAATCATAACATATGGATGGGGTGTGAAATACCCAAAACAAAACTTGAAATAAGCTATCTGAACATACTGTAGTTCGAAAAGCCTCTAAATATGATTATCTAAATAAGGAGTTGATGGGACATGTCCCCAACTAAGTCCAACAAATAAATTAATTAATGAGATAATAAAATAATGATCATGTCCTCAAAAGATGAGGACTCACTTCTAACTCTGACCGCTGAGACTGGAATCTACCGTTGCTTTGGAACTCATATCTTTGAACATATGGTATAAGACACCATAGCGCAAATGCATCGGTACTTGGAATATACTGGTATGCATGTGAGGTAAGCTGAATCCATGGGTTTCATATGCATGAACAAATGTAATAACAGACTGACTATATTGAGCGTGAGAGTACACACATGAGACATAGAAACTGACACTGATACTGTGATAGCATGATTATTGAATCTGAATACTGATAACATGACATACTGATAACTGATATAACTAATAACATGAGTGACAGTATCTGACAGTCCCGAATCTGATGGAACTAGCTGAGTTCCATACTATATCTAAGTTGACTGTATCTAACAGTCCTAAAATCTGAAAAACTATCTGAGTTCTTGACTGATAGTGATACTAAAACTGTGGAAAGAAGTCATCTTACTGACATGCCCCAAATATGCTATAATAGCAGATCTGGGGTCCTATCTGTGCCCTGATTGGAAGGGTGTCAATACCGCGCCACTAGTAAGGACAACGTGTGAGTAACCCTGATATAACAGGTAACTCTAGTTAGAACGATGGAAACCCTCAAATAGCAGGTTAATCCACCTCATCTAACCTCATATAGCAGGCTATGATATCTCAACCTATGCTGGCTACATAGTTATAGAGTGCAAGTATTGCTTCTAAGAATCACACCCTCATATAACAGCTGAGTTCCTATTCTTGGGTTCACTCGCTGCTAATTTCTACTTCCATCTGAATAGACATTGAACATGATTTACTAAACTGAACATGGACTGAGTTACAGAATTCTGTCGACTGACGGAATACTACTGATATCTGACAACTGACTGAGTTCATGAGATCATGGAGATTTCTGGAGTCATAAGATTGTCTGAAGTCTAAGGATCATAGCTTGACTGAGAGTATCGTGAAAACATGACATGGCTCTAGGCGCACAACTAATATTTCATTTACAAGTACCCCTAGGACTCGATGGAAAGAAACTGACAAAGCATGACTTTCTTGAACACATGACTAACATCGAAATCCATAATATATTTATTGAAGTATTTCATCAAACATGTGATATGCATAAAATTATACATACACGGGGATTTCATGATATCATTCTAGTTGGGCATTTTCCTTCATCTAGGCATTTAATCAAACATATGGTAGGCATAGTATGCGTAAACAACATTATACAATAATTAAACATCATGATTCAATTCTAATTTCATCAATCAAGGGTTTAGATATAGGTTAGACTGAATCTATATCTGTACTAATAAAACCCACATATAATTTATCACCCAATCATGGAATAAAATTTAATTACTCATTATCAACATGAACAAGAGCAACCCAAATCATGAAAATTCATACAGAAAATCCATAAAACCTGAACTTAGAAAAGGGATTCTTAGGCTTCATGGATGAAAGGAGTCCATGAATGAATACTATGCATACCTAGTAATGAGTTTGTTGAAGTTCTGGAACTTGAAAAATTGGAATCTCTTAGTTCTTGAAGAAGATTTGGATTTTATTCTTGGGGATTAATCTTAGAGAGAAAACCCTAATTTTGTTATTGTGAAATAATAATGAACAAATGATTTGAGGTCGGATATAACTGGGTATATATAAGCGGGTGGTAAATGACAAAAATACCCCTATTAAAATGACTTAAAATAACAGAGTGGGACATGCGACGGCTCGTGTGATGGTCCATCGCTGGATCAACGGTCCATCATTCCGACCGTTGCACGTGGACCAGAATAAGGTCTCACTACCTAGGTAGCGGCGGCTTGGGCGACGGTCCATCGTAAGTTTGATAGTCCATCAACCTGTCCGTTGCACTTTATACAGAAGGTTGCCTCACTGACTTAGCTGCGATGGTCAAGGCGACGATCCGTCGCTAGGTAGACGGTCAGTCAACCTGGCCGTCGAACCTGGGCGATTCTGATAGCTCTGACTAAAACGTCTATAACTTTTTACTCCGATACCAGATTTGGACAAAATTGGTATAGTTGGAAAGCTAATTCAATTTTCCATGTGAATAAAAGTGAAAATCTTAGAAATACCACATGTACAAAAGTGGATTCATCTTTCAAATAAATCTTCTAACATTCTTGGGATAAATTTCAAGCTAGGAAAAAGTATGGGGTATTACAATATCTCCCCCTTGAGAACATTCATCCTCGAATAAGACTGAGAGTGAGGGGAAGAACATAAACTAGAGTACATACTATACATTAATAACTGAAACATCATCTCATGACTGATATGGCTGAATAACCAAACATAACATACTGAATATGCATATATGATGCATGTGAACTGATTCATGAATACATGACTGAGTATTTTGAGGAACTAAGTTTTCTCACAATGAGAATGCATGTGTGATGCATAATTATATAACTGAACTGATACATAAACGCATGACTGAATATGCAATGGTACTTGATACCAAGTTTTTTTATGAACACTGAATATGAAAATGAGTAAGCTTAAGGAGAACTGTTAGCTTGAGCTTGATCTGTGTTGGCAGAAAAGATGTGAGGATACTTGGAATGCATGTCTTCTTCTGCTTCCCAAGTAGCTCCCTCGACGGACTGATTTTGCCAAAGAACTTTGGCTAGAGGTGTTTTTTTGTTCCTCAGTCTACGAGTCTGATAGTCTAGGATTTCAACTGGAATCTCTTCATAAGAGAGGCTATTTTGAACATCTATGCTCTGAATAGGGACTACAACTGTTGGGTCACCTATACACTTTTTGAGCAAAGAAACATGGAAGACTGGGTGAATTGATGCTAGATCTAAAGGCAATTCGAGCTCATAAGCTACTTTGCCAAAGCGACTGAGAATCTTGAAGGGATCGACATATAGGGGACTGAGCTTTTCCTTCTTTCTGAATCTCTTCACACTCTTCATGGGAGAAATATTTAGATAGACATAGTCACCAATCTCAAACTCGAGATCCTTTCTACGAACATCTGCATAAGACTTCTATTGGCTCTGAGCATCCCAAAGTCTTTCTCTGACCAACTGGACTTTTTCTAAGGCGTCGAATACCAAGTCAGGCCCTATGACTGAGGCCTCACTAACTTCAAACAAACCAATTGGAGATCTAAATCTCCTACTAGAGAGATCTTTGAATGGAGCCATCTTAATACTGGAATGATAGCTATTATTGTATGCAAACTCAATCAAAGGCAAGTGGTCATCCTAACTACCCTTGAAATCAATTACACACACCCTTAGCATATATTCTAAAGTCTGAATGGTCCTTTCTTCTTGACCATCTATCTGAGGATGAAAGGCTGTTCTAAGATGAACTTGGGTACCAAGACCCTTTTGGAATGCTTTCCAGAAATGCGAAGTGAATTGAGTACCTTTTTCTGAGATAATAGATAGTAGAACACCATGCAATCTGACCAACTCCCTGATACAGAGTTTAGCGTAATCCTCGACTGAATAAAAGGTATGGACTGGAAGGAAATAGGCTGATTTGGTCATTCTGTCTATGATGACCCAAATGGAATCATGCTGATGATGAGTTTGAGTCAAACCCATCACGAAGTCCATGTGCTTCCCACTTCCAAGTAGGACTAATGAACTCCTGCATAGGACCACTAGGATTCTGATGCTCTATCTTAACCTACTGATATGTAGAGCACTTAGCCATAAACTTTACAATATCTCTCTTCATCCCACTCCACCAATAAATCTCCCACAAGTCACGGTACATCTTTGTGTCCCCTGGATGAATAGAGTAGTGCGCATCATGTGCTTCTGCCTTAATATATCTACAACTAGAATAAAGAGATGACCCTGACAGTGCAGAACACTATATCTCTCATGGGAGAAAACCTCTATTTTTTGATTCTGAATTTAATCTTTAAACTTGACAAGGCAGGGATCTCTATCTTGATTTTTTTCACCTCAAAAACTAGAGATGATTTTGAACTACTCTGAACCCATATATAGCCCTCTGAAGAATCGACTAAGCGAAAGCCTAGTCATACAAGATGATGGAATTCCTGAGCTAACTTCTTCTTACTGTCCTTAACATAAGCAACACTACCCATGGACAGTCTACTGCGAGCGTCGGCCACTATGTTGTCCTTGCCCGGATGATAAAGGACACTTATGTCATAATCTCTCAAGAGCTTTAACCACCTTCTCTAACAAAGATTGAGATCTTTCTGAGAAGAGACATACTGAAGACTCTTGTGATATGTGAACAAATCTACATGAAAACCATATAGGTAATGCCTCCAAATCTTTAAGGCAAATACTACCACTGCTAACTTAAGATCATGAGTAGGGTAATTCTTCTCATCGAGCTTAAGATTTTTGGAGGCGTAGTATATGACCTTACCATTCTGCATGAGGACACAACATAAACCCACTCTGGATGTATCACAATACACTATAAACCCATCTGAACCATCTGGTAATGCTAGAACTAAAGCTAAGGTGAGTCGAGTCTTCAACTCCTAAAAACTCTTCTCGCAAGGATCTGACCACTGGAACTTAACTATCTTCTGAGTCAATCTGGACATAGGGGATGTAATAGAAGAAAATCCCTCAACAAACCACCTATAATAGCCAGCCAGACCCAAGAAACTTCTAATATCTAATGGAGAGAAAGGACGAGGCTTGTTTTTTACAGCTTTGGTCTTTTGAGGATCTACCTAACGCCATCACCGAAAATGATATGGCCAGGGAATGCTACTGACCTTATCCAGAATTTACACTTATTGAATTTGGCAAATAACTGTTGATATCTGAGAGTCTGAAGTACTTTTTTGAGATGGTCTGCATGATCTCGTTCACTGCGGGAATAGATCAGAATATCATCTATGAAGACTATAACGAACATATCTAAGTACTGCTTAAACACACGGTTCATCAAGTCCATGAAAGTTGCTAGGGAATTGGTGAGATCAAAGGACCTGACTAGTAATTCACAGTGACCATACCAAGTACAGAAAGTTGTTTTTGAAATGTCACATTCTCTGACTCTGAGTAGATGATAGCCGAATCTGAGGTCTGTCTTAGAGAAATAGCTAGCACCCTGAAGTTGGTCAAATAAGTCATTGATTTTAGGAATAGGGTATTTATTCTTGACCATGACTTTATTCAGTTAATGGTAATCAATGCACATTTTAAGAGAATCGTATTTCTTTCGCAAGAATAAGACTGGTGCTCCCCATGGGGAAACACTGGTCTAATGAATCCCTTATCTAAGAGATCCTTCAAATTCTCTTTTAGTTCTTTTAGTTCTATTGGTTCCATTCTTTATGGATGAATATAGATAGGCTGAGTATCTAGAAGAAGATCAATACCGAAGTCTATTTCTCTTTCAGGAGGAATTCATGGAAGATCTTTGGGAAAAATATCTAAATATTCATTTACAACTGGAATTGATTCAACAATGAGAGTCTCGGAACTGGAATCCTTAACATGAACAAGATGATAAACACATCCTCTAGATATCATTTTCTGTGCCCGAAGGTAGGAAACAAGCTGACCCCCGAAAGTGGATACATTACCTTTCCACTCAAGGAAGGGTTCATTTGGAAACTGAAACTGGACTATTCTATTTTTGCAGTCGACTGTGGCATAGCAAGAATGAAGCCAATCCATGCCAAAAATGATATCAAAATCAATCATCATAACCGGGCAGTTCCTGTATACCCGCTGGGCTATGATGGTTTTACCCACCGGGGTGGAGACTGAAAAGGGCCCTGCTAGAATTTTGGGACTGACTTCAAAATTGACTACTACATAAGGAGTGACAAATGACAAAGAAACTCTTGGATCTAGCAAAGTGTAAACATGCATGTGAAATATCTGTAATGTATCGGTAACCACATTAGGAGAATTTTCCTGATCTTGTTAGGATTGAAGAGCATAGAGATGATTTGGGAATTTCCCACTAGTAGCACTGGAGGTGGCACCCTGCTGATTTGGGCGACCAGACTGAGATGAGGTGAGACTCTATTTACTCTGAGGACCTGGCTGAGGATAGTCTCTGACTTTGTGGACTGTCTTACAACATCCAAAGAAAATACTCTGCCAGCTTTATAAATACCATGATTGTGCTTGCCACATGTCTGGAAAAGAGGATAGGTGTGGGCACTGCTAACACTCTCCTAGGTCTTAGAGCCTGGTGTTCTATCTTTGCTACCCTCTCTGAACTTAGAAACTGGAGCACTGGCTGAAGAAGGAACTAGAACTGATGACTTAGGACGAAACTGAGAACGATTTCCTCCTTCTGACTTAGGCAGAGCAAAGTTGAAACCACTTGACCTTGCTCTTTTATTTTGTATCTTCCACATCCTAACTTTCTACTCCTCTATCTGTTGGGCATGAGTCATGATCCTGGCTAAAGTCATGTCACTATTTAGTATAGCGGATCTGCCCTCATTAACTACGCTATCGTTCATCCTTAAAATAAACTTACTCTTCCTTGCCCTGCTATCTGCAACCATAGGAGAGACATATCTAGCTAATTGAGTAAAATTTAGAGAATACTCTTTCACTATCATATTTTCCTGCCTAAGGTTGATGAATTCTAGCACCTTAGCTTCTCTAAGCTCTAGGGGAAAGAATCTATCAAGGAACACTAAAGCAAACTCCACCCAGTCAACTGACCCTGCATCATCTTCCCTCTCTGACTTCCACTACTTGAACCAAGTATGATCCACGTCCTACAACTGATATGCAGCTATCTCAGCATTCTCAATAGACATAACCCCCATTATGTCTGTAACCTTCTGCACCTGATCTAGGAATTCCTGAGGATCCTCGTCTGTCTTGGACCTAAGAAAGGATGGAGGATTCATTCGAGTGATGTCCCTAATCCTGGATACAACTGAATTGGCCACTAGGTTGATTGGAACGACAGCTGGTCATTCATCTGAGCAACAACTAACTGAGTAAGAGCAGTGAACGCGGCCTTGAACTCCGCTTGAGAAATATATTTGTCTAAGAGATTTTCTTAGACAGGCTGGGTTCTTCTCTTGGGAGGCATGTTCTGAAATAAGGAATATAAATGGATTAGACTGAGAGATTGACTTGAGAATATGCTCACTGGCATGAAATGAATAATGAAAGTAGGGAAACTATTCCTAAAACATCTTATATCCTCCTACACATAAATGTGGCGCACAACACACCCATGCACAAGACTCTACTAGATGTGGCTTTCAGACTTTCTAGGATACTATTGAACCTTAGGCTATGATACTAAGTTTGTAATGCCCCAAATATGGTACCCAGAACATTACATGGTGCTCATGACCCCAAGAACCACAAGCTAACCCATGACTAATATATGTACCTGTATACTCATACATACTGTATAATGTAGAAACATGAACTGAAAGGCCATAAGGTTCAAAACTGTAACATAAGATATGATAAATCATAACATATGGATGGGGTATAAAATACCCAAAACAAAACTTAAAATAAGTTATCTGAACATACTGTAGTCTGAAAAGCCTCTAAACATGACTGGCTGAATAAGGAGTTGATGGGATATGTTACCAACTAACTCCAACTAATAAATTAATTAATGAGATAATAAAATAATGATCGTTCCCTCGAAAGATAAGGACTTATTTTTAACTCTGACTGTTGAGACTAGAATCTACTGATGCTCTGAAACTCGTGTCTCTTAACCTTTGGTATAAGACACGATAGAGCAAATGCGTCAGTACTTGGAATATACAGGTATGCATGTGAGGTAAGCTAAATAAATAGGGTTCATATGCATAAAAAAATATAATAATAGATTGACTATTATGAGCATGAGAGTACATGCATGAGACATAAAACCTGACACTGATACCGTGATAACATGACTATTGAATCTGATACTAATAACATGACATACTGATAACTGATATAACTGATAACATGAGTGACTGTATTTTACAGTTCTGAATCTGATAGAACTAGTTAGTTTCGTACTGTATCTAAGTTAAATTTATCTAACAGTCCTGAAATTTGAAGAACTATCTGAGTTCTTGACTGATACAGATACTAAAACTATGAAAAGTAGTCGTCTAACAGACATGCCCTAAATATTCTATAATAACTGAGCTGGGGTCCAATCTGTGCCCTGATTGTAAGGGTGTCAATACTATGCCACTGGTAAGGACAGCGTGTGAGTAACCCTAATATAACAGGTAACTTTAGTGAGAATGGTGGGAACCCTCATATAGAAGGTTAATCCACCTCATCTACCCTCATATAGCAGGTTATTATGTCTCAATATTTGCTGGCTATATAGTTCTGCAACGCAAGGATTTCTTCTAAGAATCACACCCTCATATAACAGGTGAGTTCGCATTCTTGGGTTCACTCGGTGCTAATTTCTACTCCCATCTGAATAGATTCTCATTATCAAAATAAACAAGAGTATCCCAAATTATAAAAATTCATAAAGTAAATCCATAAAACTTGAACTTAGAAAAGGGATTCTTGGGCTTTATGGATGAAAGAAGTCCATGAATGAACACTATGCATACCTGGTAATGAGTTTCTTAAATTCTTGAATTTGAAGAATTAGAATCTCTTAGTTCTTGAAGAAGATTTGGATTTTATCCTTGGGGATTAATCTTAGAGAGAAAACAATAAATTTTATTGTTGTGAAATAATAATGAACAAATGAGCTGAAGTCGGATATAACTGGGTATATATAAGTTGGTGGTAAATGACCAAAATACCCCTATTAAAATGACTTAAAATAAATAAGAGGGACATATGACATCTTGTGCGACGGTCCATCGCTGGATCGACGGTCCATCGTTTCGACAGTCGCATGTGGACCAGAATAGGGTCTCATTGCCTAGGTAGTGACGGCTTGGGCGATGGTCCGTCGCAAGTTTGACGATCCATCAACTTGTCCATCGCACCTTATCTAGAAGGTTGCCTCACTGCCTTGTCTACGATGGTCAAGGCGATGGTCCGTCGCTAGGTCGACGGTCCATCAACCTGGCCGTCGCACCTGGGCAATTCTGATAGCTCTAAGTAAAACGTCTATAAATTTTTACTCCAATACCAGATTTGGATGAAATTGGTATAGTTGGAAAGCTAATTCAATTTTACACATGAATTAAAGTTAAAATATTAAAAATACAACATGTACAAAAGTGGATTAATCTTTCAAATAAAGCTTCTAATATTCTTGGGATAAATTTCAAACTAGGAAAAAGTATGGGGTATCACACAGGTGGTTAGGCTTGATATTTCAATACCTAGGCATGTTTTGGCATTTGTGGAGGCTAGATCTTCTTTGATGGAGAAAATATAAGCTCATCAGTTTGATATTATTGGATTGAGGTTGATTTAATATAAGGTGTTAAGTGATGCGAGTAAGAAAGCCTCACTTGATTCAGATGTATTTGAGGCCGAGTTGTGTGGTGAGAGTGGGTGAATGGATTAGGTTGATCTTAGAGGAGGATTATTTTTTAAGATATTCTATGTCTTGGTATGACAGAGATGTATCATGACTTGAGAAAACAATACTGGTGGGGAGGTATAAAGTGAGATATAACGGATTTTGTGGATCATTGTCTATGTTATCAGTAGGTGAAAGTCGAGCATATAAGACCTGGTGGTTTAATTTAGAGGTTATGTATTATCTAGTAGAGGTGGGAACGGATCACCTTGAACCTTGTGACTAGTTTTCCTCGTATGTGTCATGGTTCTGACAGTGTTTGGGTCTGTAACACCCTGTATTTTTTAGCTAGAAATTGAACCATCGTTCCTATGTTCGTAAAATCTAATCCCATGATTTATTTTGAATAAATATTTTGTGATAATTATCCTAAGGTGTGAAGTGCTCATCAGGTTAAAAATGTTCATAGAAATCATTTAGAGCCAAGTAGAGTTAAGATCCTTTAATTTTCCCAAAGTTTGGAATTTGATTCTACAACGTTTATCTTTGAATGAATATAAATTTTTGTATATATATAATTTGGCAGATTAAGACCCACTAAATTGTAGATAATAGAATTATCTTTCCAACGATACCAATTTCGCTAAAATCCATTAATCTAGTGAAAAGTTATACCAATTTTTTTGTGTGAGGCAGTAAAGGGTTGCGATAGCCCCGTAACGCGAGGGCTGCTTGAACCAAATAGGGGCCGCATTGCGAGGGATGGTTGACCTAACTAGGGGTCGCGATGCGGGGGAATTCCCCTACATTTTTAGTTTCTTAAGGGTCAAGGGTCACTTTGGTCCTTTCCTCTCAACCCCAAATGTCCAAAACATCAAATTTCAACCCCAAAATGGCACTTTAGCCCAAATTCATATTCTCCCCAAATTGAAATTATTCTCCCATTCCCAAGAACAAAAAAACCCTTACTCCTAAGCCAAGATATCAATTAAATAGATCAACATTCAAGTTCCATCCTTCAAGATAAGAAACTTAAGGTATGTGAGACTACTCTAAAAATCTTGGGCATAAGTTTAAATATTTTATCAAGATTTAAAATCCCTAATTATGATTTATAATGAAGTATACGTATGATTTTTGAAGATTATACATCATGGCACTATTTTGACGGAAATATATGTTGTCTTGAATTACTTTTCATGAAAATTGAATTGTAACTATATATATATATATATGAATTTCGTGTATTTTGTAATATTGATTGAGAGCAAGAGTATGAATTCTCTCTCCTGTTGCAAACTAAAGTTTATATTTTCATGGTGAATGATTTAAAATGCATGCCTTAAGATTTGAAAGTCATCTTCTCAATTTCATAGTGTTTGGTATGGTATATATATGATGAGAGGGAGTTTCTTGCTATAACTACATTCATGCTTTAAAAGGGAAAGAATTACATGTGATTGATTAAATTAATATGACCACCACATGTTTTGAATCTTGCAAAGAGATGATAAATGCCTAAGTTTTCTTGAGATTTCAATGTGATAACTCTATTGTGACATTATGAAATTTTGGGTGGTCGTGTGCATGTTTTAAATACAATGTTCTGTGAATTTGATATGATATTGACTTGCAAATTAGGGTATGATGATACCCGGTGATGATATGATCCTCATAGAAAAAGTAAAAATTGTTTCGAAAGCATGAAGCATGATTTTGAATAATTAAAATTTGGGCTTAAGAGAGCTAATTGGTTAATCAAAGAAAGAATCTTAGTATAAAGGTTCATCGTTAGAAACCGTAGTTTCCCATACAGGTATTATCCAAAAGAGGGATAATGTGGACGTCATGTAAGGGTGATACCATGGTATACTTGTAAGGGGGTATACCATCTTATTAAAACTCCAATGCTTGTGGCACACTTGAATTGGAGGATTGGCCGCCGAGTCAATGGCGGATTCCATATAACCCATGGAATTATAGATTATAAAGTGTACTGATTAGCTTAGAAGAATTACAAAGAGTGGGTCAAGGCTTTCAAGAACTACTTTGAAATTATTAAATATGCCCATGTATTTTTATTTACATAATGTTCACTGTTATTACGCTATGCTCTCATCTATTTTGTATAAAAACATATTATTTTGAGTTGTTTCACATACCAATAAAATCGTATTGACCTCCTATATTTTAGGGTCTGAGGCTCAGTCTAGTGGTCCTGCTAAGCTGTAGAATTTTTCGGACAGAAGTGAAGTGTACAGTTTGGTGAGCCTTCTCTATTTCAGAAGGCCTGATTCTCTCAGATACATATTATTTATCTTGGTTTAGGTCCACTAGGGGCCTTGTCCTAGTTTCAGACAGTTGTTAATTTTTTATGTAGTAGAGATTTCACAGGTAGAAACAGATGTTGTTTAGATGTCGATGGATTTTCTTTCATATTGATATACTTAACTCAGTACATGACCATAATTTTGTAATGATTTATTTTGCACATCTTTTCTTTATTATATGTGTATTGTGCATGATTTCCAGAAATAGAAGGGCGCCTGAGTCTCCACGATTCTGAATGCTAGTTATGATCAGGGCCCCGGCTCGGGTCATGAAAAACTTGGTATTAGATCATGGTTCATGGTCCCAGGGCATCTATAAAATCACGTCGGATAGAGTCTTTTTTATGGGTGTGTAGGGTGCCACACTTATAAGAAGGAGGATGCTTGACATTTAGGAATATCTCCCTTCATTGTGATTTAGTTCGTGCTGTAGAGTCTGAATGCCCTCTAATCAATGGTCTCTTGTATTTCAGAAAAGATATCATGCATCCATGTCACTCCAACGAACAAAATGCCCAAACTAAAGATATCCGTCCCACCCATGGGATGAGGACACATAATAGGGCTCACACTTTTGAAATTATTGCTGCTCCGAGAGTCCTTCCTATTCAGACTAGTCCACTAAGGGAACCTAGGGCTCCCCAGTCTTGGACTAACCATACCCAAACTCTCTAGAGAGAAATATCAAATGCTGAGTTTAGGCAGTCGATGCATATGATCGCACAGTTGGTGGCTTCATAGACCCGACAGTTGAAGGATGTTGGGTCTGGGTCTGGTGCATTCGAGACTACATGGGTGGGTCATTTTATGAGGTTAAACCCACCTAAGTTTATGGTTACAAAAGTGGAAGAGGATCTACAAGAGTTTGTAGATGAAATTGAGAAAATTTTTTGAGTAATGCGTGTGGATGAAGTGGAAGGGGTTGAACTAGTGGCTTATCAACTTAAGGAGGTAGCAAATCAGTGGTACAATGTGTGGGAAACTTTTAGGGGTAAAAAATACTAAGCTTTTTGTATGGGGCAAATTTATGGAAGCTTTTCTGGATCGATTCTTTCCCCAGGAGTTGAGGGAGTCCAAGGCTGAAGAGTTCATGAATTTGAAACAAGGAAAGATGAGCTTCAAGGAGTACACCCTGAAATTCAATCAACTATCCCGTTATGTTCCAAAATTAGTGGGAAACATGAGGGCCCATATGAGGAAGTTTCCATCTGATTTTTTGGATGACTTGGTGTTGGAGTGCAAAGAGCCAATATTGAACAAAGATATGGACTTCTCTAGATTGTCCCTTCATATGCAGCAGGTTGAGGATCAGAAAAAGAGAGTCGCTGAAGCAAGGAAGGAAGATAGATAGGTCAAGAGGGCCAGACCAGTAGACCAGAACTATAGTCAGCATCAAGATGGTAATTAGGGTAACAAGTGGCCAAATAAAAAGTTCTAGAGTAATGCTAAGCCTGCAGCTAGTGCCCCTGCGCCCAGACCTCCAGCTGATCGGCGGTTTCAGAATTTCCAGCCAAGCCATGGGCCAAGAGTGTAGGGAACTCAGTCACAAGGGAGTATGGCTCAATCATATAAGAAGTATAGTCAATGCAGTATTGTGGGAAGAACCATCCGGGAAAGTGTATCTATGGTGAGCGAGTCTATTACACTTGTGGTCAGATGGGTCACTTTAAAAGGGATTGCCCGACAAAGGGGGGTAATGTTGGGGGTACTAAGTCCCAAGCTAATTCTTTGGTGCGACCACTACCTCCTAAGGGTACTACTATCGCTACTGGGGGTAGTTGCAACAGATTGTATGCCTTCTCTAATCGCCAGGAGGCAGAGGCTTCACCAAATATAGTCACGAGTTCGTTACAAATTTTCTCCCATAATGTGTATATGTTACTTGATCCCGGGTCTACCTTGTCTTATGTGACCCCATTTGTGGTAGTCAGTTTTGGATTTGAACTTAGAGATATTATGGAACTTTTCTCTATTTCTACCCCTGTTGGT
Source organism: Capsicum baccatum var. pendulum (assembly GCA_030864225.1). Taxonomy (NCBI): domain Eukaryota; kingdom Viridiplantae; phylum Streptophyta; class Magnoliopsida; order Solanales; family Solanaceae; genus Capsicum; species Capsicum baccatum. The sequence goes on along the minus strand of CM061558.1, from coordinate 87,236,324 downwards.
GACTATATTATAGCAAAAAAGGTGTATAAAAATTGTGTGGTATCTGTCTGTAATTGTGATACTGTAGCAGACCTTGTAGAGCTTGATATGGTTGATTTTGATGTTATCTTAGGGATGGATTAGCTCCATTCGTGCTATGCCACACTAGAATGTAGAACTAGAAAGGTCACTTTCTCTTTTCCAAACGAACCAGTAGTGGAGTGGGAGGGGTATTCTTTTGCACCTAAAGGGAAATTCATCTCTTATCTCAGAGCTCACAAACTTATATCTAAGGGTCGTTTGTATCATCTAATTTGGGTAGAAGATTCTAATATTGAAAGTCCTCCCTACAGTCTGTACCTGTGGTTAACGAATTTCCAGAAATTTTTCTCGATGATGTCCTAGGAATACTACCCAATAGGGAGATATATTTTAGTATTGATCTATTTCTAGATACCTGTCCTATCTCTATTCTACCATACAGAATGGCTCCTACAAAATTGAAAGAGTTAAAAGAGCAGTTAAAAGATCTTCTTCACAAGAGCTTTATCTATCCTAGTATTTCTCCCTGGGTTGCACCTGTACTCTTCGTGCGTAAGATAGACGGTTCCCTCCATATATGTATAGACTATTGTCAATTAAATAAGGTCACTGTGAAAAACAAATATCACCTTCCTAGAATTGATGATCTCTTTTACCAACTTCAGAGTGCTAAGTGTTTTTCAAAGATAGACCTTCATTTGGGATATCATCAGTTGAAGGTTAGAGAGGCTGATATTCCCAAAATAGTTTTCCAAACCCAATATGGCCGTTATGAATTCTTAGTCTTGTCCTTCGGATTGACTAACACCCCTGCAACCTTCATGGACCTAATGAATAGAGTGTTCCACCAATTTTTAGATTTGTTTGTTATAGTTTTCATTGATGAGATTTTGATTTATTCTAAGAGTGAGGAGGATGACACCAGTCATCTCCAAATCATCCTTCAGACCCTCAAGGATCATACATTGTATGCAAAATTTTCCAAGTGTGAATTTTGGCTTAATGCTATCGTTTTCTTGGGGCATATTGTGTCTAGTGATAAAATGGCCCAGACCTAAAACTCCAACCGACATTCGGAGCTTCTTGGGTTCGGCGGGATATTACAGAAGGTTCATAGAAAGTTTTTCTTCCATAGCTTCTCCACTTACCAGGTTGACATACAAAAGGTAAAATTTATATGGTCTGACTCTTGTGAGAATAGCTTTGAGAAGTTGAAAGACAAGTTGACTACTGCACCTATTTTGACCCTACCTGAAGGTGTAGAGGGTTTTGTTGTGTACTATGATACATCCCGGGTGGGACTTGGGTGTGCACTTATGCAGAATGGCAAAGTGGTTGCTTATGTATCGAGATAGTTGAAGGTGCATGAGTGAAATTAACCCACCCATGACTTGGAGTTAGTGGCTATGGTATTTGCACTTAAGATATGGCGGCACTATCTTTATGGGGTACATGTTGATATATTTGCCGACCACAAAAGTTTATAGTATGTTTTCTCGCAGAAAGAATTAAATCTCATGCAGAGGCGTTGGTTGGAACTGTTGAAGGATTAAGACATAATCCTGCACTATCATCCAGGCAAGGCCAATGTGGTGGCCAACGCCCTCAGCAGATTATCTATAGGCAGTCTTTCTTATGTTGAGGAAGAAAAGAGGGAGATGGTGAAAGATATTCACCGGCTTGCAAATTTAGGGGTGCGACTTTTGGATTCCAAAGATAGAGAAGTAGTTGTGCATGAACTAGCTAAATCTTCCCTAGGTGCTGAAGTGAAGGAAAAGTAGGCCGAAGAACCCATTTTAATGCAAATTAATAAAGATGTGGGTCAACAAAAGGTGATGTCTTTTGAAATTGGCAGTGATGGTGTTTTGAGATATTAAGGTAGGTTATGTGTACCAAATATGGATGGGTTACGGGAAAGGATCCTCGATGAAGCTCACACTTCGAGGTATGTTGTTCACCCATGCTCTACTAAAATGTATCACGACCTTAAGGTAATATATTGGTGGAACAATATGAAATGTGATGTTGCTAATTTTGTTTCTAAGTGTTTAAATTGTCAACAGATCAAAGTGGAACACTTGAGGTCAGATGGTACTTCTCAAGAGATAACCTTGCCTATGTGGAAGTGTAAAAATAATAATTTAAAAAAAATTAAAAAAATAATTATAAAAATAATTAAATTATAATTATTATTATAATTTTAAAAAATAATTATGTGGAAGTGGGAGATGATCAATAAGGATTTCATCACAGGGCTTCCAAGGTCCCAAAACCAATATGACTCTATTTGGGTCATTGTAGATCGGATGACCAAGTAAGCTCACTTTCTACCAGTGAGGACTAACTATTCGGGAGATAATTATGCCAAGTTGTACATTGAGGAAATAGTTTGACTGCATGGGGCACCGGTATCTATTATATACGATCGAGGTACACAATTCTCTTCGCAGGTTTGGCAGTCTTTCCAGAGGGGTTTAGGTAACCAAGTGAACCTAAGCACTGAATTCCACCCCCAGACTAGTGGGCAAGCTAAACGCACTATCCATACCCTAGAGGATATGTTGAGGGCCTGTGTAATTGACTTCAAGGGTAGTTGAGTAGGTCATTTGCCATTAATAGAGTTCGCCTACAATAATAACTACCATGGCAGCATTAAGATGGATCCTTTTAAAGAACTTTATGGGAGGAGATGTAGATCACCAATTGGGTGGTATAAAGTGGGTAAAACATGCTTGTTTGGGCCGGATCTTGTTCATCAGGCAATGGAGAAGTTGAAGAGCATTAGAGAATAACTCAATACAGTACAGAGTCGCCAGAAATCCTATGCCGATATTTGGAGAAGAGATTTAGAGTTAGAGGTGGATGATTTGGTGTTCCTAAAGGTATCTCCTATGAAGGGGGATATACGATTTGAGAAGAAAGGGAAGCTTAATCCTCGTTATATAGGACCATATCGGATTTTGAGGAGAATAGGTAGGGTGGCCAATGAATTAGATTTTTCCATGAGTTTGGCTTTCGTTTATCCCATATTCCATGTCTCTATGTTGAAGAAGTGCATTGGAGATCATTCCTTAGTGTTGCCTATAGAGGATATTCCTTATTTTTGCCTGTAGAGGATAGCAATGTGAAAGACTACTGGTCATATGAAGAAGAACCCATTGCCATTTTGGATTTCCAAGTTCAGAAGCTGAGAAGTAATGAGATAGCTTCAGTTAAGGTGTTGTGGAAGAATCAAAAAGCTGAGGAAGCTACTTGGGAGTCAAAAGATGGCATGCGAACTAGATACCCAAACCTCTTTGAGACTATGGATGATGATATGGAAGGTGCATACTTTATAATACTTCTTTTTTCTATGTAGTTCTTGAAATCATAACTTTTTGTGTCCCAAGTCATCATTCGGGGACGAATGATCCAAAGGGGGGATAATGTAACACCTCATATTTTTTAGCTAGAAATTGAACCATCGTTCCTACATTCGTAAATGCTAAACCTATGATTTATTTTGAATACATGTGTCATGATAATTATCCTAAGGTGTGAAGTGCTCATGAGGTTAAAAATGTTCATAGAAATTATTTAGAATCAAGTTGAGCTAAGATCCTTTAATTCGCCCAAAGTTTGGAATTGGATTGTACAAGGGTTATCTTTGAACGAGTATAACTTTTTGTATATATAAAATTTGGTAGATTAAGACCCATCAAATAGTAGATAATCGAATTAGTTTTCCAACGATACCAATTTTGCCAAAAGCCATTAAACGGGTGAAAAGTTATGTCATTTTTTGTGTAAGGAAGTAAGGGGTCACAATAGCCCTGTGACACGAGGGTTGCTTGACCCAAAAAGGGGTCGCATCGCGAGGGATGGTTGACCCAACTAGGCATCATGATGCGGGGGCTATTGCCCCACAATTTGAGTTTCTTAAGGATCAAGGGTCACTTTGGTCCTTTCCCCTCGAACCCAAACAACCCAAACACCAAATTTCAGCCCCAAAAAAACATTTTAGTCCAAATTCATATTCTCCCCAAATTAAAATCATCCTCCTTTTTCCCAAGAACACAAAAACCCTAACTCCTAAGCCAAGATCTCAAGAAAATAGATCAACATTCGGGTTTCATCCTTCAAGATAGGAAACTTAAGGTATGTGGAACTACTCTAAAAACCTTGGGAATAAGTTTAAATATTTTATCAAGATTAAAAATCACCAATTATGATTTATAATGAAGTATACGATATGATTTTTGAATATTATGCATCATAAGACTATTTTGATGGAAATATATGTTGTCTTGAATTACTTTTCATGAAAATTGAATTGTAACTATACATATATGAATTTCGTGTATTTTGTAATATTGAGCATGAGTATGAATTTTCTCTTCTGTTGCGAACTAAAGTTTATATTTTCATGGTGAATGATTTAAAATGCATGCCTTAAGATTTGAATGTGATCTTCTCAATTTCATGGTGTTTGACATGGTATATATATGATGAGAGGGAGTTTCTTGCTATAACTACATTCTTGCTTTAAAAGGAAAAGAATTGCATGTGATTGATTAAATTAACATGACCACCACATGTTTTGAATATTGCAAAGAGATGATAAAAACATAACTCTATTGTGACGTTATAAAAGTTTGGGTTGTGTTGTGCATATTTTGAATATGATGAGCTATGAATTTGATATGATATTGACTTATAAGTCAGGGTATGATGATACCCAGTGATGATATGACCCTTATAGAAAAAGTTAGGATTGTTTTGAAAGAATAAAGCATGATTTTGAATAATCCAAATTTGGGCTTAAGAGAGCTAATTGGTTACCCAAAGAAGGCGTTTGAGTGTAAGAGCTCATCATTGAAAACCGTAGTTGCCGATACGGGTATTATCCCAAAAGAGGGATAATGTGGACGTCATGTAAGCATGATGCCATGGTATACTTGTAAGGGTATACCATCTTATTAAAGCTCCAATTCTTACGGCACACTTAGATTGAAGGCTTGGCCGCCGAGTCAATGGCGGATTCCATCTAGCCCATGAAATTACAGATTGTAGGGTGTACTGATTAGCTCAAAAGAATATCAAAGAGTGATTCAAGGCTTTCAAGAACTGCTTTGAAATTATTAAATATGCCCATATATTTTTATTTACATAATGTTCACTGTTATTATGCTATGCTCTCATCTATTTTGTATAAAAACATGTTATTTTAAGTTATTTCACATACCAGTACAATTGTGTTAACCCCCTATATTTTAGGGTCTAAGGCTCAGTCTAGAGGTCCTACTAAGCCATAAAATTTTGTGGACAGAAGTGAAGTGTGCATTTTTGTGAGCCTTCTTTATTCTGGAAGGCCTATTTCTTTCAAATACTTGTTATTTATCTTGGTTTAGGTCCACCGGGGGCCTTGTCCCAATTTCAGACAGTTGTTAATTTCGTATGTAGTAGAGATTTTGCAGATAGAAGCAGATGTTATTTTGAAGTCGATGGATTTTCTTTCATATTGATATACTTAACTCAGGACATGACTATGATTCCATAATGATTTATTTTCCACATCTTTTCTTTATTATATAAGTATTGTGCATGATTACCAAAAATAGAAGGGCATCTGGGCCTACATGGTTCGGGCACATTACGATCAGGGCCCCGGCTTGAGTCGTGATAGGGTCAACATAGATTAATTGACCAAGTCAGCTCATTTTATTTTAGTTCAGGTCTTATTCAGTGTTGAAAGGTTGGTCCATATCTATATTCATGAGATTGTGCATCTACATAGTGTGCCGGTGTCCATTATTTCAGATTAAGGTTCTGTATTCATATCTCACTTTTGGGAGACTTTTTAGGATGACTTGGGTACTTGGGTTAATCTTAGCACGGTGTTTCACCCCCAGACTGATGTCCAATCAGAACGAACTATCTAGGTTTTGAAGGATTTGCTCTATGCATGCGTGACAGATTTTGGTAGCCAGTGGGAGCAACATTTGGCTTTAGCAGAGTTTGTCTATAATAATAACTACTGTTCAAGTATTGATAGGGCTGCTTTTGAGGTATTGTATGGTAGGCATTTTCACTCCCCAGTGGGTTAGTTTGATGTTTCAGATGTGAGACTTCGAGGTACGAACTTTCTTCGTAAGTCCTTACATAGAGTTCAGGACATTCAAGATAGACTTAGAGCGGCGCGGAGTAGGTAAAAGTTCTATGTTGATCGTAGACTTTGTGCCTTGAGATTTGGTATTGGTGATCGATTTTTCCTTCGAGTTTCACCCATGAAGGGTGTGGTGTGGTAACTTGAGGTATATTTATCAATTTGTGATTCTTTGAAAAGTTGGTGATATGGCTTATGAGTTGACTTTGCCCCCCTGATCTATCAACTATTTATCTAGTTTTTTATTTAAATGCTTCATTGTTATATTACAAATGAGTCTTATGCTATTCGTTGGTAGTTAGTTCAGTTAGATGAGCGATTATCTTTTATTTAGAAACCGATCTTCATATTATTTGGGGGTGTTAGGCAGTTGTGCTCTAGAGTTATCCCTTTGGTTAAGATTCAGTGGAGATAACAACCTCTGGATGAGGCTACTTGGGAGGTTGAGTCTGATATGCATAGTTCCTACCCCCAGTACTTCGTTGATTCAGGTATTTCTTTACCTTAGTTCGAGGACGAAAAAGATTTTTATTGGTGAATGATGTAACGACCAACATTTTATGAAATATGTGAAATGTGCAATGATATATGATTTTACTATTTTACCCCTCCCTATAGTTGTATTATAATATTTTTTAGGTATGGAATAATTGGCACGGTTCTCGATGCATTTTGGTACCATTTATGCGATATTGTGATTTTTGATAGCTTTAAAAGCTTTATTTTGGACTTATGTGGATATATTTTGATTCATATGATGGATGGCTAAACGGACTACGCCAGCAGCTCTAAAATATCAATTTTAGGCTAGGTAGACCTTTGGTTCGGGTCCCAGTGCACCCGAGCTCATTTCGATCTATTGATTGAAAAGTGAAAAAAATATAAATATGGGTGTGGGAGCCATATTTGGTCGAAACGACCTTGGATGTAAAATCTGACTACACTAAAAGATCCAGAACGTCGATTTTAGGATGGTAATATTTTTGGTGTAATTTTACGAATATTAAATCCATTTCAACCCTTGATTTGGAAAATTTTGATTTTAGATTTTGGGAGTCAACTTTGTGAAAATGATATTTTTTCAAAAATTTGTTACCGTCATTAATTTTAGAGCGTTGAATGTAGTGTGTTTACATAGTTCATTTGCATGTGAATAAGTGTATTATGTTGTTGAAATGCCTAATGTGATTTCATTGGTATATTGTGATATGTCCATACTTATTGGTCTATGAGAAGTGTGGAAATTCATGGACATAACAAAAGTAATGAGTGGATATTGGCTCACGTAGTTGTGGTATTGTAACATTATGATTGGTTGTGGAAATACATCATGTGGATTAGTTGTGGAAATACATCATATGGATTGATTGTGGAAATACTCATTTTGAATGGTTGTGCACATTGCATCGTCATTCTCATGTCATCATACACATCATTTCACTTGTTTATTTTATTGTTTTATATATACTTATTGTCATGTATGTTTACTGAATTTATTTCTTATGTTATGTATGTACTTTGGAAATACTAGAAATACTAGAATACTGGATATTGGCATCAGATATTATATTTTATGGACCATCTTCGAAGGATCATGCCGGAGCAGAGTTGTAGATATTGGTGATTCTGAGGCTGTATGCCAAACTTAAGGTTGTGTGTCAATCCCATGCATCATCATCACCATATACATTATACCTGCTTTATTGTGTTTATGTTATGTGAATTGCCATATTGACTTGTCATCTACCTAATTGTTCTATATCTGACTTGTTGATGTCTAATTGTTCTATCTTCCTTTAATTGTATTTGATAATCTTAATTATACATGTCCCTCTTTTGTTCTACTTGTATGTGATATTGTGTATATTTGTATCCCTATCTTGTGTGTTGTTGTATTATATATAGGATATTATAGAACTGTTAATGCAAGTGATGTGGTCTACCTTTGTGGGGCATTTTCTGATTGCAGGTGACATGCCTTTAGTATGTATTTTGTATGCTTTATTTTCTACTTTTCTTCGTCAGCCTATGACAGCTACTAAGTATAAGTAGACCGTGCTCACTCCTACTTCACCCTTTCGGTGCAGATTCAGGTTCAAGTTCACCTACGTTGCTTGACTCGGGCGATTATTGGAGCCTTAAAGGTGGTTAATGATTTTCCAATGTCCGAATGTCCTCTGCTACCTTTCTTATAGACTATTTCTTTATTTTCACTTTTAAGATAGAGTTTTCTTTTGTATTTGGACATCTTATGTATTTCATATAAATTAGAAGTGTATTTTGATACGTTCTCATACTATTGACGCCAAGTTTTGGGAGTTATGGTTGCATGTGTTAATTTTATTCTTTTTTGCTTTTATCATATTTATGTGGTTCGACTTTGTTCCAGAAGCCTTACTTGGGAGTAGGGGTGGCAAATAGGCGGATTGGATTGGATTTGGACGGGTTAAATATGGATAGAGCAAAAATGGTTTGGATTGCAATCCGCCCATATAAATATGGGTAAATATGAATTCGGTCACATATGGATTGGGTAAAAATGGTTTCAACCCACTTTAACTCCTAAATAAAAAACTTAAAACTTTTATATCATATCAACTTGATTTTTTTTTCCATTTTTTTTTTAGTTTTTTTGTCTCTCTTCTATATGTAGCCTTTAGTTTTTTTTCTTTTTTCATTATTTTGTCATTTTTTTCTCTCACTTCTATCTCTACCCTCTGCCCTTTGTTTCTTTTTTTTTTCTTTTTCTTCCTTTTCCTTTTTAGTCTCCTTTTTTTCTATTTTTTATTTCTTTGTTTTTACTTCTTTCTCATTTTTTTCCTTTTTGGTTGTATTTTTTGTTTTATATTTTTTTATTTTCAAAGAACATGATTAAGTCGAGTACAAATTATGGATGATGAATAAAATATCGTAACCACTCAGTATATTTGTTTTCACCATCATCTTTTTTCCTTTTCTCCTTTTTCATTATTTTTTCTTTTTGATTTTTTTTGTATTTTTTTCTTCAATTCTTTCTTTACGCTTTTTTCTCTCTTCTATCTCTAACTTCTACCTCTCTTTCTACTTTTTTTTTTCTATTTTTGGTTTCTTTTTTTTTATGATAACGAAAATAACATAAGCGCATATTGATTTATATTCGCCCAACATTTATAATTTGAGGGCTATATGGATCCTCAGTCATATATATTTTAGTCTCAAGAAAATACAATAAATTCATTTATTTTTTTTTGGTTTTTCATCCGATGTCCAATGCCTGCATTGGAGCCCCGACTAATTCAGATCGACCGTTGAAGGGCCCATTAAGGTGGTAGCGCCCCTAACAGAGTTTTCTCCATAACCAGGGTCGTACCCTCGACCTCTGGTTAAGAGTGGAACAACCCTCATCCGTTGCACCACAACTCATGTTGATTTTAATTCATATACTTATTTGTATATAAATACAATATGATAAATTGCACATATTGACAACTAAACTATTCAAATACAAATAATAAATTTATTTGAATTATATAGTATGATACAAAATTTAAAGTAAAAAAATATAAAATGCAATGACAAAAAAAAGATGAGGAAAAGAATATAAAAAAATAAGAAAAATGACGAACCAAGAATGAAAAAAAAGGAAACGGAAATACAAAAAAAAAAGAATGCAAATAAATAAAATTGAAAAAAAAATGATGAAAATGAAGAAAGAAAAAAGTGTAAGAAACGACTAAAAAATAAGTGGAAGAAATGAAAAAGAAAAAAAAATAAATTAAAGGAAAAAAGAAAGAAAAAATAGTAAATTAAAGGAAAAAAGAAAGAAAAAACAAAAAAAAAAAGAAAGAGAAATAAAAGATAGAAAATAATAATAATAATGAAGGAGTGAGACTATGGATTATATTTAATTGATAAGAGATGTTATATATAGGCTAAATGGGATAATTAAAAACTTATATTTATTAACCCATGTAGGTCTCAAGCGACTATGAATGATGAAATAAGAATCAGAAAGGGGAAAAGCGAAAAAAAAAAGAATACAAAGAAAAAAGAAATAAAAATAAAAAAATAAAAAAATAGATGAAAAATGAGAAAGAAAAAAGAAATTATAAGGAATGAGTAAAAAATTAAAAAAAATGAAAAAGAAAAAAAGTAAATTAAAGGAAAAAAAGAAGACGAAAAGAAACTAGAAAAGAAAAAAAAATTAAAACTTTAAGCATAGGTGGGTGATCTCTGTGTTTAAATGGGTATCCATATTTTACCCATTTTGTCCATATTTGTATGAGCTTTTAAAATCAATTGAAGTCCATATTTACCCATTTGAAATATGAGTGATCCAATTCACTAAATATGGTTAAATAAACTCTTTTTACAAATATGGGCTGAAATTGCCACCCCTACTTGGGAGTATTTATGTCTTTTCTCTTTGGTGTATTAGTTTAGGTGATAGACTTACTTGTCAAAATCCGCCGCGAGAAGTGCCATTATGACCTTTCGTATTTTTGGGTCATGACAATTATTGAATTATTGTCTCTAAATTATTACATTGATATTTAATTTATGGACACTACATAAGATTTCTTTTCCAACTAAGATTCTATATAATATTTATAGTTATACTCATATTCTAACACTCTCCCTCAAGCTAGTTCATACAAGTCATATGTACCGAGCTTGTTATGAATATAACTAATACGAGGACCAGTAAGAAACTTGGTGAAAATATCTAAAGCTGCTCACTCAATTTTACAAACTTTGTAACAATATCTCTGGAAAGTATCTTCTCTCACAAAGTGACAATCAATCTCAATGTACTTAGTCCTCTCATGAAGTACTGGATTTGATGCGATATGAAGAGCCAGTTGGTTATCATACACAAGTTCCATTTCACCTATTTCTTAACATTTTATCTCTCTCAACAACTGTTTAATCCAAACTATATGACAAGTGGCTACCGCTATTGCTCGATATTAGCAACCATACTCTTATTTCTTACTCTTCTAGGACACCAAATTACATCCTACTAAAACACAATATCCCAATATAGAACATCTATCATAAAGTGGTCCTGCCCAATCAGAGTCTGTATATCCAATGATCTACTTATGAACTTGATCCTCGAACAAGAGTCCTTTACCTGGAGCTGATTTAATAACTATCATAAGAGAATCCATAAACTGTCTCACACCACTCAGAAGATAGAAAATGTTAGGTCTGGTTACTGTGAGATAATTTAAATTACCAACTAGATGTCTATATCTTTCAGGATCATTGAGTGGCTTCCCCAGTCCTAAGAGGAGTTTAGTATTAAGATCCATAGAAGTGTCAAAAGGTTTAAGTTCCATCTTTCTTGTCTCCTCGAGAATGTATAAGGCATACTCACCTTTTAAAATAACAATAACTGATCTGGAGTGAGCTACTTCAATACCTAAAAAGTATTTTAGTCTATCGGGGTCTTTAGTTTGGAAATGCTGAAAGAGTTATCGCTTCAAACTAATAATACTATCTTGATCATTATCGGTAATAACGATATATTCAATGTAAACCTCTAAGTAAATACATACATTTGTAGTAGAATATTGAAAAATACAGAGTGATCTACCTCACTATGAATCATGCCAAAGTTCTGGATTACTGTATTGAACATTCCAAATCAGGATCGAGGAGTTTGTCTTAGACCAAAAAGTAACCAACGCAATCAACAAACTAGACTAGACTCTTCATGAGTAACAAAATCAGGTGGTTGCTCCATATAAAATTCCTTCTCAAGGGTACCATGGATAAAATTATTCTTAATAAATAACTGAAAAAAATGCCGAACAACAGCCATGGATAGACAAAGATGAACTGTTGTTGTTTTATCTAAAGGGAGAACCGGGAAAGTATCACTATAATCAAGCCCAAATATCTGAGTGTACCCCTTCGAAAAAAGGCGAGCCTTAAGTCGATCAATTTAGCCGTCTGGACCAACTTTCACTGTATAAAACCCAATGACAACTAATGGTTGATTTACTTGAAGGGAGAGGAATAAACTCCCAAGTACCACTTGTATATAGGAATAAGCTCCCAAGTACCACTTGAAGCAGACATCTTGTCCATCAAATCCTGTCACCATCCTACATGAGAAAGTACTTATTTTATAGACTTAAGGATGAAGATAGAGAACAGGGATGATATAAAGATACAATGAGTGATAATAAATAATGATAACTTAAAAGGGTATAATGAGGGTTAGTATTACGAGTTGATCGCTATATTTTGAAGTGTAATCGAATAAAATAAGTCTGTAGCAGGTGCAGGATCAGATATACAATGGGAATCATCTGAGCCTGATGTCATATGTAGACGACGATGATAAGTCATGAGTAGTGAAACCATAGATGGAGTTATAAAAGGTATTATAGATTCGTTAAAAGTCGATGCACGTAAGACTGGTGGTACTATAGACGGAGATATAGAAGTAATAGTAGGATACTCAAAAGTCGATGTAAGTAAAACCTCTGTCATGTTAGGATGATCAAGGTCAAAGGAAGATGTAACGTACGTTTGAGACTCAAAGAATATGACGTCGGCCGACATAAGGTACCTATGAAGATCAGGTGAATAGCAAAGATATACCTTTTGTACTTGAGAATAATCAAGAAAGATGTACTTGAGAGAACGAGGAGTTAATTTATCTTTTTCTGGGGTAAAGTAAAAAAACAAAACATGTACTCCCAAAGACATGAGGGGAAAGAGAGTAGAGAGGTACAAAAAGTATGATGAATAATTCCTTGAAGAGACATAAATTGTTGAAATTGGGAAGACACATATTCTAAGGTGTTATTACTACGAAAGGTACGAAGAGAGACCCCGAATTAATTTTGTATTTCTGCACAATAACTCTTGAATATAGGAAATAATTTTGAGCAATATTTTATTAAGAAAATTCAAGTACATCTTGAATTTTCATCAATGAAGCCTATAAAATAATGAAACCTCGAGGTTGAACTAATTCTTCTAGGACCTCAAATATCATAGTGAACTAAGAAAAAGATAGACTCTACATAATTCTCACTACTATATTGAAAGATAGTTCGAATTTGTTTCCCAAGTTGGCATAGCTCACAATCTAATATTAATATACTAGATAAACTAGGAACCATTTTTTGTAACTTGAATAAACTAGGATGTCCCAAACATTTGTGAATTACATCTGAGAACCTGTAACTGGACATGCTATGGAGGAGTTAGGATAGGTAAGGTAGCAGAGGCCTTGTGATTTATATCATACACTGATTTTTTATCTTGTACTCTGATCATACATGATAAAAGGTCCTCAAGAAATAGTATACCATAATTTAGGGCACGAGTCAATAGACAGATAATTAAGATTAAAAGGACAACTAGGAACATAAAGAATAGGATATAAAATGACAGAGGATAGACTCCTTATGCTTGGGTTTGGTTACTATTGGCTAAATTGACCGCTAAAAGAACCTGTGAATAAATAATATTTAATAGAAGTTATTTATCACTAGAAATATAATCAGAAGCACCATATTTAACAACCAATTCCCCAAAGGTAGGAGACTGTGCAGTTGAGACTACTAGTAGACATATCTGTTTACTTGCTCGATACTGAAGACACTCATTGTATTCCTTTACAAATAAATACTCTCATTGATTATTTGTGTTGTTAGACCAAGAATTTTGAGCATTTTTAGGTGGTCAACCATACAAAAAATAGCATACTTCACAAGTATGTCCAAACCTATTACAATAAGTACACTTGGGTCGAGAATAGCATATGTCACGAATGTGTCCAAGTCTTTTACAATGACTACACCTAGGTTGAAATCTTTCGAAACAACCTTCCCCTCGTTGATTCTTTATGAATTGTGACATTTGGTTTTCTAATATCCTTGTTAAAGGTTCAAACTTAGTTATAGGACTAAAACGAGAAAAAATATGTTGCCACAATCTGGAAAAAAAGAGTTTAGTCGTCAGAACTTGAAATAAAGTTTTTCATCATTAAAAAATTATATATGACTGTCGAAACTAGACCAGAATCAAGAAATAACTACATATGAAGCCTTGAATTAAAGAGGTGACCCTACTGGAAAGAGAGTTTGTCGGAAAAAATGGTCAAAATTGCTTACGCACTCGTGCATGGATCTAATACGCTCGCTGGAGATCTACTTCTGGTGGCATGTAAGGGCACATGCAGACTTGTTTTCAGTGAATCTGGTTGGGCTTTTGTCGTCAAAAAGTTCAAAACCTAGTGGTGAACTAATTTTTGAAAAATAATGAACCGACTGGCAAGGTCAACGAATAATTTACATAGTGGCAGTTGATTTTGATGGCATGATGTACAATAATATTTTTCTCACCAATGCTTTGATACCATATAAGAAATATATAAGAAAATATTAATGAATTGTTATCTTTAAATTATTACATTGAAATCCAATTTTATAGACACTACATTAGAATTTTTTTTACCTAGAAGTCTATCTAATATTTTCATTCCTACTCATATCCTAACATCTTAAATTAAATAATAATTATTTTCACAATATAATAGCATAGTACTAGCTTGTCAGCATTTAAATCCCTGTGGAATCAAAAAAATTGATTATTTTACAATCATTATATTACTTTCCAACAACATACACATTTATCAATAAAGTGGTCTAACTACTACAACAAGTTCTTAACATTGTAGACAGGGGATTAAAGTATTGACAACTTAAGATTTTGCTATTTTTAATTTTTCAAGTGTTAGCAACTTGATATTAGCCTATTATTGTAGCTTATAGGTTTATGAAAGTTTCTGACAGTGAACTAGACCATTTTAAAATAGAAGAGAGTCCAACACTATTCCAGCCTAAATCGAAAAGGTTCTTTCACAAAAGATTAAGGAACCAAGCCTTGTTGCATGCACAAAGCTATCAACACCAATAATAATGACAAACAAATTGGTGGCAAACCTACCGACAGACTCACTTGCACTTTGCAAATTGGCATTTTCACTTTCCACTAGTGTAATATCTAATATAAAAAAAATTTGGATCTCATTGGAAAATGAGAGCTAAAATAAAATATGGTTCAAATCTTGCATTTAATAGGGTAATTTATCGGTTTACCAAATAAGGACTCACAAGTGCATCTCTAAAATCTTTTAGGGATTATTGACACTTACATTATGGAAGGACTCTATCAGACTTTATGAGGCTTACTTGTTTTCATTTTCACTAAAGGTCGAACCTCAAATTTTATCACTTTATGAGCTGATTTATCTTAGAAATTCATTATAAGGTTCTTTCCATTTGGGAAGATAACTAAGTTAAGAAGTAAAATTTGGGGTTCAGATAAAATAAATAGAAGGCTTGCCCCAGGTTTGAAAAAGATTAAAATATTGTTAATAAGTTATCCTCTTCCCTTTCAAATATAAGTTTTATTTTAAAATCATAGTTTTCAAACTTGAAAATTTTAGAGTTCTCTCGATCAAGTCAAATAATGGTATTTTGATGGTTTCTAACTCAATTTTAATTTCATTGTTTATAAAATTTCATATTTAAACTTCTTGAATTATGAATTAATTGATTTTCTATTAAAATTCTAGTTTTATTCTTGAATTTTGAGGTTGATTTTTAGGTGACTTTTTGAATTCAGAATATAAGTATACCATATGGATATCACTGAACTCGTATTTATGTGTAGAAACTATTTTTGATAGATTGAGTGCATTATGAGATCTCTCAAAAAAGGAAGGCTTCTTGATGAGTATTTTGGGTTTGGTGTTTTATTTAGAGGTAGATTATCTCTTAATCTTCTTCAGACTTAGCTTGTATTGGAACTTATCATGTAAAGTATGTTATGCTATGGAAAATTATCGATTTTCACATTATTTGGGCTGAATCATATTATTGTGATAGCAGTGTGGTGGCGTGTATTGACTTAGATACTAGTGTAAGTTGATTTTATTCATTGTGATGCTCATGTAAGGACTAGTATTGTGATTTACTAATATTGGGTGGATTGGCTCATACATGAAACTATTGGACTAATTTTGTTCATTATTGATTATATCATGGACATGCATACTCATTCATTTCATGATTCATAAAACTAATATCACTGAGAAACAATAATTTTTAAAAGAAAATAAATCACCTTCTAAAATTTGACCGAAGATTCTGCCGACAAGTGTTATGAGATTGTGATACGACTTGACCGAGGAATGTGTCAAAAATTTAATTGATTAAGCTTATGATGGTATATGGACTGTAGATCTCCCATGTGTCCTCTTTTGGAAGTTTCAGCTCATAAGGTGTTTATCAGTGTACTATGGTCACTGCATTTCATCCCATATCACTACATTGCATTGCATTTCATCACATTTTGATTGATTGTTGTGATTGAGTTATATTATAGATTCTTTTATGATATCAAATTGTTGGGTCTTTTCTGCATGCAGGTGTAATTACTTTATAGTATTATTTACTTGATATAGTTGCCTACTTAAAGATCAGTCACTGATGATGTTTTTTGAGTACAAGTGGATCATACTCATTTCTATTTTCTGTATAGTTTTTATGCAGATCCTAGTACGAGTGTTCTCTGTGAAGCCTGTTCGTGCATTTTCAAAATACTTGTCGTGGTTAGCTTTTTGTTCAAGGCAGTCTTAAGGTTTCATCTATCCTTACTTTATGTCTTTATTTGTATTAGAGAAGTGGTTGTATTTATATAGTTTATTACTTTCGATATTAAAGACGCTCTGTACTCGTGAAACTATGTTGTGGCATTCGTGTTGTACCTTTTATTTTTGAGTTGTTGTTGGATGTGTTTTATTTTAAGTGTTATGTTTCGCTATAGCCATTTTATTTCTTAAATTGAGTTACTCTGAGTTAGTGGATTAGGCCTACCTACCGTAGTTGTATCATAGTAGGTGTCATCATGACCTTCAATTTTGACTTGTGACAATTTGTAATCATAATTTTGTCATCTCTACCCTTTTATAAAAGAGACAACTGTCTTAAACTCCTAAATTAGAGATGCCTCATATTTTCTAGCAATAATAGATTATAATTTTTTATAAAATTATTTAAAAAATATATAAAAGAAAAGAATTATTAGAAAAATTTAATATATTTAGAGTACTATATCTCAAGAAAGATTATATGCATTGATTATATTATTAATTGAAAAAGAATTATTAGATGAAATTAATTATAAAAAAAATATTAATAATTTTGCATCTCAAGAAACTTAAAAAGCTAGATTATATAAAAAGATTTATTATTTTTTCTTAAAAATTTAAGGGCCCGTTAAATTTTTCTCTTTGGACTGTTAATGTGTGTGAACCATCCTTCATTGTTCATCATATATTTTGAAGTCTTTTAATAGTATAAAAATTGAAAATAAAGAGTACTTTCTTCGTAATTTTGAAACATTCAAGTCTTACTGTCAAACAAGGAAGGAATTGGTGACATCCCAAAATGTAACATTTTGGTTCTGACCCTGTAAACCCGTTAACCTTTTATACTGAAAATAGTAAGCACACTGCATAGTTACAACTTATTTGATAGTTCTACGCATATATTAGGCACTCAAACTTATCAAACTCACCCTGTATATATTTTTAATTAAGTTTACTTTTTCAAAGACTTTGGTAGAGTTCCACAGCTAGTCTAGGAGAAAGAAGTGGTTGAAGAGGTTTCACTTTAGGCAAGGCAATGCCTAAGCCCTCGCTCAGATCTACTGGTTCCTCCCTTGGCATTGAAATATTGAATCCATGAAGTAATCTTGCTAGCGTCAAATGCACTACTTGGGTTCCAAACATCAAACCAGGGCACATTCTTCTTCCAGAGCTAAAAGGAATATACTCAAAATTTTGTCCTTTAAAATTAATGTTCGTATGTTCCTTCAAGAACCACCTTTCTGGTTTAAACTCGTGTGGATCTTCCCACATTCTCGAGTCTCGTTGAATCTTCCATAGGTTGACAACTAAACGAGTACCCTTTTTAATATGATACTTACCGACGTAGCAGTCTTCAGTGGCCTCTCGAGGCCCTGCCAAAGGACCAGGTGGGTAGAGACGTAAGGTTTCTTTTACGATGGCTTGCAAATATGGTAGGCCCCTGATGTCCGATTCGTCAACCCATCTGTCTCTTCCTACATGTTCATCTAACTCTTCTTGAGCTAGTTTCAATGAGCGAGTATCATTTAATAACAGAGATAGTGCCCATATTAATGTCTCTGCAGTGCTCTCTGACGCCGTCAAGACAAGTATCTGCACAAGTGAATAGTTAAATATGATTAACCAAGTAATTAGAGATCATGGGCGTCTCGTCCACTAGGCACTTAAGCAATTCCTTAAAACCTCATAATTTTGGGAACTCCATATTTTCATATATAACTAGTTATATGTATAATAAAAAAATTACTGAAATCTTTTGTTAGCAATAAAAAGGAAAATAACCCCATATATTTCGAAAAAAAGAAAGAAAGAAAAATGAGGCAGAGATGGAATCTTCCTTAGCATAAAACGTGAACAATTCATTGCTAAGTAGAGTTTTTCATGTAATTTCGCGTCTCAAAAGGCTAAAAAAATAAATTTAAATAAATAAATATGTATATGAAAAAAAAAAAGTTAAGATGTCTCGTTAGAATTTGACTTTTGACCCTTAATATGATGGAAGCCCTACTAGAGATTCTAAATATTCAGAGCAAAAATTCAAATATTAAAGTCCTTTGAGTAGCATTTTGCATATCCCTTTCGATAAATCACATAATTAGTAGGCAAGCCATGTGATTAAGTAGTCTTTTGCTTTCATACAACCTGTCATATCTACTTTTGTTTATTTTGTAATTTCAAAAATAATCCAATTTTCTATAAATATGACATGTTTCCAATTTTTAGAAATTTTCCAAATAAAAGCTAAAGGGGAAAATGTAAACCCTCCAAATATTAGCATTTAAACATTCTGCGATCAAATTAGTGGGTATACAACATCTCCTTTGAATATAGATTGTAGTTACTGAACAAATTGACAAATTGTCACCATAATGTTAAAGAGATATAACACAAAAAATTCAACGAATGAAATGTCACGGTTCATTTTACAATATATTGCACCAATTTACTTCTATTCTTTTACAATTGAGTCCTTTGTTCTCTTGGTTAATTATGTGAAAAATAACAAAAAGAAAGAAAAGAATAAGACATTTTGTTATTCCCTACATTCCTAACTATTATGAATTGAAACTAAGAGAATATTAAGTGAAGTAAAGATGATTCTTCAAAACAAAGAATTAAAAGTGGGATAAAGCATTAATTAGCAGCTTACCAAAGCTGTTGCCTTGATAATGGCATTACGGTCGTATCCAGACTCCATGGCTTCCTCAGGAAGAGTGGAAAGCATGACATCAATAAAATCAGATTGGTCTCCAATAGAATGACAATCTTTTCTTTTTAGAATGTGTTCTTTTAACCAGCTATCAAAGACACTATCAACTTCTTTATAGGTCTGTTTCATGGCTTTAATGTGGCCACCAATGTCCATCCATTCAAGCGACGGAATTGCATCAGAAAAAACGAAAGTTCCACCGAGGAATAATGCTTTCTTTATAGATTCTTTGAAATGCATTTCCTCAGTGCATCCAGTAAATCGCTTTCCAGCAAGCATTCT
This sequence comes from Capsicum baccatum var. pendulum, assembly GCA_030864225.1. Classification (NCBI taxonomy): domain Eukaryota; kingdom Viridiplantae; phylum Streptophyta; class Magnoliopsida; order Solanales; family Solanaceae; genus Capsicum; species Capsicum baccatum. The sequence goes on along the minus strand of CM061558.1, from coordinate 87,216,503 downwards.
GATGATTATATTGCAAGTTACGTTCTCAAACCAGCTACTTAGGTTCACTTGTGCTGGAAGATTATTACTATTATTACAAATAAAGTACAATTCTTTAATACAACAATTCACTTCTAATGTACGGACGTACTTTAGCTTCTCAAGGCGACTATTGGTTAAGAGTTCAAGAGTCACCAGTTTACGAATGTCGCGCCAGTATGGTCCGTAAGGGGCCAATGCAAAAACGGCTCCATTATAGCCTAAATACTTGCTTAATGCCATGCTCGGTCGACTAGCAAATATTTTGTCATTGGCAGCTGTGAAGCAATCTTTAACCATTTCCCAACTGCTGACAACAAGAGCTGGATGGGCTCCAAGCTGCAGTTGAAAAATGGGTCCATATTTATCAGCCATGAATCCAAGGGTTCGACAAACAGGAAGCTGGCCACTAAGCAGATGGAGGTGACCTATGAAGGGCCACGCACCTGGAGCTTTAGGTGCTGACATTTCATTGTCTGAATTTGATTTGTTTCTTATTTTGTATTTACGAGCAACAAAAAGGGCAAAGAACCAAGAAACCAATAGGGCCAAGAGGTGACAAAGAAAATACATGATTATATTGTAGCTAAGTAGTGGAATGGGAATCTTTGCGTCAAATTTTAGAACCTATTGAGGTTATTATTACTGGTCGAGATCAGATAGCCGTATTTATAATTGAATTGGGGGTAGAAACATTTCAGATATTTTTGTTTTCTTTTGTGGCCTAAAACAAATGTAACCACGACCTAGACTTTCGTGGAAATTAATGAACTTGCGTACTTGAATATAGCTAGCCACCGGACTTGTGGCTTTTAGTTCTTCCTAACAACTTTCCGGAACTACTTTTCATTTTAATCTATCTACTTCTTTCTTTTTTAGTCTTGTTTTAATTTTAATTTTTCATGTAACTTGTTTAAATTTATAAGATTAAAAAGTAATTTCATATCACTTAACTTAACTTTAATTTGGACTACAATTTTAAATTTTTTTTTTACTTTTTTAAACTTAATATTAAGTTAAAATAAATTATTTTTTTAAAATGGAGAAATTATCTTTTTCTTTTTTGACAAAACACATAATTTCCTCGTTGAATTATAACATCTTTTTAAAAAACACTTTAATTTACTACTACGCTCTTCTTGAAAACAAATGTTATAATTCTAAGGTTAATCATGTCTTTTTCCTATCTTTTTTAGTGCATTCTTAACGTGCATTCCTAACAACCATGAATTGGGCCGTGAAATGCGTGTCACTATGCAGTCACTAAAATTTTATTTGAAGACATGAAAGTCATGATTCCTTTAGTTTAAAATAAATGAACTTTAAGCTATTTTTAATTTCAAAATAAGTAAATTTTTTAATTGTTTTTTAATGTTTAAAATAAATAAATTGTCAATCTTTAAATTCTTCAAAATTTGTTGGAAATTTGTTTAAATTTTATCCTACATATACTTTTTAGGTTATGAGTCCAAGAGAATTGATTTTATTTTAATGTGGCTAAAATTTTAAAAGTGGTTTAATAATATTTAGAAGGATAAAAATGAAAGTAAAATATAATTTATGTCTTAATTTTTTTTTTAATAAATGGAATTGAGACAAAAATGCACTTATTTTAGGCTAAAAGGAGTATAATTTTTGTTGGTGATCCAGAACTGGTTGACTAATTGCTTCTAGTAATGAAATTTGCAACTAGTATTTTCAACATTTCTTTCACTTTTACTTATCAATTATCATATTTAAATTTGGCAAATTCATTAAAGAGGAGAAAAAAAATAAAAAATGGCAAATCAAATTCATTAATTAGAAGGCACGTAACAATTTTTTGTAAATTATCCTAAATAACATGTATATATATTTGATGTGCAAGACAACATCAAATACATATATAAATACAATTAACAATAACTTAAATTTAAAAAGGCAAAAGAATTTTAAATGCCTTAAATCACGTTCACTCAATTAATTAAAGTTTCTATTTCTAAAAATAGACAACTCTTTTAATGGGTTTCAAAATTCAAAATAGATTTGAATGATAAAAAAAACTTTTTTTGAGTTGTTCTCTCTGTTTTTTTTCCTTTTCAGTTTTCTCCTTCAGCTTTTTACCGTTTCTTTTTTTCTTTATATTTTTGTATATTAATCAAGTGTACGTGTTTTACACGTGTGTATAATATGAATTGGTAATTAAGATATAAAAATTAAAGTAATTCTAAATCATAGTGCATAAAGTTAACTTCAAACCACTTTCATTTAAATTAATAGTGAAGTCTTAAAAAAATCCTGAAGTCAAATCATAAATTGATGTTTAGTATTTGATTGTTCTACTTAATTCTCCTTTTTATTAAATCAAACTTCATTGCTATAATTAATAGGTAAATTCCATGTATAAAGGTTATACACCTTTTAGTTTTAATTTTATGTAAGTATATTATTAATCATCTCTTGAGATTCTTTTTCACACGAAGTGTGGGTTAATCATCACAAATTTTTAAAAAAAGAATGTTTGCACATATACATGTATATCATAAACAATATTAGACACATTACTATTAATATTCTTTTAAGAAGTTGAAGCTCCTCACTTTTATCCAAATTATCAGATTCTGATGAAGTGATTGTGAAGTTCTTCCGCCCTTATTTAGATACTTCAGATTCTTCAATTTAAGTACATCAAAAGCTAAAAGCACCTCATTCCCTATTTATTTATTTTTGACTTATAAGTCATTATAGATTAAACAAATAAAAGATATTTTTGTCCCTCATAATTCGTCTTTACTCCAAAATTACCCTTATGTAGCTCTTAATATTTTTACTTTTTGTATTTACGGCGAACCTAACTCTAACCGTTGGTATTAGTACCTCTTTGTATGAAACTTCTAATTTATGAAATATGAATTTTTATATATTATTTTTCTTCTTTGATATATTCTTTTAAATTTGGACAATTATTATTGTACAACATATGAAATTCTCTAATAAAAGAATAACCCATCAACCAAAATATATGGAAAATACTCACTGAAGATATACAATTTCATGAATGATTAGTGAACAATCCATCTATATTTCACGATGCAACATTCGGATTCTTCAATACTTTAATAGTGATAGTCATTACTCAATCAACGAGTAATATATTTTCTAATTAAGAGTGCTTTTATCAAACAAATAGTATTATTTGTGACCAACTATATATATTTTGCTTGATGATTTAAACTCTTTTAACAAAAAAAAAAAAGATTTTTATAACGCACAAATTTAATAATCATCCATGAAAAAATATTTTTATTTTTTTTACTATATATAAAATAAAAGATAATGAGTTATTTTTAGTACTTTTTTTAGTAAACAAAATTTTAATAAAAATGGAGCAGCAAACAAAGAAAATGACCAACAAAATTAAAAATAAAATACGAACTAGACGAAAATCTAGAAAAAATAAAGTGGAGCAGTGATATTTAAAAAGAAAAAAAGCAATAGCGATAAAAGGCCTAAATGACTATTTTTTAAAATTGTCGAAATCAGTGGCCAGTCGGCGATAATTCTTTTGGCCGACTAGCCATTTTTTGTCCCTTTTCTTAAATACTAATTGGATTTGCGTAAGTGTAAAATATAAAAATATGTACGCAATGTACTATTTAATACAAATGTATCATTAGTATTTATATGTCGAATTGATCATTTGTATTTTATGTAAACATGTATCATTTATATATGTATGGTTCAAGTTGTATAAACATGTATTACTTGATATAAATGTAATATTTATATAATTTATTATTTATTTTCATATTGTTCAATTAGTATAAATAAAATACAATTCATATCAATGAATTTAAATCAATGTTCATTGAAAGAAAAATAATAATTTTTTCACTTGTTTAAAAATAAAAATGATGCAATCAGCTACAAATTCAAATACAAATACAGTATGAGGTCAACTTAAAAATATATATACAAAATAGTTCCTTAAAAATACAAGTGTATCAACGAAAATATAATACAAATATAAACAAAAGAAATCACAAAGTATGAATGCAATATGCAGCCAACTTTAAATTACAAATATAAAATAATTCTATAAATACAAGTGCAATTTGTATAAACTATAAATATAATTACATTAACAAATACAAAAATAAAAATTATGACAAATACAATCAACGATTATAATATTATCATTATCTTCAATGGCTTGCGATCAAGCTCGATATAGTCATATTTTTTGAAAAAAAAAAAGAAGAGAAATAAGAAATACAAAAAATAAAAAATAAAAAGGAGAATTAAAAGCTACAGATAGAAAAGTAAGAAAAAATGAAAATAAGAAAATAACAAAGGAATAGGAAAAAACAAAACAATGAAAATACAAAAAGAAAAAAAGAGAAGAAAGAGAAATATAGCTAGAGATAAAAGAGTAAAAAGAAAAAGAAAAAAATAGATACAAATAAAAACAAAAATAGGAAAAAAATAGGATTAAAATGAAGAAAAAGAAAAAACCAATAAAGAAAAAGAATGAAAAAAATGAAAAAGCGAAAAAAGAAAAAAAAAAGATAGAAAAAAAGGCTAAAAATATAAGAGAGAGAAAAACAAAGGAGAATAAGAAATTATTAAAATATTGTTATTTTGCTATCCTAAGTAACTTTTTTTTTTTTTCTGAAGTATTGTTATTTAGTTTGATTATAGATTTAAATTTGCTAGTCTTTTGTACTTTTTCCTTAAAACCATAATGAGTTACATAATTAGTTTATCATACTATCTTTATTAAATGATGTTTAGTACTCTTCATATTCATAAATATAGGGTCCTTTTGGGATGGATGCATCATTTAAGAAATTGCTAACTTCTACAAAATAAAAGATAATGCTATCAACTGACTTTTAATTTTATCTCTTTTTAAGTTTACATTAATTATATTGTATCAAAATATGAAATACTTGAAACAACATGACCAACTTACTCTTGTAAGCTAAAATAGTCACTTATCTATATATATTATAAAGTAGAGGACGAAACATCACAATTAGCCACGTGACAAACTATTGAAAAATCATGTGGCAGTTTTTAGGATAAAGTTAATAACAATGTAAACAAAAAATTGAATTATTTGAATATTCAAATGCATTATCTTTATTTTAAAAATAAATAAATTATCAGCTTAAAAATAGAAATTCATGATTGAAGAGTTCTGAATAAATTTTTACTCTTTCATAAACTTATCTCTTTTAAAATTTAAGTTATATAATACATCTATATATAATTTATTTAAATATCAAATTAAAGTTGAAACTATTATGAGGATGAGGATGATAATAATAATAAATAATAATAATAATAATATTAATAATAATAACAATAATGATAATAATTATAATAATAACAACAACAACAACAACAACAACAACAAATTATAGTTTTAATTAAAGTGCAACAAAATTCTGCCATTATAGTTTTGTGTTAATAATAACTTTACCACTGAATCTTTTAAAAATAAACATGCAAAAACATAAGTTAAACTATCAAAAGATAATTATAGTAATAAATTGTTAATTTTAAATTAAAAATAATTATAAAATAAAATTACATATTAAAAATAATTAGTTATCACATTAGAGAGTTTTCTTTTTTTGGTTAAAAGGGATTGCATTAAGATAATAGATAGTTAAAGATAATTACAGATGCCGGATTAGTTCAATCCGATTTCAACATAAAATAAGAGGAGTCATTAGTATCAAAACTTGTTACAAAAACATTTACAAGTCTTTCAAAGTAAGTTCCAGTTATGTCTGCTCAAACCTCTTTCCGAGCACACATTGGGGAAACCACAAAAAGGGACATCTCTTTTAGATCAGTTGTTGCTACTCCTAGTTTTGTCATTGTATCAGCTACTCTATTTTGTTCTCTAAAGTAGTAGATTACTCAGGGCTTCCTTAGTCTTCTTATTATTAACCTGCATTCATCAAGCAAATCATTAGAAAGCAAGTTACCAACCTTTAACATGTAAATTATTTCCTTGGAGTCAATGTTGATTTCAAGAGTCATTAAGTGATGGTTCTCATCCAGTCTCACACCCTCTAACAAGGAAATTATCTCCATTTGATTGTTGGTGGTATATGGGTAGTGTTTATCAAACCCCACTTCTCATCCCCCTCTGTAGCTTCTAATGACTCCCCCAATCCCTCTCTTCCCAGGATTATTGAGGTAGGCACCATCAATATTAAACTTATAGTTGAAACATCCTGGATTTTGACCTTTAAAAAATTTCCTGAAAATTCATTCTCTGGACTCAATACGACTCAAGGGTACAAGCCGTATGCTAGGGTACGAGTAGTATGATCCCATCGTATGCTGACAAGTGTTAGTTGGTGGGATAATTTTGGTTACTGGAATGGGTATGACTTAGGGGTATGAGTCGTATGGGTGGTTATGGTTGTTTGATTTCTTAACTTAATCTTAGACTTGGTTACTTAGGCTAGATCTGAGTACGAGTGGCTCACCATGAGCCGTAAGCCATGGTACGATACCCAGGACTTGTATGGTAAACAATGTTCAATTCCTTAGGTATTTCATTCTGCCATGGATATGGGTTGTGGGTACGGATTGTATACTGTGGTTACGACTTGGTTGGATGAGTCATCTACTGGACACTGTTTGATCCAAGGGTTGAGGCTTGGATACGAGTGGTGGAAAATAATCATATAGGAGAATATAACTCGTATGGGTCAGTTGTATCCCTATGACAGGTTTTAAAGGAATTTAAGTAGGGGTATTCTGGACATTTCCCTACTTACTCTAATTAGGACACATGACTTATAATACACTTAAGAGGTTATTTCCCCTATTATTCTATTCATTAACACTTAGAAACTATTCTAAAACATCCAATAATTCTCTCAAGAGCTTTTGGAACAAGAAAGTTAGGGTTTCAACTAAGGGATTGCTTTGGAGCTTTCTTTGGTGAGTTCTTTCCATTAATTCTTCGGTTTAAGGCATGATTCTCTTTCCTCATTGTAATTTCAACTAAAGGCATGGTTTATATGATTGATTTCATGGTTTTACTATTTTATGATTATGGTTTTTCAACTATTATTTGGGATTTTGATATTGAATGCTTAGTTATGGTTTTCTATGGTTTAATTATGCCTTTATATTCATTAATGGTGGTTTTAGACAATTGGATTGCATGGTAATAGTTCAAAGGTCTTTGGAATTGATTTTGGTTGTATTATGCCCCTAAGGTATTTGATAAAATGCTTATAAAGATATGTTTATTGCATTGACTTCTTTTAATAGAACTCTTGTAATTTTTAAACTAGATAAAGGATTTATGCATGGTTTAAACAGTTTGAAAAGGATAAATGATTATGCTTGTAAAGAACATGGAAGTCTTCGAAGTGGATTTAATATGGTATATGGAAAAGACACCTAAGGTCCCCTTAACCTAAATGGTTTGCCTATGGATATTACTTGCAAGTAAGGGGATGACATGAAGATACCACCAATATTGGCCTTGGTTAATAAATGGTAAATGGATTGTTTGGACATGGTTTTAATTAGGCATTATAGCGGGTGTGTAGCTAAGCCGTGAAAGGTGGTAATTCTGGGGGACCAAAAATTGGAAACTCATATTTGCTGATATGAGGGGTCCTTGATGACTACATGCGAGTATCGTGTTTTATATTGGAGAGATGTACTATTCATCCCATAGGATATTTCTCGATCATGTGGATACACGTACTGAGACCCTTTCAGTAGGGGGAGCTGAACCCATATCACTCGTGGGTGGTTAGGATGGAAAAGCTACACAACCTATGTAAAGATTTTAAGTGCATGCTAAACCCGATCCCTTTTTTCCGACACTTTGGCCTTCGCATTGGAATAAGTCGGTGGGCTGACATCATTGGACAATATTATTGGTTGTTCCATCCTATTACATTTTGGGATTGGTTTTCATATTATGTTTGGGTATTCCCTTTGGTTTATGGTCTATGGTCTGTGGTTTGGCTTGGTATAGTTGGGCGGTTGGTGCGGTACGATTGGAATTAGTTGGTTCGGTCATGATTGTGGCCCTATCCTAGAGGTTTAATGAGAATAATAACACTATCTTGTTATATATCCAAAATTTAGCCCATCTAAGGTGGGACATAGGTGGTTGGGTTAGGTAACAAGGGGCGATCCCCGATCCTAGTTGGACTTAGGATGCCTATTATGCCAAGGCCCGGGGTTGGGTCATGTCACGTTGGTATCAGAGCTTTAAGATCATGGTCAATTGAGAAGTCCACAAATCTGTGTTGAGTAGAGTCTCTTTAAAGGGTGTGAAGCGCGCCATACTCATAAGAGAGAGACCGCAAGACATTTAGGAATATGTCACTTACTTGGTACTCTATCTTCAAGCTTGAGTTGTCAATCCTGGAATCTCCTCTAATCCTTGTTTGTTTATCTTTCAGATTATGCCTCCTAGATCTGGAACACAAGAAAATTCTTTTGTCCCATATTTCCTACGTCTAGAGTACATCTTCCATCTCATGGTCCTATTCCTGATGGTGTTGAAGTTCCTCCTATTCCAGCTAGTTCTCCTCAAGTCCCTCAGGGAAATGTGATGAACACAGAATTTTATCAATCTTTTCATGTCATTGCCCAATTAGTTGTTGCTCAGGCTGAGAAGGGTACGAGTGGTTCTTTGACTATTGAGGCTATAAAGTTGGTCAATTTATGAAGATGGGTCCTCCAACTTTTACTGGAGAGAAGGTGTAAGAGGATCCACAGGACTTCTTGGATGAGATAGAAATGATCTTTCGGGTGATGTAGGCCACTAATATAGAGGGGGTTAACTTTGCAGCTTATCATCTCAAGGATATTGCTTATTAATGGTATGAGGAGTGGGATAGGGATAGTGGTGATATAGAAGAGGAAGGGTTGTGGGAAGCTTTTTCTAACGCATTCATGGATCGATTCTTTCCTCAAGAATTGAGGGAAACAAAGATAGAGGAGTTTATGAACCTTAGGCAGGGGAGGATATCTGTAAAGGAATATGCTTTGAAGTTCCATCATCTATTAAAGTATGCTCCTAATTTGGTGGCTGATATGAGGTTGAGAATAAGGAAGTTCGCTTATGGGTTTAGTAGAGATTTGATTCTGGAGAGTAACATCTTGAGGTTGATTGTTCATATGTAGCATGTTGAGGATGAGAAGAGAAAATAGTCAAAGTTTGGGGATAGGCAGGGGAAGCGAACCAGGTTTTCTGATCAGGGAGGTACTCAGTCTCAGGGTAGTAGAGATGGTGAAAAGTGGCAGAAAAATAAGTGGGGGAGTTTGATCTCCTTTTCTGCTAGTTCTCTTTACCCACAGCAGTCGGGAGACAGGCGTAATCAAGGTGGTGACAATTCTCTGGCATAGGTATACCAATCTCAGGCGAGCAGAGGTTAGTCAGTTTCTTTGTGTACTCCTTGTCAATTCTATGGTCTTCCTCATTGGGGTTATTTCGAGAAAAAAAGGGATAAGTGATTCAAGTGTGTCTAGGTAGGCCATCGGCTCAGGTATTCTCTGATCAATAAGGTTGCTACGGGGGAGAATAAGATTCTTATGGCTTCATCTTCTGCTCCTACACCTGGTGGTGTGGCATCTTCTTCTGTTACTGCTCTTAGTTCTAGTGTTGGTCGAAATAGGTTGTATGCTTTAGTATCCTGACAAGAATGTGAGGCATCATCTGATGTCATTATTGGTACGTTACAACTTTTCTATCATGACGTGTATTATTTGCTTGATCTGGGGTCCACTCTTTCTTATGTTATTCCATATGTGGCTGTGTCTTTTGGTTTTGATCCAAAAGTTATCTCGGATCCTTTTCTATTTCTACCATGGTATGTAACTCAATTATTGCTGAGAGAGTTTATAAGGGGTTATGGTATCTGTTTGTAATAAGCAGACCCTGGAGGATCTGTCTGAGTTGTATATGATAGATTTTAATGTAATCTTAGGTATGGATTAGTTGCATTCTTATTATGTGATAAGTTTCCTGGTGAACCAGTTGTAAAATGGAAAGGTAGTTCCTTAGCTCCTAAGGGGGTTTATTTCTTATCTTGAAGCTCAGAGGCTAATCTTTAAGGGTTGTTTTTATCACTTGGTCTGGGTTAAAGATTCTAACTTGAAAGGTCTTTCTTTGTCTTCAGTCCCTATGGTTAATGAGTTCCTAGAGGTCTTTTGCGGATAATCTCCCTGGTGTTCCTACAGACAAGGAAATTGAGTTCAGTATTAATTTGCTTTCGGACACTCATTTAATTTCAATTCCTCTATATAGAATGGCTCCAGCTGAGTTGAAAAAAATTAAGAAGCAACTTAAGGGTCTTTTAGATAAGGGATTTATTCATCCTAGTATTTCTCGGTAGGGCGCGCCAATGTTGTTTGTGTGCAACAAGCATGTTTTCCTTCGGATGTGCATTGACTAAAGGCAGTTGAACAAGGTGATGGTCAATAACAAGTATCCTCTTCCTTGAATAGATAATTTGTTTGATCCGTTATAGGGTGCCAAGTTCTTCTCTAAGATAGATCTTCGGTCTAGGTACCATCAACTTAGGATTAGAGAGATGGGTATCCCTAAGATGGCTTTTTGTACTCGATATGGCATTTTGAGGTCTTAGTGATGTCGTTTATGTTAACTAATACTCCGAAAGAATTTATGGACTTGATGAATAGAGAGTTCAGGCAGTATTTGGATCTCTTCTCCATTGTGTTTATTGATAACATTCTAGTTTATTTGAAGAGTGAGGTGAATCATGCTAATCACCTCTATGTGGGGTTGCAGACCCTAAAGGAACAACAATTGTATGCCAAATTCTCTAAGTGTGAGTTTTGGTTGAACACTGTGACTTTCTCGGGTCATGTTATTTCTAGTGAAGGGATCATGGTGGATCCGTAGAATGTTGTTGTGGTGAAAAGGTGGCCTAGGCCCATGACTCCATCTGATATCTGGAGCTTCTTGGGTTTGGTCGGATATTATAGGCGGTTTGTGGAAAGCTTTTGTTCGATAGATGCTCCTTTGACTAAGCTGACTTAGAAGAAGGTTAAGTTTTCTTGGTCGAATGCTTGTGAAGGGACTTTTTTTTAAGATAAAGGATAAGTTGACTTCGGCTCTAATCCTGACGTTGTCGAAAGACAATGATAGGTTTATGGTTTATTGTGATACTCATGATTCAAAGTTGTTGGAGGTTATGTTTGATTTGAAAATATGGAGGCATTATTTGTGTGGTGTTCACATGGATATCTTTTCTGATCACAAGAGTCTTCAGTATATGTTCACTCAGAAAGGGCTTAATCTCAGGTAGAGGAGGTGGTTTGAGCTTTTCAAAGATTATGATATGAGTCTTCACTACCACCCAAGTAAGGCTAATATGGTTGTTGATGTTATTAGTAGGTTATCCATAGAGATTTTGGCTCACGTAGAGGAAGGCAAGCTGGAATTGGTGAAGGATATTCACCACTTGGCTAATCTGGAATTGGTGAAGGATATTCACCACTTGACTCGCGTAGATCCTGTCTTGATAAAGATTAAGAGTGATGTTGGTGAGCAAAAGGTAGTGGTGTTTTAGATCAGTGGTGATGGTACTTTATGATACCAAGGAAGGTTATTTGTTCCAGATGTTGACGGGTTGAGGCAAAGGGTTTTAGCTGAGGTGCATGAGTCACGCTATATTGCTTATCCCAGCTCGACTAAGATGTATTATGATCTCAAGAAGATCTATTGGTGGAATGGCATGAAAAGGGATGTAGTTGATTTCGTGGCCAAGTGCATATTGTGTCAACAGGTTAATGATAAACATATGAGGCCAGGAGAGTTGTATTAAGAAATTAATTTGCCCGAATGAAAGTGGGAAGTGGTCAATATGGGCTTCGCTACCAGTATCCCTCGATCTTAGAATCAGTATGATTCGATTTGGGTCATCATGGATAGGATGACCAAGTCTGGTGCGAACTACTTTTTTGGTGGAAGATTATGCCCAGTTGTATCTTTAATGTATTGTGAAAATAAATGGGGTACTTGTTTTGATTGTCTCTAATCGTGGTACGCGCTTTGCATCTCACTCTTTTGAAGTCATACTCGAAAGGGTTGAGGACTAAGGTTAGTCGGAGTACTGCTTTTCATCCACTCTTGGATAGGCAGGAAAAGACAACTATTCAGACATTAGAAGATATGTATTGGGCCTGTGTGATTTACTATGCATCTTTCTTTGGTGGAGTTTGCTTGCAATAATAACTAGCATTTGAGTATTGGTATGGCTCCTTTTGTGGCATTTTATGGTATGAGGTGCAGATCTCCTATTGGGTTGTTTGAGTTTGGAGAAGTAGATATGTTTGGTGCTGATTTGGTTTATCAGGCGATGGAAAAGGTGAAGGTGATTCAGGATAGGCTTAAAGCTGCCCAACACATTTTTGAAAGGTTGTTGGCTCTTTCCTCTTTTGTTAGTGTTGGAATAAGTTCTTACTCTCTTTTTGCAAAAAATACTTTTGAAAGTCCTTTTGTCCCCTCTCCTTTTTGGATGTCTTGGGATTGTGTCTTTCAAGAAAAACACAAAACCACACTCCTTTCTTCACCCTTTTAGATCAAACCACTCCCTTTTGAATGTTCTTGCTCAACAATACATGAAGAACAACAAGAATATTCAAGAATGAAAACCAATCCAAATGAGCTCCAAATTGAATGATTTTTGTTTGTTTTAGCTCACGTCGAACTCCACAACAACAATAACAAGTTTTCAAACCCACATCCTATCAACAAATTCCAACAACACACTTTCAAGACATCAATCCTCAAGAAACAATAACCTTTAGAATTCAAGAACAACTCAAAAATGGCTCGAAATTTGGATCTAGACTCAATTAGTATTAGTGAAGAAGGAGATAACACTAGAAACAACCAAAACTAATAAAAATCTTCTAGATCTAAGATACAAATTTTGACCAACATAAAAAGGGGACAGAATTCTTTTTTTGAGATTTTCAGTTTTTCAACACTTATTTTTTGTGATTTTCGAGTTAACAAACTCAAGATTGATTTCGTAGGAATGAAATCAATCCTTTCTCTGATACCAAATGGCACAGAATGATCTACGAACACGAAAATCAGCTAGGAACACAAAACTAACCGAGAACAACAAGAACAACAACTATAGGAAACAACACACAAAACATCATAAACCAAGAATAAGAAGTAAGAAACAAAGACAAATATTGCAAGAAAAGTAAAAGATAGGAAAGATTATATAAGATATTACAAAGAAAGAAGAGTCAAACCGTGTATTAAATGATAAGACACTTAAACTTGCAATAATAAACACCAATCATATTGTGGTGACCATTGAGGGAATCAACTCCACCTTACAACCATCGTTTCTAAGCAAAGATCAATAATAGCTTTTCCAAGCCCTACACTAATGGCTTTTCCAAGCCCTACACTAAGGGTGTTACACTCTCAAAGAGAGAAGAAGTATTTCACATTTCATCCTTCAAAAAATAAAGAGAAACACCTAAAGTGTCCTACTTATAGTATATTACTAAAGAAGACAAAATGACTATACTACCCTTAATCAAAGGGGCGGCCATGGAGTGCATTTGGGCACAATGAAGTGACCAAAATGCCCTTAATGAAGATAACCTAAAATCGTGACCCGTTAAGTGTCCAAATCCAAAATCCCTCAAGTCTTTAAGGCTCCAAGTAATCTTCCACACTTGGGTTTGTTTAGTCGCATGCTCAAAACAACCCCTCCAAGTATGATCCTGTGCCCTCCATGTGACCAAAGCTTAATCCTTCACGTCGTGACTTTGAATGATTTCATTGAAAGCTAAGACGGCCATTTGACTTGTATCAAGACCATTATAAATCACATTCTCAAAATCTACTTGGTAAAAGGAGCTATAATTGAAGAAACCCTTTTATGAATTATCTGTAATACAAAGCTAACCCAACAAAGTTTCAGATATCGATAGGTCAAGTAGGAAGCCCAATCTTGCACTACATCAATCTTCTCCAAATCCACCATGATCCTATCCTTAGACACTACGTGCCCCGAGAATGTCATAAACCCAAGCAAAAACTCACAATATGAGAATTTTCATAAAACTACTTATTTTTCAATGTTTGAAGCATAATCATCAAATGTTTTTGATGCTCCTCTCTACTCCTAGATTAGACAAATATGTCATTAATGAACACAATCAGAAAAAATCTAGATAGGAATAAAACATCTCAATCATAAACCTGTAAATGTTGTCAGGGAATTACTCAACCTAAATTACATAATAAGAAACTCTTAATGGATATATAAAGTCCTAAAAGCAGTCTTGAAATATCCAAAGCCGTGATCTTCAACTAATGGTAGTCCGATCTCAAATCTATCCTTGAAAACACTAAATCACATATGTGGTACTAGATACATATTCTTAATAGTCACCTTGTTAAAGTCAAGATAATCAATACACGTCAACATAGATTCATACTTCTTCACAAATAAGACATGAGTACCTTAGGGGAATGACTAGGTCTAATGAACCCCTTACTCAAAAATAAATCCTATAATTGCTCTTTCAATTCTTTTAGATCTATCAGAATCATTCTATAGGATGGGATACAAATGGGATGAGTGGTTCGGTCTAGGTAAATCTCAAAATCAACATGATAGTCAAGTGGAATATGATAGTCCAACTTAGGGAAATAAGTCATCTATCTTAGGAAAAGAAGTCCCATATCAGCTAACACAAAAGAGGTATTAAGTACATAATTAAGTAGGTCTTATAATCCAGTGATATATTTTAAACTCATGTGAGTCTAGGACCAGAAAATATAATATCACTAGTGGGATAAGTCATTAAATATGGTATTAGAGCCACTCTTACGTTGACTTGTTGATGTGGTCCTAATTCAAACAGAGTATAGGAAAATCTAGTAACGGGAGGGGCAAACCTCAGTCCTAAGACTAGGAAAATCCTATGTGGTAAGACAAAACTCAATAAGGATGTTGTGTCCGTAAGATGGAGTGGATGTAACACCTCATTTTAGAAATAAAGGTCTCACATCAGTAAAACACAACAAAGATATTGGGTATATAAGTAAGCATGTCTTACAACCTAGTAATGTATTTTAATACTATGTGGGTCTACACCCTTAGCGTACGATATCACTAGTAGGCTAAGCCATTACATGGAGTACTTGAAAAGCCTGTCAGAAAAAACTCAATGAACTCTCTTGCCATAAGAACTAGCTCAAGTGATTTTTTATCACTAGTATCCTACATATGTTCTAAGAAAGATGAACACCCTTTAACTACCATTATGTATGCCTTGAAAAATAAAATCATCTTCTCTGATACAAGGCTAAATGTACCACTCCCGACCAAGCATGGAATACAGAAAATATCTAAAGTAACAGTCTCGACATAACGATCCAAGAAAGCATGATAAGGATACAATTAATCCACATCAAAATCCATCATATCAAGAATAATAAGATCCACCTAAGTGTCATACCATAGCAAAGTCACAACACTGGATCAACATACTCGGTTCATCTTTAATGAATCATCTAAGGGGGTAGAAATATGAATATGAACTACCATGGAATCACACATTATATCCATATGTGTAGTAAAATAGAAAAACACATATAAATAAGTAGAATCTGGATCAAAACATATCAAAGGTAGTTGATGGAAAACCAAAATAGTACCTACAATAACTGCATCAAAACCTTAACCTCTGGTATACTTAAAAATCAAAACAATGACCTCATTTTTCTACTAGACTATGTACTTGTATAGTCAACTCCATAACTAGCTTGTACTTAATTCAAGAACTACAAAACCACCTCTACCAGTCTATGCAATTCCTTTATCTAGTGGTGCTAGTGCCAAATAGGCATGAAGTTGAGAACTTTAATGGTTTTCACAACCGATGCCTAGGAAATCTCTCACAAAATATCCCAATTCACCATAATTAAAATAGCATAGGCCTACATAAAGGCACTGTGAAGGTCTAGACAAACTAGAGTACTAGTCACTACCTAAAAACCCAGAATGAAAACCCCTATATATATTCCTTAAACTATGGCAACCTTAAATATTTACCTAGCATACCCACTATCTGAAGTATACATTACTTCTTAAAATAGCTTGCTTTTCTAGTAAGATGATATCTGCCTAAAGAGTCCATGCCCTAGGATGATGAACCAATGAAACCACTATACCTATGAAACCTATAGTCTCTACCTACATAGGTGTGATGATGAATCTACTCAATACTCTTAGCATGACCAATCACCGGCTAAAAAGTAGCCGATAATAACAAGATGATTAGTAGACAAATGGAAAAGAGTACTTAATACCTTCACAATCTTTTTGACTCACTCCTCCTCTATATGTATACCTATCACCATATGCCTAACCAAGGCATGTAATTTGATCTCATAAGAAGTAATAATCATGTTACCCTACTAAAGATCATCAAAGTGGTAATGCACTATCTCTTTTATGCTACGAGGAACATATTTCCCTAGCAAGGCCTCCAAATACTATGTCCAAGTCATAAGAGGTGATCCATCTAACCTTCCATAAAGATAAGACCCCCGTCACTGCTTCATTAATTCTACAATATTAAATGTAGTGTAAGCCCCACACCATCATACTCAACCAAACCAAGGTAATGTAACCTCTCTTGATACCACACCAAAAACTTATACGCATTCTTCTTTGGTTCAGGAATAAATAGGGAACCCATATAAAAGTATCTATCAAACATCATTTGCTCCTCAACTCTTTATGGGACTAGCCATAACCGTTAGAGTAACAAGTAAAACTAGCAAAGCATCAGCACAAGGATCCATAATACTTATTAGTTGTGCCTCAAGAGTCTAAAAACCTAAACTTGTATCTTTCATGGCGACTGAACCTCATCTCTAGTCTGGGAACCAGCATAAGTGATATGTAGAGCTCCCACCTGAGCCCTTCCTACTAAGAAGATCTCAATGTGTAAACCGTAGTATCATGTAGCACTAAAGTAGACAAAAAACATTGTGGCACCTGATATGGATCTAATACCTTAGGATCATAAGCCATATCCTCAATCTCAATCTCAAAATCAGGGAAGATACTCTAGAATGACCCTAAACTAGTGCACTAGCTCATTCTTTAGCTCTACCATAGACTATATCCCGAGTTGTAGCCCTACCAACCAGTGCATATTTATCATCTTCTATTATAACTGAACTCAATTGCATTACCTATGAGAGAATAAAACACAATATTTTTTAAAATGCAAGAGATAACTAAATTTACATGATAAGGAACACTACAAAAAAGAGTCAAATTGCGGGGGTTAATTTTGCAGTTTGCGGGGATTGTAATTATGGGGGTTCCTAAAATCTCTGGAATACGAATCCTCACAAACGAGTTGCGGCAGTTTTTTTCGACCCCCATAATTAATTTGCGAGGGTTATTTTGCGGTGGTTACAACCCCCATAATTAATTTACGACAGTTGTTGACCCCCGTTATTCTAAATTTAATTCTTTTTATAATAAATTTTTATTTAAAAACTTTTGGGTGTTAAAACCTCCATAATTATTTAAAAAAAAATTACTGGGACCCATCAATTTTCAATGACAAATTATAAATTCTAATTTTAGCTGAAATTTAATTGTTCCTTTAGGCATAACCTACAAGCCAATATTAACTTAATTCATATATCATTAACACAACATGACTAATTAAACATTATAATTCACAAGCATCTCAAAAATACATTGAACATTAAACTTCAAAAATTAAATTTTGAACATTAGCATCTTCAAACTCCAAATTTTCAACATTAACTAGTATCTTCAAATTCCAAAATCAAATTTAAACACAAAACCTTCAAAATTTTAAGATTCGCTCCAACCATACAATTACATTATCATAATTAATATTCAAGACAATTTGCAACAAAATCAATGACTGTCATTAGGATCACTATCATCACGTAGTCTTCTAGCATCCATGGGCGAAATGAGTCCACTAGCCACATCAGTTGGCTGCATAAAAATGCAAAGTATAAAACCAATTAGATAAACTTTTAGTCCTTATTATATTTATGTCTACGTACAACTAAAAAACATCATGATAAATATAAATAGATCAATCACAAGTTCACAATTTCAAGTAACTACACTTAATCATTTTCAAGTCACTACACTTAATAATTTTCAAATAACTTATTCACTAATACACATTTCAAGTCACTACACTCAAACCATTTTCAAATAGCTAATTGACATTTCAAGTCACTATACTTAACCATTTTGAAGTAACTACACTTAATTATTTTCAAGTCACTAGTACACATTTCAAGTCACTAAACCATTTTTAAATAACTAGTAAACATTTCAAGACACTACCCTTAATCATTTTTAAATAACTAATTCACATTGAAAGTCACTACACTTAACCATTTTCAAAACACTACAACCATTTTCAACTCTCTAATTCACATTTCAAATGACTAAACCTAACCATTTTCAAGTCATGAATTCACATTTCAAGTGCCAACACTAAATCAATTTCAAGCCATGAATTCACATTAGTGATTACACTTTACTAATTTTAAAACACAAGTTCACCTTTCAATTTGCTAATCCACTTCTCAAGTGACTACACTTGATCATTTTGAAGTCACTAGTACATATTTTAAGTCACTAGTCACCTTTTCCTATTTTTATTTTGATTTTCCCACTCTTTAAGAATTTGATAACAATCAGAAACAAAAATTTATGTTTTCGATTCTAAATTGTAGGTTACTTTCCACTATAACCCTTTTAATTATTCTTAAATTACTCTCCTAAAAAATGGAAAGTATTTAAGAACCTCATTTCAAGAAATTTCTTGTGTCTCTTGAAAAATGAACAATTCACTTATTTTGAAACGAAGAAAGTACTTATTTTGGGATGACTTATAATTAGGGATCAAACTTTCGATATGTATTATAATTAGAGATCAAACCTGCTACATTTTCATTGTTTGCTCTTACAAAAATCAAATGTCTATGAGAAGTATTCCACTGGAAATAACTTTAATATAGTTGTGTAAGTATTGAACTAGAGAAAATGGCTCAATGGAACATCTACGGGATAATGTTCCCATTGTTCTTAATGATTATTATAATTATAACTATTATTATTATATTCATCATATTTAGTTGTTAATTAATCTTTTCTTTCCTGTTTAGCCATGGTCAGATGACTTCGTGACTTTTATTTCCGTCATAATCTTAATTAACTATGCTCAATCATTGATTCTCTATGGATGAAGACGACTTTTAATTAGTATTTTCTGTAATTTTGGATCATCATTTATATGGCTATTTATTCATAGATTTCTGTTAATAATAGTTACGTTGTAGCTTAAGAGAATTAACAAACTATCAACCCCACATACATAATGATTCTTTTATCGAATTAAGTGATTATTTGTTTATACATGATAATCTTTTTTTTTATTTTTTATGTCTACGTCTACCTAGACTTCACATTAAGAATTTGATAACAAACAGAAACAAAAATTTCTATCCTGAAAATAGTACCTCGTCCTTCTCCACAACACTATTAAAACACACTACAAGGTATCCATCAAGGTGGAAGAACACCCTGGACTTCTGAACAAACTACCATTGACTAGCGATAAACCTTTCAATATCTCGTACAGAAGTGGTATTGCCCACAACATATATTATGATGGCCTTCATCCATACAACATATCAAATTCTACATCTACATCATATAACTAAACTACAACCTGTCCCTCCTGCATCAAAGGCAGAATGTACTTGAGACTTGTACCCTTGGCTGCTAACTTGTTTGCATCAAACTACCCAACCCAAGATTAATACTAAGAACGACAACAAATAGCAAAGACCATAGCTTAATACTAAAAACGACAAAAAATATGACTGATTATATGGAGCAACAGTGTAGTGTTGGTAAGGAAGGATACCTAGCAAACAAAGAGGGCAGTTGCTTGTTGCCCAACCCAGGGGAGATGTATAGATGGAATTGAAATGAATCCCTTGGGAATTTGACCGATCCAGTGGCTGGCGATGGAGGTGAGGTCGACGGCCATGGGTGGTGCAGCGGCGGCGCTGGCAAGGGGGGTGACAGAGGAGGCGCTAACGGAGGAGAGGGATGATCGCCGATGGGAAAGGCAGCGTTGATGATTTTGTCATAGGGTTTTTAAGAATGGAGGGAGATAGAGAGAGAAAGAGGAGAGAGGAGAGATGAGAGAGAGGGGGTGGAGGCTATTATGAAGAGATTAGGGTTTGAGGGTTTATTTTTGTCTTTAAAAGGAAAGAGAAAGGCTTTTGATCTCCGCCGTTGATCAATTTTGATTCGCTCAATTTACTTTAGCACTTAAACTAATTTCTACTTATTTATCTCCTGAATACCTCATAAACCAAACCAAATCTCCACCTAGACCAAGAATCACCCTCCAAACCTAGTGAAACCATTAAACTCGGATCTGGCCTCCAATGCCAAATGTTAACTTTGGTCAAACTTCCGTTGTTCCAAAACTTTCATGGCTCAAAAACTATCTGAAACTCATCTGGTGACCTCGGGAATAAAACCACCCATCCCGGCAAGTCATAAAATCAGTTCAAAACTATGGAGAGGGTCAAAAGAGAGAAAACAAGCGAAAATCACAAAAAAGGCCTAGAGGGTCGGTCATTACAAAAACTAACTCCTTTATTGTTCAACGTAACACTTACAACTTCATGTCAGTATAACATGCTTAGGACACAAGGTTTTTAAACTTCCATTAGTTCTCTCTTAATCCCATAAGTATGATTTGTAAGCTTTGTGGTTTAATGTCAAAAATAGTCTCTTTCAGCAATTAATCAAGATTTTTCTCTTTTGCAAATTTAATTTTGAAGATAACCTTTTAACTAATAAGAGACCCAATATACATCCTAAGTAGCATTGACATCGGTAAAATTGACAATCAAAACTTTTTGTGACACTAGAGTTAGGAGCAAGAAGAAGTCATTTTCTATATTTAAGATATTTATTGGAAGATATTGTCAAGATATAGATCTTGTCTTATTAGTCTTATTCAAAAATGTTATTCACAAGGTGGCTTGATTCCATGATAGCTGCAGCTAAGCTATCGATCAAAAAGTCATCCTTTTCCACTATTTGAATGTTAATTATACTTCTATTTTGACTTAAAATTGGACATAAAGTCAGTTCTTTTTAACAAGATTTAAAGCCTCACCTATTTGTCGAAACCATAACCACATTATTGGCTTTTCCCCTGCCTACGTTTATCTAGCTCATTTTAACGGAGTAATTAAGGTTGTTCACAAACAAACAAAATGCTCATATTAATGCCTCTCAGCCATGATAATAATTTTAGTCAATTCACAAGTAAATAAAATAATAAGTCAAGTAAATGGAAATTCCAAAAAAATAGCCATATTAATAAATTTAAGTACTGCATGCTTCACAAAAAGATATTTCTTTTGGGAGTTTGACTTTTCATATAGTCACTTTAGTAGTTATGTTAAAAATTACTTAGTGTGTCGAAGAACATTGAAATAAAAAAAAAAATGACTTTTTTAAATAATAATTATTTGAGTCACCATTTGAAAAATCGAACACCGTATTTTTAGAAATTCTGACCAAGTCTAAAAATGATCAGTGATTATCTATATTCCGATTATAAAAACCAAATTTTGTTAAAAAGAACTGACTTTACGTCCAATTTTAAGTCAAAATAGAAGTACAATTAACATTCAAATAGTGGAAAAGGATGACATTTTGATCGATAGCTTAGCTGCAGCTATCATGTAATCAAGCCACCTTGTGAATAACATTTTTGAATAAGACTAATAAGACAAGATCTATATCTTGACAATATCTTCCAATAAATATCTTAAATATAAAAAATGATTTCTTCTTGCTCCTAACTCTAGGTGTCACAAAAAGTTTTGATTGTCAATTTTACCGATTTCAATGCTACTTAGGATGTATATTAGGTCTCTTAATAGTTAAAAGGTTATCTTCAAAATTAAATTTGCAAAAGAGAAAAATCTTGATTAATTGCTGAAAGAGACTATTTTTTACATTAAACCACAAAGCTTACAAACCATACTTATGGGATTAAGAGAGAACTAATGGAAGTTTAAAAACCTTGTGTCCTAAGAATGTTATACTGACATGAAGTTGTAAGTGTTACGTTGAACAATAAAGGAGTTAGTTTTTGTAATGACCGACCCTCTTTTTGTGATTTTCGCTTGTTTTCTCTCTTTTGACCCGCTCCATAGTTTTGAATTGATTTTATGACTTGCCGGGATGGGTGGTTTTATTCCCGAGGTCACCAGATGAGTTTCAGATAGTTTTTGAGCCATGAAAGTTTTGGAACAACGGAAGTTTGACCAAAGTCAACATTTGGTATTGGTGGCCAGATCCGAGTTTAATGGTTTCACTAGGTTCGGAGGGTGTTTCTTGGTCTAGGTAGAGATTTGGTTCGGTTTATGAGGTATACATGATTTTCCCCTGAACTTATCCGCTTAATTTACTTTAGCACTTAAACTGATTTCTACTTATTTATCCCTTAACATCTTTAAAGTGTATTTATTTCACCCCTAATGCTGACGTGATATTTTTTTTTTTAAAAGACACGTTTATTTGTTAAAAAAAAATTATTTCAGTAATATTATATTTAAAATATAATAGAAATTTTAAAAAAAATAAAAATGGACATCTTTTCTTCTTTCTTCTTCAAAACGTCAACAACAACACAAAAATTCCTCCATTAACACTCTCCTTCAATTTTTTTCATTTTCCTCCATTAACACAACCAAAGAACAACCACGGGGATACTAAATTAAAAATTTTCCTCCATTAACACCATCTCAACCTTCAATGGAGCCGATGGTCCCTCCAATTTCGAACCACTCATTACACAATCAAGAATTTGAAATTCACAAAATCTAGGATCAAAAATAAAATTTTAACAAATACCCATTAAAATTCAACATGAATTCAACATTCTTATACCAAAAACAAAAAAAAAAAAGATCACCCTTCAGTTGAAAGCTTTGAAAAAAAATATTTTTTTTTTTTTGGCGTTGCTTTTTCTGTTTTTGGTAGTTACCAGTGTAGAATTGTTCTTTATTAGTGTATATGGTGTTATTTGGTTAGATAAGTTGTCGAATCATGAGAATACTGGATTGATTTTGAATTTTGAATAACTATGAGTAATATTTGAGGGATGGCGCACCGGAAGAGGAGGAGGAGGAGGGGGCTGCGTATGCAGGGTAGAGAATGGGGGTGAGGGCTGAAAGAGAGGGGTGGGGTGGGGGTATGTGAAGAAGAAAGAAAATAGGGGTGAGAATGTCTTTTTTTATTATTATTATATATATATATATATATATATATATATATAATTTTAAAAAGATATATAAAAATAATGTGTGGGAGATTAATCTTTTTTAGATAAAAAATATTAATTTTTTACTTGGCAATGACGTGTCTCCGACGTGGCATTGACGTGTCCTTGATGTGTAGGCGAATGTAACACACTCTTCGTTGTGAGAGTGGTATTATATATTCTGGGTTGAAATTAATTCACTATCAAATTGTTAAGGAAGGTAAATAAACAGAAGTTTAGTTTAAGTGTTAAAGTAAGTTGAGCGGATAAATTCAGAGAGAAATCTATGTCTTTTCTCAATTTTTAATGGAGAAAGGAGAAAAAATCCAGGACTAGCATAAAATATACAAGAAGTTAAGTGTTTTGCTTGTCAAAGATAAAATAATTTTAAGATCGTCTCTACAGGAATTGACTCTAGTAATTATTCAATATAATCTTCTTCAATATTATTCGAAGAATCAAATCTTCAATGTTGTGTGGAATCAAGATTTTGTAGTATCTATTATCCAACAATTCGAAATCGGTACCGTAACTTGATTATCAATTAAGAGATTAGGGAGATTGATAGTAAGATTACAATCCTATGGTTATACTCTCATTAAATGCTTACAAATGAGTATTTTTGCTTTTTCCAAATTCAGAAATGGATTAGTGTTTCAGTTAATAGGTAGTAAAACTTTTCTTTCAAATGAATTTGACTTTCAATGGACTAGTAATAAAAAATAGAGTAAACACGTGCAAAAGTGTACCAGATGACTAGTTCAAGGAAGGCTTCTTGCGAATACTTTCCAACCTCTATTCTTAATGATAATTTTTAAAGGTGAAAATCATTTTCCTTCTTAACTTTAAAAATTAAATTTTCCTTCAACTTCTAACAAATAAGTATTCCTTGTGGGCATTTATTTCATTTAGAACGTCACTAACTTATATAAATTAAATAACTTGTTTCTATTATGTATATAGGTTAGTGACATTTTAAATGAAATAAATGCCCACGATAAGGAAATTAATTTATTAATAATAATTAAAACTGTAATATCTATTTTACTATAAAAATATCAAATAAAAATAATTTTATAAATATATTCCAATGCATGTAATATAATAACATATAATAAAAATGGAGATATATTTTATAATAAATTAATTCAAAAGTTTACTTATATTATAAATATATACTCCTTCTATTCACTTTTACTTGTCACTATTTCACTTTTTGAGGTCAACCTGCATGACCTTTGACCAATATTTTTAAGATATATAGTTTAATATTTAAATTTAAAATTTAGATGACTAGAAATTATAGGAAAAATGCTATAAGTTGCAATCCTTCTTCATATTAATAAAATGAAAAAATATGTCTTATAATATTGGTCAAAATGTATGCAGGTTGACTTGAAAAAAATGAAAAAATGACATGTAAAAAAGAACAGAGGAAGTATATCGAAACTCACTTATATATACCTGAAGTATATATATATTACGCACATACACTTAATGCATGTAAAATAAGAGGTAAGGTAGAAAGTACTCTTAAACTATACCTGAAGTTGCTATGCCACACTTAAACTAACTTTAAGGGGATCTATTACCACCTAAACCCATTTTTGTTGATCTGATTGTCAAGTATTAGAATATTTTTGTATTCCTTTTGGCCAAGTCAACACAAAATGAGTACAAAAAATTCTAATACTTGGTTGTTGCGTCAGCAAAAAGGAGCATAAAATACAAAAAAAAATGAGTTTAGGAGGTAATAGGACTCTTGTAAAATTTACATGTGTCATAGCAACTCTGGATATAGTCGGAGGGGAGGGGAAACAAAAAAACCTCTGCGTTATCTCAATAAAATAACAATCATAAAAAATAACATTATCTTTTGTGACAATTTCATTGAAAAAGTTATTCTACTTATAATACTAAAAACTATAAACAAAAATATATAAGTACTTGACTAAAATAAATAATGTATAGTATAAGAAGATATTCTAAATGCCAAGGTTAAAATAGACATTGTCAAGATAAAAGGGAGGAGGATATTTAGTATTCAAAGTAGAGGGAGGAGTTTGACTTTTAAAGTAAACTTGAGGGAGGAAAATGAATTTCATCCTAATTTTTAATCCCTTTTGATTATTTAGTGCAACCGTCAATCAAGAGTCGAACCAAGAGATGCAATGATACTAATCAAGGAAATTTTCTTTCTGTTAAAATGCAAAAGATAACTAACATCGCAATACGAATAGGAAAATCAATTCACAATTCTATGCATATCATCTTTGCCTTATTTAGAAATTACTCCGCAGAGATAAACAAGTTAACAAAAACATAAAAAAATCTAGAAGGCATTATGACAGATTCTAAATACCGACTTTCATTTTGGATAAGAGCAATGTACTCTTCCACGTTTTTTAGTTCCTTTGTTACTTGGACGCTCTAATACTTCATAACTTAGTTTTTGGTATACATTATAACTTTTATAGAATGGCATAGTCTCTACGAAATCCAAGAATAAATAGATTTATTATAGCTGATGAATCTATTCTTTTTTGTGCGTGGTTATTTCTTAGATTTTATTTTAATAAGTTATTCTTTTTGTGAGATGTATTCATTAATTTTTAGTTTATTATTTTATCCTGTAGTAACTGCTTAGTTACAAATTTCTGTGTAATAACTTATTCTTTCTGTACTGTAGTGTATATCTAATTCTAGATTTTCTATGTCATTTATTATTTTGTGTTGTTCTTCTCGTAGTGAGTTTTTTATATTATATAAACTGTTACATGTACTTTTTTCTAAATTTTCTAAGGTTTTTTCTATCCATATTAACTTTTCTTTTAGATCTTCCATTATTTTTCTAATATGGTTTCTATAATTAACTTCGTTATTTAGATTATCTTGGTTTTCTCTAGTTTTTCTAATATATTCTAACATCCACAATCTTGGTCTGAATAATATCCTTCTGGGTAAATGTCTTCGTATATTTGTGCTGTAGCATTTATCATTTCTATTTCGTAGTTTATTACTTCTTCTAATATCATTTTCTTAATATCTATTATTTCAATATCTTTAAGTATATATAAGATTAAAACTCTAAGGTAGTCTAAATGAGCTATTTTTTAAAATTGATATTTTATAGCTATTTGTTTTAGACTTAGTAGTTTTTGCATATTTTTATTAAGAGATTTTATATATTTTTTATTTTCCATGTATTTGTCTATATTTATTTTTATCTGTTTTTCTAGTAACTGTATTTTTTGCGTATCTTTAAAAATCCTACGTAATTTTAACATAATAAATATTTATAAGAGTAGTTAGGTATGTGTGGTATATAATTTATTCTATCCGTATAATTTTTTTCATATGCTTTTTCTAATATAACTTTTCTTATATCTGCAATATCTATATTTCTAAGTACATACAAAATAAGTATCTTGAATTTATCTACCATGACATCAGGTATATTATCATTCATTATCATAAAATTGCTTTTTTCAAAATATTCCCTTCAACCATATACATCATAAAATATAGTCATCTCACATTACTATATACTAGATTATTCTTAAATAACATGTTCTTCGGTCACTACTAGCATGGTAATTCGGATACTTTTCCCTTAAACAGCGCCTCGACTTTGGTTACTCCCCACCACGGCTTCTTGCCTCATTGGTTTCACCTTTAGGATGACATAGTTCCTTGGGATTTTTCTCCGTTTCCACTTTGCTAATAAACTTCTTAACATATTATTTTTCGAATAATTCTACTATAAAGTAACTAATATGAATTTATTTTATCATATCATGATTGTCGGGAATTATGAATTTAGCTATTCATAATCGTAAATAGATATACCTGTTCCGGTACCTTTGATATTTCTGAGGTTTGTTGTTCCATAGCTTTTTCCATTGCGGTGTATATATTTAATTAACTGGGCTAAATATTTTTGAATTGGAATGGAGAGAGTATTTTTGCTGAATGTTCGAAGGCTTTCCTTGCAATGCCTTCTTGTCTCTTTATTTATAGATGATTTTTTACAAACACTTTACATTTTTTTACGTAAGGGCTAAAGGCTAAAAAATAAAAATGGTAAAAAAAAGTCTTAAAGGCTATAGTAGCCTACTAGTGCCTAATCTAATCCTAAAACAAACAAAAACAAAAAAAAGTCTTCACATTAATAGTACTAAAGACTTTACGTAGCTTTTAATAAATAACTTGTCTCCGTGGTTTTTGTCGTATCTGTCGTATCTCCATTATTGCTCTTCTTTATCTTTTTATTATCTTTGAACTAAATGGTATCAGAGCTCAGTAATTTAAAAGATATGGAAGTGATTTACGTGTTAAAGTTAGTTAAATTAGCTATGTTGAAATTAGTTAAATTAGTTAAGTTAGATTTAAATTTAGTTAAGATTAGATTTAGTTATTTATTAAATTAATTATGAGAAGACCATTTAAAAATAGAGAAGCTTTTAGAAAAATTAAAGAATCGTTAGTTAGTAATTATTCAGAATATATAAGTCTAAATAAAACCAAAGAAAATCCACAAAGATTAGCCTATTTAATTACATTAATATCTAGTATTGAAGCAAAATTAATAATCCATTTAAAATCTAGAAGAATGAGACATATACCACCTAATTATGATAAAATTAGATTTAGATATCCACCAAAATATTATAAATATAATTTAAATGAATAAAGAACAAAAATACAAAGAATTAAAACAATTTATCTCTGAAAAACGTAAAGAATTAAAAATAAGAAAAGAAAGATTACATTATAATATATTTGCCGGAGTTAGTAAAAATTCAATAAATATACAAAAAGATGAAATATCAAAACTAGAATCACAAATAGATAGTTTAGAATATATATATCAACATGAACTATTCACAATAAAATGAATAAAGAAGAATTTATAATAGATGAAAAAATATATGAAAATCACGAAGGATCAAAAATAAAAATAGTATTTTCCAATTTAGGAAGAAGATACAAGAAAATAGGAGAACATTTATATTTAATGTTAGAAAAAGAAGAATTAAAATTAGAAGATAAATTAACAGCAATGGTAAGAATAGAAAAAGAAAATGAAGAGATAGATAGAAAAAAGGAAATAGAAAAAATTAAACAACAATCTACGGAAGAAATACGAAAAATAGAAGAAACTAAAAATAGTAGAATTGCTGAATTAGAAAAAGAATTACAAATGTTAAAAGATTTATACGAACAAAGACAAAAAGAAAAAGAACAAAAATTAATAAACGAGATAAATCAATTTAAAGAAAAATTAGAAATAAATAATATAGAGGTAGAAGAAACGGATAATTATGATTCAGAAGATAGTGAAACATATACGGAAATATTAACAAATATAAAAGATTTAGAAATTAATGAAAAACAAGAAAGAATTAATCAAGAAAACTTAGAAAATAATAATACAGAAATAAATACTCTTGACAAAAAAGAAGATAAAAATCTAATACCCAAAACAACAGAAATAAGAAAACCTATATATTATAAAAATAAATTTAAAAGATATAATGAATATGACAAATGGACACCAAGACAAATAGTTAATAAAAATTATAACTTTTTAGATCTAAACTGTGTAATAGATACAGAAAAAACAATACAATTATGGATAGGATATATGACAAAACAATTATTAGATAATAATATAAACATAACAGATGCACCAGAATACATAGAAAAAACACTAATAGGATCAGTAAAATTATGGTTTACAAATTTAACTGAAAATAGTAAGAAAGTATTAAGAGCTAATAAACCTATGGAAGGAGCAGCATCAACAACAACAAAATTAACACCTATAGAATTATTGAAAAAATATGAAACAGCTATAAAAGATGAATTTGGTAGTATGACAACATTAGAAGAAGAACAAGATGAAGAAAAAGATACAAATAGGAATTTAATGATAAAATTAACAATATGTAATATGTGTTATATAGATGAATATACTTGCGCATTTAAAGAATATTATTATAAAGGAGCATATAGTATAGAAGAAAGTAAAGAAATAAGAAAATTATATTTTAATAAATTACCCGAACCATTTAGTTCAAAGATAATAAAAAGTTGGGAAGAAGCAAAAATAGTAGATACATTAGGAGCTAGAATAAAATTTTTACAACAATGGTATAGAAAGTTATGTGAAAAATATAGAGAAGAATTAAAAATGGAAAAACATTAATAAGAAATTTAGCATGTTGCAAAAATAAAATAGCACCTCAATTTGGATGCGAAGAAAGATATTATAAGAAAAGAAAAAGACATAAGAAATATAAGAAATATAAAAAATCAAAATATAAATATAAGAAACCAAGAAAAAGATATTATGTAAAAAATTACAAAAATAAAAGACCATATAGAAAGAAAAAATCTATAAAAGAATGTACTTGTTATAATTGTGGAAAGTTAGGACATTTAGCTAGAGATTGTAAATTACCTAAAAATCCAAAAAATAAACAAATATCCGAAATAAAAATAGAAAATTCAGAATATATGCAAATAGATTATATAGATTATGAACTAGAAAGTGAAGATAGTATATATGAAATTTCAGAAAACGACACAGATACTGAAATAGATAGTGAGATAGAGGAATCAAATGACTGAAGAAGATATAAAAATAATAACAAAGGAAGAATATTTAAATGATGAAGGAACAGAACAAAAGATAATATTTGACAGTAATATATTTGATGAAATAAAAGGAAAAGAGTTAGATTTAAGTGTAGAAAAAAATATTTAAAATACCAACAATAAAAAATATTTTTAGTAGGAAAAAAGATGAATATTATGTAGTATGCCAAAAAGAACATGTAATAGACTGTAGATATGCAAAAGGAAAAGCTAGTATACCACTAGTAACAAAAAGGATAATTAATAAAGAAATAAATGATATAAAAAGTAAAGGAGATCCAATAAAATACGTACACCTTGGAGGTACAGAAATATTAATAAAAGCATGTTTTAGAGAAGGAATAGATACACCAATAGAATTATATTTAGCAGATGATAGAATTATAAAACCTATAGAAAAAAGCATAATAACTGCCGTAAAAGGAAATTTAATATACCAAAAATTTAAATTTATAATAAGTGCAAATTATTCAGTAGCAGTAACAGATAGAAATATAGATAAATCATTAGTATTATATTGGAAGATATCAGGAATAGAATTAACCCCAGGAAGTAAAATATTTACAGCGAGATGTAAAAATTTATATGTATTAACAACAAAACATAAAATAACAGGGAAAAATAAGATTAACAAAATACAAATAGATAGCCCATTTGAGCAAATTGTAAAAACAATAGATTATAATGACTATAGCTATAGAGACATAGATATAGAAGAAAATTTAGAAATAGTAAATGATAGAATAAGTACAACGAAAAGAATAGCTAATGAAAAATCAGAGTCATCGAGCTCATAAAAAAGAATGAGTTATGAAACAAATTCAATAAGTAATTTAAACCAATATTACATAACAGGAAAAATAAATGAAAAAGAACATTTAATACTATTAAACACAGGACAAGAAGAAAATTATATAGCAAAATATCTAGTAAAAAATGAAGAAATAAAAACTGATAATGATATATGCCCAGATCTACCGAGAAGTTTAATAAATAATAAAGATATAGCAGAAAAAGAAATAATAATAGGAGGAATTAGAAAAATAAAAATAGAATTTGAGGTAAAAGAAGAAATACAAAAAGCAGATATAATATTAGGAATAAAATGGTTAGAACAAGTAAAACCATATAATATAGAACATACACAATTAGCCATAACATATAATAGGGAAAGATTATTCTTAAGAAGAGCCTTAACATAAAATGAAAATATATGTATTAATGAAGATAGTAGTGGAAGGATATTACAGTAGATATTATACGCCTATGATAGATACAGGAGCAGAAGCTAATTTATGTAGATATAATTGCTTACCAGAAAGTAAATGAGATAAATTAAAAATACCAATAGTAGTTAAAGGATTTAATAATGAAGGAAGCTTAATTACTTATAAAGCTAGGAATGTAAAAGCACAAATATGGGATAAGATATTGACAATAGAAGAAATTTATAATTATGAATTAACATCAAAAGATATACTTTTAGGAATGCCATTTTTAGATAAACTATACCCACATATAATAACTAGAAATGATTGGTGGTTCACAACACCATGTAAACAAAAAGTAAGAGCAAAAAGAGTTAATAATAAAATAAGAAAGAAAACTGATTGGATAAAAGGAAGTGAAAAAATTACACAAAAGTTAGGTATATATGAGTTTAAGTATGAGTATTGATTATTTTTAGATGGTTTCAAGTGTATAGTTTGATTATATGTGTATGGGAATCGACTTTATTTATACCGGAATTTGCCCATCGATGGTTCCATACGAAGTTTATTGAATAAGCTTTCCAACTATATAAATATTTTCAAAAACGGATAAGTTTCGAATATAATCGAGCACGTTCGAAACTATAAAACGGTGGCCGGGATATGTGAACAGTTAATGTGCAGGAAAATTTCCTGCACACAAACTACTGAGGCCTGCCAATTTTTTGGGTCGACTTTGAACGATCATAACTCCCTCAATATAATGAACTGGGAGAGCTTCGACCTATCAAAAGAAAGATCTTTGAGTCTTATTTCCAATTTAATTGGTTTCATCTAAATCCAACATCTGAGTAAGGAGTTATACTCGTTTTAATTTAGCCTCTCAAAACAGTTTTTTAGGGTCAACTTCAAACTATCATAAATCCTTGTACAGGACAAAATGGGTGTCCTACTTTATATGAAATGAAAGACCTTTGAATTATCTATCCAACGATACCAAATTCACCCAAATCTGATATCGGAGGAAAGAGTTATGGCCGATTTACTTTAGCCTGTCAAAACAGTCCACCATGGACAGATTCGGATTTACTTAAATTTTTAAGGGCAATATGGTCATTTTTCATCACCTCATGGACGAAAATTGGTCATTATATACATAAACTTAGCCTCATATCCATCATTCATCATCTAGTTATTGAAAATAAGAAACCCTAGCCTAATTTCAACACCAATTATCTTGTGATTCAACCGTAGAAAATCCAAATTGATTCCGTAGTTGTGTTCACCGTCTCAAGGGCTTCGAGAAGCACCTCTTATTTGTGCCAACAGGACTTCAAAATCAAAAGGGCCATTTTATGGTAAGGATGTAAATTATGTTGGTGTTATTTATATAGATATGTATATATATGCATGTGAGCATAAGAAGTATGTTATTTGATTGTTGTTGAAAGATGATTGGAAATGATGTTGGATTATTCTTGTGCATGGTTGGATTATGTTGAATTGTGAAGGGATTTGGTGTGATGATGTGGTATTGAAATGATGGCTATATATATATACACACATAAACCTATTGTTCAAGTTGGTTTTTGGAATGTATGCAAATATTGGTTGTATGGAATTATGGAAGAGAATAGTGGTGTTGGGTTGCTAATACTAGATGCAAACATTTCATTGTAGATAAGTGATTTGTAAAGGCGGGAAGTTGTGTTGAATTGGTATCCGAATCTACAACGAGGTATGTAAAGCATACTCTAACAATGTTCTTTGGCATGAAAAGACCAATGTTCCATCAAGTAAGATTCCGAGGTTGTCCAAAAACATGTATTGTTCTACATTACCAACGAAGTTGTTTCCATTCTATAAAGTGTCAAAATGTTTCATTGATATACCAAAAGACTCCTATTTCATTGTTGTGATATTGATGATTCTGAAACACATTGTTGATGTACCAATGAGTCCTTATTACATCGTTATTGTATGAAAGGTCTATTACTTGATTCCTATTGATGTATGGTTGTTCCAAAGGTACTATATTGTCATGAACACTAATGTAATAATCTCAAAAGCTTTTGAACTAAGTTATTGGAAAGATCTCTTATGTATGTTACTTGATATACGTGTGGGTGGTATCCCAGGGGCGTAAGCCTAGCATGAGTCGATCCCTATTTATGTATTTATGGGTGGTATCACAGGGGCATAAGCCTAGCATGGGTCGATCCCAGTTGATATGTACTGGGGCAGCCTAATGGTCACAGTATATAGTATTGATTATTGTTAGGTGGTTGGAGGTTCGGGAGGAGGAGGTAATGGTGATTGATAATTGTAAAGAATGAAATGAACGAATGTATACCGTTCCACAAATGTGTTTGAATTCAAGAACCCAATTCAGATTAATGATAATGTGCATGATCCTAAAAGTGTTTATGAAGTGTGGTTCACTTCTATTATGATTTATTCACTTACGTCTGATTTTCTTGATCCCCCATATCACATATGATTATTTACAGCTTTACATACTCAGTACATATTTCGTACTGACGTCCCTCATGGGGGACCTGTATTTCATGGTGCAGGCACAGGTGCTTCAGCTCACTCACAGCAAAGATAGGAGCCAGGTCGTACAACTATTATTGGTGAGCTCTAGTTTGCTTCGGAGCTTTCCGAGTTAGTTCCTTATGTTTTGTTATTGTACAGGAGTCATGTGTGGGCGGGGGTTTATACCGACCCTAGTTATGTCATGTATATATCCTAGAGGATTTGTAGACATAAGGAAGGGTAAAGTCATGGGAGTTTATATAGTGATGTTATATTTGTATATGTGGTGGCCCCGACGGCCAAGTATTATATATATATATTTGTGCGTGTTGTGCTGATACAGGGAATTTGACCCTTCTATATGTAACGAAGTGCTGCCCAAATTTTTGGTGACATGTAAGTGAAAGTAAAGGTATTTGAACGAGTTCTCCCGGGCTTTCTCGGCTTTGGGTGCCAGTCCGGCCCGATGGGATTTTGGGGCGTGACAATAACCAACTGGAGGCAGTTGAAAGAGGCTTTACTAGAAAGTTTCTTAAGACCCTCTAAAATGGTATAATTGAGGGATGAAATCAGTAACTTTTGACAACGTCCCACTGAAGCTCTTCATGGGACCTGGGGCAGCATATCGGGCTTTAAACTCTATTACGAAGCCAGTCGTGGATAATGCTATAGGGGGTTATTTATTGATCATACTTTTTCAAAGGTCACGGAGATGCTTGATCGGATAACCAAATAGAGTATAGCTTGGCATACTAAGGATTCTGTGGTAGTAATCCCTATCGTGTCTGGTAGTATGGTTGTAGAGTAATGCAAAGAGGAAGAATGTGACCAGGATATGGCATATTTAAAAACACAGATGGATTTGCTGACTGAGAATCTATTTTCTGGAAAAATAGAGAAGGTGAAAGCTGTTGTATCCCAAGGAAGAACTGATTTTAATTCAGAAGAAGAGGCAAACTATCTAAATAATCAAGGGGTTTTTTGAGGAAATAGCCAAGGAAATCAAGGTCGAAACTATTATGATAAAGCTAGTTACAAGAATAGAGATCAAGGAAACTGAAAGAGCAAAAATGATAGGAGTGGACTATATGAACCTCCTGGAAGTAGAGATAATACTGTAACTAGCTCTAGCAAGATGTCCCTGGAGGATATGATGGATAAATTATTAAAGGGAGTTGAGACTACCAACTCTGGGGTGACTACTATGAAGAGTGATTTGTCTTTCATAAGTCAGTTGGTAAAATCACACTCTACTTCTATCAAACATTTGGAGCAACAAATAAGCCAACTCTCAGAAACATTAAATCAGAGGAAGATCGGAACTTTGCCAAGTGATACAGTTTAGAATCCTCAAAATGATGGCTCCTGTATGGCAATTACCATATGGAGTGGTAAATTATCACCAAGCCCGTCTGTGGGAAAATATATGATTACAATGGATATTGAGCACGAATAAACTTATCCAGTGGAGTCTGAAAACCTGTATAAAGTTATTGATAATACACCATCCAACCATCAGTAGGTTGATGAGTTGGAGAAGAGCAGGGGAAAGAAAATCGAAGTGGTGGTTACTACGCTCCTAAAACCACCTACTCCATTTGCCCATCGGTTAAAAAAGAAGGACGACAACACAAAGTTTGGCCATTTTATGGCTATGCTTAAACTGTTGACAATCAACTTGCCATCGGTGGAGGCATTGGAGAAAATTCTCGTGTACGTAAAGTTCATGAAAGACCTTGTTACGAAGAAGTGGATAGTTAGTTATGAGATGAAGGACGATCTCCATCATTGTGGTGTTATTTCCACAAGGTCATTGGTGCAGAAGAAGGCAGACCCAGGAGCATTTACTATCCCGTGCACTATTAGGCCTCTTGAGTTCGCAAAAGCTCTATGTGATTTGGGAGCTAGTATAAATTTGATGCCACTTGTTGTGTATAAAAAACTAGATTTTGGGGATCCTACTCCCACGAATATGAGATTAGTTATGTCAGACAGATCTGTGAAGCGGCCTGTAGGGATTCTATATGATGTATTAGTTAAGGTGGCCAGTTTTAAATTTTCCAGTTGATTTTTTTATTCTCGATTGTGAGGTGGTCTTTGAGGTGCCTATAATCTTGGGTAGACCTTTCATCGCAATTGAGAGTGTACTTATTGATCTAAAGGTAAATGACCTACTATCCAGGTTGAATGATAAAGAAGTTTAATTTGATGTATGCTAGTCCATGAAACATCATAAAGATATGAGCGTATTTTCTAGTGTGGATGTTTATTATGAGGAGGAGCAGGAAGTACCCATAGAGGAAAAATTTATTGTGGAGACTTTAGCTGCTATATTAATGAATTTTGATCAATAAGGTATTAAAGATTATGAGGAGACTGTATATGCCTTGACAGGCATGGGGTCTTATTCTTATGCACCCAAAAATCTAGATTTGGACTTGAAAAATCTTCCAAGTCCACCGACCAAGCCGTCTATTAAAGAGCCACCTACTTTGGAACTGAAAAGTTGATGGGTTATTTGAGGTATGTGTTTCTGGGAAATAGAAATACACTACCTGTTATTATTATGGATGACTTAGGTGAGTAACAGGTAGAAGCATTTATCTCTATTCTTAAGAGCTATAAGAGAGCCATTGTTTGGACGATTGCAGACATTATCGATATTCCTCCTATTATATGTATACATAAAATCCAGCTAGAGGAGGATTGTGTCCCGACTATTGAGCATTAGCATCATTTAAACCTACCTATGCAAGAGGTGGTGAAGAAAGAATCATCAAGTGGCTAGATGTAGGAGTGGTATACCCCATCTCAGATAGTAAGTGGGTAAGTCCTGTTCAATATGTGCCCAAGAAAGGGGGCATGACAGTGGTGGCTAACGTGAAGAATGAGTTGATTCCACTCAGGCCTAATACTGGATGGAAGGTGTGTATGGATTACAGAAAACTCAACTCATGGATATTGAAGGACCACTCCTCAATGCCTTTTATAGATCAGATGCTTAATCGGTTAGCGAGAAGAGGTTGGTATTATTTCTTGTATGGTTATTCTAGTTATAATCAGATTTCTATAGCCCCGGAGGATTACGAGAAAACAACATTCACCTTTCCATATGGTACTTTTGCATTTAAGCAGATGCCTTTTGGATTGTGTAATGCACCCGCTACCTTTCAATGGTGCATGATGTGTATTTTCTTAGATATCTTTGAATACACCTTAGAGGTGTTCATGGATTATTTTTTGTATGGTAGGAGATTCGTTTGAGCTGTGTTTGGTGAACCTGAGTAGGGCCTTGCAGCCGCATGAGGAGTTTAATCTTGTGCATAATTGGGAGAAATGCCACTTCATGGTGAAGGAGGGCATCGTTCTCGAATAGAAAATTTCAGCAAAGGGGATTGAAGTTGATCGAGCCAAAGTTGAGGTTATAGAGAAGCTTCCACCTTCTATTTCAGTGAAGGAGCTGGATAGTTTCCTTGGTTATGCTGGCTTCTATAGGAGGTTTATAAAGGTTTTCTCAAAGATTGCAAACCCCCTTTGCAAACTTTTAGAGAAGGAAGTCAAATTCTTCTTTGATGATAATTGGTTGAAGGCATTTGATTGAAGCTGGTTGATGCTCCTATTGTTGTTGCACCGGATTGGTCAAAACCATTTGAGATCATGTGTGGTGTAAGCGGTGTTGTCCTTGGAGCTGTGCAGGGAAAAAAGGCAAATTATTTCATCCAATCTATTATGCCAGCAAAGCACTGAATAGAGCTCAAAAGAACTACACAGTCACAAAACAGGAACTTCTTACAGTAGTCTATGCTTTTGAGAAGTTCTGGACTTATTTACTAGAAATCAAGGTGGTGGTCCACACTGACCATGCAGTCTTTAGATATTTGATGACTAAAAAGGATGTAAAACCAAGTTTGATCAGATGGGTGCTGCTACTTCAAGAATTTGACTTTGACATCAAGGATAGAAAGGTTTGCAAAAACTAAGTTGTGGATCATCTATCCAGGCTGGAAAGTTTACAAGAAGTTAGAGATAAATTTGAGATCAATGATGTAGTTCCTGATGAGGAAATATTGGTTGCTATTACGGAGAAGATACCTTAGTATGCTGATTTTGCAAATTATGTGGTGAGCGAGGCAATACCAGAGAATCATTCCTTTCATCAAAGAAAAAAGTTTCTCCATGATGTAACCCATTACTTCTGGGATGAGCTGCATCTTTTTCGATGATATGCGGATGGTATTATTAGATGGGGCATCCCAGAAGTAGTTATGGTGAGTATACTGGAAGTGAGTTATGCTTCCTCGGTTGGAGGTCACCATGCAGGTGATCGAACTCCAAGAAAAGTGCTTCAGAGTGGCTACTATTGGCCATCTTTATTTAAAGATTCCTACGAGTTCATGAAGAGGTGTGACCAATGTCAAAGGAAAGGGTCTATCTCAAACCACCATGAGATGTCGATGTCAAAAATATTGGAGGTAGAATTATTTTATATTTGGGGTATTAATTTCATGGGACCTTTTGTGAGCTCATTTGGGATAAGGTACATATTAGTATCCATTGACTATGTGTCAAAATGGGTTGAGGTAGTGGCTCTACCAGATAATGAAGGGAAGAGGGTTATTGCATTCTTGAGGAAAACTATTTTTTCTTGCTTTGGGGTACCACGTACCACTATTAGTGATGAAGGATCATGCTTTTGTAACAAAATGTTCAGAGATACCTTGGCAAAATATGGAGTTAAGAAGCATAAAGTGGCTACACCATACCACCCGCAAACCAGTGGGTAGGTAGAAATCTCTAATCAGGAAATCAAGACTATGCTTGCCAAGATTGTAAATGCTAGCAGGAAGGATTGGTCTAGGAAGATGGACGATGCCTTATGGGAATATCAAATGTCTTTCGGGACACCAATTGGCATGTCACCATACCAATTAGTTTATGGCAAGGCATGTCATTTGCCGATTGAACTGGAGCATAAAGCACTGTGGGCACTGTAGCGGCTTAATCTTAACTGGAATAAGGCAACGTATATGAGACTAGGGCAACTGAATGAGATGGATGAGTTCCATCTTAGAGCTTATGAAAGAGATGACTTTTATAAAGAAAGAATGAAGAAGTACCATGACCGCAGAATTAAAAAGCATTTTCAAAAAGGTGACTTGGTGCTCCTCTTCAACTCCCGCCTCAATCTTTTTCCAGGTAAGCTCAAATACAAATGGTCTGGCCTATTTATATTTAACCAAGTCTACTCATCTGGAGTATTGGAACTCAAAAATGAAGATGAAAGTGTATTAAAGGTCAACGGGCAATGAGTCAAACTGTACATCGGTCCAATGGACTCAATAAGAAATATTGATACTATCTATCTTGATAAAGTCCGAGTAATCAAGATAACTGAGTCGTGCCGCAATGATAAATCAGACGCTAGTGAAAGGCAACCCATGGTGTGTTGTTGTAAAGCATTAGTTTAAGTTTATTTCGTTGTTTTGTTCAAGCTGAAGGGTTTGTGTAAGTGTGCAGGTCTGACAGTATAGGAAAACAGAAACTAAGAAAGTTTGGGGTTGACCGACGGGTTACCTGATGGACCATCGATAACTCGATGGACCATCATGGTAGTCGTTGTAACAAAGTCCAAAAACAAGATTACTGGAAGAGTGGCGATGATTTAACCGACCGACCATCACATACTCGACAGATCATCGACTCAACCATCACCAGTATATCTCCAGGTAAGTTCACTAGAAAGGGATGATGGGTTGACCGATGGATCATTGCACATGCGATGGACCATTACTGGAATCGTCGCATGAAACCCTATTCCAACTGGTCGGGTTGAATTAATTTAAATTGCTGAAATTTTCATTCTTATCCGATTCAAATCGGTTTAAATGGATAATTAAGAGTGGTTAAATAGCGTCCCAATGGTTCAAGTGCCTGAAACTATTTAGTGTCCCTGCATTCAACGTATCGGAAACTCTCTATTACCTTATTAAACTTCTCCTGTTCCTTTTCTCTATCTATTTAAACTTGTTCCCCTCTTTGTTCTTTCAATGATAAGCAACAAACGTTCCTCACAAAAGTAGGTGTCACATTGTGACCTATTTTTAGAGTACAAGGATAGTGATCAAGTGCTGCAACACTAAGGTATGATCTCTCCATTACTCTCCATGTTATTCAATAATAAGAACCATGAAAGCATGTCAAGGCTTCAATGTTGAAGCAATCCTCTTTAATTTTGAGTTATTTTGTGGTGGTTTGAACTAAGTTGAAATCTAACAAAAATTTATCCTGGTTGAAGTCTGAGTAGCCCATGGATCAAGAAAAGCAAAAT
Organism: Capsicum baccatum var. pendulum; assembly: GCA_030864225.1. Classification (NCBI taxonomy): domain Eukaryota; kingdom Viridiplantae; phylum Streptophyta; class Magnoliopsida; order Solanales; family Solanaceae; genus Capsicum; species Capsicum baccatum. The sequence goes on along the minus strand of CM061558.1, from coordinate 87,176,309 downwards.
TCGTAATGAATTATTAATGAAAATGCCTTGAGAATCATGTTTACATTAAAAGCGTCCAAAGTTTTTGATAAAATGCCAAAATAAGGACTAAAGTTGAAAATGGCAGGTGACAATCAGTGCGATGGACCGTCGGATACCTGATGACCCATCTCCTAAAACCATTGCCACTTTCTCAGAAACAGAGTTACTGGAATGTCCCTGATGGATTGGGTGAACGAACCTCGCCCTAATCGTCACTAGTCAAATTTGTTTCCTGTCGTCTGGTTCAAGTTTGTGGATTAATAAATGTTGTACTTTTAAGTACTATGGATAACAAATTACCACCAACCAGAGGAAGGGGTAGAGGACAACAAGCCAGGGAAGGGCCATCACAAAGTTTGGACTCACCAGCACGCAATACTTGGCAAAATCATTAGGTGATTTCTTCATCCTCCCAGTCTAAAGAGGAGGGTGAAAATAGTTACAGCAGCTGCTCAAGTTCTATTCCAATTGAGGAAGGGGTTGAAATATCTAACACCATCAAAGAGGAGATTCCTGAACAGGACTCGAACATGGTTTAACGCAAGGACCCGCAACTACAGGGGGTATGAGATGGAAAGTCAAAGGGGATTGAGAGCATTTCTACAAAGGACTCACACGTACAGATAGGTTGGATGCAAAGAGACCTATTTTTTAGAAGTATCAAATTATAACAACAATACTACAAAAGTATCTGGAAGTTGATGTCCGATTCAATGAATATGAATTGGCATGGATGAGCAGGATACTTAAATCCTATCTACCCAATTTGGTTCGTGAGCTTTTCACCAATTACTTGGCTTTTCTGGAGAAGAACTGTCCCCCAGGTATGTTAGTGGCTGATATGAAAAAGCTGGATATAATTTCTGTTCGTGGAGTTGACATAGATATCTCAGAGCGTATATTGAACAGATTCTTGTTTGGGCTCGAATATCAAATACCTGGTGCAATCCTAGAATTTGAACATCGACTGTTCACAACAAAGTATTGACAGATGAAGGAGATCCTATGTGGTTACACAACCCACGCAAATTGATAGCTAAGTCATTCCTGAGCTTTAGGTCCAAGTTTAAGTGGGAAATTGTGAGATTGAGGCTGATGCGAATAGGAGGTGAAGACCGATTAGAGATCACTGGAGCGGTAATCATTGTTGTGTTAATCGAGGGATTAACAGTAGATTTCGATCACCTTATTGTTGATGAGTTGTTCATTAGAGCTCATAAGACCATGATTGCGCTTTCATTTCCATGTCTTATCACTGAATTGTGTAAGAAATCAAATGTTCCTTTGATTAGCGAACTTGATAATGAGGTTCGGGCAATGCATAGGCAAGATATTGAAAAACAAGGGTTTACTCGAAGTTTGATATGCGAGTCAACAGGCCTATAATTTAGTAATCTCAATCGACGCCAATTTATTAATCATCAGAGGGTCCTTCAGGTATTCCATTATACCTTTCTACCTATATGCCTCCTACCATCTTTGAAGGTTCAGATTCGATGCCCATGGGTGGGACTGCAGATTCTACATCCGTTCTACCTCAGTATTCAGAATATAAGCTGGAACAGGAGAACTTTACAAAGGTAGTTCAGGCATGGAAAAGGATTGAAAAACAATTATCTATATGGGGGCAGATTTCAAACCCTTTGTTGAAAGAATTATAAAAGAAGCAGTACGTCATTTCAAGAACATCTAGCTAAGAATGGACAATATGGAGGAGCGAATCAATAAAAAGCTAGATGCTATGTCTATCCTAGATTTTGCAAAATTGATTGAGAAAGTTAGAAAAATCCAGGAAGATATAGATAAGATGAATCAACAGCCACAATAGACCATATTTGATCCAGTCCAAATTACAAGTGATGAGGACGAAGGTATTGTTGACTTAATGGGGCGACCAATCAAAGATAAGGGTAAGAAAGTAGCAAAAATAGATGAAAAGGCTGAGAAAGCTGCAAAGAGAGCAAAGAAGAAAAGAAAACTTGTAGCCATGTCACCTAAAGAGTTAGAAGACTATCAGATGCAGAAGGCAATTAAAAAATTAAAGAGACCAGAGGAAAAGAGGAAGAACTGATAATAGGATGAAGTTGCAGGTGTTTCTACAAGATTCTCCCCAGTCACGGGGAAAATTTCAGATCCTGTCAGATATGTGGTACCTCTAATTTTTTAGGGAGAGATTTTGAACACTTCCGACACCATGGGGTGTCAACATTGCACCCGGTGAGCACGTTGGAGCTTTAGCACACTTCAAAGATCCCTCAGATGAATAAGAGAAAATAATAGTATACCCACTCGTTTGTACTTTATTTGATTCTTTGAGGACAATGCATTTCTTTTTAGTGGGGGTGGTGTACTTGCTTGTCTAGTTTGATGTTAAGTTTGTCTGCATTTTCATTTGTTGTTTTGGAATTAGCTGTAGGTTTGTATATTTCCTTTCTTAGGTCCTGTTCAGTCATTAATGTTATTGTATGAAATAAAAGTGTCCATTTATGTTAGCACCTTATTGTATATATGGATGACAAGTGATTGTGAAAAAGTTTTAATTTTTGTATAAATATTTCCCCTTACCATGTGGTAAAGTGCTGTGCAACCATTTGTGACTCTGATACTGGCATTAGAAGGTAGTAGTGAAGCAAAACATAGCTATGTGATTTGGATCCCAAGAATTAGTAAGATATAAATAAACGTAGTGTCTGTGTGGGTGAGTATTTGTGTAGTTCTGGCATAAGTGTTATACCTAGAACTTGCCCGGTTCATTAGATGTTGTCGTGTAACCCAATAAGCATAAGATTGTAGGTCTCTTTATTTTGTTAGTCCACTTTGCCAAAGTAATGATCCACCATTGTTTCCTTTGTCAACCCTATTGAGTTGTGTTAATGTTTATTCTATCCAAATAAGTTTGATTCACTCTCTAGAAGGTGTTAGCACTTATCTTTGGCCCTAGTGCAATTTTGATCATCATGCATCTTAACTTAAGTAAATTATCTAAGTTGAGGGCGGCTACTGTTGGATTGTTGGCAGCGTAGGAGGTTGGGTTGAAATTGATTTGAGAGGTAGCATCTGACCCTGTTTTAGTTAGATGTCTAAATAGATATTGTACACCTCAACTATCTACATCAGCATAAGTTGAGGGTGGATGATGCTGTTGTTCAACAACTATAAAAAAATTTGGGTTATAAAAAGGGCGCAGATGGATAGTAAAGATTGCAAATGAGGGAAAAAAACTTTAATTCTGGTGAGTAACCACCAAAAAGGGTAAAGAGAGTGAAATTTTGTACTTTAAGTCACTTACCCAAATGAACAACCCTCTGATAACGCTCAATCTACAGCTCTCGTTTGAGTGTAAAGCGGTCGTTAGCAAATATAGAACCCAACCTGGGTTGGGTGTCGATCCCACAGGGAATAACTTGGTCAACAAGTAAGCAAAATTAATAGACTTTTGGTGCAAGTCTCGTAAGAAGGGGGGATTGTAATAAGTAACCAAAGTAATGAAATAAAAGCTGAAAATAATAAAGTAAAAAGAGAAAGATTGTCACGTTGGTTGTAAACAATGAGAATTGAAGCGTTGGGGTTATGTCCACCTTCAGAAGTATACGTCTCTATTGGCTATGAGTGTGTAGAGTCTTGACATGCAATTGCTTATAGAGAATTGTAGTCGATGGTAAATCCAAGCGTCTCTCGACCTAAACAAGGACTATTTCACTTTAACTCTCTCGAGCTTAAAGCGTGTCTAACGGTACGAATTCTCCAAGAAGTTAGTCCAGGTACGGCACTAGCTTTTTAATAGGAACGGGTGTCCTACTACCTTGACATTATCTCTTTTCCAGACAAATAACTTTTCTCTCGAACAAGTTAAATGTTAGCCTGGCGTTGGTCTATGCGTCTTCTTTTCTAGACAAATAACCTTTCTCTCGAACAGGTTAGATGCTAGAATGGCGTGTTCTTGTGTTTGAACCGCAAAGAATGTGGATTTAAGATGAAGAGAATAATGATATAAGCAATATACGTGTCTTGAACTCACAAGCTCATAGCAATAGATAGTAACTCATTCGGCTTCCATAACCCCAACTAAGAGGTTTAGTTACCCATGAATGCGAAGGATATCACGGTTTGCATGGTGAATGGCGTGAATAGTGGGTGTTTGGCGTGTGGTTTTAGTGATTCCTTAGCAAGTAACGATTCTCTTGTTGTGGATTTTAAGAATAGAATGTTTGTGGCGGAAGATGAGAGGGATGGAAGAAAATTAATTGTTGAATTAAGTGAAGAATGTATTGAATGCGGAATGTCTAAATCTCTAGCATGATAGGGTATTTATAATACTCCTATCCTACTCCTACCAATCTAATGAAATAAATAACCAAATCCTAATATACTAATGAAATCCTTGACCCAAATATACTAGGGTAAGGTTACAAAATTATAATCCAAATAGAATAATGAAACACATAACCTAATTGCACTAGGTTAATGTATTATGGCAAAAATCCAGCTTTGTGTCTGTAAGTCCCCAAAGTCTTCAGAAATGCTGTTTTAGCCCGGGACAGATTTTCCATGCAGCAGATTTAGTCCTTTATGCGTCCAGCTCCTTTCCATCTCGTTTGTGAGCTTTCTTTTGCGTCAAGTAAGCCATAAATTGCTGTATTTTGCATCATTTATACCTGAAACTTTCCTAATCACATTTGTTAGCTCATTTACAGGAAAAAGGACTAAAAGTGTATGAAATAGATAATTAGTTCTCAAAACTAGGCTAAAATATGGGCAAAATATATTGATATAGGCGCGTAAATTCGCCTATCATCAACACCCCACACTTAGAGCTTTGTTCGTCCTCGAACAACATATCATGTCCTTCTAAGCATCGACTTAAGGTTTTTACAGAAACAACACAAAACATTCTTCAAGACAAGCACAAAGATTGTCAACAAAGAGTAGCTTTCCGATTATAAGTAGAAACAATTTAACCTCAAGCATAGACTCGTGATGGTGATCAACTCGCATGCAAACATTAAGGTGCATAGAATCATATACAACTATCCAAGACTCATCAACCATGTGTGTCTCACAATATAGTACCCATAATCACTCACAAATATAGCATATTTTTCAAACATGGGTGTCAAAGTGTCCTTGCTCTCGCTCTCACAAAGAATTCATATGTTGCAATTGATGACCATAGGCTTGCCCTTAATGTAGTACTCTACTAAATGTCAGAATGTTAAGATTAGGATCAAGTAGGTCTTTAGATGGTTGTAATGTAGGCTAAGGGACGGGTAGGACTATTTTGGCCAGAAATAGTGACTAAGTTCCTAAGCACTTTAATACATCACTTTGTATCTATGACACTTTTTTCTTTCAACCTTTCTTTATTTTATTCTTCCACCCTTGTTTTCATCTTTTGTTTTCCAATTTTAAGCACAACTCACTTTTCAGCTTTCTTTTCCTTTTTCTTCTCACAACATACCTCTTATGATAGCACTTTCTTTTTCATAACATATTCAAGCACCATTACAATTTAAAGCATCATACTCACCCAATTTCCTCTTATGTTGTCACATGACTTTTTCACTTTAAAGCACTTAGGAATTTGGATCAAATTATGGTCTTGAAAAAATGGATTAGGCTTACATACAAGGCTGTCAAAGAAATAGGCTAAAGGCTCAAAAGGGTTTAACTAGGATAATGTACATGGGTAGGAAAAACTGAAGGTAAACATGTATAGGTTGCCAAAGAAATGCCTAAATCATCTCCTAAACTCACACTCCTTATTTTCGCTTTGCATACATACCGGGCAAGTTCTAGCATCAGCCACAAACATAGAATATACTATTAATCTCACACACACAAGGCACATGGTCGACTTGATTGGTAGTAATATAGACTCTCGACCCAACAAGTGAAGGAATTGAATCACACACTATCACATAATGAGTCACAACTAGAGCCTAAATGTCTCAATAGTCACAATTGTAGCACATACTCTTGTTCTAATCTCATGCTGCCTATCAAAATAATTTCATGCGTAGCTAGAAAAATTTTACTCCTAAAAAATAAAAAAAAAAACGTCACACGAAAAAAACACGAAAAAAAAAAAAAAAAAAAAAAAAAAAAAAAAATCAAAACAAAATAAACAAGAGCAAACATACAAACATAGCATGCAGATTCTGCCGACACCCCACACTTAGACTAGACACTGCCCTCAGTGGAAAATAAAGTCGAAGAACCTGATTAGTCGGACTCTTCCTCAATGTCGGGGGTCATACCCCCTTCGTCCGAATCATCGTAAGAGTCATCGTCAGAGTTCTCCTCAGCATCAGAATCAGGCAGGCGTCTATCATCATCAGTTGGCACGTCATCATCAAGAGGTTCCTCGAAATAGACTCCCACTCCACACATCTCCCGGGCATGTCTGTTCATTGGGTAGTCGTGGTCCAGCTGTTGGAGCTCTTCAGCAGTTGGAATACGTCCACCACTCATCATAGTGAATCGTGTCATGCCATAGAGATGACGGAAGAAACTCTCGTCACGAGCGTGTCTCTCCGCAGTGGTAAGGTTGACTCCATGCGTTGTTTCAGCATCTTTGACCTTGGTGAGGTCAACCTTCTTTGGGGTATGTGGGAGTTTGTGGTCAGCTGGTTCCTCTTCTATATCCTCCTTCCGCAACATTGCTGTCAACAAATTGCCGAATGTGAAATGGGACCTGCTGTGGAGTCTGGCTTTCCTCATGGTGGATCGAATGATTGCCCCAAAGTTGATAGGGACATTTGTCATCAATGCATAAACCAGACACACTCTATCTCTCGATATCTTTGTGTATTGCGTCCCAGGAATAAGGCATGAGTTGACAATGCGCATCCAGATTCTTGCTTCCCTATTTAGTGGAGCATAGGGGAATGTGTTGTGACGGCCTGTTTCCTTATGTCTGCCCCATCTTGCCATTGATCTGCTTCCACAAAGCGTGTGTCTTATTGCTCTGTAAGGAGGCCTGCTGTACAGCTCTTTGTATGGGGCAGTGTCGACCGAAGGTAGGCCTAGAAACGAGTTGATCCAATCCGCTGTAAGCTGTAACACTTGGCCCCGAATTTTGACTTCGTTGCCTGTTGTGTTTGGCGACCAGTTGGCATAAAACTCTCTTGTCAAGTCAAGATTGCACTCTCCCATGTCACGGAAGATGAAATCCAACTTCAAAACCATTATCGTAGCCAACATTTTCGGCTCCTTCTTTGCTAAGGTCTCCTTGTTGATTAAGTCGACGTGCACATATTTCTTTTCTTTGTTGCTGCTGTACCATGCCTTGGCTTCGTCCTCAAGAACCCATTTGATTCCGAACATTCTGCGTGGTAGGTGTGCTGAAGATGATTCGCCTTGGTCTTTTCGGCTTCTCTTTTTGTCCTTGCGGGTTGTGGTAGCCTTCTCCTTGCCTTGCCTTGCTTTCGGTGCCATTGAACCTGAGACTAGAAATAATGTTAGATGCAGCACAATCGCACTTTATACAATTTATATGCAAGCATTAGGGGTACCACCCCACACTTAATCTTGTTAGCACAAATCAGTGAAGTGAACGTGGTCGAGTACTCAGACTTCGTCGACATACGTCTTAGGATTGTAGTCCGACAAGAAAATCAGCATGACATCACTTATGAACAGCCATTTGGACGTCTTTCATGGTGCATATAGCGATACTATAACATAGGAGTTACCACATGGAATTGCTATTCAAACAACCAACACTACCTCCTACGTCGATAGTCACTATAACCTTATCCCGATGGCCGGGATGGTGAATCATGCAAGCATCCAAACAACACTTTCAAGCAATATTCATAGCCATATATGTTCAGCAAGTATCATAACAATGCCATTGAAACAAAATTCAAGTCGGAAACAAGTCAAGAATTGCATTCGTATTCATTCGATCACACGATTTTTGCAACAATTATCCAATCACATGAACATTACCACTAATCTCACATGATTTAGCATTTAATAATAAGCATAGTAAAGTAGTACTTACGATAAATAGATGAAGAATAAGAGAGCACTTACTTGTTTGAAGATTGTGGAGAAGTTGTTGTGGATTGGAAGAACAAAGGAAGAAAAATTTGAGAGGATTTGGGATGATATGCGGCGCCTTTAGGTTTGATTCTAATGTGTTTGTGAAATAAAAACAAGTCCCCTTTATATAGGAGGAGTATGGGTCGGGTTATGACCCATTTACAATCGGATTTGGGGACAAAATCACCCTATATGCGGCGCATATCCCTCGGCATATCACATGTATATGCGGCGCATTGTCCATGGCATAATGGGACATATGCGCCGCACATGGTATGGCATATCTAGGCATATGCGGCGCATATGGTATGGCATTTGGTCTCAGTATCTCAAATGCCATAGCATAGGCGGCGCATAGTCAAAAGCACACCTAGGAATAGGCGGCGCATAGGGTATAGCACACTAGATTCCGAGTCCTTAGGCTATAGAATAGATTGTGCATCGTTCGTGGCCTATTTTTACCAAGGCCTAGCCTTCCTCGAAGCCTATTATGACGTGAGAAAGGCTCAATTCATGGCCTTATGCATCACCATTCCTAACTTACCGACTTTCCCATACAATGCGACCAAATCGTCAATCGAAATCAATCACCTCGTTGCATACTTCTTACACCTATATTTGCTCAAACAAATGAAAACGATTAGTACGATGGGTTGCCTCCCACCAAGCGCCTTAGTTTTGGTCGTGGCACGACTCTTATTTTTGGATTTTCATTTATCAAAAAGAAAAAATACTAAAACGACAAAACGATAAAACAATAAAACGAAGGGTTGCCTCCCATCTAGCGCCTTATTTATTGTCGTGGCTCGACGTAGTAATCTCGAGTACTTAGACTTCGTCGAGATAAGTGATGGCCATGTCATTCATCGAGTCAAGAGGACCGATATATGGCTTAACACGTTGGCCATTCACCTTGAAGATAACACCCTCATTATTTTCCAGTTCGACTACTCCAGACGAGTAGACGTGGGTGAGTTTAAATGGACCAGACCACTTTGATTTTAACTTACCTGGGAAGAGCTTGAATCTGGAGTTAAAGAGTAGCACCATGTCACCTTTTTGGAAGTGTCGTCGAACAATCCGCTGATCGTGATACTTCTTCATCCGCTCCTTGTATAAATCTGATCTTTCATATGCATGGAGACGGAATTCATCTAGCTCGTTCAGCTGCTCCAACCTCAGGTTCTTCACATCATCCCAATTCAGATTCAAGTGCTTCAATGCCCATAATGCCTTGTATTCAAGCTCGATGGGTAGATGACAAGCCTTCCCATAAACTAGCTGATAAGGTGACATGCCAATGGGTGTCTTGAATGCAGTCCTATACGCCCATAGTGCATCATCTAGCTTCCGAGACCAATCCTTCCGATTCGCATTGACTGTCTTGGCAAGGATTTGCTTGATCTCACGATTGGAAACCTCTACTTGTCCACTAGTTTGGGGATGATAAGGCGTAGCTACCTTGTGTTGCTTGACTCCATACTTGGCCAATACAGATTTGAATAGCTTGTTGCAGAAGTGAGATCCTCCATCACTTATGATAGTACGAGGTACCCCAAAGCGAGAGAAGATATTCTTCTTTAAGAACGCTACAACACGCTTTCCTTCGTTATCAGCCAATGCTACAGCTTCAACCCATTTCGACACATAATCCACAGCAACCAAGATGTACTTCATTCCAAACGAATTCACGAATGGTCCCATGAAATCAATACCCCATACATCAAAGAGTTCTACCTCCAGAATTGTGGACATGGGCATTTCATGGTGTTTTGAAATAGCACCTTGACGTTGGCATTGGTCACACCTTCTCACATAGTCGTGTGCATCTCTGAATATTGTAGGCCAATAATAACCACTTTGCAAGACTTTTCTTGCTGTTCGATTCCCTGCATGATGGCCTCCAACTTGCGAAGTGTGGCATGCTTCTAATATAGTGGGCACTTCTTCATGGGATATACATCGTCGAATGATACCATCCGCGCATCTTCGAAACAAATAAGGCTCATCCCAATAATAGTGCTGAACGTCATGCATAAACTTCCTCCTCTGGTGGTAAGATAAATTGGAAGGTAACACATTACTCACCACGAAATTTGCAAAGTCGGCATACCATGGTAAGTTCTCCATTGTTGTCGCTAGTATCTCCTCGTCAGGGAATGCATCACCAATCTGATTTTCTGATTGTGCCACATACTCATTCTCAAGTCTAGATAGGTGATCAGCCACTTGGTTCTCGCAACCTCTTCTATCTTTGACTTCGAAATCAAACTCTTGCAGCAGCAACACCCATCGAATCAGCCTTGGTTTTGCATCCTTCTTTGTCATTAGATACCTAAGAGCTGCATGGTCTGTATGAACGATCACTTTAGTACCTAATAGGTAGGCGCGAAACTTCTCAAACGCATACACAACCGCTAATAGCTCTTGTTCAGTGACGGTGTAGTTCCTTTGGGCTTCATTGAGGACCTTACTCGCATAGTAGATAGGATGAAATAATTTCTCCCTTCTCTGTCCAAGAACAGCACCAACGGCTACACCACTAGCATCACACATGACTTCGAACGGGAGCGTCCAATCTGGTGTTACCATGATAGGGGCTTCAACGAGTTTTTCTTTAAGGCATTCAAATGCCTTTAAGCAATCATCATTAAAGTCAAACTTCGCATCTTTCTCCAATAGCTTGCATAATGGACTAGAAATTTTGGAGAAGTCTTTGATGAATCTTCGATAAAACCCAGCATGGCCAAGAAAACTACGAACTCCCTTCACCGAAATTGGAGGTGGTAGCTTCTCAATTACCTCTATTTTGGCGCGATCAACCTCTATCCCTCTTTCGGAGATCTTGTGCCCAAGAACAATTCCTTCTTTTACCATGAAGTGGCACTTCTCCCAATTCAGCACAAGGTTGAACTCTACACATCTTTGTAATGCCATGCTTAAATTCACCAAACATGCTTCGAAAGACTCCCCAACAACTGAAAAGTCGTCCATAAATACCTCCAAAGTGTCTTCTACCATATCAGAGAAAATAGACATCATACATCGCTGAAAGGTGGCTGGTGCATTACATAACCCGAATGGCATACGTTTGAAGGCAAACGTACCATATGGGCATGTAAACGTTGTCTTCTCTTGGTCTTCTGGTGCAATAAAAATCTGATTATAACCTGAATAACCATCAAGAAAGCAAAACCATCCTTTTCCCGCTAATCGATCTAGCATTTGGTCCATAAATGGCATGGGGAAGTGATCCTTGAGAGTCCAAGAATTCAGCTTGCGGTAGTCCATGCATACTCTCCATCCAGTGACGGGCCTGAGTGGAATAAGCTCATTCTTTGCATTCGCAACCACCGTCATACCTCCTTTCTTGGGAACACATTGTACTGGGCTTACCCATGTACTATCAGAAATAGGATACACAACTCCTGCGTCTAACCACTTGATAATCTCCTTCTTCACCACCTCTTGCATTGGTGGGTTTAGACGTCTTTGGTGTTCGATGGTGGGTGTGCACTTTTCTTGGAGCTGAATTTTATGAGTGCAAATCCCAGGTGGAATACCAAGGATATCCGCAATGGTCCATCCAATAGCTTTAATATACTTGCGTAAAATTGCAATAAGAGCTGCAACTTGTTGCTCACCTAAATCGGCTGCCACTATGACTGGAAGAGTGTTTCCGCTTCCTAAGAATGCATACTTCAAATGGCTTGGCAGCTCCTTTAATTCTAATGTGGGTGGTTCTTCAATAGATGGCTTAGCTGGTGGTGTGGGTCGATTCTTGAGATCAAGATCCAGCTTCTTAGGAGGACAGCGATATGCTCCTAATCCCGATAGAGCACAAATATCATCTTCAGAAATTTCAGCATCATCATCATCTTCTTCCATGAGCAAAACCTCCAAAGGATCATCAAGAATTTGCTCTTCAGCAAGTAACTCATCCTCGTCATCAACGACAACATCAGCCACAGAAAATACACTTAGATCTTTGGGTTGCTTCATTGATTTGCAAACATCAAAGCGCACTACTTCATCATTTATTCGGAATGAAAGCTCATTAGCTCTCAAATCTATGAGCACACTTCCCGTAGCAAGGAAAGGGCGGCCCAAGATTATGGGAACCTCTGAATCTGCTTCGCAATCCAAGATGACAAAGTCTGCTGGAAATATGAATGAAGATACCTTCACCAAGACATCGCATAGAATACCAACCGGTCGTTTTACCGACCTATCCGCCATAACAAGCTTCATATTAGTTGGTGTAGGATCTCCTAACCCCAACTTCTTGTAGATTGATAATGGCATCAAGTTGATGCTGGCTCCTAAGTCACATAATGCTTTAGCAAAGTCCAAAGATCCGACGGTGCAAGGAATAGTGAAAGCTCCGGGGTCGGCCTTCTTCTGAACTATAGATCGGGTAGCTATTGCACTACAATGATGCACATCTTCTTTCAGCTCATAGCTTGCTGCCCTCTTTTTAGTCAAAAGATCTTTCATAAACTTCGCATACCCAGGCATTTGTTCAAGTGCCTCTACCAAAGGGACATTAATAGTCAGCTGCTTCAACATGGTCATAAATTTGCTGAACTTAGTGTCATCGGCCACCTTCTTCAATCTTTGTGGAAAAGGTGGTGGTGGGTATGGAAGTGTTCTCTCCATGGCTTTCTTCTCCTCTTGCTTCCGTTTATTATTTTTTTCAGGCTGCACGTCACTAGGCAACACGTCCTTGACGTTGGAAGTGGATATTGCAGCGTCTTCCCTAGTGGCGTCACTAGGTGTGGCGTCCATGTCTGCTGTTCTGTCAACTACTTGCTTGCCTTCTGCTGAAGTTTCCAGCACCTTACCACTCCTCGTAGTGATGGCCATGCATGACCCATCATTCCTTGGGTTTTGCACAGTATCGCTAGGCAAGGTGCCGGCTTTTCTTTGGTTGAGTGTTGCTGAAAGTTGACTGAATTGCTGCTCTAGTTGCTTGATAGAAGTGGAATGAGAATCAACTAATTGCTTCATGGAGGCCAAATCGTCAATCACCTCCTTAACTCCCGCGCTCGTCGCTTCCACTCCTTTCAATAACTTAGCCATCATGTCTTCCATAGAATTAGATGTGGTGGTATCACGTCTACCAGGGGGAACGTACAAACCACTATTTTCATTATTTTTCTTCCAACTACCTTGGTCTTTACCTCCAGATTTATCATAGTAGTTCCGACCTTGGTTTCCTTGGGCATTCCCACGGAAACCCCCCTGATTGTTCACGTAGTTGGCCTCCTCTTCCGAATCAGATTCGTCTCTTCCTTTTGACGCAATAGCTTTCACTTTTTCAGTCTTCCCTAATAGATGCTTTGTAAGAAGATCCATTTGGGTTTTCATGTGCGCCATATCTTGATCACGTTCTTCTTCTCTTCTTCTTTGATCTGCAGACATGCCAATAGATAAAGTGGGGCTTGCTACCTCAGAATCCCTGGTATGCCAAGCTCTACTTTGTTTCGTCATACGATCTAGCATGTTACTTGCTTGACCAAAGGTGAGGTCCATAAAAGAACCTCCAGCTGCGTTGTCCACCACTGGTTTAGTTACTGAATTCAAGGCTCTATATAAGATCTCCATGAGGTGAACATTAGTCATGTGATGGTTTGGGCATCTCGCTAGCTTTGTCTTGAACCTCTCCCATGTTTCGTGAAGAGCTTCCGAGGGAAGCTGACGAAAGTTGCTGATTTCATCTCTCAATTGAGCCCTCTTGGATGGCGGAAAGAATCTTTCTAGGAAAGCGTCTCTCAATTGCCTCCAATTTGTAATAGAATCAGGAGTCAGCCCATTCAACCATAATGTTGCCTCCCCAGACAGAGACAATGGAAATAGACGTAATCGAATAGCATTCTGACCAACTCCAGGATTGTCAAAAGACTTGCATGTAGAAATAAAGTTGATGAGATGCATATTCGGATCATCGCCTGCTAGTCCACCAAATAAACCCTTGAGTTGCAATAACTGAATCATGGTGCTAGTGATGTTGAACTTGGCTCCGGGCGCTAATGGTGGTGGAATTATAGCTCCAGTGGCTCCGGCACCATCAAGATCATCATCATCATCGTCGAAAGCTGGTTGCAAAGGTTGGCGATCATATCTGTACCGAGCTTGTCGACCTCGTCTGTTGGCAGGTGTTGCCATTTCAGCGCCATGCCTTGGGTTGATCAACTCGTCATCTCCTAAATCTTCATCTTCAGGATTTGTTGCTCGTCCAGGATTATCAATGTTTTGTTGTTGGACTTGAGCAGCGGCAAGAGCAGCTAATCTTGCTTGCTCGTGTTGAGCAGCCATCCTGTCGATTTCCGCTTGTGCTTCCATTCTTCGGATTCGTTGCGGTTCCGGATTGATTGGTAATAACGGTTGACCAGAACTTCTAGTATGGGGCATGCACTAAAAGGAAAACCTGCAGTCAACAAAAACAAAAACTAAACGTAAAAGTACGAGAATCTTTGACCAAAGGGTCTAGTAATTTTTGCGAACTTGATTGACACTTGTATTCCCCGGCAACGGCGCCAATTTTTGATAACGCTCAATCTACAGCTCTCGTTTGAGTGTAAAGCGGTCGTTAGCAAATATAGAACCCAACCTGGGTTGGGTGTCGATCCCACAGGGAATAACTTGGTCAACAAGTAAGCAAAATTAATAGACTTTTGGTGCAAGTCTCGTAAGAAGGGGGGATTGTAATAAGTAACCAAAGTAATGAAATAAAAGCTGAAAATAATAAAGTAAAAAGAGAAAGATTGTCACGTTGGTTGTAAACAATGAGAATTGAAGCGTTGGGGTTATGTCCACCTTCAGAAGTATACGTCTCTATTGGCTATGAGTGTGTAGAGTCTTGACATGCAATTGCTTATAGAGAATTGTAGTCGATGGTAAATCCAAGCGTCTCTCGACCTAAACAAGGACTATTTCACTTTAACTCTCTCGAGCTTAAAGCGTGTCTAACGGTACGAATTCTCCAAGAAGTTAGTCCAGGTACGGCACTAGCTTTTTAATAGGAACGGGTGTCCTACTACCTTGACATTATCTCTTTTCCAGACAAATAACTTTTCTCTCGAACAAGTTAAATGTTAGCCTGGCGTTGGTCTATGCGTCTTCTTTTCTAGACAAATAACCTTTCTCTCGAACAGGTTAGATGCTAGAATGGCGTGTTCTTGTGTTTGAACCGCAAAGAATGTGGATTTAAGATGAAGAGAATAATGATATAAGCAATATACGTGTCTTGAACTCACAAGCTCATAGCAATAGATAGTAACTCATTCGGCTTCCATAACCCCAACTAAGAGGTTTAGTTACCCATGAATGCGAAGGATATCACGGTTTGCATGGTGAATGGCGTGAATAGTGGGTGTTTGGCGTGTGGTTTTAGTGATTCCTTAGCAAGTAACGATTCTCTTGTTGTGGATTTTAAGAATAGAATGTTTGTGGCGGAAGATGAGAGGGATGGAAGAAAATTAATTGTTGAATTAAGTGAAGAATGTATTGAATGCGGAATGTCTAAATCTCTAGCATGATAGGGTATTTATAATACTCCTATCCTACTCCTACCAATCTAATGAAATAAATAACCAAATCCTAATATACTAATGAAATCCTTGACCCAAATATACTAGGGTAAGGTTACAAAATTATAATCCAAATAGAATAATGAAACACATAACCTAATTGCACTAGGTTAATGTATTATGGCAAAAATCCAGCTTTGTGTCTGTAAGTCCCCAAAGTCTTCAGAAATGCTGTTTTAGCCCGGGACAGATTTTCCATGCAGCAGATTTAGTCCTTTATGCGTCCAGCTCCTTTCCATCTCGTTTGTGAGCTTTCTTTTGCGTCAAGTAAGCCATAAATTGCTGTATTTTGCATCATTTATACCTGAAACTTTCCTAATCACATTTGTTAGCTCATTTACAGGAAAAAGGACTAAAAGTGTATGAAATAGATAATTAGTTCTCAAAACTAGGCTAAAATATGGGCAAAATATATTGATATAGGCGCGTAAATTCGCCTATCATCACCCTCCCTGAGCCTAAAACCTTTTTACAACCCTTAGCAAATCTTACTTGATCTTTGCGAGTCAATCATAAGAGAGCATTAGATGATAAGGGCAAGTTTATGGGTATACACTATGTTTGTAACTTCTTTTCTGAGAATGAGAGGCTTAGTTTCGTCCATGATATAATTGTATAATGTGAGGTGGACTTATTTGACTGTGAGATGTGTTGAGTTATATATGTTCTACTTATTTCTTTAGGGTGTAGTATTTGTGGTTGTGAGTATACTGATTATTAGTTAATACAAGTAGTACATCCATGTGTGTTGAGATAGCATAACCAAATGGGTAGTGGAATAATTGTATGATAATGTTGGTTTTACTGTGGAATGCCCATCATGATGTTGTTCATATATGTATCTTGGTGTTGAGTGGCTTGAGGACAAGCAATTGTCTTAAGTTGAGGGTGTTGATGTCCCAGCTTTTGATTTAATATTTTTGGCCTTTTCTTAAGATAATTGTGTGTTTTCAAGTAACTATTATTTAATTTAACAGTGTACTTTAGTGTTTTTAGGATAAGAGTTGAGTATGAAGAATAACTTGGATGAAATGGGCAAAACAAAGGAAAAATGATTAGTGATAGCTTAGGCGACGGACCGTCGACCTTGTGATGAACCGTCAGCCTAAACCATCACCCGAAAATAGAAGACAGTAACTTTGAACATCTTGCGACGGTCCAGGCGATGGACTGTCAACTCTGCGATGAAACGTCGGCCTAAACCATCACTAAGAGACATAATGTATATTCACTAGAATTCATGTGATGGATCAGGCGTTAGACCATCAGCCCTGCGATGAACCGTCGCCCTACCCGTCACCCAGAAACATAATATTGACTCACTGGAGCTCCAGTAATGGTCTAGGAAACAGACCGTCACCCCAGCGATGACACATTGCTTGACCGGTCGATCCTAAAGTGGAAACTCCAAATTTAAATTTTAAAACCCAGTTATGGAATCATATAAATACTAAGTATTAGGTTTTATTTCATATCTTTTGACAGTAGTGTCATACTTTTTTCGCTATTGAGGGTTGTGTAACACTTTTCATTGAGATTTGGAGCTAGAAGTTAAGATATGATTATTATTCTCTATTTGTTTTCATTGAAGATTGAGAAGAACAATATTTTAACTTTTGTAAGTACTCTCTTGAAGTTATTTATGAACATTAATATATCTTTGATATCTTATATGGAGATAAGTAAATAAATTCCCATAATGAGGGTTATGAGAGCCTTGATGTAGAGAACTGTTTGGGGTTGTGAATCCATTTGATTTCTAACATCTATCTAAATTACATGAATCTCTCTTTATTATAATGACATCTCTTGGTTGCAAACTTGAAAAGTGAGCCCATGAACACCACTTATCTGATAAGAAAGTGGATGTTGGGAAAAGAGGTGATTAACATGAAATCCATAGGTTTACCCTTTGGGTCAAGGGTTGATGCCGTAACGGGATCAACCGTCATGAGAGTTCTATTGAGTGGTACATGGATAGGAGGGTTGGGTAGGTAAGGGGTGGGGTAGGGTGGTTGGGATGAGATAAAATTTGGTATGGATTTGTTAAGATTTGGTTATTATTTTGTCATTTTGGGAAAAAAATTATGGAATGGTATGGGGTGTATGGTAAGAAGAATTAAATAGTTAAAAGAGACAGAATTACGTGTCTACGTCATGCCCCTCTTTGGATGTAGAAACAAAGTGTTTTCAGACAAAGAAGTAGACAGTAAGACAGAGTTTTTTCTTTACCATTATTCAAAAGAAAGGAGCAGAAGGATGACAGGCAGTCGAGTCTTTCTTATGGAAATCCTACCCATCCTAAGTTATGTAAGGATCAAATCACATGTAGTTCAAGGATTGAAAAGGAGGGATTATACCGAGTTGGAGAATCGAGTGAGGTCCCATCGAGTTTCTGGTCCACAGCTGTGTCATTACATCAAAAATAAAAATTACAAGTTAAAAACATAAATAAAATTACAAAAATCCTATCTATGTAGCTCCCCTTGACTCTTAACTTGCTATTCCATCACCCTATTTTTGGGTGGGATCTCGATTTTCAATTTCATCACCTTATTTCTTGGCTTTTAATTTCTTCACCCTATTCTCCAGGCAGGCTCCTGACTTGCTATTTATTCAATCTTATGATTTTCAATTTCTTCACCTTGTTGCTTCACTTTCAATTTCTTCACCTTGTTGCTTGACTTTTCATTTATTCGCCCTGTTCTTCAGGCGGGCTCCTGAAATCACATAAAAACTAGAAAGAAAATTATCTCAAACAAAGGTTATGATAGAGATCTCACTTTTCAAAAATAAAGTCCCATTTTCAAGAAGGTCCTAAAATAATGCTTCAATGAATTAAATTTTTGCCCCTGCTTATTATAAAACTTTTGCGAATGTGAAATACAATCATAACTACTATCATGTTGCAATGATGAATCGAAAATCTTACTAAGAAATGCATCTCTTGAGAGTAAAATTAAATGGCCAAGACTAGGAAGTGCATCTCCTAAGAATTAAAGTGAGGAATTCCAACTAGAAAGTGTGTCTTCTAGAGATAATGGTTTAAGTTAGTAAGTGTGCCACCTGACAAATAAAAACTGACAAGGAAGTCCATCTCCTAAGGGTTATGTGCAATGACTCGACTAGACAATGCGGATTTTAGGAGTGAAGGTTAAATTTAGGAAGTGCATCGCTTAATAAATAAAACCTAAATTACTCAGATAAAGAGGAGCATCTCTTAGGGGTTGCATGGAAGTACTCAAACAGAATGTGCATGTTCTAGGAGTAAAGGCTTAAGTTAGGAAGTATGTCACCTAGCAAGCCAAACTTAAACTACCCTGATAAGGAAGTGTGTCTCCTAAGGGTTAAGTGGAATAACTCGACTATAAAGTGCATTTTGTAGGAGTAAAGACTTAAGTTAGGAAGTGAACCACCTAACAAGCGAAACTTGAATTATCCTGACAAACAAATGTGTCTTCTAAGGGTTAACTACTCAACTAAAAAGTACATTTTCTATGAGTAAAGGATTAAGTTAAGAAGTGAACCACCTAACAAGCAAAGCTTGTATACTCACCAATGAAGTGTGTCTCATAAGAATCAAGTGGAATGAATCGACTAGAAAGTGAATTTTCTAGGAGGCAAGACTTAAGTTAGGAAGTGCATCACCTAACAAGTAAAATTCAAATTGCCTAATCAAGGAAGTGTGTCTCCTTACAAATGTCACTTGAATTACCCAGATAAGGAAATGCATCTCCTTATAAATGCCACTTGAATTACCCAAACAAGGAAATGCATGTCCTTATAAATGCCACTTGAATTACCCAAGGAAATTCATATCTTTACAAATTTCGCTTGAATTACTCGAACAAGGAAATGCGTCTCCTTACATATGCCACTTAAATTATCCAAACAAAGAAATGTGTCTCTTTACAAATACCACTTGAATTACCCAAGGAAATGCGTCTCCTTACAAATGACGCTTGAATTATTCGAACAAGGAAATACGTCTCCTTACATATGCCACTTGAATTACCCAAACAAGGGAATGTGTCACCTTACAATGCCACTTAAATTACCCAGACAAGAAAATGTGTCTCCTTACAAATGCCACTTAAATTATCTAAGGAAATAAGTCTCCTTACAAATGACGCTTGAATTACCCAAACAAGGAAATACATCTTCTTACATATGCCATTTCAATTACCCAGATGCATATTCTTAAAAATTCCGCTTGAATTACCCGAGAAAATGCCTCTCCTAACAAATTCTGCTTGAATTACCCAAACAAGGAATTGCATCTCCTTACATATGTCGCTTGAATTACCTAAACAAGGAAATGCATCTCCTTACAAATACCACTTAAATTACCCAGAAAAGGAAACGTGTCACCTTACAAATGACACTTGAATTACCCAAGGAAATGTGTCTCCTTACAAATTTTGCTTAAATTATTCTCTTTACAAATGCCACTTGCATTACCCAAATAAGAAAATGTGTCACCTTACAAATGCCACTTGAATTACCCAAACATGGAAATATGTCTCCTTACTAATGCCACTTAAATTACCCAGACAAAGAAATGCATCTACTTATAAATGTCACTTGAATTACCCAAGAAAATTCGTTTCCTTACCAATGTTGCTTAAATTACCCGAACAAGGAAATGCTTCTCTTTACATATGCCACTTGAATTACCCAAAAAAATGAAATGTGTATCCTTATGAATTCCACTTAAATTATCCATACAAGAAAATACTTCTCCTTACAAATGCCACTTAAATTACCCAAGGAAATATGTCTCCTTACAAATGCCATTTGGATTACCTAAATAAGGAAATGTGTCTCCTAAAGATTAAATGGAAGGACTCAACTAGAAGGTGTTACTTATAGGAGTGAAGGTTCAATTAAGAAAGTACATCACCTAATAAATGAACCTGAATTACCTGGACTCGGAGGTGTATCTCCTAAAGATATTGGATTATGATTTTTACCATGGTTTTGATCACCATACCTATATAGCAACATTTTCTCTTGTATTTGTAAAAGTGAGAAATCATGGCCTTTGATGTTTAGGATTTGAAACCTTTTATTGGAAGATAATATGTTTTCTTGTTTCATACAAAGAAAACTCGTGAGTTTATGAACATGGTGGCTGGTTTGTGGATTTAGATTTAGCATCAATCGCTCTTTCTCTCATCAAATTTAATCTGTATTCCAACCATTAGCACATGTCATTGACTTGATGCATCATTGACCCAAACTCAGACTATTAAAAGTGACTCTGAAACAAAAATAATATCTTTGCTTTGCCATGATCCTCAATTAAACCCTTTAAACCTTGGTATTTTTATGTGTTTCCAAAATTTTTTTGTTGACAATACTTTCAGCATGCCTTGTTTTGTCTCACCATCATACCTCTTTCAGCTATAGTCCTTTTGTCTTGCTTTGTATAATTGAAGAAGTTGGTAGCCAGTTTTGAAATCTTTTCTCACTTTCTCTGACATTGATTTGACTCAAAGACACAGGTAAAATAACTTTCCATTTAAATAACTGACTCAATAAAACACAAATAAAAGTGTAAAGAAGAAATACCAGACAATGAATGTCCCCATTGAAACAAAGAAAAACAAATTTTATCTGAAAGTGATAGTCAACTCTAATAATTATGACATGCATTTTGGATTAAGCTGTCTGATCTTTCCATCCAACTTTCACCAATTGTTGTTGAGTTAATGGCCCTGAAATTGATTTACTTCCTTGGGCCAATTCGAATTCAGAAACCTCATTCAGCTAGTGATGCCTTGAAGGGTTTTCACCAACAAGCCTCTCTAATTTTATTTCTCTCATCTCACCATTGCCTTATGGTGTCCGTGAGGATTTTCACCAATAAGACTCTCATTTTTATTTCTCTTCTGATTTCTTATGCTGAGGAAGACAAGTATTTCCCAAAATGCATTATCATATACATTGCATACTTAGCCTTATCATTCTCTAAGATTGATCTGAAGGTCTTTCTTTGATTGTAACTTAGATTTTGGATAGGTTAGAAATAAAGAATGACATGAGGTCCAAACAACACTTGAAGTGGGGTGAGACTTACAACTTTTGGAATTGACTTGAACAATGGAAATTAACCCATGCCCCAGTTTCTTTTGACTGGGTAATTCTAAATTGTTCATTTGGTTGGACCGAGCCTAAAGTAGGGTTGTCTACATATTTCACTTCCAAGAGATGAGAATCAGGTCATACGTAGTTCCGGACACTTATTCTTTTGCTTGATTCTGATTTCTTTTTTTAATTGACTCTTTTTATCTTTGGAACTTTTCCGACTCTAATTTTCTTGACACTCTTCTCTTTTCTTTCTTTTGGACACATTTTTGTCTTTTTTTTCTTTTTTGAAACTTTTCTGACCCGATTGTTTTGCTCGACATCTTTTCTTTTGAACTTTACTGACTCTATCTTAATTTCAAAAAAGGGGTATAAAATAAAATAGATTAAAACTCAAATTAGGTAAACAAAGGATGACACAATGTTTAGATAGCAGCATGAAATGCCTTCGTCATATTAATCCTTGAAAATGCAAGTACACATCATTCAATATGAAGATTATTTGTGACACTTTAAAAAAACTAACTTCAACTGAGCATGTGTGCCACTTCTTCTTCTACACTTGTCAAACATACAACTCCACATTTGTTGTAGATCCCTCACATCAAATGACCATGTTTTCGTAGAGCTCATTATTGTCCTATTTCTGTTTATATAGGAAAACGTGTCCACTATTTGACCTAATTGAGATATGCTTTTCAACTATTGATCAAGTTATTCTTGTGATTCTCAAAATAATAGCCTTAATTTTTAAAGAAGGCTTCAATGTGGTCACCAAATGTCTCAACACTCTATCAATTTTCAGATGTCTTTTTTTTAACTTTAGCCCTCTAATTCAATGTTTCATGATTAAACTGGATTTTAAGATCTGACTGAAAATTCTGCAGGCATGTCATAACACTAGAACCAACATAAAATATATTGTGTAAAGAAGACAAACAAACAACTTAAAATAAGACAAAACAAGAGACACCACATTTCAAATGAAAAAAAAGATAGAAAGTTTTAAATGAAGATGATACAGAAATAAAACAAGATAGATTAAAACTACAACCCTGAGATAATTCAGAAAATAGAAAGGAAAATAAAATACACTACCAATAATTCTTTCTGGCAAGGAGGGGAGTGAATTTCTAATTGCTGAGCTTGACATCTTAGCCACTGATTTGCACATCATCACGACTAGGGATTTCACTGCTATCAACCATATTTCTCAATTGGTGTAAAATTATCCTTTGACTTCCTTCTTTTTGCAAACTTTAGCCTCGATTAAAACTTGGACTTAGAAATTCCTTGGTAAATACGTGGCGGTCGAGGACAATGTTGACTGATCGGTGCATGCCATTATGGATAGGGAGACGGAGGAGTATACAACTGGGCCTTGTTCAAAGGATACTGAGGAATTGGAATAGAATATCTTGGATTTTGAAAAGAGAAACCTTATTGTAGGTGAGTACGTGGATTTGATCTGTTATCTTAGGATTGAGACTGACAATATTGCTGAGTTGGACCTATCGAGCTCTGCTTTGCCCCTGGAATGACAATAGGTATGTTTTCCTTCTTCTTTCTTTCAGTTTCCCTTAATTTATTGCAATATCGTCTCAGATGTTTCATGACATCCTCATGTCTATCATGCTCCTCAAATTTTGATATCTCAAATCTTGGAGGAAGGTTGACACTTAAAGATATGCCTAGTCTTTATATAAAATATCTTCTTTATTCACAGGTCCCAGAGAATTTTTCATAGCCTTTTCTGCATTTTTCATTTTCCTAGCCATTTTCTCTTTCTCTTCTGTCATGCCAGACTTCTTAGTAAGAAATTTTAGTGATCCAATTAACATAGATGTGGGCTCAGAAGTATAATAATGATCATCAAGAGTATTACAAATTGCTCAATAGCAGGTTGGAGAAGCTTAATCATTAGACGAAAAGCCAAGGTGGTAGCCTTAGTAGAGGGTTGGTAAATAGAAGCAGAGACAATAGGTGGTGCTATAAATGTGGTAGATTTACATTAAAGAGCTAGAGAAAGAGTGATGGAAACATTGGGATGCTTTTGGCTTGGAGTAAATTTTGAGGCATGTTGTGGTGCATCAACAATAGTAGGAAACTAACTTTTTAATTATGATGGAAATCTCAAGGTATTTGTGGGGTCAATAGTGGGGAATGGAGGAGGAGGAAACCCACTGCCCCAAGATCGATACATTTCCATCATTTTTTGCCTTAATCTCACAATCTCTTGCTTTAAATTCTCATTTTTCTGACTCTTTGTTCTATCCATGATATCACTCTCTATATCCTTGTTGGACATAACTAACAATTCATTGGATTTGGTGCAATGTGGAGGACCAACTAGAATGCCACAAACCAACCAACTTAAACTAATTGAAAAAGATATAACAAATGCGTTAGATTTCAACACTTTATCAAAATATCTTTCTATTTTTTCTTTTTGAAAAGATCACCGACCCAAGAAGGGTGCCTGCGTATCTCACCTCCAAAAGAAGAGAATCAGGTGTGCGTTTGACACAACATGACCAATCAAACTCTCTTTTTTTCTTTTGGTTTTACTTGAAACTTTAAGAAAAAAAGAAAAAAATAAATTGTCAAAAGAATTTATGAAAATCTTTTTGAATTTTTCAGCTTCCTATACAAAATAAAACCTATGATTACCAAAGAATTTGTTTTTTGGATTTTTAATTTTGAACTTCAAACGAAAATAAAATTTGAAACTATTAATGGAAAATCTTTTTGTAGTATTTCTTTTAAATATGTATATGAAACACCTACTCTAAATAAAGAGTAAAGAAAATCATTTTAGATTTCTTAAATAAGATCACTAAGCCCACAAAAAGCTGACTATGTGTCTTACTCTCAAGAGAGAAGAATCAGGTGTGCGTAGTTTATCTAGATTGGACAATTAAAGATAAAATAACGAACTAAACCTCGACTTGAGAGTCACGACCAAAGACAGACGATAGAAAACGTTCATAAAATCTTCTTTTGAGGGGTTATTAATTTGATACTTCACATAAAAATAAATTTTCTTTTATAACAAGCCCCTTTTAAAAAACCCTTTTTAAAATTTTTGAATTATGAGTGCTTACTAAACGAAACAAAAGAAAAATCTTTTTGATATTTTCATTTTTGACAAATGAATTCAAATGGTAAAAAAAATCTTTTTAAATTTTTGGATTCTGCAAAACAAAATCCATACAAAAATTTCAAAAAGAAAAACTACGAAACTCTCTTTTTTTGACTCACTTTTCTTTTTATTCAACCTTTTCTAACATAAACACATGATTTTCCCAAATCAAACCGTCAAATGACCCTATTACCCTTAAAGATGCAACAATTAGAATATAGGTATGCTTTAGGGGGTGAGTCTCCTACAAAGGACCATGCGGGTCCCTCTAACTCTTAATATGATGTAATCAAGCATGATCTAAAGGATGACCTGAGCTGGGGTCTACTAAAAAGGCTGTTTGGGGGTACATATGGTCGATTGTGGCTGGGATTATTTTTCACCTACTCCATACATCTTGTCAAAATGGGTTGGCCCAACACAACCCAATCCAAGCCTCACGGTCCAAAAATTTAATGGGCTATGTCGGACCGGCCCTTCACCCTAAAGGGCCTTAAAATATATGGCCCAACCCAGCCCTAATAGGGTCGCGGGTTGGGGCAGGCTAGCCTTTTATTTTCATCAATTTTTTATTAGATTTTCTTTTTCAATTTGAACTAATAGATATGGTAATTCATTCGCACTTCTAACATACTATTATATAAATTGCATAATTCTACGATGATTTATAATATTTCAACACCAATACATTCACAAACATATTTGAATTCATTGATTACATTATCGTAATTAACATAACATTCATCTAAATTCATATGCAAATTTAATAAGTTGAACAGTATCAAAAATTTATATATCAAAAATTAAAAATATTTAAAATGCGCTTAAAAATATTATCGCTTTGAATTTGAGTAATGTTTTGCAATTGCTATCGAGTAGCTACAACAAGTATTTGGACGTTTCATGATGGATGCAACTTTTATATTTATAATTAGAAGTTTTAATATTTTCCATTTAATGCTAAATGAGTAAATTATTGTGTAAGACACTAGGTAAAATTTAATGAGTAATAACTATTTATATTTTTAATTCTTTTTGCTTACAATTTTCTTTAATTTTAAGTTTTAATTGAATAAAAATAACAAATGAAATATCAATACTTGATAATTAGTGTTTAACACTTAATAAGTTAAACATTACGTTGGGTATTAAACTTTTTCAATAACTACTATTCTTTATTATTACTTTTTGTTTTACAATATTCACATATTTTAAATTTAAATTAAATAGTATTTTGACCCACGGGCTGACCCAGCCCAGCCTCAATCAAGCCTCAAGGGCCAGCGGACTGACTTGGGATGGGCTTATAAGCCCCAATTTTAAATGGACTAACTCAGAGTCTCCACTTGACATAATCGGGTGTGACAAGTCACCTTTGAAAATCCTTTTTCAAAATGATTTTAGACGCTTTCAAAACTGATTCATGAATAAAGATTTCGTTTAAGAAATTCTGTTGATTGAGAGAAAGATATTAGGCAGCCCTCGATCTCATGGTTCGACCATGATCTCTTCGTGGAGTATATCGTCTAGTAGACACTATAAAGTGAATAAACCACATAAAAAACACATTCCAAACAAATGAAAATCCAAAAGTTAATGTCCACTCCAATTTATTACAAACCAAAATAAAAAATATTGAAATAAAAAGTTAAACTATTCTATCTATCCTACTCTATGCTTTACTCGATGTTTCGGGACTTGATCACGATCGGTCTTTCGAGTATAAAATATCGCGGGGCATTCCCCGATAGTAATTACAATTTTCCTCGGAGAATTTCTCAGCCAAATGAATACAATTGAGTCAAATGCGATAAAATAAATCATACAAAAAAAATTTCAAATCATCTAACAATTCATAATTTCTAAATTTTCCTACCGGGCTTACCGTTTGCGTACCAATTTCTATATATCATGATATTATTGTGTTTAACAAACATCAATACTTATTTCGAATTAAACAATCATCAAGGATTCAAAATGACCAATATTCACCTTTATTAATTTTGAATTCCGCCTCAAATAACTGATTTGAATTCTTAATGAGATACTATTTCATCACACAATCCATAATCCATCCATAATCAAGGGAATCAAACGACGAATTAAAATAAATAGCTATTAATCACCAACAAGGATCAACCAACACACAATATTCAAATCAATGCACCGGATATCAAAACAATGAACTAAAAAAAGAATAAAAGTAGAATTGTACCTCAATTTGAAGCTTTCAAGATTTAGTATTACTCGAGTGAAGAGACAGAATCCGCTTCCATGAACCTCGACTTAACCTCAATACGACTCCCAAATCTCCACTTTGATCCAAATTGTATAAAAGGTCAACAATGACTAAAAACTACTTCAAATACCTATATAATATTAAAGATTTTACACTCATTAGGAGAATGTGAAGAAAAGGGTTTATGGGGGTTTAAAAGGTGAGAGGGGAGGTTGGATCCATAGGGTTCCCTAACCTATTTTGAGCATGCCGCCTCTGGAACTCACCTGGAGATCCCAAGCATGAGCTTGACACTTGTGTAGTGAGTTGTTGCCACTTGCTCTGGGGTTTGCATGGAAAATCTAAAAAGTACCCTTTTAATCTAAATTTTTGTGTTTTTATTTATGTTCCCTATTGTTGTATGTACATTGTATTCAAGAATATTTTTTAGGGTAGGTGTTCTCTCTCTTAACTTATTATTTAAGATCATAGCTCAACAAATCTTGTATTTTCTATTATTATTTTTTGTGTTTTTCTTTATTCTTTCCTAAATATAACTATAAAAATTAATAAAATATATGAATTGCCTCCCAAGAAGTGGTTAATGTCATGACATGATGTAATCTACTTTTTCCTACACCTTAAACTTATGAATTGAATCCCCAATTTTTCATTAATGTTTTGGTTGTGCTTCACTAGTGATGGTACAAAATAGAATTAGGTCAAGTGACTAGTAGAACTTTCTATCTTTTGGATGGAGAATATAACTTTATTGATCTGCCATAATAACTTTGAGGATGCAAGTACTTTGATTTTTATCCATTGACTACTTTATTAGTTCTGGTGAATTGTCATGTTATTTCCATAATGTTGACATTAGGTGTGGTGGACTACCACTATCCACCCATAATGTTAAGAAATGATGTGAATGGGATTTTGTATGCTTCAAACTTAAAATTGTTTTCATCTTTATACACTCAAATTCACGCACACTAGAGTCTTTATAAATAATAGTCTCTACATCCTCAGATGACTCTAGTGCACTCTTTTAAATAGTGATACATCTACCTAAATGTGGTTGAACAATTGAGTTTCTTCTTCTAGCTTCATAAATTGGTTAGTATCCATAGTGATTTGCAGGTGGGCATTAGATGCCACAATAATTTTGTTCAAGTGAATTTGTAGGTTATGAATAGCTGAGCTAAATGGTTCTACCTCTTATCTAAGCTATATTCTCCTTTTATAGAATTGTTATGTCACATTTGAAAGACTGACCTAGATTAACCCATTAAATTTACTTTGTTGAGCTTATTCTTTGAGCTAGCTTCACTCACTCTTTTTCCATTATAAAAAAATCTTTGTTTGTATGAACTTGCTCTCTTTATTTATTTGATGTTCATCCTTATACCGACTAAGCTTTTAACTTATTGATCAACACATGTTTCAGCCTAAGTATGCATCTTTGTGAGTGTGGCACTAACTCTTTCCAAGTCCTTTATTTGTTTTGATAACCTCTTTGTCTCCCATTTCTAGATCTTCTCGAAATACTTTACCACATCAGTAATTTCTGACAGTGTTACTTCCATCACTTCATCATTCCTTCCATCATCACTAACACTAGAAGAATAGTCACAGTAGGGGCTTGGGGAGGCAAATAAGAGTTAGGATAATCTTTCCAATAGTTATCTTGGCCACCACATATACTACAAATATTTCACTCAAGGGATTGGAAAGTGTGCATGATCCATTATAGATAATATTATCAATTTTTTACTATAAATAGGATCCTTTAATATTATAATAAGGATGACCATAATAAGCATTTTATTTATTTAACCAATTTTAATATCATGATGTCATGTCAAGATGATAAAAAAAACTTTACCCAAACATGTGTATATGAAAAATAAAATAAAATATGTAAATAAACATAAAGTAAAAGTCTAATCTTGATAAGGAAATAATTCCTAAGTCTAATCTAGATAACCAATAATTTCCTCTCACAACACATGTGAGTGTATGTGGTGATCAAGTAATAAAGTGGTTGTAAGAAATTAGATGTCGAACACATAGACTTATAATTAATTATGTATCAAACAAACCTATATCTAATTAACTACTCAAGCTTTAAAATCTCAGAATTTGGTTGATTGTTAATTATACTACTTTTTATACTAAAGAAGGTAATTGAAACTAAATATTGTGGAGGTTGTTCACAAAGAAATTCAAAACCTAAGGTTATGATATTTGCATAATTCCATCGTATCCTTATATAGTAGTAAAGAATAATTAATTTTTCAAATTATTGGATCACGGTATGGTCATGGACTTTCGCTTCTCTAACCGTCTAGCTAAATTAGCCTTATGACTACATCATTAAGTGAGATATTTAAACTAATTTGAACAAAAATAAGTTGTCTATCTGTGTTTGATCAAAGTAAGGAGACCTAAGTATGTCTCTGTTCTAACTGCAAATCCATCAATTAAAGCGCCTACTCCCTTTTTCCTAGGTTCTATTCCTAGTCTCAGCTCTTGAATTCCTCTAGGAATTATCTATTTATCCTATTGTATATTAGCAACAAAAAAGTAAGGCAAAGATTAAGAGAAGAAAAACAAAATAATAGAATCCAGAACAACAATCTACAACAAGATATCCATGTTCATAGTACAACCATAACCCTAGACATTCATACTATATCATAACCCTAGAAAGAGGGGTCTTAGTTACTCGCTATTTTATTACAAGCTTAAATTCATGAAAAAATAGGCAATACAACTAGGAAAGAGATAAATAAATAACCCTTAGATAATGGAGCTTTTACCTTTGCTCTAATCCTCCACAAATCTTATTTTCCAGTAAAATACCTTGAAGAGGGTATTTATAATATCTAAAAATATCAAAAATACATCTCTATATCAGAATAGAAAAGGGGGAATTATTTTCCCTACTATGATAACAACGTGAGCTCTCTTTACTTGATTTTGAATTCTTTTCTATATGTTGAGGATGTGTATTTTTGATACCTAATTCGCTCTAGAACTCACTATGCAATCCTCCAGCTTTGCCTTAGAGTTTTCTTTGCTAAATTTGGTCATTTATTCCCATTAATTCCATTTCTTATCATTTCACCTAAGTTTCAAAAAATACCCCATGTAAGTGATATGAATTGAATCAAGCATAAATTATAAATATTAACTTAAATCTATAGACTCTAAACCAACCCTAAAATAGTTTAAACTCAAATCTGAAAACCAAGATGATGTGAGTGTGAGATACACTATTTTTACTATTTTGTCAATATTTGTTCCTTATTATGAATGCCCCATCTAAGTTTTTATAGCATGAATCAAGAATATGCATTCAAATTTTTTGATAGCTTAAGTCAGGAGTAGTCTTTCGAATGTTTTGATAGCATAATCTAGGAATATGCATTTAATTATTTTTTTAATTTGTATAAGGCATCTTGATTTTGTTCTAGTGAGTTTTATGACAACTCATGTTAACTTTAGACATTTTTTTAGAACTTTAAATATTTTGGAGTCTCTTGGTACTCTCGTATTTTAGAACTTTTTCATCATGTGTAACTTTCATTCTTAATCTTTTATTTTGAATAGTCTATTGTGTATGATCATTGAGTTCTTGCTTTTAATAAATTTTGAATTCTAATGTATGTTAGTGCAACAATCCGAAACCTAGTTTCGAGATATCACACGATGCTCAAGACTATGAGTAGTCTTGAGCTAACCATGTATGTCTTCTTATAAGTCGGAATCTCATAACAAGGGAATATAGATATAAAAATCATACGAAATAAAAAAATTTGTCTGAGCTAACTGAGAATGTCTGAATATAATCTCTGGATAATACTAGACTCACTAGTCTAAACAATCAATACTGAATAATCTGAAATCATATATAGTAGTTTGACAAGCCTTTACAACTAATAACTAAAGAGTCATTAGGACAAACCCGCATCTGACTCAAACTATCTGAATCTTCTATACTAATAAATTGAAAGACTAAGTCCCCAAACTATAAGGACTCACCAACTGTTGAGATATAGAGAGAGATATACGAAATCACTCACACTGCTAGAACTGAGCACCCGAACCTACATTATTAGACAATGTAGCACATAGATTTATATGTGGATCAGTATTTTGAGAATATACTGAGTATATCTGGGTGAATGCATGAGTAAAAATAGTATCTCAACATCATCACAATTTATAAAATAATGCATGCCAAATGTAAATGACTCAAATTAGCTGGAATATCTGAAAAACTGTAAATCGTAATCAAGAATAGCAAAACATGTTGCATAAATCTAGTGAGTTATAACATTTAGTTTATAAAAGTTGTATTGGTATTCCGTCTTTAAATCATACTGTCTAGTGTAGAAAAGACTCACTTCTGTATCTAAAATCTGAAAATCTGAAGGCTCATAGCTAATTTCTTTTGTGAAACAATGTCTGAATAAAGTTGTGAGGCTTTACACTTAGTTTCTAAAAGTTTTTCTATTAGGATTATTTTGTTCTGAAATCTGTAGTTTGTAGTTTGTTGGGAAATTTACCCAAAAACTATTTATTTACTTTTACTAGTGGTGAGGTTCTTCTAACCGACATAAACCATGTGAGCTATCATGGAGTCCAACGTCTAGTTCCCATATGTAAAAATCCCATATTGGGGAGAGGTGATATACTTTTGTAAAGAAGTATAACCTAATCTAAGTGATCACATCTGTATCTGTCATCCATATCAAAATGGGAATAATCTAATAATCTAAACCTATATTGTCTCATAGTTCTGGGGCATGAGAACATACCCAACTCAGTGCTAAATACTACTCCCTTTAATCTGTATGCTCATTCTATTGAAAATCAACTTTAAAATATAGTAGGATGGTTTAATACGAAAACCAATTGTATAATTCCTAAGTTAAACTATAATCTAAAACTGTAAAGTAGATTTCATATTTAAACTAAGATAAAAAGATCAAATCTTTATCAAAATTCTAAAAATAATCTAGTTATAGGGTGCTTATAGCGCAATCAAACCTGAAATAGAAATATCCAATTAGTTCTTAATGAACCATGCATCAAATTTATGTTAAAACATTATAATGTTTATGCTTGATAATGTAAATATCGACAACTCAACCCAAAATTTGGAATTTACTAAATTACATATGAAAATATAAAATAGACATGCAATTCAACTTCTAAATCACTTGAAATCTCATAATCTTACAAATAACAACAATGGGTATGAACCCTAATTTGAAACACATGTATATGCATAAAAAATCATGTAGATTTGTAATTAAAAACTACACTACCAAAAATTATGCCTATGGCAACGGACTTTTTGACGACGGTTGTAAAAGCGTTGTGAGAGATGGTCTATTGCAATGGTTCCAACCATTGCAAAAGAAATTATTCTAGTAGCTCTAAAACCGCTGCTATTGATGGATAACCATTGCAATAGGGTATCCTGTTGGAATGGTTACTTGAACCATTGTCATAAGTCACCTATGGAAACACTTCAATGAAAAAAACGTTATTGTATCAATTTTCAATTTTTCCCTCTCTATTTTTCACAAAATCTGTCAAAAATTTTAAAAATAAAATGTTCTCAATTCACTATCTCTCTTCCATTGCCGAGAAAACAATCGCATCTGACCTTCTCCTTCTCTCTCTTCTCTCTCTTCTATTTTTCTCTAAGTAAAATGAAACAGCCACCAGCCAGCCAACACTAGCCACACGGTTGGTGAACCATCAGAATATCCCTTAACCACCAGTCGCCTAAGCCGTCGGAGAACCATCGACCAGTGCCACTGCGACACCAGCAACAGCCAATAATCGCCGCACCACCATAGAAAACACAAACTTCACCTGCAAGGTTCTTGAATACCTTACTGCTGAGGTACTAAAAATACAAACTAAAAACCCCACTTTATTTTCTTCTTAGATCTGTAATTTTTAAATTTTAATCAGTTGAATAAGATGTAAAGGTTGAGTTTGTTAGATTTTGTTTGAAAAATTATAGCTTTTGGGTGTAAGTTATTCGGAAGAAGCTTTTTCTGAGGTGCGTTATACAAGTGTTTTGTCCACTTTAGATAACTATTTTCTTTTAATATTTTTTGGGGAGTCCAGAGTGTTTTTTTTACATCAATGTAGGGATTATGAGACATTGTAAAGATTGTCTATTTGATTCCTGGCAATAGAATGTTCATGGTACTTGATTTAATAACCAAAGTTGGTGTCTTTGCTATTTTGAGCTTATTAAGTCAAGAGCTTTGAAATTTCATACTACGAAGAACTTAGGTTTTAATGATAAAAATATTATAATGCATTTGTCTATCAAGTGCTTCAATTACAACATTTCACTTCTTGTGTGCTTTTTGGTGAAACTGGAATGGTTGAGTGTCTGCAGTTTTTATTCGTGGGGCTGTGTAATGTCTTTGATTTTGGCTAGATAGTTCTTGTTTTATTTTGTGGTTGCAGTATTATCTTGTGGCTAGCGGTGTTAGTTTATTTTGGATTTAGATTTTGTGTTTGTGATACTGTTATTGGTTCTAATCCAAGGGTTTATCAGAAACATCCTCTGTACTTCATTTGAGGTAGTGGTAGGGTTTGTGTACACTCTACCATCCCCAGACCCTACTACGTAGGAATAAAATGAGTATGTAATTGTTGTTGTTCTTTCATTGCTGACAAACACCTACTACTCACTCTCCATTGCCGACAAACACCAACTATGAGCTTGTGAATAATTAACTCTTAGTTTATTCCTCAAACAGTAGAGTGGTCACCAATTTTTACCTATAATTAACATGAATTGTACAAAATTTACAGATACATAATATGAGCTTGTGAGGGATTCGATGCTCAGCTTTGCCAATTGTACGTATCTTTGTCAATTGTAAAAGGTTTTCTTCTCAACTGTTGGGTCTTCTTCCTTGGGTTATTGCAGATCTCGAATTTGAGGTATGCTTTCTCTTCCAAATAGACAACCCTGTAAACGTTGGAGCTTGAATTTACTTAATTTTAAAGTTGTGTTGGGTTCTCCAACTTATTTAATCATTTCCAGTGAAATACAAATTATGAAAGAGAATTTATGAAACAAAAATGTTGAGATTAGCCTTCAGGACAGGCAATCCTCTTATTGAATGTCATAATACCTTTTAACTTTCTTTTCCATGCTTTGGTAAATATAACATATCAACTTTCCAATATCAGTAAGGTATAGATAATGTTTATCTATGTTATTTTACACATATACCAAAAATATCTTTCTTTTATTCTTGTTTTGCTATAGTAGACTAGCACCCCTCTTAAACAAATAGGTTTTCATGTGGACAGAGCTCATCTCAGACTATTTGTGCAACTCATATTTACAAATTTTTGTCACAGATACCAATGGTAAACTAGGAATTGGAGGAAATTGAGGGGAAGTCTAAGTAATGTCACTTGGTGAGTATAAAGGTAATGTCTGCTGGCTGGTTCATCTTGGGATCTTGTAGCAAGTAAAGATTTTAATTTTGTGTTTGTAAGAAAGAAAATCAATCACGGATATCAACTCAGGATAAAGGGCTTTCATAGGAGGTCTTATTGAATCTCATGGCAGAAAGGAAGGGATATATAATGAAAAATAACCTGACTGATTTACTATCTTACAGTAAAATGTTGATGGTTTACTTCCCAGCGTCTGTATAGTTGAAAGATAGGTAAACTGATATCCTTTTTCCATTCAGTTCAATTTTGGAAGCATTTAAAAACATTTACATCTCCTTTTTTCACTTAATCCAAACTTAACAATACACGAAGCCACATGTCTCTACTTCACCCCTGATGCACCATGAAAACATATCCTGATGGTACATTTAATGTCATATACAGTCGGGATACTGTCCTTCATATCCAGGTAATTCATCTCCTGTGTGGAGCTTCAAAATCTTTATCAACCAATTTATCTTCTTTATTTCTACTTTTTGATTTCTCTTGGTTCATTCTTTAATTGATATACCATGTACTTAATTGCAATTTCTGTGGTGAAAGTTTTCCTTTGTATTTGTACTCTTCCGTAACCAACTGACACTATAAAAGTTGGTGATGCTGAATGTTTTCTTTTGGTTGTACTCTCCGTGCAACATTTTCCTTCTAGAATAGCGGATGCTATTCTAGCTCTGAAATGCAATCTCAGGTAAGATCATTTTTCATATTCTTATGGGTTTGGCATTACCTTCATACAGTTTTGTTCACTTTTTCCATTTAGGTATCGTATCTCTGGATCAGCTTTGCCTCACAGCTATAGATTAAAGCTTTGTAGATTCACCACTTGATGTGGCTTCTTCACATCAAGATAATGAAGAACAAGATGGAAGATCACAAGTATATGCGAATAGAGAAAAATTTATAAAGAGTTCAGATTATTTCTCATATCCAAGTAGATGATAACACATTTTCTCAAGTTATGAGAGAATTGCAAGGGCCATCCTACTATTGATATACCAAAAGTTTTGAGGTGTTGGACGCATGTCCTACAACATGTTCATAAGCAGTCCCTTTAGCTGGTATACTGATTCCTCTGACTCAAGATTCTATAAGTTCTATCAAAACTCTATTTTTTCTCCATAAATATCAAGCTTAGATATCACAGATACAATTTATATAAACATTTGGAATGATTCTTTCTATGTGGATTCAAGTGGTCCAATTGAAGCGATTCATTAGTTATGCATGGATAATGCTGCTAGAGGGATATCGTTGGATGATTATTCCTTAGTGAGGTTATAAATTTTATTAATTGTGGATTGTGGATTAACTTGTTATCCATCATTGGTTTATTTCCTTTATCTTTTGGCCATTCAGATGATAAAATAGAATCTATTTAATTTGGTTATTCAAATGGCTCAGGGCAATTGAGTGTTCATTCAAAGTTTCGTTTGTCATGAATTTCTATTTTAACTTTAGATGCCACCTTAAATTTAAAATAATGTCATAACTATTAAGAAAGAAAACTATTTCAATGATATGTAAAGTATTAGACCCCCCACATGAAACTGAATTATTTGGTCCTTTAGAAAATTCTCTGTATATAGGGGGTGGGGGTGTTAGTGTATAAGTATATGACATTCTAATAGAAATTTCTTATTCTTAGCTTAATCTTTTTGTTTTGGTTAAGTTAGTGACTAGTAGTTGTAATTAATTAAGATGTTGGAGCAATATGAAGAAGTTGAGTTGGGTGAAATGGAGTTGGAAATTAGTAGTAGTAAGGTTAATCCTATGATAAGTTCACCTGATTCAACTTGTTGGCAAATTGAGAAGGAATGGGAGCCTGATATGCCCTCTTTTGATTGTTTTTTACTTCCTGCTTCTCCTATCGAGGACTTTACTCTTAGAAGTCACTTATGTAGTCCTGCTACTACTACTCATCATCATCATGATCATCAAGAATCTGGTTAGTAGCTTTCTTTTAACCCTTTAAATTTGATCCATATATAGTCTGTCATTTCGGACCCTGCGCATAGCGGAAGCTTTAGTATAGTTTGTCATTTTAGAACTTGGCCATTTTTTGACAACTTCTGGACAAGTGGAGTTACTGGTCCCTGTGGTCCATGTTCTGAACTTTATTATGATTTCCATCTTGAGAGGGGCACTTCTAATGTTGTAAGTATGACATGTTTAATGTGCACTTTTGCTCTTTCATTTTCATTTCATGTTCAGGTGAGGTGGTTACACATTATCCTTTATTTTTGTTTTTCCTTCTGTTTTGCTTTTTTATTTGCTACTCTTCATTTTGTCTAACCATGTGGTTTAAATATCAGGATCTTGGAGATAATACGAGATTTATAGAGTTCTACAACCTTGTTTTTATGCAATACAATAAGAAGTATGATGGTTTGCTTGAGCTTTTAAAGCAAAATAATATAGATACAGGACTTGGTTTATAGCGTGTGGCCAGGATTTTGCAGAAGGTAATCATAAGACAACAAAATTTTTGACTGACTATAGGAACAAATTAGGTATCAAATCTTTTTTTCTTTTGCTAATGGGTTTTGTGGAAAATAAAACCACCTATAATTTTGGATTTATGATAATTTTGCCTCATATACTAATTTCAAGGTATCAAAATCTAGTCAACCTACCTCCCCCTGAAACGAATCAAAAAAAAGGATTAACATAGAGGTTCTCTTTATATTCACAGGTTCCCAACAACTACAAAACCGACTTAATGTTTCCCATCATTAAAGAAGGCTACAGAATTAGAAAATGTCTCATATGCTCTCGCGGGTGATTCTACAAAAACAAAGCTTAAAGTATGTTACAACTGAAAAGTGATAATATTTGTACAAGTCTTTTGTTTTTGAATTGATTTATCTTTTAATGTGTTAAAAGCCTTCAAATTATGATCAATCCAGATAATTGGAGATCATATGCACGCAGTTATTTATCTGATATCTGATGGTGTCAACCCATCAAATATTCGAAGGGGATATGTGGTACGTCGCCTCATTAGAAGGGTTGTCAGAACAGGTAGGTTACTTGGTGTAAAGGGAGATGGAATGGGTGATATTCAAGGAGCATTTTTGCCAATTCTTACCAAAAAAGTGATTGAACTAAGCACCAATATAGTTTTTCTTGACTCTAGAAAGGGGGGGAAAAGCTACTTGAATAGATACTGGCACATGCATTATTAAACACTAAGGGAACTGAGACTGCACCCTGTTTGTCACCAGAAAATTTTTGGTCTAATATGTCTATTTATTCTTATGTTGTGTTGTCAGGTTCACCATACAACTTCTCATTTACTTCAATCATCACTCAAAACATTAATTGGTCAGGAAATATCTCAACCAGGATCAATGGTTGCTTTTGATAGTCTTAGATTTGACTCCAACTTCTATCGACCTGTTCTAGACAAAGAAATCGTAGATATTGAAGGTTTGATCAACCAATGGATCGATGATGGCATAATTCTGGAAACTAAAGTCATGTATTTGACTGATGCAAAATGAGTTGGGGCAATTGCAATGTTTGGAGAAAAATATGGAGAACAACTGGGGATAATTACCAGTTTTTGTTAAGAATGTGATGATTATAGAACAAGGGAGATTCTTTAGGCTGCTGTTTTTTGCTAATTTTTTCTATTAAAGCTTATATGGAGCGACCAACAGTCCTCTTTTATGAGTAGGTGAGAAATAGAGATTAGACTGTACACTAGTCCATTCTGAGGATTAAGTCTGATAGTGAGATTTTAACCATGTATTAAAGTTCAACTTGAATTATGAGATTATTAATGAATGATTTTGTGATGTGATGTGTATATGTTGTGTTATAATTTATTACTTATGTATGTAAATAAAAATTTACATTAATACGAGTGACTATTTATATAAATTATTTTAATTTAATAACATGTGGCAATAA
Source organism: Capsicum baccatum var. pendulum (assembly GCA_030864225.1). Classification (NCBI taxonomy): domain Eukaryota; kingdom Viridiplantae; phylum Streptophyta; class Magnoliopsida; order Solanales; family Solanaceae; genus Capsicum; species Capsicum baccatum. The sequence continues at coordinate 87,137,764 of CM061558.1, read as the reverse complement.
TTGTTGCAATAGATCAATAAAACATTACAATAGGTAGTCAAAAAGCGTTGCAACAGAATAAAAAAAGTGTTGCAATAGATGCTATTGCAATGGTTAGTAACCATTGCAATAGATGAAAATAGGCGTTGCAATAGGTAATGAAATAGTTGTAATAGGTATTCAGAAAGTGTTGCAACAGAATAACAAAAGCGTCGTAATAGATGCTATTGGAACGGTTACTAACCGTTGCAATAACATATATTGCAACTGTTAGTAACCGTTGAAATAGATGAAACTAGGCATCGCAATAAGTCAAAAATAACCGTCATAATAGGTCAATCTATGATGACGGTTGTCACAAACCACCATAATAGGTCGACCTATGGCGGCGGTTTGGATAATCATCGCATAAACTATTGCCATAGACCTATCGCAATGCCCACCTATGGGACGCTTGCTGAACCATTGCGGTAGAGCTATGGCAATAGTTTTGTTGTCTATTGCAATAGTTTTGCAACCATCACCATAGGGGTAATTTCTGGTAATGCTACTTTTGGGCACAAGGATGAAAAAATATCCTTGTTCATAAACCCCACATACCTTAATTGATGAAATTGACGAGAACACTTGATTTTGGATTTCTATTTCTGTTTTTGAAAATGAATTCTTCAAGTTCTTGAATTGGAAATCCTTAATCTTGAGTTATCTTAAAATAAGAATGGAGGAAATCTGATTTCTTGGAGGTTAAGTTTTTGAGCTCTAGGGTTTTATTTGAGAGAAAATTGATGAAAAATATGCATAAAGTGCTTAGAATGAGCTTAATCCTGTGTTATCCATGAATTGGTGCTTGAGAAAAGACCAAACTACCCTTTTAAAATTTTTAATCAGAACTAGAAAAAGAAAGAAAATTCCCAATTTGGCATGCCACCGAGATACCCCACTATTGCGGTGGCTCACTGGAAATTGACTATTGGGAACTGTAAAATCAACGCGATGTGGAGCTATCACCGTAAGCCATTGAAATGCCATTTATTCCATCACCACGACACACTACAATCATGGCGAGCTAGTGGAAATTGATAATTAGGAAATGGGACTTGAATGCGATGTGGGCCAATCACAGAGGTTTACTAGAAATTTACAATTGTCATTTTGGTCTTCACCGCGATGCAGTGCTTGTCGAAATGCCATACTGTATTACTAAAAATGCCATAACTTCTCAACCGAGTATGGATTTAGGAAAAATTAGTATCGTTGGAAAGATAATTCAACTTTTTACACATTGGAGGGTCTAGAACTGGAAAATTCTATATGTATCAAAGGTTATTCATTTTTGAAGCTTACTCTTAACATTCTAGGAGCTAAATTGAGCTAGAAAACAAGTGTGGGATATTACATTATCTCCCTCTTGGGAACATTCATCCTTGAATATGGATGGCTAAAATCAAAATACTGAGGAATCTGAGGCTATGTGCTGACATGCACAACTGAAACAAACTGCATGACTAAATCTAGAACATACTAAACGATTGAGCTAATCTATAAGTGTATGATTTATATGAAGATAACTATATAGCTGAATCTGAGACTGGAAAAGAACTGAATTAAGAATGATTGTTCCATTCGGCTAAATTCGAGTTCGTGGAGAAGAGATGAGGATACTTTGTATGCATGTATGCTTCTGCTTCCCAAGTAACGCCCTCAATGGACTGATTTCATCACATAACTTTGACTAAGGAAAATTCTTTATTCCTTAGTCTACGAATCTGATCATCAAGTATCTCTATTGGGACTTCATCATATGAGAGGCTACTCTGAATATCTATACTTTCTAGAGGGACTACAATAGCTGAATCGTCCATGCACTTCTTCATTAAGGATACATGGAACACTGGATGAACTGAGGACAAGTTTGTGGGTAGCTCAAGCTCATATGCTACCTTCCCAGCACGATTCAAATTCCTGTAGAGGCCTATATATCGGGGACTAAGCTTTTCTTTTTTTACAAATATCTTCACCCCCTTCATGGCTGAAACTTTCAAATATACAAGGTCATTTACTTCAAACTCAAGATTTCTCCTTCTCACGTCTGCATATGATTTTTGACGACTCTGAGCTGCTTTCAATCTTTCTCGAATCAACTGGACTTTCTCCATGGCTTCAAACATTATGTATGGCCCAATCAAAGCAGCCTCACCCACTTCAAACCAATCTACTAGTGATCTACATCTTTGCCTATAAAGAGCTTTAAACGGGGCCATTTGAATACTATAATGGTAACTGTTAGTATAGGAAAACTCAATCAACAGCAAATGGTCATCCCAACTGCCTTTGAAATCAAGAACACATACCCTCAAGATATCCTCTAGAGTCTAAATGGCCCTTTCTGCCTGACCATTTGTCTACATATGAAAAGCTAAACTAAGATGAACTTGGGTACCAAGACCCTTCTAAAAGGCTATCTAAAACTGAAAGGTAAACTGGGTACCCCTATCTGAAATGATAGATAAAGGAACTCCATGCCATCTGAATAACTCTCTGATGTACAACTTACCATAATCTTCAGCTATGTAGGATGTGTGAACTGGCAGGAAATGCACTGACTTACTCAATCTGTCTACAATTACCCAAATCGAATCATGCTAGTGACGCGAATGTGGTAATACAATCACAAAGTCCATATTCACCTCTTCCCACTTCCATGTAGGGATACTAAAATCCTGCAACGTACCACCAGGTCTTTTGTGCTCTACCTTAACCCGTTGACAAGTTGCACACTTGGCTACAAATTCTGCTATATTTTTCTTCATACCACTCCACCAATAAATTTCTCGCAAGTCGCGATATATCTTGGAGACTCCTAGATGAATAGAGTAATGCGCACCATGCGCTTCCACCATAATCCTCTTCCTTAAATTATAAACACCTGGCACACACAATCTACTCTGGTATCGTAACACCCTATCTCTCTCTTGGGAGAAAATCTCTACCTTTTGGTCTTTAACTGAACCCTTTAGTTTGACAAAACTAGGATCCTTTTCCTACTTTTCTTTCACTTCCAAAACTAGAGACGAATTCGAAACTACTCTGGACCCAAACATTCCCTTCAGTGAATCAACCAACCTTACACCCAATCTAGCTAACCGTTGACTTCCCGAACTTGTTCTTTCTTATTATCTTTCGTATGAGCAATACTGCCCTTGGACAATCTACTAAGGGTGTCTGCCACTACATTGGCCTTGCTTAGATGGTACAACATACTCATAACATAGACCTTCAACAATTCTAACCACCTTCTCTGAAAAAGATTTAACTCCATTTGAGTAAACACATACTGTAAATTTTAGTGGTTCGTAAACACATCAGCATGCACCCCATAAAGAAAATGCCTACAGATTTTCAATGCAAACACAATAGCAGCTAACTCAGGATCATGGGTGAGGTAGTTCTTTTTGTGAGTCTTAAGCTGTCTAGAGGCATAGGATATGGACTTACCTCTCTACATCAAAACATAATCCAAACCAACTCTAGAGGCATCATAATACACAACGAATCCATCTATACAATCAGGTAGTGCTAACATTGGGGCTGAAGTAAGTCTAGTCTTCAACTCCTAAAAACTTTAATCATAGGAATCTGACTACTGAAACTTAATTTATTTTGAGTCAATTTGGTCATAGGAGACGCAATGGACAAAACCCATGAACAAACCATCTATAATAGTCATCTAAACCCAAGAAACTTTTACTGTTTGACGGTGAGTTAAGTCTAGGCCAGTTTCTTACTACTTTGGTCTTTTGGGGATCAACTCTAATGCCATCACTGGAAAAAATATGATCGAGGAAAGCTACTGACCTTAGAAAAAATTCACATTTATTGAATTTGGCAAATAATTAATGATCTCTAAGAGTTTGCAACACAATTCTATGATGGTCTGCATGATTATCCTCATATGGGAATAAATGAGAATATCATCAATAATGACTATGGCATACATATCCATATACTATTTGAACACTCTGTTCATCAAGTCCATGAAGGTTGTGAGGCCATTTTGTTAGTCTGAAGAACATGACTAGAAACTCGAAATGACCATAACGGGTTTTGAAAGCTGTCTTTGGAATATCACATTTCCTTACCCTAAGCAGATGATAGACGGATCTAAGGTCTATCTTTGAGAAGTAACTTACACCTTGGAGTTGATCGAATAAATCATTAATTCTAGGAAGAGGATAGTTGTTTTTGACTGTGACTTTATTCAGTTGACAATAGTTAATGCACATTCACAAAGAACCATCTTTCTTTCTTACGAATAGGATGTGAGCGCCCCATGGAGAATCACTTGGCCTTATGAAATCTTTGCCTAAAATATCTTTGATCTAGTTTTTTAAATCTTTAAGCTCGTATGGATCCATATGATATAGAGGAATTTTCACGACCCAAACCAGGGCCTGGATGTGACGAGCATTTTGAACCATGGAGACCTGAAACACCCCTATTTGTCTGTTAATCATGCACCTAATTCATATGATCAAAGTAATGCAGAAGAAACACAATATAACGGAAACATGGTCAAGAATCATATGAAAATGAAAATGGGGAATAGTGTCTCATAATTTAAATCAACGTCTCTAATACGCCCAAATTACAACTCTCGTTAGAAAGTGCAAGCGGTCACTGTCAAATATAGAACCCAACTAGGTTGGGTGTCGAATCCCACAGGGAATACTATGATCACTAAGTATTGCGATTATTATTAGACTATTGATCGAAGGTTCCAAGGTAAGGGGGTTTCAGTTTAGGTGCACAATATTATTATCAGTGTAACGATGAGATGATATGTGTAATAATATTTGATCATAGAGAATGACAAATTAGGGTTATGTCCACCTTGTAGCTTCTACTTCTCTATTAACTATGAGTAACAAGGATTTTATACATGTATGCACTTATAGAGAGATGTATTCGAATTCTAAATCCAAGTGTTTCTCAACCATCAAAGATTTATTCATCTTAGTTCTCTTGAATCCAAAGTGTACAACTAATCGTACGAACTCTCCAAGAAGTTAATCCTGCAAAGGCATTAATGTGTAAAATAGAGGTTGGAAACCCTATTTTCTTGTCACACTCTCTTTTCCAAACAGTAAATTTTCTATAGAACAAGTTATTGCTATAATGGCACATTCCCTATGTTTACAACCACGAGAATTCAATCAAAATAAAGAGAGTAATGATATTAGTGGATTAACACATCATAAATTCAAAAACCCATAGCAATAGAGAGTATACTACAAGGTTTCCATAACCCTAACAAATAAACTTAGCTACTCATGAATAAAACGGAAATCACAATAGAAATATTCATCATACCAAAACTTAGAACGATCTTGGTGGTAAAGATGAATGGCGAAAATAAGAGAGAAAAGCGTTTCTCTCTTTCCATCCTCAAGCTAAGCCGTTTTCTCTTATTTTCAAAATAATACAGAATGTCAATAATCCCTAAAAATTCAGCCATAAGGCTTTTAATAACATCCTTCTCTAATAAATTTCTACTGCATCCTTAACTATTTAAAAATATTGAGTTTGCCTAGTAAAAAGTTCTCATACATCACATTCAGTCCAAAAGCTGCTTTCCTTTTTATCTGAAGTTTTATTTGTTGTCCACAGGTCCCCAAAGTGCTGTAATCTTCCTCATTAGTACCTGAAAAGCATGCTAATCACATAGGTCATCTCACTTAACTAAAAATAGACTAAAAGTGAAAGAATTATGTATTTTATCCTCAAAACTTAGCTAAAACATGGGTAAGTTATGGTGCTTAGACGTATAAATATGCCCAACATCTGTCTCTAAAACCGTCTGCAAAATCTCTACTACATGACTAAAACAATGTCTATCTGAAAACTGAGACAAGGCCCCCAGCAGACCCAAAACTAATATAAGATAAAAGGACTGCAGGACATAAGACCTTCTGAAACATAGAAGGCTCACCACTTGTCTCTGTAACTCTATCTGAATGATCTACTAATTCTGTAGACCCCTAGGTTGGGCCTCTAAACCTGGGAGGTAGAAGAAGGAAGGGGGTCAGCACAAAAGTACTGGCACGCAGAGATATCAAATCAAAACATAATATTCTTACAAAGTATAGTTGAGAGCCATTATAAACCAATTCGTATCAAATCATTTGAAAGAACATGGGTGTAATGCAATAGATTTTCTCAATAATAATGAAGTGCAACTGATCTAGGTAGAATACCCGACATAATTTACACCAACTGTCAAACCTCGATTGCCGCCGAGATTAGAGTATAAGTGAGGGAGAGACATACAAGACCACAAAGCATGGTGTCTCGACCCAAATCAAATATGATAGTGCACAAGACCACAAAGCATGAATCCTAACCATAATCCCAATTTGAGATAATATAATATCAGGTACGCAAGACCACAAAGAATGGTACCAAGTTTCTGAGTCGGCAAACACAATTTCCAGCGTAGAATCAACTGACTCATGCTTTCTCCGGGCAACCACCTATCTCATTTAAAATCAATGCATTTAAACTCACTTCATAATCCTTCACATAGCATACTTTATAGGGTATCACCATACCCGACTTTCAAGTCATCAATATCATATCAATCTCTTCATTCAATCATCATATGCATAATCATGTAAAAACCAAGGTGCTTCATCATTTACAATTGGTGAACAATATTTATTTCAAATTCATGCTCTTTTTTGTTGATCATAATATAATATGGAGTATCGAAACATTATCATGGGAATTTGAAAATAATTTATCATTCATATTTATCAAACTTCCATGGAAAATCTCAAATCATATATGCATGGTTTCAACCATTGACGTATATAGGCAAACAATTCCCATGACATAAAGTAAATGACTTAGAAATCATATTAAAAGCAAGATATTAGCATTTGATTGAAAACCCCTATTTAAAAGCATGCATGTTCATAAAAACTACACCCATGAGATTTTTGGATAACCCCACGTACCTCTATTTCTAAGGATAATAGGTGTTTGTTGAAGCTTGCGGATTGATGAATCCAAATATGTAATTATCTTTGAAAACCTACGGTCAAATCTTAAACTATTTGGGTTTTTATTTTGAAACCCTAAGGAGAATCTTGAGCACTTTTGATGAAAGAATATATATTTTGGGGGTCCTTGGAACTAAATCTCGTGTTTTAGGGCTAAGTAAGGGTGGAAAAGAACCATTTTGTCCTCAATACGGAGAGTTTAAATCACCAGAATTCCTTATATAGGTGCCTTCCATCCCGTTGCCTATGTTCACATAGGTGCCGCCTAGGCTATCGCCTATGTTTGCATAGGGGCCGCCTAGGCTATTGCCTATGTTTTCCAGTGGCCATGGGCGATTGTTTAAGTGATGCTTATCACTTTGAAGGGCCAAATTGGTATCGTTGGAAAGATAAATCGAATACCTATCATTTGACATATAGTAGGCTTCCTAATTTGACATATCCAGAGAGTTATTATCGATGGAAGCTGACACACTATACAACATCTACTAAAACTTAGTCGATCGAAATAGTTTGAACTCGTCCTTAAGTTGAAGGACCTCCATGGTCTAAATTCAACCTTAAGTGGATTTTTCATATGCTACACAATAATTAATATGTTGTATTAGCATAGGATTTTATGGCTTCGAGATTAGCAACGCATCAAAATCATGGTCTATATTGTTGCCCGAATTGCGGGGCGTTACATTATCCCCCCCTTAGAATCATTCATCCCTGAATGATGATGTGGGACACAGATAGACACGATTTCAAGAATAAAAAGGACTTGGAAAGATACGATAGGAATAGTACCTTCTGTCTCCTCCTCCATTGAAGCAAACAAATTGGGATATCTGATTCTCATGTAATCTTCTGACTCCCAAGTTGCTTCTTTGACTTTCTTATTCCTCCACAGCACCTTTACTGAGGCTATCTCTGTACTCCTCAGCTTTCAAACTTGGCAATCTGAAATTTCAATGGGCTCTTCTTCGTAAGACAAGGAGTCTGTCACTTTGATACCCTCTACTGGCAATACCATAGAATGATCTCCAATGCATTTCTTCAACATGGGTACATGGAATACCAGATGAACGGAACCCAAACTTACAGGCAATTCTAACTCATATGCAACTGTACCAATTTTTTTCAAAATCTGATATGGCCCTACATAACGAAGGCTCAATTTACCCCTTTTTCCAAACCGCATAACTCTTTTCATAGGAGAAACCTTGAGAAACACCCAATCACCAATTTCAAACTCTATTTTTCTTCTCCAATGATTTTTACTTTCTCCATCGCCTGAAGAACAACATTAGGCTCATACAACTGAGTCTCACCTACTTCATACCATCCTATCAGAGACCTACATCGCCTCTCATACAAGACCTCAAAAGAAGCCATCTTGATGCTGGCATGGTAGCTATCATTGTAGGTGCATTCAACTAGTGGCAGTTAATCTACCCAACTACCTTGGAAATCAATGACGCATGCCCTCAACATATCTTCGAGGGTCTGAATGGTACCCTCATCTTGCCCATCCGTCTGAGGGTGGAAAGTTGTGCTCAAATTCACTTGTGTACCTAAACCCTTCTGAAAGGATCTCCAAACTGAGATGAAAACTATGTACCTCTATCGGATATAATGGAAACGGGTGCCCCATGCAATAGAACTATCTACTCAATGTAAATCTCAGCATAAACCTCTCCTGAATAATTAGTCCTCAGAGGCAAAAAGTGGACTGACTTAGTCAACCGATCTACAATTACCCATATAGAATCATACTGGTTTTGGGATCTCAGAAGTCCTGTAATGAAGTTCATATTTATCATCTCCCACTTCAATAAAGGCAGGGCTATCTCTTGGGAAGTACCACCCAGCCTCATATGTTCTACCTTCACTTGCTGACAGTTCAAACACTTGGACACAAAATCAGCTACATCACGTTTCATGTTATTCCACCAATATAAGGTTTTCAGATCATGGTACATCTTAGTGGAGCCTGGGTGAATGACATACCTCGAAGTGTGCACCTCATTAAGGATTCTTTCCCGTAGCCCATCGACATTCGGAACACACAACCTACCCTGAAATCTTAGAATACCATCGCTACAAATTTCAAACGACATAACCTTTTGTTGACCCACATCTTTCTTGATTTGCATCAAGATAAGATCTTCAACCTGCTTCTCCTTAATTTCAGCATAAAGAGATGACTTATCTAACTCATGAACAATCACCCCTCCATCTTTAAAATCTAAGAGTCGCACTCCCAGGTTTGCAAGGTGATCAATATCCTTCACTATCTCTTTCTTTCCTTCTTCTACATGAGAAAAACTGCCCATAGACAACCTGCTGAGGGCGTTGGCTACAACATTTGCCTTGCCCAGATGGTAATGAAGACTCATATCATAGTTTTTCAAAATCTCCATCCAACGCCTCTACCTGAGGTTCAATTCTTTCTGTGAGAAAATATACAGTAAACTCTTATGGTCAGTATAAATATCAACATGCACTCCACAGAGATAGTACCTCCAGATTCTAAGTGGAAACACCACGACTGCTAACTCCAAGTCATAAGTGGGGTAATTAGGCTCATGCACCTTTAACTGCCTAAATGCATAAGCTATCACCTTACCACGCTGCATCAATACACAACCAAGTCCCACACGGGACGCATCACAATAAACCACAAAATCATCTACACCCTCAGGAAGGGTCAAAACAGGAGCAGTAGTCAGCTACTCCTTCAATTTCTCAAAACTATTTTCACACAAGTCAGACCACACAAACTTCATCTTTTTCTGAGTTAGTTTAGTAAGCGGAGCAGCTACGGAAGAAAAACTCTCTATGAACCTTCTGTAATACCCCACCAAACCCAAGAAGCTCCAAATATCGGTTGGAGTCATGGGTCTGGGCCATTTTCTCACTACTTCAACTTTCTGAGGATCCACTCTTATCCCGTCACTAGACACAATATGCCCTAGGAAGGCAATAGCGTCTAACTAGAATTCATACTTAGAAAATTTGGCATACAGCTGTAACCTTAGAATAGATCAAAATATCATCAATAAATACAATGATGAACACGTCAAGAAACTAATGGAACACTCTATTCATAAGATCCATGAAGGCTGCAGGGGCGTTATTCAACCCGAAGGACATGACTAAAAATTCGTAGTGACCATATTGGGTTCGGAAGGCTGTCTTGGGTATGTCTGACTCCCTAACTTTCAACTGATGATAACCCGAACGAAGGTGTATTTTTGAAAAGCACTTGGCACCCTGAAGCTGGTCAAAAAGGTCGTCAATCCTAGGAAGAGGATATTTATTTTTAATCGTGACCTTATTCAGCTGACGGTAGTCTATGCACATTCGAAGGGACCCATCATTCTTTCGTACAGAGAGCATGGGTGCACCCCATGGGGAAACGCTAGGACGAATAAAAAATTTGTCTAGGAGGTCTGCAAGTTGTTCCTTTAACTCCTTTAGATCTGTGGGAGCCATTCTATATGGCGAAATAGAAATAGGACGAGTGTCTGGCAACACATCAATGCCAAAATTTATCTCCCTATCATGGGGTATCACTGGGAGATCTTCGGGAAAGACTTCTAGGAATTCATTCACTACAGAAACTGACTACAGAGGAAGGTTTCCAACTTTTGAATCTTTTACTTAGATTATATGATGCATACAACCTTTGGAGATAAGCTTTCGGGCTCTAAGATAAGAGATAAAGTGACCTCTAGGTTCCACAGAACTCCCTTCCCAAAAAACTGGTGTCTCATTCAGGAAAGAAAAAGTGACCTTTCAGGTTCTGCAATCAAGGGTGGCATAACACGAATGGAGCCAGTCCATCCCAAGGATAGCATCAAAGTCTACCATATCCAGTTCTATAAGGTCTGCCAATGTTTCCCTACCATGAATAGACACGACACAATTTCTATATACCCTTCTAGCAACAATAGAATCACCTATAGAAGTAGAAACTGATAAGGGTTCTATAATAACTTCAGGCTCAAACCCAAAATCAACAACCACATAAGGGGTCACATAAGATAAAGTAGACCCGAGATCAAGCAATACATAAACATAACGAGAAAAGATTCATAACATACTGGTGACAATATCTGGTGAAGCTTTCGCCTCCTGGCAGTTAGTCAAAGAATATAACTGGTTGCGACCGCTTCCGACAGATGAAGGGGCACCCTTAGGGAAAGGAGTTGTGGAGGAAGCTTAGGACTTAGCCACCCTCCCTCCCCCCTCCCGTATTTACTCTAGCAGATGGACAATATCTTTGAAGGTGACCCACTTTGCCATAGGTATAACAGTTTCTTCCCTCAAACCAGCACTACCCTAGATGATTCCTTCCGCAAACCTCACACTGCAGACGAGTATAATGTTGCTAGGCCACACTTCCCTGAGACTGTGTACCTAGAGCTTTGGACCTATGAGAAGTCTGAAAATTTTGAGTTTGTCTGTCTGTCCATGGTCTAGGTGCTAGGGCGCTGGCTGCTGACTGTGCATTATTCCAAAACTTCTTATTCTTCAACTATTTATTACCCCAGTTACCACTCTACGGCTGACTTTGGTACTGGTCTGCAGATCTAGCTCTCTTAGCCTGTCTATCTTTCTCTCTAGATTTAACAATCTTTTTCTTCTTGTCTTCCACTTGATGCATAAGAATGGTCAATCTAGCAAAGTCTAACTCCTTATTCAACATAGCCCCCTGGCACTTAAGTACTCGATAATCAGCAAGGCCAGATGCAAACTTCCTCATCTGGGCCCTCATATGACTAGTCAACTTTGGTGCGTAGTAGGCTAGTTTATTAAACATCAAAGTGTACTCCTAGACACTCATACTTCTCTACTTTAGATTCATAAACTCTTCCGTTTTGGCCTCCCTCAACTCCAGAGGAAAGAATCTATCAAGGAAGGCTTTCACAAAGTTGCCCCAAACGGTGGGCTCAGCACTTTTACCTTTTTCATCTTCCCAGTTGGCATACCACTGACTCACAATGTCTTTGAGCTAATAGGTTGATAGCTCCACCCCTTCAACCTCATCTACATGCATCACCTTAAAGATCTTTTCCATCTCATCCATGAACTCCTGTGGATCTTCCTCCACCTTGGTACCAGTGAACATAGGTGGGTTCATCATCATGAAATGTTCGACTCTAGTAGCCTCAGATGTAACAGATATATACCCAACATCTTCCAATCACTAAGGTTGGTTGACTACTAACTATGTCAGCATATGAATAGACCATCTTAATTCTGCATTTGAAATATCTCCCTGAGCAGTTGGGGGATGGTTGTCATTAGTCTGTGGATCATGAGGTGGACTGGTCGGGACTGGAAGGACTCCCGGAGTAGGGACAAATTCTGAAGTATGAGCCCTATTACAAGTTTGCATCCCATGGGTGGGACGGACCTCATCTGCCTGAGCATTTTGATCGATGATACGACACGGAGGCATAACTATGTTTCTGAAACACAAATGATCATTGATTAGGGGACAGTTCAGACTCTGAAGCACGAACTAATTGACAAAAAATGGAAACATTTCCTAAATGCCTAACAACCTCCTTCTTATAAGTGTGGCGCTCTACACACCCATAAATAAGACTCTACCCGATGCGATTGTGAAAATACCCTGGGACCATGAACCGTGCTTTGATACCAAGTTTGTCATGACCCAAACCAGGGCCTGGCTGTGATAAGCATTTCAAACCATGGATACCCGAAACACCCCTATTTGTCTGGTAATTATGCACCTAATTCATATGATCAAAGTAATGCGAAAGAAACAAAATATAATGGAAACATGGTAAAGAATCATATGAAAATGAATATGGGGAATAGTGTCCCACAATCTAAATCAACATCTCTAAAACAGTCTGCGATATCTCTACTACATGACTGAAACAATGTCTATCTGAAAACTGGGATAAGGCCCCCAGCAAACCCAAAACTAATATAAGATAAAAAGACTGCAGGACATAAGACCTTCTGAAATATAGAAGGCCCACCACTTGTCTCTGCAACTCTGTCTGAATGATCTATTGATTCTCTTGACCCCTAGACGGGGCCTCTAAACCTGGGAGGTTGGAGAGGGAAGGGGGTCAGCACAAAAGTACTGGCATGTAGAGATATCAAAACAAAATATAATATTTTTACAAAGCATAGTTGAGAGCCATTATAAAGCAATTTCGTATCAAATCATTTAAAAGCACATGGGTTTAATGCAATAGTTTTTCTCAACAATAATGAAGTACAACTGAGCTAGGTGGGATACCCTACATAATATACACTAACTGTCAAAACTCGATTACCACTGAGATTAGAGTATAAGTGAGGGAGAGACACACAAGACCACAAAGCATGGTGTCTCGACCCAAATCAAATATGGTAGTGCACAAGACCAAAAAGCATGGCTCCATACCATAATCCCAATTTGAGATAATATATTACCAGGTACGCAAGACCACAAAGCATGGTACCAAGATCCCGAGTCGGCAAACACGGTTTCCAGCGTAGAATCAATTGACTCATGTTTTCTTCGAGCAACCACCTATCTCATTTAAAATTAATAAATTTAAACTCATTTTATAATCCTTCACATATCATACTTTATAGGGTATCATCATACCCTACTTTCAAGTCATCAATATCATATCAATCTCTTCATTCAATCAACATATGCATAATCGTGTAAAAACCAAGGTGCTTCATCATTTACAAGTGGTGAACAATATTTATTTCAATTCATGCTCTCTTTTGTTGATCACAATATAATAGGGAGTATCAAAACATTATCAAGGGAATTTGAAAACAATTTATCAAACTTCCATGGAAAATCTCAAATCACATGCATGATTTAAACCATTGAAGTATATAGGCAAACAATTCCCATGACATAAAATAAATGACTTAGAAATCATATTGAAAGCAAGATATTAGCATTTGATTGAAAACCCCTATTTAAAAGCATCCATGTTCATAAAAACTACACCCATGAGATTTTTGGATAACCCCACGTACCTCTATTTCCAAGGATAATAGGTGTTTGTTGAAGCTTGGGGATTGATGAATCCAAATATGTAATTATCTTTGAAAACCTACGGTCAAAACTTGAACTATTTGAGTTTTTATTTTAAAACCCTAAGGAGAATCTTGAGCACTTTTGATGAAAGAATATGTATTTTCGGGTCCTTGGAACTAAATCTCGTGTTTTAGGGCTAAGTAAGGGTGGAAAAGGACCACTTTGTCCTTAATACGGAGAGTTTAAATCACCGAAATTCCTTACATAGGTGCCGTCCATCCCGTTGCCTATGTTCACACAGGCACCGCCTAGGCTATCGCCTAGGTTTTCATAGGCGCCGCCTAGTCTATTGCCTATATTTTCCAATGGCCATGGGCGATTGGTTAGGCGACGCGTATAACTTTGAAGGGCCATAACTTCTTTCTCGGGTGTCAGATTTTTGCCAAATTGGTATCATTAGAAAGTTAACTCGAATACCTATCATTGGACATGTAGTAGGCTTTCTAATTCGACATATCCAGAGAGTTATAGTCGATGGAAGCTGACACACTTTACAACGTCTACTAAAACTTAGTCGATTGAAATAGTTCCAACTCATCCTTGATTTGAAGGACCTCTATGGTCTAAATTCAAGCTTGACCAGATTCATATGCTACACATTAATTAACATGTCATATTGGCATAGGATTTTATGGCTTTGGAATTAGCAACGCATTGAAATCATGGTCTATATTATTGCACGAATTGCGGGGCGTTATAGGAATATAGATAGGCTGAGTATTTGGGAAAAGGTTAATACAAAATCTATTTCCCTATCGGGAGGTACCCCTTGTAAATCTTTGGGAAAGATATCAGGAAACTCATTGACTACACTGACTAACTGAACTATTGGAGTCTCTGACTTAGTGTCTTTGACTCAAACAAGATGATAAATACACCCTTTTGATATCAAATTTCTGGCTTTAAGGTAGGATATGAAATGGCTCTTGGGAGATACTGAATTTCCTTCCCACTCAAAGACTGGATCATGTGGAAATTGAAACTTCACCATTTGGGTGAGACAATCTATGTATGCATAATAAGAATGGAGCCAATCGATACCAAGAATATGTTCAAAGTCGATCATATCTAACTCTACTAGGTATGCTAACATAAGTTTTTGGAGGATAGTGATAGGACACTTTCTATAGATCTGTTTCGCAACAACTAAATCACCCACTGGGGTAGAAACTAAGAAGAGCTCATGGATTTTTTTAAGACCTGTTTCAAAATTCACTTCAACTAGTGGGGTTACATAAGAGAAACTTGACCTGGGGTCTAACAACACATAAACATCCAGATGAAAGACACAAAGCATACCAGTAACAAAATCTGGTAAATTCTCATGCTTATGACAAGATGGTAAATCATAAAACTAATTTTGGCACTGATCTCCACCGGTATTAGATGATGCACCCTGAGGAGGGACTGAGCGACCTAGAGGAGTTTGTACACTAGTAGTGTGAGTCTGGGGATGAACATTTTTTTTCCTGCTTAGAATGCAAACACTCTTTGATTCCATGTCCCAACTTACCATAACAAGAACAACCTTTCTGGCCTAACAAGCCCTCACCAGGATGATTCTTACCATACATAGCATATAGAGAATAACTGGGTTTTCCACTCACACTATTCTGAGATCTGGACATAAAAGACTTACCCCACTGCTCTTGCCTAGCTCTGGGAGTAGGAGCACTAACTGAAGATGGTGCTGGCATGGATAAATAATTTTGAAACTGGGAACTATTTCTCTTTCTAGACCTAGTCTGGCCATACTCAAACTGCCTGATTCTAGCCTTCTTATTTCCCCTCTCTTCCCTTTAACTTCTCTGCCTCAATCTGCTCAGCATGAATCATCAACCTAGAAAGATCTATTTACCCAATGAGCATAGTATTCCTACACTCCTTGACTACTAAACAAGATACTCTAGTAACAAAATTACTCATACTTGCCCTAGGATCAACCATCGTATCAGGGGCGTACTTATAAAACTAATTAAACTTAAGGCAGTACTCCTTCATTGTCATCAAGCCCTGCCCCAAGTTCACAAACTCCTCTATCTTATCTTTTCTTATTTCACACAAAAAAAACCTACATATAAATGATTTTGAAATACTTGCCAACTCATAGGAGTTGTATTCTTACCTCTACCATTCTTCCATATAACTACCGAATCATACACTACATCCTTCAGTCTATAAGATGCCAACTCTACACTCTCCTCTTTATAAACATGCATAATCTGGGTGATCTTCTTCATTTCATCTAAATAAAGGTACGGGTCCTTACCTTTTTTAACCTAAAAAACTCTGGCAGATTCATTATTATGAAATCTCAGATTTTTGCTGCTGCTAAATCACCATTCTACTAAAGTAGGACAGCCACCTGATGGTTGCGCTGAATATTGGCAGTCACTGCTTGGGCCAATGCCTGATAGGCAGCCCAAAATTCAGCATGGGATACATTTTCATTCAGAGGGTTAGCAAACTGGGGTAGCTGGATATCATTTCTACAGGCATTAGCTCGATAAGGAGGCATATTCAACTGTCACATAAAAAAATAAGTTAAAAGTAGATAGAGATACTGTAAGCACAATAGATCATGAAAGAAAGAGATTATTTCCTAAAAATATCCTATAGCATCTTTCTTATAAATGTGGCATTCTTTGCACCCATGATCAAGACTCTACGTAACATGGCTTGTCTGACTCCCCAGGGATCTTATAAACCTTAGTCTTTGATACCAAGTTTGTAACGCCCCAAAACCTGATCTCGAGATATCACATAGTGCTCAAGACTATAAGTAGCCTTGATCTAACCCTGTCTATCTTCTACTAAGTCTAAATCTCATAACAAGGGAATATAGCTATGAAAATCATACCAAATACAAAAATTTGTCTGAGCTAACTGAGAATATCTGAATATAATCTCTAAAAAATACTAGACTCAATAGTCTGAACAATCAGTACTGAATAATCTAAAATCATATCTAGCAGTCTGACAATTCTCTACTACTAATAACAAAAGAGTCACTAGGACAAACCTACGGCTGACTCAAACTGTCTGAATCATATATACTAATAAACTAAAAAACTGAAAGACTAAGTCCCCAAACTATGAGGACTTACCATCTGTCGGGATGTAGAGAGAGATACTAAAAATCAATCTCGCTGCTGGAACTGAGCACCTAAACCTACATTATGAGACAATATAGCTTATAGACGTATATGTGGATTAGTACTTTTAGAATATACTGAGTATATGGGGGTGAATGCATAAGTAAAAATAATTCTCAACGTCATCACTATTTATAAAATAATGCATGCCAAATGTAAATGACTCACATGAGCTAGAATATCTAAAAATTGTAAATCATAATCAAGAATAGCAAAACATGTTGCATAAATCTAGTGAATCATAATATTTGGTTTCTAAAAGTTGTACTGGTATTCTATCTTTAAATCATACTATATAGTGTAGACTAGACTCACTTCTATATCTGAAATCTAAAAATTTGAAGGCTCATAGCTAATATCTTTTGTGAAACAACGTCTGAATAAAGTTGTGAGCCTTTACACTTAGTTTCTAAAAGCTTTTCTGTTAGGATTATTCTATTGTGAAATCTGTAGTTTGTAATTTGTTAGGAAATTTACTCAAAAACTATTTTTTTTACTTTTACTAGTAGGGAGGTTCTTCTAACCGACATAAACCATGTGAGCTATCATGGAGTTCAATGTCTAGTTTCCTTATAGGAAAACCTTATGTTGGAGAGAGGTGACATACTTTTGCCAAGGAGTATAACCGAATCTAAGTGATCACATCTGTATCTATCATCCATATAGAAATGGAAATAATCTAATAATCTGAACCTACGTTAGCTCATAGTTCTGGGGCATGCGAACATACCCAACTCAATGCTAAATACTACTCCCTTTAATCTGTATGCTCATTCTGTTGGAAATCCACTTTAAAATCTAGCATAATGATTTAATACAAAAATCAATTGTATAATTGCTAAGTTAAACTATAATCTAAAATTGTAAAGTGGATTTCATATTCAAGATGAGATGAAAAGATCAAATCTTTATCAAAATTCTAAAAATAATCTAGTCATAGGGTGCTTATAGCACAATCAAACTTGAAGTAGCTATATCCAACTAGGGCTTAATGACTCATGCATCAAATTCATGTTAAAACATCATAATGTTCATGCTTGATAATGTAATTATTGACAATTCAACCTAAAATCTGGAATTTACTGCAATATGTACAAAAATACACATGCAATTCAACTTCTAAATCACTTGAAATCTCATAATCTTGCAAATAACAACAATAGGTATGAACCCTAATTTGAAACTCAAGTATATGCATACAAAATCATGTAGATTTGTAATTAAAAACTAGTTTTGGGCACAAGGATGAAAGAATATCCTTGTTCATAAACCCCACATACCTTAATTGATGAAATTGATGAGAACATTTAATTTTGGATTCCTATTTGTGCTTTTGAAGATGAATTCTTGAAGTTCTTGAATTGGGAATCCTTAATCTTGAGTTATCTTAGAAGAAGAATGGAGGAAATTTGATTTCTTAGAGGTTAAGTTTTTGAGCTCAAGTGTTTTCTTTGAGAGAGAATTGATGAAAATATGCATAAAGTTCTTAGAATGAGCTTAATCCTGTGTTATCCAAGAATTGGGGGCTTGGAAAAATACCAAACTACCCTTTTAAAATTCTTAATCGGAACTAGAAAAAGAAAAAAATTCCCGATTTGGCATGCCACCGTGATGCGCCACTATCGCAGTGGCTCACTGGAAATTGACTATTGCAAACTGTAAAATCAACGCGATGTGGAGCTTTCACGGTAAGCCACTAAATTGCCATTTAAGCCATCACTACCATGCGCCACCATCGCGGTATGCTACTGGAAATTAACAATTGAGACATGGGACTTTAATGCGATGTGGGCCAATCGCGGAGGTCCACTAGAAATTGACAATTGCCATTTTGGTCTTTACTGCGATGTGGTGCTTGTCACAGCGACGTGGTGCTTGTTGAAATTCCATACTGTATTACTAAAAATGTCATAACTTCTCAACAGAGTATTATATTATGAAAAATTAATATCGTTGGAAAGATAATTCAATTTTCCACACACTGGAGGGTCTAGAATTGAAAAATTCTATATGTATCAATGGTTTTTAATTTTTGAAGCTAACTTTTGACATTCTAGGAGCTAAATTGAGCTAGAAAAAAAGTGTGGGGTCTTACAGTTAGTTAGAATGAGAATGTAGATAAAGTTTACAAAATGAAGATTTTATTTCCTTAATTGTAGATCTAGATTGTATAATGGGAATTTGGGTGGCCCACCAGATTTTGGCTGAAGATCATTGACCTAACTATTTTTAATATTCCTCTGTTTATTACATTTGGATGAGGTTATTTAGCTTCTTCACCTGAGTAGTCCATAATTTTTTTTTCTTACCATTGCATTACATCATTTGCATTTCTATTAAGTTGTTTGTTAGTTGTGTAGTTTGTTCTTCCTTTATATATTCATGTGTAGTTATTTGTATACTATTATTATACTAGTAGTATTTATATTGTTTGGTGATATTGGTTGAGCCGCCGTTGGGAACTATTATTTATGCAAGTGGAAGCATGCTTATAGTATTTTTTATATGTTTAGTTTTCTACTTTGCTTGGTCATCCTATAATGCCTATTGAATACATGTGGACCGTACTCACTCTTACTTTCTATACCCTTTTGATCCAGATCCCAATTCCAGTGCAACTCGCTGAGCTAGAGTTCGCGTTGTGTTTTGGTTGTTTTTAAGTAAAAGTGATCTCCTCATTTGGAATATTGTTCCAGAATCATAATATCTATTGTTTCAGAATCATAATATCTCTATCTCATCTTTATTTTAGATTTCATCTACAAAGTTGTCTATTTCCATATTCTTTGTCAATTTTAAGTTCTCTTTATTCATGATACTAGACTTAAGATTTGAGTTGTATTTATTTCATCTTGAGGTTTGGTTATTATATCATTGGCCTGAATTTATTTTAAAGTCTTGTATTTGGCTGTTGTTTATTTTATTTTCATATTTTATCACTTTTGGGAGTTGGGCTTACCTACTAAGGTTGAGATAGTATAGGTCTCATCATGTCCTCAGATTCAAGGTTGTGAAAAATTGGTATTAGAGCACTAGGTCCACTAATGTCATGAATAAAAGAGCAAGATGTCTAATAAAGTCCAGTGGATCGATACTTTTGAATCCATATCTATCTATATAGAACGCAAGATATCTTTAGCAAAAACTTCTCAAACCTTTTTCGTTGTCATGGATGTTATTTATGTTAGAATTCTAAACTTTTCTTTCACTCTTTATATGTAGATAGTGAGGACTAGATCTAAAGTTATTGAGGATTTTAAGTGACCACCCGTTGTTGGATCCCATCCACAAAGCGAGGTAGGTATCGCAGTCAAGTTATAGATAGAAGCCAAGAATGAGGAGCATATTTGGCTATTGGATGAGCTAGAGTATCCTCTCTCAAGCTTGATAAAAGTCATGATAAGGTGTCTTATTATCTAGAGGATGTAGGACCAGCTCAATCCTTTTAGGGTTTAGCTTTTACTCCAGTGTAACAAGATCTACTAATTTGTCCATTGGGTCATTTGGATGGCATACTACATATAGGTATTCTACTAGGTATATCATATTGTTCTTAGACTATAGGAGGTGTACAACCGCAAGGGCAGGCTCTTACTCATAGTTTTTAGACTCTAGGGGCATAACAAACAACTATAATGGCCCCATATATTGGGACATTGCTAGGTAGACTCGTTGTTCTGCCTATAGCTCCAGGTTTTGTAATGCCAATTGATGATCAGAAAAAACTTAAGTGATTTATTAGATTGGACCATACTAATTTTTGTATTACTCTTGGTGCGGATGCTTATGAGTTTCTGAACAATTGTCAAATGTGTTTTCATAACCTCTATTTTCTTAAGTACCATGGTGTTGCCAATAGTACCTTCAAGTTTACTAATGTGGCGAGACAGTGGTAGAGATTTAATACCCAAAAATATGTTGGACATGTTGGTTCTCTCCTATAGTGTTAGACAAGTTATACCCTAAAATACCCAAGTTCATGGAACTTTGAATACCCAGAGCGTAATCTCTATGACACTCTAATAAAATGGATCCTAGCCTCTATGAACATTGCTAAAATGGAGCCTAGCCTCCATTACTCTCTACTAATGCTGCAACCTACTGTTTGCCGACCAAACTTGTTCCAACTTTGTTTCTTCTATTCCTTGACTCTGTAGCATGTTCAAATTGCGGTAAACTACTATTTTTGTGGTCCAACCTCATCCAAACATTCTCTTTAATATCGATCCATGACTTTGATTGCATAACATCTGATTCTTGATGAGCTTTTGACTTCAATTCTCATATTCCCTAGCTTGAAGAGCTTCATTTATACACTTCCAAATCAATTGTTCACATTAAGCTTGCTCCTTGTTTCTTCACCCATTATGGCTTATGTATGACTTTTTTTATCACCTAAATAAGCTCAAATAGACTCCTACAACAACTTATCACAAGATTTAGACCATGCAATACACAAAACCTATCAAAACTATATAAAAACAAGCATAACTAAGGTTGATTTAACTTGTTATCTCGTCAAACCTTCCCTAAGCTATTTTAACTCTTGCATTAATTAAATTAAATTATTAACTACCTAAGCATGACTCTTAGAACACAATTACACAAATATGAACTTTATACTCCATTAAGAACATCAAGTTTTCCTCAAAACTAAGATAAATATGAGTAAATAATGACTCTTACGTGTATAAATAATCCTAAGATCACCTTACTACATGACTATAGTTAGAAAATAAAGTATGAGGGGTAAGGAAATACGTGTGGTGATCTGGGCCTCTAATGTAATCTAATCAAGTTTTAGGGTCTCAAAACTCGCCCTGATCTCCAATCTAGTAGCATCACATCAACGATGGTACTAGTGGTGACAGATGCAATCAAAAATATAGTACTACCAGGGATAACCGTTGTACCCTTACCACCATCACAACATCAACTCTTGAGGCCTCATGAAGTATGAAGCTATTGGCTATATTCCCCCTTTCATGAATCTTAAATAAGTGGTCTTAGGAGGATTTCTTACTTGCCTCCATCACTTTCATCATCTCTTCTTTATCCTTTTTTTTATTAACTGGGATGGATTCACACCATTTTTTGTACTCTTTTCTTTTCCCTTGTTTCACGATATGTTAGGCACCTCAACACTCTCAAACTCCTTCATCGCAGGCATAGTTGAGTCCAAAATACTAGAACCTATATAGACTATAAGTCCATAGTTACAACATGAAGAGATGAAATATCCTCTCTAATCATATTTAAGTTCAAGTACTTAACACCCTAAATCTAATCATTTAAACTTTTCTTAAATCTACCAAAACGGGTTTGCATCCCATATATCTTTGTCTTAATCTTACCCTTTACCCATGGTTGGACTCCTTTCTTGATTTTTCCAACCCTCACCTTAACTATGGTCAACCTTTCTTATAATTTTCTATAGTAGGTCATTCAAGACTAGAATATCCCCATTGATAAATGGGCAACTAATGGATTGGGTAAAGAAGTCGGTAATATATGAACTGATGACGGTCTCTGCCTTAAGACTCAAAAGGTGTTGTCCCAATGTCTTCAAATACAAGCATATAAATCTTTATGTACATGCTCGATTGAAAGGCCTTCTCTAATAATACGACACAGACTACATCATCTAGTTTGCAATCATCATATTCCTAAACTGTAGGAGTTAACAATGAGGGTGTTCATAACCCATATTATTTTTTGCCTTTGATGTTACTCTAATGTATTATGGTGGTTATCTCATTATGCCTAGTAGCATCTTGAGTATGCTCTTCTTTCCAAGCCTCTTTCTCGCGTTACATTCGAGTTGATTCTTGCTTTGAGTATGATGTTTCCTGTCATGATTTCCATCATAAACTCTATTGTGTACTCCATCATTAACCATTTTTATCTAATTTCTCATAGTCTTTTAAATTTTAAGATAAAGTGAAATTAGGGGATTGCCTTGACTTCAAGTATTGGGCATGCACCGATGTGCAACTTAAAACAAAACAAAACCAACAAAAAAAATAAATGATGTAAGCAAGTACTAATAGTTAAATAAACACAATCGATCTAATTCTAAATCATATTCCCCAAAAATGGTACCAAAATTAGTTGTTACCTAAATTATACTTTAATAGAAAGTATAAACTAGATGTCGAATCAAACATAGAATACAACTAAGGTTGGGATCTATCCCATGAGTATTATGGTTAATACCTCAATCAATGTGGCTATTAGTCGCTATTTTCCATTAGGTCAAGTGGAAAACTAACAATTTTTAAATTATTGAATAAGTCACAAAGTATCAATTTAGTAAGTTTGTTATCAATGAGAATGGTGGACAAGGATTGTATTACCCATGATTTTATAACTTAGTAGATATTCGTACTAGTGTTCTAGCTTGGTTCATGCAAGATTGATAAGTTAGTTTTATTTGAATGGATGGTTGCCTATAAAGATGACTATTCTCAACTGATCATTAGGTCTCATGATCTATACTTATTAATCTTTACCCTTTATCCTATATTAGCTATTTCTAGTTAAGGTCAAATTATTAGATGAGGGTTGGTAGCCTCAAATCTCAATTGTTACCTTATCATCCTTATCATACCATTAATGCATTATTTGCATTTCATTTATGTTGTTTGCCAGTTGTGTAATTTATCCTTCTGTGGTATATTTATGTATAGTTATCCTTATATTATTATTATACTTGTAGTATTTATATTGTTAGGATATACGACTTGAGCTGCCACTGAGAAATTTTATGTATGTAGGAGCAAGCAGGCTCATAGTAATATTTATATGTTTAGTGAAACATCCTAGTTTTGACCCTTAGAAATTTTTTGATTTTAAGCTCACTGGACATCATACAACTTGTGGGTACTAGTTGTATGATGTGTTATGTTTTAGGGTCCCTCCACTCTTATAAAAATTAGTATATTTTGGTTACATTCTATCCAAGTTATGATTAGGCATCTTACTAGTCGTATGTAAGGGTACGGTAGTATGGTACCTAACTGTATGATGTCCTATGTCTATCCTAGAGGATTTTTTCTAGGGTACAAATCGTATAATTGGGTATGATTTGGTCTAGGGGCTCATATGTTGGACAGTGTTGGAGTCCAACTTTATTCCTAGGGTACGAGTGGTATATACCACTCGTATGTTTGTGTATGAGTTGAGGGGGGAAGTCGTACCCTTCTGTACACGTTTTATAGATTTTAAGCTGAGGACATTTTAGACATTTACCACCATAAAACCCTTAAGTGACCAGGTCTTAAAATATATTGTGTCCCCTCATAACATACTTTGAAAGATCAAAATACTTCAAAATCCTCTCTAAACTCTCTTAAAGATTGGGCTAGGGTTTTCTCCTAGTTTTCATATAGAGGCTCAAGAGTCAAGTTTCTTCCGCGAATATTCATGAATAAGTCATGTGAGTCCTCTCATTGTTAGTTCTCAAATATTATGTGTTTTAAATATTTATTATGATTCATAAATGGTGGTTTTGAAAACCAATGTTGAGGGTTTTGATATTTTTGGGTATTATCTACTCTTTGTTTAACCTATGTTTATACATGTTTTTGATGATGGTTTGAACATGTGGGTGCGTGGTAATTGTAGTTTAACAAATGGGTCATGGGTAACCCTAAACTTGATGATTTTTACTTTGGTTTTGTTCTTGGTAATGGTATGCCCTCAAAGTGTTTGTGAAACTACCTAAGAGAATAAACTAGTCACATGTGAATGGTGTTTTGAAATAAGGCATTAGCCTAATGAATATGCATAGTTGGTAAATGGTATTGTAAAGGACTTGTTGGCTATGTAATGATTAAAATGGTAACCTTGGTGGTTTAATTGGCTAAAAAGGGTTTGAGTCCTTAAATATTAAATTGATTTATGTCTCTACTAGATGTTGGGTTCGAATCCCTAAACTTTGCATTAAACAAGTGTCTTTGTTAGACAATGGGTTCGAGTCCCAAGGTCAAATGAATGATTGGTTGATTGATAATGGTAATGGCATGTTGTACACTTGCAAGTAATGTTGGTATGATGATACCAACGAAGTACCTTTGGTAAGTAATTATCTTAATGGTTGAGTATGAGTAATGATGGTTTTAAATTTGGCTTAAAAAGTGGGATGTGTAATAGGGCTGTAAAAGTGGAGTCCGAAGGAATAACACTGGAAACCATGCTAGCCGGTGTGGGTGTCAATATGACCAGGTGGTTCGAGTCCCCTAAATAAATATATAAATGGGAGGTTCAATATCACAACTCGAGACTACCCCTAGTCATAACACGGTGTTTGGAACCACAAATGATCTCAAGCTAACCCATGAACTGGCATACTGCTTGGGCAGCTGATTTATAATATATAAAATAGCTAAGTTTGTTGTGCGGAAACATAATCATGACATAGTTTGAAGAAATATGATACTGCTAAAGTTTACAACCTGATAAAACTGAAGAGAGAACTGCAATTTACATTTCATGACTCTGACTGACCATCTATGAAGCCTCTACTATTGTAATACCACATACTTTTTCCTAGCTCAGTTTAGCTTCTAGTGTGTCAGGGGTTATCTTTGAAATTGTATAACTCATGATGCATGTAGAATTTTCTAGCTCTAGACCCTCTAATGAGTAGATAATTAAAATAGCTTTCCAACAATACCAATTTTTCCTTAATTCGATACTCGATTGAGAAGTTTTGGAGATTTTAGTAAAAAATAGTAAGGCATCGTGATAAGCACTGCATCGTGGTGAAGGAAAAATTTGCAATTTCCTGATTCCAGTGAAGCACTGCGATTGGCCCGTATTACGGTAAAGCTCCAGTTCCCGTTCATCCCATTCCAGTAGCTCATCGTAATTAGCCTATGTTGCTCCAAAATTCTCAATGGGACATTCACTGTATCGCGATGGAGTGAAAAATGGCACTCGTCCTTTTCCAGTGATACAACATGATTTTACCACGTCGCGCCAGAGGCCAAAATGTAATCATCTCGCTGCGATAGTGGCGCATCGCGGTAGGAGGCAGAATTGGGATTTTTCCAATTTCAAATTATATTTTAAACGGGCAACCTAGTTATTTTCCAAGCCCTCAAATCATGAATAACAGAGGATTAAACTAATTCTAAGCCTATTATGCTCACTTTTCATCAACTTACTGTCAAAGAAACCCTAGAACATTAAACCTTCCTTCTCAAGAAATCCAAATTCCACCATTCTTGTTCCAAGATAGCTCAAAATTAAAGATTCCCAATCCAAGAACTTCAAGAGCACAAATAGAAAATCAAAGTTCAAGTTTCTTAATCTAATCATCAATTAAGGTATGTGGAGTTTTCAACAAGGATACTTCTTTAATCTTTGTGCTCAAAATTAGTTTTTGAAGTTAATTTTACATGAATTTACATGAGTTTTGAATTAGGATTTATACCGAATATTGCTCTTTGCAAGATTATGAAATTTCAAATGAATTAGAGGTTGAATTACATGTCTACTTTCGTATTTTCATGCATATTACAGAAACTTTCAGATTTAGAGTTGAATTATCACTATTTTCATTATCAAGCATGAACTTTATTACCATTTGACATAAATTTGATGCATGGTGTATTATCCTTAGTTTGAATATTGTTGTTTCAAGAAGATTATGTATTTAAATATCCCATGACTTGTTATATTCAGATTTTGAACAAAGATATTGATCTTTCAATCTCAACTTAGATATGAAATCCAGTTTACAAATTTAACTACATTTTACAATAAGCAGATTCACAAGAGGTTTTCATTGTAAACCTTTACACTAATTTTAAAAGTGGATTTTCTACAGAATAAGCATACAGATTCAAGGGAGTAGTATTTAGCACTGAGTTGGGTATGTTTACATATCCCAGAACTATGAGCCAATATAGGTATAGATTATCAGATTTTTCTCATTTCTATTTGGATGACAGTTACAGATGTGATCACTTAGATTAGGTTATACTTCTTGGCAAGAGTATGACACCTCTCCCCAACGTGAGGTTTTCCCATAAGGGAACTAGACGTTGGACACTATGATAGCTCACTTAGTGTATGTTAGTTTGAAGAACCTCCCTAACAGTAAAGATTTGCAGAATACTTTCTTTAACAGTACTTCCCTACATCCTAGTAGCAAAGACTTTTAGAAAAACTTTTAGAAACTAAGTGTAAAGAATCACAGTTTTATTCAGATATTGCTTTACATATGACATTAGCTATGAGATTTCAGATTTTAGTTCACAGATACAGAAGTGAGTCCTTTCTACACTTAGATAGCATGATTTAAAGACAGAATACCTGTTCATCTTTTAGAAACTAAATGTTATGACTCACTATATTTATGCAACATGTTTTGCTATTCATGATTATGATTTTCAGTTTTCAGATATTCCAGCTTATGTGAGTCATCTACATTTATCATGCATTCTTTTACAAAACTATAATAATATTGAGATATTGATTTACTTGTGCATTGATCCCAATATACTCAGTATAATCTAGAAGTACTGATCTACAGATACATCTATGTGCTACATTATCTCATAATGTACGTTCAGGTGCTCAGTTTTAGCAGTGTGAGTGATTTCAAGCATTTTCATCTACATCCCAACAGTTGGGGAGTCCTTATAGTTTGGGGACTTAGTTATTCAGTTTTTCAACTTATTAGTATAGATGATGCAGTATTTTTAGACAATTTGAGTCAACTGGGGGTTTGTCCCAGTGACTCTCTAGCATTAGTAGTGGAGGCTTGTCCGTATTTTCATTATTGATTGATCAAACGCTTGAGTTTAGTATTTTCAGATATTATATTTAAATAGTTTTAGCTTATTTCATATAGAATTCTGCATTTTAGCTTTGATTATATATCTATACTTTCCTATTATGAGTTTCTGATTTAGTAAAAGGCTTACAAGGTTAGCTTAAGGCTACTAGTAGTCTTGAGCATCGTGTGATGTCTTGGGACCCATTTTTGGGGCGTTACAACTATATTGACTATAGATAGCTGGGACATGCCTACAACTACCACAAATTAATACATCTGAATAAATACAATATAGTACATGAACTACTGACTGGAGTCCCCAAAATAGGAGAACTCATCACCTGCTGACTGGAAGCTGCAACTGTCTGATTATGACGTGTAGGCTACAACTGGTACCTACATTATAAGACAATGTAGTATATAGGCATATATGTGGATCGGTACTTTGGAATGTACTGAGTAAGCAGGGTGAATGCAATAAGCAAAACTGAGTAGATACATAATCGTAAAACATGCATGCTAAGTGCTAGTAGACTCACCAAAAGACTGAAATCAACTGAAATTCTAAGTATCTTAAAGCATGAGTAACAAACATAATCTGATAAGATGGTGAATCACTACACTTAGTTTCTTAAAATCTTTTCTTTTGAAAAATAAGTAAAACTAAAGCTGGGAAGAGTAAAACATAAATACTGTATGAAAATCTCATGTAAATCTAAATAGACTGTAAAACTGAACTAAGGGTCATGTATGGATATTGAGCATGAAAACATGAACATGTAATATTTTAGAACACAAGACAAGTATAAACCTATTTCTGAGATAATCTATAATCTAAAAGACTAAAAGTTGTATGACTGAGTGACTAAATATCTGTACACTTGGTCAAACAAACCTAAGATGAAATACACTGAATACTGTACTGAGACTATGGGAGATATCATATAATTGACATTTCCTAATCTGAGCTAATTGGGGTCCAACGTTTAACTGGTTGGAAAGGTATCAGTACCATGCAACGAATACTAATACTGGACTAAACTGGTGTCCTGAAGAACCAAGGAGTTAGTCCTAAACTAGCGGGTGACTCCTAAGAGAGTGTCAGTCCTAATATGGTGGGTCACATCTTATAATCCTATGTTGGCTACGTAGTTCTAGAACTTAGGGACTGCTACTAAGGACCTAGTCCTATCAGGCTGATGAACCCCCATCCGTAGGTTCGCTCGGTGCTAAATCCTACTCCCAACTGGACTGACACTGAAATAATAATTGGTGCATGCATTGATAACTGTTAATCTCAGGTCATGGTATTCTAAAAATAACAGTGCATACGAATTCTAAGGTAATTGTGGACATGTAAACTGGTAGTGCTCAACATGATCATGACATTCTGACTATGATATTAAAACCACGGTACTTGAAAAATAAAAATCATGTAAAACACGTAGGTATTGGGTGTTCATAACCCACCAGCACTGAATGATTAATACGATATCAAACATGAAATACTGTAGTATGTAATCATGGTTCAAAGACCCAAAATCTAGATAACTAACCGAAAAGTGAAAACCTTGAACTTGAACATGGAAATATCTTAAAACATGAGAAAACAACATGATTACATGGATAAATTTATAATTCACTATTATAACATGAAATTTACTTCGAGATGACATGAGAAATTGGAACTTGAATCATGAGATAATTCTGACTTTTATTCATGCAATCATACGTGGAAATTTAAGTATATAAGCATAATAGTGAATTTGAGCATAAAAACATATTAAACTTTAAGAAACTATCAATTCTTATCAAAGTAATAAAATTCAAGATAAGACAACAAACTTGTAGTTGGAAACGTGAATAAATGCAACTCTTAGCTTTTTAGTCCCTTAATCACATGATAATGCTATATTTTCACACATAAGGATTTGGGGATGAATTATATCTTAAAACATGTAAATTTAACTTGAAAAATCATGACTTTGTGCACAAGGTTGAAATATTAACCTTGTCCAAACCCCACATAGCTTAATTGACAAATTCTTAAAGAAATCTTAAAATTGAAGCTTAAATCCTTATGTCCTTGAGAGGAAAAAACTTGAAATTATTCTTGGGGAAGGGAGGGTTTTAACATGAGTTAATTTGAAGAAGATGGGCAAATAATGCCCCTTTTAGTGTTATAAACCGTGCTTTGGACGTTTGGAGTTGAGATGAAAGGACCAAAGTACCCCTTGACCCTTAAGGGACTGAAACGGTGTGGGAATAGACCAGCGGTGTGCCCTCCAGTCTGGGGGAGTAGCCCCCATGGCACCGGCCTATCGCCTGCCCTTACTGTCTCTTACAAAAAATGTCATAACTTTTCTCCCGGGTATCAAATTAAAGCAAAATTGGTATCATTGGAAAGCTAACACAATAATATATTGTTTAGTGGGTCAAACTGAAAACTCCACATATATAAAAAGTTATAAATGTTTAAAGTATACCCTTGTAGAATCAAATACAAAGATCTGGCCGAATCAAGGGCTCTTAGCTCAACTTCACTCTAAGTGATTCCTATGAACATTTTTCTCCTAAAAAGCATTCATAGTACTAGGATAATGATCATGACACATGTATTCAAATAAAACTCATGGGATTAGAGTTTACACGTGTAGCAATGATGGTTCAAAGTCTAGCCTAAAAATATGGGGTGTTACATTCGAGTCCCCCATCATACATGCATTAGCGCTTAAGTCACCTTGATTATGTCGGGAGGTTTGAGTCTCCCGCATTGGTATATATGGTTAGGTATATTCTCTGGTTCATGCGTCTACACGCACTGGGGCCCTTCTAGCTAGGGAAGAGCTAGCCCATATAGCCCAGGGTGCCTTGTTATGTGACGGTTATGCTACACAATCCAGGTTAATAATTTCAAAGTTCATGCTAATCTTTTTCCCTACCCTGGCATGGTATACATGTATATATGTATATATATATATATATATATATATATTGCATTGGTTATATGCATTAGTTGATTGGATTTGAACTGTTGGCATTATTTTATCCTTATCCTTGAGTTATTTGCTAGCGCTCCAACTGCTAACCATCTTCGAAGCTGTATCCCCAAATGATGTAGGTGTTGGTTATATTCTTATACCTCCTACTTAGTGATTTGTCATGACCCGAGGCTACCCCTAGTCGCGATAATGGTGCTTACGGTCACAAGTGATCAGAAGCTAACCCGTGAGTTTGTACCTGTCGTGAGCACTAAAAATAATATAATGATAACAACATATGTTGAAAAATACTCTGATGGATACTGTAAATTTATAATACTGAAATACAAAATGCTGAAATATTTAAAATAAATGATTAAACTAAAAGTAATTAATTAACTGTCTAACTAGTTTGTCTGATTGTCTGGAATCCTCTAAACTGACTGAGGATTTGATGGGAAAAGCCCCCAACAAACTCTGAATGACTAAAATATAGAAGTACTAAAGTGACTGAAATAAATAAATCATGCCCTCGATGGATGAGGACTGACCACTATTGCTGCTGAGTGTCGCTGAGCTATCTAAGAATGACTAGGAAACTATGCGTCCGAACCTATGTTATAAGACAATATAGCTCAAAAAAAGTATGTGATCAGTATTTTGAATGTACTTGTATATAAGATGAGGACTAGCTAAAATGCATAAGATATCTAGGCATGAATACATGAATAGGTAATCTCTGAGAATGCAAGACCATGCATAAACCTGTTTATAGAATAACCTATAATCTAAAAGACTGAATAACAGAGATTATGTACAGTTGGTTAAGAAAACTTGAACTGAGTTTTACTGAATATTGTACTAAGACTATGAGAGGTATCATCTAATCGATATGCCCTAATCTAAGCTATTCGGGGTCAAACCTATAAGCCCAATTAGAAGGGTGTCAGTATTGTACCACAGATGCTAACACTGGCTATGTGGGCCCACTAATATGATATCTCGAAGGACTAGGAATCATTTCTAAACTGGCGCGTAACCCCTAAGAGAGTGTCAGTCCAAACTGGTAGGTGACATATCATAATCCTATGTTGTCTATGTAGTTCTTGAACTTACGGACTACTTTTAAGGACCCAGTCCTAACTAACGAATGATCCCTCAGTCCTAGGTTTGCTCGATGCTAAATCCTACTCCAAACTGAAATGACACTTTTACTGAACTGAACTAAGTTTAACTAAACATACAACTGAGCTTTCTCATCATGGTCTGATTATAACAACTGACTAAATGATAATATTCATGGTTTAACTGAAATCATTTTTGAGATACTAAAATCATATAAAACAACTATGTATCAGGTGTTTATAACCCACCAGCACTGAATAATTGTAAATTATGATATCAAGCTTGAAATACTGTAGTATGAAATCACAATTCAAAGACCTAAATATGGTTATTTCATCAAACATGTAGTAAACATAAACTTGGACATGAGAATGACTTAACATGTCGAAAAACATGATTACGTGAATAAATTCATAACTTGATGGTAAATCCTGAAATCTAATCATGACATGGAAATTGTATCATTTAAAGCATGGTATGACTCATTCTACTTGGAAACACTTGTAACCATAACTTGAAATTGAATTAACAAGAGATTCATGGACTTATTTCATCAAGAACTTGTATAAACTCATAAATTAAATAAAAAGAGGGTTTGAGGCTCTATGGTAAAAGGAATCCATGGATGAACATCCAACATACCTCACTAGATGAATTCTTGAAGGTTCCTTGTGGATTTTTTTAACTTGAAGCTTGAATTTTTTGATTTCTTGTGAGAGGGTTTGGGTTTGTTCTTAAGATGAAATATGGTTTTCTTGAGAGAATTTATGAGTAAAAAGGCACATAATGCTCCTTGGGTACCCCAATCTCATGTTATGGATGAATTGGGTGAAGGTAATTAACCTAAACACCCTTAAATGATAAAAAACCAAAGCTGGACTAAATAGGGAGTGGGGTGATGTGGGCCTTAGAGTGGTGGACTACCCCGGATAGTACCTAACTTAGAGCAGGGGA
The DNA here is from genome assembly GCA_030864225.1 of Capsicum baccatum var. pendulum. Classification (NCBI taxonomy): domain Eukaryota; kingdom Viridiplantae; phylum Streptophyta; class Magnoliopsida; order Solanales; family Solanaceae; genus Capsicum; species Capsicum baccatum. The sequence goes on along the minus strand of CM061558.1, from coordinate 87,104,639 downwards.
CTAACAAGAGCGGTGTTCGCCTTACCCCAGTGAACTAAAGGGGGAAACGTCTGCCTATCCCAGTGGTGCTTCTATTTTAGTTTTCTAAACACACCTGTATGCTCTTTTAAAAATTCTAAAACTCACCTGAAACATACTTTGAACAGCACCGATCATGAATCAACTCAAAAATCGACATTCTAAGGTCAGGAAGGTAAAAAATAAAATCATCAAAGTTTAGGGGTCTTGAAAATAATTAAGTAATCAACACTTAGTGAAATTTCTAAGTATGGACCCCCTTCAACATGCAATCGAGAGCTGAATTGAGTTGGGATCTTACGGGATATTACACGATTGGACTCGGAGGAAGCTTGTGTTGACTTGAAGTAGTGAGCTTCTATACTTCGGAAGGTTTCATTTGTTGCTTTGAATTTCTTATGCCTTTATTGGTTTAGACTTGAACAATGGTTTTGCCTATGGTCGAGGGCATGTCCTAACTGAATATTCTTAGAAATTTTTTAGAGTCTTTGTATGGACAACCTGTAGACTTAGGAACTTTATGGTATGGATATGGACTTGGTTATTATTTTGGTTTTGTTATGGTTGTTGGTTGAGCATTGAGCGGTTAGACTTGTTTGGGTTGGTCATAGTATTGGACCTATCCCAAAGTCTTTGTGTTATTAATCACCTAATTTTGTTATATGTTTGGAATTTATCTAATTTAAGGTATCTATTGGTTGGTTGAATTGGCTAGCGGGGTGATCTTCGATCCTTGTTGGGCTTGAGATGCCCATTATGACAAGGCCTTGGTTGGGTCGTGTCATTTAGTTTTCTGCTTACTAAGTACAAGTGGACCATACTCACTCCTACTTATTGTACCCTTTCGGTACGCAACTCTTTGTGAGTGTTACTCGTGGATCTTAAGTTTGTGTTGTGTTGGGGCTATTTCAGAGTATTAGTGAGTTCCTCATCTAGATCATTATTTGAACTTCTATCATATCTCTATCTTGTCTTAATTATATGTTTCAAAGATAGAGTTGTGTATTTTTGTATTCTATGTCAGTTTTTACTGCTCATTACTCATGACACTAGATTTTGGGATTTGAGCAGTGTTTATTTTGGTTTCAGATTTGGTACTTATGTCATTGGTTTGACTTTATTTTAAGGTCTCATATTTGGTTGTTGTTTGTCTTCTTTTCATATTCTTTTTCTTTTGGGTGTGGGGCTTACCTATAAAGGTTGGGATAGGGTAGGTTCCATCATAACCTTAGTTTTTAGATTGTGACACCTTGTAAAGTCATTATCAACTAGGGATATGCTTCTCGTGTTGGGATACTTTTTGCATCTGGTTACTCTTCTGAAGACTAGATTACCTTGTTGAAAGTATTGGATATTTTCTCTATACTTGTAGTATCTTCGATTCATTGCTTCATGTCTTTATTTGAACTAAAGTCCGGTCATGTTTTTACCTTATTTAAGTTCAAGTTAATGGACATTGCTTTCTTATTCTCATCATGATTGGAGTTCTAGTAATAGAGCTTGGTGCTTTGATCTTTACTAGTATGAAGGTTTCTATGCCATAAACTAAGGAGAAAGGTTTTCTCCAATGTTGAACTTTGGTGCAGCTCTGAATGCCCATAATACTTTGGGCAGGATTTTTCTCTAGAAACCTTTAGGTGATTCCAACTTATTTTTCTAGTATTTTTACCATTTTATTTGTGCTCCTCTTATTCATTTGCTTTGTGGTTATATGGTGTTGAATTTATCATTTTGATCCCTATTTCTTATAAAAATACCATTATTTTTTTCTGATGAATTAGGAGCTATTGTAATAGGTAATCTCTTTGGTGCTAAAGCATCGTATTATATGGGTTCAGGAGAAGTCTATTACTTCTTTCTCTCTTATCTTCTTAAAACAACCTATTTTAACCAACTTTAAAAGTCTGTTAAAAAATAAAACAAATTTTACATGGGCGGTCACTATCTAAAGTGGTACCCAAATATTCATTCCCCACTTTATATACGACCATTTATTTGCATCTGCCAATAAATTTCCATATTTTTTGTAGATAATGTACTGATTCCTCTAGTTCCATGCATGCCAAGCCTATGTGATTCATTTCATTGTGGCTAACGTTTGAGAGTTCAATTACCTTTTTAGAGTTATTTGCTCTTGCATTTGATGAAGTCCCTAATTTTACTAAAGCATATACATTAACCTTTTGTTCTTGTGGTATGTAGGTCACCATTCATTCTTTGAAGGGAATTAGGGCGACAAGTTCCTTGTCCAAGTATCTTTTTATTCATTTTTCTTTGACCTGGAAAATACCATTGATTTGGCTCACTAGTAGGAGGAGAGAGTCACATCTTACTTCAAGAGTTTTTGTTCCTAGATTTCAGGCCAAGCACAGACCTGCAAGCAATGCCTCATATCTCATTCATTGTTTGCAAGATGAGTAATTTTGATGATTTTCCTAATGGCATCAGTCGAAGCAATCTTTGAGAGAATACATAATCTAAGACCCTATATGATAATTGCTAGTCTATATATAAGGTCCATATGCCAGGTTTGGTGTCAGAGGTTCTAAAATATTCTTTTTCCACCTCAGGTCATATTTTTTGGCTTAAATCATCTATGAAATTAGCTATGTGCTCGTGGTATGTGGGTCACCATTCATTCTTTGAAGAAACTTAGGGCGACAAGTGCCTTGTCCAAGTATCTTTTTAATTCATTTTTGTTTGACCTTGAACATACCTTTGATTTCGTTCATTAGCACGAGAGAATCACATCTTACTTCAAAAGTTTTTGTTCCAAGATTTTAGGCCAAGCACAGATCTGCAACCAATGCCTCATACTCAACTTTATTGTTCATAAGATGAGTAATTTTGATGATTTTCCTAATGGCTTCCGTAGAAGGAGTTTTTGATAAAATACATAATCTAGACCCTTATATGATAATTGCTAGTCTATATGTAAGATCCATATGCCAGGTTTAGTGTCAGAGGTTCTAAAATACTCTTTTTCCACCCCAGGTCACATTTTTTGGCTTAAATTATCTATGAAATTAGCTAGGACCTGGGAGTTTATATCAATTTGTGGTTTGTATGGTAATGCATACCCACAAATATCTATCACATATTTGGCTAGACTTCTCTATAACTCGAGTTAATGCATAATGTTGTAAGGGATATGTAGTGATGAAATTGGAAATAAGACCTAAGTCTCCTCTTAGTCATTACTAGTGTTAGGGCTAGTTTTTCGAAGTGTGATACCTAGTTCCACATCTGCTAAACTTCTACTAACATAGTAAATTAGAAACTACAAACATTTTTCCTTCGGGAACAAAATGGCACTGATTTCTACCTTTGACATTATGTAAAAGAGTAAGGGCTCCCCCTCTTTTGGTATGGCCTGATTTAGTGGACTTTCATCTTTTAGTGAATGTTGGCATTTTGGGGTCTATTCCAATTTGTTCTTCTTCTGTGTAGAGAAAAGAACTTGTTAATTTTCTCTGAGCATAAGAATATGAACAAAATTAGTGTGTCTAATCTTTCAGTGATTCATTCCGATATTTTACATCATCAAGCATCTAAGGCATCTCTTCAATTACCTTGATCTTGTCTGGGTTGAAATCTTCCTTCCGTTAGAGACAAAAAAAATCAAGGAATTTGTCTATCCTAATGTTGAAGGTGCATTTTTTGCATTTTTTCTTCATGTTACATTCTCGTAGTATCTCGTAAGTTTCTTATAAATATTGCAACTGTTCCTCCTAATCCTAAGACTTGATTAACATGTTATCTATACATAGTTCTAAAGTATTTCTAATTTATTTTTGAATATACCATTAACCAACCATTGATAGGTTGCCCTGGTGTTTTTTGTCCGAAAGGCATTACATCATAATAATAAGTACCATATTTAAAGTTAAAAGAAGTTTTCTCTTGGTATTGGGTCCATATTTATTTCACTATAATCAGAATATTGTAAAGGAAAATAGCAAGTCATGCCCAATCATTGTTTCAATTAGTTGATTGATGTGCGACAAAGGGAAAGAATCTTTGAGGAATTCTTTATTTATATCTTTAAAATCAATGCACATTCTTAATATTTTTTCTTTTATGTAGTAAAACTACCACCCTAGCTTGCAACTAAGTGTATTTAACTTCTCGAATGGAGCTAATATTAAGAAATTTACCAACTTCTTCTTTATGAACATGTCCTTGAATTCTTACGTTGAGCATCCTTTATGCCTTATTGTGGAATCTGGGTCTTCATTCAGCTTGTAGGTAGTTACTTCCTATAGAATACCTTTCATATCTAAATGTGACCAAGAATAACAACCGGTGTTAGTTTTAAGAAAAATAGTTGGTTTAGTCCTGAATTTGGTGTTAATTAGGCCCTAGGTATACCTTCCTTTTTGAATGATGGATGAGTAAAAGAACTTGCTTAGGCTCTTCCAATCAGGCTCTTCTATTATAGATCGTATGGTATCGAATTTTTTTGGTACTACAAAGTTTCCCCATTGTTTGAGTGGAATTATTGTGACTATAACCTAATTTCCTCAAGAGTTGATGGAATTCCATCCTTTCTTCATACTCATGGAATGATTTTGGTTGCTTTGATTGATAATTAAAGTAGCTATTTACCTTCTTTCCTGGCTTTGATTTACAACAAATATTTCCCTAGCCATTTTTTCCCCCTAGATCTTTCTAATTCCTTTTGGTGTGGGGATTTCAGTAGGAGGTATTGTTGAAGGATAGCCTTCATATCATGTATCCAGGGCCTTCTAATGAATGTTTTCTTATCATATGTCTTTGTCTATTACATAGAAATTAGTTTTTAATCGCTCCTCCTACGTTGACTGGGAGCATGATTTCTTCTCTTATCATTTTTCTAGTCATTTTGAACCTTACTATGAATTTTGCGATGGAGATGGTTTTATCTAGTCCTATATTTCTATCACTATCCAATGGATCACATTGGCAGAACTTCCAGGGTTTACCAATATACATTCAGTTATAAAGTTACAAATGTTAGCAATGATTACAAGATCATAAGTTTAAGGTTTTATGGTGCCTTCCAGGTCATTGTCATCAATGTTGTTCGCTTTCTGACCATTATAATTGTCTTCTTGGACACAATGAATATAACTCTGTTTTCCTCCACTCCTCCAATGATCATGTCAGTCATGTGATCAAGTGCTACAAGCCTAATGGCAGCTTCGGCATCCTTGCTTCTCTTGTAGGTTTTTTTTTGGAACAATTTCTCAAGAATTCTAAAAGATTCCCTTCTTAGAGCACCTATACCACCTTATTACCAAAGTGGAAGAAGTCCCAGTGTCATATCAATGGGACCCATGGAGTTCACAAATTATCCCTGAATCTAATTTATTAGAATCAAGTCTAGTAGGTTTGGGCTGCCTTGAGTCACTGATATGTTTGATTGCTCCCACCAAATTAAAAGAACCTATGTTGAAGTTGTAGTCAGAAAAATGTGGCACTTTAATGTTATTGATCCTTAGACAATTATGGGTTCGTATCATTTCAACTCATTCCTTATATCGTTCTTGAGTCTCTTCAGCATAGTTGAGTATAGCTATTGAAACCCTAATATACCCATTCTCAAGGTTTGTTTGGGAAGAGTAGTGATTGATATCTTTCTTTCAATGACTTGAGGTCAAAGTCCATGATCCTTTTGCAGAGACTTTGTCTCATCAACCATATGTACATGGGTGGATCCAATTGGTCATATTTAGCTCAAATTTTAGATTCATACTTGTTGTGGACATCTGCACCATGTTGTTGTTAAGAACTCCAGTAGGTTCATTTTTAGCTTCAATGAAGAACTTCTGGGGTTGAGTTTTTGGTAAAATTCTCTATTTCTCTTTCATCTAGAACTGGATGTAGGGACATCCTCTCCCTTTGGAAGCGTATCACAAATTCTTGGAGCAAATTATTGTCTTCTTGAGAAACTTTGAAGATGTTAGCTTCCTTTGTTTGAACCTTGTCTCTAATGTGTTCTTGAATAAAGGAACCTATAAGATGTTCAAACGATTTTATTAAATGCTTGAGTAACATGGAGTTCCAAGTCGTGGCCCCCTTTTTGCAAGGTTTCCTAGAACCTTTTGAGTACAAATGATGACACCTAGTGTGGTTGCATGTCATTATATTTTATTACATGTTTATGTAGTCATATGCTTCTATGGGTTGGTGGTCCAATCATATTTTGGGAGGTGTGGCATCTTAAATTGCTTGGGAATCATATTTAGGGATGCACTTAAAGAATAGTAGTGGCATGTATCTTCTCAAGAATGGATCTTTCAAAATTAGCGAAGCCCCAAAATCTAGACCATATAAACATGGAACTTTATTTTGTTTTGATACTCCATACAATTGTGACACCCCAAGTTTTTAAGCTTTAGACCCTCCAAGAGTTGAATAATTGAATTAGCCTAGTTTCTAAAATAATGTCAAAAACTGCCCGTGAATCTGTCCATGGTATGACTCGTTATGAGGCAACGAGTCCTTAGGAGGGACTCATTGTTAGAACTGAAAGTTACCCACGTGTTCAATCCCTGACCATGATTTCTTAATAGGACTCATGATTTCATACAATGAGTCATGATGAGTAACTCATGGTCATAACAGTGAGGGACCAGAGTTTTGATCCTCAGGTAACGTCTCTGGACCATGCCTCATAGTGATGCCTCATGAGTCGTTACTCAAGTCCTGACGATTGTTTATGATTTTTTTGCATGTTTGAATTAGGGTCTTTTTGTTATTTTCCTCCCTTCACGCTCTTTTTATAATACCCTAAGTTTTTCATGTCATAAATCTCTCATTCATTTTCTCATGAAATCAGAGCCAGCCTAAAGTAATGGTTACTCATAAGCTGACGCCCTCATTTCTATATCAGCCATATAGCTATTTTTATGAGAATTCATGCACTCGTAGATCAGTTTAGTAACTCATTATGTTTAAGATTCAGTTATTCAGTTTATTTTAGTTGTGTAAGATAGCTTATAACCTCAGATTCCTCAATATTTTTAGCTTGATTATCCACATTCGAGGACGAATGTTCCCAAGGGGGAGATATTATAAGACCCCGCATTTTTTCTAGCTTAAAATTTGTTCCTAGAATGTTAAGAGTGTTCTTAAAAAATGAATATCCTTTATTTCATACGGAATTTTTGAGATTTAGACCTTTCATTGTGTGAAAAATTGAATAAGTTTTCCATCGATATCAAATTCACCCAAATCCGACACTCGGTGAAGAAGTTAGAGCATTGTTAGTAATACAGTGTTCCACCTAGGCACTCACCACGTCGCGGTGGATGCCAAAATGGCAATCGTCACATTCCATTGGACCTATACAATATTGGCACATCATGGAGAGGTCCAAAATCTTAATTGTTATTTTTCATCAGCGTAACGGGATAGCACCGCATCGCGTCAGAGTGCAAATTCGCACTCATTATTTTCCAGTAACTTAATGTGATTGTCGTACTCTTGATACATAATTCGAATTCTTGTGTCATGACTTTAAACATAAGTATGTGAAGTCCTTATTAGGTGAATAATGTTTACAGAAGTCACTTAGAGCCAAGTGGAGCTAAGAAAATTAGATTCGACCAAAATTTGGCATTTCATCTTACAAGGGTCTACTTTAAACATGTATAACATTTTATATACATGTAATTTTCCATCCCAAGACCAACCAAATTATATGTAATTGAATTTTCTTTCTGACAATACCAATTTCACAAAAATTCGATACCCGAGGGAAAAGTTATGGCTATTTTAGTGTGAGGCAATGAGCTTCCGCGATGGTAGCGCATCGCGCTAAAGGGAAAAATTGGGATATGGGTTATGAATTTCTGCTTTAAAGTAATAAGGGGCAATGGGGTCTTTTCCCACCTCAACTCAGGTCGTAAAAACACGATCTAAGGCTTTAAATGGGGTATTATTTTCCCCCATTCTCTAATTTTTCCCTCAAGTACAACCCTAATCAACTCCCTCAAGAATCATCAATTCCATCTTCCTCTCTTCAATAAAAAGATCAAGAATTTAGGGTTTCTAATCCAAGAACTTCAAGAATGATATCAATATCATCTCCAAAGTATTCAAAGTTCAAGCTTTTACGTTCAATTCATCAAATCCAAACTCTTAAGGTATGTGGGGTTTGAACAAGGACAATCCTTTTGTCTTTGTACCCAAAACTTATTTTAACTTATAAATTGCTAAATTTTATGTGATTTTCCATGTAACTTAAGTTAGGGTTTATACCCAATGTATATTGTTTGAAGAATATGTGTTTACAAGCGATTGAATATTGAATTGCATGACTATTTTCATGTATTTATGCGTGTAACGCAATTTTTCAGATTTTCGAAAGTGAGTTTAAGTATGATATTGAGATTCTTGATCTCATTATTTTGATGGTGTTGAAGTATTTTCAAGAAGCATATTGAGTTGGATGTTTTTCTATGATTTAGAATGTGTATATATGAGTTCTAAATTGGGATTCATACCCATTATCACTATTTACAAGATTTTGAGTTTTTGAGAGTTGTTAAAGATAAATTTCATGAGTTTGTTTATATTTTCATGAGCATTGCTGAAATTTCCAGATTTTAATATGATTTACGAATGTTTATGTTATCAAGCATGGATTTTGAGATGTTTTTACAAGAGTTTGAAGCATGAGCTTTAATCCCTAAGATTGAGTTTTGATATTTCAAGAAACTTATATTTTTAGCATGCTTTGATAAGAAAGATTTGATCTTTTGATCCTAAGCTAAGATAAGGAATCCACATTATTCATATAGTTTATGATTTATAGAAAAGAGACGCGTAATTGGTTTTTATTATAAACTCTTATGCTATTTTAAGGTGGATTTCCTAAAAGTTCTGAGCCTAAGTATGAGAGTAGTATTTAGCACCGAGTTGGGTATGATTCCAAGGTTTCATGCCCCAGAACTACGTGCCACCGTAGGATTGAAATTTATGGGCCCGAGGTCGAGATAGTGATCACTAAAGTTAAGGTTCTTTTCCGATGAAAAGGGTAGAACAACTCTCCCCAACGTGGGTAAGACGTTGGACTCCATGTCAGCTCACATGATTTATGTCAGTTAGAAGAACCTCCCAAAGAAGACCCCTACTCTTTAAATAGTTTGTAGATTTAAAGACTTAGTATATATTTTGAAAGTTAATATTTTAACATTTCCAAAGTTTTAAGTCCCAAAGTCTCTAAAAGTGTTACAGTTTTAAAGTACCCAAGTCATAAGTTTCCTAAAGTACCACAATTCTTATGTTTCAAAAGAAGTTCCTTATTTTCATAAGATTAAAGTGTATGTTCTGAAAGTTATTATTTTAAGATTTCATCTAGTTGACAAGATTTGGGAACAAGAAGAGGATACAAATTTTATAATAAGGTGTAATGACTCATGAGATTTATACTATATGCTTCCTTATTCATGATTTATGAGATTTAGATTTCAAGTTTTGCTCAAGCTATATGAGTCATTTATATCAGCATGCATGATTTATATAAATATTGATGATATTATTTAACTATTGCATACACCCCTATATACTAAGTACATCCTCAAAGAATTGATCTACATATATATCTATGTGCTACATTGTCTCATAATGTTGGTACAAGTTATAGCGTATACACCATATTTAATCAGTTCCTAGCTTCCAGTCAGCAGGTGATAAGTCTTTTTGATTCAAAGGCTCGAGTCAGTTGTACAGTTTGAGAAGTGTTGTATTTCTTTTATTCAGCCGTATTGAGTTGGAATAGTTGGGAGTCATAAACCGGCTACCTATAGTAAGTACTAGTAGAAGCATCATAGACAGTCAGTAGTGTTAATGAATTTTATTTCAATTTTGTTGTCAAAAACAAAGTTGTAATCTTGTAAATTCAGACTTGTATTGATCGAGTTCAAAGGAGTTTTATGTTTTTGTTGATTTTGTTCACATTTATGCATTTTATTCAGTTGCTTGTAAGTATGCCAGTAGAAGGGTTAACTTGGGATCACTTGTGACCCTAAGAACCGTGTGACATCTTGGGACCCATTTTTGAGGCGATACAAACTTTGTATCAGAGCACAAGTTCAAGTGTCCTAGTGTGTCTGTGAAGCCGTGTCTAGTAGAGTCTTGCGGAATGGTACAGAGACGTCTGCACTTTTCTTTAAGAGGCTATAGGGCATTTAGGAAATATTTCCATTCTTTCAAGTCTCAGATTGTGCTATAGAAAAGGTCTCTAAGAAACTTATACAGATTCTTATCTTACTCTATTCGGGCCATCTCTGCCTTATTTTCAAGGTATCAGAAATAGTCTAGCTTAAATCTTTACTGCTAGGGCTTCTCAAATAGTCTTCTCAGATAGTTATGGGAGTATGAGGAAGCTAGAAAGTATCCCATCAGTGATTTTAAGTTCCAAAGTTTGAAGGGCTTTATTCATATTCATGGAAAGTCATGCACTAAAACCCAGTCAGGTGTGCTTTTAGATTTCTTCTCAGAATCCATAATGATAATCTATACTTCTCTATCTATGTACTGTTCTTGAGGTAACATGATCGGAAAGTTCCAATTCCTTCCTGTGATAATGCTCTTAGACTTGCTAGTAAAAAGTTTCAGAAGTCTCACAAAGCGGCTTAAGAGGAGCCTTCTAGTATGTTATAAGTCCCTCGGGTTTAAAGTTATGTCCTCATTCTTATGAGCCATTCAGCTAAGCCAGCTAAGAGAGAGTAAGATATGTATTCATAGATTATTGAATATTGTGTGTCAAGTGTCCATCTCTTGTAATCTTGTTATTATTATGTTGTTGAAATTCAAAGTTTAGTGAAGCTGTGTAGGGCTCTTTTGATTCACTAGCATAGTTTCTTTGTTATTCATCTCATTTTCTAGTTCAAAACATAAAATCAAAGTCTAGTGAAGCCGTGTGAGGCCTATTTCAATTCATTAGCAACTTGTCGTTCATCTTGTTGTTCTTGTGTTGGTTGGAACTGGGGGTTTAGAGGTGTAGTGACGATAAAAATGGTAAGGGCAATTTATTGAATGTATGTATAGATGAATCTTTTGGATAAGAGTTAGTAATGAAGTGTTATGTCCTTGTATGTTAATTTAGTAGAAGGTAGAGAAAGAGTCATTAGTTAAGGTGGATTGTTGTTGCTTAGAGTAAGAAAAGAGTTGTTGACGGTGTTTGTTGTGCAAGAAAAGTATAGGTTATTGATGAAGGTACTTGGTGGAGGAACGTTGTTAATTTAGGCATCCCTAAAATTGTTAGAGGAAGTTTAGTTGAAACTTATACAGCTATGAACTAAGTTTAGTGGTATAAAAAGGGTAGATAGTAATGATTTGTAGAAGGACGATGCGTTAATGGATTTTTAAATAAGATAGATCATAGGATTGAGATTGATCCTTACTATTATGAATTTTTAGCGGACTAATGTTTTTGGATATTTGGCATGTAAGAATATTGTGTGAAGTTGTGGTTCATCATAGTTAGAATTAGATGCTAAGTTTGAACAGTTGATGGTCATCAAAGTTGTTAAAATAATTTCTTGGTTAGTGATGATAGTTATATGGAAGGGATCTAGTAGGCTTGTACAGTGTATTCAAGAAGTTTGAGTTCAGTTATCTGTAATTAAGTGTGATGCTATATGTATGGTGAAGAAGTATGCCCAAGGTGATATAGGGTTGCATTATTTCCAAGGTTATTACATATTGTGTGTGATTAGTTGTACTGTTAAGTTATTAAAAGGAAGGAGACTAGTAAAATATATATATATATATATATGATGTTCTTAATAGCTAAGCTAAGGAGTTATGGGTAGATAATGTTGAGCCATTTGGTGTGACCTTGATTCTCGTGGTTTAGAAATACAAGTTTAGAGAGGTAATATTAGTAAGCTATGACAAGGGTAGTTTTATTTATTAAAGATTGATGATATCCGTATTAAGTGTTAGAATCTAAGTTTGAATCCTTGAAGATTGAGCGAACAGAAGTAAGAGTTGAAGCTCTGGGTGGTGTGAAATAAATATCTGGTGATATCATGAAGATTTTAAGTTAGTGAGTGTTTAAGTTTTTATATCATGACTTTTGAGGCTATAAAAATCTAAGAGTTGAATCTCGGAAGGAGGTACTAGCATTGGGAGTTACACGTTAAGATACAGTCCTTCAGGGGTAAGTTTAGTTTTATGTGTATTGATTTTATGCTAGACTCTAGAATAAAATGATTGCAGTTTAGATTAGAGTTTATATAGTGGTTCACAGACTTAGAGTGATAGCTTAAATCTAAGGGGGAGTTAATAGGGTAAGTAACTAAGTCAGACTTTCAGATTCTAGTAGTGATGATGAATACTTGTATGGATGAATGTATTGTGTGTTAAGTGATATCCTAGTAGAAGGTTGAATATAGTTGTTGAAATGGAATGTACAGTATGAGTTAACCCGTTTAACCAGTAATTCAGTCTAGCAACCATACAGAAAAGTTTCTATGGTTTTCAATCTTCCCATCTAGTCATATAATTCTAAGAGGAAATTTGCTCATTTCGTGTACCTTGCAAATTTAGCTCAGTTTATGCATCAGTTTCAGAATCTAGATGATCAGTCATGATTCAACTCGTAAGCTTCCCGTTCATCATCTCAGTCTTTTTATAGTATTTCAATCAAATCAGTATCATTCGGGGATGAATGATCCCAAGGGGGAAATGTTGTAATGCTCCAAGTTTTTTATGTCATAAACCACTTATTCATTTTCTCATGAAATCATAGCCAGCCTAAAGTAATAGTTACTCATAAGTTGACGCCCTCATTTTTATATCATCCATATAGCTATTGTTATGAGAATTCATGTACTCGCAGATTAGTTTAGTAACTCATTATGTTTAAGACTTAGTTATTTAGTTTATTTCAGTTGTTCATGATAGCTTATAACCTCAAATTCCTCAGTATTTTTAGCTTAATTATCCATATTCGAAGATGAATGTTCCCAAGGGGGAGATATTGTAAGACCCCATGTTTTTTCTAGCTTAAAATTCATTCCTAGAATGTTAAAAGTGTTCTTCAAAAATGAATAACCTTTATTTCATACGGAATTTTCCAGATTTGGGCCTTCCATTGTGTGGGAAATTGAATAAGCTTTTCATCGATATCAAATTCACCCAAATCTGACACTCAGTGAAGAAGTTAGAGCATTGTTAGTAATGCAGTGTTCCACTTAGGCACTCACCCCCATACACTCAGTACATCCTCAAAGTACTGATCTACATATATGTCTATGTGATACATTGTCTCATAATATAGGTAAAATTTGTAGCGCATACACCATATTCAGTCAGTTCGCAACTTCCAGTTAGCAGATGATGAGTCTTTTTGATTCAAGGGCTCGAGTCAGTTATACAGTTTAAGAAGTATTGTATTTTCTTTATTCAATCATATTGATTTGGGATAGTTGGGAGTCATGACCCGGCTACCTATATCCAGTACTAGTAGAGGCTTCATCGACAGTCAGTAGTGTTAATGTATTTTATTTCAGTTTTGTTATCAAAAGCAGAGTTGTAATCTTGTAAATTTAGATTTTTATTGATCGAGTTCAGAGAAGTTTTATATTTACGCTGATTTTATTCAGATTTATGTATTTTATTCTGTTGCTTGTAAGTATGCCAATAGAAGGGTTAACTTGGGATTACTTGTGATCCTAAGCACCGTGTGATGTCTCAGGACCCGTTTTGGGGGCGTTACACTTTCCAACGACTTAAAAACACTCAAAGGACATCTCTGACTTTAGCTATCAAGATTAAACTTACTCTTTTTCTCTTTAACTCCCAAGGCAAGAGATACTAGGGTTTCACATGGTTTAATAATTAGGCTCCAAACTTTGAGTCCTCTCTAAATTAATTGATATTTCAGGCATGTTGCTCATCCCTAACTTGTACTTTTACATTCATGTAATTTAATCTATGGGTTTGAAATTGGGTTGAGGGCTTTTGATTGTTTTTCCTTGAATTTCCTTTCTCGTGTTTTAAATAGATCATTCATGTTTTAATTTGTTATTTTTGGGACTGAGTGGGTGCATGGTTTTAATGATTGAAATAAGGAACATGGATTTTTGGCTTTGTAATGGCATTAACCTCAACCCACTCTATGAACTTGGTTTTAAATATGGTTATTTCATATAGTTTAACTTGCCTTTGATACATTGCATTGTATTAAAGGATAATTGAATAATGAAAAGGGTTTTGGAATACCCTTGGTGGCAATGGTTTGGATATTAAATAGCACTTAGGAGTCAAATGGTGATATGGATTTGTTTAGCATAATTAATTTAGCTTGTAAGCATATTTGTATATGATACCATGTTGTAAAATGCCTTAATAAAGACTCTTTGGTTAATGGTTGGGTATATATTTTAATTTGGGCTTAAAGAGAATTGTGTAGCTCACCGCGAAGGTGTGGTCTAGTGGGGACCAACATTGAAAATTGCATTTGCCAAGGTGGGGGGTCTACGTGACCATGTGCTTAGTGAACACTTTATATTTTGTATTTCTATTTCCTTAGTGTCTTTAGACTATCCTCAGTATCCTCGATATGTGCGGTTAACAAGTATTGGGCCCTTTCGACTGGGGGACTCGAACCTATATAGCCCATGTATATCTTTAGGACAGAACGAGTGACATAGTTCAGGTTAATACTTTAAACTCTCATGTTCATAGCCCTTGTCCCTATTTTGGAATTCTATATATGTATATATAAATGTTGTGCATGTGGTTTTGACTTGTTATTTTAGAAATTGCATTATTTTATCACTATCCCCTAAGTTACATGCCAGTGCTTGCCCCACAGACCATCCCTATACGCTGCATTATTTCATGATATAGGGTCCAAGGGCTTTTCTATTACTCCTGTGAAGCATTAGGTGGTATGGAACATATATCGAGTTGCTGTGAAGTGGTGAGCCTCTATTTTTTGGAAATCCCTGCCATTTTATTAGTGTTTTTTTGAGATGTTGGGAGTTGTGAATTCTCTTTTGTCATGGTCGGGGGCATATCCCGACCTGGTTTAGTATTTCTGGTTTAGGGGACTTTCATGAATAGTGATGGGATATTTTGGTCATTGTGTTTCGACTCTTAGCACTAGGTTAGACTTATCTATCATTACTATGTAATTTTGTTGGCTTTTTCTATCTATTAAATTGTGCTTTGGAGGTTAAGCAAGGGGGTGGTCTGTGACCCATGGTGGTCTTGAGATACCCTTCATGACTAGGCATTGGTTTGGGTTGTGACAAGTTTGGTATCAGAGCATGGTTCAGGTTCTTTAGATTTCCATAAAGTCGTGTCACGTAGTGTCTCTTTTATGGGTGTGTAGTGCACCACACTTATAAGGGGGAGCTACGAAGAATTTAGGAATATTTCCCTTTCTTGTGTTCTATTTCGGGCTATAGAGTCTAGTGTCTTAAACTTTTGTCACTCCTGGCTTACTCATATTTTAGATCATGCCTCCCCAAATATCTGTTGATCGTAGAAACTCTACTGGAATCTTTGTCCCACTTGAGAAAAATATGGAGGAAGCATACCCTATTTATGGAGTGCTAACCTGATCCAGGGTCCCTGTTCCTGACAATACCACTCCACATGGAGTCCCATTGGTCCATACTAGTCCTCTTTTGGCTTCTAAGTCTAGTGATACTTATTCTCAGTCACCTCACGGAGATATTTCTAATTAGGAGTTTCGTCAGTCTATTCACATATTTGCTCAGTTGGTGGCATTACAGTCTCATTGAACTAATCATGTTGATCCTATTGTTAGTACATCTGAGGTTACTCGGGTTGGCCAGTTTATGAGTTTAAATCCACCAACCATTACAGGATCTAAGGTTGAGGAGGATCTCAAGGGTTTATTAATGAGATAAAGAAAAATTTTAAGGTTATGCATGCTACTGATTTTGAGGGTGTGGAGTTTGTTGCCTATCAATAGAAGGATGTAGATTACCAGTAGTATAAGGAGTGGGAAGCGATGAGAGGGATGATACCAAGTTGGCGGTGTGGGATGAGTTTTCATGTGCCTTCTTTGATCACTTCTTTCCACAAAAATTAAGGAAAGATAAGGATAAAGAGTTTTTAAACTTGAAGCAGGGTAAGATGAGTATGAAGGAGTATGCCCTGATGTTCCAGCAACTGTCGCGTTATGCTCCAGAGTTGGTGTCTAATATGTGGTCCTAGATGAGAATTTTTTCTTCTATTTTATCTTATGACTTGGTGTTAGAATGCAAGGCTAAGATGTTGGATAATATATAGGCATCTCTAGACTGGTGATTTGTATGCAACAGGTGGAGGATGAGAAAAAAAATAAATAAAGATTAGAGAGAGGCAGAGCAAGAAGTTTTAGATATTCAGAGAAGGGTACAAATCAGCAGAACATAGGGAGAGATGGTAGGCAATGTACTAAGAATAAAAATTGGAGAATTTGTTAGTCATCGGCTAGTGATCCTCATCCTAAGACTTCGAGGATCATTATTTCCATACAAGTTGTGGCCCTAAGGCATAGAGTGCCCAGTTCAGGCCAATAAAGCTCATTCAGCCCTACCTTACCCTCTTTGTCATTCTTGTGGACAACTTCATTATGGATATTGTGAAGAAGAAAGGAATTTGTGTTTTAATTTTGGTTAGCCTGTCCACATGCAGTAGAATTATCATATAGCTAAAGTTTTCACTAGAGCTAATAAGGTTTCGGTCGCCACTTCTTCAGCTCCTGCACCTAAGATCACCACTTTAGGTACCGATAATGGACAAAATAGCCTCTATGCACTTGCTATTCACCAGGAATCTAAGACATCCCTAGATGTTGTCTCTGGTATATTACAGCTCTTTTCTCATGATATTTATTATTTGCTTAATCTGAATTCTACCCTATCCTATGTGACCCCTTATGTGGTTGTACACTTTGATTTTGATCCTGGGAGTATTTTCAACCATTTTTTATGTCTACTTTGGTGGGTGATTCTATTATTGCTACAAAAATCTATTGGGGTTGTGTGGTGTCCATCCATCATAGGGAGACATTGGTGGATTTAATAAAACTTGATATATAATATTGGGGATGGATTGGCTTCAATCATGCTATGCATATCTAGATTGTAGAACTCAAAAAGTCATTTTCCATTTTCCTAATAAACTATGATTGAATGGGAGAGGAGTTCCATAGTACCCAAAAGGAGATCTATTTCTTATCTTAGAGCTCACAAAATGATTTCCAAATGGAGTCAGCATCATCTAGTTTGGGTTAAGGATTCTAACACTGAGGATGCCTTTTTGTAATATGTTCCTGTGGCTAATGAGTTTCCTAAAGTTTTTTTTTATGATCTACCTAGACTCCTCATAGGGAAATAAATTTGGGATTAATCTTTTACTGGATAGCCATCTTATTGCTATTCCTCCCTACAGGATGGCTCTGATTGAGCAAAAGGAATTGAAGAAGCAATTAAAGGATTTTCCTATAAGTGTTTTATTCGTCCTAGTATTTCTCTGTAGGGTGCTCCTGTGCTCTTTGAGCGAAATAAAAATGGGTCTCTTTAGATGTTTATAGACTATCGTTAGTTGAATAAGGTTACAATGAAAAATAAGTATGCTCTTCCTAGGATCGTTGATCTTTTCAACCAACTTCAGGGTGCTAGATATTTTTCTAAGATTAATCTTCATTCAGGCTACCATAAGCTAAAAGTTAGGGAAGTTGATATTCCCGGGACTACTTTTCAGACCCTGTACGGCCATTATAAATTCTTGGTTATGTCATTTGTGTTGACTCATGCACTGGTCGATTTTATGGATCTTATGAATCGAGTGTTAGGGTAGTTTCTGGATTTATTTGTTATATTCTTTATTGATGACATCTTGTTGTACTCCAAAAGTGAGGAGGATCATGCCCATCACCTCTGAATTATGTTGCAGACTCTTAAGGACAAGAAGTTGTATGCAAAGTTTAAGTGTGAATTTTGGTTAAGTGTTGTGACCTTTTTTGGGCATGTAGGCTCTAGTGAGGGGATCAATATGGATCCACAAAAGGTTGAGATAGTTAAGAAGTGGCCTAAATCCATGACTCTAACCGACATTAGAAGCTTCTTTGGCTTGGTTGGGAATTACAAAAGGTTTATGGAGAGCTTCTCATCTATTGTTGCTCCGCTGATAAGGTTGACCCAGAAAAAAGTTAGGTTTTGGTGGTCCTATACTTGTGAGGGTAGTTTTGAGAAGTTAAATGATAAGTTAACTTTTACGCTAGTTTTGACCTTGCTCAATGGTACTAATGGATTTGTTGTGTATTGTGATGCACCTCATGTGGGATTGGAATGTGTTTTGATGTAGCATGATAAGGTCATGGAATATGCTTCTATGCAGCTTAAGGTTTATGAGACAAATTATATGGCCCATGATCTAAAGCTAGCAGTTGTAGTTTTTTGCTTTAAAGATCTGGCGGCATTATTTTTATAGGGTGCATATAGATATTTATTTATAACATATGAGCTTGTAGTATGTGTTTACATAGAAGGGATTGAATCTCAGGTAGAGGGAGTGGCTCAAGCTACTTAAGGATTACAACATAAGACTTCACTACCATCAAGGTAAAACTAATGTTGTTGCTGATGATCATAATAGGTCTTCTAAGGGGAGCTGATCTTATGTTGATAAAGAGAAAAGAGGGTTGGTGAAGGATATTCATAGGTTGGCTAATTTAGGATTTTGTCTCTTGGATCCGGGGATGGAGGGGTGATTGTTTAGGAAGTGGTTAAATCATCTCTTAGTTCTGAGGTGAAGGAGAAGCGAGATTTGGATCCTATAATTATTAATATTAAGGATGATGTGGGTTAGTAAAATGTTATGGCATTTGAGATTGGGGCAGATAGCATTCTGATGTATCAAGAAAGCTTTTGTGTTCCTAATGTTGATGGGTTGCTGGAAAGGATTTTAACTGAGGCTCGTGAGTCCAAATATACATTTCATTGGGTTCGACCAAAATGTATCATGATTTGAAAGAAATATATTAGTGGAATAATATAAAGAGGGATGTGGCAGGCTTTGTTGTAGGTGTATGGTGGTCAGCAAGTCAAGATTGAGCATTTGAGGCTTGGTGGCATGTCTTAAGATAAAGAGTTGCCCATGTAGAAGTGGGTGATGACTGATATGGATTTCATTATGGGTCTTCTGCGGTCTCACAATCAGTATGATTATATTTGGTTCATTGTAGATAGAATGACTAAGTCTACTCATTTCTTGCTTATGAGGACTGATTACTCGGGACAGAATTATGCTAAGTTGTTCATTCATGAGATAGTAAAGTTACATGGAGCTTACCATGTCCATCATTTCACATCGAGGTATGCAGTTTTCTTCTCACTTCTAGCATTCATTTTAGAAAGGTTAGGATACTCCATGTAAACCTTAGGACTACCTTCCACCCTCAAATGGATGAATAAGAAGAGTGTACTACTCAAACTTTATAAGATATGATAAGGGTATGTATGATTAATTTTAAAGGTAGTTGGGTTGAACATTTGCCTCTTATTGAGTTTCTGTACAATAACAGTTATCATTCTAGCATTCAGATGGCCCATTTTGAGGCTCTTTATGGTAGAAGGTATAGGTATCCTATTTGATGGTTTAAGGTTGGTGGTACTAGGTTATTTGGTCCTAACTTGGTTCACCAATCCATGGAGAAGGTAAAGGTGATTAGAGAAAGACTTAAGATTACTCAGAGTCGCCAAAAGTCTTACACTGATATGAGGTAGAGGGAATAGAGTTTAAAATGAGTGATTGGGTGTTCTTAAAGGTTTCTCTTATGAAAGAAGTAATAGGATTTGGGAAGAAAGGAAATCTCAGTCCCTATTACATTGTTCCACATCAAATTATGAAATCGGAAGTGTCGCTATGAGTTGGATTTTCAGTAAGTTTGGCCTCTGGTCATCCTGTTTTCCATGTGTCTATGCTAAAAAAGTGTGTGGGTGACCCTTTTTTGATGGTGTATGTTGAGGATGTTGGTATTTGGACTCTTTGTCTTATGAGGAATCCCTAATTGAGATATATGATAGGTTAAGTTCGTAGATTAAGAACTAAGTGTATAGCTTTGGTGAAAGTACTTTGGAGAAATCAGAGGATAGAGGAAGCAATGTGTGAAGTTGGGGAAGATATGACAATAGATGGAAGTACTTAAGGTATCAACTTTGTTTCCCATCTTATCGCATTGCAAATTTGTCTTTGGATTCTATTTGCATTCTTTCTGTTATTGTGTTAAGGGTGCCCTAACTCCTCATTCGGGGATGAATGATCCTAAGGGGGTAATGTGACACCCAAAGTATTTAAGCTTTAGACCCTCCAATAGTTGAGTAATTGAATTATCCATTGTTATGAAATAATGTTAAAATGGTCCAGGGTATGACTCGTTATGAGACATAACGAGTCATTAGGAGGGACTCGTTGTCACAACAAAAAGTTACCCATGTGTTCATTCCCTGACCACGAGTGCTCATTATGACTCGTGATGTCAGACAACAAGTCCTGATGAGTGACTCGTCGACATAATAGTAAGTGACCAAAATTTTGATCCTCAGGTAACAACTTTGGTCCATGACTCGTGTTCTGGACTCACGAGTCACTACCAAAGCCGTGATGCCTATTCTTGATTTTTCCTGCATATTTTAATTAGGGTCATTTTGGTCTTTTATTGAAACGCGGGGGGTTGCACCATACTGCGAGGGATTAGGTCCCTTAAAGTCAAACACAGGAAATCAAACAATAAAGTGATAAGGAAATAAAATTTTGCAGGAAATTAAAGAGCACAAAGATTTAATATGGAAACCTCCTTATTCAAGGGAGGAAAAACCATGTCTTGCTCTCACAAGCACTCATCAATCCACTATAATCAAACTCTTGATAACATACTCAAATGGAAACTTAACTCTAAGCTCTAGCAGTTTGCAATAACTTTATTACAAACTTACCTTGACAACTTTGCCAAGAACTCTCCTCAATTTTGATTAAACTCTAATTAATATCAAACTCAGGTAAATCTACCAAAGCACTCTCAAGAACACAAAAAAGCACTACTCTTATAACACGAGCAATTAGATTACAGACTAAGACTTGACTCAAGAACACATACTCGCTCAGCACACAAAAGCTTGGGACTTGAGCAATATTTGAGTTTTTACCGATTTCTCTCTTGAACAATCAGACTACAAGAACTAGTGAATTGAGGAGCATTTTTTCTATTTATAGAGGGATAATGATTAGGGTAGATATATAATTGGTCCAGGAGTCTGAAAGGTACAATCTCACTTGTACAGTTTGTTACACTAACAGACAAAATTGCGCAGGACAGTGACAACTGTACTGAACTTATGAAGACCTAGGGACCTGGTCCCTTGATGTTATCTGCTCATCATCAAAACAAGATATAACAATTTTCCCCCATATTAATGATGACAAACCAACCATAGATTATTTTGCATCAATGTCCATTTATCTCATTTAATCAGAGTAATCACCACTACTGTCGATAAATGTTCCCCCTATTATTATGCGCCATGGTTCCTCCTATCAATATGTCATCATGCTTAACCAATATTCTTTCCCCTATCAACATGCCTTCATACTTTACTAACATTCAACACATATGCACCTGGTACCTAGTCCCTAACACATCATGGAAAGCATACCTTTTTCCTACCACATGAATCAGTATTCTCCCTTTTGGCATCATTGAAAACTGATAATAGTAAACTAAGGGTAAATTAAGCACAAGCTAGTTAACTCATGTCCACTTGGGCAACACTAACATGAAGAACAACTTTAAATTAAGGAAGAGACAGATGTAACACACAAATAAAGATTCATTCATATATAAAAGCTAGGCATCATTTTAGTGCACAATTTAAATGTTCTAGAGAAAAAGACACAGAAAACAAGAAAATTTAAACAAGTGAAGGAATTGGGAAAAGGGTTTGGAGATTTAGAGCCATGTTATTATTTTTCGTAGCATGACAGTGTAACAATTCCAGAGTTAGATACCTTATCTCTACATCAGTTAGAGCCATGTTATTATTTTTCGTAGCATGACAGTGTAACAACTCCATAGTTAGATACCTTATCTCTACATTCAAGCTAAGAAACTCATCAGTTATAATCTCACACAACTCCTCTATTGTTACCCACATTCATATATTTTTCCTATCTTTTATCAAGTAAGTCGTACAAACATACACGTATCAAGGGATCAATAAAAAATTTAACAATGCCTAATTAGATCTTTAATTTATTTATTCTATGTTTTGTCTATCCATACACCATTCCCATAGGCCTAAGCATGATTTCTCCTGTCTAACCTATATTACAAATATGATTTTCAACCATAGTGTACTACTCATAAACCATAACCTACCTCGATCAAAGGTCTTGGAACAAGAAACTCTCACTAAGGTTGCCCTTTCCTTTCTTTCATACCTTTGAACTTTAAATCATCTAGTAATCAAGCAATTATAAGAGTAATTAATCAATTACTCTTCAAAATACGTTCGTGATTCAATGCACTAATTTCTATCCTTATTCATGGTCTATAAAATTATCCAAGGGTCAATTAACTATTAGCTAGTTCTATCAGACTCAAACCATCTTTATTAATAGAGTTTTAAAATTAAAGATCCCATATTTAGTGAATTTGAGATCCCCAATCATCAAAATTCATGTTTTAGAATAACAAATTCATGCTAGGAGTCATTAGTTAAAAATCTAGAAGTAACTCAAGGTGATATTGCCAGAACCCATATATTTTTCCTTTAATCTTAAAAACCTAGGATTCTAACCTTTAATTTCACCATTAAAGATTATTCTAATGATTCTAGAATTCACTGGGTTAAAAGTCAAAGAAGATAATGAAAGAACTTACCTCGGCGAAGAATTTTCACCATAGATCTTCAAATAATTCCCTTCTTGGGATTTAGAATGAAGTTTTGAGTTACAAAACCCAAACCCATAAAAAAAGAGCATAAGTATTGCCTGAAGCCTTCTATAGCATCCTGAATCCCGCTATAGCATTCTAATCCCACTATGGTGGCCTCAACTTTTCAGCATAGATATTTTTCAGTAAGTTGGTCATGACTTTGTATGACAATAGTGAATTAACACATGGTTGGTGGTGCTGGAAAAAAGATTTAAGATATTTAATTTTGTGGGTATTGAGCCTCATAACTTTTATATTTTAGGAGGAGTGATCGTTTAAAGTTGACCCTAGTTTAAACTTAGACCAAAACTCAACCGATGAGAACACTTTCAACTTAACTTGTGTTAGGGGTATTATCTGACATTAATTCATGTCTAATCCACTCCCATACTAAAGAATTGATCCTAACAACTATGATTAATGATATTTTAAAACTTCACTATAGATATTTTTAGTAACAACGAAATGGGTCATTATAAATATGATCTAGAGGGCACTACCCAACCTCACAATAATGGTCAGGTAATTAATATAGCATCAGTGAATTTCATAGTAAGACATCCAATATTTTCCACCCTTATCAAAAACCAACATGATTCCACCCTTATTACAATATATCCACCCTTATGCTCTCTGAGTTTTACTAATTTTGTGAGGATGACCATTACCGATTCACCTCACAACAACAATTGATATCACAATAAGTCATAACGTGGAATAGCACAATCACACTTATATAACTAATAAATCATTAATACAACCTCAGTAGATGTGATTAGACACTTGGAAATTATTCAACAAGTAAAGCTCTTAAAAATGCATTGTAACAAGTACACAACGAGATAGTTAATATGCAAACCTAATCCTAGTTGAGTTTTCAACTACATTTAACCATCACTTACTAGGTCATATGTCACACAAATATTCCACATATCCTTTAAGAAACCTTATTGTCTTACACTTTATCACATCCAACCTTCCATCTTAACACTAAGTTATCGACATGTTTACTCCTCCGTCTAGTATTATCATTTAACTTACACATGTTCCCAATCTTTTCTAAAAAAATATTCATTAGTGTTTAACAATGATTTTGAGTGTATCAACATTATATTTATCCATAAATTGGATTGGGAATAACAACAATCCACACAAGCTCACATCACAATTCATATTCAAGAAAATTCCAAAGTTACTATTTTTATCCAACCAAATACCATGCTCACAGGTCTAAACATGGAACCTCCCATCAATCTACGTCATCTATATATTTACTAACTCAGGTCTATTCTACTTAATTAAACTTACCCTATGGCACCAACAAGCTATTAGGAGCTAAAAGCTCAAACATCTGGATTTGTATAGTGATTTCTGCCATGAAACTCAAAAGTAAAAAAATACGTTTTACCCTGTTTAAGCATCCCTTCTTCTCTAATTCTCCAAGGTTATGAGGCAGCCCTAGAGGGTTTTTTAAAGTAAACCCCATATTATTTGACACTATAGCGAATAAGGGAAAATAAATAAAATGAGATACTAAATTTGCTCCGTGACATCCCATATAATGGTCAGTCGGTCGCTACCACAGCGTCGCTATAGCAGGATAACATTAGCTCGCCAAAAATTCAAATTTCAATTTTTTTCGACTAAGTCTTTAACGCAATTAATTCGATGATACATTACAAAAATTCTCATACCTTGTGCCCGTGGATGAGTTACCTCTAGCAACGACAAAATGGATCGTTACAACAGATACCAAATTACCAATTGTTTATCCATGAATGATCATAGTGGAAAAAAATTAAACAAAGAACATTCATACATTAATTGATCACTCATTGATCACGAAAATACACCACTCCCCAGACTCATCAAATTTTAACAGGGACTCATTAAATTTTTACATAGCTTTTTATTAATACTCCGGTCCCTTTTGCAAATAAGCTTTTACGATCACAAATCGCATGAAACTACTTGAATAAAAGTTTTTTGAGTACCCAAGATAATCGAGGCTTCATAAATTTTGGTGAGAAAAGTGAATTCAAAAATCCAACAGACGTAAATTCTCCACCCCTAAGTGAACTGGGTTCGGCTATAGAGGGCTACATGCCACTATAGTGGGATGATCAATTTAAAGAAGTGAGAAATAAGTTTTACACCCACTTCTCAACTCTTATACCCAAAAAATCCCTTATCCTTGCATATCACTTTTCTCTCGACATTAGAATTAAGGTAATTATCGTTATAACTCTATCTCATTAGTTTATTACTCACATTATCAAAGAAAATCAGTTAAAATCATAGAAATAGAATGAGTTTTGGACTAGTTTTTGAAATTGAAATTTAGGGCTAGATTTGAAAGAATTGTTGAAGCATGGTTGCTTCTCTTACATTTACAATGCTCGTATGGCATTCTATGCGCAAGAATTACGAAATTCATAGCCAAATTAGGCTCAAAATATTGAGGAATGTGAAAGATTGTGCTTGAATTTGTCTTTTATGATTGAGGAATGTTTTATGAGTTTAAATGCCCAGATTTTGCATATATTATTCCTAGGATACTTCCCCCAAACTGATTAATGCTTAAATGCCAAAAATGGGCAATTTTGTAAGAAATGCCATTGTTGCATTGTTTGAGGGTCGCAGACTATAAAGATTGCTATAGCAGCCTCATCTAGATATGGTGTCCCCACTTTGGTGGGAATATTCCTACTATAGCAGTCTTGTGGTAGTGAGATACAGCCTGCTATAGTAGGAGGTGGCAGGGAATAACCTCCCAACCATTTTCAGACTTGTCCTTTTTCTAAAACTTATATTCTTTCAATAATTCTATGGTTTCTAACTCACCTTTATATGAACTTTGAAGGATTAATATCTCAATGGCTGACAATCAAGAAAATCCCCTCCCCCCTCTTGAAATTTTTCGATAAGAATTATCTAAAATAATTTTGGGAATATCAGAGGGTGAGAGTCTTCTATAAGAGGGTATTTCTTATGAGGGGCATAGCAGCAGCAACGCCAAATTTCTACAATGGAATCCATGAGTTCAATTTGATGCCACTAGTGGAGGCTCCTCGAGATAGGGTCTCGGGATGGCTCAGGGAGTTGTATGTTATTCTCTCCACCGTGCTTTGAGAAGACACCAACCCTACTATTCACACTCAAGGAGTTGATGTCCCTGTGACTGCTACTATATTTAATTAGGAATTAGGGTTGTTAAATGTCTCTAATGTTGGGTACATAGCTAAGGACCTAGATATAGATATGCGGTGGTTAAGAGATATGCTGGTAGTGAAGGCTAAAAAGGACAAGGTCTACTGGTCTAGAACCGAGGAGGTTAGGAGCACTTTTTTTACTATAGATGCTTGAAGATGGCTAAACTTGGTGAATCGGAGGATTCTTCCATCAAGTAACACTTTCTATGTGACGTACCCTCAAGCATTTGTAGCTTGCACTATGCACAAAATACACTTGAATATCGGGGCACAAATTGTGTCTGCGTGAAAGGAGTTCTATAGAGGCTACAAAAAATCTTCTTGTCTTCCCAGCCTGATCTCAGAGTTGTGCAGGCGTGTAGGGGTTCCTAGGTAGGATATTGATAGGGATAGAGAGATAGGACCCACCCTTCAGTCCATTTAAGATGAAGGATGTCATGTCCTAGATTAAGAAGAATAAAGAGATAGGAGAGGGTAAAAGTAGCAAAGTAGTATAGGAGAAGGATATCCCCACTACCCAACTCTCCATCTCTTACTATCGGCTAGAGCAGGACTTAGTTGCTGTTAGGACTCTCCTAAAGCAATCCCATCAGCTTCATCAAGGTACAACCATTCTAGTTTCACATCCATATTCCCACTGTACATGACTATATAAAGCTCCTATGGGAGATAGATTAAGAGAAGGGAAGGAGGCACTCTGAGAATCACATACTTGTTCGAATGTGAAAGACTGTCAAGGTCATGTTCAAGTGTGTTGCCCCTGATAGGGAGATTCTCCAATTGGAGCCATAAAACATGAATGAGTTCTCCTTCCTGCGTGACAAAGAAGGACACGGACTCAACCCAGCATCCCTAGGAGATGATGAGGCATTCAACTAGCCCCCGGGGTGCAGCTTAATTTTGCCTCAAGAAGGTTAAGGAGTGACTTCCTAAGTGATTATCATTTAAACCATATAGACCTGTTCTAATTTTGATTTTTTATCATGTGGAAAATTTAATTAGCTTTCCAACAATATAAGATCCGCCCAAATCGGATAATCAGGCAAAAAGTTATGGCTAATTTAAGTCCTAATCCTAAAACAGCATGATTTTAGTGCTTGGATCATCACGGAGAGAGTCTATTCGACAATTGTCAATTTCCAGTGGAACTCCATGATAGCGGCGTATCGCACTGAAGTTTCAGGTCGCAACCAATGGAACAACGCGATAGCACCGCGTCGCGGTGATCCCCAGAATCCCGTTTGTCAAATTCCAGTGAGCCACCACGATAGTGGCGTGTTACGGTGGCCCATAAAATTAGGTTTTCCAGTTTGATTTTTCCAGCTTCGTACAAAAGTTTAAAAGGGCACTTTGGACTTTTTCCAAGCCCCTTAAATCGTCCAAACACCTAATCCAAGGTCATTCCAAGCATTATTTACGAATTTTCTCAAAGAATTCTCTCAATTAAAAACCCTAAGCATCCAAACCCAATTCCAAGAATCTCCTAAGTTCACCATTAATTCTTCAAATTGATTCAAGAATTGGATTCCTCAAATCAAGAGCATCAAGACTATCCATTCAAGTGTACGAATAGAGTCCTAAGGGCTAGAGTTCATCCAAAGCTCCTAATTCAAGGTATGTGGGGTTTGAACAAGAACACTTCTTTTGTTCTTGTGCCCAAAGATTCGATTTTTATAAATGAATTTCATGATTTTACAAGTAGGTCTATACCCAAATTATATTATTTTGAGAATATGAATTGATAAGTTGTTCAAGCTTTGAATTGCATGATTATTTCGCTTATTTATGATTTGAATTGATAATTCATGCTATAAATTGCATATTCCTATGTTGATGTGATATTTTCAAGGGTTTCCAAGATTGGTGTCATGAATTAAGCTTTATTGTGAAATTGTGATCCTTTAAGTATATACATGCCTTAAGTCCAAGAATGAATTGTTGGTACTTTCTAAAGTGTTTCAAGAAGTGTATTGATATTTCCATGCTATTAAAGTTTTAAAGCCTATTGGTGATAGTCTACCAAAGTTTCAAGAAAAGAGTTGATTTTAATCCTAAGCTAAGAATGAAAATCCATACCATTTGATTTAAGCTAAAGGGAAGCATAGTTGGCTTCTATTGCATATTTTTTAGTTGTTTAAGGTGGATTTTTCTTATAAGTTCTGAGCTTAAGTATGGGAGTAGTATTTAGCACCGAGTTGGGCTTGATTCCAAGGTCTCATGCTCCAGAATTATGAACCACCGTAGAATTTGATTTATCCCAAGTAGGTTAAGCTAGTGATCACTAAAATTAAAAGGTTCTACTCCGATGGCAAGGATAGAGCAACTTCCCCAATGTGGGCAAGACGTTGGACTCCATGTAGCTCACATGGTTTATGTCGGTTAGAATAAACTCTCAAATTTCCTAGAGTCTCAAGTCTTAAAGTTATTAAGATTTTAAGTCCTTGAGTTTCAAAGAAGTTCCTTGTTTTCAAAAGACTAAAGTGCATGTTCTAAAAGTTGTTTTAAGAGTTCAACTAGTTTACAAGCTTGAGATCAAAGAAAGAATACAGATTTAGAATAAAGTGTAATGGCTCATGTGAATTATACTACTTGTTTCATTATTCATGATTTATGAGAGTTTTATTCAAGCTATGTGAGTCATCTACAAAACCATGTATGTTTTCCATAAAGATTTCTTGTATTGATATTTAGTTGCATACACCCCCATATACTCAGTACATTCCCAAGTGCTGATCCACATATACATCTGTGGGCTACATTGTCTCATAATGTAGGTTCAGGTTCTCGGTCCCAGCAGCGTCAGTGATCCCGAGTACCTTTATCTACACCTCCACTGTGGTGAGTCCTCATGGTTCAAGGACCTATCTCCAGACACTTCAATAATTTTAGTAGTTGTTCTACTGCTTTCAGTTCCATTTGAGTCAGTTAGGGATCTGTCCCAATGGCTTTCTAGTTTGTTGAGTAGTAGAGGCTTTATCAAACTAGATGGTTAGCATATTTAGATTTGCAGTATTTTGTTACTTTTACAGTACTCATTCGGATTTCAGTTAGATATGATATGACATGATTCTTTATTTTTCTCTCATTATCTTTAAGTAAGCTTTATACTAAGTAGCAGACTCAAAGGGTTAGCTTGGAGCTACTTGTAGCCTTAAGTACCGTGTGATGCTCCAAGATAAGTTTTCGAGGCGTTACAATTTTATAGATATTTGGATTTGGGTTGCCCCCATTAAGGGCATGTAACAATTCTCTTTCTTTTCTTTATCGTACATGGATGCCCGTTTTAGTAACTAGTAGTGAATACATACTACATATATATTATTTTATGTGATTCTTATCAATCATATGGTAGCTGGTAGCTTTAAATAGTGTTTGGATAGGTTGGGAATGAAATGCAAAACAGGGGAAAGACAGGACAGGAATTTTGTCCTAGCCCATCATACTATCGTCATCTATATGTCGCTATCACGGTGTTGTTATAGCGGAAATATTTCGACTATAGTGGGCTTGCTGTATGAAATAATGCCCACTATAGAGGCCCTACAAAAATAGCCCATAAAAACTTTTAGCGTTTCTACAATTTCCCTCTCTCATTTTCTTCCACTACACCTAATTTGAAATCGCACAACAGTTTAGATCATAATTTCAAGATCGAACCCAACAATTCAAAGAAAACAATCAATTAAGTGAAACATCACTTGTTATATCACGATTATAGATCACAACAAAAATCAATTTTTCACCACAACTACCACTACTAGGGGTTTTTTTGAAGTAAACCTCGTCCTCCGGATTTTGATACGAAAAAATGAAAGTGTCATCATGCTAATGTATTGTAAAATCAAACTAAAAAATTAACAAAATAAGAATGAAAGTAGCCAAGAAATGAGAGACCAGATCACCAAGATAATTTGATGTAAAGTCAAACTAACTTTATGCTTTTATTTATAGTGTTACACTGAAATATATATAAAAAAAATATCGTAAGCATAACATAATGTTATGAGGAAAGGTGATGGAACTTGGAAGTGTGACATATCATAAATGGTTGAAGAGTAGTTGATGATTTATATGTAATGGACACCGTCATAATTACGGGAAAAGGATAGAAACGATGCTTCAAATTAAATTATTTTAATAAAAATGGTTATGAAAATTAAATTTTACTTTCTAGCCATTTCAATTTAGTGGCTTTTTCAATATCATTTCTACACACCTTCTATACAGTTTCTATACATATCTTATATATATAAATATTTTATATGAAAATTACACAGTTTTGATACATTTATACAATAACTGTACTTTTTTTACACTTTTTATACAATAATTATATAATTTTCATACACTTTCTATATATTTGTTATATATATTTTATGCATATACATATTTGATAGAACTATACAATTTTTATACATATATCTTATATAGATACATATTCTATTTAACAATTATATTGTTTTTATGTAATTTAATTATTGTTTCTAAACAATCAAAAAAACCAGATATTTGATCGATTAAAAAATTTATAACAAAAAAATTAAAATATTTTTAAAAGGGCCGAATTGCCTAAGTTGAATACTGTATCAGTATTGTATATAGATTGTATCAGTATTGTATATGAACTGTTCATGAACTACGTGGCCAAAATGACACAAATTAGAAAATGGTTATAAAGTGAAAAATAGTATATCTGATTGACCGTCTTTTGAAAAGTTTTCAAATTTGAACTATTTATGTTAAAAAAGTTCTATAGAGTGTCTTTTTCCCTAATATAATTGTATATTTTATAACATAATTCAATTTTTCATTGTTGTTTTGGACAAATTTTACAAAAAAATCCTATGCATTTGTAGAAATTTTCCCAATGTGATGTGGACAATGGAAGAGGCAACGACCAACAGGTTGTTAAAATTAAATTCATTGGAATATGCTCTCTATCATGATACGATAGATACGAAAAAATGAAAGTGTCATCATGCTAATGTATTGTAAAATCAAACTAAAACAATTAACAAAATAAGAATGAAAGCAGCCTAGAAATGAGAGACCAGGTCATCAGGATAATTTGATGTAAAGTCAAACTAACTTTATGCTTTTATTTATAGTGGTACACTGAAATATATCAAAAAAATATCGCAAGCATAACATAATGTTATGAGGAAAGGTGATGGAACTTGGAAGTGTGACAGTATATATCATAAATGGTTGAAGAGCAGTTGATGATTTATATGTAATGGACACCGTAATAATTATGGGAAAAGGATAGAAACGATATTTCAAATTAAATTATTTTCATAAAAATGGTCATGAAAATTAAATTTCACTTTCTAATCATTTCAATTTTCTGGCTTTTTCTATACCATTTCTACACACCTTCTATACAGTTTCTATACATATCTTATACATATAAATATTTTATATGAAAATTATACAGTTTTGATACATTTATACAATAATTGTACTTTTTTTACACTTTTTATACAATAATTATATAATTTTCATAAACTTTCTATATATTTGTTATATATATTTTATGCATATACATATTTGATAGAACTATACAATTTTTATACATATATCTTATATGGATACATATTCTATTTAACAATTATATTGTTTTTAGGTAATTTAATTATTGTTTCTAAGCAATTAAAAAAACCAGAATATTTGATCGGTTAAAAAAATTTATAACAAAAAAAATTAAAATATTTTTAAAAGGACCGAATTGCCTAAGTTGAATACTGTATCAGTATTGTATATTGATTGTATCAGTATTGTATATGACCTACGTGGCCAAAATGATACAAATTAGAAAATGGTTATAAAGTGAAAATAGTATATCTGACTGACCGAAAAGTTTTCAAACTTGAACTATTTATTTTAAAAAGTGATATAGAATGTCTTTTTCCCTAATATAATTATATATTTTATAACATAATTCAATTTTTCATTGTTGTTTTGGACAAATTTTACAAAAAAATCCTATGCATTTTTAGAAATTTTCCCAATGTGATGTGGACAATGGAAGAGGCAACGACCAACAGGTTGTTAAATTAAATTCATTGGAATATGCTCTCTATCATTGTGCACACTTATCTAACAACTATTTCGGCTAAAACGTTCTTTTCTCTCAGAGTTGATTCGGAAATATTATTGACCGTCTTTTTCGCTCAACCATTGGAAATTTTTAAAAGATTTGCGAAACCAATTGTATTTATTCTCGTAGAAGTGTCAGTGAGCTGGCAGGAGACCGTAGTCATGCTTGTTGTCATTTCACCTACTTCCTCATTTTATTATATCACTTTTAATTAATTATTATATATTATTTATATATTAAAAAAATATATTTAATAAAAAAATAAAATAAATATTTATGACATGTTTGTTTCAATTGTTTCAATCATAATTTTACTATATCACTTCTAATTAATTATTATAAGTCATTTAATTATTAAAAAATTAATAATATTTAATGTTAAATTAACTTGACTTATATGAGACCCACTTAATTTTTTTATACATGTATATTTATAGTATTTTGCTATATAACTCCTAATTAATTATTATAAGTCATTTAAAACATGTCTGCTTTGTTGCTTTTGACCATCTAAACATTGTGTCGCTTAAATTGGAATACATGAGAAAAAATTGTAAATCACAAAAATAAGAAAATTAAATTATTTTAATAAATGTAAACTACCAATGCCACAAAAGTTTGGATAAGGAGGGTAATTTATATTATTTAAAAATTATATAAAGAGTATTATAAATTATAATAGTTAACAATTTAAAATATCTAAAAAGTAATTTATAATTACAACAATTAACAACTTAAAAAAATTAAAAGATGTAAAATATTTCGTTGCCTCTCGAAATTATATCAATGTCACTTAATTTAGAATAAAAAAAAGAATTATAAATCTCAATAATTAAAAAATTAAATATTTTTAAAATATAATTGATTATCAGTACCTCAAAAATTTGGACAATGATAGTAACATGTATTATTTAAAAATTACATAAAATGTATTCTAAAATAGAACAATTATCTAACTTAAAATATTTTATTATATATTTGATAATTACTAATTGAAAAGTAATATAAATCATAAAATTAACAACTGCAAATATTTAAAAATAATATTAAAAAAAAATCCTTGTCTCTTGAAATTATATGGATGTCATATTAACAACCTAAAATATTTTTATACATATTTCAATAATCTAAATATAATAATATATGTCTAATTAAGAATTTATTAACCAAACAAAAGAAAGTATTAATTAAATAATAAAATTATAAATAACATAAAATTTTCAAGGATCAAAATAGGGTCAGTGCATAACACGGCTTAACCAACTAATATATAGACAGAAAATGAAGAAGTGAACCATCCAAGTTAAGAGCACCGTAGAAATTATAATTATAAGATTCATTCAACTTTAATTAAAGATTTTGAATTTAAATCTGAGTCATAAGAATGATTAAATCATTTTGGAGATCCTAGAGTTTTGTTCAATAAATAAATTTGACCCATCAAAAATTTAAATTAGATGATATTTCAAGACCAGATTATCTGAAAAATGAAGATTCTGCATGATGACAGTTTTGCGTTTCAATTTAAATTTTATTTCCACTCCACGAATCTATCCTACACGTACAAATTTAAATAAATTGGAAATGTTTAAACAAAAATACCCTCGATTTGAGTTGTCATACAAGACAAAGTATACTAATAAATATTTCCCCTTTTCATTTTTATTTGCTCTATCTAGGTTGTGCTTATATTTTTAAATATTTGCTTCTTTAATTTTTCAAAAATAATTTCAACATAATCATCCTATAATGTCCTTATTTAATAAACATAATTATTATTAATTTACAAAAATAAATAAATTTTAATTAGATTATATTAATAAAACTACTTTAAATTTTATAGGAGTAAAATAATTATTAAAGAATATGTACAACCCAAATAAAGCAAATAAGAATGAAGGAAAGAAGTATATAAATAAAAATTGTTAAAGCTAAACTAAAAGAGAAAATTAAAAAAAAAAAAAAAAAAAAGGAAATCGAATACTCTACTCCCTCCGTCCGTTTCGTTTTACTCCCTCCATTTCGAATTAGTTGATTCTCTTTCAAAAAAAAAAAATTATTTCAATTTAGTTGTCCAACTTATCAAATCAAGACTATTTTACACAAATTCTTTCCATTCTACACTTGTAGGTATTAAATATAACTATACTTTTCAAAATTTTTGAAAATAACACTTTTACATTTTCAATACAAACTTTATGAAACTTGACTTTTTTTCTTCTTTTCAAGGAGTACTATTTACTGTTTTAACATGCTATTAACTTCAAATTTTATTGGATAATTAATTGGAGGAAAATAAACGTATTTGGTTATAATCTCCTCTGAAGGAGAATATATTCAATGACTTAAAAAGAACCAATTAATTTGCTCTATTGGGCACCAAAATAAGTATGTTAGCTGATACCCATTTTCCTAACCAATTTATCATTGGGTCAAAATCATTTTCCCTACCCAACTTTGTCTTAAAAATCAAACTCCCCCCTCAACTTTAAACAATAATCATACTCCCTCTTTATCCTAATTAACTTTTTAAAATTCCTATTTTACCCTTTATCATCAATTTTTTTATTCTTTTTTTTAACTTCTTTAAAATCATCATATTTTCATTTTAAAAAAAATCATATAACAAAATTTTCATAAAAATAGAAACATTATCTTCTAGGAAAAAAAGTAAGAAATACTAATTAAGTATATAAGCTAATGATAATCTGTATGAAGTAAATTAGTATGATAAGAAAATTAGTTTTATTAAAAATAACCAAAATTATAATATTTATTTTACAAGTGAAAATAATAAGTAATACTAATTTTATAAACATATTTCAATGCAGAAAATACAAACAAGTCTCTACTACCACTTCGAACTATGATCAAAGTTGCTACGACACACTCCAACTTCACAGGGTTCCTACTATTCTCTGAACTCAAATTTAGCATATTTTTAACATTTTTTGTGCTAATGTAGTACCTTTATTACATAAAATGGAGTCAACATTAAAGGTGTCACGCCATCTAAAATGGTTGACAAAAGGTATTACGTTAGCTAAAAAGATTAACAAAAATATGCTAAAATTTATTTTAAGGGGTAATAGGACCCCGTGAAGTTAACGTGTGTCGTAGCCAATTTGGTTATAGTTTGGGGGTACTAGATGTTTTTCTCGAATAAGAATAAGGTCAAATTTTAAAGATTATATTTATTTATATAAATTATAAAATATGTAATACTCTATTAATGACAATCACAACTTATTTATTGATATAGACAATAGATAATATCGTTTCTTATCACTTGATTCTCATACTAAAAATAGATGTTTTAATTTATCTGCTTAATTTGTGAAATCAGGAGAATTGTATTATGTTTTTTTCTACCTTTCAGTGTTAAATAATTATATAAAGTAACAGTATAAATAAATTTAAAGTTTCAAATTATCATTAATAAGGTTAATTTAGCAAAATATACCTCTAAGTAAAATTTTCTTAAGGATTGTGTTATATCAATAAAAAGTTAAGTAATATGAAACGAATTTAGTTAGAGAGTGATAAAACACGAAAATATACGTACATGCATGTACATACATATGTATATATACACACTTAGGGGTGAGTTGTTTGGAAACAAGTTATTCCAAAATTAGTTATCACAAAAAATATTGTACTAACACGTATGTGTGATAACTTATCTCATCACTGTGGTATAAATGGTGCGATAAATAATTTTGAGACTACCTAATACATCTAATTAAACCCAAAATAAATAATCATGAACTTTATCTCTAAATTATTATAATTATACCTCACACCAAATGACTCTTTAATACATATAATACTAAAATAACGATCTTAAAAAATAACATTGAATTTTGTGATAAATTTATTAAAAAAATATTAATTTACTTATAAAGTTAATAAACTTAAATAAATTGCTACAAATATCCATGTTAAAAAATTATTCATTACATATAATATAAAAGGTATTACATAAATATAGGATTAAAATTATAAGGACAAAATGGACATTGCATAGGATAAAGGGGGAGTATGATTATTGTTCAATGTTGAGGGGGGAGTTTGATTTTTTAATCAAAGTTGGGGGATGAAAATGATTTTCACTCATGTATCATACCAAATTGATGAATTTATAAGATATACTCCTATAAATTTTAAATTTCCTGAATATTTGTAATTCTATACTCAATGATGCATTTTTTTTAGATAGAATAAATATGAAATAGAATGTATAAGTTTTCACTTCTCCAAAAAAAAAAATTTAATGATTTATAGATTTTCAATCCATACATGCATATGCTACAATTTTCCATGTTTAATTAATTATTGAGTCTTACAATGTTAAGAAGGGTAAATAGGTAAAATGTACTTCTAATCATTAGATTTCTTAATGGGTGTCAGGGTTGAAAGGGTCATCTAATTCGAAACGGAGGGAGTAGTTGGCCCTTTTTCTAAAAATATTTATTTTAATTTAGTTGTTTTTTTGATAAAATTAAGAGGATTTTATTATGTTCTTCCAATACTACCCTTAACATTAAATGACTAAACAAAGTGTATTTACTTAAATTTATATTTTCAAAGCATAATTGATAAGGCTAATTTGGTAAAAATAAATCCCTAATTAATATTTTCTTAATAGATGTGTCAAGTCAATAGGAATCAACTAATATAAAACTCAGGGAGTAGTTGGTAAATGAAAATTCACCTCATAATTGAAATTGGTTTAATGCTAAGCTATAATTGCACAACCTTAGTTTAATGCTAAGTTATAATTGCACCACCTTAATTACACAGTATAGTACAAAAATATTAATTAAGGATTTATTTTAACAAATTAACCTTATTAATTATTCTTTAAAAATATAAATTTAAGTAAATACACTTTGTTTAGTCATTTAATGTTAAGGATAGTATTGGAAGAACATAATAAAACTCTCTTAATTTTATCAAAGGAACAACTAAATTAAAACAAATATATTTAAAAAGAGGGTCAACTAAAATGAAATAGAGGGAGTACTTGTTTTGGATGAAAATTATTTTTCCTTCCCAACATTGTCTTAAAAATCTCACTCCCCCTCAATTTTAAATAATAGTTATATTTTTTCCTTTATGCTAGTTGAATTTATAAAATGTCTATTGTATTCTTTTATTATCAATTTTTTTCTTATTTTTTTAAATTTTACTTCTTTAAAATCATCATATTTTTATTTTTTAAAAATCTATTTAATAAATTTTTCATAAAAACATGAACATTATTTTCTTGGCGGAAAAAAGTAAGAAATACTAATTAAGTATATAAGCTAATGATGATCTATAATGAAGTAAATTATCATAATAAGAAAATTAATTTTATTGATAATAATCAAAACTCTAATATCTATTTTACAAATAAAAATAATAAGTAATACTCCCTCCATTTCAAAATAAATAGATTGTTGAGCTATTTTTCAATATCCAAAAGAAATGAATTGTTCATTTTCAAGAGATATTTTGAAAATTTCTTTCAGTTTTACCCTTTTATTTAATAAGGTTCTTAAGTGCTTCACATTTTCCAGAAGAGTAATTTAAGAATAATTAAAAAGGTAATAATAGAAAGTAACCTACAACGCTATAATTTATGTCCTAAAAGTTTTTTCTTAAGAGGTGTGTCATACTCCAACAATTCAATTATTTTGAAATAGAGGAAGTATTAACTTTATAAATATATTTCAATGCAGAAAATACAAAATAACGAATAAAAATAAGGCCAGATTTTTAATGATTATTTTTATTTAGGTTTTAAATTATAATAATATATGTGATATTCTATTAATGACAATCAGAACTTATTTATTTATATAGATAATAGATGATACTCGTTTCTTACACTTATTGATCATACTAAAACTAGTTGTTTAAATTTACTGGTCCAATTTATAAAATGGAGGGAATTGTATAATGTTTTTTTTCTTTTTACTCTCAATATTAAACAACTACATAAAGTAGTAGTATAGACAAATTTAAAGTTTTAAAGTATCATTAATAAGGTTAATTCAATAAATACACAACAACAACAACAACAACAACAACAACAAACCCAGTGTATTCCCACCAAGTGGGGTCTGGGGAGGGTAAAATGTACGCAGTCCATATCACTACCTCCCAAAAAGTAGAGAGGCTATTTCCGATAGACCCCCAGCTCAAGATAAAGAATAGTAAAACAAGGTCATAGTACTACATGAAACAGAATGTGTGGCATAACCGAAATAAGAAATGAAAAATAATAAAAATAGATGCTAAGGGAGACACGAAAATAAGAGCAACACTAATAAAAATAGGAGATAAGAAATAAGAAGCGACCCCCCCCCTAGTCGCCAACACTAGCGATTCCTACTAAAGAACACAGTCCTAGGATTACTAACCCGACTACACCAGAGCTCCCTAACTACTTATAACCACCCACACACGCACTAACCTTCTACTCTTATCTGCGACCTCCATACCATCCTATCTAGAGTCATGTCCTCAGTAAACTGAAGTATCCCCATGTCATGTCTAATCACTTCTTTTCAGTATTTCTTTAGCCTACCTTTTCCCCTCCTAAAACCATCCAAAGCTAGCCTTTCCCACCTACGAACTAGGACATCTGTGCCCCTCCTCATCACATACTCAAATTATCTCAGCCTTTCTTCCCACATTTTATCCTCCATCGAAGTTACTCTTACCTTCTCCTGGATAATCTCATTCCTAACTCTATCCCCTCTAGTAAGTCCACGCATCCAACACAATATTCTTATTTCTGCTAACTTCAATATTTGAATGTGGGAGCTCTTGACTGGCCAACACTCCACACCATACAGCACGACCGGATGAACTGTTACTCTATAGAACTTGCCTTTAAGCATTAAGGGAACCTTCTTATCACATAACACTCCCGAGGTGAGCCTCCACTTCATCCAAACTGCTCCAATACGTTTAGAGATATCCTCATCAATCTTGTCATTCCCCTGATTCATGGACCCAAGAAACTTAAAACTGTCTCTCTTACAAATATCCTGGGAATCCAACCTCACCACCACTCCCTCCTCCTGCTCCAAGTCACTAAACTTGCATTCCATATACTCCGTCTTGGAACTACTAAACCTGAACCCCTTTGACTTGAGAGTTTGCCTCCAAACCTCTAATTTTTTATTCATACCCTCCCACATCTCATCAATTAGCACTACATCATCTGTAAATAACATATACCACAGCACCTCATCTTGAATACTCTGCATCAACACATCAATCACAAATGCAAACAAAAATGGGTTGAGAGTCGATCCTTAAAGCAACCATTTCTCTACCGAAAAATGTCCTGAGTTTTCTTCTGCCATCCTCACCCGAGTCTTCCCTCCATTGTACATGTCCTTAATAGCTCTGAAGTACGCCGTCGGGACACCTTTCACATCTAAGCATCTCTAGAGAACCTCCCTCGGGACTTTGTTATAAGCCTTCTTCAGGTCGATGAACACCATGTGTAAATCCCTCCTTATTTTCCTATATTATTCCACTAATCTTCTCACCAGGTGGATTGCCTCTGTCGTCGAGCGACCAGGCATAAAACCTGTCACTCCTTAAATCCTATTGGGGAAGACAGGCACTCGTAGTCGTAAATGCCCGAGAGAACCAATCCATAACCTTGTACTTCTCATGCATGTAACTATGACAATCAAAGGTTCTGACAAACATGATATTATGCAT
This sequence comes from Capsicum baccatum var. pendulum, assembly GCA_030864225.1. NCBI lineage: Eukaryota > Viridiplantae > Streptophyta > Magnoliopsida > Solanales > Solanaceae > Capsicum > Capsicum baccatum. Next base: position 87,064,621 of record CM061558.1, on the reverse strand, counting down.
CGATGAGAATATCTATATTGGTAAGCACAAAATTATATATACTATACTTGGCCATTGGGGCCACCACATCTAAAAGACAAGACACTACCATGTTTAACTTTACATTAGTCTACAAAGTCTCTAAAAGATACATAGACTTAGCTAGGGTCGGGACAAACCCCCTCCCTACTCTTGACTACTGCACAATACCAAAATATATGGAACAAACTCGGAAAGCTCCGAATTAACCTGGAGCTCACCAATAGTCACTGAATAACTTGTGTTTCTACTAGTGAGGTGTATTAGCTGAAGCACATGTGCCTGCAGCATGAAATACAGGTCCCCCATGAGGGACATCAATACAAAAATATGTACTGGATATGTAAGGCTGAAGGTAACAACACATGATACAAGAGCTTAATAGAAATCAGATACTAATGAATAAATAGTGCTAGTAGACCACCTTTATATATTTGCAAGATCAGGTACATTATATTCCTTTCTTCATTTTACCATTCTTGCTTCATAATCTTTGTAAGTCATATAATACAAATGACCAGCTAATCAGTGGTAAATAGATAAATCGTGATCGGCCCATGATAGGCTTACGCCCCTGAGCTGCCACCCATAAATAAATATTGGGATTGCCCCATGCTAGGCTTATGCCCCTGAGCTGCCTCCTACATATAAAGGTATCGAGATCATCCCATGCTAGGATTATACCCCTGAGTTGCCACTCGTTTTACATATTTGCATTACTTAGTTTGTTTAACCTTTGAGATTGTTACTTTGATGGTCATAATATTATGGTACCTTGAAACAATAATCTACCAATAAGAGACATGTAAATGGGCATTTAATGCAACAACAATGAGGTAGGGAGCTTTTGGCACACAAATGAAGTATTTAGGAGTTGAAAATAACACATGGGTCTTATTTGAGTAAATAGGAACTCCTGAAATTCTCTAGTGAAATTAGACGTGCAGGTTTAATAATAAGTATGTATTGAGGTATTTTAACACGTTAGAGAGTGGGAACAAGGTCATAGACTACATGAGATATAATACGCTGTCATTATGTATCAATTTTTATAGGATAACCTTGGAAGCTTACTTGATGGACCAAATGTTCAATTTCATGCCAAAGAGTGCAAAATAGAGTATACAGAGTGCAAAATAGAGTATACCTTACATACCTGATTATATAACTCTGAAACTAACCAAACTTGACTTTCCGCCTTTCATATTACTTATCTACAATAGAAGATATGGTAAACTTATATCAGCAACCAACCGACACATTTGGGCTATCACCAAAATAGTAACCGGGCAGTAAGCTCTTAATCTATCAATTAAGGGTGTTATTTTAACCCTTTTCTCTTCCAATTACCCCCACATACCATACATGTCCTTATAAGGTTCACCGAAACCACCTTGTCTTCATTACACATTCCAAACAATACATAAAACAGATTAGGTAGTAAACAAATGCAATAATTAGTTCGGTGGTGTACCGCCATACCTTTCTTCTATATTTTATTACAAACTAATCATACCTTTATCCAACATTAACCTGGAAGCCCATAACATATACATACAAAACAGTCCATAAAATAGTCCCAGATCTTTTTTATTGTAGCAATCACTTATTAAACTCATCATCTCTTGAGTTCTTAATAACAACACATTCATAATTCTCTCTCAAATTCATATATAAGGAGAACAAAATGAAGCAGTCACCTTACCTTAATTTTGCAACTTATACTTAAATTTGAACTCTGTAAGAACTTCAACTTTCACTTTCCTTCACACTTTAAACCAAAAATGAAATGAGATCTCTTAATAACAAACAAAAAGTGAGCAAGTAGTTGTTCTATATTCTGCCATGTATTTATAACTAGACACCTATATCATGTTTTCCTAATCTTCAATGAGATAATTAAGTTAAAACTTGAGTGTTCACTTACCTTAGCTTGCAAAGATGAGGGTTTCTTCAAGAATCCTAGAAGGAATTTTAGGACTGTTGTTGTTATCCTTGTTAAAGAAGGGAGAAAGCTGAAATTTTAAAGGGAATATTGTGGTTAAAATGAGCAAAATGGCCAGCTATATTGATCTTATATTGAGAACTTATTATTACCTCATTTCCATCCCCAAATTAGTCAAGTAGGTGATGCACCTACTTAAGGGTTCAAGCTGCTCAAAATTTCAAAGTAGGTGATGCACCTTCTTGCTTAAATTCTTATTTTGGGCTCAATTAACTTGGGCCTTTGGCAGATTTAAGTGTTGGGACATTTCTCTATTTTCTCCCTCTTTTCTTCAATTTGGCCCAAATGAGTACATTAGATTAGGCCCAAATCTGGTCCATAGCCATGAATCCATTAATTTGGTCCAAAAAGCTTAAGTAGGTAACTCACCTACTAGCTTAATTAAGTCAAGCAAGTACCTCAATATTTTATTCCATTTCCAGCTCCTAATTCCTTTAATCGAACTTTCAACTTGTACACACTTAGTCACTTCAAACTTTAGATCCAAATACTAGCTTACAAACGTACAGGCAACATCTATAATTTTATCTACATCATTAATACTTGCATAACAAATCTCATCCATTATCTATACCACAAGGCTATACCAATTTACCTATAAATAGGGAAAGTACATGTAATGTACGGGGTGTTACATCCTTCCCTCCTTAGAAACATTACTCCTCAAATGTTAGCATAACTATCCAACCAAAGCAAGTTCAAGCTTAAGTTAAATAGCCCTATTATCACATAGTACATATATATTATACTTGTTATTGCTCCAATTCAGCATCTTGGACTTTTTCTTCGTATTTGAACAAATAGGGGTACTTAGATTTTATCACTTCTTCATCTTCCCATGTTATCTCTTCAACTTGTTGGTTTCTCTAAAGCACTTTTACCGAAGCTATTTCTTTATTCCTTAAATTTTTAACTTGTCGATCTAGGATAGTAATAGGTATTTGTTCATAGGTAAGATCTTCTGTAACTTGTACATCTTCAGTAGGAGTAATATGAGATGGATCACCCATGCAACTTTGAAGCATTTAGACATGAAATACTGGATGAATAGTTGAGAGCTCTTGGGGTAGCTCTAATTCATAAGCAACTTGGCCAAACCTCTGAGTAATCTTGTATGGGACTATATAACGTGGACTTAGTTTTCCTTTCTTACCAAATCTAATAACCCCCTTCATTCATGACACCTTTAAGAATACGCAATCACTTATACCAAACTCTAGCCCCCTTTTTCTAACATCTGCATATGACTTGTGTCGACTTTGGGCTGTCTTCAGCCACTATTGGATCACTTTAATCTTTTCCATAGCCTGTTGAACAAGGTCTGGCCCGAATAAAGCAATTTTACCCACTTCAAACCATCCAATTGATGATCTACACTTTCTTTTATACAAAGTTTCACATGGCACCATTTTGATACTTGAATGATAGTTGTTGTTGTAGGCAAACTCGATGAGAGGTAAATGATGATCCCAACTACCTTTAAAGTCCAATACACAAGCTCGTAGAATATCTTTAAGTATTTGAATGGTACATTCTACTTGTCCATCTGTTTGAGGGTGAAAAGTTGTACTTAGATTCACTTGTGTCCCCAAATTTCTCTAAAAAGACTTCCAAAAATTTATGGTAAATTGATCTCCTCGATCTAATATAATAGAGATTGGTACTCTGTATAATCAAACTATCTCTTTGATATACAATTTGGCATACTCTTCAACTATATAAGTCGTTCTAACCGATAGGAAGTGTGCTGATTTGGTAAGCCTATCAACTATCACCCATATGGAATCAAACTTTCAAGATGTATGAGGCAAACCAATGATGAAATACATATTGATCATGTCCCACTTCCAGATTGGAAGATGTATACATTGCATATGACCCCCACGATTTTGATGCTCTACTTTAACTCTTTGATAATTTGAACATTTGACTACAAATTTTGCAATGTTCTTCTTCATGTCACCCCACCAATACATTTCTTTCAAATCATAATACATTTTAGTTGACCCCGGGTGGATGGAATACCTTGAATGATGTGCCTCTATCATAATCCTATTTTTTAGCCCATCTATATTAGGCACACATAATCTATTTTAGAACCAAAGTACTTTCTCTTACGTTAGCTCAAATGACTGTCATACCACATTGTACATTCTCATTAAGTTGTAATAGTATGGGATCTGCATATTGCTTCTTTTTCACTTTAGCTACTAATGAAGATTCTGTTGCATTATTCATAATAAGCCCTTCATCTGGAGTTTCAAGAAGGCGAACTCCCAAATTGGCAAGTTGGTACAGATCTTTAGTCATCCCTCATCTTTCTATAGATGGTGCCATAGTCTTCCGACTTAATGCATCTACTGCCACATTTTCTTTCCCCGAATGATACAAGATATCAATGTCATGGTCTTTTAATAATTCAATCCATCTTCGCTACCTCAAATTTAGATCCTTCTGATTAAAGATATATTGTAAACTCTTATGGTCGGTATATATGTCAACATGAATCCCATACAAGTAGTGACACCATATCTTTAAGGCAAATATAACTGCTGCTAGTTCCAGATCATGCGTCGGATAATTCTTCTTATGTGGCCGTAATTGTCTTGAGGAATATGCTATGACTTTAACATGCTACATCAATACATATCCTAAGATAATTATTGAAGCATCACAATACACTGCATACCCCTCTGTGCCTTCTGGAAGCAGCAATACTGGTGTAGAAGTCAACTTATTCTTCAGATTTTGGAAACTCCTTTCACATGCATCATTCCATTGAAACTTGGAAAATTTGTGTATTAGCTTTGTTAAAGGCTCAAAAAATAAAGAAAACCCTTCAACGAACCTATTGTAATAACCTGCCAACCCCAGGAAACTATAAACCTCCGTAGGCATTATAGGTCTTGGCATATTCTTCATGGCATCTATCTTTTGAGTATCCACCATTATCCCTTCATCAGATATAATATGACCCAAAAATGCCACATATTTTAACCAAAACTCACATTTAGAGAACTTTGTATATAGCTTACAATCACGAAGAATCTGTAACACCTGCCGTAAGTGACTGGTATGGTCCTCCTTTGATCTCGAATAAACCAGAATATCATCTATAAAAGCTATCACGAACACATATAAGAATGGATTGAACACCTTATTCATCAAATCCATAAAATCTGCGGGCGTATTAGTTAGTCCAAAGGACATGACTAGAAACTCGTAATGACCATACCGTGTTCGAAAAGCTTTATTGGGTATATCATTCTCTTTGACCCTCACTTGGTGGTAACCTGGCCTCAAATCAACCTTTTAAAAACACTTGGCGCCTTGCAACAGGTCGAATAAGTCATCAGTTCTCGAAAGGGGATATTTGTTCTTAATAGTCACCTTATTAAGTTGTTGGTGGTCATTACACATTCTCAATGAGACATATTTCTTATTCACAAATATTACCGGTGCGCCCCAAGGGGACTTACTAGGCCTTATGAATCCTTTTTCTAGCAAGTCTTTTAATTTCTCTTTTAACTCTCGTAATTCTGCTGGAGCCATTCTATACGAAGGAATTGAGATTGGTTGAGTACCTGAAATTACATCAATACCAAACTCCATTTCTCATTCTGGTGGAAAACCTGGAAGATCTTCAGGAAATACATCGGAAAATTCATTTACCACTGGAATAGTTTGAAGAGTTGGTGGCTCCACATCTGTATCTCTCACTCTAACTAGATGATATATGTAACCCTTGGAAATCATCCTTTTTGCCTTAAAATAAGAAATAAATTTACCTCTTGGCACACCAATATTACCCCTCCATTCAAGGACTGCCTCCCTTGGAAAATAGAGATACACCCTCTTAGTTCGGCAATCTACTGCGACATAACAAGAAGCCAACCAATATATACACATTATAGCATATAAATCTACCATTTCTAACTCAACCAGGTCAGCCATTATATCACGACCACAAATAGTTATTATACAATTTCGATATACTCTTCTAGTTATAATAGATTCACCAACCAGCGTAGATACTTCAAATGGCTTAACTAGCAATACTGGTGTTCTTTTGAACTTCCCAGCAACCAATGGAGTGACATATGATAATGTAGAACCCAAATTAATTAATGTATCTACATCATGTGAAAAAATGCACAATGTACCTGTAACCACATCTGGAAAAGCCTCTAAATTTTGTCGATCAGCTAATGTTTATGCACGATTCTGAACTTCATTAGAGCTAGCTGTTCCTTTAGTACCTCTACCATGACCCATAGGTTGTACACCTATACCTGAATAAGGAACCGATGACGATGATGCAACAGTTGATCCAGTAGGTCATGCCATACTACCTATGCCCCTTTGTGGGCATTCTCTCACCATATGCCTTGACGTACTACACCAAAAGCAGGAATTTATCCCAAACCGACATGCAACTAAATGAAGCTTTCCACATTGTTTACATGGCTATCAAGGAGGACTTAATATGCTCATACTCCCTTTCTCTTGATACCCCGCTATTCATGAACTCCGGCTCTCACTTCTTTGTCCAAACTGGTTGACTTTGGACCCTTGAAAATGTGGTGGAGCACTAGCTGTAGGATAAAAAGATAATGGCCTAGGCGATCTATTAGAAAATCAAGGCCTAAACTCACTTTGGGATCCCATGAACTGCCTCGTAGATCTGTCCCTCATAGAATACCCTCTTTCCAATTCTTTTGTGTTTTTTTTTTGCCTCTGATCCTCCATGTTTTGTGTAAAAACTTGTATCCTTGCTATGTCCATGTCTTTGTTCAAAGAAGCAATAGTACAATCTCTAACTAGATATGGGTCCAATCTATCCACATATCAATGAACTCTATCATCCATAGTGACCACTACATTAGGAGCATACCTAGCCAAAGAGTTTAACCGGAGGCTGTACTCCCTCACGCTCATATTCCCTTGGCGAACATTCAGGAACTGATCTGCACGGGCCTCTCGAATCTTAAATGGAAGATAATGATCAATAAATGCCTCTTTAAACTCTTTCTAAGTAGCTGAAGGTGCATCGATACCCCTAGATTATTTCCAGTCTTCATACCAAAATATAGCCTCCCTTTTGAATTTATATGTTGCTAGCTCAACTGTCTCTTTACCCGATACATGCATGACATCTAGAGCCCTTTGGATTTGATCAATAAAGTCCTATAGGTCTTCATTAATATCTAATTCGGTGAATGTGGAAAGATCCAATTTAAGAAAATCCTGTGTCCATAGGCTAGCTGTCCTATCTGCACCACTAGAACTTGTGGTTGGAATAGTTTGTCCTTGAAGTTTTCCAGCAACTATACGAGCCAACAATTACACCGCACTCCTTAGATCTTGGTTAGTAGAATTAATAGGTGGTTTTGAGGATGCAGTTCTTCTCTTCCTTAGTTCTTCTGGAGATGGAGGAGTAGAAGAAGTTTGTGATACAAACTCAGCTTGAGCCTTACTTTGATTAGCTTGTCTAGGTGGTGACTTGTTGGTCCCTTCTCCGGCAGCCACGTCTACTCGCTTACTAGTATTCTTACTCCTTTTTGTAACCGGCATCTTTACTATAATTAGAGAGAGAAAAATAGGTTTAGTGGTTAAATATGACTTCACCTATGACTTGGGCTCTATTGCATGATCTAAGATGGGAAAAAAATTGAAACAACCCCTAAATACCCATAGCATCTTGTTTACAGATGTGGTGCACAACACAATCATAAGCAAGACTCTATGTAGACACGACTTTGTAGACTCCCTAGGATGACCTGCTCTAATACCACTTTTGTCATACCTCAAATCCTATTTGGGCGAACAGGCACCCGTAGCCGTAAAGGACCAAGAGAACCAATCCATAACCTTGTACTTCTCATGCATGTAACTATGAAAACCAAAGGTTCTGACAAACATGATATTATGATCGATGAGAATAGCTACATTGGCAAGCATAAAATTATATATACAACACTTGGCCGTTGGGGCCACCACATCTAAAAGACAAGACACTACCATGTTTAACTTTACATTAGTCTACAAAGCCTCTAAAATATACATAGACTTAGCTAGGGTCAGGACAAAACCCTGCCCTACTCTTGACTACTGCATAATACCAAAACATATGGAACAAACTCGAAAAGCCCCGAATCAACCTGGAGCTCATCAATAGTAACTAAATAGCTTAGGCTTCTACTAGCGAGGTGTATTAGCTGAAGCACCTGTGCCTGCAGCATGAAATACAGGTCCCCCATGAGGGATATCAGTACAAAAATATGTACTAAATATGTAAGGCTGAAGGTAACAACACATGATACAAGAGCTCAATAGTAATCAGATACCAGTAAATAAATAGTGCTAGTAGACCACCTTTATATATATTTGTAGGATCAGGTACATTACATTCCTTTTTTAATTTTACCTTTCTTACTTCATAATCTTTCTAAGTCATATAATACAAATGACCAGCTGATTAGTGGTAAATAGACAAATCAAGATCGGCCCATGCTAGGCTTATGCCCCTGAGCTGCCACCCATAAATAAACATTGGAACCGGCCCATGCTAGGCTTATGCCCCTAAGCTACCACCCACATATAAAGGTATCGAGATCATCCCATGCTAGGCTTATGCCCCTGAGCTGCCACTCATTTTACAGATTTGTATTACTTCGTTTGTTTAACCTTTGAGATTGTTACTTTGGTGGTCATAACATTATGGTACCTTGAAACAATAATCTACCAATAAGAGATATGTAAATGAGCACTTAATGCAAAAACAATGAGGTAGGGAGCTATTGGCACACAAATGAAGTGTTTAGGAGCTGAAAATAACACATGGGTCTTATTTGAGTAAACGAGAACTCCTAAAATTCTATAGTGAAACTAGATGTGCAGGTTTAATAATAAGCATGTATTGAGGTGTTTTAACATGTTAGTGGAAAAAAGGTCATTGACTACATGGGATATAATACGCTGCCATTATTTATCACTTGTTATAAGATAAACTTGGAAGCTTACTTGATGGACCAAATGTTTGATTTCATGCCAAAGAGTGCAAAATAGAGTATGCCTTACATACCTGATGAAATAACTCCGAAACTAACCAAAACTTGACTTCCCACTTTACAGATTACTTATCTACAAAAGGAGATATGGTAAACTAATATTAGCAACCAACCGACATGTTTGGGCTATTTAAATTCACCAAAATAGTAACGGGGCAGCAAGCTCTTAATCTATCAATTAAGGGTGTTATTATAACCCTTTACTCTTCCAAATACACCCACATACCAGACATGTCCTTATAAGTTTCACTGAAACCACCTTGGATTCATTATACATTCCAAACAATACGCAAAACAGATTGAGCAGTAAGCAAATGCACTAATTAGTTCAGTGGTGTACCGCCACACCTTTCTTCTATATTATTACAAACTAATCATACCTTTCTCCAATATCAACCTGGCAGCCCATAACATAGACAGACAAAATAGCCCATAAAATAGTCCCAAATCCCTTTTATTGTAGCAATTACTTATTGAACTCATCATCTCTTGAGTTCTCAATAACAACACATTCATAATTCTCTCTCAAATTCATATATAAGGAGAACAAAATGGAGCAGTCACCTTACCTTAATTCTGCAACTTATACTTAAATTTGAACTCCACAAGAACTTCAACTTTCACTTTCTTTCACACTTTAAACCAAAGAAGAAAAGAGATCTCTTAATAACAAAGAAAAAGTGAGCAAGTAGCTATTCTATATTTTGCCGTGTGTTTATAATTAGACACCTATAGCATGTTTTCCTAATCTTTCATGAGATAAATAAGCTAAAACTTGAGTGTTTTCACTTACCTCAGCTTGCAAAGATGAGGGTTCCTTCAAGAACACTAGAAGGAATTTTAGGGTTGCTGTTGTTATCCTTGTTAAGAAAGGGAGAAAGCTGAAATTTAAAAGGGAATATTGTGGTTAAAATGAGAAAAATGGTCAGCTGTATTGATCTTATATTGAGCCCTTATTATTGACCTCATTTCCAGCCAAAAATTAGTCAAGTAGGTGATGCACCTACTTAAGGGTTCAAGCTGCTCAAAATTTCAAAGTATGTGATGCACCTACTTGCTTAAATTCTTATTTTGGGCTCAATTAACTTGGGCCTTTGGAAGATTTAAGTGTTGGGTCATTTCTTCATTTTCTTCTTCTTTTCTTCAATTTGGCCCAAATGAGTACATTAGTTTAGGCCCAAATCTATTCCATAGCCATGGGTCCATTAATTTGGTCCAAAAAACTTAAGTGGGTGACTCACCTACTACCTTAATTAAGTCAAGCAAGCACCTCAATATTTCATTTCATTTTCAGCTCCTAATTCCTTTTAATCTAACTTTCAACTTGTACACACTTGGTCACTTTAAACTTTAGATCCAAATACCAGCTTACAATCCCAAGTTTAAATAGTTGTATCGATATTAACTTGATTGCGTCACATAAAAACGTACGGGCAACATCTATAATTTCATCTACACTATTAATACTTGATAACAATCTCATTCGTTACCTATACCATAAGGCTATACCAAGTTACCTATAAATAGGGAAAGTACATGCAATGTACGGGGTATCACAAAACTAAACTGATTTTTTGAAATGGATATGACCCTCCTCAATCTCCGATCAACCACCCTCTCCTAAATCTTCATAGTATAACGCAACAACTTAATACCCTTATAGTTGTTGCAACTCTGAATGTTACCCTTGTTTTTATATAACGGAATCATCGTACTCCATCTCCAAGCCTCAGGTATTTTTGCAGTCTTAAAAATATCGTTAAACAAATCAATCAACCACCTCAAACCTACTCCACCAATAAACTTCCAAAAATCCACCAGAATGTCGTCGGCCCCATCTCCCTACCCCTCCGCATCCTACGAATAGCCTTTATGACCACTTCAATCTTAATATGTCTACAGTAACCGAAATCTTGATTTTCATCCGAGTGCTCCAGCACCCCTAGCTCAATGTTTTTGTCCCTCTTCTCGTTCAATAAGTTAAGAAAATACTCCTGTCATCTCTTATTAATCTGGACGTCCTCTAACAAAACTCTCCCATCCCTCCTAATACACTTCACTTGATCGAGGTCATGAACCTTTTGCTCCCTAGCTTTAGCCAGCCTATACAGTTTCTTTTCCCTGCCTTTCTCCCCTAACCCCGCATATAGGCTTTCAAACATTGTTGTCTTAGCAGCCGTAACTGCTAACTTAGCCTCCTTCCTTGCTTCATTGTACACTTCCCTGTTCATTTGTTTCTCATATTCATCTTTACTCTCAAAATACTTAACATACGCCTTCTTCTTACTCTTCACTTTCTTTTTAACTTCGTCCCCTCAAAACACCCAACATTTCTCTAGCAGTATCCATGATGCAGCTGGCAGCCCTATCCCATGCAACATCCACGTCCCCCCTGTACTCCCACACCCCTATTTCTGCCATTTTTACCTCTATGTCCAGTGTAGTAACAGGCGTCAAGCCTCTCCACTTAATTCTAGGACGACCCTCCCCGAACCTTCTCTTCTTGCTCTTCTTAATAATCATGTCCATCACTAGATGCCTGTGCCGGGTCGAAAGATGCTCACCCGGGATGACTTTATAGTCCCTACAGAAGGCCCTATCCCCCTTCCTAAGCAGCAAAAAGTCAATCTGAGTCTTTACTATCGCGCTTCGAAAGGTAATCAGGTGATCCTCCTTCTTCAAAAAACTCAAATTCACAACCACCAGCCCAAAGGCCCTCGCGAACTCTAACAGAGCAACTCCCTCCCCATTTTTATCACTGAAACCAAAACCTCCATGCACATTGTCATAGCCTCACGGCAGAACCCCAATGTGCCTATTGAAGTCCTCTGCTATAACAATCTTTTCTGAGCTAGGCACGCTTCACACCACCTCGTACAAAGCCTCTCAAAAACTCCCATTTACACCCTCATCCCAGCCCGCCTGCGGCACATAAACACTACACACATATAGAGTAAACCCCCCAACGACCAACTTAATCGTCATCAGCCTATCGCTGATCCTCCTAACCTCCACTATATGCCTTCTCAGCTCCTCGTCCACTAAGATGCCCACTCCATTCTGATGCCTCTCACTCCTAGAGTACCACAACTTTTACCCATCCATATCCCTAGCCTTAGACCCTACCCACTTAGTCTTCTGAACACACACAATATTAATCCTCCTCTTCTTAAGAATCTTCACCAGCTCAACAAATTTACCCTTAAGGTTCCCTATGTTCCAAGACCCTATCCTCAACTTATCCTCTCTAGTCTCTCGCCTACCTCTACCACCCCTCACTGTACCATCCCTACCTTCAGACCTCGACCCACACCTGCCCCTGTCCTCCCCACTACACCCACTCCTAAAACGACCCCCCGCCCCAGCCCCTTTGGACATGACCCTACTCCACCATCAACCCCCAAATTCACTACTCAAGGACCTACACAAAACCCCAAACAAACAAGCAAACTAACAGGGAAAAACAAGACAAAAGAAATTCAATAAATACACCTTTGTGTCATGTCAACAAGAGTCAAGTAATATGAAATAGATGTAGTAAGAGAGTGGTGCAACAAAAAAAATATATGCACATGCATGTAAATACATATACACACACTTAGGGGTGACTTGATTGAGAACAAGTTATTTCGAGATTAGTTATCCCAAAATGAATTAGACCGGCATGTATGTGATAACTTATCCCATCGCCGTGTTATAAATGTTGGGATAAATAATTTCGAGATTAACTAATACCTGTAACCAAATGTAAGATTATTTATCCCCAAATTATTATACTTTGTACCTCACACCAAACGACTCTTGAATACATATAATATTAAAATAACAGTCTTAAAAAATACCATTAAATTTTATTACAAATTCATAAAAGGCATTGTTTTACTTATAGTGTTAATAAATTTAATAAATATTTTAAATGCTTAGGTCAAAAATTATATATTATATATAAATAAAGAGGTATTACATAAATATAAGATTAAAATTATAAAGGCAAAATAGATATTACATAAGAGAAAGGAGAAGTATAATTATTGTTCAAAGTTGAGGAAAAAAATATTTTTTAAAGAAAAGGTGAGGTGAAAACGATTTTCACCCTACTTGTTTTTGAAATTGTACAATTACAGTAAAGTTACAGGAATAATTACACAGTTAAAATAAAAATTTTAAAATAAAAGTTAATACTTGGTAAATATGGGCCTTTATATATAATATCAAATTCGGTATTTAAAATACGTATCTGTCTCTTGAAATTCTACTAATTAGCAAACATGTATTATCAACTAATATTATAAAAATTAATTGATATATTTTTAAAATTAATATTATTTTAATTTTATCAACTATAAAACTCAAATGTTCATATTTTGTAAGAAAATTATGGACTACATATTTGATAAAAAGATCAATGATATAAATATAATGTTATAAAATTATTCATATGTTTGACTGAAATTTTTTTTATCAGGTTTAATTAAAAAATAAGTAACATACAATGTGAAATAACAAGTCAATACTAATGCCAATATGGGTTGTGGTGCAGCGGATGAGACTGTTTCACCCTTAGTCAGAGGTCGAGGGGTCGACCCTAGGCATGAAGAAAACTCTGTTGGGAGTGTTATCCCAGAATGCGGCCCTATCTGACACGAATCTGAATTAGTCGGGCTCCAATGTACCAGACACCGGATGGAAAACCAAAAAAAAAAAAAAAAACAATACTAATAAAAATAAATAAATCAAAATAAAAAATAAATTAAGTTAAACTATCTTATTTTAAATTCCAGCATAATATAAAATAAGTTGCCGACATAATTAAGTAAATATAATTCACAATTAAAGAAAAATTCATGTCTTATAACCTCATTCAACGTTAAAGTTCCATTTAAATTCAAAAAATAGAATAACAACTACACTAAATAAATAAAATAAATAGAAAAAAAAATTGTACAAGTAATTTCATAGAAACACGAGAAGTAATAATTGGAATGAGACGAAGGGAGTAAAATATGATAATAAAATTGTATTCTAAAAGTATACAAAAGAATTAAAAAAAATTGAAATAAAAATAAATTTAAAATAATAAAGGAAAAGTAATTTCGTACCAATTCCTCCCACTTCCGCCCCCGCCCCCGCCCCCGCCCCCCAACAATGATTATACCCAATTTCCTGTTAATCAACTAATTATTTGACTAAATAATTTCTTCTTTTGTTTTAATTTTATTTGGCCCATGAGCCATGTTGAATTGATATATTTTCTAGAAAAATTTTAATTAGAAATATATTTTACTAATTAACCTTATTAATATGTATTGAACCTCTAAATTTCACTGTTATTATTTTGTATACTTATTCAATATTAAAAATAAAAAATATATAATAAAATTTTCTTAATTTTAAATAAATAAATTAAAATAATTATTTTTAAGAAAATAGAGGACAAATCAAACGTAATGAAGGAAGAACTTAGATCAAATTGTATAATCAACTCAAATTCAATTTTTACATCACTTTCTAAATAGACCTTAGAATAACCCCGTGATTCTGTGAACTTATTGATGATAAGTTTCATCCTTCATCTCAAAATACTTGAACTTTTTTATAAAAATATTTATTCTTATTTAGTTATTTTTTCTTATAAAATTAAATTAATTTTATTATAATTTTCTATTACTACGCTTGTCATTAAATCACTAAACAAAATACATACATAGTCAATTTATATTTTTAATTATAATTACTATGATTAATTATAAAAAATAAATTTATAATAAATATTTTTTAAAATTGAATATCAAGTCAACCAGGTCAACTATTTTAAAACAAGATCGGTACTGTACTTAGAAGTTCAAACGTCCCTTCCCTTTTATGTTAAATAAATGCATTCCTACATAAACGTACAAAATTGAAAGCTAGCCAGTCATTTTATTCGTGGCCTCGCTCTTTTGTTTATTTTTATTTATTTATTATCCTCAAGTAAATTTTTATTTTAACTTTTTACTTATTTATATTAAGAAAAATTAATTATTTGTTTCTCATGTTTTGTCTTTAGTATTAATTATTTATTCTTTAAATTATTTTTCAAGGCTAATACTTCTTTCAT
This sequence comes from Capsicum baccatum var. pendulum, assembly GCA_030864225.1. NCBI lineage: Eukaryota > Viridiplantae > Streptophyta > Magnoliopsida > Solanales > Solanaceae > Capsicum > Capsicum baccatum. The sequence continues at coordinate 87,049,431 of CM061558.1, read as the reverse complement.
TTTTAAATAAATATTTCGTTTGTTTCTAGATTTTATTTCTAAATTAGTATAGGTACCCGCACGATGCGCGGAATGTTTTTATAAGAATGTTTGTTAAAAAATATTATCTAATTCACATTAAAATAATAAAAATAATTAGTGTTTATTGATTATGTTGATATATTTAAAATTGACCTTGAAATATTAAAAAATATGTCTTAATAGTGAAATTACAATTAATACTTAATAACTTATCACAATTACAATTATTTTAGATGTTTTGACATGAAAAAAATAATAGTATTTCTTTAATCAGATTTGATTTATCGATTTTTAAAATAATACAATATAAAATATTAAATAATTATTAATATTATTGTGGGACTTTTACCTTTATATTTTTAATCAACTAAGACATAAAATTACATTCCTTGTCTTTCATTTCAAATATCAATATTTTTATCTATCAATTCAACTTCACAACTAACTATACTCCTTTTAAAAAGTTCTATTTTTCAATTGCATTTCAAACACTAAAAATACTTACTATCAATTATGGAACTTCTAATTTCAAATTTTAAATTTCATTTCGTCTCAATTCAAAAATTAAGTGCATAAAACTTATTATTTTATTTTAAATTTTCAGATATTGTTCTATTGCTCATTATTTTTACAATGTTTGATTTCAATATTAATATCTTTAAGTATTTTATTTATACTTCTTATTGTATCTTTTATATTAATTTAATTAAGATCTCTTAAACCACTCTCAAAATCACCACCCCACGAAATACTACACCCATCTCCTAGCCTTACCCCACAGCCACCAGCCCACCTCTCCATTTTTTTTTCTTTTTTCACTTTATACCTCCTCCGTTTCAAAAAGCATGACCTACTTTCCTTTTTAGTCCGTTTAAAAAAAATGATCCTTTTTTATTTGCAATACTTTAATTTTAACTTTTCACATGACATGTTTAGAATAAAATTAAAGGTACCGAAAGTAGTATATATTTGGATTTATTTGATTAATTTATTAATTATGATAAAATTAGATTTTGATATCCACCAAAATATTATAAATATTTTTTAGATGAATAACGAACAGAAATTACAAAAATATAAAGACTTAAAACAAATAATATTTGAAAAACTTAAAGAATTAAAAATAAGGATAGAAAGACTACAGTATAACATAATTGTCGGAATTAGTAAAAATTCAATAAATGCACAAAAAGAAAAAATATCAAATTTAGAATCAACAATAAATAGTCTAGAATATATATATCAACATAACCTATATACATTTAAATAAAATGAACAAAGAAGAATTTATAATAGATGAAAAAACATATGTTAATCACAAAGGATTAAAAATAAAAATAGTATTCTCTAATTTAGGAAGAAGATATAAGAAAATAGGTGAACATTTATATTTAATGTTAGAAAAAAGAAGAATTAAAATTAGAAGATAAGTTGGCAGCCATAGTAAGAATAGAAAGAGAAAACGAAGAGATAGACAGAAAAAAGAAAATAGATAAAATAAAACAACAAACCACAGAAGAAATATGAAAAATAGAAGAAACTAAAAATAATAGGATTGCTGAATTAGAAAAAGAACTAAAAATGCTAAAAGATTTATATGAAAAGAGAAAGAAAGAAAAAGAAGAAAAAGATAAAGAACAAAAATTATTAAATGAGATAAATCAATTCAAATAAAAATTAGAAATAAAAAATATTGAACCAGAAACCTGTGAATTAGAAATAAATACAATAGATGCTGAAGAAACCTATAATTATGATTCGGAAGATAGTGAAACATATACAGAAATTCTAGAAAACATAGGAAAACTAGAAATTAATGAAAAATAAGAATTAATTAATAAAGAAAATCTAGAACTAATAAATATAGAAGTAAATGCTCTAGTTAAAAATATAATTCCTAGTGGATCAGAAATAAAAAAACGAACATATAATTACAAAAATAAGTTTAAAAGATATAATCCAAAGGATGAATATAATAAATGGACACCAAAACAAATAATTAATTATAATTTTTTGGATTTAGACTGTGTAATAGACACAAATAAAATAATACAACTATGGGTAGGATATATGTCAAAATAATTATTAGATAGTAAAATAGATACAACAAACACACCAGAATATATAGAAAAGATATTAATAGGAACAATAAAATTATGATTTTTAAACCTAGCCGAAGCAAGTAAAAAAGTATTAAGATCTGATAATAAAACAGAAGGAACATCAATAACTACTAAAATACTACCAACAGAAATATTGAAAAAATATGAAATAGCTGTAAGAGATAAATTTAGCAGTGTAATAACAAAAGAAGAAGAGCAAAATAAAGAAAAAGATATAAATAGAAATTTAATGTTAAAACTAGCAATATGTAATATGTGCTATATAGATGAGTATACGTGTGCATTTAAAGAATATTATTATAAAGGAACATATAATATAGAAGAAAGGAAAGAAATAAGAAGCTTATATTTTAGTAAATTATCCGAACCATTTAGTTCAAAAATAATAAAGAGTTGGGATGAAGCAAAAACAGTAGATACCCTAGGAGCAAGAATGAAATTTTTATATAGAAATCTATATGAAAAATATAGAGAAAAAATAAAAATGGAAAAAAACATTAATAAGAAATTTAACATGTTGGAAAGATAAAATATCACCTCAATTTGGATGTGAAGAAAGATACTATAACAAAAGAAAAAGACATAAGAAATACAAAAAATCAAAATATAAATATAAGAAACCAAGAAAAAGATATTATGTAAATATAAAAGACTATATTGGAAAAAAAAATCTATTAAATAATGTACTTGTTATAATTGTGGAAAACTAGGACATTTAGCTAGAGATTGTAAATTACTAAAAAACTCAAAAAAGAAACAAATATCAGAAATAAAAATAGAAAATACAGAATATATGGAGATAAATTATATAGATTATGAATTAGAAAGTGAAGATAGTAGATATGAAATTTCAGAGAATGAAATAGATAGTAAATTAGATGAATTAAATGACTGAAGAAGATATAAAAATGAACCAAATAACTGAAGAAGATATAAAAATAATAACAAAGGAAGAATATTTAAATAAAGAAGGAACAGATCAAAAATAATATTTGATAGTCATATATTTGATGAAATAAAGGAAAAGAGTTAGACCTAAGTGTAGAAAAAATATTTAAAATACCAACAATAAAAAACATATTTAGTAGAAAAAAGGAAGAATACTACGTAGTAAGCCAAAAAGAACATGTAATAGACTGTAGATGTGCAAAAGGAAGAGCTAGTATACCACTAGTAACAAAAATAATAATTAATAAAGAAATAAATGATATAAAAAGTAAAGACCCAATAAAATATTTACACCTTGGAGGTACAAAGATATTAATAAAAACATGCTTTAGAGAAGGGATAGATACACCAATAGAATTATATTTAGCAGATGATAGAATTATAAAACCTATAGGAAAAAGTATAATAACTGCTATAAAAGGAAATTTAATATACCAAAAATTTAAATTTATAATAAGTGTGAATTATTCAGTAGCAATAACAGATAAAAATATAAATAAATTATTAGTATTATATTGGAAAATATCAGGAATAGAACTAACCCCAGGAAGTAAAATATTTACAGCAAGATGTAAAAATCTATATGTATTAACAACAAAACGTGAAATAACAGGAAAAAATAAAATTAACAAAATACAAATAGAAAGTTCTTTTGAACAATTTGTAAAAACAATTGATAATAATGATTTAGTTACAAAAATATAGACATAGAAGAAGATTTAGAAATAATAAATGATAGAATAAGTACATAAAAAAAATATCTCAAGAAAAAACAGAATCATCAAGCTCATACAAAATAAATAAGTTATGAAACAACTTCAACAGTTAATTTAAATCAATATTATATAACGGGAACAATAAATAAAAAAGAATATTTAATACTCTTAAATATAGGACAAGAAGAAAATTATATAGCAAAATATCTAGTAAAAAGTGAAGAAATAAAATGTAATAGTAATATATGCCCAGATCTACCAAGAAGTCTAATAAACATTAAGGATACGGCAGAAAAAAATAATAATAATAGGAGTTAGGAAAATAAAAATAGAATTTGAAATAGAGGAAGAAATGCAAAAAACAGATATAATATTAGGAATAAAATGGCTAGAATAAGTAAAACCATACAATATAAAATATACACAATTATCTATAACATATAATAAAGAGAAATTATTCATAAAAAGAACTTTAACATGATATAAAAATATATGTACTTGCAAAAATAATAGTAGAAGGATATTATAATAGGTATTATACACCTATGATAGATAGAGGAGCAGAAGCAAACTTATGTAGATATAACTGTTTACCAGAAAGTAAATGGGATAAATTAAAAATACCAATAGTAGTCAAAGGATTTAATAACGAAGAAAGTTCAATTACATATAAAGCTAAAAATGTAAAAATACAGATATAGGATAAAATAATAACAATAGAAGAAATCTATAATTATGAACTAACATCAAAAGATATGTTTTTAGGAATGCCATTTTTAGATAAATTATACCCAAAGATAATAACAAAAACAGATTGGTGGTTTACAACACTATGTAAACAAAAAGTAAGAGCCAAAAAAGTTATTAATAAAATAAGAAAGAAAATTGATTGGATAAAAGGAAGTGAAAAAATTACACAAAAGTTAGAAAATATAAAAAATACAGAAGACACAGTAGAACTAATTGTATTTTTGATAAATAAAAAATAAATAACCATATTTTCAAAAGATAAGGTAGAAATAATAAAGAAAAAATTAAGTCAATTATATAGTGAAGATCCATCAAAAGGATGGAAAAAACATAAAACTACTATAAAAATTGAATTAATAGATAAAAATAGCATAATAACTCAAAAAACCATTAACATATAATTTTGACGATTGAAAAGAATTTAAAATGGATATAGATGAATTATTAGAAAAACAATATATACAAAAAAGTAATAGTAAACACAATAGTCCAGCATTTATAGTAAATAAATATAGTGAACAAAAAAAATGAAAAAGTAGAATGGTTATTAACTATAGAAATTTAAATGCAAAAACTATGACATTTAATTATCCAATACCAAATAAGATATTAAAAATAAGACAAATACAAGGATATAACTACTTTAGTAAATTTGACTGTAAGTCAAGATTTTACCATGAAGATTCTAAGGAATTAACCGCATTTACAGTACCACAAGGATTTTATGAATGGAATGTAATTACCATTTGGATATAAAAATGCACCAGGTAGATATCAACATTTTATGGATAGTTATTTTAAACAATTACCTAATTGTATAGTATACATAGATGATATACTACTATATATAAAAACTAAAAAGGAACATTTAAAATTATTAAAACAATTTACAGATATAATATAAAAATCAGGAATAAGTTTAAGAGAAAAAAAGCTGAAATTATGAAAAACCAGATAGAATTTTTAGGAATACAAATAGATAAAAGTGGAGTAAAAATGCAACAACATATAGTACAAAAAATAATAAATTCAAAAGAAGAATTAGATACAAAAAAAGAAATTACAATTATTTTTAGGATTAGTAAACCAAGTAAGAGAATATATATCAAAATTAGCAGAAAACCTAAAGCCTTTATAGAAAAAATTAAAAAAGGATGTAAAATATAATTACAACGAGGAAGATAAAAAACAAGTTCAGAAAATAAAAATACTTTGTAAAGAATTACCAAAATTACAATTCCCAAACGAAAATAAAAAATTTAAATATATAGTAGAAGCAGATGCAAGTGAATATAGTTATGGAGGAGTACTTAAATATAGGTACGGAAATGAAAAAAATAGAACATCATTGTAGATATTTTTCAGGAACATTTAATAAAGCAGAAATAAAATGGGAAATAAATAGAAAAGATTATGTTCATTATATAAATGTTTATTAACCTTTGAACCATATATTGTATATAACAAATTTATTGTGAAAACTGATAATAACCAGGTTCGATGGTGGTTAACAAGAAAAATATAAAACTCAGTTATGACGAAGAAAATTCGGAGATTAGTATTGAATATATTAAATTTTACATTTACGATTGAAGTAATCAAGACTGACAAGAATGTTATTGCAGATTACATATCAAGACAAAGCTACTCAAACTGATTTACCAATGGAAGAAAGTGATATCAAAGATACCCAAACAGACTTAATATTACAAGTGTTTGAACAAATGAAGTTATTACAAGAACGAGTTATCACATTAACTACTGAAGTTACGAATGTAAAAGTGTAGGTTGAGCACTATTAAAAACAAGAAGCTATTAGCAAAGATACTGTGCAGGAAAAGCACATTAAAAAACTAGACCTAGAAGGTGACGATGAGAAACACCTAAAAACTCAAATTACTAACGAAATTACAGTTACAGCTGCAGGCGCAGGTGATGTATCCAAGGAAAAGAATATAGACACTCAAAATAAACCTGAACTACCAAAGAAAAAGAATTATAACCTCAACCAAATATTCTCAAAACCATATACACCAAATATACAAAAACCAGAGTCATCTATACCTCCCCAGATATACACATATTTTGAATCACTCAACCAACAAAAACAGACTTATAACCATATCACTCGTACATATATTGATAATATTTATACCTTACAAAAGTTGTTAAATACAAAACCTATCTAGAATAAAGATTTAGCAACACAAAACCAAGGATATATTACACAAACATGTCAGAACTATAATAAACTTATTGCTTCGCCTGGCACCAGTGCAAACTTAATTTCTTCATGTTACTATTATGGACTATTAAGTCCAAACAATAAGGCATCCTTGTCAACAATCCTATGGTAGCGGTTCCTTCGAGTAAGAAAAAGGTACTCTTTCCCACGTTTGGTGACTTCCCTTCTGTGTAGACTGCCTAGCAGGCTTTCAGTCTTAGTACTATGGTGGCCGACCAGAAGAAAATCCATCTTCGTGGGTAAGCTATCGAACAATCTACTATCTACAGTTTACACAATTACTGGAGAAGAGTCAACAAGAATTCCAGATGTTCACAAAAAATTTATGGATTATAAAAGGATTATGAAGGGACAATTATTCTATATTCATTTCTACTCAGCACCAACAGAAATATTGTTTGATGAAATAAAATAGACAATTACTGTTGTCAAGATAGGAATGACACGAGATTATATTATCCCTGAAGAAATATGCGAACAAGAAGAGATAACCAAAAATCAGATACCGGACTTCTACCAAAACAAGAGAGTTATTGGACTTAGCAGTATATTGACTGAGTTAGCAAATAATTCTATAAATCAAAACCCAGTTTGAATTTACTATAACAGAAATCAATTATTGGTTTACTCTACTTGTAAAAATATTAGAGAAAATGACAGAGAAGAGATAAGAAAATGGATCATAACGATCCTAAAATCAGAAGAGTTACCAGTCACAAGATCTATTATTAAAGAAGTTATTTTAGAAGAAGCTATGGATCAATTTTGTAAACAATTTGGCCAAAAATACGATGACTACGTATGCAGCAGATGTAGTAGCATACACAACTTTATTCCAGATGTGATACTACAATAGCAGGAAGATAAAAAAGCAGCAGATGCAATAAGAAGAAGATAAAAAGAAGACAGTAACAGAACAATAATGGAAGCAGACAAGATATTAAATTATGAAAGCGACATATAGATAAATTATATAACTTTATTGACTTCCTTTACGTAAATAATTAGCTTTTAGCTTTTTGACTTTTTTGACAAGGCTTTTAAAGTTTTTGTTTTTTTTCCTTACTTTTGAAAATTTGTAGGACAAATGTAAAGACTAAGAATAGTATATAGGTAAACGTGTAAAGTTATATTAGGAAAGGTGTAAAGATGTAAAAAGTTTATGCACTTTGTTAGGATTATAAATAGAGAGCATTTTTGCTCAGTTAGAGGTAAGCCTTCATAAGTTGAAGCAAAATCCTCTCCGTTACACAAAAAACTTTTGAATTATTTAATAAAAAACAGGTATATTTCCAAGGAAAAGCTATGAATCAGACAACTATGGAAAATCTAGAATTATCAGATTTACCAGAACAGGTATTTATATTTATGATTATGAATAGCTAAATTCATAAATTCCCGACAATCATAATATGATAAAATAAGTTCATGTTAGTTACTTTATAGTAGAATTATTCGAAAAATAGTATGTTAAGAAGTTTATTAGCAAAGAGGAAAAATGAGAAAAATTTCTAAGAACTATGCCATCCTAAAGGTGAAACTGGTGAGGCAAGAAAACCGTGATAGGAGAGTAGCCAAAGTAGAGGCGCTGTTTAAGGAAAAAATATCCAGATTACCATGCTAATAGTGATCGAAGAACATGTTATTTAAGAATAACCTAGTATATAGTAATCTAAAATGATCATATTTTGTTATGTATATGATTGAAGGGAATATTTTGGAAAAGCATCATATGAAAAATGAATACTTATATCTAACGAAATGGTAGATAAATTTAAAATACTTGTTTTGTATATACTTAAGGATATAGAAATCGTAGATATAAGAAAAATCATATTAGAAAAATATTTAATAAATATTTTATGACTAGAATTAATTATATATCACACCTACCTACCTACTCTTACAAATACTTACATACCAAACCTACACATCAACCATGATAAATTACAAAAATTGGAAAATGGATATGAAAAATATACAATTAAAAGAAAAACTAATGAAAACAAATTTAGAAGAATATATGAGAACTAAAGGTATAAAATATATAGAATTCCTTAATGAAAATATAGAGGAATTATTAAGATTAAAACAAACAACTAATAAATACTATGATAAAGCAATTAATTACTAGAATCCAATTCTAAGTTATCCAAGTTATTCGTAGAAACCTAAGCATAATATGGATAATATGACAAGATATATATCTGATGAAACTAAGCTACTAGTTTTATGTATCATAAAAGACTTAGAATTAGAAGACATAAAGAAAATAATGTGGGAAAAAATATTTGATTATGAAGATGAGTTACTAAGTACTAATTGGATAGAAAATGAATTAGAAAATATAGATTTCTATGGTAGAAATAATTCAGACAGTTATTATTCAGATGGATATTATACAGATTAAAAATACTAGAATATATTCAGAGAGTTAGAGAAAAACAAAGTTGGCCTATACGAAGAAATTAATTATAGAAACCAGCTTAGAAAAGGAAGAGAACAATTTAAAGAAAGATTAATTTGGATAAATAAAACCACAAAACAACTAGAATTTAAAGACATTTTAGAATATGATTTAGACATGAAATTATTCATAGACGAAAAAGACAGGATAATTAACGAAATAGGTAACCTAAAATTTAATATCAGATATAGTATAATTAGAATAAATTATTACAAAGAAATTTACATTATCACAACTACTTTAGGATAAAATGATCGACTGTGAGTATTTAAAAAATTAGAGACAAGATATGGAAGAAATAATATTAACAGAAATACTTATGAAAGAAAATTTAATTGAATATTTTAGAACAAAAGATACAAAATAGTTAGAATACCTTCAAAATAATATACAAGAATTACAAAGACTAAGAGAAAAAAGTAAAGAATATTACAGTAAAACATTTAATCAAATACCATCTAATCACCCCCCAAGATATGAACATCAATAAAATTAAAATAAATACACTAAAAATAAAAATGTTTAGAGAAGTTAAGAAATATCTACGCACAAACAAAAATAGATCCATTAGAGCTATAATAGATCTATTTAAGTTGCCCAAGTTATCCGCGCCCCCTACATTTTGGTAAGTTACCCAAGTTATCCGCACCCCCTACATTTTGGTAAGTTACCCAAGTTATTCGCACCCCCTACATTAAGGCCACAAGATTCAAAAGTCTTCTTTATTTTCTTAAACTTTGTGCCAAGTCAAAGTAGGTCATTCTTTTTGAAATGGAGGGAGTAATAATTTTTGTAAAATATTTTTCTCACCTTACCCAATTCCTCCACCAACAACAAAAAATTATTTTATTTTTTATTTAAAATATAATTTTTAGTGCACCCACCCTACCTCGCAATACCCATTCGACTCCCAACCTAACCTCAAAAAAATATTTTTTTATTAAAAAACTATTTAGAAAAAACTCCATCCTTCTGTCCCGACCACAATTTTTTTTACCTTTTAAAAAACTTTTTTCCTAATCCGCAACTCCAACCCCCATCTACACCACCACGTTGCCTACCCCACCCACCTAGCTCACCCGTTACCCTACCCCAATCACCAAAATCTCCCACTCTTCCCCTCATCCATCATTTCTGTCTCTATGCAATTTATATTTTGTGTTATATACACAAATGCTATTAGATAATATCTCTTATTTTATTGATAAAATATCAAGTGTCAATTTATTTTAGCATATATGCTATTATTAATGTCAAGTAATCATATCAAATAAAATTATCTATTTTTAAGGTCAAAATCAACTAATAGCTACTAATTATATTTTCATTATTCTAATGTTTTTTTTTAAAAAATTACTTGATTAAGTTCAAGCATGTTATATCACTCCAAATAAATTATACTTTTTTTTATCTATTGAAAATAATTTGAGACGTAGTGGATTGATTCATCGTCGAAATGAATTAAAATATATAATATACGTCATTAAAGATGATGATGAAAGCATATACAAAAATTAAGAATAAACATTCAGTAATATATTTTCAAAGAAACCTTTCTGAGAAAAATTGATACTTAATTCATAAAAAGAAATCGTCATAATTAACTTTAACAAACATGAAAGCAATAGAAAGAGATGATGATAGAGATATATAATTATCATGTTAAAAAAGAGTAGTCATAACAATATTATTCCTCATATTGAATCGTATCATTTAAAAAAAGAGATACTTATATTAATTTAAATTGGTGGACCTTGAACATTCACAGAGAAAGATAAAATGAAAATGTTATATCCGTCCTGCATATTAAAAGAAATCATCAAATCAAGAATACTTTTTTTAAAAAAATAAAGAACAAAAAAATACAGCAAATAAATTTATATATAATAATAAAGGAGACATTAGAGACTACTGATGTGGCACCTCTCAATGATATTCATTCCTATTTATATTTTTTATTATTTTTTATTTTTTTCAACTATTTCTTATAATGAAACTATATTTAAAAGATCAATGTGAAGACACTACAGAATTATAATAAATGAAAAGAAAATAAAGAGTCAATATCTACGACAGTTATCAAATGTTTGACACATAATCTCTCATTGTTTATTACCATTATGATTGTCTTTATTATTGTAAATTAAAAAATGTTATTTTAGATTTACTTTGCTGATTTAAATTCAACAGCTCATAGGAATATGTAAATGAATGTTATGGTTATTGTTTTGTTGTTTGGGTTGTGCTTCTAAGGAAATCATGCATCAGTCGCGGAAGATGGTCTGCAGTATACTTTAGTGGAATCACTGAAATTTAAAACAACAATGGATGAAATATACTCTTCTGAGGCAAGACAAGTTCATTCACATTAGAGCAACATAAATAACTCACTGCAATATTATAGTGAACAATTAGAATGTGAAGGTGTTTGTTGAATCGTATGATTGGTAAAAATATTCAAATTCTCACTTGTAACGCTCCGAACGGACGTCCCACGATACTCATAATCCCAAAGGACCATAAGATAACCCATGATTGATACCTACTGCAATAACTGAGTAATAATTCTATAGTAGTGCAGAAATTCGGCTGAGTTTGCCATAAGGTTCAAGACTAAAATCAAATACTAGTGCAAAAATCATGAAAACTAAGCATCTGTCTGAAATAATCTAGTTTGAAAGCCTCTAACTGTCTGAAGGTGGAGTTGATGGTACAAGCCCCCAACTAACTCCAACTGCTGAAAGTATACTGAAATACTAAAATAACAACTCTGTCCTCGAACTATGAGGACTCACCACTAAGTCTGTTGCTAATAGGCTGGGCTGCTAAGTACGATCAGGAGCCCGTACGTCTAAACCTATGATATAAGACATCATAGCACAAAAGAAATGTATGCGTCAGTACTTGGAATGTACTGGTATGCTAAGTGAGGTAAGGCTGAATGGATGAGTTCATTTGTATGAACAGTAACTGGCTGAGTAATACGAATACATGAAACTACTGTAAATACTGATTATGCAATACTATGCACATAACTACGTATACCATAACTGAGATCATATTAACACTGGGTACTGAGTTTTGATAACTAAATGGTTGATATCTGATTTTACTGATAATAGTATTACTATCAGCTGGGTGACTGTTTCTGATAGTCTGATTCTGTAGAACTGAACTGAGTTCTATACTGAGCTGGATGACTATGTCTAATAGTCCTGGTACTGTAGAACTGAACTGAGTTCTATACTAAGACTGAACTAAAATTGTGGTAGCTAATCATCTAACCGACATGCCCCCTCTGAATTGATTGGGATCCAACTCGTAACCCAGTTGGAAGGGTATCAGTAGCGTACCACGGGTAAAGACAGTTGTTGAGTCACCCTCATCTGGCAGGTACTCTGAATGAGACTGGTGGTACCCTCAACTGGCAGGTAAGACATATCATCAACCCTCAACTGACACGTTGATGTCTTAACCTATGCTGGCTACGTAGTTCTGGAACTTAAAGACTGTTTCTAAGGATTACACCCTCTACTGGCAGGTGAGTCCCCATCCTTGGGTTCACTCGATGCTGAATTCTACTTCTAACTGAATTGACACTGACTGATTTCTAATTTGTACTAGGCTAGACTGAATTGTTACTGATCGTGTTAACTGACTGAACTGGCCTGAGTTCACTAATTTTTGATATCTGACTGAATACTACTGATCGTGGAGATTATTCTATAACTACTGAAGATCTAGGTCAACAGCTGGATTTTCAGGTATTGAATACCCCCTGGACTCAATAGCATGGAAAGTAAAACATAACATAACCTTAAGAGCATAATAATACTTACTTATTAACAATGAATTTATTTAGATATTTTGTCAAACACTTGATATACAGGAACTTGTGCATGAATGGAATCACATAACAACATGTCATACTTTCACTAGTCAATTCGCATAAGCATTTTAACAAGCACTTGAGGAGCATGGTTATTTCATATAGCAGTAAACATATAATGATATCATGACTACAACATCCAACTTGTAGTTCAAGAGTTCAACATGAATATCACATAAATCAACCCACAATTATTTAGTTCTCATGAAACTTGTCATAAATCATGGAATTAAATCTCAAACATCAATTCACACATGAACACAATCTAATTCCACCATGTAAATCATGAAATCATAGGCTTGAAGTTTTTTTTTAAAAAAGGTTCTTCGACTTAATGGGTGAGAGAAACTCATAAATGAACACCTAACATACTTTGATAAGTAAATTCGTGAAGATTGATAGGGTGTTCTTGAAGATTGGTCTTGAAATTTGAATGCCCTAAGGTTTGTTCTTGAGTAAATTTGAGAGAAAATAAGGGATTTTGCCTTTAAAGTAGGTTAATCTCGTGTTTTTGGGGATAATTAAGGGTGGGAAAATAACCCAAATACCCCTCTAGACGCGGAGTTTTAATGACTAAGAACATGTTCAATGATGCGCAGATCGACGTGCCGCGTATATGGGGTCGATGTGATGGTCGATGTAATGCATCGAGATCACATCGGCTCACTAAAATTTGTACTGGGAGCTGAGAAAAATATATATTGATGTGATAGGCAATGCGACGCATCAAGATCACATCAATGCACTGTTTTGGACTCCCAAACATGTTTCAAACAAGGTAAAAAAATTTCAAAACTCAGCCGAAGTGACCTAATGACACACCTGATCATGAATCAACCTAAAAGTCGACATTTTAAGGTCTTAAAGATCATAAAATAATATCTCCAACTTATGAAGGCTAAAATAATCCTAAGTATAAACACTTAGCTAAAATTTCTAAGTCTGGGACCTCTTTTCAAGCTTTAAAGGACTGAGTTAAGCTTAAAATTTTGTGGGATCTTACATTACTGTACGTCCAGCAAGCCTATTGAACTTTATTCCCCCTATTGATCTTTTAAATTTTGTCTCCCAAATTGCTATGATAAATGTTTGTGAAAATGGTGCCAAAAAGCAAGACAGGAATAATTAAGAGGAAATTATTACCATCAGAGACGAACATATAGAATTTGTTATTTTAAATGTAGATTAGACTTCATTATGGATTAATTCTACAGTGTCTATTTCCCCGTGTCCTTGCCATGTTTGATATTCACAAAGTTTGAGATAGTTGTTGGAATCATTTACTTGCTAGACATACCTCAAAATCTACCCTCAATATGAACTCGGGCTTGCACTGCGGAGAGATGCCTTGTATTCTTTTTGCTTGTAGTTATGATAATATTATAAGCATAGGTAGATTTGATCTTCAGTGCACTTGCTTATGCTGTAGTTATATTGTTCCTGCATCCGTTTTCCCTAATTAGTTCAAATTATCCGTTTTGATCCTGATTCTAATTTTTTACCTCAGGGAATTCCCGTGTTCCTCCTTTGAAACTTTAAGTTTATGATTACAAACAATGTGTACAAATTTGTTACTTCTGACAATTACTATTGACGGTCGATGCTATGCTAGATATTTTGTTGCTTGATCCTTATGCTTGCTTCCAAGACTTTCTCAAGGTCTTGATAATGGTGTAGTCTCTAGATTCCTAAAGTAATTTCTTAAAATTGCTTGGGTAATGTTTGTGTTATCCAACATAGTGCCTTTGGCTTGTTTGCGTGCGTTGCAAGATTTGCCCAGTTAAATTGCAAAATTATCTGATTGAAAATTATTTTGGTAGCCATCAACGTACGGGGTTATCTTGAATCCTGTAGGTGTTGGGATATTTTTCTTAACTTGGTGGCTGGCGAAAAAAACTTAATTTTTGTATTGTGGGTCTATATTTATTAAACTAATTTCATTGCATGACTCGAAGAGGCATAGGGCAGGAGAAAGCACCATACTTTATAAGCTGCTCAAGAAGAAGGTAAGTTCAGGGGTCAAAATACATGTACTTGTATGGATTGATAGAATGTTTTTGCATATGCTAATACACAATTTTCGGTATGCTCACAAAATTATTTTTCTTTCTTGTTGGTTTTTCTTATAGGTGGCATACAATTTACTGCAGCTCAGTTGCCTAATCTAGAGTTAATGGACTGTGGAATGAGCATATATACAACCCAGATCTAGATAGTCCAACGACTAAGGAAAATGATAATGACGAGTTACAAAGAACACCAAGTAGTAAATTACATCTTATATATCAGAAATTGTTGCTTTTGTACTGTAGGGTTCCTCGGTCCAATACATTTAAGCGACACTTTCATATACCGGTGCAGTGATTTCAATTATATTATCATAGGCTCAGGAAGGTAAGTCCATAGGAAGAACACATTCAAACAAAGGACAAGGATGCTCGATTGAAGAAATGGATAAGTTGGAGAATGACTGGTTGAAATGGCGAGTGACTTTAGTTGTGCTTCGAATGGTTTGAAAATTCTTTTTCTGGGGTGAAAGAAAGTGGTGTATTATATGGAAAGAGAAGAAAACAGATCAAAGACTTATATTCTATAGATCAACTTTTAATGTTCTTAGCATTGATATGTTATATTTTTCAAATTATTGCAGGGACTATTTTAGAGTACATCAAGCTTATAGTAACACCCACAAAGATAAAAAATCTGCCAGTATTAGTGGATAATTAGTTTTTTTATTGGAGAATGATCGGTTGAAATGGTGAGTGACATCTTTTCAAGTTGTGTTTTTGGAGTTTTAAACTTTGTTTTCAATGCAAGTGATGTATGATATGGAAAGCGATGAAAACGGATCCAAAAGTTAAACAACCTTATGTATCAACTTTAACATTAATTTTTTTATATTTTTAAAATTATTGCAGAAACTATTTTAGAGCACATCAACCTTATAATGACATCCATAAAGATTCAAAATCGTTCGCAAATATTTATATATTAATGTTATTATTTTTTTTCGTTTGATCAAAATTGTGCACACAAAGTATTTAACTTTGTACATGTATATGATCGTTTTTTGTAAAATTCATAACTTTTATTTTTTAAAGTTTAACTCAATATATATATGATTTTTAATTTTTTTTATAGATATACCTAATTTTCTTTGATTGAAATAAATAATTTATGTTAAAGTTGTTTTTCTTATCAAACAAAAAAATTTATTTTTACTAGTTAATACATTTACATTTTTATGTTGCAAGTGAAAATATCTTACATGATTGTTCTTTATTTTATTTTATTTTTTTCCTTTTTGTCTTATTTCTTCGCTAAAGATTCATATTCTTACTTTTAAAGAAGAACTTAACTTTGCAATAGTTAGTGAAATGGTGCCAACACCAACATGGGTTATGGTGCAGTGGATGAGGCTGCTCCACCCTTAACCAGAGGTTGAAGGTTCGACCCTGGGTATGGAGAAAACTCTGTCGGGAGAACTGCCACCATAATGGGCCCTGCAACGCGCGATCCTAATTAGTCGAGGCTTCAATATGGGCACCGGACAACCAAAAAAAAAGAAATGGTGCCAACATTGAAGCCTTTTTGAATTTATATAAGCAGTGCCTGATGGTGCATAAATTTTAAATGATAAGAAGAACTGAAAACAAAAAAAGAGAAAATTTTAAAACTTTAATGCAAAATTTAGAGGATTATTAGATATTTTTTTCGTTTTGTGTTATTTATTTTTTCCTTCTATTTTTTTAATATTTTTTTTATTGAAATGAAATTAAAATAAATTCTTGTTATAAAATAATAAAGAACAAGAAATAGAGTAGAGAGAATAGAAAGAGTGATTCTTCTTTCTTCTCTTAAGGGATGATTTACAATGAAGGAATTCCTTCTATTTATAGAGGGAATTTGCCCCAAATTTCACACTAAAATACAAATACATCAAATCCTGAAAGACATCAAATAGATCTTGATAGACATTCACTATAATTGATATATATCATAACACCCCCCTTGAATGTCTAACAATACGTATATAGGCTGCCTCATTAAAAACCTTACAAGGAAAACCCAGTGGGATAAAATGTTATAAGGAAAAAAGAGTACAACGCGTATTAGCTCCCCCTAATAAGAACTTCCTTGAACCTTTGCATTCCGATCTTGTGCACCATCTTCTTAAAAGTTGCAATTGGAAGAGACTTGGTGAATAAGTCAGCCACATTGTGACTTGAATGAATCTGTTGTACGTCAATATCATCATTCTTTTGGAGCTTATGTGTATAGAAGAGCTTTGGCGAAATGTGCTTCGTTCTATCTCCTTTTATGAATCCTCCTTTAAGTTGTGCTATGCATGTTGCATTATCTTCATATAAAATCGTGGGTACTTTGTTACATTTCAAGTCACATTTTTCTCGAATGAGATGTATTATGGAACTCAACCACACATACTCTTGGCTTGCTTCATGAATAGATATAATCTCAGCGTGATTCGATAAAGTGGCTTCGATAGACTACTTTGTTGATCTTCAAGATATGCAGTACCCTCACATATGAATACATAGTATGTTTGAGACCGAGCTTTATAAGGGTCAGATAAATTAACATAACTAAAAAGATTGGAACTGCAATCTTTAGAATAAAATTAGCCCATATCGGCAGTCCCTTTTAGATACCATAATATGTGTTTGATCCCATTCCAATATCTCCTAGTAGGAG
Organism: Capsicum baccatum var. pendulum; assembly: GCA_030864225.1. NCBI lineage: Eukaryota > Viridiplantae > Streptophyta > Magnoliopsida > Solanales > Solanaceae > Capsicum > Capsicum baccatum. Next base: position 87,031,559 of record CM061558.1, on the reverse strand, counting down.
AAGAACTATACCTTGCTAGCAAATTTACTGAAAAGGCAATATTAGGCCTTGTAGTATTTGCAAGATACATTAGTGTACCAATTGCACTAAGATATGGTATTTCAGTACCAAGGAATTCCTCATTCTTTTCTTGAGGTTGGAATGGATCCTTATTCACATCAAGTGATCGAATATCCATCGGAGTACTTAATGGATGTGGTCCATCTATATAGAATCATTTCAACAGCTTTTCTATTTAAGCAGATTGATGAACAAAGATACTATTTGTAAAATGCTCAATTTGCAAACCAAGGCATAACTTTGTCTTTCCGAGATATTTTATCTCAAATTCTTTCTTTAGGTAATCAATTGCCTTTTGAAGCTCTATTGGCATTCCAATAAGGTTTATGTCGTCGACATAGACAGCAAGTATAACAAACTCTGACATTGTTTTCTTTATGAAAACACATGGGCAAATTTCATCATTCGTACAACCTTCTTTAGATAAATATTCACTAAGATGGTTATACCACATGCGTCCAGATTGCTTCAAACCATACAATGATCTTTGCAATCTAATGGAATACATTTTCCGAGGCTTTGAACTATATACTTTTGGCATTTTAAATTTTTAGGAATTTTTATGTATATCTCATTTTCAAGTGATCTATATAGATAGGTTGTTACCACATCCATCAAATGCATTTCAAGTCTCTCATGGCTAGTGAAATTAATAAGATAACATAATATTATTGCATCCATAACTAGTGAATATGTCTTATCATAATCAACACCAGCTTGTTGTGAAAATTCTTGTGCAACAAGGCGTGCTTTATACCTTTGTATTTCATTTTTCTTATTTTTTTCGCATAAAGACCCATTTATATCCAACAGGCTTAACACCATTAGGTGTTTGAGTTATAGGTCCAAAAACTTCACGTTTGGCAAGTGAATTCAATTCAGATTGAATTGCTTCTTTCCATTTTGGTCAATCATTTCTTTGTCAACATTCTATGACAGATCGAGGTTCAAGATCTTCACTATCTTTCTTGATTTTCGTTGCAACATTACTACTATTTCAGATCGATTCAAATCAGTTTCAACATCACTTGAATTTATGAATAGTTCCTTATTTTCTTGAGTCTCAGACTCATTAATTCCTTCAGGAATATTAACATTGCTCAAATCTTGAACTTCCATATGAGGATCTTTCGTAGTGTCATCTTGACAATTTTTTTTATTTTTCAAGGATTTTGATCCTTAGAATCTAATGGTCTACCACGTTTCAAGCGTGCTTTAGATTTATTAGCTATGGCACTAGTATATGGTCCTTTAGGGACATCAGTTCGAATTGGTACATTCTCTGTAGGAATATATGATTTAGTTATCCTTTCAAATCTTTAAATGCGTCTGGCATTTGATTTGCAATTTTCTGCAGATGAATAATTTTTTGTACTTCTTGCTCATAAATAGAAGCATGTGGATCAAGATGAGATAGTGATGGATTTTTCCACAAAATTTTTCTTTTGATGTCACTATCTTCTCCCCCTAATTTTGGGAAAACTATCTCATCAAATCGACAATCTACAAATCGAGCAGTGAACATATCTCCCGTTAATGGTTCAAGATAGCGAATAATGAAGGGTGATTCAAATCTAATATAAATTCCTAACCATCTTGGTATGGTTTGGTGGTGATATAGGCACATATATACCGCACTCAAATTTTTTTAAATGAGATATATTAGGCTTTTGGCCCAAAACCAATTACAACAGAGAAAATTTATGATAATTTGACGGTCTAAGACGAACAAGTGTTGCAGCATGCAAAATTGCATGACCCCAAACAACAGTAGGCAACTTAGTTTTCATAAGCAATGACCTTGCTATCAACTACAGATGTTTAATTAATGACTCAACAAGGCTATTTTGAGTGTGAATATGGGGTACAGGATGTTTCACTCTTATCCCAATCGATAAGCAATAGTCATTAAATGCTTGGGATAAAAATTCTGTAGCATTATCAAGGCGAATAGATTTAATTTGATTATCGGAAAATTGTGCCCGTAATCATATTATTTGTGCCAATAATTTTGTAAATGATAAGTTATGAGATGACAAAAGGCACACATGAGACCATCTAGAAGAAGCATCTATTAGGACCATGAAGTATCTAAATGACCCACTAAGTGGGTGAATGGGTCTACAAATATCCCTATGTATGCGTCCCAAGAACGCAGGGGACTCAATCCCAACTTTTGTTGGCAATGGCCTCACAATCAACTTACCTTGATAACAAGCATTGTATGAAATTCACCATTTGAAAGAACCTTCAAGTTCTTTAATGAATGCCCATTTGAATTTTCTATGATTCGTCTCATCATTATTGATCCTGGATCTCCCAGACGATTATGCCAAAATACAGAAGTATTGGAATCAGTAAACTTCCGGTTTACTATAGAATATGCCTCAATTGCACAAATCTTTATCCAATATAGGCCAGAAGATAAAGCAGGGAACTTTTCTATAACACATGTCTGCCCAGAGACATTTTTGGTGATACTAAGATATTCAAGATTCATCTCATCAATTGTCCTAATATGATAACCATTTCATGGATATCTTTAAAACTCATCAAGTTTCTCCGAGACTTAGGAGAAAACATGACAATATTTATGATGAGTTTAGTTTCCTTGGATAGTATTATAATGGCTTTTCCGAAGCCTTCAATCAAATTAGAACTACCAGAAATTATAGTGACATTAATCTTGCCCATGTTTAGATGAGCGAAATATTTTTCGTCTTTGAATATCGTATGTGTAGTTCCAGAATCAATCAAACAAATATTTTCATAATTGGACAGCTTACTTTGAAAATTATCCATATCTTAGCCTTAGCCTTCAAATTTAAGACGGTAGAGTCTCGTGCTGATAACGTGTTATAAAACAATAAAGAACAAGAAGAAGAGTAGAGAGAATAGAGAGAGTGCTTCTTATTTCTTCTCTTGAGGGATGATTTACAATGAAGAAAGCCCTTCTATTTATAGCGGAATTTGCCCCTAGTTTCACGCTAAAAGACAAATACATCAAATCCTGATAGACATCAAATAGATCTTGATAGATCTTTATAGAAATTCACTATAATTGATATATATCATAACAATTTTACCTTATTATTAACAATTATTTCTTAAAAACAATATATTAAGTGAAACAATATTTCAAGCGTGTATCCCTCACATTTTTACACCGTCAATTGATGTCTTTTTCTTGGATATTTCATTTTTTATTTTCGTTATACAACTTGACATATAAATTTAAACGAGTTGTTTTATGTTTAATTTGGAATGTTTCTCATAAAGTTTTTATGTTAGAGAGTTCTATACATAGCATTTTAAGAATTTATAAAAAGATGGCAGATTTGTTGCTATTAATTTTCTTTTTGTTAAAATAATAAGATCAACATTCAATTACATTTTTATAATTGCGCGAAGCGCGAATAAGTATACTAGTTTATGAATAAAGCTAAGGATAGAAAAGTATGTATAAGAGAGACTAAGTGATAGAACTTCATTCATATTCAAATTTCATTTAAATTCAAATTCAAATATAAGATATGTTTGTTAAAAGAAATAATTGTTATTCTTCCTTATCCTTCCATTTTTCAAATATAATACATATCTAAAATCAATATATATTTGAGTTGAGATAAATGTTGCAATCAACGGGACAATAATAATAATACTAATTACACTACTACTACTACTACTACTACTAATAGTAGTAGTAATAGTATTATTATTATTATTATTATTATTATTATTATTATTATTCAAAACGAATGACCCCTTTTCCTTTTTAAGAACTTTTTAATTTTAACTTTCCACATGACATGTTTAAGACCACCAGATTGAAGGGCATTTTGGTACATTTGATATATCTTTAATTTAACACCACAAGATTTAAAAGTCTTCTTTATTTTTATAAACTCCGTGTCAAGTCAAACTAGGTCATTCTTTTTTAAACGGAGGGAGTATCTATTAGAACTTTTCAGTTATGAGTTTCTAGTTTTAACATAATGAAAATCTTTTTATAAAAGGGATAATGTATTTCAAATTCAAATACTTAATCTTTCTATTCAAAACTTAATAAAAGTCCAATTAGAACTCTCTAATGTGATAACTAACTATTTATGATATACTAAAATTTTATTTTATAATTATTTGTAATTTAAAATTAATAATTTATTAGTTTTAATTATCTTTTGATAGTTTACCTTTTTTTTGTACATTTTTTAAATGTTCTTTTCTTTCTTTGGTTTATTCGTTAATTTTTTCTATAAAAATAAACTGACAACTTAGATATATAAAGATATTTCAAGTAGATATATACGTTGAATTTAATTATTAAACTTTAAGTTATGTTTAAATTTTAAAATAATCGCAAGTAAGGATAAGTTTTAGATACACACCACAAATATATATTATTTATATTTATCAGTAAAAATAATAATGATAATAATAATATATTTATCAATATATTTGATATAGATAAGTTTATGAAATATAAGAGTTCATTTAGAAATCTTTCAGTGAGAGTTTATATTTTTAAACTAATTAATAAATTTTTTAAAAAATGATAATGTATTTTCAAATTCAAATAATTATAAAATTATTATTAAAATACTATTAAATATTATTATTAATATTTTAATAAAATTTTCATCTTTCATTAATATGTAAATAAATCATATTTAAATATATTTTATATCATTTAAATGTTAAAGAGATAAGTTTGAAATAACAAATATCTATTAGAACTCTTGATATTGAAAATCATTTTATTAAAAGGATAATTTATTTCATTTTCAAATATTTAATCTTTTAATTCAAAACTTGATAAGAGTCCAATAAGAACTCTCCAATGTGATAGTACTTTTCTTAATACAATTAAGATAGAGAAGGTTAGCGAGAGGAAGACGCCCATCCCTCTAAAATAATCCCAACCTACCAAATTTTTGTAGCTAGATTATGACAATTGCTCCAAATCAATCCCCAATTCCACCGGATCAAATACCACAGGATTCACCAGATCCAAAACCAACCTACTGCAGCATACTAAGGGGCAATATCACGGAAAATATGGATAGCCCAAGATCCGAAGCACACCTCAATACTTTCACTCTCAAGAGACGAATAAATACTCTTATCCCCTAAAGAGAAAGAACGATTATACACACCGAAAAACTCTCAGTCATCATCAAACTGGTGAGGAAGAAACTGAACCATGAATACCTACAGAAGAAACAAACCTCTGGAAGCTAAAAGAAGCCTTCATCTTAATTGACCTGGGTTTAGACTATTACACCGTTAAACTTAAGGAGAAGGAATCCTAGAGACGAATCACACAGAGAGGACCGTCGTTTATGGTTGGGGTTTACGCTCTCGATCAGACTATGGGAGGTCAACTTTGTCCAAAAGAATTCACCAGTGAAATTCACCATGATCTGGGTGTGACTACTGATAACGCTCAATCTACAACTCTCGTAGGAGTGTAAAGTGGTCGTTAGCAAATATAGAACCCAACCTGGGTTGGGTGTCGATCCCACAGGGAATAGCTTGGCCAACAAGTAAGCAAAATTACTAAACTTTTGGTGCAAGTCTCGTAAAAAGGGGGGATTCTTGTCTTGCAAGTAATTAAATAAAGTATCAAAATAAAAGCTGAAAATAAAAAGAAAGAATGTTACGTGAGTTTTAAACAATGAGAATTGAAGCGTTGGGGTTATGTCCACCTTCTGAGGTATACGTCTCTATTGGCTATGAGTGTGTAGAATTCTGACATGCAATTGCTTATAGAGAATTGTAGTCGATGGTAAATCCAAGCGTCTCTCGACCTAAACAAGGACTATTTCACTTTAACTCTCTCGAGCTTAAAGCGTGTCTAACGGTACGAATTCTCCAAGAGGTTAGTCCAGTTACGGCACTAGCTTTTTAATAGGAAAGGGTGTCCTACTACCTTGACATTATCTCTTTTCCAGACAAATAACCTTTCTCTCGAACAAGTTAAATGTTAGACTGGCGTATTCTTGCGTTTGCAACCGCAAAGAATGTAGATTAAGATGAAGAGAATAATGATATAAGCAATATACTTGTCTTGAACTCACAAACTCATAGCTATAGATGGTAACTCATTCGGCTTCCATAACCCCAACTAAGAGGTTTAGTTACCCATGAATGCGAAGGATATCACGATTTGCATGGTTGATGGCATGAGAAGTAGATGATAGGCGTGTGGTTTTGGTGATTCCCTGGCAAGTAACGATTCTCTTGTTGTGGAATTTAAGAATAGAAGAGTAGATTAGAAGTGTTTGTAGTGGAAGATGAGAGAGATGGAAGAAAACTAATTCTTGAATTAAGTGAAGAATAGAAAGATTGTTAGAAGATGAATTAATTTCTGAATGAATAAAAATCTCTAGCATGATAGGGTATTTATAATACTCCTATCCTACTCCTACTAAGCTAATGAAATAAATAACCAAATCCTAATATACTAATGAAATCCTTGACCCAAATGTACTAGGGTAAGGTTACAATATCATAATCCAAATAGAATAGTAAAACACATAACCTAATTATACTAGGTTAATGTATCTTTGTAAAAATCCAGCTTTGTATCTGTAAGTCCCCAAAGTCGTCAGAATTATTTTTTTAGCCCGGGACAGATTTTCCATGCAGCAGATTTGGTCCTTAGGCGTGTAGACTTCCTTCCCTTCCTTTGTGAGCTTTCTTTTGCGTCAAGTAAGCCATAAAATGCTGTATTTTGCATCATTTATACCTGAAACTTTCCTAATCATGTTCGTTAGCTCATTTACAGGAAAAAGGACTAAAAGTGCATGAAATATATAATTTGTTCTCAAAACTAGGCTAAAATATGGGGAGAATATATTGATATAGGCGCGTAAATTCGCCTATCATCAACACCCCACACTTAGAGCTTTGTTCGTCCTCGAACAACATATCATGTCCTGCTAAGCATCGACTTAAGGTTTTTACAGCAATAACACAAAACATTTATTAAGACAAGCACAACAATTATCAACAAAGAGTAGCTTTCTGATTATAAGTAGAAACAATTTAACCTCAAGCATAGACTCGTGATGGTGATCAACTCGCATGCAAACGTTAAGGTGCATAGAATCATATACAACTATCCAAAGCTCATCAACCATGTGTGTCTCACAATATAATACCCATAATCACTCACAAGTATAGCATATTTTTCAAACATGGGTATCAAAGTGTCCTTGCACTCACTCTCACAAAAAAATTCATATGTAGCAACTAATGACCATAGGCTTGCCCTTAATGTAGTACTCCACTAAATGTCGGAATGTTAAGGTTAGGATCAAGTAGGTCTTTTGATGGTTGTAATGTAGGCTAAGGGACGGGTAGGATCAACTATTTTGGCCAGAAATAGTGACTAAGTTCCTAAGCGCTTTAATACATCACATTGTATCATTGACACTTTTTTCTTTCAACCTTTCTTCTTTCTTTTATTCTACCACCCTTGTTCTCCTCTTTTTTTTTTTTCAATTTTAAGAACAACTCACTTTTCAGCTTTCTTTTCCTTTTTCTTTTCACAACATACCTCTTATGATAGCATTTTTTTCTTTTTCATAACATATTCAAGAACCATTACAATTTAAAGCATCATACTCACCCAATTTCCTCTTATATTGTCACATGACTTTGTAAAGCACTTAGGAATTTGGATCAAATTACGGTCTTGAAAAAAATGGATTAGGCTTACATACAAGGTTGTCAAAGAAATAGGCTAAAGGCTCAAAAGGGTTTAACTAGGATGATTTACATGGGTAGGTAAAACTGAAGGTAAACATGTATAGGTTGCCAAAGAAATGCCTAAATCATATCCTAAACTTACATTCCTTATTTTCGCTTTGCATACATACCAGGCAAGTTCTAGCATCAGCTACAAACATAGAATATACTATTATCTCACACACACAAGGCACATGGTCGACTTGATTGGAAGTAATATAGACTCTCGACCCAACATGTGAAGGAATTGGATCACATAATATCACATAATAAGTCACAACTAGAGCCTAAACGTCTCACTATTCACAATTGTAGCACATACTCTTGTTCTAATCTCATGCTGCCTATCAAAATAATTTCATGCGAAGCTAGAAAATTTTGACTCCTAAAAAAAACTAAAAAAACGTCAAACGAAAAAAAAACAAACAAAAAAAAAAAAAACGGACTCAAAAAAACAAACAAACAAACATTCAAACATAGGTGCAAACAAAGAAGTATAGCATGCGGTTCTGCCACCCCACACTTAGACGGGACACTGCCCTCAGTGGAAAATAAATTCGAAGAACCTGGTTAGTCGGACCCTTCATCAATGTCGGGGGTCATACCCCCTTTGTCGGAATCATCATAAGAGTCATCGTCAGAGTTCTCCTCATCATCAGAATCAGGCAAACGTCTATTATCATCAGTTGGCACATCATCGTCTAGGGGTTCCTCAAAATATACACCCACTCCACACATCTCCCGTGCATGCCTGTTCATTGGGTAGTCGTGGTCCAGCTGTTGGAGCTCTTCAGCAGTTGGAATATGTCCACCACTCATCATAGTGAATTGTGTCATGCCATAGAGATGACGGAAGAAACTCTCGTCACGAGCATGTCTCTCCGCAGTGGTAAGGTTGACTCCATGAGTTGTTTCAGCATCTTTGACCTTGGTGAGGTCAACCTTCTTTGGGTTATGTAGGAGTTTGTGGTCAGCTGGTTCCTCCTCGACATCCTCCTTCCGCAACATTGTTGTCAACAAATTGCCGAATGTGAAATGGGACCTTTTGTGGAGTCTGGCCTTCCTCATGGTAGATCGAATGATTGCCCCAAAGTTGATAGGGACATTTGTCATTAAAGCATAGACCAAACACACTCTATCTCTCGATATCTTGGTGTATTGAGTCCCAGGAATAAGGCATGAGTTGACAATGCGAATCCAGATTCCTGCTTCCCTATTTAGTGAAGCATAGGGGAAGGTGTTATGACGACATATTTCCTTATGTCTGCCCCATCTTGCCATCGATCTGCTTCCAAAAAGCGTGTGTCGTATTGCTCTGTAAGGAGGCCTGCTGTACAGCTCTTTGAATGGTGCAGTGTCGACCGAAGGTAAGCCAGAAAAGAGTTGATCCAATCCGCGGTAAGCTGTAACACTTGGCCCCGAATTTTGATTTCGTTTCCTGTTGTGTTCGGCGACCAGTTGGCGTAAAACTCTCTTGTTAAGTCAAGATTACACTCTCCCATGTCGCGGAAGATGAAATCCAGTTGCAAAGCCATTATTTTTGCCAACATACGCGGCTCCTTCTTTGCTAAGGTCTCCTTGTTGATCAAGTCGACGTGCACATACTTTCTTTCTTTGTTGCTGCTGTACCAAGCTTTGGCTTCTTCCTCAAGAACCCATTTTATTCCGAACATTCTGCGTGGTAGGTGAGCTGAGGATGATTCTCCTTGGTCTTTTCAACTTCTCTTTTTGCCCTTTTGGGACGTGGTAGCCTTCTCCTTGCCTTGCCTCGCTTTAGGTGCCATTGTACCTGAGACTAGAAATAATGTTAGTTGCAGCAAAATCTCACTTGATACAATCTATATGCAAGCACTAGGGGTACCACCCCACACTTAGTTTCGTTAGCACAAATCAATGAAGTGAGAGTGGTCGAGTACTCAGATTTCGTCGACATACGTTTTAGGATTGTATTCCGACAAGAAAATCAGCATTGCATCACTTATTTGAAGCCATTGGACTACTTTCATGGTGGATATAGCAACACTATGACATAGGGGTTACCACATGGAATCGTTATTCGTACAACAAGCACAATCTCCTAAGTTGATAGGCACTATAATCTTATCCCGATGGCCGAGATAGTCTATTATGTAAGCATCCAAACAACACTCTTAAGCAATATTCATAGCCATATATATTCAGCAAATATCATAACAATGCTTTTGAAACAAAATTCAAGTCGGAAACAAGTCAAGAATTCCCTACGTATATATTCACTTCACATGATTTTGCAACAATAATCCAAACACATGAACATCACCACCAATCTCACATGATTTAGCAATTTATAATAAGCATAGAAACGTAGTACTTACGATAATTAGATGAAGAATAAGAGAGTACTTACTTGCTTGAAGCTTGTGGAGAAGTTGTTGTGAATTGGAAGAGCAAAAGAAGAAAAGTTTGAGAAGATTTGGAGGGTTATGCGGCGCCTTTAGGGTTGTTTCTAATGTGGTTGTGTTATAAAACTAAGTCCCCTTTATATAGGAAGAGTATGGGTCGGGTTATGACCCATTTACAATCGGATTTGGGGACAAAAACACCATATTTGCGGCGCATATCACTCGGCATATCAATGACATATGCGGCGCATTGTCTATGGCATAATGGGACATATGCGCCGCATAGTCTATGGCATTTGTAGACATATCGCCACATAGTCTATGGCACATGAGATTCTGAGACCAAATGCCATAGCATAGGCGGCGCATAGTCAAAAGCATACCTAGGAATAGGCGGCGCATAGTGTATAGCACACTAGATTCCGAGTCCTTAGGCTATAGAATAGGTTGTGCATCGTTCGTGGCCTATTTTTACCAAGGCCTAGCCTTCCTCGAAGCCTATTTTGATGTGAGAAAGGCTCAATTCATAGCCTTATGCATCACCATTCCTAACTTACCGACTTTACCATACAATGCGTCCAAATCATCGACTGAGATCAATCTCCTCGTTGCATACTTCTTGCACCTATATTTTCTCAAAACAAAATGAAAACGATTAGTACGATGGGTTGCCTCCCACCAAGCGCCTTAGTTTTGGTCGTGGCATGACTCTTATTTTTGGATTTTCATTTATCAAAAAGAAAAAATACTAAAACGACGAAACGATAAAACGATAAAATGACAAAATGATAAAACGATAAAACAATGGGTTGCCTCCCATCTAGCGCCTTATTTATTGTCGTGGCTCGACGTAGTAATCTCGAGTACTTAGACTTCGTCGAGATAAGTGATGGCCATGTCATTCATCTAGTCAAGAGGACCGATATATGGCTTGACACGTTGGCCATTCACTTTGAAGATAACACCCTCATTGTTTTCCAATTCGACTACTCCAGACGAGTAGACTTGAATGACTTTAAATGGACCAGACCATTTCGATTTTAACTTACCTGGGAAGAGCTTGAGTCTGGAATTAAAGAGTAGTACCATGTCACCTTTTTGGAAGTTTCATCGAACAATCCGCTGATCATGATACTTCTTCATCCGCTCCTTGTATAAATCTGATCTTTCATATGCATGGAGACGAAATTCATCTAGTTCGTTCAGCTTCTCCAACCTCAGGTTCTTCACATCATCCCAATTCAGATTCAAGTGCTTCAATGCCCACAATGCCTTGTATTCAAGCTCGATGGGTAGATGACAAGCCTTCCCATAAACTAGCTGATAAGGTGACATGCCAATGGGTGTCTTGAATGCAGTCCTATACGCCCATAGTGCATCATCTAGCTTTCGAGACCAGTCCTTCCTATTCGCATTAACCGTCTTGGCAAGGATTTGCTTGATCTCGCGGTTGGAAACCTCAACTTGTCCACTGGTTTGGGGATGATAAGGCGTAGCTACCTTGTGTTGCTTGACTCCATACTTGGCTAATACAGATTTGAATAGCTTGTTGCAAAAGTGAGATCCTCCATCACTTATGATAGTACGAGGTACTCCAAAGCGAGAGAAGATATTCTTCTTTAAAAATGCTACAACACGCTTTCCTTCGTTATCGGCCAATGCTACAGCTTCAACCCATTTTGACACATAATCCACAGCAACCAATATGTACTTCATTCCAAACGAATTCACGAATGGTCCCATGAAATCAATACCCCACACATCAAAGAGTTCTACCTCCAGAATTTTGGACATAGGCATTTCATGGTGTTTTGAAATAGCACCTTGACGTTGGCATTGGTCACACCTTCTCACATAGTCGTGTGCATCTCTGAATATTGTAGGCCAATAATAACCACTTTGCAAGACTTTCCTTGCCGTTCGATTCCCTGCATGATGTCCTCCAACTTGCGAAGTGTGGCATGCTTCCAATATAGTAGGCACTTCTTCATGGGATATACATCGTCGAATGATACCATCCGCGCATCTTCGAAACAAATAAGGCTCATCCCAATAGTAGTGCTGAACGTCATGCATAAACTTCCTCCTTTGGTGGTAAGATAAATTGGACGGTAACACATTACTCACCACGAAATTTGCAAAGTCGGCATACCATGGTAATTTCTCCATTGTTGTCGCTAGTATCTCCTCGTCAGGGAATGCATCATCAATCTGATTTTTTGGTTGCGCCACATACTCATTCTCAAGTCTAGATAGGTGATCAGCCACTTGGTTCTCGCAACCTCTTCTATCTTTGACTTCGAAATCAAACTCTTGCAGCAGCAATACCCATCGAATCAGCCTTGGTTTTACATCCTTTTTTGTCATTAGATACCTAAGCGCTGCATGGTCTGTATGAACGATCACCTTAGTACCCAATAGATAGGCACGAAACTTCCCAAACGCATACACAACCGCTAAGAGCTCTTGTTCAGTAACAGTGTAGTTCCTTTGGGCTTCATTTATGACCTTACTTGCATAATAAATAGGATGAAACAATTTATCCTTTCTCTGTCCAAGAACAGCACCAACGGCTACGCTACTAGCATCACACATGACTTCAAACGGGAGTGTCCAATCTGGTGCTACCATGATAGGGGCTTCAATGAGTTTTCCTTTAAGGCATTCGAATGCCTTTAAGCAATCGTCATTAAAGTCAAACTTCGCATCTTTCTCCAATAGTTTGCACAATGGACTAGAAATTTTGGAGAAGTCTTTGATGAATCTACGATAAAACCCAGCGTGGCCAAGAAAACTACGAACTCCCTTCACCGATATTGGAGGCGGTAGCTTCTCAATTACCTCTATTTTGGCGCGATCAACCTCTATTCCTCTTTCGGAGATCTTGTGCCCAAGAACGATTCCTTCTTTTACCATGAAGTGGCATTTCTCCCAATTCAGCACAAGGTTGAACTCTACACATCTTTGCAATGCCATGCTCAAGTTTGCCAAACATGCTTCAAAAGACTCACCAACAACTGAAAAGTCGTCCATAAATACCTCCAAAGTGTCTTCTACCATATCAGAGAAAATAGACATCATACAACGTTGAAAGGTGGCTGGTGCATTACACAACCCGAATGGCATGCGTTTGAAGGTAAAAGTACCATATGGGCATGTAAACGTTGTCTTATCTTGGTCTTCAGGTGCAATACAAATCTGATTATAAACTGAATAACCATCCAAGAAGCAAAACCATCCTTTCCCCGCTAATCAATCTAGCATTTGGTCCATAAATGGCATGGGGAAGTGATCCTTGAGCGTCCAAGAATTCAGCTTGCGGTAGTCCATGCATACTCTCCATCCAGTAACGGGCCTGAGTGGAATAAGCTCATTCTTTCCATTCGCGACCACCGTCATACCTCCTTTCTTGGGAACACATTGCACAGGACTCACCCATGTACTATCAGAGATAGGATATACAACTCCTGCGTCTAACCACTTGATAATCTCCTTCTTCACCACTTCTTGCATTGGTGGGTTTAATCGTCTTTGATTTTCAATGGTGGGTGTGCACTTTTCTTGAAGCTGAATTTTCTGTGTGCAAATCCCAGGTGGAATACCAATAATATCCGCAATGGTCCATCCAATAGCTCTAATATACTTGCGTAAGATTGCAATAAGAGCTACAACTTGTTGCTCACCCAAATCGGCTGCTACAATGACTGGAAGAGTGTTTCCGCTTCCTAAGAAGGCGTACTTCAAATGGCTTGGCAGCTCCTTCAATTCTAACGTGGGTGGTTCTTCAATAGATGGCTTAGCTGGTGGTGTGGGTCGATTCTTGAGATCAAGATCCAGCTTTTTGGGGGTATAGTGATATGTCCCTAATCCCGATAGAGCACAAATATCGTCTTCAGAAATTTCAGCATCATCATTCTCTCCTTTCATGAGCGAAACCTCCAAAGGATCATCAAGAATTCGCTCTTCAGCAAGTAATTCGTTCTTATCATCAAAGACAACATCAGCCACAGAAAATACACTCAGATCTTTGGGTTGCTTCATTGATTTGCAAACATCAAAGCGAATCACTTCGTCATTTATTCGGAATGAAAGTTCATTAGCTCTCAAATCTATGAGCACACTTCCCGTAGCAAGGAAAGGGCGTCCCAAGATTATGGGAACCTCTGAATCTGATTCACAATCCAAGATGACAAAGTCTGCTGGAAATATGAATGAAGATACCTTCACCAAGACATCGCATAGAATACCAACCGGTCGTTTTACCGACCTATCCGCCATAACAAGCCTCATATTAGTTGGTGTAGGATCTCCTAACCCCAACTTCTTGTAGATCGATAATGGCATCAAGTTGATGCTGGCTCCTAAGTCACACAATGCTTTGGCAAAGTCCAAAGATCCGACGGTGCAACGAATCGTGAAAGCTCCGGGGTCGGCCTTCTTCTGAACTATCGATCGGGTAGCAATTGCACTACAATGATGCACATCATCCTTCAGCTCATAACTTGCTGCCCTCTTCTTAGTCAAAAGATCTTTCATAAACTTCGCATACCCAGGCATTTGTTCAAGTGCCTCTACCAATGGGACATTAATGGTCAGCTGCTTCAACATAGTCATAAATTTGCTGAACTTAGTGTCATCGGCCACCTTCTTCAATCTTTGTGGAAAAGGTGGTGGTGGGTATGGAAGTGTTCTCTCTATGGATTTCTTCTCCTCTTGCTTCCGTTTATTATTATTATTTTTTTCAGGCTGCACGTCACTAGGTAAAACATCCTTGACGTTTGAAGTAGTTGTTGCGGCTTCTTCTCTTGTAACGTCGCTAGGTGTGGCGTCAATGTCTGCTGTTACGTCAACCACTTGCTTGCCTTTTGCTGAAGTTTCCAGCACCTTACCACTTCTGGTAGTGATGGCCATGCATGACCCATCATTCCTTGGGTTTTGCACAGTATCGCTTGGTAAGGTGCCAGCCTTTCTTTGATTAAATGCTGCTGAAAGTTGGCTTAATTGCTGCTCTATTTGCTTGATAGAAGTGGAATGAGAATCAACTAGTTGCTTCATGGAGGACAAATCATCAATCACCTCCTTAACTCCCGCGCTCGTTGCTTCCACTCCTTTCAATAACTTAGCCATCATGTCTTTCATAGAATTAGATGTGGCGGTATCACGTTTACCAGGGGGAACGTACAAACCACTTTTTTCATTATTTTTATTCCAACTACCTTGGTCTTTTCTTCCAGATCTATCATAATAGTTCCGACCTTGGTTTCCTTGGGTATTCCCTCGGAAACCCCCCTGATTGTTCAAGTAGTTGGCCTCCTCTTCCGAATCAGATTCGTCTCTTCCTTTTGACGCAATAACTTTCACTTTTTCAGTCTTCCCTAATAGATGCTTTGTAAGAAGATCCATTTGGGTTTTCATGTGCGCCATATCTTGATCACGTTCTTCTTCTCTTGTTCTTTGGTCTGCAGACATGCCAATAGATAAAGTGGGGCTTGCTACCTCAGAATCCCTGGTATGCCAAGCTCTACTTTGCTTTGTCATGCGATCTAGCATATTGCTTGCTTGACCAAAGGTAAGGTCCATGAAAGAACCTCCAGCTGCGTTATCCAACACTGGTTTAGTTATTGAATTCAAGGCTCTATACAAGATCTCCATTAGGTGAACATTAGTTATGTGATGGTTTGGGCATCTCGCTAGCTTTGTCTTGAACCTCTCCCATGTTTCGTGAAGAGCTTCAGAGGGAAGCTGACGAAAGTTGCTGATTTCATCTCTCAATTGAGCCCTTTTGGATGGCAGAAAGAATCTTTCTAGGAAAGCGTCTCTCAATTGCCTCCAATTTGTGATTGAGTCAGGAGTCAGCCCATTCAACCATAGTGTTGCCTCCCCAGACAGAGACAATGGAAATAGACGTAATCGAATAGCATTCTGACCAACACCAGGATTGTCAAAAGACTTGCATGTAGAAATAAAGTTGATGAGATGCATATTCGGATCGTCGCCTGCTAGTCCACCAAATAATCTCTTGAGTTGCAATAACTGAATCAGGGTGCTTGTGATGTTGAACTTGGCTCCGGGCGCTAATGGTGGTGGAATTATTGCTCCAGTGGCTCCGGCACCATTAAGATCATCATCATCATCGTCGAAAGCTGGTTGCAAAGGTTGGCGATCATACCTATACCGAGCTTGTCTACCTCTTCGATTGGCAGGTGTTATAATTTCAGCATCACGACTAGGGTTTAGTAACTCGTCATCACCTAAATCTTCATCGTCAGGATTTGTTGCTCGCCCAGGATTATCAATGTTTTGTTGTTGGACTTGAGCAGCGGCAAGAGCAGCTAATCTTGCTTGCTCGTATTGAGCAGCCATCCTGTCGATTTCAGCTTGTGCTTCCATTCTTCTAATCCGTTGTGGTTTAGGATTGATTGGTAATAACGGTTGACCAGAACTTCTAGTATGGGGCATGCACTAAAAGAAAAACCTGCAATAAACAAAAATAACAACTAAAAGTAAAAGTACGAGAATCTTTGACCAAAGGGTCTAGTAATTATCACGAACTTGATTGACACTCGTATTCCCCGGCAACGGCGCCAATTTTTTTGATAATGCTCAATCTACAGCTCTCGTAGGAGTGTAAAGCGGTCGTTAGCAAATATAGAACCCAACCTGGGTTGGGTGTCGATCCCACAGGGAATACCTTGGCCAACAAGTAAGCAAAATTACTAAACTTTGGTGCAAGTCTCGTAAAAAGGGGGGATTCTTGTCTTGCAAGTAATTAAATAAAGTATCAAAATAAAAGCTAAAAATAAAAAGAAAGAATGTTACGTGAGTTGTAAACAATGAGAATTGAAGCGTTGGGGTTATGTCCACCTTCTGAGGTATACGTCTCTATTGGCTATGAGTGTGTAGAATTCTGACATGCAATTGCTTATAGAGAATTGTAGTCGATGGTAAATCCAAGCGTCTCTCGACCTAAACAAGGAATATTTCACTTTAACTCTCTCGAGCTTAAAGCGTGTCTAACGGTACGAATTCTCCAAGAGGTTAGTCTAGTTACGACACTAGCTCTTTAATAGGAAAGGGTGTCCTACTACCTTGACATTATCTCTTTTCCAGACAAATAACCTTTCTCTCGAACAAGTTAAATGTTAGACTGGCGTATTCTTGCGTTTGCAACCACAAAGAATGTAGATTAAGATGAAGAGAATAATGATATAAGCAATATACTTGTCTTGAACTCACAAACTCATAGCTATAGATGGTAACTCATTCGGCTTCCATAACCCCAACTAAGAGGTTTAGTTACCCATGAATGCAAAGGATATCACGATTTGCATGGTTGATGGCGTGAGAAGTAGATGATAGGCGTGTGGTTTTGGTGATTCCATGGCAAGTAACGATTCTCTTGTTGTGGAATTTAAGAATAGAAGAGTAGATTAGAAGTGTTTGTAGTGGAAGATGAGAGAGATGGAAGAAAACTAATTCTTGAATTAAGTGAAGAATAGAAAGATTGTTAGAAGATGAATTAATTTCTGAATGAATAAAAATCTCTAGCATGATAGGGTATTTATAATACTCCTATCCTACTCCTACTAAGCTAATGAAATAAATAACCAAATCCTAGTATACTAATGAAATCCTTGACCCAAATGTACTAGGGTAAGGTTACAATATCATAATCCAAATAGAATAGTAAAACACATAACCTAATTATACTAGGTTAATGTATCTTTGTAAAAATCCAGCTTTGTATCTGTAAGTCCCCAAAGTCTTCAGAATTGTTGTTTTAGCCCGGGACAAATTTTCCATGCAGCAGATTTGGTCCTTAGGCGTGTAGACTTCCTTCCCTTCCTTTGTGAGCTTTCTTTTGCATCAAGTAAGCCATAAAATGCTGTATTTTGCATCATTTATACCTGAAACTTTCCTAATCATGTTCGTTAGCTCATTTACAGGAAAAAGGACTAAAAGTGCATGAAATATATAATTTGTTCTCAAAACTAGGCTAAAATATGGGCAAAATATATTGATATAGGCGCGTAAATTCGCCTATCATCAACTACCACATCTCCCTATGGAATTTTACAATGGGCAAGTCCTATCCAAAGTAGGGAAATAAGTAGAAAAATCCTAAAATAAATGTCTGCACAACTGCCACACTCCGTGGACGATATGCCAAGATTGGTGTTTAAGTTCTGATGGAAACACCGATCAATGATTCGATGGTTATTGGTACACATAGGCAGCACATCCTCTAAGAAGGAGTGGGGGGGAGCTTCCTGTTTAAGGGATGTGGAAGATTGGGGCACACCATCCAAACATGCCCCACAAGACTTAACACGAGCTTAATCTAAAAAAGACGAAGCCAAAAAGCAACCCACCATCGTCATACGGCTGACAGGCAATAGCTTTCTCCATAAGGAAAGCCATAAAAACCCCCCAGTGGCGGAAGGTGTAACGACCTAAAAATTTGATGAAATATATAAAATTTATAATTTTGTGTGATTTGACTATTTTACCCCTCTTCACAGTTGTATTATGGTATTTTTGGTGTGTCGGAGTGATTGACATATTTATTGATGTATTTTGGTATCATTTATGCCATATTATGATTTTTTATGGCTTCGAGAGCCTTATTTTGAACTTATGTGGATATCTTTTGATTCGTGTGACGGATGGCTGAACGGACTGCGTCAACAACTCCATAATTTGAATTTTAGACTAGGTAGATCTTTGGTTCAAATCCCAATGCACCTGAGCTCATTTTGACCTATTGATCAAAAAGTAGAGAAATTGGAAAAATAGGTGTGGGACCCACATTTGACTGAAACGACCTCGAATAAAAAAATATGACTTTGCCAGCAGATCCTGAATCTCAATTTTAGGGTGTTAGAATATTTGTTATGATTTTACGACTTTTAAATCTCATTTTGACCCTTAGTTTGAAAAATTATGATTTCGGATTTCAAATGTCAACTTTGTGAAAATAATGTTTTCTCAAAAATTTGACTCCGCCAACGCGTTTGAGACGTCAAATTTAGTATGGTTGCATAGTTTGTTTGCATATATCAGGCTCCGAACGAATCTCAGGTACCCCATCGAATTCTGGATTGAACTTAAAAATGAAAAATCTGGTGCAAATTGCAGTTTTTGGGTATAAAAATAGCTTTTTCTTTATTTTTGGCCCATTTTGTTCATTTTTCATTTTGCCTCTTGGGAGTTAAACCCTAAAATAGTATGAGAGCTTAAAAGTAAAGCTTGTGGGTGCTTAGGAAGCTAGATTAACACATATTTCTTGATTTTATTACGGATTCAAGATAAGAATTCATCATTTTCTTAGTAATTTGTTGATAAATTTCTCAATCCCAAAAATCTTAGGGCTTGATTTTAAACTTTAGTTTCGCTACCCTTTACTTGAATAACATTTTTATCTTATAATTACTAGTTTTTCATCAATTTAACCATCAAAACAACTTCGATTCTTGATTTTAACTCAGATTTTAAAGATTTTACTCGGTAAAGCTCGAATATAGTTTTTGTTGGATTTGAACCTCATTTTTTTTACTCAATTTAACTTGGTTTTTGTAGCTTTAGGTTCCTAAAAATATGGAGGAAATAAAGTTTTCTTTTTTTTCTTTTTTTCGAAAACCCATTTTAGGGGTTCGTTTTGACCCCGAACTAAAAGTAGTAAATATAAGTATCGTTGGTTCTATTTTAAATCTTAGATTTTATATTTTATATTTGTAGTGGAGTTTGAAATTATTCATGAAAAGTAAGATCGTGGGTTTGAGGTGTAGCAGACTAGTTTCGTCTTTTAAGGTAGGTTATGGCTTTACTCTTTCAGACTTGGCTGGGTAGTAAATGATGATACAAAATGCATGTTAAAGGTGGTAACTAATCATAAAAAATGACCATTTATGTGTTGTGCACGTGTGGGGGCCTATAAGTGATGTAATTATTGAAATTGAGTTATTATATGATATGTGTGACCACGTGGGATCCTATGTGATATTAATAGCCTTGAGTACATGTGAATAGTTATATTGTGTTGTTAAGATGCTTAATATGGTACCATTGATGTGTTGTGATTATATTCATACTTATTGGCATATGATATATGTGGAAATTCATGGATGAAACTAAAATAATGAGTGGATATTGGCTCACTTGGTTGTTAAAATATATCATTGTGGTTGGTTATGAAAATACTCATTGTGATTGGTTGTGAGCATTACATCCTCATATCATACTCATTTATGAAATATTGGTACCATTGTGGCAATATCTGAGAAACACTGGTAACACCTTTTTAAAATCCTCCCCGAGGAATATGCCGGGGAGGAGATATTGTAACACCTTATAAAATCCTTTTCGAAGGATAGCCCGAAAAGGAGATATGATATAAGTAGATTGTATATGGGTCGATGAACCTCCCATGGGTCCTGCGTTGGGAGGCTTGCCTCCGTAGTTGTATACAGGGATTGTGCGATGATCTCGGAGGTTGTGTGACAACCTTGTGCATCATCATCATCATCATATATGTTTTACTTACTTTATTGTGTTATGTTGTGTTGTATTTTCATATTGACTTGTTATCTATGTATTTATCGTATCTTCTTTTACTTGTATTTAATGATCTTGTGTATGCATTCCCTCTTTATTCTTTTGATATATGATATGATACATACTGGTGTTCTATCTTGGTATGATGTTGCAATATATGTGAGATATATTAGAACTATTAGTTCAAACGGTGGTAGCTACCATTGTAGGATATTTTCTGATTGTAGGTGACGTGTCCTTAGTTTATATTTTGTATTCTTTATTTACTACTTTGCTTGGTTATCCTATGATATCTACTAAGTATAAGTGGACCGTACTCATGCCTACTGTGCCCTTTCGGTGCAGGTCCAAGCTTGAGTGCGCCTTAGCTTAATTGACTCAGACATGTTGGAGCTTCTAAGGTAGCGGTTGGACATTCACGCATCCAAATTTTACCTCTATCTTTTTATCATAGTTATGTATTTATTAGTATTCGAAGATAGATATTATTTCTTTGTAGTTATTTTTCGATGTATTTGACTCTTGAATTGTATAGGTAGTTCTTACACTATTGATACCTGGTTTTAGGCATGATTGGTATTTTGGATAAGTTCTTTCTGCATTGGTATGGTTACTTATATGATTCAACTTTGTTCTAGAAGCCCTATCTTGGGACATTTCTATCTTTTTCTCTTTTCGTATCAGTTTGGATGATAGGCTTACTTTTTAAGGTGCGTCGCAACAAGTGCCATCATGAACCTCATTTTTGGGTCATGACAAATTGGTATCAGAACAACCAGGTTACATTGGTCTCAACTATGTAAGAACGACATATCTAATAGAGTCTCGTGGATCGATTCACAGACGTCCATATCTATCTTCGAGAGGCTATAGGATGTCTTTAGTAAACTTTTCTCATTTTATACCTTATCGTGCAAAGTTTTTAATACCTTGTATTCTGATTTGTGTTTCTCTCTTTCTACATGAATGGTCTGGATTATACAACTATCAGTTGAAAAATATTATGAGAGATTGGTGGAGATTATTTGTTAGTTGTAGGCCTATTGATGCTCCTGAGTTGTTATGGGATCAGTTTACTAATTCCTTTTTGGAGATATTCATGCCTTACAGTTTGAGGAATCCAATGCAGGACGAGTTGGATTATTTGGAGAAAGGCTCTATGAAAGTTGTTTAGTATGAGACATGTTTCCCTACCCTATCCAGATATTCCTATGATAGTATTTCCATCGAGTCTGGGAAGATTTAGAAGTTTGTGAAAGGTTTAGATGTCTCCCTTAATTTGGTATGTCTCAGATGATTGTGCTTATGTATTTATTTTAGAGTATTGTTGATCATTCTAAGTAGAGGGTATTCTTCAAGTATCTTAGGGTGGCGCCAAGAGGGTATGCCATTTTGGAAAGTTCAGAGGTCAGACTTCAAGAGGCAAAGATTTTAGAGGTTCTCATGGGTATTCTAATTCAGTAGTGCAGGGAGGCCGTCAAGGTAAGTTTTAGAGTTCTCTTTGTATGTGATAAGACTGACCATGTGGCCGACTGTCCTCGTTGTATATTTAGACCTACTCATATTTCAGTTGTGAGAGGTAGGGGTTATTACAGAAATGAGAGAGACAGAGGTAGTTGATCTTGTAGAGGGGTTTGCGAGGCTATTAAGCCACCCGATGGTCATGGTTAGTGTTATGATAAACTAGCCAGATTTGAGGTAGAGGCTTCAGATGCTGTGATCTTAGGTATCATCCCCATTTGTCTCATACCTACACCTGTGTTATTTGATCCCGTATCGACTTCCTCTTATGTGTCAATGTATTTTACTTTAGGTTTTGATTTTGTTAGTGAGCCTCTTTCCATGCCTATATGTGTATCTACCTCGGTAGGTAATTCTTTAGTTGTGGATCAAACGCATCGATCTTGTGTTGTGACATCTGCCGAGTGTGATACTTTGTTAGATTTACTTTTATTAGATATGGTCAATTTTCATATTATTTTGGGTATGAATTGGTTGGATCCTTATCACGATGTCTTAGATTATTTTGATAAGACTATGACTTTAGCTTCGCCAGGTGTACCACTGACATCTTGGAAGGGTGCACTTCATTTGGGTCCTAAGAGGATCATATCTTATGTTCAGGCTCTTAAATTAGTTGAGAGGGGATGTTTATCTTACTTGGCCCATATTCATGACACCAGTATTGTTTCCCCTCCTTCCTTGGATTCTATCCATATTGTCCGTGAGTTTGTAGATGTATTCCCTACGGAATTGCCTGGTATACCTTCAAATTGAGATATTGATTTCAGTATTGATATTGAGCCGGGCACCAAAACTATTTCTATTCTTCCTTATCAGATGCCCCAATAGAGCTGAAGAAATTGAAGGATCAGTTGTAGGAGTTATTGGATAAGGGATTTATCTTACCTAGTATTTCACCTTGAGGTGTGCCTGTCTTGTTTGAGAAGAAAAAAGATGGGTTATGTATTGATTATCAGTAGTTGAATAATGTGACGGTTAAGAATAAGTGTTCTTTTCTTCATATTATGATTTTTTTGATCACCTTCAGGTGTTGTAGTATTTTTGAATATTGATTTGAGGTTCGGTTATCACCAATTGAGGATTAGAGCTTCGAATATTCTGAAGAAAACTTTCAAACTTGATATGGTCATTATGAGTTCTTGGTCATGTCTTTTAGGTTGTCCAATGCCCCTACCACATTCATAAAGTTGATGAACTGAGTATTTCGACTGTATCTTGACTCCTTTATTTTGGTATTTATAGATGGTATATTGGTTTATGAGGAGCATTTGCAAATTATGCTTCAGAGATTGAGGGATGAGAAGTTGTATGCAAAGTTCTCTAAGTGCGAGTTTTGGTTGAAGTCTGTTTCTTTCTTGGATCATGTGGTGACTAAAGAAGGTATTATGGTTGATCCAGCCAAGGTTGCAGCAGTTTGTGATTCGGCTAGACCTACTTTGCCTACCGAGACTTGGAGTTTTGTTGTCTTGGCGGGTTATTATCGGCTCTTTGTTGAGGGTTTCTTTTTTATTGCAGTTCCATTGACCAAGTTGATCCAGAATAAGATTTCTTTTCAGTGGTCCTGTGCTTGTGAGATGAGATTTCAAAAGCTCAAGGATTTGTTAACGTCAGCTCCTATCTTGACTTTTCCAAAGGAGGGCGTGGGTTTTACCATCTTTTATGATACTTTAGGTATTAGGTTAGGTGCTGTGTTGATGTAGGAGGGCAAGGTGATTGCATATGCATCTTATCAATTGAAGCCTCATGAGAGGAATTATCCTACCCATGATTTGGAGTTGTGCGCAGTTGTGTTTGTCTTAAATTGTGGAGGTACTACTTGTATGGAGTCCATTGTGAGATCTTCTCAGATCATTATATCCTTTAGTATCTCTTTACCCAGCGATATCCTCATATGGGGCAGCACCGTTGGCTTGAGTTACTGAAGGATTATGACTTGACTATTCTCTACTATTTGGGTAAAGCTAATGTAGTTGCGGATGCCTTGAACTAAAAGTCGACTAGCATGGGTAGCATGGTGCATTTTTTGGTCAGGAGAGGACTTTGGCCCTAGAAGTTCAATCTTTAGATAACCATATGGTTAGGTTTGATATTTCGACACCGGGGCATGTTTTGGAATTTGTGGATGCTAGATCTTCTTTGATGAAGTAGATACGAGCTCATCATTTTGATGATATTAGATTAAGATTGATTCAAGATAAAGTATTGAGTGGGGAGGCTAAGAAAGACTCACTTGGTTTAGATGGAGTTTTGAAGATTTGGGGTCGAGTTTGTGTATTGAGAGTGGGTGACTGGATTAGGTTGATCTTAGAGGAGGCCCATTATTCCAGATATTCTATCCATCCAGGTATGACTAAGATGTATCATGATTTGTGGAAACACTACTACATGAGTGGTATAAGGTGAGATATGGCATATCTTGTAACTCGGTATCTATGCTTTCAACAGGTGGAGGTCAAGCATATGAGACCTGGTAGATTGCTTCAAAGGTTACCCATTCCCGAGTGGAAGTGGGAATGAATCACCATGGACTTTGTGACTAGTTTGCCTCGTACATCTCGTTGTTCTGATAGTGCTTGGATTATCGTGGATTTATTGATCAAGTCAGCTTATTTTATTCTGATTCAGGTCTCATTTAGTTCTGAGAGGTTAGCCCCTATCTTCATTTGTGAGATTATGAATCTATATGGTGTTTCAGTGTCTATTATTTTAGATCGAGGTTCTGTGTTCACATCTCACTTTTGGAAGACTTTTTAGGGTGAGTTGGGTACTCAGGTTGATCTTAGCATAACATTTCACCCCTGACCGATGGCCAGTCAGAGCAGACTATCAAAATTTTAGAGAATGCTCTGCGCATACGTGATGGATTTTGGTGGCCAGTCGGAGCAATATTTGGCTTTAGCGGAGTTTGCATATAATAATAGATATAATTTCAGTATTGATATAGCTCCTTTTGAGGCATCGTATGGTAGACATTTTCGTTTCCCAGTGGATTAGTTTGATGTTTCAGAGATAAAACCTTGAGGTGCGGACTTGCTCTGTAAGTCTTTGGATAGAGTCTAAGTCATTCCGGATAGACTTAAAGTAACTCAGAGTAGGTAGAAGTTCTATACTGATTGTAGACTTTGTACCTTGAGATTTGGCATTAGAGATCATGTTTTCCTTCGAGTTTTATCCATAAAAGGTGTGATGAGGTTTAGGAAGAGGGGTAAGCTTAGTCCCAGATATATTGGTCCATTTGAGATTCTTCGGACTATTGGTGATATGGCATATGAGTTGACTTTGTCCATTGATCTATCAATTGTTCATCCAGTTTTTTATGTTTTTATGCTTCGTCAAAATATTCCTAATAAGTTTCATGTCGTTCGTTGGGAGTCAGTTCAGTTAGATGAGCGGTTGTCCTTTGTTGAGGAGCCGATTTCCATTTTGGATAAGGATGTTAGGTGGTTGCACTCTAGATTGGTCCCTGGAGCTAAGTTCCAGTGGTGATTTTGAACTGTAGATGAGGCTACTTGGGAGGTTGAGTCTGATATGCATAGTTATTATCCCCAGCTCTTTGTTGATTCATTTATTTCTTTTGCCTTAGTTCAAGGACGAACTAGATTTTTAGTGGTGGATGATTAACGACCTAAAATTTGATGAAATATATAAAATTTATGATTTTGTGTGATTTGACTATTTTAACCCTCTCCAAAGTTGCATTATGATAAGGTATTTCTAGGGTATGAGAGTGATTGACATGTTTTTCGATGCATTTTGGTATCATTTTTGGGATATTGTGGTTTTTGATGGCTTCAGAAGCCTTATTTTGGACTTATGTGAATATCTTTTGATCCGTGCAATAATGGCTGAACGGACTGTGCTAGCAGCTTCAGAATATTGATTTTAGGCTAGGTAGACCTTTGGTTCGGGTCTCGATGCACCCGAACTCATTTCGACCTATGATCGGAAAGTTGGTAAATTGGAAAAATGGGTGTGGGACTCACATTTGACCAAAACGACCTCGGATGGAAAATACGACTTTGCTAGCAGATCCAGAATATTGATTTTAGGGTTTAGCATGTTTGGTATGATTTTACGATTTTTGAATCTCATTTCAACCCTCGGTTTGGAAAATTGTGATTTCGGATTTCGGGAGTCACCTTTGTGAAAAATGATGTTTTTCAAAAATCTGACTTCGCCAATACGTTTGAAACGTTGAATTTAGTATGGTTGCATATTTTGTTTGCATATATCAAACTCTGAACGAATCTCGGGTACCCCGTCGAAGTCCATATTGAACTTAAAAATGAAAAATCTGGTTCAAATTGCAGTTTTGGGGAATAAAAACAGCTTTTTACCTATTTTTAACCCATTTTGTCCATTTTTCATCTTGCTTCTTAGGAGTTAAACCCTAAAATATTATGACAGCTTAAACGTGAAGCTTGTGAGAGCTTGGGAAGATAGATTAACGCATATTTCTTGATTTTATTACGGATTTAGGGTAAGAATTCACCATTTTCTTAATAACTTTTTGATAAATTTCTCAAAACCCCAAAAATCTTAGGGCTTGATTTTAAGCTTTAATTTTACTCCTTTTAACTTGAATAATATTTTTATCTTATAATTACTAAGTTTTCATCAATTTAACCATCAGAACAACTTCGATTCTTGATTTTAACCCAAATTTCAAAGATTTTATCCGGTAAAGCTCAAAAATGATTTTTCTTTGATTTGAACCTCATTTTTATTTGACTTAACTTGTTTTTTCAGCTGTAGGTTTCTAAAAGTATAAAAAATATATTTTTGACGTAAAATTTCGATTTTGCCCTTCTTTTTTGAAAATCCGTTTTGGAGATCCATTTTGACCCCGAATCAAAAGTAGTCAATATAGGTGTCGTTGGTTTTGTTTTATCGTGTAGATTTAATATTTAATATTTTTAGTGAAGTTCAAAATTGTTCGTGAAAAGTAAGGTCACGGGTTTGAAGTGTAGCAGACCGGTTTCGACTTTTGAGGTAGGTTATGACTTAACTTTTTCAGACTGGAATGGGTAGTAAATGATGATACAAAATACATATTAAGGGTGGGAACTAATCATGAAAAATGACTATTTATGCGTTGTGCCAGTGTGGAGGCCTATATGTGACGTAATTGAATTATTATGTGATAACTGTGACCATGTGGGGTCCTATGTGATATTGATAGCCTTGAATACATGTGAATAATCATATTGTGTTGTTAAGGTGCTTAATATGGTACCATTGGTGTATTGTGATTATATTCATACTTTATTAGAATATGAGACATGTGGAAATTCATGGACGAAACTGAAATAATGAGTGGATATTGGCTCACATGATTGTGGAAATATATCATTGTGGTTGGTTGTGAAAATACTCATTGTGATTGGTTGTGTGCATTAAATTCTCATATCATACTCATTCATGAAACATTGGTACCACCATGGCAACATCTGAGAAACACTGGTAACACTTTTTAAAAAACCCTCCCTAAGGAATGTTCTGAGGAAGAGATATTGTAACACCTTATAAAACCCTTTTCGAGGGATGTGCCGAAAAGAAGATATGAGATATATGGATTGTATACGTGTTGAAGAACCCCCATGAGTTCTGCGTTGGGAGGCTTGCCTCCCTAGGTGTATATGTTAATTCTATGTCGATCTTGGAGGTTGTGCGATGACCTCGTGCATCATCATCATCATCATCATAAACATTGCACTTACTTTATTGTTTTATGTTGTGTTGTATTGCCGTATTGACTTGTCATCTATGTATTTATCGTATCTTCTTTTACTTGTATTTAATGATCTTATGTATGCATGTTCCTTCTTATTCTTCTTATATGTGATATAATACCTATTTTTGTTCTTTCTTGGTGTGATATTGCAATATAAGTGAGATATATTAGAACTGTTAGTGCAAGCAGTGTGGGCTACCATTGTGGGACATTTTCTAATTGTAGGTGACGTGCCCTTAGTGTATATTTTGTTTGCTTTATTTACTACTTTGCTTGGTTGGCCTATAATATCTACTGAGTACAAGTGGACTGTACTCATGCCTACTGCGCCCTTTCGGTGCAGGTCCTAGCTCAAGTGCTCCTCAGCTTGATTGACTCGGGCAATTGTGTGAGCTTCCAAGGTATTGGTTAGACATTCACGCGTCCAAAGTTCACCTCTATCTTTCTACCATAGTTATGTCTTTATTTGTATTTAGAGACAGATATTATTCCTTTATAGTTATTTTTCTGATGTATTTGACTCTTGGATTGTATTAGTAGTTCTTACACTATTGACACCTGGTTTTGCGTATGATTTATATTTTGGATAAGTTATTTCCGTATTATTATGATTACTTATATGGTTTGGCTTCGTTCTACAAGCCTTATCTTGGGATATTTCTGTCTTTTCCTCTTTTCATATCAGTTTGGGTGATAGCATACTTGTCAAGGTGCGCCGTAGCAAGTACCACCATAACCCTCATTTTTGGGTCTTGACAGAAGGTATATGAGCACAACCACAAAACATCAAGGTAAAATTTAAGATGCAACCACAAATAAGTTTCTTGAAACCCCATCCCTTCAATACTTTGCTCTAGTTCTATTAGTGTAACACCCCGTACTTAATTACGTGCATTAGCCATGTTTATATGTGTTGGAGTATATTTATTGATCCTAAGTTAGGTATATATGAGTTTAAGTATGAGTATTGATTATTTTGAGATGGTTTCAACTGTATAGTTTGATTATATGTGTATAGGAATCGACTTTATTTATACTGGAATTTGTCCGTCGATGGTTCCATACGAAGGTTATTGAATAAGATTTCCAAAGATATAAGGATTTCCAAAAACGGATAAGTTTCGGATATAATCGAGCACGTTCGAAACTATAAAACGGTGGCCGGGATATTGTGAATAGTAAATGTGCAGGAAAATTTCCTGCACACAAACTACTGAGGCCTGCCAGTTTTTTGGGTCAACTTTGAATAATCATAACTCCCTTAATATAATGAACTAGGAGATCTACGACCTATCAAAATAAATATCTTTGAGTCTTCTTTCCAATGCAATTGGTTTCATCCAAATCCAACGTCTGAGTAGGGAGTTATACTCGTTTTACTTCAGCCTCTCAAAATAGATTTTTAGGGTCAACTTCAAACGATCATAACTCCTTGTACAGGACGAACTGGGTGACCTACTTTATATGAAATGAAATCCCTTTGAATTATCTATCCAACGATACCAATTTCACCAAAATACGATATCGGAGAAAAGTGTTATGGTCGATTTACTTTAGCCTATCAAAACAGTCCACCATGGACAGATTCGGATTTACTTAAAATTTTAAGGGCAATATGGTCATTTTCCATCACCTTATGGACGAAAATTGGTCATTATATACATATACTTAGCCTCATATCCATCATTCATCATCCAATTATTGAAGAATAAAGAACCCTAGCCTAATTTCAACTCCAATTATCTTGTGATTCAACAGTAGAAAGTCCAAATTGATTCCGTAGTTGTGTTCACCGTCTCGAGGGCTTCGAGAAGCACCCCTTATTTGTGCCAACAGGACATCAAAATCAAAAGGGCCATTTTATGATAAGGATGTAAATTATGTTGGTGTTATTTATATGGATATGTATATATATGCATGTGAGCATAAGAAATATGTTATTTGATTGTTGTTGAAAGATGATTGGGAAATGATGTTGGATTATGTTGAATTGTGAAGTGATGTGGTATTGAAATGATGATTATATATATATATACACATAAACCTATTGTTCAAGTTGGTTTTTGGAATGTTATGCAAATATTGGTTGTATGGAATTATGGAAGAGAATTGTGGTGTTGGGTTGCTAATACTAGATGTCAAACATTTCATTGTAGATAAGTGATTTGTAAAGGCGGGAAGTTGTGTTGAATTGGTATCCGAATCTACAACGAGGTATGTAAAGCATACTCTAACGATGTTCTTTGGCATGAAAACACCAATGTTCCATCAAGTAAGATTCCGAGGTTGTCCAAAAACATGTATTGTTCTACATTACCAACAAAGTTGTTTCCATTCTATAAAGTGTCAAATGTTTCATTGATATACCAAAAGGATCCTATTTCATTGTTGTGATATTGATGATTTTGAAACACATTGTTGATGTACCAATGAGTCCTTATTACATCGTTATTGTATAGAAGGTCTATTACTTTATTCCTATTGATGTATGGTTGTTCCTAAGGTACTATATTGGCATGAACACTAATTTAATAATCTCAAAAGCTTTTGAACTAAGTTATTGGAAAGATCTCTTATGTGTGTTACTTCATATACGTGTGGATGGTATCCCAGGGGCATAAGCCTAGCATGGGTCGATCCCTATTTATGTGTTTAAGGGTGGTATCCCAAGGGCATAAGCCTAGCATGGGTCGATCCCAGTTGATATGTACTGGGGGCAACCTAATGGTCACAGTACGATACAGTATTAATTATTGTTAGGTGGTTGGAGGTTCGGGAGGAGGAGGTAATGGCGAATGATAATTGTAAAGAATGAAATGAACGAATGTATATCGTTTCACAAATGTGTTTGAATTCAAGAACCCAATTCAGATTAATGATAATGTACATGATCCTAAAAGTGTTTATGAAGTGTGGTTCACTTCTATTATGATTTATTCACTTGATTTTCTTGATCCCCTATATCACATATGATTATTTACAGCTTTACATACTCAGTACATATTTCGTACTGACGTCCCTCACGGGGGACCTGCATTTCATGCTGCAGGCACAGGTGCTTCAGCTCATTCACAGCATAGATAGGAGCCAGGTCATACAACTATTGTTGGTGAGCTCCAGTTTGCCTCGGAGCTTTCCAAGTCGGTTCCTTATGTATTGTTATTGTACAGGAGTCATGTGTGGGCGGGGGTTTGTCCCGACCCTAGTTATGTCATGTATATCCTAGAGGCTTTGTAGACATAAGGACGGGTAAAGTCATGGAAGTTTATATAGTGATGTTATATCTGTATGTGTGGTGGCCCCAATGGCCAAGTATTATATCTATATATATATTTGTGCGTGTTGTGTTGATACAGGTAATTAGATCCTTCTATATGCAATGAAGTGCTGTCCAAATTTCTGGTGACATGTAAGTGAAAGTACAAGTATTTGAACGGGTTCTCCCGGGCCTTCTCGGCTTCGGGTGCCAGTCCAGCCCAATGGGATTTTGGGGCGTGACAATTAGATATTAACTCCAGCGAGGGAGTGGCCAATAACGGAGCCTCAGCCAGATTGACAAACTTGGGCCTACCTATTATGCCCAAACTGAGTCTTTCTCAGATTCCTAATACTAATACTAACTCAACTATTTTGGGTACTAAGCCCATATTAACAGAACCTAACAAAAATTTAGAGCCCAATAAAGGTAACAGGAAAAGACCCATTAATCTTGGGCCTTGTACCTCAAAACACATCCAATAAGGGTCCCTCGGTAGCAAAGATAATGTTAGACCCGGCCCAATGTATTTAGATATTCCAAATCAAGACTCTAGTAATAAAGATTTTGATGACTATGCTAAGCTAGACATCCTCCCTCGATCTTTACACCCTCTCTCCTCATCTGGTACCCAAAAGTCAGTGGCGATCCCCTCTGATCGAAAAGCTCTCATCAATCAAAAGCCCCTAACTTTCACTTCCAATACTCCCTCATTAATTACCCACAACCCTAGTAATGATGAGGAGATATGAGAAGTCACTTGTCAGCCTGATTATACCCATAAAGGTATTAAAATAGGTACCCCACATTCTACACTAAATACTTCTCAACGAGAGGAAAATGGAGAATCTCAACCAAAGTTCATCTCTGAACACAATGACATTCATCTCCAAACCACTTGGAACACACCATCAACCAACTTCTTGGTTGGAAATATGTCTATCCTAGCATGCGATACCTCTCAAGATGACCTTCGTAGGAACCTAACTACAATCCTCATCTAGATCCCTCACTACCTAGCTCAAGTGGATGGAAGGATTGAACCAATGTCTCCTAACCTTCGTCCAGAGCATTTGGATGACTATTCTTATGAGCCTGGCGATCCAGAACACCCCATTATCTTTATCCCCAGAGCTAATTTAAGAGGAACTGATAAAGATGAGAAAAAACCTCCCCTTCTTCCCACTAAAGGTACCGAGACTTCTAGAATCAGGACCACTCTTTATGAAGGAAAATGGGAACCTTCCCATGAAACCTCAAATGCCAAGCCAAACAGAGCCATCCCAAATAGTTCTGGCTCTGGAACTAGAAGAGAGAAAACTCACTCAGGAGGCCCTGACAAAAACAACAGAGAAATAAAAAAAAATCTTGGCAACTCTCAAGGTCCCATAAGTAGAAGTGGTCACTTTGGACAGACCCTTCACTCATATATTCGAGGACCTTACAAGCAAGATACTGTTGATCCTCATCCCTATAGATATACACAAAATGGACCTAGAAATACTGATTCCAGCTTCGAGCATCTTCTTTGCTACCAAAATGAAACCATTTTCAAGGAACAAAAAGGAAATAAAGAGACCAGAAGAAACTCTCTCACCCACTAGTGGGAAGGAGATAATGCTAAACAATAACTTTCCCAAACAAAATTTAATGATGAATTGCATCATATGGAATGATGGGGGCAAACAATGTTGAATTCAAGCGACACTATAGGTCTATGGTCAATATCCATAAACCTTCCCTATTTGCTCTTCTTGAAACTCATATGAAAGAACACAATGGTATGGCTGACATCCTTATCTTCAATATCCACATTCAATTTCCAGCAAATGGAAACTCTGGAGGCATATTCATCATATGGGACTCTACAAATCTCAATATCTAGGAAATTACTATCTCCCATTAGGCCAACCATACCATTGTGAAGGTCAGTAACCCCCCCTTTTCCTCATATTTTAATACCATTTATGCTAGTACCTTTTTTGGTGAGAGGAAAACTCATTAGGAAAACCTGCAAGACTTTGCTACCACCACTAATCTTAATCCTCCCTACCCCTGGGTCATTGAAGGAGACTTCAATAGAGTGCTAAAATCCTCTGAAAAATTTAGAGGTAACCCCATTAGCACCTCAAGGTCTTCAGCCTTTTAGGACTATATAAATAGATGGAACCTCATTGATCTTGGCTTTAAAGGGGGTGATACACTTGGTCTAGCAAAATATATAGAAGTAGGAGTGGATTAATTCTGGAAAGATTTGACAGATACCTTGCTAATAATCCTTGGATTAAACTGTTTCCTGAGGCTACTTTCATTCACCTCCTCAAAACCCACTCAGATCATTGCCCTCTTAAGCTTGATCTCCATAAGCATCACAATAAATATAATAAAGTCTTTAGGCTAGAGACCATGTGGTTCACTTACCCTAACTTTCACAATATTCTTAGTCAGTCTTTTTCTAACTCCCCCACCCTCACTGAAGCCATCTCTGCTTTCCAAGATAACGTGACCTCTAGGAATAAGGAGTGTTTTGGTAACATCTTCCATGAGAAATAAAGGATTCTGGCCAAATTAGCTGGCATCCAGGGGTCACCTTCTTACCCCACCAGCTTTTTCCTTTATGATCTTGAGGTAAACCTCACTACAGATTATAACAACATCCTCCAGCAAGAGCAGGAATTCTGGAGAATTAAGTCTAAAATTAGCTAGTTTGCTAAAGAAGACTCCAATACCAGTTTCTTCCACACTTTTACCCTCAATAAGAGAAGAGAAAATAGAATTAATGCTTTAAAAGATGACAGTGACCCTAAGGCTATCAAATAAAATATCCTAAGGTTCTATAATTTCCTCTGCTCCACTGAAAATCAAACATCCAACATCAAATTCCAGAAAACCCCTCTTTCAAAGGGTCCATAAACCTTGAGGATCACAATTTTCTTGACTCCATCCCCACTCCTAAGGAAGTCAAGAAGGTTTTCTTCTCCTTTAAACACAAGAAAGCCCCTGGCCCTGATGGCATCCACCCTCTTTTCTTTTAAAAATACTGGAACATTATAGGCCCCCAAGTCATCTAGTTGTGTCATAACACTTTCAACTCTAGTAGAATGGAGAAAAAAGTAAACACTACCTACCTCTACCTCAATTTAAAAGTCCAAATGCCTCTAATATTAGGAACTTTAGACCTATTGGAATTTGCAATACCCAATATAAAATCATAATCAAAATCATTGATACTAGGCTCAAGCCCCACCTAGATAAGATTATTAGCCAGAGTCAGGCCAGTTTCCTCTCTAAAAGAAGGACCAGTGACAATGTCATTATGGTCCAAGAGGTCATCTCTCATTTTAGGAAAATAAATGGAAAAAAAGGCAGCATGATTCTCAAAATTAATATTGAAAAAGCCTTTGATAGAATTGAGTGGAGTTTCATTAAGTAGGATCTCTTCTTCTTCAACATATCTCCCAAACTAAGCTCCCTTATCCTGTCCTGAATCTCGTCCTCTTCAGTTTCTATCCTTGTTAATGGAGGGAAGACAAACTTCTTTCAACCTAGTAGAGGGATAAGACAAGGTGATCCTCTTTCTCCCTATCTATTCATAATGTGAATGGAAATCCTTTCAAGAAGGATTGGCCATGAGATAAACACCTTGAAATGGGATCCCATTACCATCAACAGAAATGGTCCTATTTTCTCCCATCTCTTCTTTGCTAATGACTTTGTCCTCGTGGAAAAGAAAAACCAAAAGAAATGTACCACCATTAAGAGAACTCTAGAGGACTTTTAGCCAATTTTCTAGCCAAAAAGTGAATCACATGAAGTCGAAAGTTATCTACTCTACAAACTGCTCTCCTATTGATAAGGTCTATATCTCAACCATCCTTAACATCCATACTAGAGACCATTTTGGAAAATACTTGGGCTTTCCAATTTTTCACCAGAGACCTTATAATAGAGACTTCTAGTTTATTATTGACAACCTCAAAAATAAACTGGCAGGTTGGAAAACTAGTTTCCTCAATATTGCAGGCAGAACCACTCTAGCCAAGTCTTCCCTCAATAGCATTCCCACTCATATCATGCAATACATCGGTATCTCCAATAAAATTCTCAAGCTCTGTGACAGAACCGAAAGAAACTTTATCTGGGGATCAACCTCTGAAAATAAAAAAATGCATCTCATTAAATGGGCAACTCTTAACCTTTCCAAAAAACAAGGGGGCCTGGGTATTCAAAGAGCCAAGATAAAGAATGAAACAATGCTCACTAGCTTGGCTTGGAGGTACCACCAACACTAAAACAAGATATGGGCTATTGTTCTTAGGAGCAAATATACCAACCATAATGGGACATTTAAAACAACCACTTTCAATACTTGGAAAAACTTACAGTTGCGTTGGGAGCATTGCACCAAATCCACCCAATGGATAGTCCACAAAGGGGATAAAATAAAGATAAAATAAACCTCTGGATGGAAAAATGCCTGCTTAATAACCCTCATCTCATAACCCTCATCAAAGGCCCCCTTCCTCCAAACAAGAAAGACACCAATCTTAGCTTCATCTGGTATAACAATTCCTGGCATGTGGACACTCTCTCTATCCATATTCCAGAATATCTTACTAAGACCATCCTTAGTACCTTTAGACACAACACCAGAACCAGTGCTGATCATTTGATTTGGGCTGTCTATGGTAATGGGCTATTCACTAGCAAAAATGCTTACTCAACTATAAGTCAGAACTATAGCACAACTCCCACTGTTTGCCAAAATTCCTATAGCTGGATTTGGAAGATTCACTGTCCCCCTAAGATAGAATTCTTCCTTTGGCTTGCTCAACATAACCGACTCCCAACAAAGCTTACTCTCTCAAACATGGGTCTTTATACTACCCCTAATTGTTCAAGCTGTAACCACCCCTCTGAGGATATCTTTCATATCTTCTTCCAATGCCCCCATTCTAAAGATACTTGGCACCACAATGTGGGTAAATGTGCAGCTCTTGAGATTTCCATCAATAGCTTCTACCCCCAGAATTGGGCCAACACATGGAAAAAACTTAAGCACTTAAAGTTTGATAATATTCTCACGTGAAACAACATCCTCCCTTTCACCCATTGAGTAATTTGGAAGAATAGAAACACTAACTCCTTCAACAATAAAAAGGACAAGCCAAAGTTCAAGGATATCCATGCAGAAGCAGTTAAATTCTACCATGTTGTGATGCCCAAAAACTAACCAGCATCCATGTCAAATGGAACCCACCGGCATACCATTACTACTGATACGACCGACCCCGAGCCTTATCATAATGGGCATCCCAAATCTAACTAGGACCGAGGACCGCCCCCTGTTACCCAATCCAACCACCTATGTCAAGCCTTAGATGGGCTGAATTTCAAACATATAACAAGATAGCATTATTGTTCTCACTAAGACTCTAGGATAGGACTACAACCGTGACCGACCCAACTGAGTCCAACCATACTACACCAACCACCCAACTATACCAAGCCAATTTAAAAACCATAAACCAAAGGAAATACCAAAACATATATGAAAATCAATCCCAAAATGTAATAGGATGGAACAACCAACAATATCGTCCAATGATGTCAGCGCACTAACTTATTCCAATGCCTAGGACGACACCACTACTGATTCCACCCATACCAACTCTTAGAAGTACCATAAAGCCTCTGTCCAAAAGAGTAAACAAATCTGGTTGGGACATGCCCCCAACTATATACAAAACCAATATCCAAAATTAAAAAAATATTTAAAGAAATCCATAACATAAAATGATGCTTTCCGAAAGGATGGAAGCTCATCACTTCAGTCTAAGTGCTGATACCAAATCTGCAAGCTAAACATGAGTAGAATAGTTGGTTCCTGTATAACATGGGTATACAATCGCCAGTAGACGGGGTTAGTGAATGACCGCTAGCATGAAACTCAGGGTAAGGATAAAATAATGCCAGTTATAAAACCAAGTACATCCATCCATAATGCAAGCAACCATACATGTATAAGTATCGGGAAAAAGGGATTGAGTTTAGTATGAATTTAAAACCTGTACCAAGGTTGTGTGGCTTTGCCATCCTAACCACCCATGGGCAATATGGGTTTAGCTTCCCTACTGAAAGGGTCCCATTGCATGTAGCCGTATGACCGGGCAATATCCCATGGGATTACTAGTACATCCCTCCAATATAAAATGTGACACTCACATGTGGTCATCAAGGACCCCTCATATCGGCAAATATGAGTTTCCAGTTTTGGTCCCCCGGGACTACCACATTCCACAACTTACCTTCACACCTGCCATTAATACCCAATAAACCCATGTCCAAACAATTTATTTACCACTGATTAACCAAGGACAATATTGGTGGTATCGTCATACCATCCCATTACTTGCAAGTAATATCCATAGCCAAACTATTTAGGTTAAGGGGACCTTAGCTGCTCTTTCCAAGTGTAGTAGAAATTATGGGTCCTAATTAAGGTAAGTAGGGAAATGTCTAGAATACCCCAACTTAAATCTTTTAAAAAATCTTCATAGGGATACGACTGGCCCATACGAGGTGTATCCTCTTATACGATGGTTTCCACCACTCGTACCCAATCCTCAACCCTTGGATCAAATACTGTCCAGTATATGACTTATCCAACCAAGTCGTAACCAGAGTATACGATCCATACCCACAACCTAAATCCCTGGAAGAATGGAATACCTGGGGAATTGAACATCATTTACCATACGATTCCTGGGTATGACTCGTACCCTGGCTTAAAGCTCTTGGAGAGCCACTCGTACTCAGATCCAACCTAAGTAACCAAGTCTAAGATTAAGTTAAGAAATCAAATGACCCATAACCACCAATACAATTTGTACCCCTAAGTCTCATCCATTTTAGTGACCATAACTATCCCACCAACTAACATTGATCAGTATAAGATAGGACCATACCACTCATACACCAGTATCTGGCTCGTAACCTAGAGTCATGTTGAGTTTGGAAAATAGATTTTCAGGAAATTTTCTAAGGGTCAAAACCTAGGATGTTTCAGTCACCCCCACTAGAAACATTCATCCCCGAATGACGGAAAAGGTAGGGGTAACCACACACAAAGTCATTTGCATTATCAAACATCCCTTTAACAAAATTTGAAAACAAAGAGGCAAAGATTTAATCTTTTCTTTAACAAACTTAGAAAATAAAGATGTGTTCACGAACACACACATTCCGTATGAATCCCAGGAGCAGAAAACAAATGAGGATACTTGGACTTAATGTCCTCTTCCTCTTACCAAGTAGCTTCTTCTACCTTATGGTTCCTCTATAGAACCTTAAACGAAGCCACATTCTTGGTCCGCAACCGATGAACTTGCCTATCTAATATCTCAACCGGGACTTTCTCATAAGATAGAGAATCTAAAATACCCAATCCTTTCAAGGGAACAACAAAATAAGGATCACTAAGACACTCCCTTAACATAGAAACATGAAAGACCGGATGAACCAAAATTAAGCTAGATGGGAACTCCAACTTATAAGAAACATTTCCAACTCTCCGCAAAATCACATAAGGTCTAATAAATCGAGGACTAAGTTTCTTTTTTTTTTCAAATCGCACCACTACCTTCGTGGGCGACACCTTAAGAAACACCCTGTCCCTGACCTCAAACTCAGGTCTCTACGCCTAGCATTCACATAGGACTGTTAGAGTTAAAACTTTTTAAAATTCAAAAGGAGGCTCCAAGTCTTGTTGTTTCCCTCCTAAAGATGATTTTTACCATTTCAACTTAAAATTTGACCAATCTAAATTGTAAACTACCAATCACCAAATTACCACATCACCAAACTACCATGTCATCACCCTCCAAAATAACTTTAGGCTCAAAATTTCATATTCTAAGTTTCTTTTCCTTGTTTCCTAGTTTCATTTCTTTATTCTAGAATTAATTATCAACTAGTAATCACCTACTTAGTTGTAGATTAATTGTTAAATCCGTTTCTTTTGTGTCTTTGGTATTTGTGTACTTTTCTCATTTTTAACTTGTAGTAACTTTTTTGTTTCAAGATCTTAAGTAAATTTAATTTTTGTGTCGTGAGTCGGTCAAATAAGAATACATTCCATCCGCCAAGTAGAATTGACATCGTATTGACTATCGGAGTATAAAAAACTTTTAATAATCGCCACTCCAATTGTGAGAATCACAAAGGTGAGTGTATACAAGCGTTGGTGAGAAACCTTTACTACTAATCTTGTTTGTTCATTGTGTAGGTATAAAGCTGATATAAGGAAAACATATCTTCTATAGCTGGGGATTATTGTGACTACAATATGGGAGACTATGATTATAGTAAGAGGTTTTATGGCTACGATGTTGAAGGAGATTGCGGAGGCTATGAAAATATAAATGATCAAAAGTTGGGCAGATTTGAGGCTTACAGTTTTGTGAGAGAAAATGAGATGAAAGAAGTGCCTAGTGCTTATGGTGACTTTGGAGATGATATAGACCTCGTGATGGATCTTATGATGACATTGGGGTATGTGAGGAGTTTTACACTTCTCACCCCGAACCTAGATTTGGTGTTAGGTATAACCCTTTCGTTCACAAAGCTTATGAGAGCTATAATGAGAGTGCACGTGAGGAGTGTGAAGATTAATATTCTCCACCTTGTAGCACTTCTTATCAAGATCGATATAGTGTAAATGATTATAATAGCTTTAGTAGAGGTTGCCCAATCAAAAGAGAAGGGTATACATCTCCAAAACCAAGGGTTACTCTCATGCCTTACAATGTTGATCCGAGAAGGAGTGTACACTCTGGAGAGGTGAACATTTGTGGGATACCGGACTGCCTCATTGTGTTAAATGATAGGTACTATAGAAACTACATCCTTCCATCCATGGTTGACTACTTGGGGTTGTTTTGTGAGTATTTAATTGTTCCATACTTCTTGGACGGGTTTAAGGTTACCGAGAGGGTCAAAGTTGTCTTCTCCCAATTTGAATACCATGAGGAGGTGTGGTGCGATGTTCTTCCCTTGACATACATTCATGTATGCTTAGGTTACGATTGGTTTGCATAACATAAAGTTCCAAATATGTGAAATTGGCCTAATATTGTAAGAGACCGAAGGGGAGGGGGAATCACCTCATAACATACATGTTGTCTAAACTGCAAAGAGAAGTGAATACTTACTCTAATCCGAATGCTTATGAGATAAATAAGATTGAGAGGAGTAAGGGTGTGCAAGTTCATAATCCGAGAGTGGAAAAAAGAGAGGTTGTATGGAGCAAAGTGAGGGTATTGCCACCAAATCAATATTACATTATTTGTCCTTCTATTTCTTAGGACATTTATGTAGGTACCAATATGGTAAGCGAAGGAGAGAAATGCCAAAGTGAAGTTGCTACCCAAGCTTGTGGAGGACCTTCACCTTACGGTAAAGAAGAATATACTCAAGAACGTTAAGTCATAATAGCTAACTCTTACACCTTTGTGCATATGAGTGATGATTGTGTGACTAGTGGTCCATTGAGTGTGAGTAGTAGCTTACCTATTTATAAGTCTATTGATTCTTTGTCCATTGATTATTATGTACATTTTGTGAGTGTGGATACACTAGTTGATCTTATTAATGACCGAATTGAATCTTCTTGTAAGATTGATTTGTGTCCACCTAGTGTTGAAGACATCATGTTGAATGAAAATACATTGTCTTGCAAAACTTTTGTTGATCAACTCGTGTGTGAAAATTGCCCACCACTTGAGTTTATGTGTGTTGTAATTAATAGAACTCAATTGAGTGAAGAATTTGATAATGTTGGTCAATAAACTAGGAGTGGATCCGTGAGCTATTCTTGTGATATAGATTCCAATGTTTGTTTAGCTCATAGGGATAATCTTGTGCTTGAAACCTCTTTGAAGCTTGATAATTATCTTTTAGAGAGTGAAGAACTTAACTGTTCCAAATCTCCCCGCGGAATAAATCATGCTCTCTTTAGGTATAATATCTTGTTTGAAGATGATTTAAAAACTCCTAATGTACCTAGTGGTGAGAATGATGGTATAGCTTGCCTTGAAGGCTATAACAGATATGCTAACCCACTATGGTGTGAAAAAATTCCTCCTAAAGATGGATATCTCTTTTTGAAAGATGAGAGTACTCTTAAGGGTAAAAAATGTGTAGTCTTTCTTGAAAACCCAAGGGAAAAGGTGTCATTGACTCTTTGGGGTAATGTTCCTAAATATGCATCCTTATTTGACACACTTGTGCCTAAATTGCATGAATTCCAACTTGTGGATGCCAAGTTGTCTAGTTGTTTGAAGGAAACAATGTGTATGTGTTTGAATGCTTATTCTTCACTTGTGAATGCCTTTGCACATGATTCTTTATTATACTACCTCTTTTCCTATGATGACGTCCATGCTAGTTTTGGATTTATTTTATGTCGAGGTAGGGAATTTGTTGGTTTGTCCATGTGTACGTGTACCAATTGAAACACCACCTTTGGTGTGGTATTTTGATGAGATAAAGAAGCAATTGTGTCTTATGTCTCATAAGATGAAGGTAGTTCTACCTTATGGATTATTTGATGCCATTAGGACCTATGTAGTTTCTTTATCTCTT
Organism: Capsicum baccatum var. pendulum; assembly: GCA_030864225.1. Classification (NCBI taxonomy): domain Eukaryota; kingdom Viridiplantae; phylum Streptophyta; class Magnoliopsida; order Solanales; family Solanaceae; genus Capsicum; species Capsicum baccatum. The sequence continues at coordinate 86,989,651 of CM061558.1, read as the reverse complement.
GGTGATTACCGTAACCAAATCCTTTGTGCACCTTTTATAAAGCTTTTAATAATTAATTTAAAGGATCCTTGGTTATACTTCAAGTATGTGCCGCCTTGGCGTGATGATGTTAATTATTTTGCTAACCCTAACCCTTATTCCATGAGGATATCGTGCTTGTTTGTCCTTTCTCTAGTTTTGCAAGGTAAGAATTCGAGGTCGAATCATTTTCAAGAAGAGGAGGATAATACAAGTCAAATGGTCGCCTTATATTTTAATGGCATCATTCAAAGTCACTACGTGAAGGATCAAGCTTTGGTCATATGGAGGGCACGAGATCATACTTGGAGAGGTCGTTTTGAGCATGCCACTAAACAAACCCGAGTGTGGAAGATTTCTTAGAGCCTTGAAGACTTGAGGGATCTTGGGTTTGGACACTTAATGGGTCACGATTTTGGGTCATCTTCATTATGGGTATTTTGGTCACTTCATTGTGCCCAAAATGCACTCCAGGCCGCCCCTTTCATTAAGGGTAGTGTAGTCATTTTGCCTTCTTTTGTGATATACTATAAGTAGGATATTTTAGGTCTTTCTCTTTAGTTGTTGTTCTTGTTTTTCTCAGCTAGTTTTATGTTCCTATATGATTTTGGTGTTCATAGATCATTCTGTATCAAGTCTGATGATTGTGAAGTGATCTTCCAAAACCTCAAACCTTTATTGATTTCATCTCTAATTTTAACTTTACCAATAAATGGTGAGAGTTTTGTTGTGTATTGTGGTACTTCTAGGATTGGTCTGGGTGTGTGTTAATGCAAAAAGTCTAGATTATCACATACTCTTCTAGGCAATTGAAGGTTCATAAAAAGTACTACTGTACTTATCATTTGAATTTGGAAGCAATTGTTTTTGCTTTAAAGATTTGAAAGCATTACCTTTAAGGAATTCATTGTGAGATTTGTATAGTCCATCATAGTCTACCATACAACTTTGACCAGAAGGATCTCAATTTAGGTATCTTAGGTGGCTGGAGTTGGACAAGGTCTTGACATGACAATTCTTTATCACCCGAACAAGGTAAATACAGTGGTGACTGCCTTGAGTAGAAAGGCACTAAATATGGGTAGTAATTTTTCATTTTTAACTATAGGAGGAGTGTCCTTTGGCATAAGACATCCAGTCATTGTCCCATAATTGGTGAGACTTTATATTTTTGAGACCTAGAGTTTCTAACTTTTATGGAGTTTTGGGCTATGATTTAGGATCAAATTAAGGCTCGACAATTTAAATATGAGAAATTTAGGTTGATTAGAAACAATGTGTTGAGAGTTGAAGCTAGAGAGACAAGGATGACTCAACTAGTTTGATTATGTACATACTCACAATATTTAATGTTGCCTTTATCTAGTCGTAACGAAGATATATCATGACTCGAAACAACACAACTGGTGGTGTATCACAAAGAGGGATAAAATTGACTATGTGTCTAGGTTCTTGAATTTCCTACAAGTGAAGTATGAGCACTAAAGATTGGGAGGGATGATTCAGAGGATTCCTATACCTGAGTGGAAGTGGGAGACAATATCTATGGAGTTTATGGTAGGCTTACAATAGACTTTTGAAAATATTTTATCTATTTGGGTCATTTTAGATAGATTGACCATGTCCACTCATTTTTCACAAGTTCAGTCCATCTATATTTAGAGAGGTTGGGTATGTTTTACATTCGGAAGATAGTTCATTTGCATGGGGTGCCTATCTCTACCATTTTGTAAAGAGATATGCAATTCACATCTTATTTTTGTGGTTCAATGCAAAAGAAGTTAGGTGCATAAGTTGATCATAGTATAATATTTCACCCACAAACTGATTGTCAGCCAAAGAGAGCTATCTGGGTACCTGAGGAAATGTTATGAACTTATGTCATCAATTTCTAAGGTCCATGGGTACAAATTTTTCCTTTGGTTGAGTTTTCCTACAAGAATAGCTTCCATTCACCTATTTAAATAACATTGTTTGAGTCTTTGAAGGAAAATGGGATAAATGGACAACTATATGAATATATAAATACAAAATACATAAGATAGGCCCACAAGAAATGGAAGATGACAAAATAAAAAGGGCCATCCCCAAACTCGGTGTCACCAATACAATAGTAGTTACTAATTACGTACAAGTTAGTTCCAAAATATAATTTTTAAACATTAGATAAAAAAGGAAATGGATAATCCCACGAATGCTACTAGATCACTGCAAATCCAATAAGAACATCTCCCTAAATGAGTGCAATCATTGAGGATGACTCAATCTAGGATTTGAATCAGGAAAAGATGTAGAAATGTCGCATGAGGACAAAAAAATGGATACTCAATAGGCATCATAGACCGACTGAGCTTAGGAGGTAAATATATAATATAAACTACAATAAAAAGCCCTGCACGCAAAACAGTCCCAACAGTTTATAGCATGACACGATAATAATAATAATAATAATCATACATTTTATTTATATGAATAATTTTATTCAGTATGAGATGATGCAGTACGATACTGTGGGCAATGCAATGAAATCTTAAATATTACCTTGGTGGTAATATCAATAAAACCAGGAATCTTTCTCCAGTCTTTTGGACTATCACCTCGAACATAACAATAAGTAAACAAAAAGTCCAACATATTACCTCAAACTTAGTAAAATTGGTAAAAAAGGACCTAAATCTTACTTTGGCCAAAGTGAATAGGTGGCACTATCCAATAGGTATGAATATGACACGAAGATATAAATACATACATAGAAATATATACATAAAATAGGACATATATACCCACACCATAACCTTTAACCACCGAAAGTCCCAATAGCCACACAAGGCCCTTAGGGAAGTACAAAAGTAAACTATATCACAACATAAACTAACATCTATAACCCAAATCTACCATCAAACCCTACCCCAAAACTTAACTAAGGATTCCTAATCTAAGCCTAATACTGAATAAGTACCGTAGAACTAAGGGTCAGTCGAGAATACTAATCAAACATTTTCAAATTAGGCAATTAATACTAGGGATTAAAGATAAACATATTTCTAACCCAAAATTCTCCTAAACTCTATGAAATTTATACCATATATTATCTATTGAGCTACGTGCAAAGAAAAAAGATTGTAACCTAACTCAAGGTCGAACAACTTTTCAAGCCATCATATGGAAGTCTTCCCCTTATGAAAAGCCTCAACTTGCTTCAAATCTATCAAATACGTAATTCATATGTAATTATTAGAATGATGATACCTATATCGATAATTTATAATTTGGGCATAAAATTGGGTCCAAATTTGATCCTCGGGGCCCGACAACAAAATTGGAATATTTTTATCAAAATTACATTACACATAGGTACCCAAATATTGGAAGCAGAAAAAAATCAATTTGGGCCTCAAAACAACCACAAGGTATTAGAAATCAAAGAAGAATTCAAGAATTCAAGATTCAAATAAATCAAAGAGGAATTCAAGATTCAAATTTGATAGAATTATGCATAAAAATCACAAGAAATTCACGATTGGGGTAAAAAAAACATACTTGGATACTAAAATGTAGAAAATACCAAGAACCATCTTGTAAACGATCCCATGTTCCAACTAGATTGAAAAATAAAGTGAAATATGAACTTGGAGAATTTATATTGCCCGGAATTTCCTTCATCGATAGTGCAGGACCCTACTGTAAGTGCATGATCGTCCTAACCTAAACCATTATGAATGTGATGAACCCTTTACAAACACAAAAAGAAACCTGAATCTAGTATAGGTAGATGATGCTTTGTGGATGCTAAGGTCAAGAATACTCCTCCTCTGCGAATGCGACATACCCATTGCCAATGAAAAGGGAAAACACCTCTGCACTAGAAATCTCAAAAAAACATGTAAAACTATGTTAATAACTAGTCTCAATGGACCTTTAGGATTTAACTGGAGTCCCATTAATTCAACTAGAACATGCTACCCAACTGAAAACGACATTCAAGATTCAGTGGAATTGATAAAATGACCAATATAACTCATCTTGATTAAATAACAAACAAAGTCAAAATGTTCCTAAAAAATTTATAAACCAAACAACACACGTAAAATGCGTTAAAAGTCTTGAAACCCATTTTTCAAGAATATAGACTCAAATCAAACTCCTTCAACCTAAAAGCTCTAGAATGGAAAAAATAATTGAACAACTTAACAAAACACCTTAAGAATAAAATCACCCATCACGACAGACCATAGATACTCTATAGGAACTACAGGAAAGGTCAAAATAGGGAAACATGCAAAACATATGAAAATACCATGAATTTCATTACATCACCGTATTCATTCACTTATAGGTAAGATTTAAATTTATATGCTAACGTAGTTTTCATAATTTCACATAAGGATCCCAACATGGGAATCGAACAACAACCATAACATAATTTGGGCAACCCACAACATAATAATCATGATTCATAATTTAAAATAGGGTTCTTGAGCTTTATGGATGAAAGGAATCCATAAATCAATACAACGCATACCTTAATTCTTGATTTAGTGAAGATTGATGGAGAGATTTTCTTGAAATTAAATCCCCAATTAAAACCCTAGTTTGTTCTTGAGAGAAAATTGAGAGAAACTAGTATATTTTGGGTGAAAAGTGGCTAAATCACGTGTTATTGGGTTTAAATAGGGGTGGAAAATTGATCCTTTTAACCCTGTACGCGTCTTTTAAAATTGGTGAATATTTCCTGACCTGGACCCCTGGCGCAACGCAGTGCTATCGCACTGTGTCACTGGAATTTAACAATTGGAAAATAGGGGAATGACATGACGTGGAGCCTTCGCGTTGCCACTTTGTTTGCGACCTTGATGTTTGGCGCGATGAGAGAAAATTGCACTGAGACACTGGAAAAAGGAAAATTGCCATTTTAACTTGTGGCGCGTGTGCCACTGACCAATATGGTTCTGTTTTACGACAAAAACTTGAAATAGTCATAACTTTTTATCCGGTTATTAGATTTCGGCGAATCTTATATCGATGGAAAGCTTATTGAATTTTTCACTTGACAAAAAGTGGAAATCTTAAAAATTCCTTATGGAATAAACATCATTTAATTTTGAAGCTAATACTTGACATTCTTGGGATGAAACTAGTTGAGAAACTTTGGGGGTATTACAGCCTGCTTCCATAATGAACTGTGTAGCTAGTGACTTTTGCTCTGGAAGAAGTCCAGCCACTTTAGTGACGTTGCAGTTGCAATCATGTCACTATTTGAGTTGAAATAAATGTAGTTAGTATGTTTTTCCCTTTTAACTTTATTTATCCATACCTCAAATTTTTGATCTTGAAAACTCAATTTTGGGATATTTCAATGGGAATTTTCAGGGTTTCTTCATTGGGCGAGTTCCATACTATATATTAATATCTCCCAATGATTATTTTATGATTGAACTTCATATCTCAGTTTTCAATTTGAAATATTGGGGTTTTCTTTGTAAAGTTAAGGAATGGTATTTTTATTATTTTAAGATCGATAACTTTTTTTGAAGAAATTCTTTTTATGAAATTTCAGATTTGAACTCCTTAAGTTATGAGTAATTTAATCTTCTAATAAAATTCACTTTTTACTTTAGAGGATTGGTGTTAAATTTTTGATTAACTTTTTGGATCCTAAATTGATGTATGGCAATATAGGTATTGTAGGCTCATATTTATGCGTAGATAATTATTGTTAGAATAAAAATGTTTTGAGGCCCATTAGAATTAGATGGTGAGTTTGTGATTAATAGAGACTTGTGGTTTGTGATTGATAGAGACTTGTGGTTCGACCTTGTGGTTGGTTATGACTTAACTTTTTTCAGACTTTACTTGGTGAGAATTTATCGTATAAAGCATGATGCGGGTTGGTTGACTTCGTTACTTAAAGTGAAAAGTAAGTTGGATTATTGTTGTAATGCCCAAACTTGGGGTTGTATCATGTTAGTGAATTCTAATTTGAATTTTCTGTCTTGACATTAAGGCTTGTAGCCTGTGTTCATGAGTGGACTAGTATCTTGTGTTTTTGTAAATGCATATTGTGTTGGATTAATCTTATCATTTTAATCATTTATATTTATTAATCTTATGGATCACTAAATTGTGTTAATGGAAACACTGATTTTTTTAAAAAAATATACCATCTCTTTATAAATAAGTCAGAGGAAGGATTTTGGATAATGTTATATGATACTTTATATTGATTTAGTCTGACACAATAGTTTGAATATGTTATGATAAAATTCTAGATGGGGTATATGGCCTCATGTTTCCCCCATGGGTCCCATTTCTCTATAATGACTGAGAAGAAGATACCTATTGGTACGTACATCCATTACATGCCATCTCATATCATTGCATTACATTATATTTTATGTTGTTATCGTGATGAAGATAAATTGTGAAAATTATTAATAGTGACCTCTTGGAACTTTCATGCATGGATGGTGTTTTTTAGTATTCTTTATTTCGATATTGTAATTGCTTAAGTTCACTTGAACTATGATGCCTTTTGAGTAAAAGTAGGTCGTACTCACTCCTATTTTTTGCATCCTTTTGTTGCAGATATTGATTTAAGTTGTTTGCATGATTTTTTATTTATGTGATAGTTGTAGATTTAAAGTTGTTGTGAGCTCCAATGTTCAAGGACTGATCCAACTTCTACTTTTATCTTAATTATCAGTCATGCCTCAAGAATACACCCTTAATGTAACATGGTGCTTAAGACTAGGAGTATCTATAACTACCTGAGACTACCCCCTAGTCGTCACACGGTGCTTGAAACCATAAGTGATCCTAAGCTAACTCATGAACTGGCATATTGTTAAGCAACTGAATTATAACATAATAAATAGCTATTGTATTGTGCAGAAACATAATAATACTAAAAATATAAAATAGATATAATACTTGTAAAGATTTACAATCTGATAAATCTGAAGAATGAAACTGAAATTACATGACTAACCTTGACTGCATCTATAAAGCCTCTACTGTGCTGACTATAGATAGCTGGGACATGCCTCCAACTACCACTGATCAATACACATGAAAATAAATAAACTGTACGTGAACTAAAACCTTCTGGAGTTTCCAAAGTAAGAGAACTCATCACCTGCTGGCAAGAATCTGCAACTGTCTGATCATGATGCGTAGGCTATAACTGATACCTATATTATGAGACAATGTAGCACATCGACATATATGTGGATCACTACTTCTGGAATATACTAAGTATGTAGGGGTGAATGGAATAAGTGAAATTGATTTCATTCGTAATAGTAAAACATGCATGCTAAGTGTAAGTAGACTCACCAATAGGCTGGAATAAACTGAAAACTGAAATATCATGAAGCATGAGTGACAAACATTCTCTGATAAGGTGGTGAATCTCTACACTTAATGTCTGTAAAACTTTACTTTAATGATATAAGTATAACTGAAGCTGGGATATGATAAAACATGGATACTGTATGAATACTGGGTCTGAAACTACATGATAGAGACTGACATAAATTAAGGATCTGAATATACAGTCACACTGATCATGAATACATAAACATACTAACTTATATGATTAACTGAATAACTGATAGCTGAAAACTGGTCATATAAGACTGAACTGTATTTAGTTTGAATAAAAAGACTGAAACTATAAAGTGTTATGCATTAGAAGAAGGGTCTAACTGAGAAACATAAGATAACTGTGCATGAATTCGTGACAACTATATTATTCGAGAAGGAAAGACCAAACATATAACATGAATCTGAAATAGTCTGTAAACTGAGGTACTGAAATACTGATAATTGAATAACTGATATCTGCATGCTATGGTCAAGCAAACCTGAAACTTTTAACACCTTGATTTTTTGAACCGGAATGCTGCAGGATGCTTATGACCTCGAAGGACCACAAGCTAACCTATGACTGATATCTATACCTATACACTGCAATATATGACATAATAATGCAGAAAAAGATAAACAATAGGCCATAAGGTTCAACTAAATAAAATATCTGACAAACATAATATCTATATGGGCGGCAAATACCCAAAAACAACTGAAGTCTAATTCAAATCTGAACTAAATCTGAAAGCCTCTAAATACTGTATGAGTAAAGAGTTGAAGAAACATGTCTCCAACTAACTCCGTCTAGAAAAAATGAACTTAAATAATAAATTAAACAAAATAATATTGTCCTTGAATGGATGAGGATTCACTGCAACTCTACGAATGGAATATTACTGCTGATCTAGAATACGTGCCTCTGAACCTATGGTGTAACATAAGAGAAAACACCATAGTGCAAATTTTTCAGTACGTCTGAATATACAGAGTATATGAGTGAGGTAGGCTAAATGCAAAGGGTTATATGCATGAACAATGATTACTAATATGAACGTGAGAATACATACATGCATAAGAAACTATAACTGAACTCATGGTGATACTGGCTATTGAGTCAGAATAATGACGACATAACTTTACTAATACTGAGATACTAAATAGATAAATGACTATTTTGGACCGTTCAAATTATGAAGAACTAGTCTGATTGACTATGTCTAACAGTCCTAAAATTGAATATTGATAACATAAGCTATAACAAATGACATAATTGATATAACTGTGATGATCAACAAGACCAATGTAACTGATACAGTTCTAATGGAACTATCTGAGTTCCGTTCTATATGGATTAACTAAATTTGAGATCAGTCCTATATAGCAGGTGATCTTTAAATATGATAATTCTAATAATGATTAACTATAGTTGAGATCAGTCCTGTCTAATGGGTGATATTGAAGTCTATTTATAATGATAAGGATTGACTGTCTTTAACAGTACTGAATCTGTACTACTGAACTAAGTTGACTATATCTGATAGTCCTGAATCTATAACTAAAATTATGGAATGTATTCATCTAACCGACATGCCCCATGCTAAGATGACTAAGGTCCAGTCTCTACGTTGACTGAAAGGGTTTCAGTACTGCGCTACCAGTAAAGACAACTACTGTGGAGTCATTCCTAATCTAGCGGGTGACTCCTGGGATCAGTCCTATATATATAAATGTGCTAACAGGTAACCCCTGAGTATGCCAGTCCTATCTAACGGGTTACATCTCTTACCTACGCTGGCTATATAGTTCTAGAACTTAGGGATTGCTTCTAAGGATCTTCGTCCTTTCTAGTGGTTGAGTCCCCATCTCTAGGCTCACTTGGTGTTGAATCCTACTCCCATCTAAAAGACACTGAACTGGATAACTGAGCTAAACTGAATAATTAAACTGAATTGATTAGCTGAATTGATACTAATTAACTGAACTGATACTAGTGGTATTGTTTAGCGGAGCTAAACTAAGTTTACTAAGTTCCCTTGACTGAAGGAACGTACTAAGTTCTGAGGACTGAATGAGAGTACAGAAATTACTAAGATCACTAGGAATAATACAGTTACTGAGATCACTGAGATTACTGAGTACTCAGGTTACTGAACTACTGAGACTGCTGATATTTTTGAGTTTTCTTGAGTCACATGATTAACTGAATTCTATAGACCATGGCTTGACTGAGAGTATCGTGATAACATGACATGGCACTAGGTATACAACTATATTATTTTTTGTACAAGTACCCCCAGGACTCGATGGAAGGAAACTGACATATATGACTGACTTGATCATTAGAATAAAGTCCACAATTCACAATATCATAAGTAGGGGATTTCATAATACACTTGGTTCTCAACATCTTATACATGGAAGGGGATGCGCACAACATATATGTACTCGCGTTTCTTCAATATCATGCTCATTCCATATCACAACAATAACACACAACAATAGTGTGGAGTTCATGTGGAATCATAAACAATAAAGCATGGGCTTGTCATTTAAGCACTATTAAGTCATAAAATCATGGGTTTTATCATTCTTGGCATTTTATCAAACACCTTACATGCACAACTTTGGGCATAGGTGCACTTATCAATTTGACAATCTTAATCCATCCAAAATTCATGGGTTTCAACTAACCTACTCATATGCTCCATGAAAAACACATCAAGATACAACCCTCAATTGAAAAAATAATCTTAAACATGAATATAGTCATAACACAACAAGAAAATCACAATTTATAATTTAAAACATGATTCTTGATCTCCATAGATGAAAGGGATCCATGGATGAACACTACACATACCTGACTCAGGGTTCTAGATATTTTTGAACTTGAATGATTTGAAATCCTTTGATTCTTGAAGAGGATTGGTCCTTGTTATTGGGGATTAAATCCATAGAGAAACCCTAGTTTTTGTTTGTGGAATAACAATGACCAAAATAGCTGAATTCAGACTCATAAAGGGTATATTGGCAAGTGGTAAGTGACCAAAATACCCCTGTTAAAATGACCTACAAATAAACTGAATGTGGTCTGTGATGGTCCGAATGATGGTCCATCTGAAAGTTGACGGTCCGTCACTTATCCCGTTATACCTGGACCAGAAATGGGGTTTACTGGATATGAGTTGCCGGCCTGGATGACGATCCATCATAACTTTAATGGTCCGTCAACTTGTCTGTCAGTACTTGTCCAATACGTGGCTCAATTGCCTAGGCTATGATGGTCAAAGTGGCGGTCCATCACTTATGTGTCAGTCTGTCAACTTGGACATCATACCTGGGCGTTTCTGACAGTTCCAAGTAAAACGTCTATAACTTCCTCGTCTGATGTCGGATTTGGACAAAATTTGTACCTTTGGAATGCTAATATAGTGTACATGTGTACAAAGATAGTTTTGCATTTCAAAGTAAGTCCTAGCATCCTTGAGATGATTTCTATCTAGGAAAAAGGCATGGGTATTACAAAATGTGGCGCTAATATTGGTTTGGATTTTCGGAGTATTAAAATACTAAACCAAGTTACTGATCTGATTACTATATTAAGACTGTGACTTAGACAGTAACTAAGATGATAACTGAGACTCTAACTAGGAGTGTAACTGAGATTGTAACTGAGACTGTACTGGAATTGAATACTGAGTTCTGATAATTGAAAGATGATATCTGAGTTTACTAATAACTATATTATTGATAAATGGGTGACTGTTTTTGACAGTCTTGATTCTGTAGAAATTAACTGAGTTCTATGCTGAGTTTGGTGACTGTTTCTGACAGTCCTGAATTGTGGAATAGTATTGAGTTCTATCCTGAGTCTGAAGCTAAAACTTTAACTATGGGAGTATTCATCTAACTGATATGCCCCAAATAAGATAACTAGGGTCCAACCTGTAACACTAGTTGGAAGGGTGTCATTACCGTGCCACATGTAAAGTCAAGATAAAGAGTCACCCTCATCTGTCAAGTGCCCTGAACGAGAACTGTGGTACCCTCAATTGGCAGGTAGAAACACCTCATCAACCCTCAACTAGTAGGTTGATGTCTTAACCTATGCTTGCTACACAGTTCTGGAATGCAAGAACTGCTTCTAAGGATCACACCCTCTATTAGAAGGTGAGCCCCCATCCTTGGGTTAACTCGATGCTGAATCCTAATCCTAACTGAATAGAACATGGACTGATTACTAGACTGTACTGGATTTGACTGATCTATTACTGATCGTGTTGACTGACTGAGCTAGACTGAGTTCACTAAGTACTACTAACTGACAGAGTTTACTGAATACTGCTGACTGACTGAATATAATGAGTACTGCTAACTGAATGAATACACTAAGTTCTGTAACTAACTGTATACTACTGATCACGATATTTTGGAAACTATTTTGTAACTACTATAGCTCTAGGTGAACAACTATATTTTCAGGTATTGAATACCCAGGACTCAAAAGCATGGACAGTAAAGAATGGCATGATCTTGAAGAAGCAGAACAATAGATACTTGTTAACAATACATTCCCTTAGGAATTTTATCAAACACTTGAGATACATGAACTTGTACATAGGAATATCTTAAACATGGGAGCATAGCATGGTTACATAACTACAATCATGAACTGGGGAATTTACATAAAATTCACTTAAAATAGGACATGGGCATTTCATTGCAACATGTAAGGATCAACATGTGCAAAGCATGGATTTAGAACATGGAATTATTTCTAATTATCTTGAATATAGGATCCACCATGGAATCAAACTAAAACTCTACGGATATGATATGTAAGCCTTTGCTCAAAATCATTCTTGTAGGCATTTCATCAAACACTTTTAATTCATAATTTAGGCTAAGCATGGGAATAGTTAAAAATAGTACTAATAGCATGATTTCACCTCTAAAATCACCAGTTTGGGTTTAAATTTAGCACGCAATACCATTCAAACATATAAGATTTAATATCACCAACAATTTCTTGGAAACAAGATTTGTAAGAAAAATTCATGGAAATATGTAAAGATTATGACTTTAATCTTGAAATTTGGGTTTTAGGTGAAAGAGGATCTATGGATGAACTCCCACATACCTTAAAACTTGAAAACTTAAAAAATAAATAAAATCTTGAAAGCTTTATTGAATTGGGAAACTTGAAATCTTGACTTTTCTTAAAGAGGATTTGATGGAGTTCTTGGTGTTTTTGTGGTGGCTAGGGATTTTATAGGAGAGAAAAGGATGAATAATGATGTAAATAATGCTTTTGGGACTTTAATTATCTGTTATGGACGAGTTAGGGTGAAAGAAATGACCATTTTGCCCTTAAAAATGCAAAAATAGAACCTGGGAAATTGTTGGGGGTGATAGACCCCGTGTCACAGACATATCGCCTTGACTAACTGCCTCTTCACAGAAATATTTGTACCTTTTAGCTCGGGTATAGTATTTTGGAAAAATTTGTATCGTTGGAAAGCTAATTCAATTAGCTACAATGTTGTGGGTCTTGATATAAAAAATTCCACGTGCATAAAAACATATACAGATTGAAATTAGACCCTTGTACAATCAAATATCAAATTTTGGACGAATCAAATGATCTTGGCTCAACTTGGCTCTAACTGATTCCTATGAACATTTTTAACCTCAAGAGAACTTCACACACTAGTTTAAAGATCATGAAACTTATATTCACTTGGGAATCACTTGGATTATAGCTTATACGTGTCTGAATGACGGTTCATAGACTAGCCCGAAAATGCAGGGTATTACATTATCTCTTCCTTGGGAACATTCGCCCTCGAATAAGATGATTGCATAACTAATTCTTCAACATGATACATGAACTAAATATCATGAACTAAACTAATTTCTTGAATGCATGCAATGACATGAGAATGACTATAAGGTTGAGATAGAAACGAGAGAGTCAATAGATGAGAAACCATTACTTTAATTTGGATCCTAATTCGTGAATAAAATGAAAGGTTTAGGACATGAATATTTAGGGAGTTACATATCCCTCTTGATAGACTTTGTCGCCCGAACAATATTGACTTGCTAAAGTACTAAGGAAAGATTGAGATGATGCATGGGAAAACTTATGTCCTAAATCATGGCTGAATATCTAAGATCTAAAAATGATGCATATGCATAAATTGATCTGAATTTGAAATTTGCATGAACGCGAATTACCTCTTGAATAGGAAAGATGGAAAAACTATAGGAACTTGTCTGTTTGACTGCTAGACTGGATTGCTGACTATACGGAGTGAAATATACTGAAATCTTACACTCAACTATACATTCCACTTGTACACCAATATGACATTCAAACCTATCTTCATTATCATACATGAACTTGTAGGCAAACCACCATAAAAGTATCTTTCTCATTTTCTCTAGACCTCAATTCTTAACACTTTCATGCACTAGCCGAAGAACACACATAGAATTTTAACTAATCAATTTTAACTAATCATAACATAAGGAGATGAAAATGAAAGTTAGAACATGAGGACCTGAAGTATGAAGGAATAACTTTGACACTCAACTGAGGCTTGAGGAATAAAGTATCAATGACATAAATTCATCAGAGAGATTCGAACTTAGGACATATATGAAATAAACTAAATTTCGTTGATAATTGTGAGTGTATCATGAGAATCTAGATCTGAACATATTGTAAAACACAATTACATAAGACATGAGCTGCATGACCTGATTTTGGAGTTCATGATTTTATGGAACATGATTCGTACTGTTGAGTGAACTAGAACTCATCATACTAGAAACTAAGAGCGTACATGGTTTTACTTTAAAGTGCATGAATATTAGATATGATGAGGGAGCTAATATGTTAGGCATGAGTAGATATCGTGATGACTAAAAAAATTTGTAATGAGATAAGAATAGGTTGGCAATCATCCTCCCTTACTACTTTTCTACATAAATTGGCACTACAACTAGAATCTGAGAGCCTGACTTGGTTACTTGTTCTAGTATCTCCCTCTTTGCTTTAAGCCATTATCTTAAGTCTGTGACCACTTTACTAAACTCTAAACTGAACTGTAATCACTTTACTCTAGACTCTGGGGTATAATAATACACATGAATGATGAACTCATTCACATCATCATACTTAATCTCGAATCAACAAACTTAAATTCTTGTATGCACTGTTCAATCCTACTACTTTAGGTTAGCTTGTTCATGAATTATTCCAGTACTATAGGTTAGCTTGAGATCACATATAGTTCTAAGCATCGTATGATTTTCAGGAAGAGTCTAGGGGCATTTTAGTCATGAGTAGAAACCAATTTTGTAAAACATCTACTAAGTCTAGACAATCCTCTAGAAATACTGAACCATTAAGACAGACACCTACCTGACTCAATATTATGAAATACTAAAATAAACATAAGTCTGAACTGCTGAGAAAAACATATAGAATAATTTTTGAAACATAAGGACTCACCAACTAATGGGAGTAGGCACTGACGATCACAACAAGTCGCGAGTCTGAGAGCTGGTACCAGAACCTATATCATAATAGGATGCAATCTAAGAAGTTTGTCTGTACTATGGAATATACTGAGTATGATAGAAATGCATTAAGTGTATAAAACTGAGGTAAATCATGTGGAGAGCAGAACACATACCTGAAAAGTATATGACAACTCCCTATTCTTCATTTATAAGACTGACTTTATAAATCATGTGACTAAAGTATAATAAATCATACATGACAAAACTAGTGAGACATATACACTTCAAATTTCATAACCATATTACTATGAGAATTTCTCTTAACCAACATAAACCACTAAAAGTCCAACATATGCCTCATTTGATGGCCGTAAGATACCTTCCCAAGTTTATAAAGCAATGATTGATGTGATCACTTAGCTAAGATCATTTAGGAAAATATAATACTTATGATGACACATAATTTTGGAACTTAGGAACATTGAACCCGTGTATGCTTGAAGCTCAATGCAACTCCCAAAACCATATTAATGCTTATACAATATAAATTCATCATGAGATAAGCATAAACTAGTTTGTAAATCTAAAAACCAATTTTTCTTCTGTTTTGGTTTCATGTCACTCTATATAATTTGTTAATATTCATGGTAAGTCTGAGACGTGTCAAATATTTTAAATCATACTAAAACCATATAGAACTTGCTAAATTATGGAAATTCATGTACGTTCAGGTCATGATAACTAAAGTACACATTTGGAACTTATAAACTGCAAAACCATACATTTTGAAGCCAATATTAGTCACAGGGAACGTGGAAATTGTAGAATTAAATCATAATCATAAAGTGTGTAAGCCCCCCAGATTTGAACTTATCGAATTTATAATTTTAAAAACTAAATTTAGGAGCACAAAGATGGAAGGAATTCCTTGTTGAATCCAAGCATACCTGAAATTAAAGGATTCCTTGGAGAGATTCTTGAACTTGGTCCTATTTTTGCTTATCTTTTGAAACTCTTCTAGTTGTTCTTTGGAAATTTCGGAGAAAGAAAAGATGAGAGGTTTTTTTATGAATGTTCGATTGTTTTGGGATGAATTTTGGGATTAAAATAGGTGGGGCAGGTTATATTTGAGTATTAGGATAAGGTTTTCCCTAACTTTTAAAATAAAAGAAAAAATGATACGCTTGGGAGTAGGAGCGAGTTGTGTGTCGTACCTCCTAGCACATAGGCTAACCAGTAGAAAATTTTGATGTGCTCCATAACATAGATCCAAAATAGAAAGTCCCCATGCATGACACACAATTTTCTTTCCTAGTCTTTGACATCCTTTTATGACCCAAAACGCAAATATTTTACAACCTTCCTAAGTTTCAAATAACCTTATTTCATGATCCTGATCGAATAGGAAAGCCACTAAAGACATGCACAAACTGTAAGTGTGTTACAATATCTCCCCTTTAGGATCATTCATTCTCAAATAAAATCTGAAACTAGGCTGGTAAGCATGAAACTACTAGAATGACATTAATTTTTGAAATGAATATATGTTATGAACCATGATCAGAACTGGCTTACATTAACACTACTAGCTCAGCTAAAGATTACCAAACACATACATGCATAAATAGGATCTCATGAAACTAAATAAGGACCTAAAACTAAGGGAATAAGACTAGGAGGAAGATCTATACCACATACTAATTTAGTTCTAGGAGTGAACAACTGAGGATTTCTATTCATCATGTGTGATTCTATTCTCAAGTTGCTCCCACAACTAATAAATTTCTCCATAACACCTTTATTGAAGCAACTTCTTTATTCGTTAATCTTTGAACCTATCAATTGAGGATATCAACGAAACATCCTCACATGTCAACCAACCTTCACATCAATGCTCTCCATATGGAAAACCAATATTAAATATCTAATAACTTTCTTTAACATAGACACATGAAAGACTGGATGTGTTGCGAATAACTTTGCAAGAAGATCAAGATCGTAAGTAACATTTCTAGTGCACCTCAAAATACAATAAAGTCCAATATACGAGGGACTAAATTTTTACTTTTTTCATACCTCATTACCCTTTTCATGGTGAAACTCTCAAGAACACCCAATTATCCAGCACAAACTTAAGATCTTTTCTCCTTACCAACATATGATTTTTGATATATATGAGATATTTTCAACCTCTGACTAAACAAATTAACTTTCTCTATAGCTTCTTGAACCAACCTCAAACCAACCAATTAGATACTTGATCTATGATCATATAAAGGCTCAAATAGAATAATTTAGATGTTGGAGTGATAATTGTTATTATATGCAAATTCAATGAGAGGAAATTTAACATCCCAATTCCCTTAAAAATTAACTAGACATGCTCTTAATATGTCCTCTAGAGTCTACATAGTATATTCAGCTTGACCATATATTAGAGGGTAAAATGATGTACTAAGGTTTACTTTATTACCGAGACCCTTCTAAAATGATTTCCAAAACTATGATGTGAACTCTATAACTCAATCCTATATGGTAGTTAATGAACCCCATAAGCCTTGAATAATTCAAGGATATAGAGTGGCATAATTCTTGGTTATGTTTGTGGTTTTGAGTGGTAAGAAGTGAGTTGACTTGGTCATTTGGTCTATAATGACCCAAATAAATTCATGTTGATACTTATTATGATGAAGACTAGTTATAAAATCCATACTAATAAGCTCCTACTTCCAAGTGGATTTGACAATATCCTAAAGTGTACCTCCTGGGTTTTGATGCTTAACTTTAACTTGCTCTTCATTTATATAATTTCACCCGTAGACTTCTCATAAGTCATGGTACATCTTAGTGTCACCTGGATGGACCGAATGATTAAAACTATGGGCCTCATGTAACATTCAATATCTTACCCCTTCAATAATGGGAACACAGAAATAGCCTGACAGTTAAGTACACCATATCTCCCTTGGGAGGAATCCTCCACATCAGTGGACTGCATCCATCAACTTAGTTAAGAATGAATCATTATGATACTTATATTTCACCTCTGCTACTAGAGATGACTCTATACCATTTTGTACCATCATACCACCGCCATCTCCATTACATAAATGAATTCCTAATTAAGCCAATCTATTTAAATCTTTAACCAACTAATTTTTCTTATCAATAACATGGGCTATACTAACATAGACAATCTACTAAGAGCATTTGTAACTACATTTGCTTTACCTGGATGGTAAATCTCATTTATGTCATAGTCTTTCAAAATTTCTATCAATATTGTTTTGATAAGATTTAACCCCTTCTGACTGAATTCATATTGGAGACTCTTATGATCAATGAGAACATCTATATATACTCTATATAAACAATATGTCCAAAATTTTAGAGTAAAGACTACTTTTGTAAGCTCCATATTGTGAGTCTGATAGTTCTTCTCATGAACTTTGAGTTGCTTGGAGGTATAGGTTATCACCTTCTCATTTTGTATCAAAATATATCTAAGTCGTCCTAGAAGTACCACAATCAAACACCAACCCATCTAAGACTTTTGACAAAGCTAATACTAGTGTTGAGGTTAATCCATTCTTCAACTCTTGAAAACTTTTCTAACACAAATCTTACAATTAAAACTTTGGATTTTTAGTGTAAACCTAATCAATAGTGTAATTATCAAAGAGAATCCCTTAGCTAACCTCTTTTAAGGACAATCTAATCCCATAAAGTTCCTAGTATTAAATGGAATAGTGGTTCTAGGTATCACGACTTAAACCGGAGCCTGGTCATGATAAGTTCTTAAGTCCACCGAGGATCGGAGGCCACCCCTCTTTTCCTAGCCAATGGAAACATAATATACCTACCAATGGTTGAATTTTGAACATATAACAAGGTAAAATAGATTAAAGTAAAGTCTACGGAATGTCAGCCAATAATAGCCAACCACAACAATATCCACTGAGCCTCTAACAAAATCAGAAACCAATCAAAGTTGGGACATGCCCTTCACCCGGACAATGACAATATTAATGATAATGATAATGATAATGTGAACTTTTTAATTCTAGTTTATAAAAGGGGAAACTGATAAAATAACCAAATCTTCCAAGAATGGAAGCTCACAGCTTGACTACCAATGACCAATGAACTGAGTCGATCCACCTAACTCTAGGCAAGAAAAGGAGAAGTATCTCTAGTGCCTACATCACGTGGGGCTAAAATGTCCGAAGAAGTTTAGTTGGTTGAACAATAACATGTAACTCAGGGATAAGGGATAAAATGTTGCCATGAGTAATTATCTCAAACCAATCAATCCAATGCACATCATATGATGCAGAAAAATACATATATATCACATGCTGAGATAAGAAATAAGGCTTAACATGAACTTTTTAAAATCTTAACTTGGATTGTGTAGCATAACAATCTTAATCAAAGCACCCATGGTCTATATGGGCCCAACTCTACTCTAGCTGGTGCATATAGCCACATGAATCTGAGGATAATCATATGTCATATGCCTGATGGAGGACTAGAATCTCCTAGTATAAATCAAAGGTGGTTGAAGCACCAATTTTTATATAACATGGAGGGCTCAAACCTCCCAATTTTATAATGATAATAAAGGACGCTCGAACCTCTTGGACATTTAGATCCCCATTTTGGCTAGCACTATTTTTGGTATTAGTCCCTCGGGACCTCCACTATCACGGAAAAGCTACACAACCCTATTTTATGCCCCATTAAAACATTTATCACACATTCCCATTTAGTGAACCATAACATACATTTAGGCATACATTGTTGGTTCGTCATACCAACTACACTTTCAAGGTCAAATCAAAATGCCAAACAAATTATCATCACTTTTGGGAATTCTCAACCCCATTGGTTCATTATACATTAGATCGGGGAGTTACACAATCCCATAACGTTCAATTGAAAATCATTATGCTTCATTAGATTGTCATGTTATGCAATAGTTCAAGGGTAGTTCAATGTGCATACTTTTAATATTCAAAATTAATTTCACAGTAGGGGTTGAGGTCATTATCACTTCAAGGATCAATATTCATATTTTGGGGGAAATCAAAATCCACTAGTTTATCCACCATACACGTGCAAACCACTAGTTCAAAACCCTAAATAAGGCATGAACAGTCATATGTAAACCATGGAAAACATTGTTCAAAAACAAAAATTCAAAACCCATAACCCATGCTAAAAAAACAACATCAAAACCACATGAATAACTATTTAAAATACATGTTTTTACTAAATATTAGATGGGTAAGAGTAACATGGCTGTAGGATTCTCAATTATGGAGATGAAACCTTGAATTGACCCCTATATGTTCAACTTTGAGGAAATCCTAGCTTGTTTTACTTGAAAGAATATAAGTGAGTAAAATGGTTTTTGATTTGTTACAGAATTAAAATATTATCCCAAAGGTGTTTTATCGACGTGGGGTCTAAGTGGGTAAAGAGGAATATCCAAAGTGCCCTTAACTTAAAGGCTGAAAAATTGTCACCAGTTGTTATGAGTCTCATGATGACTTGTTGAGACAACTTACGACTCGTTACCATGAGTCGTAGTCAAAAACGTATTATAGGGAACACATACTATTGAACCTATGACTCACACAATATGACTCGTATCATGACCCTATGACTAGTAGGGTCCAAGTCGTATCTAAGACAGAACCATTTGGGTTTCACACTGGTTAGCCTATAATTTGTACTATGTGATTCGTATAGAGTCTTTATGACTCATTGGGAGTCACTCATAATAAGGATAGAAAACTCATCCATACACACTGGTTAGGCTATGATTAGGGTCCTACGACTCATTAATACCCTCTATAACTCATAAGTAGGAGTCGTAGTCTGGGTAGTGAGGATAAATTTTCTAAAATTTTCAAGGACCAAAAAATCTGGGGTGCTGCATACTCCCCATATTAGGATCATTCATCCTCTAATGACCGGTCAAGTAATTTATTAGCACGATTTAACTCTAAACACAACCACACTTGCTTTTAACAAAGACAAAAGATAAAGATGTTAAGAAATACACATAACTCATGCACAATTATCCAAAACGGGAAACAGAAATGGATATTTAGATTTCATGGCCTCCTTGGTTTCCTAGGTTGCTTATTCATACTTTTGGTTACTCGATAGAACCTTTACCAAACCACGTTCTTTGTGCATAATCGGAGGAATTGCTGATCCAAAATCTCAATTTTGACTTCCTCATATGAAAATGAATCCGAGATACCCACACTCTCCAAAGGAACGACCAAGGAAGGATTACTTATGCACTTTTTCAACATCAAAACATGGAAGACCAAATGAAAAGAACCCAAACTTGAAGGCGAATCTAACTCATAAGCCACATTTCCTATTCGCCTCAAAATATGATATGGACTAACATAACGAGGACTAAGCTTCCCCTTCTTTCCAAACTACATCACTCTTTTCATGGGAGACACCTTCAAGAACACCAAGTCATCCACATCGAACTCTAAGTCCCTTTGACTTACATCGGCAAAGGACTTTTAGCTACTTTGGGAAGCCTTAAAACAATCCCAAATCACCTTCAGCTTCTTCATAGATTGGTGAACCAAGTTGAAACCATACAACCTATTCTCACTAACCTTAAACCACCCAATAGGATACCTAAATCTCCTACCATACAAAGCCTTGAACCAATCCATCCCAATGCTCGAATGATAGCTAATACTGTATGTAAATTCAATAGGAGGAAAATGGTCAACCTAACTACCACCAAAATCAATCATACAAGCCTTTAGCATAGCCTCAAAATTCTAAATCATCCTCTCCGCTTTTCTATCCGTCTGCGGGTGGAAAAGATTGCTAAGGCTTACCTTTGTCCCCAAACCTCTCTGAAAGGAATGCCAAAAGTGAGATGAGACCTGAGTACCTCAATTAGATATGATGGAAATTTGTGCACCATGCAACTTCACAATCTTCTTAATGAAAAGTTTGCGTAATCCTCTATAAAAAAATTCAGCTTCACTGTTAGGGAATAGACTTAGTCTTTCTATCTATGATGACATGGAATCAAACTAATGGCAAGACCATGAAAGACCCATAAAAAATCCATATTAATCACTTCCTATTTCTACAAGGGCAATTTGATATCTTGAGATAAAAAAATAGGCCTAGAGTGCTCAACCTTTACTTAGTTGTACCCCATGCACTTAACCATAAAATTGACCACATTCTTATTCATGTTATTCCAACAATTAATTTCTCTTAAGTCATAATACATCTTTATGGAACCAGGATGAACGATGTACTACTCATTAGCTTCAACTAAGATCCTCTGTCGCTGTCCATCAGCATCTAGAACATATAATCTACCTTGGTTTCTTAAGATACCGACACTATCAATATCAAAATCCATCACTTTCTAGTGACCCATATCACCCTTGATATGTATCAAGATAGGTTCTAAAATCTATTTCTCCTTTACCTCAGCACCAAGATATGAATTCCCTACCTCTTGCACAATCACACCACCATCCCTAGAGTCCAAGAGATGAACTCTAAGATTTTCCAAATGGTGAATAACCTTTACAAACTCTCGCTTCTCCTCATCCACATAAGATAAGATTCCCATAAATAACCTATTAAGAGTGTCAACAACCATGTTAGCTTTACTTGGATGATAATAAAGTATCATGTCATAGTCTTTGAGCAACTTAGTCTATCTTCTTTTTCTGAGATTCAACTCTTTCTGGGTGAACACATACTGTAGACTCTTATGACCTAAGAAGAGGTCAAGATGCTCTCCATATAGATAGTGATGCAAAATCTTCAAAGCAAAGACCATAACTAATAATTACAAATCAAGCATTAGGTAGTTTTCTCATGCACCTTCAACTGCTTTGTAGCATATGCAACCACCTTACCATGTTGCATCAACACATAACCCAGATACATCACAATAAACAACAAAACCTTTGGTACCCTTAGTTAAGGTCAAAGCCAGATCCAAAGTTAACTTATATATAAAATTTTTAAAACTACCCTCACAAGTATCAGACCATATAAACTTTACCTTCTTCTGAGTTAACTTGCTCATAGGATAGTAATAGAAGAGAAATTTTTCTCAAACCTTCTATAATAATTGGCTAGACCCAAAAAGCTCTGAATATCGATTGGAGTCTTAGGATTAGGCCACTTCTTAACCTGTACAACTTTCTATAGATCCAGCATGATCCGTTTGTACCATGACCAGAGGATACCCCCTAGTCATAACACCTTGCTTAAGGCCACAAGTGACCCCAAGATAACCCATTATTTGGTACCTGTTGTGAGCATTAAATACAATAATAACACAAGCATCATATGTGCAACATAAAATGATAAAACCTCTATCAAAACGGAATACTAAAACAATACTTAGCATGTCTAAAACTACTAATAAAACTAAAAACAAGTTTGAATATTTGAATATCTAAAAGCCTCTAACACTGATGAGTGGTGATTTAACCACTCATTTGCTCTTGATAATTGTGCACACTACTATGATTTGAGGATATAAGATAGATGAGTTAATGAGTAAATGCACTAAATTCCATATTTTTTAGGTAAACAGGCTGGATAGCTATAAGATGTGGACTTGAGCCAAAATGGACCAAAGAAGGAAAAAAAGTGTAGTTGGAAGCCTGTAGCACTCACTAGCCTCGGTTATCGCAATCATGGTTAGTCAAGAAGGTCAAGAGGATGTTATTGCAAAAGCTTTGCATGATCGTGGTTGCTGTAATTGCGGACAACCTTCTATGATCGTGGCTATGCTGGAATTTCGCCCAAGGCAGAATTATCTTTTCACAATGACGAATCCAAACCCTTATATAGGCTTAAACCTTTATTATTTGGGTATTACTTACATTGTAGACACTTTTGAATTTGAATTAAAAACCCTAAATTTGGAAAGGTTTGAAACTAATTTTTAAGGATTAAATTCTTTGCATTTTATGAAAGGGGGTTGCTTTAAACCATCCATATGATGGTATATGTTTTTCCACCTTCTTCATGAGTAGAAAATTATTTTAGTATTGGGATTATATTTAAATAAAGTGCTATAGGTGTTGTGGGTATTGATAGGATTTCATGATTTTTAGTTGTTAATTATGGATTCCACCATTACTTGAGCTTAATAGTTGGAATTTGTAGGTGAAAACTCCAAACTCTTGTAAACCTTTATCATCCTTGAAAGAAGGATGAGGGTAAAACTTTAGGAACCTATAGCATCCTTGAAAAAGGGATATAGAGGGATAAGACAATGGTGGATAGTTGAGCATATGGTTTTCTTTCTTTTGCAATTTTAGAAATAAGTGTAAATGGTGAGTGAGTTATGTCATGGGCATCATCCTAGAAATAGGGAAGCCCGATTGAGGTTTGTTTGGGTGACTATTAAGGACATATTTGTTAGGTTCTTGAAAGAGCCAACAAATGAAATCTTTGAGGTTTGGTTGACAAACTAACCGCAAGGATTTTTGACCTAGGATATCTTGTAATCAACGACTAGATTTTATGCTAAACTATCATGATCCCACACACAACTTGCCTTTATGTTGACATAATCCCAAGATCTCCCTGAAAATTAAATTCCATGTAGAAAGTATTCTCACGGCTTGGTGTGTGACTCAAAATTGATAGAATTGAACTCTAAACCAAATCCCCCAATTTTACATTTTGTATTTCTTTTTGTAAACACTTTGGGTATCCTTATAAGTAACTAGAGCACCTATAGGCTTTGAAGTTTAAATTTCATTCCTTGTGGATTTGACACCATTGAGAGTTGGTCTATTGATAATGACCTCCTTGCCTCAATTTTCTAGAGTAAGTTGAGCATTATCTTAAAGGGACCATTGATGGGGAGTGAAATTTTGATTTTACATGTGCGGTGTATTTTTACTTGGGTATACCTATAGTGGTTTTGATTTATAATCTTTGTTGTCTTTTATTTCTTAGGTGATCGTAGTGTAAACGGGACAATGAGTTACAATGCTAGTCATATGGGGCCCTTCGATGCTTCTCTTAATAATAAGGAGAAACTCAATGATGTTGGTCATTCAAGTTCCATCCGTATCCCACCTACTCATGGGAACAGTGTCTTTTATATCACAAGTATTATGTAGCACATTTTGCAAATGAAGGGACTTTTTGGGGGGCAAGCTTATGAGGAACCTAATATTCATTTGAAGAATTTTATAGAGGTGTGTTCCCTCTTTGATATTGCACACATAACCTAAGATTCCATTAGGATTCGTCTCTTCCTATTTTCTCTCATGGGAGAGGCGGTATAACAGCTTCAATATCTTCTAGCTGGGTTTATAACTTTATGGGTTGAACTCACCATAGCCTTCCTTGACTGGTATTTCCTACTATCTAAAAAGATCCAATTGAGAGATGAGATCATCAACTTTAGGTAACTGAATGGAGAGCCTTTGTATGAAGTGTGGGAAATATTCAATGGAAAACTAACACAAATTCCAAATCATGAGACCCCGGAGAAGATGCTTCTCCAAATCTTTACCATGCTCTTGACCCACTCAACAAAAGTATGGTGGACAACGTAGTGCGGGGCTCTCTTGTGAAGTTGCACTATCATGCAAAAAAAAAATTTGCTTGAGAAAGTGACCAAGGAAAACTGAGGATGGAATACCCGAGATGTTGAGGTTCTAAAGAGTTCTCCCATTACATCCTTGGTTAATAAGGAACAAAGGAAATGAGATGAAGAAAGAGA
Source organism: Capsicum baccatum var. pendulum (assembly GCA_030864225.1). NCBI lineage: Eukaryota > Viridiplantae > Streptophyta > Magnoliopsida > Solanales > Solanaceae > Capsicum > Capsicum baccatum. The sequence continues at coordinate 86,963,949 of CM061558.1, read as the reverse complement.
GGAGAATATGGCTAAGATAATGATGCAACTAGAGATTTTGATAAAACATGTTATAAGTACCCCTGCAAAAGCAGTGAATGCTGTGGCATTAAAAGCCTATGAAGAGGACGAGGACACTAAAAAGCTAGATAAAGAGATTCGATACTTGGAAAATTACTCGGGGGGTTCCCGCCCCGCCTACCAAAGGCAAGGTAGGAATCAAGGTTGGAAAGATCGTGATCGTGATATGGATTAGAGAGATAGAGAGCATTACTGTGAGTGTTATGTGCCTCCTCATGATTGGGCAAAGAGCAAAGTGCCAAGCTCCATTGACCCCAACTAATACAAATGCGAGATGTTTTGGAGAGGATTTTACTAAGAGTGAAAGGAATGGAAAAAATAGTTTGCAAAATGAAAAGTGATTTTTTTCAACTTAATAAAACTGTGGTGTCCCATTCTGCCTCTATTAAGCAATTGGAGACCCAAGTTAGGAACATTTATACCCAATAAATGCTAGGACAAATGGTGATCTTTCCAGTAATACTATTGTGAACTCGAAGATGAAGCTTAAGTTTTAGCAATAGTCACTAGGAGTGGTAAGACACTGGGTAATCACTTGAAATAAGATTTACGTGAAAAGGTTCCTAAGGTTAAATCAAAAGAAGCACCATAAAAATCTAAAAGAAAAAGATAATGAAAAGGATTCAGTAGAAGTTGATGAATAAGTAGAGGAGAATAAGAAATATCAAAGTGATATGATGCCTACAATGCAAGTCACTCCCCCAGTCCCCCAAAGGCTTTAAATAAAAGAGGAGGGTGATAAACTTAAGAAATTCATGGCAAAGATTAGCATCCTCTCTATAAATATCCCTTTGCTAGAGACAATTTAAGAGATTTTGAGATATGCTAAGCTTTTAAAAAGGTTGATGTCAAAGAAGAAGCTCATCAAAGTTGACACAGTTTAAGTCACCCATGGTTTTAGTGCCATCATGAGTAGCAAGGTTGTGGAAAAGAATAAAAACCCCAAGGTTCTTACCATTCCTTGCACCACTGGAACACATATCTTTGTAAAAGACCTATGTGATATTAGTGCGAGTATAAACCTCATGCCTTTTTCCATCTACAAAAGCTTAGATTGTATACTCTAGCTCCTATATCTATGAGATTGTTAATGGCAGACTGGTCTATCAAGAGACCAGTTGGGTTTTTATCTGATGCTTTCGTCAAAGTGGACAAGGTCATTCTTTTGGTTGACTTCGTGGATCTTGATTATGAGATGGACCAAGAAGTACCCATCATTCTTGGTCGGCCTTTCTTAGCACCAGAAGAGCCATTGTTGATTTGGAGTTAGGTGAGATACATTTTAGGGTGAATGAAGATGTGATCTCCTTTAAAGTTTGCAAAACGAGAAAATAATTTACAAAAATTCAAGTGACATCTATGGCTGAGATTGAAAATGAAGACATCAATAAGGGGGGACTTGAGGAGCCACACTAAGAAACAAAGAGGGAAGACGCCATGCCACGATGATAAATAAGGAGATATTAGAGGAAACCCACAAATACCATGAAAGTTGTTCGTATCCTTTATTTTTATTTTTGTAGTGTAGATTTTAGTTTTGGAAAGTGGGTAACCCATGTCTTTATGGCACTATAAAGTGCATTGGATGAGCATAAAAAGGGGAAAGTGTGAATTTTTTTTGCATTGTGAACTGAACAGGGGAAAATAAGAGTGCAGGAATTCCCTCAGTTACCTTGATTGTGGGCCCTAAGATATGATCGTGGTCACCCACATGTTTGTGATTGTGGAAAATTGACCACAATCACGGTCACCTTAGCTATATAACCATCTTATTTTCTTCCATTTCCCTTACAATCGCTTTTCAACTTCACTCTCTAATTGGAGCTATTTTTGGCTGAGATTATGAGCTCTCCAACAACATCCTTGCATTTGTGTAGAATCATATATCTGGTAGGGTCCATGAATCCATGCTTTGATTGTTAAAAATAGGCCATAGATTGCAGGTTGTAGAGAAGGCCTGAATCTTTGATTTTCATGTGGTGTTTAGATGCTAGGTTATGGTGTCCACATAAGTGGAGAAGTCTTGATTACCCAAGTTGTGTGTGAAATTGAAACAAATGAAGAGTGAACACCAAGTTCTTGATACATTTCCCAAATGAGTATTTAATAATGTTTTTTGCATTTTAAGGGCATAACCGAGCACCTCGTAGTCTTGTTCATCGGTCTTAATGTGAATCCCTATTTTAGAACATGCTTGTGGCTTAAAAAATTTGGATATTTTGAATATGAAAAATTGGCATGTAACTGGTTTCAGTTACTGCAATTGCGGTAATGCAAATGCGGCTATGGCTCGTGATTGTGGTAACCAAGGGGGATTTCCTTCCATGCCCAAAAACCCTACACTTTAAGTTTTTATCCTAGCAGCACCAAGTTCCTTCCAATGAGCTTTAGCAGATAATTTGGCATAATTATGGATGAAAATGTCAATGATTTATGTTTTGAGTAGTCTATTACTTTCAGGAAAATCTCATGAACAAGTATGACCATATATGATTCGTGGCACTCGAGTGCCAACTCACTATTATAATGATCTTCCGAGGACAAAGATGCTCTCGGAGAGAGGAATTTCCTTGGATAATATATACTAGAAAATCTTTTGGCATTTCACGGCAAAATTGAGGCCACAGGGTGTTGTTGTTTTGCCCTGGATTCGTGCAATGCAAATGAGGAATGGGTCTGTGAATTCTATACCCACATCAACATAATATCTTTCTTGGATCCATCAAACATGACTCTTAATATTTGGGGGAAAATAGCAAAATTTTGGGGCAAGGCAAACCAATGATATTTATGGGCTCTCACATCCAGACATGGATGAGTTCAAAGCAAAAGAGTGTGATCCAGGAAGTTATTTGGCGGAAAATTGAGTCTTGGAAAGAAAGTATCTAGGATGAAAACTAAGAGAAACATCTCCATGAATCACTTCAATTCCAAGGCTCAAATTTTATTGCACATCATATGTAGCCGAGTCTCCCCTTGTACCTATATGACAACAGTCCTAGATCTACATGCTTGTATGGTTTCCTGCATTCTAGATGACATTCCTTTGGATGTTAGTTAGCTCGTGGTTATTGAAATAAATAACTTCAGGGACCAGGGTGGTATGCATATCTTCTTTTGTTCTTTGATTATTGAGCTTTGTAGAAGAGCTGGGGTTGAGGGTAAGCTGGAGATACATGGATGTGCCCTGGCACCTCTATGAGAATTTGAGGAGAGGGTACACCAGGTAAAGGCAAGAAGAGAAAAATTGACATAGGAGAGTCGACATATGAGGATGCTGAGTCTCATAGGTCATCAACCATCAAGCCTCGTGAGGATATTGGAGTTGATATTGCAGCTATCAGGGAGCTCATGTCAAGTTTAACCCATGGGCTAGGAGATCCCTCTACCGCTCGTCATTCGTACCTTGCACAATCCGATAATGAGAAGTACAGGGATGACCAAAAAAAAGTAGGGAGCTACCATTTCTAGGATTTAGAAAGGCTAGTCATCCTTGGCAGAGTCATATTGAGATCTTCGGGTTGCATATGAAAAGTTGGTCATAAGGGAGAATAAGAGGGACAAGTTCTTCAACAAGATATGGAAAGGGGTAAAAGACCTATGGAAGGTCCTAAAATCTTGAGATCAACTTCCCTCCTCTCGAGTTGAGAGTAATGATAAGGCCCCAACGAAGTGGTCTAGTCCTAAAGAGACTGATGATGGTGTAGAGTTTGATGGTGATAACTGCTCTTGATGTTGTTTCAGGAAGAACCCTTATCTCTCTTTATGCTTGATTGTTTATGCTGTGAGGACACAACTACTCTCTTAGTTGGGGGTGCCTGTCTCCGTATTAATTTTATTTAGGCCTATATTATTAACACTTCTGCATATTTTATTGTTATTTTGGATGATTCTTATTTTTATTTGGGTCTGTATTATTGGCATTTCTATATATTTTGCTATTCTTTTGGATGATTCTTATTTTTATTTGGGTTTTAATATTCAGGAACTTTGATTGGTGCCCATATTTGCATGGGTTAGTTACTTTTTCCTTAGTTTGTTACTTTATATCTGACGAGTTTTTTCCTGTGGTAGACCAACTGACGGAATTCTTAATGGGAAAGCATTGTGATAGGATTTTAAGCCATTGATTTAGGAAAAGTCTAAGAACCCGTGATATCAAGGTCACAAATGCAAGAGAAGTCTGAAAATCTATGCCATTGTTGATTTGGGATAAAATTCATACCTACTGGCGAAGTCTGAGTAGCTATATGGGTGGTTCGCCCATATTAAAGCCACAATATGAGGCAAAATCCTGGGTTATTGCCATGGTTAGCAAATTATGCATAGTGCAAATGCAAAGAAAACACCCCTTCTGTCCAAAAATTTTCAAAAGTCAAGGACATGGACACGACGACTTTGTAACAAAACTTTTTCCCTTTTTGTGACTCTGAAATTTAAACTTGTAAAAACTGGTAAATACTCTATTTTTGTCATTAGCGGGTGTAATGCCCTGAATCTGGTACTCGAAATGCCACACGGTGCTCAAGACCCTTAAGGACCACAAGATAACCCATGACTGATATCTGTAAATGAGCACTGCATAATATACTGTATAAATATGGAATAAAAGGTTGAAAGGCCATAAGGTTCAAATATCTGATAAAATAGAACATCCAAAAAAAATATGGTATATTACTACCAAAACAACTGAAATAACTGTCTGAACATACTATAGTCTGAAAGCCTCTAAAAATGACTGAATAAAAAGTTGATGGGATATGTCCCTAACTAACTCTAACTACTGAAATAAACTAAGTATTAAAAGAACGAAATAATCAAATAATAATATCCTAAAATGATGAGGACTTACTGCTAGTCTGATTGCTGAAGCTGGAATACTACTGATGCTCTGGAGCTTGTGCTTCTGAACCTATGGTATAAAACACCATAGTGGAAAATAAAAGTGTGCGTCAGTATGATTGAATGTACAAGTAGACAAGTGACGTAGGCTAAATGAAAGGGTTCATATACATGAACAATACTGACTAACAGAGTAACATGAATGTGGGAATACATGCATGAATATATAACTGTAAATAAGATTGTGACAACACTGATTACTGAGTATGAATACTGATAACATAGATTTCTGATAATTGATATAATTAATACTTATAGTCTGTGTTTGACAGTCTAGGTTTTGATGGAACTAGCTGAGTTTCGTACTGAGCTGAGTGACTGTATCTAACAGTCCTGAATTCTGTAGAACTATCTAAGTTATATTACTGAGACCTGATACTGAGACTGTAGGAAGTAGTCATCTAATCGACATGCCCCTAATAAGCTATTATTGCTGAGTTGGGGTCTAATTTGTAACCCCAATTAAAAGAGTGTCAATACTGTGCCACTGGTAAGCACAAGCTGTGAGTGACCCTCATTTGGCAGTGTCCCCAAAGGAGAACGGTGGAACCCTCAACCGGCATTTTTAATCTACCTCACCAACCCTCATCTGTCAGTGTTGATGTCTCAACCTATGCTGGCTATATAGTTATGGAACACAAGGATTGATTTTAAGGGTCACACCTTCAACGGTCAGTGTGTGCCTTTATCCTTAGGTTAACTTGGTACTAAATCCTACTCCCAACTAAATAGACACTGAACTAATTATACTGAGATAAACTGGACTGAGTTCACTGAGTTTCGTAGACTGACGGAATATTACTAAATTATGTTAACTGACTTAGTTCATGAGTTTTCTGAGTTTTTTGAGTTTTCCTGAGACATGTAACTGACTTAATTCTACTGATCATGGCATGACTGAGAATATCATGAAATTAACTGGCTCTAGGCACACAACTAAATTGTCAGGTATAAATACCCCAAGACTCGATAGCATAAAAGTAATTCATGGCATAATTTCGAAAGCACAACAATGGCTATACATTTATCCATAATTCATTGACTAAGATATTTTATCAAACACTTGACATGCATTAACATGTACATGAATGGGGATTTCATACTATCATACTATAATGGCACTTTTTCCTTTACAGAGGCATTTAATTAAATATATGGGGAGCATAATTTGGTTATACCCTCATCAATGCATCTAATTATCATGGTTGCATAAACAAATTTGCAATTTGAAGGTTTTATCATTAATATTATGCAAATCATCACATACTAGGATCAATCATTGGAACATGTAATTTAAAAAATGAATCAAAACCACACAACAACATGGACATGAATTTTAATTCAACTAAATCATGAAAATTCATAAATACACAATCTTTAGAATTTTAAAAGAGATTCTTGAGCTTCATGGGTGAAAGGGACCCATGAATCAACACTTGACATACCTTGATTGTGAGTTTCTTGAAGTTCTTGGACTTAAAGAACTTGAATCTCTTAGTTTCTTGAAGAAGGGTTGGGATCTTGTTCTTGGGGATTGATATTTGAGACAAATCCTAATTTAGTGTTGTAGATGAATAATAAATTTATGAGCTTTGATCTAGTACAATTTAGTGTTAAAAAGGGCGGAAAAGACCCAAACATCCTTATAAAAATGGCTTTATATTGCTGAACGGGATCTGCAATGGCTTGGGCGATGTTCCATTGCTGGTTCGACGATTCATCGCTCTGTCCATCGCAGTCTAGTCAGAAAATAGGTTGCTACCTTATTAGCGATGTTCTAGGCAATGGTCCATCGCTGGCTCAATGGTTTGTCATTCTTGCTATCTTAGTTTGACTAGAAAATGGTGTTACTGCCTCAGTTACAATGGTTTGGGTGACAGTCCATCACTGGTTTGATGGCTCATCATTGTTTCCGTTGTAGTTTAATGAGAATATGGTCTTACTACCTCAGTTGCAATGGTCTGGGCGACGGTCCATCGCTAGCTCAAAGATGGTCTTACTTCCTCAATTGTGATGGTCTATTGCTAGTTCGATGGTTCGTCGCTCTTTCCATCACACTTTCCATCTCCCCTGGGCAGTTCAAATAGTTTTTCGTAAATTTTCATAACTTCTTACCCCGATACCGGATTTAGGTGAATTAGGTATCGATGGAAAGCTTATTCAATTTTCCACACAACAAAAAGTGAAAATCTTGAAATTCCATGTGTATAAAAGTGGACTCATCTTTTAAAGAAAGTCTTTAACATTTTTGGGATGATTTTAAGCTAGTTAGAAGTACGAGGTATTACAACGGGAGGTGCAATTGAACCCTCTTTATAAATTTGCATACCACGTATGAGAGCTTATTTTTTCAACTCCCATGCATACTTGTACCATCTAGAACTTTTCCCATTAGTCTCTCAAGTCTAGATTTTTATTTTATTTGGTTAGTAAGATGATTCTACACTATCTTTGTGAATATCGAAGACCATTTTAGCCTAAAAGACTACCTGTTCATAGATCTTATCCCTAGTCACCCAGTTTAAGCCTTTGGACCTTTCTTTCACAAACATATTGCAAGTCGTGACCCTTTTATTATACCTCTTTTTAACCCCATCCTCCTTGAACTTAAGAATGCAAATTGAGGATAAAAGCCTAAGTTGGAGGTGGTGAAAATTGAAATAGGTATTTTTGGGTCACAAAGTTATAAGTAAGTGCCTAAGAGTTCAAGCAATTAAAGTAAAATGATTAACAAAAAGAAAGGATCTAACAAAGGAAATAAATGTATGAAATATGCACAAACACAAAAAAAGAGAGAGAACTGAAAAGAAAGTGAGTGAATCAAGAAAATAATAGTTGGCACAAAGAGTGAAAGAAAAGAACTGGCCAATGATCAAAAGTTGGAAAGAGTGTGATGTAGAAGTTCAAGAAGGGTATAGCCATGTTGTCCTTAATTAATATCCTATCCTCCCCTAAACCTATGTTACATGCTAAAAAATTCCTTCATGATCACCAACCAAATATGGTCATTGTTGTGGAGATTGAAAATAGGGGAAAGCCTATGGCATGGTACTTGTTAGCATCTAGAGATTTTGAGTGAGAGAGAGTTTTGCACTAAAATTCCTTGTTGCATTGTTGATCACTTGGTTTGTGGAATTATCTTTCTTGTGAGGAGTCATGTGATCAAGTTGAGGTGTGTAATTTTGTCATCTTCTGAAAAATGAGACAAAAAGAGTATAATGTAGTTAAGGTTAAAAGGTGAGTCATTTCTAGAGTGTTAGTAGTTGTTACATGATTTCTCCTTTAAGTCTATTGCATCTTTCAATATTCCATTTTATGTTGAGGGTTGTCATTAAAATACTTTTGGCCATGTGTGATGAGCTTTTTATGGTTTAATCAAGTTGAAGTCATTATGATCATTGGGTAATAGAATTTAGGCAAACATGTGAAATTATCTTATGGTAAGAAGTGGTGTTGCTTGAATATAAGCAAAGTTTTAATTATGGGGTGTTGATGAGTGGTGATTTTACCACTAATTTTCTCTTGATAATTGTGCACACTACTATGATTTGAGGATATAAGTGAAATGAGTTGATGAGTAAATGCTCTAAATTGTTGAAGGTAAACAAGCTGGATAAGTGAAAGATGTGGACTTGAGCCAAAATGGAACAATGAAGGAAAAGAAGAGTAGATAGAAGACTTGGAGCAGTTAGTAGCATCAGTTACTGCAATCGCGGTCAGTCAAGAAGGTAAAGAGGACACAATCACGGATAACCTTCTACGATCGCGGCCATATGGGACTTTTGCCCAGGGCAGAATTGTCTTTTCACAATGCTGAATCCAAACTCCCATATAGTCTTAAATCATTTCTTTTTTGGGTATTGCTTACATTTTAGACACATTTGAATTTGAGTTTCAAACCCTAAATTGGGCAAGTTTTGTAACTAATTTTAGAGGCTTAAATTCTTAGCATTTTGTGAAGGATAGATGCTCTAAACAATTCATATGATGGTATATCTTTTTCCACCTTCTTAGTGAGTAGCTAATTATTTTAGTCTAGAGATTATGTTGAACTAAAGTGCTATTTGTTCTATGGGTGTTGATGGGTTTACATAATTTTTAGTTGTTGATTATAGATTCCTCCATTACTTCGGCTTAGTAGTTGGAATGTATAGGTGAAAACCCCAAATGTCCAAATGGGTTTGATGGGTAAAAACCCACAATCTTGAAAAGCTTTATCATCCTTGGAAGAGGGATAAGGGTGAACCTTTGGGAACCCATAGCATCCTTGAAAAAGGGCTATAGGGGCATAAGGCAATGGTGGACGGTTGAGCATATGGTTTACTTTCTTTTGCAATCTTAGAAATAAGTGTAAATAGAGATTGAGTCATGTCATAGGCATCATCCTAGAAATAGGGATGCTCGATTGAGGTTTTGGGTGACTATTAATGACACATTCGTTAGGTGTTCGAAAGAGTCAATGGATGAAATCTTTGAGGTTTGGTTGAAAAACGAAACGGAAGGACTTTTGACCTAGCCTATCTTGTATTTAAAGACTAGATTTCATGATAAACTATCATGATCCCACACACACCTTGCCTTTAGGTAGATATAATCCCAAGATATCCCTTAAAATTGAATTCAAAGTAGAAAGTGTTTCCGTGGCTTGTTGTGTGACTCAAGATTGATAGAATCGAACTCCAAACCAAAACCCCCATTTTATATTATGTATTTCTTTTTGCATACACTTTGGGTATCCTTTTAAGTAACTAGAGAACCCATAGTCTTTGAAGTTTAAATTTCACTCTTTGTGGATTCGACCTCATTGAGATTTGGGATATTGACAATGACTTCCTTGCCCTAATTTTTGAGAGAAAATTAAGTGTTATCAAAGACATGAGGAGTTGATGGGACAAGTCCCCGACAAACTCTGGCTAACTAAAATATGGAAAATACTGAAAATAACTACAAATAACTTATCCTCATCCGAATATTGAAAATAACTACAAATAACTTATCCTCAACAGATGAGGACTCATCACAACAACTGTTGAATGGAATTGGACTAACTTAGGGTGATCGGGGAACTGAGCATCCGAACCTATATTGTGATATCAATATAGTGAAAAAGAGAGTATGCAACCATTAATTTCAATGTAATGGTACGTGAGATAGGGACTAACTAAAATGCATATGGATACTGAATGTGAATGCATGAAAATGTAAATAGAATGCAAGACCATATAAAACATGTACAAAAATAATTTGTAAAACAGACTGACGCTTATAAAATAAATACTTTGTCATTCAAACCTGTACTAATATAACCTAAGTACTGAACTGAACCTATGGAAGCTATCATGTAACTGACATGCCCTAATTTGAGCTAATCAAGGTCTAATCTGTAACCCCAATTAGAAGGGAGTCAGTACCTTACCGCGGGTACTAAAACTGGATAACAATGTGGATCCACAAGGCTAATGTCCCAAAGGACTAGGAAGTATGTCCTCTACTGGCGAGTGACCTCTAAGAGAGATTTATTCCTCTACTGATGGGTGAAATATCATAACCTACACTGGCTAGGTAGTTCTGGAACTTAGGGAATGCTACTAAAGGTCTCAGTCCTCTATTGGTGGGTCAGCCTTCAGTCCTAGGTTTTCTCCATGCTAAATCCCACTCCCAACTGAACAGACACTGGTACTGATCAAATTTAACTAGACTCACAACTAATAATTTCTCAACATGGATATGATAATAAAATCATGATATGACTGACTTGTAACTTAAAAATCAAAATCATATGTAAACATTTAGGTAGTGGCTATTCATAACCCTCTAGCACTAAATCATACTTTAAGCACCATAACATCAGCTAATACATTGGAAGGAAATTTATGATTTGAAGACCCAAAACATAGTACATTTCACTAAACTGATGAAATCCATGAAATTTAAATATGGGAATGTGTTAAACATGGGAGGACAACAAGTTCATGTGGTTTAATATATAACTCGATACATTGACACGATACCAACTAAATATAATATGGATAACTGAAATTATAAAGCATGTAACTGTATAATTCACATGGAGAAATACAATACCATGGTTTATATTCAAGACTATTAAGAGAAAGTCAAGTAATCATACAGAACATTAAAATTCCATAACAAGAGGAAAAATGGGTTTACACTTGAATAAAAAGGGATTTTTTTGACTTAATGTGTGGAAGGAACCTATTGATGAATACCCAACATACCTGAGTTGCTTGAATTCTTGAAGAAAATCTTAGAATTGGGACCTTGAATGATTAGATCCTTGGGACAAACTTGGAATTTGTGTTTTGGGAATAGAGATGATTTTTACGTGGGTTACTGATGGGGAATGAGCAAATAATGCCCTTCTTGGGGGTTTTAATTTGTGATTTGGGTGTTTGGAGTGAGGTGTAAAGGACCAAAATGACCCCCTTAACTGATTAAAAGCTATCAAAATACACAACCCCCATGGCATACAGCCTATCGCGGAGGCTAGCCTCCCTGACACACTCTTTATCATGGAGGCTAACCTCTATGACTTGCTGCATATCGTGAAGGCTAACCTCTCTGAAACACTGTATATCACGGAGATTATCCTACATGAAACACCAAATCATGGAGGTTTACTTCCTCCGAGGTCCAAAATCATCTCAAACCTCTTTCAAAAACTCCAAAACTCTCCCGAATGACCCTTTTAACATTCCTAAACACATTTTAGCTGAAAAATAAATATTTCGGACTCAGGAAGAACAAACATAGAATGTTTGCATTCTTGGGGTCGTAAAATGGCTAAGTCCTTGTACTTAAAGTAAAATTTATGCCTCGGACCCCTCTAAATATGTAACTAATATCTTAAACTTGACTAGGATCTTTTAGGGTATTACCATATCTCCTACTTGGGATCATTAGTTCCCGAATGAAACTAGTTAAAATGAGATAATAAGAAGACTAAGATTATGTACTGAATACTCATGAACTTAATAATGATTAAATAACTAAATTTAGAACATGACACATGGATTCAACTGGTTTTATGAATGGATGCAATGTCTTGAGGATGGTTGGATAGCTGAGATAGAAAATGAGAGAATCGATTTAGGAAAAACCATTACCTCAAGCTAAATCAAAATTTGTAGAGATAAGATGGGGATACTTTGCTCACATATCTGCTTCTGGTTCCCAAGTATCTCCTTCAACATACTGATTTCTCCATAGATACTTAACCAAAAGGACTTTCTTATTACTCAATCTACAGGTCTGATATTTAAGGATATCAACTAGGACTTCTTTATAGGAAAAACTATATTTCACACCCACACCCTCTAAAGGGACAATAGAAGCTGAGTCACCAACACATTTCTTTAGTAAGTAGACATGAAACACTGGATTCACTGATGCCAAATTTGTAGGCATCTCTAACTTATAAGATACCTTCCCAAAATGGTTCAAAATCTTGTATGGACCAATGGAAAAGGGTCTGAGCTTCCCCTTCTTGCCAAATATCTTCACCCCTTTTATAGAATTTTTTTTTAAATAAACCAAGTCATCAACATCAAACTCAGGATCTCTTCTTCTTACACCTAGATAAGATTTATGATGACTTTGGGATGTCTTTAGCCTTTCTCCAATCTGCTAAACTTTCTCCATCACTTCATACACTTAATCTGTCCCTATCAAAATAGATTTACCTTCTTTAATCCAATCAATAGGAGATCTATACCTTCTTCCATAGAGAGAATCAAACGGAGCCATCTGAATACTAAAGTGATAGCTGTTACTGTAGGCAAACTCAATCAAAGGCAAGTGATTTCCCCAACTACCCTTAAAGTCAATAGCACAAGCCCTCAACATGTCTTCTAAAGTCTGAATGGTCCCCTTTTCCTGACCATCTGTTTGAGGATAAATAGTTGTACTAAGATGAACTTAGGTAGAAAGACCCTTTTGAAAAGCCTTCCAAAAGTGAAAGGTAAATTGGGTGCCTCTATCTGATATGATGGTAAATGGAACCCCATGAAATTTTATCAACTCCTTGAGTTAGACTATAGCATAATCCTCAGCTGAATATAAAGTATGAACTGGCAAGAAATGGGCTGACTTGGTCATGTGATCCATAATGATCCAAATTGAATCATTTTGATGATGCGAATAAGTTAACTGTATCACAAAAATCCATGTTCACTACCTCCTACTTCCAAGTGGGAATGATGAACTCCTGAAGCGTACAACTAGTTCTATGGTGCTCAACCTTAACCTACTGACAATACAAATATTTAGCCACAAATTCCATAATATTTTTCTTCCTACCACTCACCAATATATTTCCCACAAATCCATGATATATCTTAGCGGCTCCTGGTGAATAGAATATCGCGCACTATGCGTTTCATCTAATATTTGTTTTCTCAAACTATCAGCACGCGGAACACATAACCTGCCTTGACTATGAAGTACGCTATCTCCCCCTTGGGAGAAAACCTCCACTTTTTATTCCTGAACTACCTCCTTTAGCTTGACCAAAATAGGATCCCTGTCTTGCTTTTCTTTCACTTCGGTCACCAATAAAGATTTCGAACCATTCTTAACCCATTTACTACCTTCGACCGAAACAACTAACTGAACACCTAACCTAGCAAGCTAATTAATCTCAAGGACTAACTCCTTCTTATCATCCTCAACATGAGAAACACTTTCCATAGACAATATACTAAGGGCATCGGCCACTGCATTAGCCTTGCCCGGGTGATATATCACACTCATATCATAGTCTTTCAACATTTCTAGCTACCTTCTCTTATGATGATTTTGATCCTTCTAAGTGAATACATACTGTAAACTCTTATGATCCGTAAAAACATCAACATGAACCCCATAAAAGTAATTCCTCCAAATCTTTAAGGCAAAGATAACTGCTGCCAACTCAAATGCCATCTCTAAAAATAATGTGACCAAGGAAATTTACTGATCTTAAACATGCACTTACTGAACTTAGCAAATAAATGGTGACACTTAAGGGTCTTTAATAACATTATTGAATGGTATGTATGATTACCTTGTCTACGAGAATAGCCTAAGATGTCATCTACAAAGACTATGATGAACATGTTCAAGTACTACTTGAACACTCTATTCATTAAGTCCATAAAAGTTGTAGGAGTATTCGTTAGTCCAAACGACATAACTAGAAATTCAAGGTGACAATATTGAGTTCTGAAAGCTGTGTTTGGAATGCCATATTCTTTGACTCTAAGATGTTGATAGCCGAATCTGAGGTCTATCTTAGAGAAATAGCTTGCACCTTGAATTTGGTCGTAAAAGTCACTAATTCTGGGGAGGGGAAACTTATTCTCAATTGTGACTTTGTTCAACTAATGATAGTCGATGCACATTCTAAGGGAACCATCTTTCTTGTACACGAAGAGGACTATAGCACCCCACAGAGATACACTAGGCTTGATGAAACCCTTATCTAAGAGATCTTTCAATTGTTCCTTTAATTACATAATCTCAGCTAGAGACATTATATAAGGTAGAGTTGATATGGCCAGGGTATCTGGGAGGAGATCTATTTCAAAGTTAATTTTTCTTTCGGGAGAAACTCCAGGTAGATATATAGGGAACACTTATGGAAACTCATTCACTATTGGAACTGACAAGACTCAGAGTTTCAAAATTTGAGTCCTTAAATCAGATGGTATGGTAAAGGCATCCCTTGGATATTATTTTTCTTGCTTTAATATAGGATACAAACTGATCCTTAGGCACTGAATTACTACCCCTTCAATTAATAATGGGCTTATTAGGAAACTGGAACTAGACAATTCTATTTCTATAATTAGCTGAGGCATAGCATGAGTGGAGCCAATCCATGCTGAGATTGACATTAAAGTCAATAATCTCTAACTCTACAAGGCCAGTTGAAGTAACTTTATGAGGCATTGTGACAGACAATTCCTGTATAACTATCTGTCTACATTAGAACTACCTACTGGGTTAGACACTGAGAAAGGCTCTGCTAATATATTAGGATTAACACCGAAGGCTACATCTATATAAGGAGTCATACAGAAAAATAAAGTTCTAGGGTTTAACAATGCATAAACATGAAGATGAAAGGCTTGCAACATACCCATAACCACATCAAGAAAATTCTCTTGATCTTGTCTAGTCTGAAGAGCATAGAGTTAGTTCTAATGATGCCCACTGGTGGCATTAGAGGTGGCAACCTACTGAGTCGAGTGACTTGCTGGAGCTAATGAAAAGTTGTTCTGACCTTATTGAGAAAAATTCTTTCCCTTCTAGGAAACCACTGGGTAATCCCTAACCTTGTGGCCTGGATTGCCATATCTAAATCACACATTATTGCCTACCCTGCACTCTCTTTGATACTTTTACCATACTTTTTGCAAAGTAGATTGGTGCGACTATTATATATACTACCCTGAGACTTAGATCCTAGCGCCCTATCCCTATGGTCCAACCTGAACATAGGTACTGGCACATTTGCTAAAGATAGGGCTAGAGTTGAAATTTTCTAGAAAAATTGAGAGAGATTCTTGCCATCAGACATCTGCTGAGAAACGTTGAAGTTGCCGATTCTAGCCCTCTTATTTTCTCTTTCCTTCTTATTATACTTCACTTTCTTAGTCTGATGAGCATGGACCCTCAACCTAGACAGATCTATCTCCTTAATCAACATAGCTGTCCTATCCTCCTTAATCACTTCCTCAAAAACTCCCAACACAAACTTACTCATCCTTGACCTAGAATCAACCATTATAGTCAAAGAATTCCTCACCAACAGAGTAAACTTGAGTGAGTACTCCTTAACAATCATGCTACCCTACTTTAAATTGATGAACTCCTGTACCTTATCCTTTCTTAACTCAAGTGGAAACAATCACTCTAAGAAAGCTGTGGCAAACTTCTCTCACTCTATAGGTCTTGCCTCAATACCCTTGTCTTTATTTCACTGCTGAACCAAGTATGAGATACCCTTTCCAGTTGGTAAGTAGTTAAGTCAGCACTCTTGTTAGCAGTATAACCCATAATGTATGTCACTTTCTGCAAACCATCATGGAACTCTTCCTGATCCTCCTTAGATTTGGATACAGAAAATAATGAATGATTCATTTCAGTAAAGTCACAGATCCTAGCTGCGGCTATGCCCACTACTGGATTGGCTGGGGAAACATCCTGCTAGTTATTATGAGCAGCCACCAAATAGGCAAAATCTATGAAAGCATCCCTAAACTTGGTGTGAGAAAATGTTCATTTAGGGGATCTTCCTAAATAGGTGGTGGTGTGGGCTAATCCCCATTTCTTCTTTCATTGTTTCTTTAGGAGGAAGTTTTTATAAATGAATGAATGATGAGTTAGAAAGGGAATTCAATATAGTTTATACTCTTGCTCATAATATGAATACTGAAAAAAGGGAATTTTTTTTAAAACTTCACATAGACGTTTTCCCATAAGTGTGGTGTGCTTCACACCCATGGATAAAACTCTACTCAACTAGAATTTGAGACACCCTAGTATACTTTATGACCTTAGGCTCTGATACCAAGTTTTGTCATGACCAAAGGCTACCCCGTAGTCGTAACACGGTGCTTAAGTTTGCAAGTTACCCCAAACTAACCCATGATTTGGTAACTACTATGAGCACTGAATATAATAATAATACAAACATTTATAAAAACTACTGATAAAACTAAACACAAGTTTGACTGTTTGAATATCTAAATATCTGAAAGCCTCTAAGATATAAAGAGTTGATGGGACAAGATCCCAACTAACTGTGACTAACTAAAATAAGGGAAATACTAAATGTAACTACAAATAACTTGTCCTTGATAGATAAGGACTCACCACAACTGCTATTGAGTGGCAATGGACTGACTAAGGGCGATCGAGGACCTGAGCGTCAGAACTTATATTTTGAAATCAATATAACACAAAAAAGAGTATGCGGTCAGTATTTTGAATGTATTGGTATGTCAGACAGAGACTAACTAAAATGCATACAGATATTGAACATGAATGCATGAACATGTAAAATGAATGCAAGGCCAGGTAAACACATGCACTGAAATAATATGTAAAACTGGCTGAATAAATAGATGATAAATTAAATACTTGGACATGCAAACCTATACTGATATAACCTGAGTACTGAACTGAAACTGTGGGAGCTATCATGTAACCAATATTCCCCAATCTGAGCTAATCAGGGTCCAACCTATAACCAGTTTGAAGGGTGTCAGTACCTTCGCATAAGTACTAACACTGGCTAATGATGTGGATCCATAAGGCTGATGTCCCAAAGGAAAAAGGAGTCAGTTCTCTATTGGCGGGTGACACCTAAGAGAGTGTCAGCTCTCTACTGAAGGATGAAATCTCATAACCTTCGATGTCTATGTAGTTCTTGAATATAAGGACTGCTAGGTCTCAGTCCTCCACTGGTGGGTGAGGCTTCATCCCTAGGTTCGTTCGGTGCTATAATGTACTCCTAACTGAACAAATCCTGGCACTTATTAAAGTTAACTTGATTCATGATGGTAGGCGTATTTACACTCCTAAAGTTCTATAATTTACCCATATTTTAGCTAAGTTTTGAGAACCAAATATATAATTCATGCACTTTTAGTCCTTTTCCCTGTAAGTGAGCTAACAAACGTGATTAGCAAGTTTTTAGGTATAAATGATGAAGATTTCAGCATTTTATGGATAACTTGATGCCAAAGGAAGATTCACAAAAGAAGGAGAGCAGAGCTTGGACGCCTAGGAATAAAAGTGACATATGGAAAACTTGTTCCGGGTAAAAACAGCATTTCTCAAGACTTTGGGGATCAGCAGTAACCTATTCGGATTAGGATAATGATGCAATAATTTATTAGGATTAGGATAAGTACACAGTAGCCTAGTAGAAATAGGATATGAGTATTATAAATACCCTATTTTGCTGTAGTTTTTAATAATTCCCATCTATCCATCCACCCATTCATTCCATCAATTCCGCCCCATCCTTTCCTCCCTATTCGATCCTTTCCCCTTGTCTTCTTAAATTAATTGTTGACATTATTTTTCATCTATTCGACTTTTAATTTTTACAACAAGAGAAACGCTATTTGCAAGGAATTCACGTGAGATTTTTATGATGATAATGTCTATTGTGTTTTCCATTGCACTCATGAGTAGCTAAACCTCTCGATTAGGGTTATGGAAACCCTATGAGATACTATCTATTGCTATGAGTTTGTGAATTCTTGACACGTGTGCTGCTTATATCATTATTCTCTTCATCTTAATTTAAATTCTTGTGGTTGCAAACATATAGAATACGCCAGTATAGCATTAGCTTGTTCGAAAGAAAAGTTATATGTCTGGAAAAGAGATAATGTCAAGGTAATAGGGCACCAACCCCTATTAAAAAGTTACTACCGTAACTGGATTAACCTCTTGGAGAATTTGTACCATTAGATATGCTTTAAGCTCGAAAGGGTTAAAGTAAATAGTCCTTGTTAGGTTGAAAGACGCTTGGATTTACCATAGAATACAATTCTCTATAAGTACATGCATGTCTTAATTCCGCACAACTCATATTCAAAAGATACGTACAACTCAGAAGGTGGACATAACCCTAAATCTCAATTCTCATTGGTAAAACATCTTACTAAACATTCCTTCTTTTTACTTTGCTATTTTCCATTTTTACTTTGATATTTGGTTACATTATTGCACGCTACAAAATCCCCCCTTTTTACGAAACTTTCACCAAAAGTCTAATAATCTTTGCTTACTTAGTGACCAAGTATTCTCTGTGGGATTCGACACCCAACCCAGTTGGGTTCTATATTTGACAACGACCGCTTACACTCTTACGAGAGTTGTAGTTTGAGCGTTATCAAATTTTGGCGCCGTTGCCGGGGAATACGGTTGTCAACTAAGTTTGTGATAGTTATTAGACCCTTTGGTCAAAGATTCTCGTAGTTTTACTTTTAGTTGTTGTTTTTGTTCTATTCAGGTTCCGTTGACAGAATGGATGCACAAAGTGACATAGAAAGAATGGCTGCTCAACAGGAGCAGGCTAGGTTAGCTGCATTGGCAGCTGCTCAAGTGAATCAATAGAATATTGATAACCCAGGTCGTGCAACAAATCCTGATGATGAGGACCTGATCGTCAAGCACGATTGAGGCTTGATTGCCGAGTTGTGCAGATTTCTTTTGATGACGATCATGATGATCTTGATGGAGTCGGAGCTACAGGAGCCATTATTCCTCCACCATTGGCACCTGGAGCCAAGTTCAATATCACAAGCACCATGATTCAGTTATTGCAACTCAAGGGATTATTTGGTGGACTAGCAGGCGATGATCCAAATATGCATCTGATCAATTTTATTTCTACATGCAAGTCATGCGACAATCCTGGCGTTGGTCAGAATGCAATTTGACTGTGCTTATTTCTATTGTCTCTATCCGGGGAGGCAACTCTATGGTTGAATGGGCTGACTCCTGATTCTATTACTAATTGGAGGCAATTAAAGGACGCTTTCCTAGAAAGATTCTTTCCGCCATCCAAGAAAGCACAGTTGAGAGATGAGACCAATAATTTTCGACAGCTTCCAACTGAAGCTCTCCATAAAACATGGGAGAGGTTCAAGAAGAAGCTTATGAGGTGCCCAAACTATCATATGACCAATGTCTACCTAATGGAGATATTATATAGAGCTTTGAATTCGGTGACTAAGCCAGTGGTTGATAATGCAGCAGTTGGGTCATTTATGGACCTCACCTTTGTTCAGGCAAGTGAAATGCTAGATCGTATAACAATGCAAAGTAGAGCTTGGCATACCAGAGATTTTGAGGTAGCAAGCTCTACTGTATCTATTGGCATGACAACAAAACAAAGGCAAAGAGAGGAAGAATGTGATCAAGATATGGCGCACATGAAAACGTAAATGGATCTTCTTACCAAGCATTTATTATCAGGGAAGAACGAGAAAGTAAAGGCTGTTGCAGCATATGGAAGAGATGAATCTGATTCTGAGGAAGAAGCTAACTACTTAAACAATTAGGGGGGTTTCCGAGGCAATGCCCAAGGAAACCAAGGTCAGAACTATTATGATAAATCTGGAAACAAGGACCGTGATCAAGGTAGTTGGAAGGATAAGACTGACAGGAGTGGTTTGTATGTTCCTCCTGGAAGATGTGACGCCGCTGCATCTGGTTCTGGAAATATGTCCATGGAAGATATGATGGCTAAGCTGTTGAAAGGAGTGGAGGCAACCAGCACGGGAGTAACTGAGGTAATAAATGATTTGTCCTCAATGAACCAATTGGTTGACTCGCATTCCACTTCAATAAAACAGCTGGAGCAATAATTGAGTCAACTATCAGCAACATTCAACCAAAGCAAGGTTGGAACCCTACCTATCAACACTGTGCAAAATCCAAGGAACGATGGATCGTATATGGCTATCACTACCCGAAGTGGTAAAGTATTGGAAAATCTACCCAAAGGTAAGCAAGTGGTCTATGGTATAGCAGACAACGATATTGATAATGATGGTGAAGATGCCGTAGAAGCTGGCAAGGATGATTATGACGTTACTCATTTTAGTCTGCAGCGTGAAAAGATTGATAGTTGGAAGCAAGATAAAAAGAAAGTGGTAGAGAAAACTATTCCCCTTCCACCACCACCTTTTTCGCAGAGACTGAAGAAGAAGGCAGATGATACCAGGTTCAGTAAATTCATGACTATGTTAAAGAAGCTGACCATTAATGTTCCTTTAGTGGAGGCGCTAGAACAGATGCCTGGGTACACAAAATTTATGAAGGATCTTTTAATAAAGAAGCGGGCAATAAGCTATGAGCCGACAGATAATGTTCACCATTGTAGTGCAATCGCTACAAGATCGTTAGTTCAGAAAAAAGCAGACCCTGGTGCTTTCACCATTCCTTGCACTATTGGATTTTTAAATTTTGCCAAGGCATTATGCTATTTGGGAGCTAGCATAAATTTGATGCCACTATCCGTCTATAGGAAGTTGGGGTTGGGCGATCCGACACCCACCAATATGCGCCTCGTGATGGCAGATAGGTCGGTAAAATGACCTGTGGGTATCTTGAATGATATATTGGTGAAGGTTTCTTCATTTATCTTTCCGGCAGACTTTGTTATTCTAGATTGTGAGGTAGATTCTGAAGTTCCCATAATCTTGGGACGTCCTTTCCTTGCAACAGAAAGTGTGCTTATTGACATTAGAGCAAATGAGCTTGTATTTTGGCTAAATGACGAAGTGGTCCGCTTTGATATATGCAAAGCAATGAAGCAGCCCAGCGATATGAATGTGTTCTCTATAGCTGATGTTCATCATGAGGATAAGAAAGCATTATCTGTAGAGAAACAGCTTACTGTTAATCCATTATCTGCTGCGCTACTGAATGTTGAGCATGAGGACGATGGAGATGATAAAGAAACTGTGTGTGTTCTAACAGAAATAGAGTCCTATTCTCATGCTTCTAAGAATCTGTACCTTGACCTTAATAATCAACCATCACCAACAGCAAAGACTTCCATTGAAGAGACCCAGTGCTAGAATCCAAAGAGCTCCCCAATTATCTAAGACATGCATGCTTGGGAAGTGGAAATACACTTTTGGTGAGTTTTGCAGATGATTTAAGTGAACAGCACGTAGAGGCTCTCATCTCTGCTTTGATGAGGTACAAGAGAGCTATGGGTAGGAAGACTGATGATATAATTGGTATCCCTCCTGGGATATGTATGCACAAGAGTCATCTCGAAGAAGATTGCATGCCTACAAGTAAGTATCAACGTCGTCTGAATCCATTCAGAAAATGATTGCCCCATCTATCTCGATGAAGTCTAAGTAATCGAGGTAACTATGTAGTGCCGCAATAATAAATCAAGCGCTATATGGGAGGCAACCCATGGTTTTTAATCGTTTTGTTTTTTTTTGGAGTTTGTTTTTGTAGTCGAGCCACGACCAAAACTAAGGCGCTTGATGGGAGGCAACCCATCGTTCTAATCGTTTTTGTTGTTTTTGAGTAAGTGTAGGTGCAAGATGTATAAGGAAGGAGGTTGGTCTTGAATTTTGAGTTGGAAGCGGTGCATGTCGAAGGTGGTAAGTTAGGAATGAAGAAGCAAAAGGCTATGGGTTAGGCATTGCCTATGAAAATATAGGCAAAGAACAAGGCAAGGCCTATGTAAATCTAGGCCACGAACAAGGCAAGGCCTATGCTATGGCATAAGCTCTCAGAATCTAGAATGCTATAGTATAGGTGCCGCCTATGCTCAACAATGCCATAGCATAGGCGCCGCCTATGCCAATGCCTTTTGTCTCTGAATCTAGAATGCCATGGCTTAGGCGCCGCCTATGCTCACTTTTGGTCTCCAAATCCGATTCCAAATGGGTCAAAACCCGACCCAAGCTTGTCCTATAAATAAGAACTTCATTCTTAAGACAAAGTCACATTGTTTACTCAATCTAAACACCCCCTACCCTTCGAAAATCTCTCAAAACTTTTCTTTTTGCTCATCTAACCTTGCAAGATCATATTTCAAATCCATCACCAAGTAAGTTCTTCTTTTATATTACGTAAGTACTATGCTTATAATAATTCGTTAGATCTTGAATTGTTGTTGGTGATTTGAATGTGCTTGGTTTGTTATGATACATCTAATTGAGTGAAAGAATACATGTGGGTGTTCTTGACTTGTTCCAACTTGTATTTGATTTTGATACACTGTCATACTTTTGCTGAGTCGACATGGTGAAGTTAATTGCATAATCTTCAAAATTGAATGCTTAAATGTTTGAATGACTCATTCATCGAGATAAAGATCATGATTGAATACAAGCATGAGATGTTGTGATTATTTCTATACCATAACCTTGATTCAATATCTACATGGTTGTCTTGTTCCAAAAATGCATTAATCCAAACCATAAAGGATGGTCAAGATTACATGACATAGAGTTGAAAAGAATAGTTAAAGACAACATGCAAGTATGACTGTGCTGAACATATTGTTGGAACATATCACCTAAATGTATGTCGATGAAGTCTGAGTAATCGACATCATTCACTTAATTAGTTTGTGTCAACAAATTAAGTGTGGGGTGGTGCCACTATTGTTTGTTTGTCGATTATATCTTCCGAGATGAGCTAACATGAATTTCAGGTTGAATGGCATCAAAAAGGACGACAAGGAAAAGAAAAAGCGGCCACCTCATAGAAAGGTAAAAAAAGAGGAAGAAAAGAGCAAACTGAATCCTCCTCGCTGCAACTACCTCGACGCACTCTTGGAATCAGGTTTTTCGTATTTATTTTCCACTGAGGACAGTGTGTCCCGCCTAAGTGTGGGGTGGTGGTATTTGCATGCTATCCTTCTTTATCTGCATTTGCATTTATGTTCGTTTGTTTTTTTTAGTAGTTAAATTTTTTTTATTTTTATTTTCTTTATATTTTTTACCTTGCATAAAATTGTTCTGATAGGCAGCATGGTATTATGAAAAAAGTCTGTGATAAAATCATTACTATTGAGACGTTTAGGCTCTAATTGTGACTCATTATGTGATAATTGTGGGGTTCAATTCCTTCACTTGTTGGGTCAAAAGTCTATACTGCTTCCAATAAAGTCGACCATGTGCCTTGTGTGTGTGAGGCAATAGTATATTCTATGTTTGTGGCTGATGCTAGAACTTGCTTGGTGTGTGTGTAAAGCAAAATAAAGAGTGTGAGTTTAGGAGATAATTTAGGCATTTCTTTGGCAACCTGTAATTGTTTACCTACGTTTTACCTACCCGTGGACATTATCCTAGTCAACCCTTTTGAGCCTTTAGCCTATTTTCTTTGACAGCCTCATATGTAAACCTAATCCATTTTTTTCAAGACCATAATTTGATCCAAATTCCTAAGTGCTTTAAATTAAAAAGTCATGTGACAAAATAAGAGGAAATTGGGTGAGAATAGTGCTTTAAAGTGAATTGGTACTTGAATTCATTATGAAAAAGAATGGTTATCACAGAGGTATGTTATAAAAAAAAAGAGAAAAGAAAAGAAAAGGAACAAGAAAAATAAAAAGTTAATTCTGTTCAAATTTGAATAACAAAAGTGGTGAGAAGGGGTGGTAGACTAAAAGAAAGTAGAAAGGTTGTCTGAAAGAAAGTGTTAATGACATTATGTGATGTATTAAAGCGCTTAGGAACATAGTCACTATTTCTGGCCAAAATAGTCCTACCCGTCCCTTAGCCTACATTACAACCTATAAAAGACCTATTTGATCCTAAGCTCAGCATTCTGATATTTAGTGGAGCATTACACTAAGGGCAAGCCTATGGTCATCAGTTGCAACATATGAATTCTTTGTGAGAGTGAGAGCAAGGATAATCTTATACCCATGTTCGAAATATATACAATACTTGTGAGTGATTATGGATAATATATTGTGAGACACACATGGTTGATTATTTTTGGATAGTTTGTATGATTATTTGTGCCTTAACTTTTGAATACAAATTGACCATCATCACGAGTCTATATTAGAGGTTGAAATTGTTTCTAGTAGTGATCAGAAACCTGCTCTTTGTTGATAATTGCTGTGTCTGTCTTGATGAATATTTTGTGTTGTTACTGTGAAACCCTAGGAAGATGTTTATATGGACATTATATTTTGTTCAACGACGAACAAAGCTTTAAGTGTGGGGTGTTGATGGTAGGCGTATTTACACGCCTAAAGTGCTATAATTTACCCATATTTTAGCTAAGTTTTGAGGACAAAATATTTAATTCATGCACTTTTAGTCCTTTTCCCTGTAAGTGAGCTAACAAACGTGATTAGCAAGTTTTTAGGTATAAATGATGAAGATTTCAGCATTTTATGGATAAGTTGACGCCAAAGGAAGCTTCACGAAAGAAGGAGAGCAGAGCTTGGATGCCTAGGACTAAAAGTGACGCATGGAAAACCTATACCGGGCAAAAACAACATTTCTCAAGACTTTGGGGATCAGCAGTAACCTATTAAGATTAGGATAATGATGCAGTAATTTATTAGGATTAGGATAAGTATGCAATAGCCTAGTAGGAATAAGATATGGGTATTATAAATACCCTATTTTGCTGCAGTTTTTAATAATTCCCATCCATCCATCCACCCATCCATTCCATCAATTCCGCCCCATCCTTTTCTCCCTATTCGATCCTTTCCCCTTGTCTTCATAAATTAATTGTTGACATTATTTTTCATCTATTCGACTTTTAATTTTTACAACAAGAGAAACGCTATTTGCAAGGAATTCACGTGAGATTTTTATTATGATAATGTCTATTGTGTTTTCCATTGCACTCATGAGTAGCTAAACCTCTCAATTGGGGTTATGGAAGCCCTATGAGATACTATCTATTGCTATGAGTTTGTGAATTCTTGACACGTGTGCTGCTTATATCATTATTCTCTTCATCTTAATTTAAATTCTTGTGGTTGCAAACATATAGAATACGCTAGTATAGCATTAACTTGTTCGAAAGAAAAGTTATATGTCTGGAAAAGAGATAATGTCAAGGTAATTGGGCACCAACCCCTATTAAAAAGTTAGTGCCGTAACTGGATTAACCTCTTGGAGAATTTGTACCATTAGATACGCTTTAAGCTCAAAAGAGTTAAAGTGAAATAGTCCTTATTAGGTCGAAAGACGCTTGGATTTACCATAGAATACAATTCTCTATAAGTACATGGATGTCTGAATTCCGCACAACTCATATTCAAAAGATACGTACAACTCAGAAGGTGGACATAACCCTAAATCTCAATTCTCATTGGTAAAACATCTTACTAAACATTCCTTCTTTTTACTTTGCTATTTTCCATTTTTACTTTGATATTTTGTTACATTATTGCACGCTACAAAATTCCCCCTTTTTACGAAACTTTCACCAAAAGTCTAATAATCTTCGCTTACTTAGTGACCAAGTATTCTCTGTGGGATTCGACACCCAACCCAGTTGGGTTCTATATTTGACGATGACCGCTTACACTCTTACGAGAGCTGTAGTTTAAGCGTTATCAATTTACATTTGTTAATTGCTCAACATGAAAATGATAATAAAATCATGATCTAGTTGACTTGTAACTTGAAAATTAGAATCATATATCAATATTTAGGTATCAAATGTTCATAAACCTCAAGCACTAAATGATACTTTAAATAGCATAACATCATCTAAAACCATATAAGGAAATTCATGATTCAAAAACCCAAAACATTGTACATTTTAGTAAACTAATGAAATCCATGAAACTTAAATATGGAAATATTTGAAACTTTGGAGGACAACATGCTCATGTGGTTTAATTTATAACTCGATAAATTGATATGATATCAACTGAACGTAATATGAATGAATGAAATTATAAAGCATGTAAGAGTATGATTCACATGGGGAAAGACAATATCATGATTAACATTCAAGACTATAAATAGAAAATCAAGCAAATTCATGCTTAACATTGAAATTCTATTACAAGAGGTAAAAACGGGGTTTACACTTGAGTAAAAAAAAGGATTTTTTAGGACTCAATGGGTGTAAAGAACCTATTGATGAACACCCCACATAACCGAGTTTCTTGAATTCTTAATAAAAAGCTTGAAATTGGGACTTTGAATGATTGAATCCTTGGGAGAAGTTTTAAATTTGTGTTCTTGAGAATTAGGATGATTTTTACGTGGATTACTAATGAGAAAGGACCAAAATGTCCCCCTTACTTATTAAAAGCTGCCAAAATAAACAACCTTCATGGAACAGAGGCTATCACAGAGGCTAACCTCTTTGACACACTGCGTATCGCGGAGGCTAACCTCTGACATGCCAAAATCATGAAGGCTTACTGCCCCTGAGGTCCGAAATCACACTGAACCTCTTTCAAAACTTTTCAGACTCTCCTAATGACCCTTTTAACATTCCTAAACATATCAACTTAAAAATTAACATTTCGGACTCGAAAAGGCAAAAAATAAAATGTTCTCATTCTTAGGATCTTAAAATGTCAAGTCATCATACTTAGTGTAAGATAAATTCCTTAGACCCCTCTAAATATATAACTAACAGCTGGAACTTGACTAGGATCTTACATGGTATTACATTTCACTAGAAACAACACGAACCAGATATGTCAAAACATTCAACACAAACTCACACTAAGAGAATTTCACATACAACTGTTGATCTTTCAAGGTTTGTAACACAAGGCGGAGGTGGTCGGAATGATCCGCCTCACTCTTGGAATACACGAAAATATCATCAATAAAGACAATTACAAACAAATCCAAGAAATGATGTAATACCTAATTCATGAGGTGCATAAATGTCTCTGGGGCATTGGTCAAACCAAAAGATATTATTAAAAACTCAAAATGAACATACTGGGTTTTGAAGGTAGTTTTTGGGATATTCAACCTCCTAATCTTCAGTTGATGGTAACCCAATCGAAGATCAAGCTTGGAAAAGTACTTAGCACCCTAAAGCTGATCAAAGAGATTATTAATCCTAGGGAGTTGATACTTATTCTTCACAGTTACCTTATTCAACTGACGATAATCTATACACATTTGAAGGGACCCATACTTCTTACAGATGGAAAGAATTGGTACACCCCAAGGAGAAACAATAGGGCTGATAAAACCCTTATCTAGAAGATCTTTCATCTTCTCCTTAAGTTCTTTCAACTCAGTTGGTGCCATTCTTTAAGGAGGGATAGAGATAGGATAAGTGTTTGGAAGAAGATCAATCCCTAAATCAATTTTCCTATCGGGAGGAACACTAGGAAGAACATTAGGAAATACCTTGGGAAACTCAAGGACCACTGGAAAAATTACAATGAGGGAACTTAAGATCTAGAATCCTTAACATGGACTAAATGGTATAGACAACCCTTAGAAATCAATTTCTAGGCTCTGAAATAAGAAATGAACCTCCCCTTAGGCACTAGGGAACTACCTTCCCACTTAATCACTGACTCATTTAGGAATTGGAAACTGACCCTTTAGGTCCAAAAATCAAGAAATGTGTAGCACGAATATAACCAATCCATTCCTAAAATCTTATCAAAATCTAAAATCTCAAAATTTATAAGATCCACTAATATTTTTGTACCACAGATAGATACCACACTACCCCTATAGATTCTCCTATCCATGATAGAGTCACCAACTGGGCAATGCATAAAATACATATCTGGAATACACTCAAGATCCATATCAACATGAATAGCCACATATGGGGTCATATAAGAAAGAGTAGACTTGGGATCAAGTAGACAATATACATTATTAAAAAAATTTTAGCGTATCAGTAACAATATTGGGAGATGCCTCAGAATCATGACGGGTGGCAAGATCATAAAAGAAATTCCAACCGGTGCCAGAAATAGAAGTGGGAACCTTTGGTACAGGGGTTGAAGAAGTAGTTATAGGAACCTTATTTTTTTTAAAAGAAACCTTAGAAGGACAATCCTGATACATGTGACCAATCCAACCACATGACCACAAAAATGACAAGGTGATAGGTTGGAGATGATTAGGCCCCACTGGCCTTGGATTGGCCACCCTATACCTTAAATCCACTGAATCCACTGCTATTTTGAAAATGGAGATCACCGAATGACTTAGGATAAAGAGTACTAGTTGTAGAATAGGAAACAAAATACCCCCATTTATTCTTAGACCATTGTTTACTATCCTTGGCACTATTATGCGGGCCACCACCCTGCTCAGAAAACTGAGATCTCTTATTTTGTCTCTCTTCTAATTTGTATTTTTTCTTGTTTTTCTCATCTTCGACCTACTGCATATACACCACTATCGTAGAGATATCCATGTCATTATTCTACAGGACAACCTTGCATTCCATTACCAAATCACGGGATAACCCGCAAGCAAATTTTCTCATTCGAGCCCTCATAAAGGATACCAACTCCAGAGAATAATGGGAAAACTAGTGAAATTTAAGGGCATATTCCTTCACAGTTATATTTCCTTACTTTAGGTTCACGAACTCCTCAGACTTCGCCTTTATCAATTCTTAGGGAAAGAAGTTATCAAGAAAATTACCCAAGAAATCCTCCCATAATGCCAACTCTATATCTTCACTCCTAGACTGATCCTACTTCTCATACCACTAATACGCCACATCCTTCAGCTGGTATACAACAAATTCCATATCCTCAGAGTTAGAAACATGAATCACATGGAGAATCTTCTCCAACTCATATATAATTCTTGAGAATCTTCCTCAACCATAAATCCAGTAAAGGTCAGAGAATTTAGCCTCGTAAACTGGTCAACACTAGTGGCCTTAGAAGAACTTACAGTAACACCAACTGGACCCGACTGTCATAATTGAGACATTACCAATTGGGTCAATAGATAATTGGAATAGTGGAACTAAACATTCATAATATCTCATGTAGGTGTCCAATCAGGTAAGTTATCAGTGGGAGAAAGATCAGTGGGGACCAGTGGAACTCTACTGGGGAAATGAGAAGTAGTGACCCTAGATCGGGTCTAAACTAGAGGTGTAGGACGAGCCCCATTCATATTATCCTTAAGTAGGATAGAAGAGTTTCCATGAGCATAAGATATTTTGTGAGGAATTATTTGAAAAGTGAACAAATAGCAATTAAAAGAGATTTCCGCACCTAAGACTCTATAAGCAAAAAGTAGATCATAAAAAAGGAAACATTCCTTAATGCCTCGTAGCCTCTTCCTTATAAGTGTGGTGCATTACACACCTATAAAAGAGACTATACTTGACACAACTTTATGGATACCCAAAGACACCAAAACTAGGCTCTAATACTAACTTTGTCATGACCCAAACCAGGGCCTGGCCGTGATGGATATCTAAAGTCCATTGAGGATCGGGGTCTACCCCTTTATTTGGCTAGCCAATGGAAACATAATACACCTAAAAATTGTTGAATTAAAAACATGTAACAAGATAAAATAGATAAAAGTCAAATGTTTATATAATGTCAATCAACAATACCCAACCACAACAATATCCATAAAGCCTCTAACAAAATTGGAAACCAATCTAAGTCGAGATATGCCCTCAACCCTGATAATGACAATAATGATATTAATGATAATGAGAATGAGAAATATTTAATTCTAGTCTATAAAAAGGGAAACTGATGAAATGACCATGTCTTCCTTAGAATAGAACCTCACCACTTCATTACCAATGATCGATGAACCGAGTCCATCCATCTAACTCTGTGAAGAAAATATAGAAGTATCTCCGGGGCTTGTATTGCATGGGGATACAATATCCAAAGATGGTTAGTGGGTTGATCACTAGCATGTAACTTGGGAATAAGGGATAAAATATTACCGTAAGTAATCATTTAAAACCAGTAAATCTAATACAAATCATCAAATACAAATACATACATACATATATATATACATATACATATATATATAAATATATCACATGTAAAGATAGGAAACAAGGATTATCATAAACTATTTAAAAATCTTAACCTAGATTATGTAGTATATCCATCATAATCAAGGCACCCATGGTCTATATGGACCCAACTCTCTCCCAGTTGGAAGGGCCCAGTGCATGTAGCCACACAAGCTAGAGGATAATCAAATATCAGTCCCCTAGTTTATTTTCCTTACCCATTCACCCTACTAGGTCAAAACCATAAATAAGGCATGAACAATCATATGTAAACCATGGGAAAACATTGTTTAAAAACAAACATTCAAAACCCTCAACCCATGTTCCAAAACCAATATCAAAACCTTATGAATAACTATTTTAAACACATGCTTTTAAAAAAATAATAGATGGGGAAGAGTAACATGCTTGAAGGATTCTCAATTATGGAGAAGAAACCTTGAATTGACCCTTAGATGCTCAACCTTGTGAAAATCCTAGGTTCCATTGCTTGAAAGAATTTGAGGGAGTAAAGAGGGTTTTTGATTTGTTAAAGTGTTAAAATATTGCCCCAAGTTGTTTTATGGAAGTGGGGTGTTAATGGGTAAAGAGGGAAATGTCCAAAGTTCCCTCAACTTAAAAGCTAGAAAATTGTCACCAGTCATTACGAGTTTCATAAAGACTCATTGAGACACCTTATGACTCGCTACCATGAGTCACAACCACAATAATGTCATGGGGCACATATAATATTAACCTTATGAATCACACCATATAACGCATATCGTGGCCCTACTACTCATATGTCCAAGTCGTATCCAAGACAAAATCATTTGGGCCTCACACCGGTCACCCTATGATTTGTACTATGCATTTCGTATAGAGTCTTTACAACTCATTGGGATCCGCTCATAATAAGGATAGGAAACTTATACATGCATACTATTCAGGCTATGATTAGGGTCTTACAACTCAGTTAGACTCCCTATAACTCGTAAGAAGGAGTCATAGCCTGGGCAGTAAGGATAAAATTTTAGAAATTTTCAAGGACCAAGAAATTAGAGGTGTTGCACTAGGCTAGTTGATAACGCTCAATCTACATCTCTCGTAGGAGTGTAAAGTGGTCGTTAGCAAATATAGAACCCAACCTGGGTTGGGTATCGATCCCACAGGGAATAGCATGGCCGACAAGTAAGCAAAATTACTAAACTTTTGGTGCAAGTCTCGAAAAAGGGGGGAGTCTTGTCGTGCAAGTAATGTAAATAAAACAATGAATTAAAATCTGAAAATAGCAAAGTAAAAAGAGAAGGATTGTTACGTAAGTTGTAAACAATGAGAATTGAAGCGTTGGGGTTATGTCCACCTCCTGAGTTATACGTCTCTATTGACTATGAGTGTGTAGAATTCCAACATGCATGTGCTTATAGAGAATTGTATTCGATGGTAAATCCAGGCGTCTTTCAACCTATTCGAGGATTATTTCACTTTAACTCTTTCGAGATTAAAGCGTGTCTAACGGTACGAATTTTCCAAGAGGTTAATCCAGTTACGACACTAACTTTTTAATAGGGGATGGGACCCTACTACCTTGATATTATCTCTTTTCCAGACAAATAACCTTTCTTTCGAACAAGTTAAATGTTATACTGGCGTATTCTTGCGTTTGCAACCACAAAGAATGTAGATTAAGATGAAGAGAATAATGATATAAGCAGCATACGTGTCATGAACTCACAAACTCATAGCAATAGATAGTATCTCATTCGGCTTCCATAACCCCAACAAAGAAGTTTAGTTACCCATGAATGCGAAGGAGATCACGATTAACATTGTTGTTATACCACAAGATTGATTAATTTCGTGTAGCACAAATGGTAGGCGTTTAGGCGTGAATTCCTAGGCAAAGTAACGATTCTCTTGTTGCGGAAATTAAGAATAAATGAATAGAAGAAAAAATAGAATTAATGAAAATTGTTGTGGAGGAATAAGAGAAGAATAGAAGAATAAGAGAGGAATGTAAGAAGATGAATAAAAATCTCTAGCATGATAGGGTATTTATAATACCCATATCCTAATCCTACTAAGATAATGAAATATCTAACCAAATCCTACTAAGCTAATGAAATACTTAACCCAATTGTACTAGGTTAATGTAATATTCTCCTAATCCAAATAAACTAATGAAATACTTAACCCAATTGTACTAGGTTAATGTATCATTATCCAAATCCAACTAAGTTACTGCTAGTCCCCAAAGTCTTCAGAAATGTTGTTTTAGCCCAGGACAGATTTTCCATGTATCACTTTTTGGTCCTTTAGGCGTCCAAGCTCCCTTTCCTTTCTTTGTGAGCTTTCTTTGGCGTCAAGTAAGCCATAAAATGCTGAATTCTGCATCATTTATACGTGAAACTTTGCTAATCATGTTCGTTAGCTCACTTATAGGAAAAAGGACTAAAAGCGCATGAAATACATACTTTGTTCTCAAAACATGGCATAAATATGGGCAAAATATATTGATATAGGCGCGTAATATCGCCTATCATCAACACCCCACACTTGAAGCTTTGTTCGTCCTCGAACAACATATCATGTCCTTCTAGACATCAACTTAGGGTTTTCACAGCAACAACACAAAACATTCTTCAAGACAAGCACAACCATTATCAACAAAGAGTAGCTTTCCGATCATTAGTAGAAACAGTTTAGCCTCTAGCATAGACTCGTGATGGTGGTTGACTCATATTCAAAAGTTAAGGTACAAGGAATCATATATAACTACCCAAAACTCATCAACTATGTGTGTCTCACAATATAGTACCCATAATCACTCATAAGTATAGCATATTTTTCAAACATGGGTATCAAAATAACCTTGCTCTCACTCTCACAAAGAATTCATATGCAGCAACTGATGACCATAGGCTTGCCCTTAGTGTGATACTCCACTAAATGTCAGAATGCTAAGATTAGGATCAAATAGGTCTTTTGATGGTTGTAATGTAGGCTAAGGGACGGGTAGTACTATTTTGGCCAGAAATAGTGACTAAGTTCCTAAGCACTTCAGTATATCACATTAAGTCACTAACACTTTTTCTTTCAAACAACCTTTCTATGTTTTTTTTATACCACCCTTATTCTCCTCTTTTGTTTTTAAGCATAACTCACTTTTTAGTTTTCTTTTCCTTTTTCTTTTCATAACATACCTCTTATGATAACACTTCTTTTTTATAGCAATTTCAAGCAGCAATGCCTTCTAAAGCATCATACTCACCCAATTTCCTCTTATTTTGTCACATGACTTTACACTTTAAAGTACTTAGGAATTTGGATCAAATTATGGTCTTGAAAAAATGGGTTAGGCTTACATACGAGGTTGTCAAAGAAATAGGCTAAAGGCTCAAAAGGGTTTAACTAGGATGATGTCCATGGGTAGGTAAAACGACGGTAAACATGTATAGGTTGCCAAAGAAATGCCTAAATCATCTCCTAAACTTACACTCCTTATTTTCGCTTTGTATACATACCAGGCAAGTTCTAGCATCAGCCACAAACATAGAATATACTATTAATCTCACACACACAAGGCACATGGTCGACTTTATTGGAAGTAATATAGACTCTTTACCCAACAAGTGAAGGAATTAAACCACACAATATCACATAATGAGTCACAATTAGAGCCTAAACGTCTCAATAGTCATGATTTTAGCACCTACTCTTGTTATGATCTCATGCTGCCTATTAGAATAATTTCGTGCGAAGCTAAGTAAATAAAAATTACTACTAAAAAACTTAACTTAAACTAAAAAAATGAAACACACAAAAAAAATGAAACAAATAAAACAAAGTAAACAAACATAGATGCGGTAGAGAAGTATAGCATGCAATACCGCCACCCCACACTTAAACGGGACACTGCCCTCAGTGGAAAATAAATACGAAGAACCTGGTCAGTCGGACTCTTCCTCAATGTCGGGGGTCATACCCCCTTCGTCGGAATCATCATAAGAGTCGTCATCAGTGTTCTCCTCCTTGT
This sequence comes from Capsicum baccatum var. pendulum, assembly GCA_030864225.1. Taxonomy (NCBI): domain Eukaryota; kingdom Viridiplantae; phylum Streptophyta; class Magnoliopsida; order Solanales; family Solanaceae; genus Capsicum; species Capsicum baccatum. The sequence goes on along the minus strand of CM061558.1, from coordinate 86,929,466 downwards.
CGGAGTCTGGAAAGCATCGATCATCATCGGTCGGCACATCATCATCTAGAGGTTCCTCAAAGTATGTGCCTACTCCACATATCTCCCGTGCATGCATATTCATTGGATAGTCATGGTCCAGCTGTTAGAGCTCTACAGCAGTTGGAACACGACCTCCACTCATCATTGTAAATCATGTCATGCCATAAAGATGACGGAAGGAACTCTCATCACGAGCATGTCTCTCCGCAGTAGTAAGGTTGACACCATGAGTTATTTCAGCATCTTTGACCTTTGTGAGGTCAACCTTCTTCGGGTTATGTAGGAGTTTGTGATCAGCTGGTTCCTCTTCGATATCCTCCTTCCGTAAGACTGCTGTCAACAGATTACCAAAAGTGAAGTGGGACCTTTTGTGGAGTTTGGCCTTCCGCATTGTAGAGCGAATGATTTCCCCAAAGTTGATAGGGACATTCGTCATCAAAGCATAGACCAAACACACTCTATCTCTTGATATTTTGGTGTATTGAGTCCCAGGAATAAGGCATGAGTTGATAATACGCAACCAGATTCTTGCTTCCCTATTCAAAGGAGCATAGGGGAAGGTGTTGTGTCGTCCGGTGTCTTGATATCTGCCCCACCTTGCCATGGATCTACTTCCACAAAGTGTGTGTTGTATTGCTCTATAAGGAGGCCTGCTGTACAGCTCTTTGAATGGTGCTGGGTCGACCGAAGGTAAGCCAAGGAAGGAGTTGATCAAATCCGCGTTAAGCTGTAACACTTGGCCTCGAATCTTGACTTCGTTGCCTGTGGTTTTCGGCGACCAGTTGGCATAGAATTCCCTTGTCAAATCGAGATTACATTCTCCCATGTCGCAGAAGATGAAATCCAGATTCAACGCCATTATTTTTGCCAACATACGCGGCTCCTTGTTTGCTAGGGTGTCCTTATTGATCAAGTCGACTTGAACATATTTTCTTTCCTTGTTGTTCTTGTACCATTCTTTGGCTTCCTCCTCAAGAACCCATTTTATTCCAAACATTCGGCGGGGTAGTTGCATGGAGGATGATTCTCCTTGGTCCTTGCGACCTCTCTTCTTGCCCTTTTGGGATGTGGTAGCCTTATCTTGTCTCGCTTTAGGTGCCATTGTTCCTGAGATTTAAACGATATTTCATGTTAGCATCACTCAATGGAAACAATCTATAAACAAGCCATCGGGGTACCACCCCACACTTAGGTTCGTTAATACAAAACTGTGAAGTGAATGTAGTCGATTACTTGAACTTCGTCGACATACGTTTTAGGAACTATATTCCGGCAAGAAAATCAGCGATGCATCACTACTTGCAGCCATTGCACTACTTTCATGTTAGGTATAACAACACTACTACATATGGGTTACATCATGGTATAGTTATTTTCAACAATCACAACCTCCTAAGTCGGTAGGCAACTATAAGTCTTATCCCGAAGAACGAGATAGTCTAACATGTAAGTATACAAGTGTCAAGCTTAAGCAATTGTCATAACCATAGCAAGTCTGCAAATAGTATAACAATGCTAGTAAAACCAAATGCAAGTCGGAAACAAATCAAGATTATCCTAACGTATATGTTTACTCACATGGTTTTGTATCAACAATCCAAACATATTAACATCACCAATAATCCTTCAAGATGTAGTAATTCATAATAGACATAGTAACGTAGTACTTACGAGAAATAGATGAAGAATAAAAGAGTACTTACGTGATTGAAGCCTTTGGAGATGGTCTTGTGAATTGGAAGACCAAAAAAGAAAAATTTTGAGATGATTTGGGTGGATGTGCGGCGCCTTTAGGTCAATTTCCAATGTGGTTATGTTTCAAGACTAAGTCCCCTTTATATAGGAAAAGAATGGGTCGGGTTTTGACCCATTTACAAACGGTTTTGGAGACAAAAATGACCTCTATGTAGCGCATAGTTCTTTGCATAATCATAGTATAGGCGGCGCATAGTGTAGTGCATTTAGGGACATATGCGGCGCATAGTGTATAGCATTTAGGGACATATGCGCCGCATAGTGTATGGCATTTGAGATACTGAGACCTAATGCTATATCATAGGCGGCGCATAGTGTATAGCACACTTAAGCATGAGCGGCGCCTATGTCTTTGCACACTAGATTCCGAGACCTTAGGCTATAGTATAGGTTTTGCATTGTTCGTGGCCTAGTTTTACCTAGGCCTAGCCTTCCTCGATGCCTATTTTGGCATGAGAAATGCTCACTCCATAGCCTTATGCATCCTTATTCCTAACTTACCACCTTTACCATACAATACGTCCAAATTGTCATTTGAAACCAATCTCCTCGTTGAATACTTCTCGCACCTATATTTGCTCAAAACCAATGAAAACGATTAGTACGATGGGTTGCCTCCCACCAAGCGCTTTAGTTTTGGTCGTGGCACGACTCTTATTTTTGGATTTTCTCTTATCAAAAATAAAAGAAGTAATAGAACAAAAGAAAGACAAAACGATTAACGAAAAACGATAAAACAATAAACCGATGGGTTCCTCCCATCTAGCGCCTTATTTATTATCGTGGCTAGACATAGATTCCTCGAGTACTTAGACTTCGTCGAGATAAGTGATGGCCATATAATTCATCGAGTCAAGAGGACCGATATATGGTTTAACACATTGGCCATTCACTTTGAAGACAACACCATTACTGTCTTCCAATTCAACTACTCCAGACGAGTAGACTTAGAGAACTTTGTATGGACCAGACCACTTAGACTTTAACTTACCTGGGAATAACTTCAATCTTGAATTGAAGAGAAGTACCATATCATCCCTTTTGAAGTTTCGTCGAACAATCCGCTGATCATGATACTTTTTCATCCGCTCCTTGTATAGGTCTGATCTTTCATATGCATGGAGACGGAACTCATATAATTCGTTCAGCTGCTCCAACCTCAGATTCTTAGCATCATCCCAATTCAAATTCAATTGGTTTAATGCCCACAATGCCTTATGCTCGAGATGGATGGGTAAGTGACAAGCCTTCCCATAAACTAGTTGATAAGGAGACATGCCAATGGGTGTTTTGAATGCAGTCCTATATGCCCATAGTGCATCATCAAGCTTCCTAGACCAATCCTTCCTATTCGCATTAACCGTCTTCGCAAAGATTTGCTTAATCTCGCAATTGGAAACTTCTACTTGTCCACTAGTTTGGGGATGATAAGGCGTAGCTACCTTATGTTGCTTGACACCATACTTGGCCAAAACTGATTTGAATAGCTTATTGCAAAAGTGAGATCCTCTATCACTTATGATAGTACGAGGTACTCCAAAATGAGAGAAGATATTCTTCTTTAAGAACGATACAACACGCTTCCCTTCATTGTCGGCCAACGCTACAGCTTCCACCCATTTCAAAACATAATCTACAGCAACCAAGATGTACTTCATTCCAAACGAATTCATGAATGGACCCATGAAATCAATACCCCACATATCAAAGAGTTCTACCTCAAGAATTTTGGACATAGGTATTTCATGGTGTTTTGAAATAGCACCTTGACGCTGGCATTGGTCACACCTTCTAACATAGTCATAGGCATCTCTAAATATCGAAGGCCAATAATAACCACTTTGCAATACTTTTCTTGCCGTTCGATTGCCTGCGTGATGTCCTCCAACTTGGGAAGTGTGGCATGCTTCAAATATAGTAGGCACTTCTTCATGAGATATACATCGTCGAATAATACCATCCGCGCATCGTCAAAACAAATATGGCTCATCCCAATAGTAGTGCTGTACGTCATGCATAAACTTCCTCCTTTGGTGGTAAGATAAATTGGCAGGTATCACATTACTCACCACGAAATTTGCAAAGTCGGCATACCATGGTAAGTTTTCCATTGTTGTCGCTAATATCTCCTCGTCAGGGAATGCATCATCAATCTGAATTTCAGGTTGCGCCACATGCTCATTCTCGAGTCTAGATAGGTGGTCGGCCACTTGGTTCTCGCAACCTCTTCTATCTTTGACCTCGAAATCGAACTCTTGAAGTACCAATAACCATCGAATTAATCTTGGTTTTGCATCCTTCTTTGTCATTAGATACCTAAGAGCTGCATGGTCTGTATGAACGATCACCTTAGTACCCAATAGATAGGCACAAAACTTCTCAAACGCATACACTACCGCTAGGAGCTCTTGTTCTGTCACAGTGTAGTTCTTTTGGGCTTCATTTAGGACCTTACTCGCATAGTAGATAGGATGAAATAATATCTCCTTTCTCTGACCAAGCACCGCTCCAACGCCTACACCACTAGCGTCACACATGACTTCGAATGGGAGAGACCAATCTGGTGCTACCATGATAGGGGCTTCAATGAGTTTTCCTTTGAGGCATTCGAATGACTTTAAGCAATATTCATTAAAGTCAAACTTTGCATCTTTCTCCAAGAGTTTTCATAATGGACTAGAAATTTTGGAGAAGTCTTTGATGAACCGACGATAGAAACCTGCATAGCCGAGAAAACTACGAACTCCCTTCACCGAAATTGGAGGCGGTAGCTTCTCAATAACCTCTATTTTTGCTTGATCAACCTCAATCCCTCTTTCGGAGATCTTGTGCCCAAGAACGATTCCTTCTTTTACCATGAAGTGGCACTTCTCCCAATTCAGCACTAGGTTGAATTCTACACATCTTTGCAATGCCATGCTTAGGTTTTCCAAGCACGCTTCAAAAGACTCACCAACAACTAAGAAATCGTCCATGAATACCTCCAAAGTTTCTTCAACCATATCAGAAAAAATAGACATCATACAGCGTTGAAAGGTGGCTGGTGCGTTACATAACCCGAATGGCATACGTTTGAAGGCAAACGTACCATATGGGCATGTAAACGTTGTCTTCTCTTGGTCCTCGGGGGCAATACAAATTTGATTGTAGCCTGAATAACCGTCCAAGAAACAAAACCATTCTTTCCCCGCTAATCGATCTAGCATTTGGTCCATGAATGACATTGGGAAGTGATCTTTGAGTGTCCAAGAATTCAACTTTTGGTAGTCCATGCATACTCTCCATCCAGTGAAGGATCTGAGTAGAATAAGCTCATTCTTCGCATTTGCGACCACCGTCATGCCTCCTTTCTTGGGAACATATTGTACCAGGCTTACCCATGTACTATCAGAGATTGGATACACAACCCCTGCGTCTAACCACTTGATAATTTCTTTCTTCACCACTTCTTGCATAAGTGGGTTTAGACGTCTTTGATGCTCAATGGTGGGTGTGCAATTCTCTTCAAGCTGAATTTTATGTGTACAAATCCCAGGTGGAATACCAATAATATCTGCAATGGTCCATCCAATGGCTCTAATATACTTTCGTAGAATAGCAATGAGAGCTGCAACTTGTTTCTCACCCAAATCTGCTGCAATAATGACTGGAAGTGTGTTTCCACTTCCTAAGAATGCATACTTTAAATGCCTTGGCAACTCCTTCAATTCTAATGTGGGTGGATCTTCAATAGATGGCTTAGCTGGTGGTGTGGGTCAATTCTTGAGATCAAAGTCCAGCTTCTTGGGAGCATAGCGATATGTCCCTAACCCCGATAGAGCACAAATAGCTTCTTCAGAATTTTCAGCATCCTCATTCTCTCCATTCATGAGCACAACCACCAAAGGATCATCAATAATTTGCTCTTCTTCAAGTAATTCTTTCTCATCATCAAAGAAAACATTAGCCACCAAAAATACACTTAGATCTTTGGGTTGCTTCATTGATTTGCACACATCAAAGCGAGCCACTTCGTCATTTATTCGGAATGAAAGCTTATTAGCTCTCAAATCAATAAGCACACTTCCTGTAGCAAGGAAAGGGCGCCCCAAGATTATGGGAACTTCTGAGTCTGCCTCACAATCCAAAATAACAAAGTTTGTCGGAAAGATGAATGAAGAAACCTTCACCAATACGTCACCTAGTATACCAATAGGTCGTTTTACCGACCTATCCGCCATGACGAGCCTCATATTGGTTGGAGTAGGATCACCCAACCCCAACTTCTTGTAGATCGATAATGTCATTAAATTGATGCTGGCTCCTAAGTCACATAATGCTTTGGCAAAATTCAAAGATCCAACGGTGCAAGGAATAGTGAAAGCTCCGGTGTCGGCCTTCTTCTGGACTATCGATCGGGTAGCAATTGCTCTACAATGATGCATATCTTCTTTCAACTCATAACTTGTTTCCCGCTTCTTAGTCAAAAGATCCTTCATAAATTTTGCATACCCAGGCATTTGTTCAAGTGCCTTCACCAATGGAACATTAATGGTCAGCTGCTTTAATATAGTCATGAATTTGCTGAACTTTGTGTCATCCGCCACCTTCTTCAATCTTTGGGGAAAAGGTGGTGGTGGGTATGGAAGTGTTCTCTCCACGGTTTTCTTCTCCTCTTGATTCCATTTTTTAGATTTTTCAGGTTGCACAGCACTGGGTGAGGCATCCTTGTCATCAGGAGTAGGTGCTACGACATCTTCTCCTTTTGCGTTGTCATCCATGCCTGCAACTTCGTCAACCACTTGCTTGCCTTTTGCTGAAGTTTCCAGCACCTTACCACTTCTGGTAGTGATGGCCATGCATGACCCAACATTCCTTGGGTGTTGCACAGTATCGCTAGGTAAGGTGCCAGCATTTCTTTGATTGAGTGCTGCTGAAAGTTGGCTCAATTGCTGCTCTATTTGCTTGATTGAAGTGGAATGAGAATAAACTAATTGTTTCATGGAGGACAAATCATTAATTACCTCTGTAACTCCCGCGCTCGTTGCTTCCACTCCTTTCAATAGTTTAGCCATCATGTCTTCCATACTTCCAGAATTAGATGTGGTGGTGTCACGTCTACCAGGGGGAACGTACAAACCACTCTTTTCATTCTTGTTCTTCCAACTACCTAGGTCCTTGGATTTATCATAATAGTTCCAACCTTGGTTTCCTTGGGCATTTCTTTGGAAACCCCCCTGATTGTTCAAGTAGTTGGCCTCCTCTTCAGAATCAAATTTGTCTCTTTGTTTTGACGCAATAGCTTTCACTTTTTCGGTCTTCCCTAATAATAGATGCTTTGTAAGAAGATCCATTTGAGTTTTTATGTGTGCCATATCCTGATCACGTTCTTCTTCTCTTCTTCTTTGCTCTCCAGTCATGCCAATCGACAAAGTGGGGCTTGCTGCCTCAGAATCCCTGGTATGCCAAGCTCTACTTTGTTTCGTCATACGATCCAGCATATTGCTTGCTTGACCAAAGATGAGGTCCATAAAAGATCCTCCAGCTGCGTTATCCACCATTGGTTTAGTTATTGAATTCAAGGCTCTATACAAGATCTCTACTAGGTGGACATTAGTCATGTGATGGTTTGGGCATCTCACTAGCTTTGTCTTGAACCTCTCCCATGTTTTATGAAGAGCTTCAGTAGGAAGCTGACGAAAGTTGCTGATTTTATCTCTCAATTGTGCCCTCTTGGATAGCGGAAATAATCTTTCTAGGAAAGCGTCTCTCAATTGCCTCCAATTTGTAATTGAATCAGGAGTCAACCCATTCAACCATAGTGTTGCCTCCCCAGATAGAGACAATGGAAATAAGCGTAATCGAATTGTATTCTGACCAACACCAGGATTGTCAAACGACTTGCATGTATAAATAAAGTTGATGAGATGCATATTCGGATCATCGCCTGCTAGTCCACCAAATAATCCCTTGAGTTACAATAACTGAATCATGGTGCTTGTGATGTTGAACTTGGCTTCGGGCGCTAATAGAGGTGGAATTATGGCTCCAGTGGCTCCGGCATCATCAAGATCATCAACATCATCGTCGAAAGCTGGCTGCATAGGTTGGCGATCATACCTAAACCGTGCTTGTCGACCTCTTCTGTTGACAGGTTTTATAATTTCAGCATCACGCCTAGGGTTTAGTAACTCGTCATCACCTAAATCCTCATCGTCAGGATTTATTGCTCGTGCAGGGTTATCAATGTTCTGCTGTTGAACCTGGGATGCGGCAAGGGCAGCCAGTCTTGCTTGTTCCTGTTGAGCAGCCATCCTTTCGATTTCTGCTTGTGCTTTCATTTTGCCAATACGTTGTAGTTCAGGATTAATAGGTAATAACGGTTGACCAGAACTTCTAGTATAGGGCATGCACTGAATAAAAACCTACAGTAAACAAAAACAACAACAAAAAGTAAAAGTACGAGAATCTTTGACCAAAGGGTCTAGTAACTATCTCAAACTTAATTGACACTCGTATTCCCCGGCAACGGCGCCAATTTTTGATAACGCTCAATCTACAGCTCTCGTAGGAGTGTAAAGCCGTCGTTAGAAAATATAGAACCCAACCTGGGTTGGGTATCGATCCCACAGGGAATAGCTTGGCCGACAAGTAAGCAAAATTACTAAACTTTTGGTACAAGTCTCGAAAAAGGGGGGAGTCTTGTCGTGCAAGTAATGTAAATAAAACAATGAAGTAAAATCTGAAAATAGCAAAGTAAAAAGAGAAGGATTGTTACGTAAGTTGTAAACAATGAAAATTGAAGCATTGGGGTTATGTCCACCTCCTGAGTTATACGTCTCTATTGACTATGAGTGTGTAGAATTCCGACATGCATGTGCTTATGGAGAATTGTATTCGATGGTAAATCCAGGCGTCTTTCGACCTATTCGTGGATTATTTCACTTTAACTCTTCTGAGCTTAAAGCGTGTCTAACGGTACGAATTCTCCAGGAGGTTAATCCAGTTATGGCACTAACTTTTTAATAAGGGATGGGACCCACTACCTTGACATTATCTCTTTTCCAGACAAATAACCTTTCTTTCGAACAAGTTAAATGTTATACTGGCGTATTCTTGCGTTTGCAACCACAAAGAATGTAGATGAGGATGAAGAGAATAATGATATAAGCATCATACGTGTCACGAACTCACAAACTCATAGCAATAAATAGTATCTCATTCGGCTTCCATAACCCCAACAAAGAAGTTTAGTTACTCATAAATGCGAAGGAGATCACGATTGACATTGTTGTTATACCACAAGATTGATTAATTTCGTGTAGCACAAATGGTAGGCGTTTAGGCGTGAATTCCTAGGCAAAGTAACGATTCTCTTGTTGCGGAAATTAAGAATAAATGAATAGAAGAAAAAATAGAATTAATGAAAATTATTGTGGAGGAATAAGAGAAGAATAGAAGAATAAGTGAGGAATGTAAGAAGATGAATAAAAATCTCTAGCATGATAGGGTATTTATAATACCCATATCCTAATCCTACTAAGCTAATGAAATATCTAACCAAATCCTACTAAGCTAATGAAATACTTAACCCAATTGTACTAGGTTAAGGTAATATTCTCCTAATCCAAATAAACTAATGAAATACTTAACCCAATTGTACTAGGTTAATGTATCATTATCCAAATCCAACTAAGTTACTGCTAGTCCCTAAAATCTTCAGAAATGTTGTTTTAGCCCGGGACAGATTTTCCATGTATCACTTTTTGGTCCTTTAGGCGTCCAAGCTCCCTTTACTTCCTTCGTGAGCTTTCTTTGGCGTCAAGTAAGCCATAAAATGCTGAATTCTGCATCATTTATACCTGAAACTTTGCTAATCATGTTCGTTAGCTCACTTATAGGAAAAAGGACTAAAAGCGCATGAAATACATACTTTGTTCTCAAAACATGGCATAAATATGGGCAAAATATATTGATATAGGCGCGTAATATCGACTATCATCACTAGTTCTATACTATATTTTCTTTTTGAGAATCCCTATGAGCACTCCCACTGGAAACAACATGAACCAAAAAGGAGTTAGACTTTAACAAAAATTTACATTTAATAAACTTAGCCAAATATTGATAATCCTTCATAGTCTGCAATATTACTCTCAAATGTTTTACATATTTCTCCCTACCCCGAGAGTAAATAAGAATTTCGTCGATAAAGACAATTATAAACATGTCTTTATACTTATTGAAGACCCTATTTCTTAAATCCATAAAACCTACAAACTCATAGTGACCATATTAATTTCTTAAAGCAGTCTTCAGGATGTCACACTTCCTTACTTTAAGTTATTAATATTATGATCTAATGTAAATATTTGAGTAATGATGGGAACCTATAAGCTAATTGAATAGGTCATCAATCGTAGGGATAAGATACTTTTGATTGTGACCTTATTTAATGGCATGTAGTCTATATAGATCCTGAGAGTACCATCTTTATTTCATAACAATAGGAATAGAACACCTCATAAAGAAATACTAAGTTAAATGAACCCCTTATCTATGAGGTCTCTGAGCTATTTTTCAACTTATTAGGCTCTATTGGGGCCATCCATTAAGGAAGACCATTAACGAGCTGGGTATTTGGGAGTCGGTCTATCACATATTCAATCTTCCTATTGGGAGAAAATCCAGGTAGATACTCATAAAAAAGTTTTAGAAACTAATTGACCATTAAGACTAGCTGGAGAATTAAGATCTCTAATTTAGAATCCTTTACCCAAACCATATGATACATATACCATTTTGAGAATATTTTTCTGGATTTAAGAAAAGTGACAAAACAACATCTAGGTACCACTAGACTATCCTCCCACTTAAGGATTGATTTGATAGGAAATTAAAACATTAAAACCCTAGTTCCAAAATCTACAGAGGTATGACATGAATGGATCCAATCCATACAAAGAATTATATAAAAATTAGACATCTCTAACTTTACTAAATCTAATAAAGTGACTCAATGAAGGATCGTAATTGGGAAATTTTGGTAAAAACTTTTAGAAATATCTAACTCTTCTGCAGAAGAAGAAACTGTGAAGGGTTCAAAGAGATTTTTGGGATTGACACCAAAATTTATAGCAACATATGAGGGAACAAAATATAGGACCTTTGATTTAAAAACACATTGTATTAATATAAAATACTCAAGGAATACCATTGACCTTGTCTGGGGAGTTCTCCTGGTCCTATCGAGAAGACAAAATATTTAACTAGGTTTGACTTTTACTTCCATTGACACTGGTTGAAGCACCCTACTACTGAGCTGGTTGATGTACCATGGTTTTATGGCACTTTTGATGCTTAAAACTATGAATATTTTCAAATACTTTGTCTATATTGTTTGATATGATATGTGTTTTTGTGTATCTTTTAGGAAAATAAGATTGGAAGTGAGGAGGATAAAAATAAGAAGAAAAATCTCTAAAAAGTGAAGTTGTTACCCTGACTATGAGTCATTAGGTGACTATACGGCTCATAGTCCAACTGGTCAAGTGAACAGTGAGGAATTTTTAGCTGAAAGATAAAGTAAATGATTACCAACGACTCATAGGATCTGACGCATAGAGGATGATTCTGATCACACTTAGGGAAAAGTCCTATGAATGAACAAGTTAGAGCTTAGTGGAGGAGAATGCTAGAAATGAATCATAGTGTTAGGCTATGACTCATAGGGAGAAACTATTTTGAGCATGATAAGAGAAGTTTTGAAAGTTAAAAAATCCACTGGAATGACAATCATTCCATATAATGACTTGTAGGGTCTTATAATGACTCTTCATCACTGAATGTAGAAGAAAGACAATGGAGCTGACAATGAGTTGTCGTAGTCCAGATGACTTATTGATTGAGGTGTAGCCACTGCTAGCCTTATTTTTCTATTTTTTTGGTTAGATTTTCTATGTTACTTTGAGAAAATTAAATACTCCTACTATTTTATGCGTACTTTATATTCATAAATATAGATTGATTCTAAGATTCGACTTTTTATCTTGGATCCTTTGTTCTTGATTACTTAGTTGATTATTAATTTGAGAATTTAAGTTTTGTTCTTAAATTATTGTGAGATTAATATTATGCTTTCTTTGATGAATTCCATAAATATTCTTACAAACATGAGAGGCTAAACCACCTAACTAGGGTTGTGTGAACCTTGGTAGAATAATGAAATATAGGAAGTGTGAGAACCTTCTACATTAGTATTTATGTATGTATTTTGATCTTCTTCAATTTGTATGCTTTCTTAACTACTGCAAAAGTTAAGAACTTGCTTGTATCCGAGATCACCTTCAGAAGAGAGGTTGAGATTATGAAAAGAAGATTAGGATAGTAATTTAAGGCTACCAACCCTCGTCTAATCAACTTGACACCCAAAAGTAGATAGTTGAACTAGTATTGAAGAAAACGGTTGGAATGGTGACACTTCGAGATTCACAAGGTGAAGAGTGAAATTTAACCAAGGCATTCAAAAGACAGTTGGTGATTCATAACTTGTTAGATTTGGCATGTAGATCATAGAGATAGTCGATTAAGAATGATAAGTCTACGGAGTTAGGAGACCAGGGGATACAGTCTTAGTATTCATCTGAATTATTTTCAAGTAAAGCGATCAAGACTTGTTGCTACACTACTATTTTCAAAGAAAATCCCCTCATTTAATTTTCCATATTTTTTTCTAATCCCTTCGGTAAATTTTTGAGAAATATTAAACCTATTCAATATGGGCTATACCCCAACCTCTATTGGGTTAATATGTTTGACATCAATTGCATTATACTTTTTTGAGGTGTAGTTTTGGGTGATCAAATTTTGGAGCCATTGCTGGGGAATGCAATTCTAGATTTATTAATTAAAGTTATTGAGGCTGTTTGATTTTAATTTTTTTATTTTTCTTGGGGTGTAAATCAAAATATGACCATTACTAGGAGTCAAGACAATCCTTTGATATCACTTCATTCAGAGCTTGAAAGAACCCTATGAGAGAATTGTAAGATATCAAAACAGGATCTTTAATCTCATCATGTGGGGCTTCAAGATGATATAATTGACTTTATTCCACCACCTAAATATGGTGCTTAATACATAGCTATGAAAAATACTATGCAATTTCTAGTAGAAGAAAATATAAGGAGCGATAATGAGGTTTCCCATCGTGTATCTCAAAAGGAGAGACAAAGATAAAAAGTAAATTATTGAGTAGAACTTACTAGAGGTAGAAGGGATAAAACTCAAGTTCTCCCATCTTATTAGTACTTTCCAGTATATGATAATTTAGAGGATGACCTAGGGTAAGTTAAGCCTATCGAGATAGGAGCTATCATTCCTCTCGAATTACCCTAGGGGTAACCTTTGGTATTTCCAGTGTTATGATTCAAATTTTAAATCTTGAGGGTGTGTTTTAGAGTTTGTATAATGATGACACAAACATACACATCATGAATTTTACTGGTATCTACACTTCTTACAATATACATTGGGTGAGTCAGTGTAATAACTCTTCTAGTTATTTTCGATATTTTTTCTTATCTTTGCTGTTGGGGCTTCTCTATCGCTTACCTAAGTCATTTATGACTTTTTGGGACTAGTTGTTCAGTTACCAGGCAATTCGTTTGGTTTATAGATCTAATACCTGGTTTAGAATTCTTCGCTCGTTCTACATGGCCATCAGGAGAAAAACATTAGTAAAATGATCTTGTTTGTAAATTTTGACTGTGCCGGCAGATCTAGAATATCTATTTTAGGCTAGGTATACCTTTGGTTTCCCAATGCACTCGATTTCATTTAGAGCTATTAGTAAGAAAATTGAAATTTTGGAAATATAGTGTGGGACCCACATTTCATCGAAGCAACCTCAGATTGAAAATCCAACTTCTCCAATGCATCTGAAATGTCAAACTTAGCATAGTTGCATAGTTTATTTGCAAAAATAGGATTCAAAATATGTCCCGATGCATTGGTTGAAACTTGGAAAAATTCTACGTTTTAGTTGTCATCTTTGATGATAGAGGATAGCGCGATCATAGTACACCCTATTTCAACATACCTTGCATGATCGCGGCTAATTTAGGGCAATCTCAGTATCTCCTTCCTTGAAGGTTCTATAAATAGACCCTAATATCATGAAATTAGCCATTTTCTCTTCGCCCTTGATTGTTAAAACCCTAAATGGGTTGATAACTCAAAATAGATATTGTGGATGTGATAGAATAATTGTGGGAATTTTTTCTTCACCCTTGAGTATTAATCCTCATATATATGAGATTGGCCTATAAAGATGATATTCCTCATAGTCAGGATATATGACCAATAGATACAATATCCCTCATAGATATGGTATGCCTCATAGTTATGAGTTATGGTTATTGATGCATTATTCCTTATAGAAGTAAGATGTCTCCTATAGGTGAGATGATCATAGATATTCTTTATATCTTATTGAGATGTTATGATATTGGTTGGATATCCGAGAAGTAATTACCTTTGTAAAAAATACAGTTTTAGTTTATGATTATATAAATGTTATATATATATATCTCCTATATAGGAAAGAGGAAGATGCGGTATGATATTTTTGATTCTAATGATCGGATACTGGTGATAGCATGCATAGATTCAGTACATTTATGATTTTTGTATTGATTATTAATGCGATTCCAATTATATTATAATCTTACTATTATTTACATTAACTAAGGACTAAAGCCCACCTTCTACTTTAAAATAGATTTCTTTACAATAATAACTGCCAAACTTAATGAATAAGTTATATGTATTAAAGATGTTAGTAATGATGATTTAAGGATTTGATAAAGATATATTTCGGTCCATGATTTACTGCTACTATTTATTTTGGTCGTGAGATAATCCAACCCTTTTACACTTATACAACGATTTAGATGCAAAGTTCACTCCGGGCAACCAACTTACATATTACACTCTTTTAGCCATGATTTGAGTCCGTGCACCTATTTTATGTACTTATTAATGAGGTAATTTTGATGAAGAATGATGAATTATGCAAACATATTCTAACTTGATTCTTTTCTCCCGATCATTTACTTTATCCCTCATTAGGCTTGTTAGTTACTTTAGCACTCGTGGGGCTTGTCAGTTACTTTATCCCTCATGGGTATTTCACTTTACTTTAGCCCTTGAGTGACTCTCTCTCTAATATTGATGTTGATTAGGATTTGATTATCATGATGTCATGATGCCTGGAAAGGTCGGGAATATTATGATAATGTGATGATGCTCGATAAGGCCGGAGTATAGTATAATGATGTGATGATGGAAATAAAGATGAAGGATATTATGATGATGTGATAATGCCCATTTAGGTTGGAGGATTTTATGATGATGATATTGATACCTGGCAAGGACTGAGGATGACTTAATTAATTATGTACCATGCATTCATTCTTACATGTGCATCGCCTATCACTAGTAGGCACCCATGTCTATTAGATGGTATGGAACAATTGCATAGATATGGGCGATAACTATGCCTTGTATTATTATATGTTGATTTAACCTTCTGAGCCTAGGTCGATGAAGGCATGCATAGGCTCATCAAGTCATTTGGTTGTCCAAAATAGTCGATTACTCACGTCTTACTAATATTGGTATTATCATTGTTCTGATAATTATTATGTCTATTTTATAAGTGATGGTCCTTGATTCAGTATCAAGATCTGAGGTATGGTTCCAACCACTCCTATCTTACAACTACATTATTATACATGATTATTTCATGTCTAACCATGTGGAATAGAACTCTGAGTATGATAGTATTAAATCCTTAAAGGATTATAACGAATCCTTAAAATGAGAACTTGATGATTTAGGCTATTCTTTGAGTTGACCTTATATCTATATGTGTATCTATGGTACTATCGCATATCCTTTCTTTTAATTTTTAATATTGTATATTCATTTTTTGGCCTTGTATATTGTTATGTATGTTCACCTTTTGCCCTTTATTCATATATTGGTTGGGTATACACGATATAGTGTTGATATTCATAACTATGGATGGAATTTGATAGTTAATACTTGATACTCCATGGTCTTATTATGTTAGGATCTTAGACATGAATAAGATAGAGCGTACTTATTAACTCATTGGCATGTTATAGATTTCTATATTCTTGGGTGCAGTTTAATTCTATTTATATGTTGTATATATCTTCTTTATCTTTGAGATCTATTGGCAGTTGCCTACTGAGTACCATTTATTTGGTACTTATACTATACTTCAGTAGCCTGCAGATCATAGTAAGGGTTATTTCCATTGTTTCATAAACCGTGCATAGTAGCCATAGTTTGGAGATTTAGAGTGAGCTCTTGACGTTTGGGGTATTACTTATCTCTTTCTTATTTATTAGAATAGTCTCTATGTTGTATTCAAAGATAAGTTGTATCAGTTTAATTCCTTTGATACTTCACTTTTGTATCCTTATATTATGTTATAAGCTATTATATTGATACATCCAAGTTTTAGGATTATATTATGTAATTGCTTTAATATTTCAGCTATTCTACAACTTTTTTCTTTATATATTTGGTAGTCCATTATTAGCTATTTCGGATACGAGTTTGGCTTGCCTACTAGTGGGTTATAGTAAGCGCTATCATTACCTTAGAAATTGGGTCATGACAAATTAGTATCAGAGCCTAGGTTTCACCAGTGTATTAGTACAAGAGCTAAATATTTAGTAGAGTTCTGCAGATCGATGCTGAGATGTCTGTAACCTATCTTTGAAAAGATATAGGGACATTTTAGAAAATTAAATTCTTGACTCCTTGTTGTGTGTCTACGTTGCTATGAACCCAAAACATATTCTTTGACTCTATTCTATCCCCAAAGAATGATGTATATAGGCAATGATATTAATAAATATGGACAAGACTCTAACTTACATTTCTAGAGTTTCAGTGCAGCTTTAAACTAGAGAGTCAAAGATGGATATTGAAGACCTTCATCATCATCCAAAAAGGATTTGGTCTAGATTAGGCTCTATTTGAGCTCTAGACTATTTTGTCCCTTTAAGGTTCAATATTATGGATCCAAGTCATGTTGTAGATACCTCTCAGCCATGGATGACATTTGATTTATCAAGCAGTTCTCATACCAAAGACTGGTATATTGGTATTCATCAGGATTCTGATTAGCTTTTGAGTATGAGATTTGGTTTCTAGAGTGGGCCAAACATATAACTATGTTATACTCTCTGGAGTTAAGAATGGTGCATAGAATCATTAGAGATTTAGCATTGCCACTCTATTGGGCACTAGAGCATATGGTAGCAGTTAGGTCTTTCTTCTCTCAAATTATAAATTATGTGATGACCATAGAAAGATTGTGTATTGAGACTTATAAAAGTGGCGGCAAGAGGCCCTGCCATCAGTATAGTGCTATTGGTATTTTATTAGGGAATAAGGATCCCTTTAGTAGAGTTCAGCCTTGCTCCCATCCTATCAGCTCTATGTAGGTAGTATTTCATACTATGAGTAGTTCTTAGATTAGTCATAATGATTATAGTAGGTAGAGTATCCATTATGCATTTAAGAGTTTTGTTATGGGTCTTTGAGCCATGACAACTATTCTGGGTTATGAGAGGCATTTTCTCAGAGTATTCAAGGGTTTGGTTTTTGTGGTTTTATAATGAGACACTAGTTCAGAGAGTGCCTTAGATATGACTTAGTTGATCAGATGTAGTTAGAGTGCTTTCCGTACCAGCCAAGAGTTCCTGATATAGGCTATGCTTGTGGCCAGAATGGATATGCTTCTAGAGTTTTCTCTCAGCATTAGTTGGACAACCATTTAGGCTTAGTTTATGATCTCGCCATGTTGGTGCATTAGGAGTTTTCTATGACTTTAGAGAGATTGATTAGAAATTTTGAGAATATACCCGACATGGAATTTCTAGTCACTTCAACTCATTCTTATCAACATCATGATGTTGCAGCATATTTAGTTAGAGATAGTGTGGTTGGCACCTCAGTTGTTGATTTAATCGGTAAGTCCGAGTTTGGACCTATTCAGATTTACTCTTCTTATGGTCGTCAGGCATGTGATTGCAGATTTTATCAAGATAGGTGTGCTTTTATTTTCTCACATTATCTTTTATTTTGTGTATTGGGGGTTTTCTACCCATTGGTGATTAAATGCCTTGATGAATTCATATTGGTTGGTTGTGCGCCTTGTTAATAAATTCATGGTTTTATGACTACTCCATGGTTTATTTCTTTTGGTAGTGTATGGAATAGATCGGTGTTGATATTTTCCTCTATGGGTGTGGATTTTGGGTGTGAGTCTCATTTATCTTGGTACATTAGCCTTATGGTGGCCCTTAAGTGGTATATGATATTGATGTTCATTTTGGTACCTCCTATTCATTAAATTGATATTGATATTATTGTTCCTGATGCTATCACTATTTGTGGTTATTGGTAGTATTTGATTTTATTAGTTGGTGTAATTGATCCTCACTTGGTAGCTATTTCGACTAGTATTATCTAGTTAGAATTTTATTTACTTGTGATCTTATTCGTTGGCTTAAGTAAATATAGTCTGATCGATAATTTCTTTTTTGTAGCACGATAACATTGATTGTTTTTCCCTCTTAGTTTTTTTAGATTTATTCGAGAACATATTGTGGTGTCAAAGTCAAGTTGACCTTTCATGGTTCTGTCTGACTCCTAAGTTGGCAATTTAGTTACATTGTCCATTACTGAGTTTGAGACTTTTAGACTTACCTCCTGGGTTGCGAAGGTTTTATGTTGGCTATCCGTTTCTATATAGCCCATTTTGACCTTGACCAGTTTTGGGTTAGTTCTTTGTTTGTGGCTATTTCATCTCTTGATAGTGATTTTGACTTTGAGATTGAGATGCCCTAAGTTCATCTCTTATACTTGTTGGGCTCGTTCCCTTATGATGGTCGTCTTTCTTATTAATGTGGAGATTGGAAGGTCCTTTCGTGTTGTGATATGGTTTTGTTTAGTAGAGTTGGAGAGTTAGAGGTAGATAGACTTTACTTTAGTCATTTCTTGAGTTGGCAAATTGGAAATTCTCTATCTTGAGTCATTGATTTTCTGGAGGTGGTCTTGAATTTGACCTTGGTTTCAATATTGACATACTTTTTAATTGATGATGTGATTCTTGGCTAGATTGAGTGATGATTTTCCTTCTTGGGCAGATTCAAGAAATCCCTATTTCAGAGTTTTTTCGACCCGATGATACTTGGTGGAGTGTTTCTCCTTGATGATATATACATAAGGCAATTCTTTATCGAGATGGAGTATTAGATTGGTTTGTTGTTGGCTAAAGTTGCACTTTCTAGAGTTGCTTGAGTTTTTTCCTTTACTGTGTGGTTTGCAGCTTGGGGAGTTTTGAGTATCTTATGATAATTAATGCCCACTAGCAAATATGGAGTGGGTTATCTGCATTTTAAGCTGGTGATTTACTATTCGACATAATTTCTATTATGTGGATGTACTTTGTACCTACTAGCTGATGTAGAGTTAGTTGTTGTGTGTTTAGTTAATGGTTTATCCAATTAGTGACTTTTCTCCTAAGCTAAGTTTATATTTTATCTTAGTATGATTTACCTCAGATATGTCAGATTTGGATATTGAAGTCGATTTGAATAGTTGGCATTTATATAGTCTTAATGGCTCGATTGTGACTTGGTGCCTTGGAATGACGATTTGGAAGTTATGATAGTTTTTTTGTATGGATGTCTACCCATCTTCAGATTTGGTTTGGGTAGTTGAGATCAAGATATTCAACCTTAGAGGTAAATCTCAACTTGGAGCTGTAGAGCTTGCGTGAAGCCTTTGTTTAAGACTTATTTCAGTTCAGACTTTATTTATAGGCTCTTTGAGCCTATTTCGTGGTTACCTATTTTGTTTGTTTGACTTTGGATTGATTATAGTTGATAAGTGTTCGAATGATAGCCCATGGATTTAGTATGTTTCATTCTCAAATTATGGGACATCCTAGAGCGAATTGTTAAGTAATGAGTAGTTAAGCCTTGATCTTCTAGATTTCAGATTGATTTCCATCCAGACTAGTTATATCATTCTCATAGATTCCATTCCTTTATTATATCCATTTGTGACCTAGACAACGCCTTATAGGCTAATTCCCATTTTATCGTATGGACTTTCAATGTTACGGCTTTAGTTTTGTGAGTTCTCTATGATGAGTTTGTGCGGATAAGACTCATGTGATTTCCCTCTTAGTTTAGAGTGGATAACAGGTGTGAAATGGTAAAAAATGGTCAGATTTGGATCTAAAGTTAGTGGTATGTCTCATGTATTGGGATGGTTTAGGCTTGGATAAGCCTATATTGATTTTGGTGGATATCTAGTTGGTATCAGTGTGTTGTGGTTATGATTTGCATGCATCAGCCTTTTTAATTCAGCTGGAGGCCAGTTAGTGGTTAATGTTGAGTTTTGGGTATTTGGAAGTGAAGTGAGAGTGCTGGATTGAAAAAGGGATACTTGTGGAAAAATCCCTTTAAAGTTTTTCCTCTTTGTGGAGGTTATCTGAAATGTCATGCTCAAAGCATGCGGGCACAGTACCTTATCCCTTTGAGCTTTTAAGATTGTTTACATCTGTTGACTTTTGGAATGAAAGTCCTTTTAGTAGGTGATATTGTAATGAACCTTCCAGTCATTTTTCATAGTTATGCTTATTTTTTTTCATTAGGGTTTCTTTATAGCTTCCCTAAGTCATTTATGACTTGTCGGGACCAACTATTTGGTTAGATGCAATTCATTTGGTTTTAAGAACCAATTCTGTGTTTAGAAATCTTCAATAGTTCCAAATGGCCATTGGTCAAAAAGCTTCAGTAAAACAATCCTGTATGATTGTGCCAGCAGCTCAGAAATATCGATTTTAGGGTAGGTAGACCTTTGGTTCAGGTACCAATGAACCCAACTTACATTGACCCATTAGTCAAAAAGTTGAAAATTTGAAAATATGGGTGTGGGACCCACATTTGGTTGAAACGACCTCAGATTGAAAATCAAACTTTGCCAATGCGTCTCGAACATTGAACTTAGTGTGGTTAAATAGTTCATTTATAAAAATTGGATTCCGATCGAGTCCCAAGGCATTGGCTGAAACTTGGAAAAAGTCATATGTGATGACAGAGGCTAGCGTGATCACAGTGCGCCCTATGGTGATCGGCCTTGCCTGATTGCGATCCATTTACAGTGATCTCGACATCTTTTTTCCTAGAGGGGTCTATAAATAGACCGCAATATTGTAAAATTGGGTATTTTCTCTTTACCCTTGGGAGCCAAAAACCCAAAATGGGTATGATAACTCAAAATTGATCATTGTGGGTGACTTAGGATCTTGATTATCATCTATTATCATGAATATCTTTCGATTTAAGGTAAGAATCCATCAAATTCATGCTTGAATTTCTTGGTTTTGACCCAAACCCCAATGTAGCTTAGGGCTTAGTTTTATCCCAAAATTAGCTTTGTTTTCACCTAATTATTGAGGGTTATAAATCCTTGTTGATGTATGAATGTTGGGTTATCCTCGGGATCATATTTTCCTTAAGTGGGACCCACTTGGTGTTTTTGGTATCATTTTTGGACCCGAATCACAATGGTTCAATATGGGTATTGTTAGGCTTGTATTGATTGGTAGATTACTATTTTGATAGTGTGATGGCATTTTGGAGATTGTGAATTGAAGATAGACATGTGGTGAATGATGTAAGGTTTGCAGTTCGGCTTTAAGGTAGGCTTGTACTTACTCTTGTTTGAAGATGATGTGTGTTATATATATCATGTTAATATGAATGTTATGCTTGATTATGAGTAGAATAACTTAGTCTTGATTATTTGTGTTTGGGGATTAAATAAGGGTTTTGGACCTATAAGGTGATATGTTTATACCCTTTTAGAATCCGAATGCCTCCTACCAAGATTGAACTAATTTGTAGAACGAATGTGATATGATGCTAGGTTTGAGATGTGGTTTTAGCATTAGAAGTATGATTAGTATGTTTGACCTTGTTTGGGCAATTGTTGTGATCTTAAAACCTTAGTTTAGGTAAAGTTGACATAAATGCCCTTGTTCTTAGACGTAGTCCCTATCCTAGACTTTGTTATGTCTTCCTTGACATCTAGAAGTTGAACTAGATATCTTAGCCTAGTTTGAGGTGTAGATTGCCTAAGTATGGAAATTGAGGATTAGAAGTGGGATCTTCCATCACACAATAGGCCAAGACTTGTGCTAGACTTTGTGGATTTATTTAAGGATGTTAGGCATAGTTGAGACTAGTAAACCTTAGTGTAAGTTCACTCTGTAGTTGATTAATAGTGATGGTATTTTTCCTCGGGTAATGAGTAGTGGCTTATGGCCATGTTATTACTTATAGAAATTATATTGGGCCTTTAGAGATATTATTCCTCATAGATATGATAATTGGCCTATAGAGATGATATTCCTCATAGCCATGATACATGGCCTATAGATACAATATCCCTTATAGATGTGATATGCCTCGCAATTATGAGTTATGATTATTGATGCATTATGTCTTCTAGAGGTGAGATTCTTTCTATAGGTGAGATGATCATAGATATGCTTGATATCTCATTGAGATGTTATACCCCGTGAATACGCTATGGCCTAGAGTTATCATATGATTTATATCTACATAATTATTGATATGACATTCGGATACGTATGTAGGCCTATGGCCGTGATTATGATGTTGTGATTATTTCTGACATATTATTGGACTAATAGCTGTGTTATGATATTGTTTGGAAATCTGAGAAGTAATTACCCTTGTAAATAATATGGTTGTAGTTTATGATTATATAAATGTTATATACATACCTCTTCGATATGGGATGGAGGAAGATGCGGTATGATGTTTATGATTTCAATGATTATGTACCGGTGATGTCATGCATAGATTCAGTACATTCATTATTAATGCATCGATGATTAATGCAATTCTAACTAGATTATGATATTACTATTGTTTCCATTAACTAAGGACTAAATCTCACCTTCTACTTTAAAATATATTTCTTTACAATAATAACTGCCAAACCTAATGAATAACTTAAATGTATTAAAGATATTAGTAATGATTATTTAAGGATTTGATCGAGATATATTCCGGTCCATGCTTTGCTACTACTATTTACTCCGGCCATGAGATATTCCAACCCTTTTTACACTTTTACAGAGATTTAGATGCGAATTTCACTCCGGCAAACCAACTTATAGATTACACTCTTTTATCCATGATTTGAGTCCGTGTACCTATTTTATGTACTTCTTAATGAGGTGATTTTTTTTTATAAAAATGATGAATTATGGAAACTTACTCTAATTTGATTCTCTTCTCTTGATCATTTACTTTATTCCTCGTGGGTCTCGTCAGTTACTTTATTCCTCGTGGGGCTTTTGTTTCACTTTAGCCTTTGTGTGGCTCACTCTCTATTATTGATATTAATTTGGATTTTATTATGATGATGTGATTATGACTGACAAGGTCGGGGGATATTATGATAATGTGATGATGCTTGGTAAGGCGAGAGCGTATTATGATGATGTGATGATGCCCGACAAGGATGGAGGATATTACGATGATATGATGATGCCCATCCAGGCTGGAGGATATTATGATGATATTGATACTCGGCAAGGCCTGAGGATGATTTTGTTAATTATGTACCTTGCATTCATTATTGCATATGCAGTGCCTATCACTAGTGTGCACCTATGTCTATTAGCTAGTATGGAATAGTTGCATAGATATGGGTGATGACTATGCCTTGTATTTGTATGCGTTGATTTAACCTTCTACACCTAGGGCAATGGAGTAATGCATATGATCGTCTAGGTATTTGGTTGTCTGAAATAGCCGATGGCTCACACTCTTATTGATATTGTTATTATCATTATTATGATAATTATTATGTCTAGTTCATAACAGATGATTTTTGATTCGGTATCAAGATCTGAAGTATGTTTCTAACCTCTCCTATTTTACGGCTGCATTATTATCCATGATTAATTCATGTCTAGCTATGTTGATTAGAAACTCTGAGTATGATAGTATTAAATCATGTTAGGATTATAACAAAGCCTTAAAATAAAATATGATTATTTAGGATATGCTTTGAGTCGACCTTAAATCTATATGTATATATATATCGAGAGAGATATATATACATAGCTATATGTAGCTATGGTACTATCGTGTATCCCTTTCTTTAATTGTTAATATTGTATATTCATTTTTTGCCTTGTATGCTATTATGTGTACTCTCTTTTTTCCCTTTATTCATATATTGGATGGGGATATACAGTATAGTGTTGATATTCATAACAAAGGATGGAATATGATAGTTCATCCTTAATACTCCCTTGATCTTATTATCTTATGCTCTTAGACGTGAATAGGATAGTCGTTCCTTATTAACTCATTAGCTTGTTATAGATTTCTAGATTCTTGGGTCCAGTTTCCATTCTATTTATATGTTGTATATATTTGCTTTATCGTTGAGATCTGTTGGAATTTGCCTACTGAGTGCCATTTATTTGGTACTCATACTACACTTCTACAGCCTGCAAATCATATCACATTATTGTCATTGATGTGTACATCATGCGGAGCAGCCATAGTTTGGAGATTTAGAGTGAGCTCCTGACGTTCAGAGTATTACTTATCTCTCTTATGTATTAGAGTAGTATCTATGTTATATTCGGAGAAAACATTGTATCAGTCTAATTTCTTTTGATATTTCACTTTTGTATTCTTAAATTAGTTATAAGCTCTTACATTGATACCACCAGGTTTTGGAATTATATTATGTAATAGCTTCATTATTTCAGCTATTCTGCAGATCTTTTCTTTATATATTTGGTAGTCCATTACTAGCCTTTTTAGATACAAGTTCTTCTTACCTACTGGTGGGTTATAGTAAGCGTTATCATTACCAATGAAATTGGGTTGTGACAAATTGGTATCAGAGCCTAGGTTTCAATAATGTATTAGTACAGGAGCTAAATGTTTAGTAGAGCCTTACGAATCGATGCAGAGACATCCATAACCTATCTTCGGTAGGCTATAGGGACATTTTAGGAAATTCACTTCTTGACTCCTTGGTGTGTGTCTACATTGCTATGAACCTCAAATACATTCTTTGACTCTATTCTATTCCTGAAGAGCGATGCATATAGGCAATGTTATCGACAAATGTAGACAAGACTCTAACATGCATTTCTATAATTTCAGTGCAACATCAAACTAGAGAGTTAGAGATAGATATCGAAGAACTTCAGCATCAGCCAAAAAGGATTTGGGGATCTAGTTGAGCTCGAGACTACTTTATCTCTTTAAGGTTCAACATTGGGGATCCGAGTCATGTTGTAGATCCCTCTCATCCATGGATGACATTTGATTCATCAATCAGTTCTCATACAAAAGTTGGGTATATTGGTGTTCATCAGGGTTCTTGATCAACTTCTGAGTGTGTGATTTGATTTCTGGAGTAGGCCAAACATATAACTATGTTATATTACTTGGAGCTGAGCATGGTTTATGAAATCATTGGGGATTTAGCATTGCCACTCTATTGGGAACTAGAGCATATGATAGAGCTTAGGTCTTTCTTCTATCAGGTTGTAGATTATTTGAGGGCCACAGAAAGAGCATGTATTGAAACTCATGGAAGTTGTGGCAAGAGGCCCTGCCATCAGTATAGGTATCTTGGTATGTTAGCAGGGAGTAAGGATCCCTCTAGTAGAGTTTAGCCTTGCTCTGAGCCTATCCGTTCTATACTGGTAGTATTTCATACCACGAGTAGTTCTTAAATTACTCGTAACGATTATAGTGGGCAAAGTTCCTATCATATGTTGTAGATTTTCAGTATGGGTATTTAAGCCATGACAACCATTCTGGGTTATGAGAGATATTATCTCAGAGTATTTCAAGATCTGGTTGTGGTGGTGTCGTAATGAGACACTAGTTCAAAGAGTGCCCCAGATATAAGTTAGTTGATCATATAGAGTTGGAGTGCTTTTCTTACAAGCCAAAAGATCCTGAGATAGGCTATGCTTTCACAAAGAATGAATATGCTTCAAGAGTTCTCTCAGCATTAGTTGGCCAACCATTTAGGCTTAGTTTGTGCTTACGCTATGTTGGTACATCAGGAGTTTGCTACGACTTCAAAGAGATTGGTTATCGATCTAGAGAATATGCTCAACATGGGATTTGTAGCATACTCAGTTAGAGATAGTATGCTTGGCGCCTCAGTTGTTGATTTAGTCGGTCGGTGCAACTTTGGACCTGTTCAGATTTACTCTTATTATGGTTGTTAGGCATGTGATTAAAAATTTGATCATGATAGGTTTGCTTTTATTTTCTCGCATTATATTTTATTTTGTGTATTGGAAGTTTTGTATCCATTGGTGATTAAATGCCTTGATGAATTAATATTGGCTAGTTGTGTGCCTTGATAGTAAATTTATGATTTTATGAATAATCTGTGGTTTATTTGTTTTGGTAGTGGATGGCAGATCGTTGTTGATATTTTCCCCAATGGGTGTGGATTTTGGGTTGAGTCATATTTATATTGGCACATTGGCCTTATGGTGTCCCTTGAGTGGTACATGCTATTGATGTTCATTTTGGTACCTCCTATTTATTATATTAATTTTTATATCGTTGTTTTTTATGCTACCACTACTTCGCATTATTTATATTATTTGATATTTCCCCCTATGGGTGTGGCTTTTGGGTTTGAGTCCCATTTATCTTGGCACATTGGCCTTATGGTGGCCTTTGAGTAGTACATGATATTGATGTTCATTTTGGTACCTTCTATTCATTATATTAATGTTGATATTATTGTTCCTGATGCTACCACTACTTGAGGTTATTGATATTATTTCAAACACATTATTAGGCTAACAATTGTGTTATGCTATTGCGTGGATACCCGGTAAGTAATTACCCTTGTAAATGATACGGTTGTAGTTTATGATTATAGAAATGTCATATACACATCTCTCTGTTATGGGACATAGAAAGATGCGGTATGATGTTTATAATTCCCATGTTTGAATACTGGTGATGGCATGCATAGAATCGCCACATTCATGATCGTTGCATTGATGATTAATATGATTCCAATAGATTATAATCTTACTATTGTTGCCATTAACTAAGAACTAAAGCCCACCTTCTACCTTTAAATAGATTTCTACACAATAATAACTACCTAACCTAATGAATAACTTATATGTATAAAAGAGGTTAATAATGATGATTTAAGTATTTGACCGAGTTATATTTTGGTCCATGATTTGACACTACTATTCACTCTAGTCATGAGATATACCAACCCTTTCTACACTTTTACAAAGATCTAGACTCGAAGTTTACTCCGAGAAACCAACTTATAGATTTACATTCCTTTAGCCATTATTTGAGTCTGTGCACCTATTATATATACTTGTTAATGTGGTGCTTTTGATGATGAACAATTAATTATGGAAACATACTCTGCCTTGCTTACCTTTTATTGATCATTTACTATAGCCCTCTTAGGTCTCGTCAAAGACAGAAGATGATTATATTTATTATGTACCTTGCTTTCATTCTTGCATACATATCACCTATCATTAGTATGCACCTATGTCTATTAGCCAGAACGGGAAGGTTGTATAGATACGGGTGATGACTATGCCTTGTGTTGTTGTATATTGACTAAACCTTCTAAGTCTGGGGCGGTGGAGGCACACATATGCTCTGCTAGGTATTTGGTCGTCCAAAATAGCCGATTAATCGCGCTCCTATTGATATTGTTATTATAATTGTTATGATCATTATTATGGCTAGTTTATCATAGATGGTCCTTGATTCGATTTCAAGATCTGCGGTATGTTTTGATGTCTCCTATTTTATGACTGCATTATTATCCATGATTATTTCGTGTCTAGCCATATGGATTAGAAACTCTCAGTATATTAGTATTTAATCCCGTTACAATTATAACCAAGCCTTAATATGAGAACATGATGATTTAGACTACGCTTTGAGTTGACCTTATATCTATCTATATATACACACCTAGCTATATGTAGCTATGGTACCACCGTGTATCCCTCTCTTAAATTGTTCATATTGTATATTCATTCCTTGGTCTTGTATACTCTTATGGATATTATTCTTTCGCCCTTTATTCGTAAATTGGTCGGGGATATACGATATAGTGTTAGTATTCATGACAATGGTTGTAATAGGATGTTCATCCTTGATACTCCCTTGGTTTTATTACGTTAGAATCTTGGACATGAATAGTATAGTGGTTCTTTATTAATTCATTGGCTTGTTATATGATTTTTGGACTATTGGTGCAATTTCTATTCTGTTTATATGTTGTATATATCTGCTTTGTCTTTTGGAGCTCAGTTGATAGTTGCCTTGAGTACCATCTATTGGTACTCATACTACACTTCTTCAGCCTACAGATCATAGTACGGGTTATCAACATTGATATGTTCATTGTGTGGAGCAACCATAGTTCAAAGAGCTAGAGTGAGCTCCTGATTTTCAGAGCATTACTTATCTCTCTCTTATGTATTAGACTAGTCTCTAAGTTGTATTGGAAGATAAGTTGTATCGGTGTAATTTCTTTGATATTTAACCTTTGTACTCTTATATTGTGTTATAACCTCTTGTATTGATACCACCAAGATTTGGTATTATTTTTTGTATTTGCTTCATTATTTCATCTATTTTGAAATTCTTTTCTTTATATATTTGGTAGTCTGTTACTAGTCGTTCCGAACTACGAGTTTGACTTGCCTACTTATGGGTTATAGTAGGCACCATTAACCTAAGAAATTGGGTCATGAAAATTAGGAAGATTTAAGACTCAGGTTATTCCCGTTCTCTCTAACTGGTGAAACAACATTATGGTTAGGGAAACTACCTCGTGGGTTCATTATTTAGTTGGAACAAGATGCGCAAATAGTTCTTAGACCGATTCTTCCTTCCTTCTACAATGCTACTATTCAAGGAAGAGATTTATAATTTTAGGTAATTGAATTTTGAACCATTGTATAAGGCATGGTTGAGGTTTAAGAAGAAGTTGATGATGGTGCGCAATCATAGAATTTTGAAGCAAAATTTTCTTGAGATATTTTATCGAGCCTTGAATATCAATGCCAAAGCTATTGCTAACACTATTACCGATGGAGAGTTCATGAGTCTATGTTGGGAAGTAGCTTTAAAAATCTTAGATCTAGTGTCTCGTACCAACATAGGAGGGCATACTTGGGAGGTAGAAAGAGATGTGGGTACTTATGCTATTGGTCCTTCCAGCGGGAAAAAAATTATTGATGATATAGTGGCTCAAGAAGTTGCACAGCTAAGGATGGAGATTGTGCTATGAAAAACTATTCAATACTATGAATCTAAAAAGGTGAATGTTGTGGGAGTACAAGGTAAAGAACCTAGGTTATGTGATTCTGATATTAAAGAAGAGGCAAAGTATCTATAGAAAGAGTTGGTGAGTTTCAAATCCAAGGGCCATAGGTCTACTCAATACCATTGGAAATCGAGGTAAGGGAACCAAGGTCGGATCTATCATAGGGATAGATATGGGGATCAAAGCAGAGAAAGAGATGGTGACTAGAGGCATAAAGATGTTTATAAGGGGAAGATTGGTGCATATGTTCCATCATAGAATCTTGATACTATTTCGAGGATGGAGGCATTGCTTACTAATTTTGTTAAGGGTTCAGTGAATCAGGACAGTTGCCTTAAGGAGATTAAGACAGATATTTTAGGTTTGTGCTAGAAAGTGGAGTCCTATGCTACTACGATCAAGTAACTTGAAAATCAATTTGGTCAAATGTTGGTGACCTTGAATCAATATCAAACAAGCAATATTTTGAGTAATCCTATGTAGAATTTTAAGAATAATAGTCACTATTTAGCCATCACTACTTGTAGTGGTAAGGATACCATTAATCTCTCTACGCTTGTAGTTTATGAGGTTCAGGATGATGTTGCTGATATTGATGATGCACCCAAAGTAAAACCTGAACACTTTGTGACTAGTGGTGAGTCATCACAAAAATCGATGGGTGTTGATAAAGGAGTTAAGAAGGATAAATAAAAAAGGAAGGAACTTGAGCTTGTATCGAAGACCATTCCATGACCTCCCTTACCTTATCCCCATAGATTAAAAAAGAAGCAAGAGGAAGGAAAGTATAAAAGTTTATGGTGATGTTAAAGGAACTTTCTGTTAATATTCCTCTTGTGAAAATATTGGAGTAGATGTCAGGCTATGTAAATATCATGAAGGATTTGGTGACTAAGAAGTGAACAATCTATTTTGAGCTTCCTGATAATATACACTATTGTAGTACTATTGCTTCTCGATCTTTAGTTAAGAAAAAGGAGGACCCAAACCCTTTATTATTCCCTATACTATTGTGTCCTTCAACTTTTCTCGAGATTTATGTGATTTGGGAGCTAGTATCAATCTGATGCAATTGGTGGTGTACAAGTAGTTAGGATTAGGGGCACCCCAACTAACATCTATGAGGTTATTAATGGCCGACCACACAGTGAAAAAACTGATTGTATATTATATGATGTGTTGGTGAAGGTGGTGTCCTTCATATTTCTAGCTAATTTTGTGATCCTTCTCAATGAGGTGGACTTCGAAGTCCCTATTATCTTAGGAAGGCCCTTCTTAGCTATGGGTATGACATTGGTTGAAATGGAGATAGAGCAGATAAAGTTTAGACTCAATGATGAACTAGTGACTTTAATGTGTGTTAGTAAGCGACAGTTGAATGATATACGGGCGGTGTATGTGATAGACACTATTAATGATGATACATTGACTATCCCTTTTTAAGGAAAGACTTGGGGTTGAGGCACTAGCGACAATTATCATGAACTTTGATAGTGATGGTATCAATGAATATGATGAGATAGTGAGTGCAGTATATGGTAGAGGTTCTTATTCTTATGCTACGAAGAAGTTAGATCTTAAATTGAAAAATAGAGCTACGGCACCTACTCGACCATCTATTCAGATGCCACCGATCTTGGAATTAAAGGACCTCCCATCTCACTTGTGATATGTATTTTTAGGGGCCAAAATACCTTGTCGATAATTGTTTTTATTGATTTGTTGGATTCACAGGTTGAGGCATTGATTTCAATCTTGCAAAGATTTAAGAGGGCCATCAGATGGACTATTATAGATATTATGGGTATTCTATCCGAGATTTGTACTCATAAAATTTAGCTTGAAATGGATTGTGTTCCGAGCATTGAACACTAATATCATTTGAATCCCCTTATGCAAGATGTGGTGAAGGAAGAGATTATAAAGTGGTTAGATATAGATGTGGCTGACCCCATTATAGGCAGCAAATGGGTCAACCCAATTTAATATGTATCTAAGAAATATGGGACCACTATATCCCAAATGAGATAAATGAGTTAGTGACCATGAGACCGGTTACTGGACGGAGAGTGCGCATGGATTGCAGAAAGTTGAATACTTGGACAAAAAAGGACCATTTTCGTATACCGTTCATAGATTAGATGCTAAATAGACTTGTAGGCAAGGTTTGTTACTATTTTCTTGATGGGTATTCAGTATACAATCAGATTGCCCCCGAGGACCAATAAAAGACTACTTTTACTTGCCTCTATAGTACTTTTACGTTCATGAAGATGCCGATCAGACCGTGCAATGCTCCCACCATTTTTCAGCATTGTTTGATGTAGATATTTTTTGATATGATTGAGGACACTATAGAGGTCTTCATGGATGATTTTTTTTTATTGTTAGAGACTCTTTTTGATGATTGTTTGGAAAATTTATACACTCAATTCAGAGATGTGAGGAGTGCAATCTAGTTTGAATTGGAAAAGTGCCTTTTTATGTTGAAGGAGGGGATTGTTCTTGGACATAAGATTTATAAAATAGGTATTGAGGTGGACAGACAGAAGATAGAGGTGATTGAAAAATTACCTTCTATTATTTCAGTCAAAGGTATGAGAAGTTTCTTGCGTCATGCTGGATTTTGTAGGAGATTCATCAAGGACTTCTCTAAAATTTCCAATCCATTAAGAAAGCTTTTAGAGAATTAGGTGAAGTTCATGTTTGATTATGCATATCTCAAGGTCTTTTAGTGCCTTAAGAAGAGGTTGATATCAAATCCTATTATTATATCTCTTGATTGGTCCCTTCCTTTTAAGGTAATGTTTGATGCTAGTAGTGTGGCCTTGGGAGCTTTCCTAGGCCAACGACGTGAGAAGGTCCTTTACCCCATATACTATGCCAGCAGAGCATTAACCCCCACATAGGAAAATTATATAGTTACTGAGCTGGAGTTACTCGTGGTGGTTTTTTCTTTTGAGAAATTTTGATCCTATTTGATAAGGTCAAAAGTCATAAGTGTACAATGATCATGCAACATTGTGGTTTATGATGTCAAAGAAATATGCTAAGTCGAGGCAAATTTGTTAGGTACACTTCTTGTTAGAATTTCACTTTGAGGTAAAATACTAAACATGCACTGAAACTAGGTTGCAGATCACTTATCTCGCCCCGAGGAGTAGGCAATACTGAAATTAGAGGATGAGTTTGACATAGATGAGACTTTTACAAATGAGCAGGTCTTGACTACATCTCAAGACTTAATCCCCTACTTTATGAGTTTTTCGAACTTGTTGGCAAGTAATCTTGTCCTTGAAGATTTATCATTCTACCAGCATAAGCAGTTTAGGCATGAGGTGAGGAAATGTTTTTGGGATGATCCTTACATTTTTCAGATATGTGTGGATAGAGTTAGTGGGAGATGTATTCCTAAGGTGGGGATGATTAGCATTCTTTAGGCTTTTCATTCATCACCAATTAGGGGTCATCACAGTGGTACCCGTATAACCCATAAAAAACTATAGTATGGATACTATTAGCCACTATCTACAAGGATACTAATGATTTTGCTTAAGCCTGTGATTAGTGTCAGTGGCAAGGTAAAATTTTTAAGGCACTGCTCGATAAATGTAGCATGAAGCATAAGGTGAAAACCCCTACCATCCCCAGATGAGTTGTCTAGTTGAGGTCTCCAATTGTTAGATCAAGTCCACATTGACTACGACTGTGAATGCCAATAGGACTGATTGGTCAAGGAAGATGAACGTTATTGGGACTATCGAACAACTTTTTTAAGACCCCCATAGGTGTCTCTCCATATCCATTTGTGCATGGAAAGGCATGCCACTTGCCAAACTTGAGCACAAGGCACTATGGTCATTTAAAAAGCTTAATTTAGAGTGAAGTGATGCAGATAATGTAAGGGTTAGCAAGTTGAATGAGTTGGACGAGTTCTGGCTCTAAGCTTATGAGAGTTCAACTCTGTACTAGGAGAAGTTAAAGTTTTATCATGGCAAGAAGATTGAGAAAATAGTGTTTGAGCGTGGTGATATGGTCCTATTATATAATTAAAGACTTAGCTTATTTTCTTGCAAGCTGAAATCTAGTTGCTTTGGACCTCTAACTGTGGTTATAGAGTTACCATATGGTGCTATTGAGCAGAAGCATGAGGAATAAGCCTTATTCAAGGTGAATGGACAATGCGTTAAGCATTATATAGGAAACACATATGACGTAAAATTTCTGTTGTTATGAGGCTTGGTGAAGTCTAAGTAACCAAGGCAGCTACATCATACCGTGATGTTCAATTACGCATTGCATGGGAGGAAACCTATAAGCTAGTTGGTGAAGTATAAGTATCCAACCTAGACACATCACACCGTGATGTTAAATAAAGAGCTGCATGGGAGACAATCCATATTTTGTACATATTACATTATAGGGTAACTTCAGCGCTTAGTGTGTAGGGCTAGAAATTGCAACAAAAGACGAAAAGATTTTCTGGTGCCCAGGTCCCTAGGAGGGACCTATGAGTCATAGTTTAAGTCCTTTAAAAATTTTGATCATTTTATTTTTTACCCTCCCATGTTTGCAATATTAATTTTTTAACTTAAATAGTGTTTATGGGTATTAAAAGGGTAATTTAGGATAGTTTTAGAATTTTTAGAAGGGGTTCGGGGTCATCTTGCGACCTCGAGGCTGTGATGATCCATGACATCATCGTGTGATGGAGGTGACACTCTACGATAATGGTGTGGCATAGAGGATAACCACTGCGATAAGGCCGTTCCATGCCTAGGTTTTCATTTCATTCAATTTTGTTTTTTCACTTAGGGGTGAGGGGCTTTTGGTATTTTCACCCTTTCCAAGACTTATAAAAATAAAAGGGACCCTTTTTATTTAGTTATCAATGATCAAACTCTACTTCATACATCTTCAACTCTTAAACCAAGAAAGCTTAAGGGTTTCATAGAAAATTCAAAATCTAGGCTCCAAACTTCAAATTGACTTTAAATTCTCGTGTGTTTCAAGCATGTTTCTCTTCCTCAAACTTTAATTTTAAAATGTGGCATTTATTTGATGGATTTTCTCATGATTTAAATTATGGGTTTTGAAATTTGGCTAAGGGATTTTGGTTGTTATTGATTGAATTACTTGTCCTATATTTTGAATTGATTATTCATACTTTTGATTGATGTTTTTGAGACTGAATTGGTATATTATTTAAATGGTTGGAATGGGGTACATGGGTTTCCCCAAATTTTATGCATTTTGGCTTAGAATTGCATGAACCTCGACCCACTTTATGAATTTGATTTCTATTATGGAAAATTTCATGGTTCAATGTGGTTTTGAACTCATTGCATAAGCTTAATGGATAAATGGGTATAAAAATGGATTTGGATGGCTTTGGTGCCCATGATTTCGATCTTAGTGTAACTTGGGAGTCTAATTCAGTTGTGTGAATTAGTTTAACATAAATATATTACCTTGCAAGCATATTGGTAAATTCCTTAATGAATGACTCCCGATTTACTGGTTGGTTATATGTGTAAATTATTTTAATTTTAGCTTAAAGTGGGTTGTGTATCTCACCATGAAGGTGTGAGTCCCAGGGAGACGAACACTGGAAACTATATTTCCCTGCGTGGGAGTCCATATGATCGTCTAATTGATACACACTTGACATATATATATATATATATATATATATATATATATATATATATATATATAATTTAGGCTTAAAGTGGGTTGTGTAACTCACCATGAAGGTGTAAGTCCCAGGGGGATGAACACTGGAAACTATATTTGCCGGCGGGGGGTCCATACGTGGGGGTCCATATGATCATCTAATTGATACATACTTGATATATATATATATATATATATATATATATATATATATATATATATGGGGGATGACTATTGCCCATGGTGGCTTTAGTTTTCCTTTGGATTTTCCCTGATTCGCGCAGCTAACATCTATTGGGGCCCTTTCAGCAGGGGTGCTGAACCCATATAGCCCATCAGTGCCTTTAGGACGGATCAAGCTACACATTCCAGGTTAATGATCTTAAAACTCTCATATTCTTGACCTTTACTCTATCCCAACATCTTATATATGTATATATGTACATGTGGTTTTGACTGATTTTGGATATGGCATTATCACTTTTGTTGAGTAACATGCCGATGCTTATCTCACTGACATCCTAGGATTCTGCATCATTTCATGATGTAGGGTCCACAAATATTTATATTGCTCCTATGCAATATTAGGTGGTTGAGTACGTCCGTTGAGTTGCTGTGAAGTGGAGAGCCTTTATCCCTTGAAAGGTTTTATCATTTCATTATTTGTTCTTTATGGTTATAGTAGTTTTGGAGGGCATGCCCGACTTTATTTGTATTTCTATTTTAGAAGCTATCATGGAGATATATAGGTTGGTTATTGATTTACTCTTATTTTTCATGTAGTATCTATTAATATTTTAATAATGTTTAATTGGTTTTTGCATTGGTATTGTTATTATATTTGTGCTCTTGAGGTTCGGTTATGGGGTGGTCTCCGGTCTATTGGGGACTTGAGATACCCATAGCAGCCAGGTTTATGACAATGTTCATATCAGAGCACGATTTAGCGCCCCACACTTATAAGGAGGAGGTTATCATATATTTAGTCATTTTTTCCTTTCTTGTGTTCTATTTTAATCTATGGAGACTAGTGTTATGAAACTTCTCTAACTCCTAGCTACCTCGTATTTTAGATCATACCTCTTTGAAGATTTTCCATTCATAGAACTACATGTAACTCTGTCCTTCTTGAGGATAGTGTGGAGGGGACTTTCCCTGTGTATGGAGTGCATACCCAGTCTAGGTCCCTGCTCTTGATTGTGCTGCTTTACATGGAGTTCCACCTGTCCCCACTAGTCTTTCTCGATCTTCTCGGGGTGGTGATGCTTCTATCAGCCACCTCTAAGGGATATCTATAATCTGGAGTTCTGTCGGTCTATTATTTTCTTACCTAGTTGGTGATGTCTCAGTCTCATCAGTCGGATCATATTGGTTCTATTTATTCCTTATCTTAGGTTACTCGGGTTGTCCAATTTATGAGGTTGAGTCCCCTAACCTTAATAGGATCTAAGGTTGAGAAAGATCCTCAGGGGTTTATAGATGAGATGGAGAAAACTTTCAGAGTAATGCATGCTACTGATTCTAAAGGTGTATAGTTTTCTACATATCATCTAAAAGATTTAGCTTGTCATATTTATGAGGAGTGAGAGTAGTTGAGACATAATGATGTGGATCCAACATTATGGTATGAGTTTTCAAGTTTTTTCTTAATCATTTCTTTCCTCATAAGTGTAAAGAAATATGCCTTGGAATTTCAGTAACTATCTCGTTATGCTTTAGAGTTGGTATCTAGCCAGAGATCCAAAATGAGAAAGTTTGTGTGTGGGTTATCCTACGACTTAGTATTAGAATTAAGGATACAATGTTAAACAATGATATGGATATCTCTAGACTTATGGTTTATATGTAGGAGGTAGAGGATGAGAAGAGGAAATAGGCAAAGATTATAGGAAGGAAAAATAAGAAGTTTAGATATTCAGAGAAGGGTAAGGGTCAGTAGAATAGTGGGAAAGACGGTGGATAATGGACGGAGAAGAAGAACAAGTTTAATTCATATTCTTTGACTAGTGCTCCTTATCCTAAGCCATGTGGTGATCATCATTTTCAGACCAGTAGTGGTCCTAAGACACATGGTGCCCAGTCTTAGGCTAGTGGAGCTTAGTATGCCCTACCTTATCCTCTTTGTCATTTTTATAGGTAGATTTATCATGGTTATGGTGAGGAGGAAAGGAATCAGTGTTATAATTGTGGTTAGCTGGGCCACATGCAGCGATATTATTCTTTGGCTAGAGTTGCCACTAGGGCTAAGACCACATATTTAGCTCCTGCGCTAATGGCCACTATTTCTGGTACCGGTGCTAGTCGAAATATCCTGTATGCACTTCCAAATGGCCACAAATCTGAGGTATCTCCAAATGTTATTACTGGTATGTTACAGTTCTTTTGTCATGATATTTATTATTTGCTTGATCTGGGTTCTAACCTTTCTAATGTGACCCCTTATGTGGCTGTGTATTTTTATTTTGGTCCCGAAAGTACTTCCAACCCCTTTATATGTCAACTCCGGTGGGTGATTCTATATTTTATAGAAAATCTATAGAGGTTTTGTGGTGTTTATATTTCATAGGGAGACATTGGTGGATTTGATAGAGTTGGATATAGTGGATTTTGATATTATTTTAGGGATGGATTTGCTTCACTCGTGCTATTCTTCTCTGGATTGTAGGACCCAAAAGGTTAGTTTCCACTTACCTAATGAGCCACTATTAGAATGGAAGGGAAGTTCCATAGTAACCAAAGGGAGGTTCATCTCTTATCTTAGAGCTCAAAAGTTGATTTTCAAATAGTATCTGTATCACCAAGCTTGGGTCAAGGATTCCAACTCTGAATGTCACTCTTTGAATTTTGTCCCTGTGGTTAATAAATATTCTGAAATGTTTCCCAATGATCTTCTTAGAATTTCTCCCGATAGGGAAATAGATTTTGGATTGATCTTCTGCCTGACACTAATCCTATTTTTATTCCTCCTTATGGAATGGTTTTGACTGAGTTAAAAGAGATGAAAGAGAAATTAAAATATCTTCTTGATTAAGGTTTTATTTATCCTAGTGTTTCTTCATTGGATTCTCCTGTACTTTTCGAATGAAAGAAAGCTAGTCCTCTTTGGATATGTGTAGACAATCATCAACTGAATAAGGTGACAGTGAAGAATAAGTACTTTCTTCCTAGTATTGATGACCTTTTTGATCAGCTTCATGGTGTTAAGTGTTTTTTTAAGATTGATCCTCATTCGGGCTACTATCAGTTGAAAATTTAGGAGGTTGATATTCCTTAGACTATTTTACGAATCTGGTATGGTCATTATGAGTTCCTAGTTATGTCATTTGGGTTGGCTAATGCTTTGGCTACTTGTATGGATCTTATAAATCAGGTATTTAGGAATTTTCTAGATGGTTTTGCGATAGTCTTCATTGATGATATCTTGGTGTATTCTAAGAGAGGAGGATCATGTCAATCACCTTCAAATTGTGTTGTAGACCGATAAGGATTAGAAGGTTTATGCTAAATTTTCTAAGTATGAGTGGTGGTTTAATGTTATAAATTCTCTTAGACATATTGTTTCTAGTAAGGGGATCAAGGTGGATCCACATAAAGTTGAGGTGGTGAAAAGATGGCCTAGACCCACGACTCCGGCCGACGTTAGGAGCTTCTTGGGCTTGGCTAGGTATTATAGGTGATTTGTAGTGAATTTCTCATCTATTGTTATTCTGTTGATAAGGTTGAATAAAAAAAGGTAAAGTTTTTTCGGTTCGAGATTGTCAGGGTAGTTTTGAGAAGTTGAAAGATAAGTTGACTTCTGCGCTAGTTTTGACCCTAGCTTAGCGTATAGATGGTTTTTTTATGTTTGTGATGCTTTTTGTGTGGGATTAGATGTGTCTTGATACAACATAGAAGGTTGTGGCCTATGTTTGTGGGAAAATTAAGGTTCATGAGAGGAACTATCTGAATCACGATCTAGAGTTAGCGGCTGTGGTATTTGCATTTAAGATTTAGCTCCATTATCGATATAGGGTACATGTCGATATCTATTCAGATTATAAGAACTTACAGTATGCGTTCACTTTGAAGGAGTTTAATCTTGGGCTAAGGCAGTCGCTCGAGCTACTCAAGGATTATGACATAAATCTTCAATACCATCCAAGTAAAGCAATGTTGCTACTAATGCTCTTAGAAGGTTTCCTATGGGGAGCTTATCCCATGTTGATAAAAATAGAAGAGGATTAGTAAAGGACATTCATAGATTGGCTAACTTGGTATTTAATCTTATAAACTCTGAGGATGCAGAGTTATTATTTAGGAAGTGGTCAAATCATCTCTTGTTGTTGAGGTAAAGGAGAAACAAGACTTAGATCCCATATTTATGCAGATTAAGGATGATGTAGGTATGCAAAAGGTTATGGATTTCGAGATTAGGGGAGATGGTATTCTAAGGTACCAAGGTAGGTTGTGTGTTCCTAATGTTGATGGAGTAAGAGAAAGGATCTTGACATAGGCACATGAGTCCAGGTATACAGTTCATCCAGGTTCAATGATGATATATCTTGACTTGAAGGAGATCTATTCGTGGAATAATATAAAGAGGGATGTGGAAAATTTTATTGCTAAATACATGGTTTGTTAGAAAGTCAAGGTTGAACATTTGAGGCCCGGTGGCATATCTTGAGAGATAGAGTAGCCCATGTGGAAGTGGGAGATGAACAATAAATATTTCATTAATAGTCTTTCACGTTCTCGCAATTAGTATAATTTTATTTAGGTCATCGTGGATAGGATGACAAATTCTACTCACTTCTTGCATGTGAGGACTAACTACATGAATGAGGATTATGCCAAGCTGTTCATTTAAGAGATAGTCAAATTGCATGGTGTGCGAATGTTCATTATTTTATATTGAGGTACACAGTTTTCTCCTCACTTCTAGCATTCATTTTAGAAAGGTTAGGGTACACAGGTGAAGCTTAGCACTGCTTTTCACACTCAAATGGATGGACAAGAGGAGCGTGCTATTTAGACTTTGGAGGATATGTTAATGGACAGTGTAATTGACTTTAAGGGAAGTTGGGTTGTTCATATGCCTCTTATTGAGTTTGCATATAATAATAGTTATCATTCTAGAATTCAGATGGTAGGAGGTGTAGGTCTCCTATTAGATGGTTTGAGGGTGGTGAGACTAGGTTAGTGAGTCCTGACTTGGTTCACCAAGCGATGGAGAAGGTAAATGTAATTGAAGAAAGACTTAAGACTGCTCAAAGTCTCCAAAATTCTTATGCGAATGTGAGGCGAAAAGAGTTAGAATTTGAAGTAAATTCTTGGGTACTCTTGAATGTGTCTCCTATGAAAAGAGTCATAAGGTTTGGGAAGAACGGAAGCTCAGTCCCTGTTATGTTGGACCGTATTAGATTTTGAGAAGAATTGGTAATATGGCATATGAGTTAGAATTGCCTGCGAGTTTAGCTTGCATTCATCACGTATTTCATGTGTCTGTGATGAAAGTGTGTGGGTGATACTTCCCTGATTGTGCCGGTTGAGGATGTTGGTACTATGGATTTCTTGTCTTATGAAAAAGTTTTTATTAAAATATTAAATAGGCAAGTTCGTCGGTTAAGGATTAAGGATGTAGTCTCAGTGAAGGTCCTTTGGAGAGACCAACAGGTAGAAAAGGCTACACAGGAAACTGAGGAAAATATAAAGGCCAAATACCCATTCTTGTTCTCTAGGTTAGATGAAAGTGCGTAAGATTAATTTTATTTTACTCTAGTTATTTTCTGAGTTTGTTATTTTATTCTAGTGTATTCTTGCTATTCTCGTGCTAAAAGTGCCCTAATTCATCATTCGAGGACGAATGATCCTTGGTTTGAGGGGATAATATAAGACCCTTAAAATTTTTGATCAATTTATCTTTGATCCTCCCATGTTTGTAATATCAATTTTCTACTTAAATTGTGTTTAGGGATGTTAAAAGGTTAATTTGGCAAGTTTTGGAATTTTTGGAAGTGGTTTGGGGTCATTTTGGGACACTGAAGTAGTGAGGGTCCACGATATCACTGTGTCATGAAGGTTACCCTCCTGATATCGGCATGGCACAGAGGATAATCTCCATGCTAAGTCTATGCAATGCCAAGGTGTTAATTTCCTCCAGTTTTTTTTCACTTAGGGGTGAGAGGATATTGGTCCTTTCACCCATTCCATGACTTATAAACATAAAAGGGACCCTTTTCCTTTAGTTTTAAAAGATTAATCTCTACTTTATTCATATTTAACTCTCCAACCAAGATAACTTGAGGTATTGATAGGGAATTCATTATTCAGGCTCCAAACTTCAAATTGACTTCAATTTTTTTTGTGCTTCAGGCTTGTTTCTCTTCCCCAAACTTTAATTTTACATTGTGGCAATTATTTGATGGATTTTCATGTGATTTAAATTGAGGGTTTCAAAATTTGGTTGAGGGATTTTGGTTATTATTGATTGATTTATTGTCCCATATTTTGGATTAATTATTTATACTTTAAATTGTTGTTTTTAGGACTGAATTGTTATATTATTAAATAGTTGAAAAGAGGGACATGAGTTTCCCCAAATTGTATGAATTTTAGCTTGGAGTTCGATGAAGCATGATCCAATTTTTGAATTCAATTTTTATTATGGAAAATTGCATGGTTTACATTGCTTTTGAACTCAATGTATTGCATTAACTGATAAATGCATATAAAAATAGATTTGGATGGATTTGGTGGCCATGGTTTTGATTTTAATGGAACTTGGGAGTCCAAGTTGGTTGTGTGAATTGGTTTGGAATAAATATGTTAGCGTGCAATCATATTAGTATGATGATACCAGGTGGCAAAATGCCTTAATGAATGACTCCTGGGTTGCTGGTTGGTTATATGTGCAAATTATTTTAATTTAGGCTTAAAGGGGGTTGTGTAGCTTACCGTGAAGGTATAAGTCTCAGGGGAGATGAACACTAGGAACCATGTTTTC
Organism: Capsicum baccatum var. pendulum; assembly: GCA_030864225.1. NCBI lineage: Eukaryota > Viridiplantae > Streptophyta > Magnoliopsida > Solanales > Solanaceae > Capsicum > Capsicum baccatum. The sequence continues at coordinate 86,887,504 of CM061558.1, read as the reverse complement.
TTCCATTGGGGTTCTATATGACTGTGTGATTGCTTGATATATATATATATTTGGGATAGTTATTGCCCGTGGTGGCTTTAGTTTTCCTTGAATTTTCTTCAGTTCGTGTGTTTAACACACACTGGGGCCTTTTCAATATGGGGAGCTGAACCCATATATCCCATGGGTGCCTTTAGGATGGATCAAGCTACATAGTTTGTGTTAATGGTTTTAAAAACCTCATGTTTACAAACCTTACCCTATCCCAACATCTTATACATGTATGTATAAATGTGTGTATGTGCTTTTGACTGATTTTGGACATGGCATTTTGTTATTACTCTTCCCTGAGTTACATGCCATTGCTTATACCGCTGATTATGCTAGGACTCTACATCGTTTTATGATGTAGGGTCCAAAGAAATTTTTGTTGCTCTAGGGCAGCGTTGGTAGTTTAGCATGTCGATTGAGTCTTTATGGTCATATTACTTTTGGATTCCTTTATGGTCATAGTTAGGGGCATGCCTCGACTTTTTGGTATTCTGGTTTTAGAGGTTATTGTATACAGATGTGTGTTGGTTGGTTATTGATTGAATCTTAGTTTTCGTAGAGTTATCTATTTATTTTTTATTATTATTTAATGGCTTCTACATTGTTATTATTAACATATTTGTTCTCTTGAGATTAGGTTAAGGGGGTGGTCTTTGATCCATGGGGAACTTGAGATACTTATTATTGCTAGGCCCTGGTTTGCATTGTCACATGCAGGGACACCCTACGACTAGTCACTAGAGCCGTATAGAGAAGGAGATCTAACATCTCCCCGTTAAAAGTTCTCTAGAGTCATGACGACTCTCAGAATGAGTCATTTTCAATGACAACGACTCTTCACCTTGATCCATCATGACTGGAGACCCAGGTAAGGTTGCAGTTCTTAAGGGTGGGAGTCTACGACTTATAGCACCGGTTATGAGTTATCATAATGAGTCATCGTCAGGCCCAACATTACGGGCCTAATTGGTCGACCCAACCTAATCCACACTTACTAAAAGAGATTTATTCCCTATAATTTATTCACCTTCCATTTCTAAACGTACGTGACTCTCTCCATTATTATAACCATTCTAAAACTCCTCAAATAATCTGTAAAACATCCCCCATCATTGAATTCAAAGGGTAATTCTCTCCAAAAACTTTTACTCTTATGAACAAAGGCATCCTGATTCTAAGGGACCCAAGCAATTAAGTTCTCTATCTTCAAGTAAGTGTTTCACTCTAATTTTATATATTCAAAGTTCATGTTGAATCATAATGAAAATGCTTGGATTACATGCTTTATTTCGTGCTTAGGGTAATAGTCGAATCATATCTTCTAGAGAAATTCTGAGATTATTGAATAGAAGAGAATGAATTAATTGGTTCTTAATTATTGATGTGAGGGATGAAATAAAATGGTAATGGGATGCTAAATTTATGGGGGTACCCCTTTTGAACTAGAGTCAAAAAGCAAACACCATGAAAACCCATGTTACAGTCGTTGTGGGACTCATAACGGTTTGTTGGGTCACCTAACAAGTCGTTACGTGACTCCTAGCCACTAGTAACATGGGTGGCTAAGGGTGATTTCTCACTGGTAATATTTCGACTTACACTATGAGTCGTTGTCTCACCCCACGACTCGTAGTGTGTACTCATAGTGACTAGGCAAGGGAAATAACCGAAGAAATATATTCTGGTCTGACAACGAGTCACTTGATGAGTCATCGGGTGAAATGATGACTTGTTAGGTAGAATTGTAGGGCGACCAATTAATAATATTCGTAGTTCCATTCGCTCTATGAGTCTAAGGATGACGCTACACGGTGCTTACGGTCCTGAAAGACCACAAGCTAATCCATGAACTGGTACCTATTGTAAGTACTGAAAAATATACTGATAATGAAGACTTATGTGGAAAATTAGCCTATAATTCCATAAGGTTTTAGAAATAGAAAACACTACTGAATCATAGTTCTTAACGTCTAGAAACATACTAAAAGTGCCGATAAAAACACCTGATAAACTGACTATCTATCTGAATGTCTGGAAGCCTCTAAAACTGATTGACTGTGGAGTTAATGGGACAAACCCCCAACTAACTCCGACTGACTAAATAATTGAAATTTTGACATAGCTGAATATAAGATAAACCCATCCTCGAAGGATGAGGACTTACCACTGCTGATAAGCTGGTCTGCCTAAGCACAGTTAGGAAAGTGAGTGTTTGAACCTATGACATTAAACATTATATCATAATAAACAAGTATGCTATCAGTACTTTGAATGTATTGGTATATGAGATAAGGTTAGGATGAAATGTATGGGTTATATGCATAAGATAATGACTGATTAAATAGCATGATATAGCTGAGTATAAATGCATGTGCATACCATGCGCTTCTGCAAATCATGGTACATCTTAGTGGATCCTGGATGAATAGTATAAGGCATACCATGCGCTTCTACAAGGATTGGCTATCTCAAACCATCTACACAGGGAACACACAGTGCAACACACCATCTCCCCCTTGGGAGAAAACCTCTCTTTTCTGATTTCTAACTAATTCCTTTAACTTAACTAAATTCGGATCCCTATCCTACTTTTCTTTCACTTTGGTAATCAAAGATGATTTTTAACTATTCTAAACCCATACACTACCCTTAGCTAAATCCACTAACTGAACACCTAATCTAGCAAGATAATGAACCTCCTGAACTAACTTCTTTTTATCATCCTCTACATGAGCAGCACTACCCATAGACAATATACTGCCACTACATTGGCCTTGCCCGGATTATACAAAACACTCATATCATAATCTTTCAACAACTCTATTAATATTCTCTGTTGAAGATTCAACTCTTTCTGCGAAAACACTTACTGCAAGCTTTTTGGTCCATTAACACATCAACATGCACCCCATAAAGATAATACCTCCAAATGTTCAAGGTAAACACAATAACTGCTAACTCAAGGTAATGGGTAGGGTAATTATTTTCATGGGGCTTGAGTTATCTAGAGGTGTAGGATATGACCTTACCTCTCTGCATAAATAAAAACCCAAACCAACTCTAGAAGCATTACCGTAAACAACAAACCTATCTGAACTGTCTAGCAACATCAAAATTAGGGCTGAGGTAAGTCAAGTCTTCAATTTCTAAAAACTCTTCTCACAAGAATCTGACCATTGAAACTTGACTTTCTTTTGAGTCAATATAGACATGGGGGATGCAATAGAAAAAAATCCTTCAACAAACCACCAGTAATAGCCAGCCAAACCTAAGAAACTCCTTATATTTGATGGAGAGATGGGTCTGGGCTAATTTCTCACTGCTTTGGTCTTTTAAGGGTAAACTCTAATGCCATCACCAGAAAAAATATGGTCAGGGAAAGCTATTGATATTATCCAAAATTTGCACTTACTGAATTTGGCGAACAACTGACGGGCTCTAAGAGTTTCTAATATGTTTATGAGGTTGTCTGTATGATCATTTTCATTATGAGAATAGACAAGAATATCATCAATAAAGACTATGACGAACATGTTCAAGTGCTTCTTGAACACTCGATTAATCAGGTCCATGAAAGCTGCTGCAACATTTGTTAGACCAAAGGTCATAACTAGGAACTCAAAGTGACCATACAAGGTTCTGAAAGCTATTTTTGAAATGTCATATTCTCTGAATCTGAGATGATGATATCCAGATTTGAGGACTATCTTAGAGAAATAACTGGCACCCTAAAGTTGGTCAAACAAGTCATCAATTCTGGGGAGTGGGTACTTATTCCAGACTGTGACTTTATTTAATTAATGATAATCGATGCACATTCTAAGAGAACCATCTTTCTTTCAATCGAAAAGGATTGGAGTGCCCCATAGGGGAACACTGTCCTGATGAAACCCTTATCTAAGATATATTACTTCTCTTTCAACTGCCTAAGCTCTACTAGAGCCATTCTATAGGAAAGAATAGAAATAGGTTAGGTATCTTGAATAAGGTCTATTTTGAAGTCAATTTTCCTTTTAGGAGGAACTCCGGGAAGATCTTCAGGGAACATTTCTAGAAATTCCGTCACTACTAAAACTGACTCAAGATTGGGAGTCTCTGAACTAGAGTCTTTGACTCGAACAAGATGGTAAAATCAAACCATGGATATCATGTTTCAAACTCTAAGGTACGAAACAAGATGACCCCTAATCGCTAAAGTACTACCCCTTCATTCAAGGACTGGTTCATTTAAAAACTGAAAATGACCAACTCTATTTCTACAATCAAATGAACTATAGCTTGAGTGCAGAGAATATATGGCAAGAATGATGTTAAAATAGGTCATCTCTAACTCTACCAGGTCTACTGAAGTGACTCTCTGGGATATTGTGATCGGAGAGTTCCTATATACCTACTTGGCTATAATAGAGACACATACTGGGGTGGAAACTGAAAAGGGTTCTGCTAAAGTTTCAAGACTGACATTGAAATAAATTGCTATATAAGGGGTTATAAAAGAAAGTGAAGCCTGAGATCTAACAAAGAATAAAAAAGAAAATTAAAGACCTGTACCGTGCCCCTAACAACATCAGGAAAATTTTCCTGATTAGGAAGAGAATAGAGTGCATAAAATCTGTTCTAGTGCTGACCACTAGTGGCGTTGGAAGTGGTGCTCTGCTAAGTTGGGTGACCTGCTGGTGCTGCTGAAGAGTTAGTATGACCCTGCTGGTGATCATTCCTACCTTTATACATACTTGTCAGACATTTACTCAACCTATGGACTGTCTTTCCACATCTAAAATACATATCACTACCAGCCCTACATACACCTTGATGATTCCTACCACACTTCTAACAAATGGGGTTAGTCCGACCACTGTTCACGCTACCCTGAGTCTTAGAGCCTGGCACCCTATCCCGATTATCACTTATAAACTTTTGCACTAGAGAACTAGATGACGACAGAGCTAGGGATGAAGATGTCTGGAGGAATTGAGGATGGTTAACACCCTCCGACCTTGGCATAGAAAAATTAAAGTTACCTATCCTAGCCCTCTTATTCTCTGTTTCCTTCTCCTTAACCTTTTCTTCCTCAATCTACTGAGAATGGACCGTAATACTAGACAAGTCTATATTCTTAATCAATATTGAAATCCTACACTCCTTGACCACATTATCAATTACACGAGAGACAAACTTACTCATCCTAGACCTGTTATCAGCCACCATCGGAGGAGCATACCTAGATAACTGGTAAACTTAAGAGAATACTCCCTCACACTCACGTTACTCTCTTTCAACTTTATGAACTCTTGGAACTTAGCTTCCCCCAACTCTAAAGGGAAGAACCAGTCTAAAAAGGATGTGGCAAACTCCTATTTTATAGTCCTTATATCTGCACCTATATCCCCCTTCCACTATTTAGACCAGGTATGAGCTATATCCAACAATTGGAAAGAAAACAACTCATTACTATTATTAGACGTGACACAAATAATGTCAGTCACCTTCTGAACCATGTAAAGAAACTCCTGCGGATCCTTATCAGACTTGGATCCCGTAAACAAGGGAGGGTTTATTCAGGTGAAGTCCTAAATCCTAGATGCGGTAGTATTAGCCACTGGATTAGCTCGGATAGTATCTTGCTGATTATTCTTAGCCAATACTGAGTGAGATAAATAGTGAATGCAGCTTGGAACTCGGCCTGAGAAATATGCTCATTCAAGGGATCTTCCTGAACGGGCTGAGGTGCGGGTTAATTCCCATTTCTTCTCCGTTATTCTTTAAGGGAGGCATGTTCTATAAATATAAGGAATATTAAATTAGAAAAAAGTTTAAATTCATTCTCATTTTCATGACATGAATACTAAATGCAGAGAAGCTTTTCCTAAAACATCTTGAAGCCTCTTGTCCATAAGTGTGGCGGTCTTTACACCCATGCACAAGACTCTACTTAATGAGGATTTCAGACTCCCTAGGACACTTTAAATCCTAAGGATCTGATACCAAGTTTGTAACACCCTGAAAATACACCCTGGATGCCACACAGTGCTTACAGTCTTAAAAGACCACAAGCCAACCTATGAACTAGTACTTGCTGTAAGTACTGAATAATATATAGATAATGAACACATATACGGAAAATCAGATGATAATTCCATAAGGTTTTAGAAACTGAAACAAAAATAAGTCATAGTTTTGAACTTCTGGAAACATACTAAAAATACTGATAAAAATAACTGATAAACTATCTGTCTGAATGCCTCTAAAACTGACTGACTATGGAGTTGATGGAACAAACACCCAAATAACTCTGACTGATGATGTTGGGCGTATTTAGACGCCTAAAGTGTTATAATTTACCCATATTTTAGCCAAGTTTTAAGGACAAAATAAATAATTCCTGCACTTTTAGTCCTTTTTCTTGTAAGTGAGATAACCAACGTGATTAGCAAGTTTTCAGGTATAAATGATGAAGATTTCAGCATTTTACGGACTGTTGGACGCCAAAAGAAACTTCACGTAAGAAGGAAGGCAGCTTTTGGAAGTCTATGGACTGAAAGTGACGCATGGAGAACTTGTCCCGAGCAAAACCAACATTTTCAAAGACTTGGGGATCAGCAGTAACCTAGTAGGATTAGGAAAAGGATGCAGAAACTTAGGAGGATTAGGAAAAGGATGCAGTAACTTAGTAGGAATAGGATATGGATGTTATAAAAACCCTTATTTGCTGAATTTTTCAGCATGCATCCATTCATCCCATCAACGAATTTCTGCCATCCTCATCCTTATTCCTTCCTATTCGATCCTTTACCCTTTTTTTCACAAATTCGTTGTTGACATTATTTTTCATCTATTCGACTTTTAATTTTTACGACAAGAGAAACGCAATTTGCAAGGAATTCACGCCACAAGTGGTACCAAAACATACTTCACCTGAGATTCTTATTTTGGTATGATGATAATGTCTATTGTGTTTTCCGTTGCACTCATGAGTAGATAAACTTCTCTGTTAGGGTTATGGAAGCCTTATTAGATACTATCTATTGCTATGAGTTTGTGAATTCTTGACACGTATGCTTCTTATATCATTACTCTCTTCATCTTAATTTAAATTCTTGTGGTTGCAAACATATAGAATACGCCAGTATAGCATTAACTTTTTTGAAAGAAAAGTTACATGTCTGGAAAAGAGAGAATGACAAGGAAATAGGGCTACCAACCCCTGTTTAATATTAGTGCCGTAACTGGATTAACCTCTTGGAAAATTCGTACTATTAGATACTCTTTAAGCTCGAAAGAGTTAAAGTGAAATAATCCTTGATGGTCGAAAGACGCCTGGATTTACCATAGAATACGAATCTCTATAAGCGCTTGCATGTCTGAATTCCGCATAACTCATAGCCAATAGATACGTAGAACTCATAAGGTGGACATAACCCTAACTTACAATTCTCATTGATTAAAACCTACTAAAACATTCCATTTTTTTTCTTTGTTACTTTGATACTCTTAATTCACGCTACAATTAAATCCCCCTTTTTTGTAGAATTTTCGACCAAAAGTCTACTAATAGTTGCTTACTTAGTGACCAAGTATTCCCTGTGGGATTTGACACCCAACCCAGTTGGGTTCTATATTTGACGACGACTGCTTACACTCTTACGAGAGCTGTAGTTTGGGCGTTATCAAATTTTGGCGCCGTTGCTGGGGAATATGATTTTCAACTAAGTTTGTGATAGTTACTAGACCTTTTGGTCAAAGATTCTCAGATTTTACTTTTAGTTGTTGTTTTTGTTTTATTTAGGTTCTATTGACAGAATGGATGCACAACGTGATATTGAAAGAATGGCTGCTCAACAGGAGCAGTCTAGGTTAGCTGCATTTTTAGATGCTCAAGTGCATCAACAGAATATTGATAACCAAGGTCGTGCAACAAATCCTGATGATGAGGACCTGGGCGATGAGGAGCTACTAAACCCACGACATACTACTGAGGTGGCAGCACCCATGCAGAGGAGAGATCGTCAAGCGCGATTGAGGCCTGATCGCTGAGCTGTGCAGATTCCTTTTGATGACGATGATGATGATCTGGATGGAGTTGGTGCCACAGGAGCTATTATTCCTCCACCCTTGGCACCCGAAACAAAGTTCAATATCACTAGCACTTTGATTCAACTATTGCAGATCAAGGGATTATTTGGTGGACTTGCAGGCGATGATCTGAATATGCATCTGATTAACTTTATTTCTACATGCAAGTCATTCGACAATCCTAGCATTGGACAGAATGCAATTCGACTACGCTTATTTCCATTGTCTCTATCTGGGGAGGCAACTCTATGGTTGAAAAGACTAACTCCTGATTCTATCACTAATTGGAAGAAATTGAAAGACGCTTTCCTAGAAAGTTTCTTTCCGCCATCCAAGAGAGCACAATTGAGAGATGAAATCATCAACTTTTGACAGCTTTCAACTGAAGCTCTCCATGAAACATGGGAGAGGTTCAAGAAGAAGCTTATGAGGTGCCCAAATCATCATATGACCAATGTCCACTTGATGGAGATATTATACAGATATTTGAATTCAGTGACTAAGCCAGTGGTTGATAATGCAGCAGGAGGGTCATTCATGGACCTCACTTTAATTCAGGCAAGTTACATGCTAGATCGTATGACGAAGCAGAGTAGAGCTTGGCATACTAGGGATTCTGAGGTAGCAAGCTCTACTATTTCTATTGGCATGACTGCAGAACAAAGACGAAGAGAGGAGGAACGTGATCAAGATATAGCGCACATGAAAACTCAGATGGATCTTCTTACTAAGCATTTATTATCAGGGAAGACCAAAAAAGTCAAAGCAGTTGCGTCAAAAGGAAGAGATGAATCCGATTCTGAAGAAGAAGCTAACTACTTGAATAATCAGAGGGGTTTCTGAGGCAATGCCCAAGGAAATCAAGGTCGGAACTATTATGATAGATCTGGAAACAAGGACCGTGATCAAGGTAGTTGGAAGGATAAGACTGACAAGAGTGGTTTGTATGTTCCTCCTGGAAGACGTGACGCCGCTGCATCTGGTTTTGGAAATATGTCCATGGAAGATATGATGGCTAAGCTGTTGAAAGGAGTGGAGGCAACCAACACGGGAGTAACTGAGGTAATAAATGATTTGTCCTCAATGAAGCAATTGGTTGACTCGTATTCCACTTCAATAAAACAGCTGGAGCAATAATTGAGTGAACTATCAGCAGCATTCAACCAAAGAAAGGCTAGAACGCTACCTAGTGACACAGTACAAAATCTGAGGATTGATGGATCATGTATGGCCATTACTACTAGGAGTGGTAAAGTGTTGGAAAATCCATCCAAAGGCAAGTAGGTAGTTGATGATATAGCAGAGTATGTTAATGAAGCTGATTTTGATGATGCTGCAGAAATTGAACAGAGCGTTCATAATTTTACACCTAGACGTCACGAGCCTAAAATGTGCGATAATCAAAAGAAAGATAAAAGGAAAGTGGTGGAGAAAACGATTCCTCTTCCACCACCACCTTTTTCTCAAAGACTGAAGAAAAAGGCTGATGACACTCCTGAAAAGGTTGATAATCGGAAGCAAGATAAAAAGGAAGTGGTGGAGAAAACTATTCCCCTTCCACCACCACCTTTTCCGCAGAGACTGAAGAAGAAGGCTGATGACACCAGGTTCAGTAAATTCATGACTATGTTGAGGCAGCTGACTATTAATGTTCCTTTGGTGGAGGCGCTGGAACAGATGCCTGGGTACGCTAAATTCATGAAGGACCTTTTAACAAAGAAGTGGGCAGTAAGCTATGAGCAGGCAGATAATATTCATCATTGCAGTGCAATTACCATGAGGTGCTTAGTACAGAAGAAGGCAGACCCTGGTGCTTTCACTATTCCTTACACGATTGGATCTATGAATTTTGCTAAAGCATTGTGCTATTTGGGAGCTAGCATCAATTTAATGCCACTATCCGTCTACAGAAAGTTAGGGTTGGGCGACCCTACACCAACCAATATGCGGCTCGTGATGGCAGATAGGTCGGTAAAATGACCTATGGGTATCTTGAATGATGTGTTGGTGAAGGTGTCTACCTTCATTTTTCCTGCAGACTTTGTGATTTTAGATTGCGAGGTGGATTCTGAAGTTTCCATAATCTTGGGAAGTCCATTCCTTGCAACAAAAAGTGTGCTTATTGACAGGAGAGCTAATGAGATTTTATTTTGATTGAATGACGAAGTGGTCCATTTTGATGTATGCAAAGCAATAAAGCAGCCCAACGATATAAATGTGTTCTCTGTAGATGATGCGTATTATGAGGATAAGAAAGAATTATCTGTAGAGAAGCAGCTGACTGTTAAGCCATAGCCTGCTGTGCTTTTGAATTTTGAGAGTGAAGATATTGAGGATCATGAAGAAACTATTTGTGCTCTAACAGGAATAGGGTCCTATTCTCATGCTCCTAAGAAGCTGGACCTTGATCTTAAGCATCAATCTTTACCTACAGCAAAAACTTCTATTGAAGAGCTACCAGTGCTATAATTGAAAAAGCTCCCAAGTCATATAAGGTATGAGTTCTTGGGAAGTGCAAATACACTTCCAGTGAGTATTGCAGCTGATTTAGGTGAACAGCACATAGAGGCTCTCATCTCTGCTCTGAAAAGGTACAAGAGAGCTATGGGTTGGAAGATTTATGATATCATTGGTATCTCTCCTGGGATATGTATGCGCAAGAGTCATCTCGAAGAAGATTGCATGCCTACAAGTAAGTATCAGCGTCGTCTGAATCCATTCAGAAAATGATGTACCATCTATCTCGACGAAGTCTAAGTAATCGAGATAGCCATGTCGTGCTGCGACAATAAATTAAGCGCTTGGTGGGAGGCAACCCATCGTTTTTAATCATTTTGTTAGAAATTTGTTTTTATAGTCGATCCACGACCAAAACTAAGGCGCTTGATGGGAGGCAACCCATCGTTCTAATCGTTTTTGTTTTTTTTGAGTAAGTGTAGGTGCAAGACGTACAAAGGAGGAGATTGGTTTTAAATTTTGAGTTGGAAGTGGTTCATGTTGAAGGTGGTAAGTAAGGAATGAAGAAGCAAAGGCTATGGGTTAGGCATTGCCTATGCAAATCTAGGCAATAAACAAGGCAAGGCCTATGTAAATCTAGGCAACGAACAAGGCAAGGCCTATGCTATGGCCTAAGAACTCTGAATCTACAATGCCATAGCATAGGCGCCGCCTATGCCCAACAATGCCATAGCATAGGCGCCGCCTATGCCAAAGACTTTTGTCTCTGAATCTAGAATGCCATAGCATAGGCGCCACCTATGCCAAAGCCTATGTCCAACTAGGCTTTGCAAAAGGCGCCGCCTATGCCAAGCATAGGCAAAGCATTAGGCGCCGCCTATGCTCACTTTTTGGTCTCCTAACCCGATTTTAAATAGGTCAAACCCGACCCAAGCCTTGGTCTATAAATAGAACTTCAACCTTAAGACAAAAGGCACTTGTTTTCTCAACCAAAGCGCCGCCTACCCTTACCAAATCTGTCAAAATTTTTCTTTTTGCTCTTCTAACCTTGCAAGATCATCCTCCGAGGCCATCACCAAGTAAGTTCTTATTTTATATTCCGTAAGGGTTACAATAATATGCTTATAATGATTTTTTAGATCTTCAATTGGTGTTGGTGATTTGAATGTGCTTGGTTTGTTATGATACATCTAATTGAGTGAAAGAATACATGTGGGTGTTCTTGACTTGGTTCCAACTTGTATTTGATTTTGATACACTGTCATACTTTTGCTGAGTCGACATGGTGAAGTTAATTACATAATCTTCAAAGTTGAAAGCTTGAATGTTTAAATGACTCAAAGAATCAAAATTGAATACAAGCATATGATGTTGTGATTATTTCTATGCCATAACTTGGTACGACCTCTATGTAGTAGTCTTGTTCAAAAGGTGCATTAATCGAAACATGAAAGTATAGTCAAGATTACATGAAATAAAGTTGCATAGGATAGTTAAGATGACATGAAAGTATGACTGTGCTGAACATATAGTTGGAACATATCACCTAAATGTATGTCGATGAAGTCTGAGTAATCGGCATCATTCACTTAATTAGTTTGTATCAACAAATTAAGTGTGGGGCGGTGCCACTATTGTTTTGTTTTTTGATTGAATCTTTCGAGATGAAGCTAACATAACTCTATTAGGATCTCAGGTAGAATGGCCTCAAAAGGATGATAAGGAAAACAAAAAGCACCCACCCCACAGAAAGGTAAGAAAAGAGGAAGAAAAGAGCAAGCTGAATCCTCCGTGCTGCAAATACCTCGATGCACTCTTGGAATCAAGTGGGGTACATTTTGAGGAACTTTTGAGGATGACGGCTCTGATTATGATTTCGACGCAGGGGGTATGACCCCAGATATAGAGGATGAGTCCGACTAACTAGGTTCTTCTTATTTATTTTCCACTGAGGGCAGTGTGTCCCGTCTAAGTGTGGGGTGCTGGTTTCTGTATGCTATACTTCTTTATCTGCATTTACATTTTTTTATGTTTGTTTGTTTAGTAGTTAAATGTTAGATTTCTTTTTTTTAAACTTTGCATGAAGTTGTTCTGATACGCAGCATGGTATTATGACAAGAGTTTGTGATAAAATCATTACTATTGAGACATTTAGGCTCTAAATGTGACTCATTATGTGATAAGATTGTGGTTTAATTCCTTCATCTATTGGGTCAAGAGTCTATACTACTCCCAATAAAGTCGACCATGTGCCTTGTGTGTGTGAGGTGATAGTATATTCTGTATTTGTGGCTGATGCTAGAACTTTCCTGGTGTGTGTGTGAATCGAAATAAAGAGTGTAAGTTTAGGAGATTATTTAGGCATTTCTTTGGCAACCTGTGATTGTTTACCTTCGTTTTACCTACCCATGGACATTATCCTAGTCAACCCCTTTGAGCCTTTAGCTATTTTCTTGGACAGCCTCATATGTAAGCCTAATCCATTTTTTTTCAAGACCATAATTTGATCCAAATTCCTAAGTGCTTTAAATTGTAAAGTCATGTAAAAAAATAAAAGGAAATTGGGTGAGAGTGATGCCTTAAAAGTGACTTGGTACTTGTATTTGTTATGAAAAAGAATGGCTATTAGAGAGGTGTGTTATAAAAAAATGAAAAATGAAATGAAAAAGAAAAATACAAAGTTAATTCTGTTTAAAATTGAATAACAAAAGAGGTGAGAAGGGGTGGTAGATTAAAAGAAAGTAGAAAGGTTGTTTGAAAGAAAGTGTTAATAGCATAATGTGATGTATTAAAGCGCTTAGGGAACTTAGTCACTATTTCTGGCCAAAATAGTCCTACCCATCTCTTAGCCTACATTACAACCTGTAAAGACCTATTTGATCCTAAGTTTATCATTCTGATATTAGTGGAGCATTACACTAAGGGCAAGCCTATGGTCATCAGTTGCAACATATGAATTCTTCGTGAGAGCGAGAGCAAGGAAAATCTTATACCCATGTTTCGAAAAATGAAATACTGGTGAGTGATTATAGGTGATATATTGTGAGACAAACATGGTTGATGAGTTTTGGGTAGTTGTGTATGATTCTTTGTGCCTTAACTTTTGGATACGAATTAACCATCATCACGAGTCTAGGTTGGAGGTTGAATTGTTTCTAGTAATGATCAGAAAACTATCTTTGTTAATAATTGTCATGCCTATCTTGACGAATATTTTGTGCTGTTACTGTGAAACCCTAAGTAGATGTTTACATGGACATAGTATTTTGTAAGAGGACGAACAAAGCATTAAGTGTGGGGTGTTGATGTTGGGCGTATTTACACGCCTAAAGTGTTATAATTTACCCATATTTTAGCCAAGTTTTAAGGACAAAATATATAATTCTTGAACTTTTAGTCCTTTTTCCTGTAAGTGAACTAACCAATGTGATTAGCAAGTTTTCAGGTATAAATGATGAAGATTTCTGCATTTTACGGACTGTTGGACGCCAAAGGAAACTTCACGTAAGAAGGAAGGCAGCTTTTGGGAGTCTATGGACTGAAAGTGACGCATGGAGAACTTGTCCCGGGCAAAAACAGCATTTTCAAAGACTTGGGGATCAGCAGTAACCTAGTAGGATTAGGACAAGGATGCAGAAACATAGGAGGATTAGGACAAGGATGCAGTAACTTAGTAGGAATAGGATATGGATGTTATAAAAACCCTTATTTACTGAATTTTTCAGCATGCATCCATTCAACCCATCAACGAATTTCCGCCACCCTCATCCTTATTCCTCCCTATTCGATCCTTTCCCCTTTTCTTCACAAATTCGTTTTTGACATTATTTTTCGTCTATTCGACTTTTAATTTTTACGACAAGAGAAACACTATTTGCAAGGAATTCATGCCATAACTGCTACCAAAACAAACTTCACGTGAGATTCTTATTTTGGTATGATGATAATGTCTATTGTGTTTTCCGTTGCACTAATGAGTAGATAAACTTCTCTGTTAGGGTTATGGAAGCCATATGACATACTATCTATTGCTATGAGTTTGTGAATTCTTGACACGTATGCTGCTTATATCATTACTCTCTTCATCTTAATTTAAATTCTTGTGGTTGCAAACATATAGAATACGCCAGTATAGCATTAACTTGTTCGAAATAAAATTAACATGTCTGGAAAAGAGAGAATGACAAGGAAATAGGTCTACCAACCCCTGTTTAAAAGTTAGTGTTGTAACTGGATTAACCTCATGGAGAATTCGTACCATTAGATACGTTTTAAGCTCGAAAGAGTTTAAGTGAAATAATCCTTGATGGTCGAAAGACGCCTGGATTTAATATAGAATAAGAATCTTTATAAGCGCATGGATGTCTGAATTCCGCATAACTCATAGCCAATAGATACATAGAACTCATAAGGTGGACATAACCCTAAATTACAATTCTCATTGATTAAAACCTACTAAAACATTTCGTTTTTTTTCTTTGTTACTTTGATACTCTTAATTCATGCTACAATTAAATCCCCTCTTTTTGTAGAATTTTCGACCAAAAGTCTACTAATAGTTGCTTACTTAGTGACCAAGTATTCCTTGTGGGATTCGACACCAAACCCAGTTGGGTTCTATATTTGACGACGACTGCTTACACTCTTACGAGAGCTGTAGTTTGGGTGTTATCAACTCACTAAACAACTAAACGACTAACATAACTGAATATAAGATAAACCCATCCTCAAAGTATGAGGACTCACCACTGTATCTACTACTGATAAGCTAGTCTGTCGAAGCACGATCAAGAAACTAAGCATCCCAACCTAAGATATTTAATATCATATCGGCAGAAGTGAGTATGTGGTTAGTACATTGAATGTACAGGTATATGAGATGAGGTGTAAATCTCTGAGATTACACTGTGGACCCCACACGGTGCTTACAATCACAAGTGACATAAGCTAACCTATGATACTAGTACCAGCTTTGAGCACTAGTTAAAACTAATAACAAAAGATTATATGTGGAATTTAATTGAAAACTCTCTAAGGTTTTACAATATAGTTCCAATAATGTCTTTAAAGTAATACTAGAGAGATCGATAAAATAGCTGATAATAACAACTGAAATCTGAATAACAGTTCATATTAGTCTGAAAGCCTCTAAACTGTCTATCTGAGGAGTTGATGGGACAAACCCCCAACTAACTCTGGCTGACTAGATAGCCAAACTACTGATATAACTAAATATAAGATAACACATCATCGAAGGACGAGGACTCACCACGGCTGCTATTGCTGATGAACTAGAAGGTCTAAGTATGATCGGGAATTTGAGCATCCAAACCTATGATATAAGATATCATAGTACAATAAAAGAGTATGTGATCAGTACGTTGAATGTACTAGTATGCTAAATGGGGTTAGGCTGATATGCATGGGTTCACATGCATGAGTAATAACTGACTGAATGTATAGCATGAGGTACTGAGTAAGAATACATGTAAACTGTAAAGACTAAGAATACATGACCAAGCATAACAAGTTCTGAAGTAGTGTGTAAACTAAAATACTGGTAACTGAATATCAAATACTGTATGCTTTGGTCAAGCAAACCTAAAATAGAATACTGAATTGGATATTGTATTAAAACTGTAGGATCTAGCTATAATCAACATGCCCTAATATACCATTAGTACTATACCACAGGTACTAACAATGGCTGAGTGTATCCACTAATCTAATATCTTGAAGGATAAGGTCGTCATGCCTATCTGACGGGGACCCCTCATATCTATGGTAGCATCATAGGTCTGGAACCTAGGGACTGCTTCTAAGACATCCTTATGTTCACTCGGTGCTATCTATTACTCCCAATTGCAAAAACACTGATTTTTGAACTAATGTAAGTTTAACTGCTTATGGCAATTGACCGAACTATTAGTATTGATGGTTTATATGAAACCACTCTAGAAGGACTAAAAACTAGATAAACAGGTAAATTTTGGGTATTCAAACCCCCATGACTCAATAGCAATAACAATAAGATCATAGTAAAACTTTGAGGACATGACATCTAAGCACTTATTCAAAACCCATTCTTGTTGGCATTTCATCAAACACTTGTAATTCATGGATTATGCTAAGCATGGGAATAGCTTTAAAACTTATAGTACTACCATGATTTAAATTCTAACATCACCATTCAAAATTGTGGGGTTCAATAACAACAACAATACGTGTAAAACATGGTATAAATTGAAATTTATGGGAATTCATGGTTAAAATCAAACATAATATATGGAAATCATAGATTTGAATTTAAAATCAGGTTTTTGGATTCCATGGGTGAAATAGGCCCATGGATGAACATTTAACATACCTTGCTTGAGTAATTTGTCAAGTTATTGGTGGGTTTCTTGAGGCATGGACTTGAACTAGATAAACCTAGGGTTTGTTATTGAGAGAGAATGGCTTTCAATTGAGAGGATTTGGGTAAAGATGACCAAATATGCTATTTGGGGCTTTGATCCCATGTTATGGACTCATTGGGTGAGGGGAAAATGACCCCTTTTTCCCTTTAAAATGTGAAACAAAGCTGCAGAAAATACAAGGTTCAGACTGGATAGGGTGACGTAGGCTTTGGAATGCCACTCTGGACAGGGCATCGTAGGATCCATCGCGGGCTCCTCCAACATCGGACTTAGTGAGGCATATGGTATAATCGCTCTGGGTTGATGTTTTGGAAGTCCAAACATATCTTTACTCTTGTCTGAAAATTTTGAAACTCATCTGAGACGTACTATTGACTTCCCCGATAATGAATCAACTTAAAAACTAACTTTCTAATGTCAGGAAGATGAAAAATAAATTCATCAAAGTTAAGGTATTTAGAAATGACAAAGTCTTAACTCTTAGTAAAATATTCTAATTCTTGGACCCCCTTCTTACATATAAGAGTAAGCTAAACTGAGCTAGGATTATAGGTTCTTATAATATCTCCTCCCCAGGAATATTTGTCCTCGAATGAGGCTGATTAAGAGGGAAATACTAAGGTACAGAGGTTTCATGCTTAGTATGCATAACTAGAGACATGATTACATGACTAGGTCTGAAATATAGTGATTGACTGAACCGATTCATGAATGCATGCAATGACATGAAGATGAGCACATAAATGGGACTAAGAATGGAAAGAAGGTAATATAAGAAAAATCATTACTTTTAGCTGAGTCTAGGTTTCTGGAGAAGAGGTATGGATACTTGGTACACATGTCTACTTTTGCTTCCCAAGTAGCTCCCTCAATGGACTGATTCCTCCTAACCAAGGGAACTTCTTTGTTCTTTAGTCTACAAATTTAGAGATCTAAGATATTAAATGGGAGTTCTTCATAAGAAAGACCGTTCTGAATATCTAAACTCTTAAAAGGAACAACGATAGTTGGATAACTAATACACTTCTTTAATTAAGTGACACGAAATACTAGATAGACTGATGCCAACTCTGTAGGAAACTCAAGCTCATAAGCTACCTTTCCAAAATGACTCAGGATCCATAAAAGGCCTATATATCGAGGACTGAGCGTTACCTTTTTCCCAAACCTCTTCACTCCCTTCATGGGAGATATTTTAAAATTTATAAAATCACCATTTTAAAATTCAAGGTCTATTTTCCTCACATATGCATAGGATTTCTGTTGGCTTTAGCCTGCCTTAAGCCTTTCTATGATTAGCTAAAACTTCTCGAATGCCTCAAATACTGAATTTGTCCCTATTAACGCAATCTAACCTACCTTAAACCATCCGATAGGAGATCTATACCTCTTTCTATAAAGATCCTTAAAAAGAGCCATCTGAATACTGTAATGACAATTGTTATAGTTGGAAAACTTAATCAATGGCAAGTGATCATCCCAACTGCCCTTAAAGTTGATAACATAAGCTCTCAACATGTCCTTTAAGTTTTGAATGGTCCTCTCTTCCTGACCATCTATCTGAGGGTGAAAGCCTGTACTGAGGCAAACTTGGGTACCTAGACCCTTCTGTAAAGCTCTCCAAAAGTGAGAGGCAAACAGAGTACCCCTATCTGAAATGATGGACAACAAGACTCCATACACCCTAACCATCTCTTTAATATATAGCTTGAAATAGTCCTCGGTTGAATAAGAGGTATGGTCAGGCAATAAATATGCTAATTTGGTCATTCTATCTATAATAAAACAAATTAAATTATACAGGCGACCGGAATGAGAAAACCCTGTCACAAATTCTATGATCACCTCTTCCTACTTCCAAGTGGGGATACTAAACTCCTGTATAGAACCAATAGGGTTTTGGTGCTCAACCTTGAACTGCTGATAATTAGAGCACTTAGCTACAAATTCTGCAATGTCCCTTTCATCCTACTCCACTAATAGATCTCCCGCAAATTATTGTACATCTTAGTGGCCCCTGGATGAATAGAGTAATGCGCGCCATGTGCTTCTGCAATAATCTTAAGCCTTAGGTCATCTACACATGGCACACATAGTCTACCAAGGCAATGCAACACACCATCTCCCCTTTGGGAGAAAACCTTTAATTTTTGGTCTCTGGCTGACTCCTTCAACTTAACTAGACAGGGATCCCTATCTTGATTTTCCTTTACTTCGACAACCAAAGATAATTCTAAATTGATCTAGACCCATACACTACCCTCAGCTGAGTCAACCAAGTGAATTCCTAAACTAGCTAACTGATGAACCTCCTGAACCAACTTTTTCTTCTCACCGTCAACATGAGCCACACTACCCATGGGAAATCAACTAAGGAAATATGCTACTACGTTTGACTTTCCCAAATGATACAGAATGTTTATATCATAATCTTTCAATAATTCTAACCACCTTCTCTAATAAAGATTCAACTCTCCCTGTGAAAACACATACTACAAACTCTTATGATCCATGAACACATCAACATGAACCCCATACAAATAATGCCTCCAAATTTTTAGGGAAAAACAATAGCTGTTAACTCAATATCATAGGTAGGATAATTCTTTTCATGGAGCTTAAGCTTTCTAGGGGCATAGGCTTTGACCTTAACCTTTTGCATCAAAACATAACCCAGATCAACTCTAGAAGTATCATAGTAAACAAAAAATCCATTTGAACTATCTGGCAAGGTCAAAACTATAGCTGAGGTGAGTCAATTCTACAACTCCTGAAAACTCTTCTCAGAAGAATCTGACTACTAAAACTTGACTTTCTTCTTAGTCCGTCTGGACTTGAGGGCTACAATAGACAAAAATCCTTTAAAAATAAACTATCTGTAATAGCCAGCCAAACCCAAGTAACTTTTGATATTTGATGGTGAAATGGGTCTGGGTCACTTTGTCACTGCTTTGATCTTTAGAGAGTCAAATCTAATGCCATCTCCAAAAATAATATGGCTAAGGAAAGCTACTGATCTTAGCCAAAGCTCACATTTACTGAATTTAGTAAACAACTAATGAGCTCTAAGAGTCTACAATACAATTTTGAGATGGTTTGCATGATCTTTTTCATACGGGAATAAACAAAGATATCATCAATGAAGACTATAATGAACATATCTAAGCACTGCTTGAACACTAATTTCATTAAGTCCATGAAAGCTGATGGGGCATAAGTTAGACCAAAGGACATGACTAAAAACTCGAAGTGGCCATATCAAGTTTGAAAAGCTATTTTGGGAATGTCATATTCTTTGACTCTGAGCTTATGATAGTTGGATCTTAGGTCTATCTTGGAGAAACAGCTGGCACCCTAATGTTGGTTGAACAAGTCATCGATTCTAGGAAATGGGTATTTATTCTTGATAGTGACTTTGTTCAACTGATGATAGTCCATGCACATTCTAAGAGAACCATCTTTCTTTCGCACGAAGAGGAATGGTCCGGCCGAAGAGGAAATACTGGGCCTGATAAATACCTTATCTGGGAGGTCCTCCATCTATTCTTTCAACTCTTTGGGTTTAGCTAGAGCCATTCTACATGGTGAATTGAGACAAGTTGAGTATCCAAAAGAAGGTCTATTCTGAAGTCAATTTCTCTTTCGGGAAGATCTTCTGGGAACACTACTAGTAAAATTGACTCAAGATTAAAGGGTCTCTGAACTAGAGTCTTTGACTCAAACAAGATAGTAAGCACACCCCTTTGATATCATTTGACTTTCTCTAAGGTACGAAACAAGCTAATCCCTAAGTACTGTAGTACTACCCTTTTATTCAAGGACTGGTTTATTTGGAAACTTGAAATGAATAATTTTATTTCTACAATCAACTGAGCAATAACAATAACGAAGCTAATCCATTCCAAAAATGACGTTGAAATTTGTCATCTCAAATTCTACAAGGTCTACATAAGTAACTTTCTGAGATGTTGTAACCAAATAGGATACAACCGAGATGCTGACTGGGATTGACACTGAAAAGGGCTCTTCTAAGGTTTTGGGACCGACCCTAAACTTGACTGCTATGTAAGGGGTTATAAAAGAAAGAGAAGCCCTCGGATATTGTAAAGCATAAACATTTAAATAAAAGACTTGTAACGTACCAGTAACCACATCAGGAGAACTTTCCTGATCCTGTCAGGACTGAAGTACATAAAGTGCATTCTAAAGCTAACCACTTATAGCACTAAAAATAGTGCCCTACTGAGTAGGGCAACCTATGAATGTTGCTAATGAGTTAGCCTGACCCTATGGACGATCATTCGTACCTTTCCACATACTTATCAAACACTTCCTCTATTTGTGGCCGGGCATTCCATAACCAAACCATACATCGCTACTAGCCCTGCACATACCTTGATGATTTCTTCCATACTTCTGATTGAGAGAATTAGTACTGACACAGCCTGCACTACCCTAGACTTTAATATTAGTGTACTATCTCGATTATTGTGTCTAAAATTTAGTATAGGTGCACGAGCTGAGGATGGGGATAGAACTGAGGATTTATAATGGTATTAAGGATGGTTAATACCCTTTGACCTTGCCTCATAAAAATTAAAACTACTGATTCTTCCCCTCTTGTTCTCTTTCTCTCTCCTTAACCTTCTCCTCTTCAATTTGCTGAGCGTGGACTATCAACCTAGACAGTTCTATCTACTTAATTAAAATTGCGGTCCTACACTCCTTGACCATATTATCAAACACTCTGAATACAAATTTTCTTATCCTAGACCTATTATAAGCTACGACATAAGGAGCATACCTAGCTAGCTGAGTAAACTTAAGGGAATACTTTTTCACGCTCATATTTTCCTAGTTTAGATTAATAAAATCTAACACCTTATCCTTCCTTAGCTCCAACGGAAAAACTCTATATAAGAAGAAATTAGAAAACTTCTCTTATTCTATAGGCTCTGCATCTGCGCCTCTATCCTCTTTTCATTGTTTAAACCATATGTGTGCTACATCTTGTAACTGGTATGCCGCCAACTCATCACTCTTACTAGAAGTTACACCCATAATATCTGTTACCTTTTGCACCATTGCGAGAAATCCCTGTGGATCCTCTTCAGGCTTAGATCCTAAAAATAGGTGAGGGTTTATTCGGGTGAAGTCTCAAATCCTATCCGTAACAGTATTGGCCACTAGGTTATCTGGAACAATAGATGAGAGAATATTTGGAGCTTCTATAGAATGAGCTAGAGTGGTGAATGCAGCTCTGAGCTCTGCATGGGAGGGATATTCCTGAATGGGCGGAGGTGCTGGCTAGTTGCCAGTTCTTCTTCAATTAGTCTTTCTAAGAGGCATATTCTATAAACGGAAGGAAAAGTTTAATTATATAGAGAGTTTAACTTAAGCTTCTTCTTATTCACAGAATATGAACACTGAAAGAAGGGAAACTTTTCCTAAACATCTTGTAGCCTCTTTCCCGTAAGTGTGGTGCACTTCACACCCATGCATAAGCCTCTACTCAACGTAACTTTCAGACTCCCTAGGACACTTTAAAACCATAAGCTCTGATACCAAGTTTGTAATTCCCCGAGAGTACACCCTGGATTCCACACAGTGCTTACAGTCACAAGTGACCCCAAGTTAATCTATGATACAGGTACCAAATTTAAGAACTAGGTAAAACTAATAACAAAATATCATATGCAGAATTTAACTGAAAATGCCATAAGTTTTTAAATTATAGTTCTAATAATGTCTGTAAAAGGATACTGGCAATACTGGTAAAATAGCAGGTAATAATAATTAAAAACTAACTAACTGTCTATACTAGTCAAAAAGCCTGTAAAATGACTGACTGTGGAGTTGATAGGAAAAACCCCCAACTAACTTTGACTAACTAGATAGCCGAACTACTGACATAACTAAAAGGATGAGGACTCACCACAGCTTCTACTACTGTTAATGCACTAGAAGGTCTAAGTACGATCGGGGATTCAAGCAGCTGAACCTATGATATATGACATCATAGTGTAAGAAAAGAGTATTTGATCAATACTTTGAATGTACTAGTATGCTAAATGAGGTTAGGCTTATGCATGGGTTAACGCGCATAAGTAATAACTAACTAAATGTATTACATAAGGTATTGAGTAAGAATGTATGTAAATAGTAAGACTAAAAATGCATGACCAAGCATAAAATAAGTTATGAAATAGTCTGTAAATTGAAATATTGAAATACTAGTAACTGAATAACTGATAGTATATGCTGTGGAGAAGCAAAACTGAACTGCATGTTGAACTAAAACTGTGGGAGCTATCTATAACTGACATACCTTAATATACTATTAGGGTCCAACCTATAACCCCATCTGAAAGGGAGTTAGTACTATGCTACCGGTACTAACAATGGCTACATGGATCCACTAATCTGATATCCCGAAGGACGAGGGCGTCATGCCTATCTGATGGGGGACCCCTCAAATCTACAGTGGCACCGTAGGTTTGGAACCTAGGGACTGCTACTAAATTCTCATACCTATAGACGGGGTAGACAAGTGCCTCATGCCTACCAATGGGGGAGATGTCATCCCTATGTTCAGTCGATGCTAAGTTTAACTCTTAAGTGAAAGACATTGATTTCTTAACTAATATAAGTTTGACTGCTTATGAAAACTAACCGAACTGTTAGTTTTGACGGTTTATCTAAAACCACTCTAGAAGTTCCAAAAACTAGATAAACAACTAAATTTTGGCTATTCAAACCCCCTGGAATCTATAGCAATAATAATAAGATCATAGTAAAACTTTGAGGACATGACATGTAAGCACTTATTCTAAACTTATGTTTTCAAGCATTTCATCAAACACTGGTAATTCATGGATTAAGTTAAGTATGGGAATAGCACTAAAACTTGTAGAAATAGTATAATTTCAATACTGACATCACCATTCAAACATATGGGGTTCAATAACAACAACAATACGTTTAACACATGGCATAAATCGAAATTCATTGGAATTTATGGTTAAAATCATCATAACAAGTAAAAATCATAGATTTGAATTTGAAATCGGTTCTTGGATTCCATGGGTAGAAAGGGACCATGGATGAATAGTTACAAACCTTTCGTGAAGAATTCATGAAGTTCTTGATGGGTTTCTTGAGGCTTGGACTTAAACTTGATGAACCTAGGGTTTGTTCTTTTAATACCCCATATTTTCCTATCCTAAACTAACTCTCAGTCTATGAGTTATCTAATATAAATATTTAAATTTCTTAGTATTTTTCAGTTTAGAGCCTGCTATTGCAAAGAAAATTAAATTAGTTTTCAAACGATATAAAATTCACCTAAATTTGATAACCGGGTGGGAAGTTATAGCTATTTTAAGTTTATGTTGTCCAACACTGTCATTTAGACTAGTAGCACATCGTGAAGTATGCCAAAATGGCAGTTGTTAGTTTCTAGTAAGGTATTGCAATACTGGCGCATCGCGCTAAAGTTTATTTTCACATTTGTCAATTTCCAGTGTAGCAACACGATCCCACTGCATCGTGGTGAACTTCCAGGTCGTATCCTAAGTGGCAACGTCATACCACCGCATCGTGCCACCATGAATTTTCCCAATTTTTAGTTTCTAGACATATGGTACGATAGCGCCGCATCGCTCTAGGGATTAAAATTTGGATTTTTCAGTTAATTTTGAGATTTAATTTCCAAGGACTTTCAGGTATTTTTCCCTCATTCCAATTAGCCTAAACACGAGATTAAATCCCTAAGTAGCCTATTATCTTATTATTTGCTCACTTATCTTAAGAAAGAAAGTATGCTCTCTTAAGATACAAAACCCTAGCTCCAAGAAATCAAGGTGAATCTCAAAAATTTCTCCAAGAACCTTCAAGAACAAATATTGCAAGGTATGTTAGGTGTTCATCTATGAGTTCCTTTCACCCATAGAGTTCAAAAATCCATTTTAAAACTAAAAGATTTTTGAATTATGAACTTTCATATTAGAATTGAATCGAATTCATGTTCCTGTTAGTGTTGGGTTTTAGTTCATGATTTAATCACAAGCTTTTATGAAAGTAATCATCTTAAGTGTTGATTTACATGATATTCATGATAAACCCTTTAATTTACAAGTTGATTGTTATAACAATGTTTACCTTAAATGTTAATGATTCAGTAAAAACAAGTAAGCTTCCCATGTGTTTGAAAAATTGTCTATGAGAATGAAAGATTACATTATAGTATGCTAACATGTAATCCCCATTCATGTAAAAATTAATACAGTACAAGTGTTTGAGGAAATGTCTCTAAGAGTGAATTATGACCAAGTGAACAATGTTATGTTATTCAAGATCATGTTATGCTTTACTTTTCATGCTATCGAGTATTGGGGGTATTTAATACTCGATAATATAGCTGTTTACCTAGATCCAACATCAATTATAGAACAATATTAGTCATATCATGATCAGTAGTACTCTCATCTAGTTACAAAACTCAGAACTCAGTTAGTTACAGAACTTAGAAAAACTCAGTATACACAGTATCAGTCCAGTTTAGTTTAACGTCTTTCAGATAGAAGTGGGATTCAGCATTGAGTGGACCCAATGATGGGGGCTCTCCTACCAGTAGAGGGTGTGACCCATAGAAGCAGTCTTTGAGTTCAAAAACTACGTAGCTAGCATAGGTTGAGACATCAAACCTGATAGTTGAGGGTTGATGAAGTGTTTTGGCCTGTTAGTTGAGGGTTCCACCATTCTTGTTAGAGTACCTATTAGATGAGGGTAACTCTCATCTTGTCTTTACCTGTGGCATGGTACTGACACCTTTCCAATTGGGGTTACAGATTAGACCTCAACTCAGCTATCTTATCTTATTTGGGGCATGTTGGTTAGATGATTACCTCCTACAGTTTCAGTCTCAGTCTTCAGAATAGAACTCAATTTAGTTGTACAGAATTTGGACTATTAGATACAATCAATCAGTATCAGTAACCTAATTATCAGTAATCTCAGATTATCAGTTACTCAGTATCAGATTTTGGTACATAGCTTCAAAAAAAACTTAGTTACAGTATATGTATGCACAATATTGCATATTTAGAATTTACAATAGTAATAGTTTTCCATATACTCGCATATTCAGTTACACTTTATCATTAAGTTAGTTATAGTTCATGCATATAAACCCTTACATTCAGCCTTACCTCATCTAGCATACCTGTACATTCCACGTACTGATGCATACTCTTTCTTTGTTCTATGATGTCTTATATCATAGGTTCGGACACTCAGGTTCCCAACTACATATAGACAGATTCAGATTCAGCTAGCAGTAGATTTTAGCAGTGAGTTTTCATCATTCAAGGATATTTTTTATTTCATTATATTAGTAGAATCAGTATTTTAGTAGATAGAGTTAGTTGGGGGATTGTCCCATTAACTCCACTTTGAGACAGTTTTAGTTAGAGGCTTTCGAAAGTAGTTTCAAATAGTATTCAATTTTACAAATATTTATTTCAATTAATACACTTATTTAGTATTTATAGATTTTGAACCTTATGGAATTTTAGCCTATTTTCTGAATTTATTATAGTATATTATTCAGTGCTCACCGAACATATCAGTCATGGGTTAGCTTGTGGTCCTTCAAGGTTTTAAGCACCGTGTAGTATCTGATGTATAGACTCGGGGAATTACAAACTTGGTATCTGATCCTAAGGTTCAATAGTGTCCTAGGAAGTCTTAAAGCCATATCGCGTAGAGTTTTATACAAGGGTGTGTAGCGTGCCACACTTATGGACAGGAGGCTATGAGATGTTTCTGGAATAGTTTTCCTTCTTTCTATGCTCATGTCATGTGAGTGAGCATGATATCAAGTTAAACTCAGTATAATCTGCTTCTTTCTTTCATTTACATAACATTCCTCCCAAAAGGACTAAGGAAAGAAGAACTAAAAATTAGTCAGCACCCTAGCCCATTCAGGTAGATCCCCTTGAAGAACATGTTTCCCATGAAGAATTTAGAGCTGCATTCACTACTCTAGCCAATTCCATAGCAGCCCAGAATGAACGGACAACTACTATTCTAGCTAACCCAGTGGCCAATACTACTGCAGTCAAGATTCGGGACTTTACCCGAATGAATCCTCCCCTAGTCTCAGGATCTAAGTCAGAAGAGAATCCACAGGATTTCGACGATTAGGTTCAGTGAGTCACAAATATCATGGGAGTGACTTCTAGTGAGAGTGTTGAGTTAGCTACCTATCAAATACAAAATGTAGCTTATACGTTGTTTAAGCAGTGAAAGGTAGACAGGGGCACAAATGCAGAGCCCATACAGTGGGAAGAATTTGCTACTGCTTAGATAGATTCTTTCCCTTATAGTTGAGAGAAGATAAGGTGTTATAGTTCATCAACCTCAAGTAAGTCAATACGAGATTGAAAGAGTATTCCGTTAAGTTTACTCTATTTTCCAGATATACTCCCCATGTAGTAGCAGATAGTAGGTCCAAAATAAGCAAGTTTATATCTGGGTATTAGATTGTGTGGTTAAGAAGTATAGAACAATGATGTTGCTTAAGGAGATGGACATATCCAGGCTCATGGTCTATGCTCAGTAAATAGATGAGGCTAAGAATAGAGAGAGAGAGAGAGAGAGAGAGAGAGGAATAACAAGAGAGCTAGAACTGCTAGCTTCAATTTTAATCATCCTAATTTAAAGGGTGATAACCATTCCCAGGTTCATCCAAACTCTTTAGTTCCAGCTCCGTCCTCTGCCATTGCTCTAGTTTCTAAGTTCATAAATGGTAAAAAGATAGGGCGCCAGGCTCTAATTCTTAGGGTAGTGTCAGCAGTGCTCGAACAAATCTTCTTTGTCAGACTTATGAAAAGAACCATCAGGGTGTCTGCAGAGTTGGCAGTGATGTTTGTTTTGGGGTGGCAAGCCAGGTCATAGATTTAGAGATCATCCTCAGTCAGGTTCCCAGGGTCGGTATAACCGTCCTTTAGCTTAGTTCGGTTGCCCGAATCAGCAGGGTGCTGCTTCTAGTGTCACTAGTGGGCAATGCCCAAATAGTCTCTATGCACTTCAGTCCAGACAAGATCAGGAAAATTCTCCTGATTTAGTCACTGGTATGTTATAGATCTTCTATTTAAATAGTATGCCTTATTAGATCTAGGATTTTCTCTATCTTTGGTAACTCCTTACATAGCCATCAACTTTAAAGTCAAACTAAAAATATTAACAAAACTATTCTCAGTCTCTATCCCAATGGGTCAATCTATTATAGCCCGATAGGTATACAAGAATTGTTTAATTATGATATCTAGATAGTCACTTCAGCAGACTTAATAGAATTAGAGATGATAGATTTTGACATCATTCTCGGCATGGATTGGCTCCATTCATGCTATGCCTCAGCTGACTGTACAAGCCGAATAGTTTATTTTAAGTTTCCAAATGAACCAGTCCTTGAACGGAGGGGTAATACTATAGCGCTTAAAGGTCAGATGATTTCATACCTTAGAGCGAGAAAGATTTTATCCAAGGGGTGTGTCTATCATCTTGTGTGAGTCAAAGACTCTAGTTAAGAAACTCCCAGTCTTGAGTCAGTTCCAGTAGTAAGTAAATTCTCAGATGTGTTTCCTGAAGATCTTCCTGGAGTTTCTCCCATTAGGAAAATTGATTTCTTAATAGACCTTCTTCCATATTCTTAGTCTATATCCATTCTGCCATACAGAATGGCACCAGCAGAACTTAAAGAGTTAAAGGAACAATTAAAGGATTTCCTAGATAAAGAATTCATTAGAACCAATATTTCCCTGTGGGATGCACTTGTTTATTCGTGAATAAGAAAGACGGTTCCCTCAGAATGTGTATAGACTACCGTCAGCTAAAAAAAGTCACAATCAATAATAAATACCCACTTCCCAGAAATAATGACTTGTTTGACCAACTTCAAGGTGCTAGTTACTTTTCTAAGATAGACCTTAGATCAGGCTATCATTAGCTTAGAGTCTGAGAATTTGACATTCCAAAAAGAACTTTCCGAACTTGGTATGGTCACTTTTAGTTTTTAGTCATGTCCTTTTGTCTTACAAATGCCCCAACAACCTTCATTGAATTAATGAATTGTGTGTTCAAGCAGTACCTGGACATGTTCGTTATACTCTTCATCGATGAAATTCTTGTCTATTCCCATAGAAAAAATGACCACATAAATCACCTCAGAATCATAATTCAGACTCTTAGAACTCACTTGTTGTTCGCCAAATTCAGTAAGTGCAAATTTTGGCTAAGGTTAGTAGCATTCCTTCATCTTATTTTTTTTGGTGATGGCATTAAAGTTGATCCTCAAAAACCCAAGGCGGTGAGAAACTGGCCTAGACCCATCTCTCCATTAGATATAAGCAGTTTCTTGGGTTTAACTGGCTTTTATTGTTGGTTTATTGAAGGGTTTTCATCTATTGCATCCCCCATGTCTAGATTGACTCAAAAAAAAGTTCAAGTTTTAGTAGTCATATTCTTGCGAGAAGAGTTTTTAGGAGTTGAAGACTCGACTCACCTTTACCCCAGTCTTGACTCTACTAGATGGTTTAAATGGGTTTGTTGTGCATTGTGATGCATCCAGAGTAGGTTTGGGTTGTGTCCACATGCAGAGAGGTATGGTCATAGCCTATGACTCCAGACAGCTTAAGCTCCATGATAAGAATTACGATACCCATGATCTAGAGTTAGCAGTTGTAGTATTTGCCTTAAATATTTGGGGGTATTACATGTATGGGATGCATGTTCATGTGTTCATAAATCACAAAAGCCTTCGGTATGTATTTTCTCAAAAAGATTTGAATTTGCATCAGAGAAGGTGGTTAGAGTTATTGAAAGATTATAACATGAGTGTTCTTTATCATCTGGGCAAGGCCAATGATGTGGCTGATTCTCTCAGTAGACTATCTATGGGAAGTGATGCTCTTGTTGAGGATAGTAAGAAGAAGTTAGCTCAGGAAGTTCATCAGCTTGCCCAACTAGATGTCTGATTAGTCGATTCAGCAGAAGGTGGTGTATGGGTACAGAATAGTTCTAAATCCTCTCTAGTTTCCAAGGTGAAGGAAAATAGGATATAAATCCCAATCTTGTTAATCTGAAAGAGTAAGTCAGAGATCAGAAAGTAGAGGTTTTCTCCCAAGTTTGTAATGACCCGAAATTGCCTCCTGGGACAACACACGGTGCTTAAAGGTACAAGTAGCCCCAAGCTAACCCTTTGAGCCTATTTCTACTAATAACACTCATTCCAAGATAAAATAATTCAAACACTAGCATAGTCATATCATCTGAAAGAAAATACAGAGAAAATGCTAAGTCCAAATGACAAAGAAATACCAGAAAACATCAAAACAACTACAATCTGATAACTAGTCTTACAAAGTCTCTACTAATCCATGAACTAGAGAGCCATTGGGACAGGTCCCCAACTGACTCGAAATGAACTGAAAGTAATAACATAGTCTCTCAAAAGATGATATGTATGATGATAGGTCCTCGAACGATGAGGACTCACCATTGTAGGGATATAGACAGAGGTACTCAGAAGTCACTGATGAGGCTGGGACTGAGCACCTGAACCTACATTATAAGACAATGTAGAACATAGACGTATATATGGATCAACACTTACGAATGTACTGAGTATGTGGTGGTGCATGCATTTATATAAAACAACATCAATACTCTTTAATCAAATCATGCATGAAATAAGTAATGACTCACATGGCTTTAATAATGATAAAATGTAAAGCTCATGAATCATGTAAAATGGAGCATGTAAACAAATCTCGTGAGTCATCATAGTTGAACTTTGAAATCGGTAATCTTTTGTTATTCATATTACCCTTATGCTAAAGGAAACTTTAACAATACTTTCAACTCATTCATATGTCTCATGGAGAGTAAAACTTCTTTAATGCTCAAGAATTCATAACTCTTTTGAACTCAAGTACTTGGAATTAAGAATCATAGAACTTTAAAACATACTTGAAGGCATTTCATTCACTTTAGAAAAATATCTCATTTCAAGCTTTAGGGAAATCATTCTATCTCAATAGAAAGATACTCTAGTTTAGGGAAATAACATATCTCATAATTTTAGAGAAAATACTTATATCAAGGGAAAATACTTTAGTCTTAGAGAGCAAATCCACTACTTTACTATTAGGAAAATAACTTGTATCAAGGGAGGTTCTCTTAATAGACATAAACCATGCGAGCTATATGGAGTCCAATATTTTTTCCTCCTCAGGAAGAGACCCCACGTTGGGGAGGAGCGTCATACTTTTCCCAGGGAGTATAACCTCAATTCAGTGATCACTTATCTAAGCCTCGGCCCTAGTATCTCGGCCTTAGGCCCAAAAATCATCTCGGCCTCAGGCCCAACCTACAGTGGCACATAGTTCTGGGGTAAGAAATCGTAGTAAATTACCCAACTCGATGCTAAATACTACTCCCCTTAGATTATCTCACTAATGTCATGAAAATCCACTTTAGAATAATCTCATGGTTCAATAAGAACCCAATATTAAAATTTATAATCTCATGTAGTGAAGTGGATTTCAAAACTCCATGACCATTAGGTCAAAACATTTCTCAATAATCTCAGAATACTCAAATCATGGGTGCTTATAGCATAAAAGTTCATAAAATTGTAAATCTCAAGTAGGGCTCTATAACCCATAATTCATTCTCAAGTTAAAACTCATAAAAAGAATAATAGATAGCATATAGATTCATAACTCATGTAGAAATCTAGAAATTTCAGCAATTTGTCTCAAAATCTCAACATACTCATATACTTTAATATCTCAAACATCTCAACTATTAACTTCTCAAGGATTAAATCATGGGGTATAGTCCCAACTGTAATTTCTCAAGAAAATATGTGAAAATCATGCCATTAGATTCTCTATTCGTGAGAAACATCAAAATATTGCAATAAATAATAATGGGTGAAAAACCCTAATTCAAATTAATGTAAAAGCTCAAAGATTGCAGAAAATCATAGTTTAAATAAGCCTTTAGGCACAAGGATGAAAGGATTACCCTTGTTCAAAACCCGACATACCTTAGATTATGAAATTGGATGGACTAGCTTGCTCTAAACTCTTATTCTTACTCTTGAGAGAGAGTTCTTGCAACCTTTGAACTTGGGGAACTCAAATCTGAACTCAATTTTTAGAATCCATTGTGAGTTCTTAGATTTCTTGGAGAAGGGTTTTAAATTTTCTCTTGAAGGAGAAACCCTAGCCTTTGGATATTTTGGGAGATAATGAGGCTATAAATTTAGTTTGGAATATATATCTGAGGGTTAAAAAGTAAAAGACCCCAAAGTCCCTTTTAAAAAAATCTTAAAAATACTGAACGGGGGATGCGATGGTCGAAGCGATGGTCCGTCGGGTCGTCCATCGTATGATGACCAGAAAAGGGACATACTACTTTTATGTGATGGTACGATTGATGCTCTATCACAGGTTCAACAATCCATCAAATCTTCCATCGCTCGATGGCCAAGACGAGACCACACTGCCTTAGTGGGGACGGTTTCAGCGATAGCCCGACGCAGCATTGACGGTCTGTCATCCTGACCATCACACTTAGGCAAGTAAAGGAAGTTTCTGCCTTTGTCGCAATGGTCCAAGAAATGGTCCATTGCAGACTCGACAGTCCGTCGGATCGTCCGTCGCACCTAGGCGGTTCTGACAACTCTTAGTAAAACGGCCATAACTTCTTATCCCAATGCCGAATTTGGATGAAATTGGTATAGTTGGAAAGCTAATTCAATTCTCTACAGGACAAAAATTCAAATTTAAGAAAATTCTTTATGGTTTAAATACCAGTCACTTGGGAAGTCACTTCTTAATCTTTTAGGGCCGGAATTACACTTCGCTTGACACGCTCTAGGCTTAGACTACGAAGGAACTTTGCGGGGTATTACAATATCCCCCCCTGGAAACATTCGTCCTCGAATGTTGATAGTTAGACTTTGAACACAGGAAAATAGAGTACATATAGCTGAAGCAAGTTGCTAAAATGGGTTTAAAATCTATCTAAACTCTCGAATGCCTTAGAAATTGCAAGAACTCATGCAAGAACAAATACATATAGCTGAACTTTAGATTAGAAAGGCTGAATTAAGGAAGAATAATACCTTCAGATTGATCTGAACTCACCAAAAAGGGGTGTGGATACTTGGCTCGCATGTCTTCTTCTGCCTCCCAAGTTGCGCCCTCAACTGACTGGTTCCGACACAAAACTTTGACCAAGGGAACCTCTTTGTTCCTCAGTCTACAGATGTAAAAGTCTAGAATATCAACAGGAATCTTATCATATGAAAGACTGTTCTGAATATTAGCACTTTTAGAAGATCTATCACAACGGAATCACCAATGTGCTTCTTGAGCATGGAGACATGAAAAATAGGATGAATAGCTGACAACTCCTCGGGCAACTCAACCTTATAGGCTACTTTCCCAACATGACTCAAAACTCTATACGGGCCAACATAACGGGGACTAAGCTTTCCCTTTTTACCAAACCTCTTCACCTCTTTCATGGGTGAAATCTTCAAGTATACCAAACCACCCACTTCAAACTCAAGATCTCTTCTCATCACATCGGCATATGACTTTTGACAACTCTGAGCTGTCTTTAACCTCTCTCTAATCAATTTAACTTTCTCCATATCTTCAAATACTGCATCAGGCCCAATCATGGTAGCTTCATCTACTTCAAACCAACCTATGGGTGATCTACATCTTCTACCATGCAAAGCCTAAAATGGTTCCATCCCGATACTTACATGGTAACTATTGTTATAGGCAAAATCTATCAATGGAAAATCCTCATCCCAACTACCTTTGAAATCAAGAGCACATGCCTTCAACATATCTTCCAGGGTCTGAATGGTCCTCTCAGCCTGATCAGTTGTTTGTGGATGAAAAGAAGAACTCAAAAGGACTTAGGTATCAAGACGCTACTGGAATCCCCTTCAAAACTGAGAAGTAAATTTAGAGATGATGGACGAGGGAACTCCATGCAGCCTGACTAACTCTCGAATATACAATCTAGCATAATCGTCAGTTGTATAAGATGTGTGCATGGGTAATAAATGGACAGAATTAGTCAGACTGTCTACAACAACCCAAATAGAATCATGATGACGACGCAAAATAGGTAACCCGGTCACAAAGTCCATATTCACCACCTCCCACTTCTAAGTAGGTGTACCAATCTCTTGTATCACACCACCAGTTCTTTGGTGCTCTACCTTAACCTGTTGGCACTTTGCACACTTTGCTACAAACTCAGCTATATCCTTCTTCATACCATTTCACTAATAGATTTCCTGCAAGTCGAGGTATATCTTTGTAGTGCTGGGATAAATAGAATATTGTGCTCCATGTTTTTCAGCCATAAATCTCTACCTCAGATCATCAACATATGGAATGCACAATATACCCTATAATCCCAACACGCCATCTCCCCCTTGGGAGAAAACCTATACCTTTTGGTCTTTAACTACCTCCTTCGGTCTGACCAAACTAGGATATCTATCTTCCTTCTCTTTTACTCCCAAAACTAAAAAGGATTTTGAACTACTCTGCACCAAAGTACATCTCTCATCTGAATCAAGCAACCTAACACCTAATCTAGCCAAACAATGCACATCATGAGCTAACTCTTTCTTACCTTCCTCTACATGCGCAACACTACCAATAGATAATCTGCTAAGAACATCTGCCACTATGTTGGCCTTGCCCAGGTGATACAACACACTGATATCATAGTCTTTTAACAATTCTAACCACCTCCTCTTCCTAAGATTCAAATGAATCTGAGTAAACACATATTGTAGGCTCTTATGATCAGTAAAAACATCAACTTGAACACCATAAAGATAGTGTGTCCAAATTTTCAAAGCAAAGACCATAGCAGCTAACTCAAGATCATGGGTTGGGTAATTATTCTTATACGGTTTTAACTATCTATGTGCATAGGCTATAACCTTACCTCTTTGCATCAACACATAACCCAAAACAATTATAGAGGCATCATAATACACCATTAAACTATATGTACCATTAGGCAAAGTCAACACAGGGGCTGAAGTAAGTTGAGTCTCCAACTTCTAAAAACTCTTCTCATAGGAATCTGACCACTAGAACTTAACTTTTTTTTGAGTCAACCGGGTCATGGGAGATGCAATAGAAGATAAACCTTCTATAAAATAATGGTAGTAGCCGGCTAGACCCAAGAAACTTTTAATGTCAGATGGGGAGATAGGTCTAGGCCAATTTCTCACAGCTTCTGTCTTTTGGGGATCAACTCTAATACCTTCGGCTGAAATAACATAACCCAGAAAGGCTACAAACCTTAGCCAAAATTCACACTTACTAAATTTGGTGAACAACTGGTGATCTCTAAGAGTTTGCAAGAAAATTTGAAGGTGATTTGCATGGTCATTCTCAGTACAGGAGTATCCAAGGATGACATCTATGAAGACAATGATGAACATATCAAGATATTGCTTGAAAACTCGATTCATAAGGTCTATAAAAGATGCTGGGGAATTTGGTTAACCTGAACGATATGACTAGAAACTCAAATTTACCATAGCAGGTTCAGATGGCTATCTTTGAAATATCACATTCCCTCACTTTAAGTTTATGATAGCCAGATCTAAGGTCTATCTTGGACAAATAACTTGGGCATTGCATTTGATTAAACAGGTCATCAATTCTTGGAAGAGGATACTTATTTTTGGCTGTGACCTTGTTAAGATGATGGTAGTCAATTCATATACACAAGAAATCATCTTTCTTTCACACGAATAAGATAGGTGCGCCCCAAAGAGAAATATTGGTCCTAATAATACCTTTGTCTAAAATATCTTTGAGTTTCTCTTTCAACTCTTTAATCTCTACAGGTGCCATATGGTATGGTGGAATAGAAATAGGCTGGGTATCGAGAAGAAGGTCAATCCCAAATTCTATCTCTCTATTGAGAGGTACCCCTGGGAGATCTTCCAAAAAAAACATCTAGGAACTATTAATAATTTCGACTGACTAGCTAGAGCATCGAACTTAGTGTCTTTGACACTAAATAGGTGATAGATACAACCCTTAGATATTAAATTTTTGGCTTTAATATAGGAGAAAAAATGACTCTTGAGAGATACCGAATTCCTAGGCCCCTCCAAAACTGGTTCATCAGGGAACTAAAACTTGACCACATGGGTACGACTGTATATAGATGCATAACAAGGATGAAGCCAATCCATACCCAGAATAAGGTCAGAATGCACCATGTCTGACTCTATCAAATGCACAAGTATGACTCTATGAAGAACAGTAACAGGACAATCTGTAGACACTTGTTTAGCAACAACTGACTTCCCTACTAGTGCAGAAACTAGAAAGGGCTCAAAAATCTTTTTAGGACTCATTTTAAAAGTCACAGCTACAAGTGGGATCACATAAGAGAGACTTGACCTGGGGTCCAACAACACATTAACATCAAAACAAAAGAAGCAGAGGATACCAATAACAACATCAGGAGAGTCCTCCGGCTCCTGATGGGATGGTAAGGCATAGAATCTGTTCTAGTGCTATCTGCTAGCAGTGCTAGATGAAGTGCCCTGAGCAGAGGCGAGGAGGGGTACAAGAGATGGTGCACTAGTATTCTGTGCCTAAGGTCGAGCATCTATGTTCCCCTATCTAGCACGAGCTTGCTCATACTAGCCCGGGTGTCAGAAATCAAATTAGGAGCATACTTGACCAGTTGTTTGAACTTCAAGCAGTACTCCTTAACAGTCAAGGAGCCCTGTCTCAAGTTCATAAACTCTTCAATCTTTGCCTCCCTCATCTCAAGCGGAAAGAACTTGTCCAAGAATGCATCTTCCAATACTTGTCAAGTTATAGAAGTAGGATCCTCACCTCTACCGTTCCTCCATGATACAACCCAGTCATAATTAATGTCCTTCAGCCTGTAATACACCAACTCAACACTTTTTTCCTCATAAATATGCATCACCTGTGTGATCTTTCTCACCTCTTCAAGGAACAACTGTGGGTCGTCACCTGCCTTAGACCCATAAAACTCTGGAAAATTCATCTGGATAAAATCACGAATACTAGCCATAACTACATCACCTCTATACTTATTAGCAACTACAACCTCGTTATTGGCCCAAACATTGGTGGTGACTGCTTGGGCTAATGCCTGAAAGGCTGCACAAAACTTGGCATGAAACATAGTCTCATTCAAATGATCAATAGGTGAGGGTTGCTCATCATTGTTCCAGCGGGCATTCACTCTTTGAAGAGGCATTTTCTAAAATAGAAGAGCACAAATTATTAAATAAGAGGGAGAACTGTAGGCACAATAGATTCTGAAAGAAGAAATAACATTTTCCTAAAATATCTCAAAACCTCTTACTCATAGATATGGCGCGCTACTTAACGTGGCTTGTCAGAATCCCTAGGACTCCTTACAACCTTAGGCTTTTATACCAAGTTTCTAACGACCCAAAATAGGCTCTTGAGATGTTACATAGTAATTAAGGCTACAAGTAGCCCCAAGATAACCCTTTGATCCTGTTTCTACTAATAACACTCATTTCAAGATAAAATAATTCAAACACTAGCATAGAAATATCATATGAAAAGAAATACAGAGAAAATGCTCAATCCAAATGACCATGAAATACTGGAAATCCTCAACACAACCATAATCTGATAACTAGTCTGACAAAGCCTCCACTAATCCATGAACTAGAGAACCATTAGGATAGGTCCCCAACTAACTTGAAATGAACTAAAAGTAATAACACAGTCTCTTAATTACTGAAATGTCTGACGATAGGTCCTTGAACCATGAAGACTCACCACTGTAGGTATGTAGACAGAAGTACTCGAAAGTCACTGATAAGGCTAGGACTGAGCACTTGAACCTACATTAAAAGACAATGTAGCACATAGACTTATATGTGGATCAGTAATTGGGAATGTACTGAGTATATGGGGGTGCATGCATTTATATAAAACAACATTAATACTCTTTAATCAAATCAGGTATTCAATAAGTAATGGCTCACATGGCTTGAATAAGTATAAAATGTAAAGCCCATGATTCATGTAGAATGGAGCATGATACACAAATCTCATGAGTCATCATATTTTAACTTTGAAATTGGCAATCTTCTCTTATTTCATTACCCATAGGCTAAAGGAAACTTTAACAATACTTTAAACTCACTCATATGTCTCATAGAGAGTAAAACTTCTTTAATACTCAAGAACTCATAACTCTTTTGAATTCAAGTACTTGGAATTCAAAACATATAACTTTAAAAAATACTTGAAGGCATTTCATTCACTTTCAGAAAATATCTCATTTCAACCTTTAGGGAAATCATTCTATCTCAATAGGAAGATACTCTAGTTTAGGGAAATAGCTCATCTCATAGTTTTAGAGAAAATACTTATATCAAGGGAAAATACTTTTGTCTTAGGGAGAAAATCCGCTACTTTACCATTAGAAAAATAACTTGAATCAAGGGAGGTTCTCTTAATCGACATAAACCATGCAAGCTACATGGAGTCCAACATTTTATCCTCCTAAGGAAGAGACCCCATGTTGGGGAGGAGCATCTTGCTTTTTCCAGGGAGTATAATCTCAATTCAGTGATCATTTATCTCAACCTCGAGCCCAATATCTCAGCCATAGGGCCCAAAATCATCTCGACCTCAGGCCCAACCTACAGTGGCACATAGTTCTGGGGTAAGAAACCGTAGTAACTTACCCAACTCGATCCTAAATACTACTCCCCTTAGATTATCTTGCTCATCTCATGAAAATTCACTTTAGAATAATTTCTTGGTTCAATAAGAACCCAATTATAAAATCTGTAATCTCATGTAGTGAAGTAGATTTTATAACTCCATGACCATTAGGTCAAAAAATTTCTCAATAATCTCAGAATACTCAAATCATGGGTGCTTATAGCACAAGAGTTCATAAAATTGCAAATCTCAAGTAGGGCTCAACAACCCATAGTTCATTCTCAAGTTAAAACTCATCAAAAGCATAATAGATAGCATATAGATTCATAACTCATGTAGAAATCTAGAAATTTCAGCAATTTTTCTCAAAATCTCAACATACTCATATACTTTAATATCTCATACATCTCAACTATTAACTTCTCAAGGATTAAATAAGGGGGTAAAGGCCCAACTGTAATTTCTCAATAAAACAAGTGAAAATCATGCTATTAGACACTCAATTCATGGGAAACATCAAAATATTACAATCATTAATAATGGGTGAAAAATCGTAATTCAAATTCTTGTAAAATCTCATAGATTGGAGAAAATCATAGTTTAATTAAGCCTTTGGGCGCAAGGATGAAAGGATTACCCTTATTCAAAACCCCGCATACCTTATATTATAAAATTAGATGGACGAGTTTTCTCTAAACTCTTCTTCTTACTCTTGAGAGAGAGTTCTTGAAACTTTTGAATTTGGGGAACTCAAATCTCAATTCAATTTGTAGAATCCATGGTGAGTTCTTAGATTTCTTGGAAGGGTTTTAGATTTGCTCTTGAGGGAGAAACCCTAGCCTTTGGATGTTTTGGGAGATAATGAAGCTATCAAGTTTGTTTGGAATATATATCTAAGGGTTTAAAGGGAAAAGACCTAAAATCCCCTTTTAAAAAGCACTTAAAAATACTGAACGGGGGCTGCCACGGTCAAAGAGATGGTTCGTTGCGAGTCTAACAGTCCGTCAGGTTGTCCATCGTATGATGACCAGAAAAGGGACATACTGCCTTGATGCGATGGTCGAATGAAAAGTCCATCGTAGGTCTGATAGTCTATCAGATCATCCATCGCTCGATGTCTAAGATGAGACCACACTACCTTAGTGGCGATGGTCTCAGCGATGGTCCATCATAGCCTTAACGGTCAGTCATCCTAACCATTGTACTTAGGACAGGAAAGGGAGTTTCTACCTTGTATGCAATGGTCCAAGTGACGGTTGGTCACAGAATCAACGGTCCGTTGAATCGTCTGTCGCACCTGGGCGGTTCCGACAACTCTCATTAAAATGGCCATAACTTCTCATCGTGATGTTGGATTTGGGTGAAATTGGTATCGTTGGAAAATTAATTCAATTATCTACATGAAAAAAAGTTAAATTTAAGAAAATTATGTATATTTTAAATACCAATCACTTGGGAAGTCACTTCTCAATCTTTTAGGGCCTGAATTACATTTCGCTTGACACGCTCTAAGGCTTAGACTACGAGGGAACTTTGCCAGGTCTTACAAAGTAGGAGATGGCATGTTAATTTTCTAGTGTCTCTTATGTGGTCCAGGATTAGATGACTTAAGGCAATGAATTCTTGTAGAAATGCATGGTTCCCATTACTCTATTCATCTAAGGGCCACTAAGATGTATCATGATTTGTGGGAGATCTATTGGTGGACTGGGATGAAGATGGATCTTGTAGAACTTATAGATAAGTTCTCTACTCATCAACAGGTTAATATTGAAAACCTGAAGCCTAGTGGGTCAATGCAGGAGTTCATTATTCCCACATGGAAATGGGAAGAAGTGAACATTGACTTTGTGAAGGTTTTGCTTCGTACTCGTTGTCAACATTATTATATATGGGTAATCATAGACTGGATGACCAAATCATCTCATTTCTTGCCAGTTCATACCTTTTATTCAGCTGAGGACTATGCCAAACTCTATATAAAAGAGTTGGTTAAG
Source organism: Capsicum baccatum var. pendulum (assembly GCA_030864225.1). Taxonomy (NCBI): domain Eukaryota; kingdom Viridiplantae; phylum Streptophyta; class Magnoliopsida; order Solanales; family Solanaceae; genus Capsicum; species Capsicum baccatum. The sequence continues at coordinate 86,846,692 of CM061558.1, read as the reverse complement.
TTACATGAAGTCCTAGTGTCTATTATCTCAGATAGTGGTACCGACTTTACCTCTTATTTTTGGAAAGCATTCCAAAAGGGTCTTGGTACCAAAGTGCATCTCAGTACAACCTTCCACCCTCAGACAGATAGTCAAGTAGAAACAGCCATTCAGGCTCTAGAAGATATTTTGAGAACATGCATTATTGATTAAGGGTAATTGGGATGACCCCTTACCTTTGATCGAGTTTGAATACAATAACAATTATCATTCCAATAGTCATATGGCTCCATTTGAAGCTCTCTACGATAGGAGATGCAAATCTCTAATCGGTTGGTTCAAAGTAGGTGAGGCCGCAGTAGTAGGGCCTGATCTAGTGTTTGATGTCTTAGAGAAGGTTCAGTTAATTAGAGAAAGACTTAGGGCTCCCCAAAGCCGACAGAAATTTTATGCAGATGTAAGGAGAAAAGATCTTAAATTTATGATCGGTGATTTTGTGTTCTTGAAAATCTCTCCCATGAAGAGGGTGAAGAGGTTCAGTAAGAAGGGAAAGCTCATTCCCCGATTGGTCGATCCTTACAAAATTATTAATCATTTTGGAAAGGTAGCTTATGAGCTTGAGCTACCTTGAGATCTAGCTTTAGTACACCCAGTATTCCATGTCTCCATGCTAAAGAAATACATTGGTGACCTAACAGTCATAGTTCTTTTTAGGGATGTACATATTCAGAATGACCATTCTTTTGAAGAGATTCCAGTCCAGATCCTCGATTATTAGATTCGTAGACTGAGGAACAAAGAAGTTTCCTTAGTCAAAGTTCTTTGGCTGAATCAGTCCATTGAGAAAGCTACGTGGGAAGAAGAAGTAGATATACGAACCAAGTATCCTCACCTTTTCACTTCAAACACAGATTCATCTTAAGGTAACAGTATTTCTTAGATTTACTTATTTCCATCTTCAGATATAATTATAAACTTGGTATCCAATACCATTGCATATGCAGTCATACATTCGTGAATCAGTTCATACATATACTCATGCGTTAGATATACATGTTCAGTGCAAAAATTTAGCTTACCAATAGGTTCAGTCATGTATTCCGTGCATCAGATATGCATGTTCATTATGAAAATTCAATTTATCAGTAATTCAGTTAGGTCGCCATGCATCAGATATGTATGTTTAGTGTGTCAGCCCAGTCTATCATTATTTCTCAGCTTAATCAGTCTCATTCAAGGACAAATGTTCCCAAGGGAAAGATATTGTAGTACCCTATATTTCCCCAGCCTAAATTAACTCACAGTCCATGAGTTATCGAATATAAAATTTTTAAAATACTCAGTATTTTTTAGTTTAGAGCCTGCCATTGCATAGGAATTGAATTAGCTTTCCAATAATATAAAATTTTCCTAAATCTAATTACTAGGCAGGAAGTCATTTGTATTTTAATTTTCAGTCATTAAACACCATTATTCAGACTAATAGTGCATCGAGAAGTATGCCCAAAATGGCAATTGTTAGTTTCCAGTGAGGTACCATGATACCGATGCATCATGCCAAAGTTTATTTTCATATTTATCAATTTCCTGTGTACCAACACGATCCCACCACATTGTGGTGAACTTCCAGGTTGCATCAAAAGTGGCAAATTGATATACCACGACGTGCCACCATGCATTTTCTCAACTTTCATTTTCCAGAGACAGCGTGCGATAGCGCTGCATCACGCCAAGGGTAAAAATTGAGATTTTTCAGTTAATTTTGAGATTTAATTCCAAGGGCTTTCAGGTCTTTTTCACTCATTCCAGTCAGCCTAAACACGAGATTAAAGCCCTAAGTAGCCTATTATCTTATTATTTTCTCACTTAGCTCAAGAAAGAAAGCATTCTCTCTCAAGATACAAGACCCTAGCTCAAAGAAATCAAGGTCAATCTCAAGAATTTCTCCAAGAACCTTCAAGAATAAATATTTCAAGGTATGTTAAGTGTTCATCTATGGGTTCCTTTCACCCATAGAGTCCACGAATCCATTTTTAAACTACAAGATTGTTGAATTATGAACTTCCATGTTCGAATTGAATTGAATTCATATTCATCTTATTTTTGAGTTTTAGTTCATGATTTAATTACAGACTTTTAAGAAATTAATCATCTTATGTGTTGATTTACATGATATTCATGATAAACCCTTCAATTTTCAAGTTGATTGTTATAACCATATTTACCCTAAGTGTTTAGAATTTAGTAAAAATAAGTATGCTTCCCATGTGTTTGATAAATCGTCTATGAGAATGAAATGATGTCATTATAGCATGCTAACATGTAATATCCATTCATGTACAAATTAATGCAGTAAAAGTGTTGGGTGAAATGTCTCTATGAATGAATTATGACCAAGTGAACAATGTTATGTTATTCAAGATCATGCTATGCTTTACTTTTTATGCTATCGAGTCCTGGGGGTATTTAATACCCGATAATTTAGCTGTTTACCTAGAGCCAGCGTCAGTTATAGAATAGTATTAGTCATGTTATGATCAGTAGTACTCTCAATTAGTTGCAAGACTCAGTAGAATTTAGTCAGTTATAGAACTTAGGAAAACTCAGTAAACTCAGTATCAGTCCAGTTCAGTTCAGTATGATCAGTTCAGTATTTTTCCGATGGGAGCAGGATTCAGCACCGAGTGAACTCAAGATAGGGGCTCACCTTTTAGTTAAAGGTGTGACCCTTAGAAGCTATCCTTGCATTCCAGAACTACGTAGCCAAAATAGATTGAGACATCAAACCTTCCAGTTAAGGGTTGACGAGGTGTTTTGACCTATCAATTAATGGTTCCACCGTTCTCATTAGATTACCTGCCAGATGAGCATTACTCTCAGCTTGTCTTTACCCATGGCACGGTGTCGACACCCTTCTAATTGGGTTATAGATTGGACCCCAACTCAGCTATTTTATCTTATTTAGGGCATGTCAGTTAGATGGTTACCTTTCACAATTTCAATCTCAGTCTTCAGAATAGAACTCAGTTAAGTTTTACAGATTTAGGACTTTCAGATTCAGTTAATCAATATCACTAACTCAGTAATCAGTAATCTTAGATTATCAATTACTTAGTAACAAAACACTATACTTAGCTTCAGAAAATCTTAGTTATAGTATATATGCACAATATTGCATATTTAGTATTTACAACAGTTATAGATTTTCCATGTACTCTCATGTTCAACTTCTCTTTATCATTTAATCAGTTATAGTTCATGCATATGAACTCTTGCATTCAGCCTTACGCCATCAGTATACCAGTACATTTCACATACTGACACATACTCTTTCTTTATGCTATGATGTCTTATATCATAGGTTCAACCACTCAGGTTCCCGACCATGCATAGACAGATTCAGATATAACTAGCAGTAGCTTATCATTCGAGGATTATTTCACTGTTTTAGTAGACTCAGTATTTTAGTAGATGTAGTTATTTGGGAGAATGTCCCATCAACTCCACTTTCAAACAATTTCAGTTAGAGTCTTTTCAAACTAGTTTCAGATAGTATTTAATTTTAAGGATTGTTATTTCAGTTGATACACTTATTCAATAATTATAGATTTAGAACCATATGGCATTTCAACCTATTTTTTGCATTTATTACAGTATATTATTCAGTGCTCATAGCAAATATCAGTCATGAGTTAGCTTATAGTCCTTTGGGGTCATAACCACCATGTAGCATTTAGGGTATAGACTCGAAGCGTTATAGTTCTTGTGAGAGAATGGCTTTCAATTGAGAGAATTTGAGTAAAGATGACCAAATATGCTATTTGGAGCTTTGATCCCATGTTATGGACCTATTGGGTGAGGGGAAAATGACGAATTTTCCCTTTAAAATGCTGAACAAAGCAATAGAAAATACATGGTACGGACTAGGCAGAGCACCGCTAGCTTCGAAGCGCCGCTTTAGGCAGGGCACCGTGGGCTCCCCCAACATCGGACCGGGTGGGAAACTGCGGGCTAATCACCCTGGGTTGCTATTTCAGAATTTCCAATCACGTCCTTATGCTTGTCCAAATATTTGGAACTTACCTGAGACATACTATTAACTTCCCTAATGACGAATCAACTTAAAAAAAACCTTTCTGGTGTCGAGAAGATAAAAAATAAATTAATCAAAGTTATGGGCTTTAGAAATGACTAAATCTTAACACTTAGTAAAATATTCTAAGTCTTGGACCCCTTCTTATACGCAAGAGTGAGATAAAACGGGCTAGGGTTATGTGCTCTTTCATGAGATTAGGCTAAAATTCATGGGTTATATGCATGAGATAGTGAATAACTGAATAGCTTGAGATAGCTAAGTGTAAATGCATAAAAACTATAAAATCTAATAATGCATGACAAAGCATAAAATATGTTCTGATATGGTTTGTAAACTAAAATACTAAAACACGAATAATTGAGTAACAAATAACTGTATGTTATGGTCATGCAGACCTGAAACTGAACTTTGTACTGAATACTGAACTGAGATTGTGGGAGCTAGCTATAACCGACATGCCCTAATTTACTATCCGGGTCAAACCTATAACCCTAGTTGGAAGGGTGTCAGTACTGTGCCACAGGTACTAACCTTGGCTGTGTGGATCAACTAATGTAACGTCTCAAAGGATAAGGGTTTCATACTTAACTGATGGGGTACCCCTCAAAGTCTAAGATGGTGCCATAATTCTAGAACTTAGGGACTTCTACTAATGTCTTATGCCTACTGATAGGGCAGACAAATGCCTCATGCCTACTAGTGGGGGAGGTGCCATCGCTACGTTCACTCGGTGTTAAGTTTTACTCCCAACTGAAAGACATCATTTACTGAACTAACCTAAGTTTAACTGAGCCATGATTGAACATAACAACTTACTGAATGACGATGTTCATGGTTTATCTAAAATCATTCTATATGGAAATTTTGGGTATTCATAAATTTTGGGTATTCATAACCCCCAACACTGAATGGAAATAAAAATAAGAACATATGAAGCATTAAATACCATAAAAGGTATCATTGTTCAAAATTTGACTCTTACAAATTTCATCAAACAAATGAGTTATGAATTAAAGCATAGGAACTGTTTAAAACATGTAATAATCACATGGCTACAATAAAAAACCATAGTTCGGGGATTTAACTTGAAAACATCATCATTCTAATAAGTAAGGTTTAATTCCATCCAAAACAATTGTAAACAGGATACATAATCAAAATTCATAACAATTCATAGGGATAATTCATCATAAAACATATAAAAACTCATAGTTTGATATGAAAGAAGGATTCTGGAACTCCATGTTTGGAAAGGGACCATGGATGAACATCACACATACCTTAAATATTTAAATCTTGAAAGAGAACAACTTTCTTGAAAGCTTTATTGAGTTGGAACACTTAAGTTCTTGGTTTTCTGAGAGGAAGATGATTTATCTTGATGAATTTAGAGAAAGGTTAGGGTTTATTTGAGAGAGAAATTTGGAAATTCGCATATAATGACCTACTAGAAATTTAATCTCATGTTTTTATGAATTGGGGTGCTAGAAAAAGACAAGACTACCCCTCTCAAATTTAAATTCGTAACTAGAATGTCGATTGAAGCCTTGTCGCGATGCGATGAACCCTTCATCACTATACCCACCGCAATGTGGTGCAATCATGTTGAGCTACTAGAAATAAAGTCCAAATATGCCTCAATCCTCATCCGAAAAATCCAAAACTTACTCTAGACATGTTCCTTACACCCCTGAACATGAATTAACTCAAAAACTTACATCTCGAGGTCAGAAAGGTCACTTTAAAAATCATCAAAGTTAAGAGGGTAAAAATAAAATGAAGACCATAACACTTAGCTAAATTTTTAGGTTCTAAGCCTCTAATGCATGCACGATGAGATGAACCGATCTAAAGACTAATATGGGGTATTAAAATACTTGTTGATTTTGCTTGCTTAATCTTTACTTATGATTTACTAATGTTTGTGTCTCACCAGGTACCAAGGTCACCAAAAAATGACTCCTCCAAGAAAACTCCAAAGAAAAATAACTATTCCTCCACTCGGCATCTAAGGGACACGACCATAGATGAGAAGACAAGTAGCTCCATAGAAGAGTATCAGATAGGGAAGGAAGTAGAATCAAAAAAGCTTACCTCAGGGTACTAAGGCTACTCATATAGGCTAGTCACCTATCCCAACTAGGCCTTGGATGAAGAACGCTAGTCAGTCATTGCCATATTCACTTTCCCAGTCTGAAGAGGAAGGAGAGTCTGAGGAAGACCCTAGGGGTAAGTATGATGAAGTTGATAATGCATTGGACAATTGGTCTAAAATTAAAGGGACAAAAAATGATGAACAAAATGAGGGGTCGAACGATGATGAGGAAAATAAGGAGGAGTATGGGGATGAGTCCAATGATAGTCCGGTTAAGATCCAACCTCTGCCCAGCTTATATCCTATAAATTAAGACTACCTCGGTGCCCATCATTAATCGATGAGGGTACCCAAGATGAAGGAACTATATGAGATGATAGTGTTATCATCCTTGCCACCTAGAGGCCAAAAAGAGGGTTCTACCTAGAGCCCAGACTGAGTACTGTAGGTATGTCTGAGATGTCATATTTTGAGGCTTGATTTAAACAATACCATTTTGAGTGAATGACAAGGGATCCAAGTCAATACAACCATACATTAGTCCTATAATTTTATGCAGCCTATTAGATGGAGCTGAATCAGGTCTATCCAAAAGAGATGTTTTGGATGGGTGGTGACTCTTTATTCTTAGTATTGATCAAAGGTGTTCAGATAAATATCTCTGTAACACCCTGATTTTGTGAATCGAAATGCTACACAGTGCTTATGACCCTGAAGGACCATAAGCTAGCCCATGACTGAAATCTGTACATGTACACTGCTTAATATACATGTAAAATGCAGAAAACACGAACAATAAGCCATAAGGTTCAATTGAATAAAATATCTGACAAATCATAACATCCATATGGGTTAACAAATACCCAAAATAACTTAAGTCTGAACCAAATATGAAAGCCTCTAAATACTGTCTGAGTAAAGAGTTGAAGGAACATATCTCCAACTAACTCAGTAAACTGAAAGATAACCAAAGAAAATAAATAATGTCAAATCATATCATCCTTGAATGAAAAGGACTCATGAAAACTCTGTATATTGAAATGCGATTGTTACTGCTAATATGGAACTCGTGGCTCTAAATGTAAAGTGTAACATAAAAGAAATCACCATAGCACAAATACGTCAGTACAACTAAAAGTACTGAGTATACGAGTGAGGTAGGCTATATACAAAAGGGTTTACATGTATGAGCAGTTTTAACTGAATGACTAATATAAACGTGAGAGTGCAAACATGCATACATAGTAATTGAGATCGTGAATATGTAATATCTAGATCTATATGCTAATACATGGTTTATGGCATCTAACATGACTAACAATGGGATTTCTGATAGCATGGATGACTGTGTCAAATAGTCCTGAATCTGATGGAACTACCTGAGTTCTGTACTGTAATTGAATTGACTATATCTGACAGTCCTGTTATACTAAAATCTGAAGAACTATTTGAGTTCTGTTACTGATGCTGAGACCAAAATGCCCTAAATGCACTATAATAGCTGAGCTGGGGTCCAATCTGTGCCCTAATTGAAAGGGTGTTAATATCGCGCCACTTGTAAGGACAAACTGTGAGTGATCCTTATCTGGTAGGTTACTCTAATGAGGATGGTGGGACCCTGGTCTAACAGGTTAAATCACCTCATAAAAACTAATCTGATAGGTTAATATGTCTAAACCTATACTGGCTATGTAGTTCTGGAACACAAGGATGACTGCTAAGAAGTACACCCTTATCTGGCAGGTGAGTTCCCATCCATGGGTTCACTCTATGCTAACTTCTACTCCCATCTAAAGATATTGAACATGATTATCTGACTGTACGTAGAATGAGTAACTGACTTCTTTTGACTAATCAAATAGTACTATTATCTGAGAATTAACTGAGATCATGAGATTTTTGAGATATCCTGAATCACATGACTGTCTGAGTTCTATAGATCATGGATTGACTGGAGCATCGTGATAACATGACATGACTCTAGGTACACAACTATATTTTTGGGTACATGTACCCCCAGGACTCGATGGAAGGAAACTGACACATAGATTGACTTGATCATAAGAATAGAGTCCACAATTAACAATATCATAAGTAGGGGATTTCATACTATACTTGGTTCTCAACATATTATACATGGGAGGGGATGAAAATAACATGTATATACTTGCGTTACTTCAATATCATGCTCATTCCATATCACAACAATAACACACAACAATAACGTGGAATTCATGTGGACTCATAAAGAATAGAACATGGGTTTGTCATTTAAGCACTATTAAGTCATAAAATCATGGATTATATCATTCTTGGCATTTTATCAAACACCTTACATGCACAAATTTAGGCATAGGTGTACTTATCAATTTGACAATCTTAATCCATCCAAAATTCATTGGTTTCAACTAACCTACTCAAATGCTTAATGAAAAATACATCAAGCTACAACCTTGAATCCAAACAACAATCATCAACATGAATATAATCATAACACAATAAGGAATTCATAATTTATAATTTAAAACATGATTCTTGAGATCCATGGATGAAAGGTATCCATGGACGAACAATACGCATACCTTACTGATTAAATCTCGAAAGAGATATACTATTTCTGAAGGTTCTTGAAGAAATCCTTAGGCTTGATCTTGATTTTTCATGATAAGAGAGAGAAAGTTTTTGTTCTTTAGGAGATGATCTTGAGAGGAAATCCTAATCTTGTGGTTGAGAGTCTATGAGAGAGCTTTTTGAGATGTTTAACTAAAGAGAATGGAAGATAATACGCTCCTTGACGGTTATAAGTCATGGGAAGTAAAGGAAAAAGACCAAAATACCCTTAATAAATTGCTTTCCAGTTGCTAAAAATCCAAGGCTAACGACATTCGTGACAAGTCGTCAAGATGGTGATAAGTCGTCATGAAATGTCATCACAAAAGTGTAAAATCTTGATTTTTTGGTTAAGATTAATGACATTGCTGATAAGCCTTCATGGGGAGACGACTTATCACAAAATGTCATCACTGGGGTGGAAATCTGTCAAGGTCTGTCGACATTGGTGATAAGTCATCACGATTGTGACAATTTATCACGAATGTTGTCACTCAGTTTCCCAGCCCGATATGCTGGATTAAAATGGGCATAACTCATGCTCCAACATTGAATTTAGGCGAAAATCGTATCGTTGAAACAATAATTCAATTATCTATCTGTTGGTGAGTCATGAGATCAGAAATTCATAGCATAATGAGAGATATGCTTGTTTGAAGTTGAATATACCAATATTCTTCTCCAAAATTCAATCGATAAGGAAATGTTTTGATTTATCTATTAACTAGGACACTTTTGACGCCTCAATATGAATCAATCGTGCTCATAAAAATACCAAATCACTAAAAATTTATTACTCATGAGTTTGAAGCATGATCCTAAAATGTCTGAACTTTTGGGGTATTATAATATCTCCCCCTTGGGAATATTCGTCCTCGAATGGGACTGACTAAGCTGAGATTACTAATGTACTAGCCTTACTTAAGGGATGAAAAATCTAAAATATGATGACATTACTGACCTGAATGATAAGCTGAATATATCTGAACATACTGAACATGTATATCTGATGCATAACTGACAAGCTGAACTCGTGCATATCTGATGCATGATTATGTGACTGAACTTTTTCATGTATGCCTAACCGAATGAAATGATATTTAGTACCAAATTCATAAATGGAATCCTGAACATGAAACTAAATAAGCTTAAAAAGAATACCTTGAGCTTGATCTGAATTGGCGGAGAAGAGGTACGGATACTTGGTACGCATATCTGCTTCTGCTTCCCAAGTATCTCCCTCAATGGACTGGTTTTCCCAAAGAACTTTGACTTGAGGGGCTTTTTGTTCCTTATTCTATGAGTCTGATAGTCTATAATTTCAATCTAAATCTCTTCATAACAGAGGCTATTCTATTCTAGATATCCATGCTCTATGTAGGGCCTATAATTGAAGGGTCACCTATGCACTTCTTGAGCAAATAAACATGGAAGACTGGATGAACTGAAGTTAGATCTGGAGGTAATTTGAGCTCATAAGATACCTTGTCCAAGCGACTGAGAATTTTGAAAGGACCAACATATCAGGGACTGAGTTTTCCCTTCTTGCCTAATCTCTTCAACCCCTTCGTAGGAGTAATCTTGAGATAGACAAAATCATCAACCTTAAATTCTAGATCCTTTATATGAACGTTTGTATAAGACTTCTGTCAGCTTTGAGCAGCTCGAAGTCTTTCTCTGATTAACTAAACCTTCTTTGAGGCATTAAACACTAAGTTAGTATCTATAACTAAGGCCTCACTAACTTCAAACCAACCGATTGGAGATCTGCACCTCCTACCATATAGAGATCTTCGAACGGAGCCATCTAAAAACTGGAAAGATAGCTATTGTTGTATGCAAACTCAATCAAAGGAAAGTGGTCATCCCAACTTTGTTTCAAATTAATTGCCAAATCCCTTAGAATATCTTTTAAAGTCTGAATGGTCCTTTCTTCTTGACCATCTTTCTGAGGATGAAAAACTATATTGAGATGAACTTGGGTACCAAGACCCTTTTGGAATGCTTTCCAAAAGTGAGAGTTGAACTGGGTACCTCTGTCTGAGATAATATATAGAAGAACACCGTGTAATCTGACCAACTCCCCAGTGTAGAGTTTGGCATAATCCTCAGTTGAATAAGAGGTATGGACTAGAAGGAAATGAGCTAACTTGTTCATCCTATCTATAATGACCCAAACTAAATCGTGTTGATGACGAGTTCGAGGAAAACCCATTATGAAGTCCATGTTTATTTCTTCCCATTTCCAAGTAGGAATAGTGAACTCCTACATAGAACCACTAGGCTTCTGATGCTTCATCTTAACCTACTGATAGGTAGAGCACTTAGCCACAAAAACTGTAATATGTCTCTTCATCCCACTCCACCAATAGATCTCTCGCAAGTCACGGTACATCTTAGTGGCCCATGGATGACTAGAGTATTATGCACCAGGTGCCTCTGCAAGAACCCACTACCTCAAGTCATCCACATCTAGAACACAGAGACAACCCTAACAACAAAGGACACCATCTCCCCTTTGGGATAAAACCTTAATCTTCTGATCTCTGATTGACTCCTTTAATATGACAAGGCTAGGATCCCTGTCTTGCTTTTCTTTCACCTCGAAACCTAGAGATGATTCTAAACTATTATGAACACATACACCACCATCTGAAGAATCGACTAAGTAAACACCTAGTCTGACAAGTTGATGGATTTCCTAAGCTATCTTCTTTTTTCTATCCTCAATATGAGAAACACTACCTATGGAGAGTCTACTAAGAGCGTTGGCCACAATGTTGGCCTTGCCTGGATGGTAAAGGAAACTCATATCATAATTTTTCAAGAGCTCTAACCACCTTCTCTGACGAAGATTGAGATTTTTCTAGGAAAGGAAATACTGAAGACTCTTATGATCTATGAAGACATCTACATGAACTTCGTATAGATAATGCCTCTAAATCTTTAAGGCAAATACTACGACTGCTAACTCAAGATCATGAGTAGGATAATTCTTCTAATGGGGCTTTAACTATCTGGAGGCGTAGGCTATGATCTTACCATGCTTGATGAGGACACAACCTAGACCCACTCTGGATGTATCACAATACATTACAAACACATCTGAACCATCTGGAAGAGCTAAAACTGAAAATGAGGTGAGTCAAGTCTTCAACTAGTGAAGACTCTTCTCGAAAGAATATGACCACTAAAACTTGACCTTCTTTTGAGTCAATCTGGACATAGGGGAGGCAATAGAAGAAAATCCCTTAACAAACCATTTGTAATAGCTAGCCAAACCGAAGAAACTCCTGATCTCTAATGGAGAAGTAGGGCCCAGTTTCTTACCACTTTAATCTTCTGAGGATCTACTCTATTGCCATCACCGAAAATAATATGGCCAAGGAATACTACTGACCTTAGACTAAACTAGCACTTAATGAATTTGGCAAATAGTTGGTGATCTTTGAGGGTCTGAAGAACAATTTTGAGATGGTCTGCATGATCGTGCTCTGTACGAGAATAGAACAAAATATCATCTATGAAGACTATGGAGAACATATCCAAGTACTTCTTGAACACACGATTCATCAAGTCCATGAAAGCAGCTGGGGCATTAGTAAGACTAACGGACATGACTTGAAACATGAAGTGACCATACCAAGTACGGAAAGCTGTCTTCGGGATGTCACATTCTCTAACTCTGATATGATGACAACCTGATCTAAGGTCTATCTTGAAGAAATAACTGGCACCCTGTAGTTGGTAAAACAATTCATCTATCCTAGAAAGAGGATACTTGTTCTTGACCATGACTTTATTGAGCTGATGACAATCAATGTACATCCTAAGAGGACCATCTTTCTTATGCACGAATAATACTGGTGTACCCTACAGGGAAATAATAGGTCTAATGAATCCCTTATCTAAGAGATCCTTCAACTGTTCTTTCAGTTCTCTGAGTTCTGCTGGTGCCATTCTATATGGTGGAGTAAAAATAGGCTGAGTATCTGAAATAAGGTCAATACCGAAGTCTATTTCCCTTTCGGGAGGAATGCCTGGAAGATCTTTAGAAAACACATCTGAATACTTATTTACAACTGAGACTAATTCGAGACTGTGAGATTTGAAACCAGAGTCTTTAACATGAATGAGATGATAAATACATTCCTTAGATATTATTTTCCTTGCTTGAAGGTAGGAAATAAGCTGACCCCTGAAAGATGAAGTATTACCCTTCCACTCTAGGATGAACTTATTCAGGAACTGAAACTAAACTATCCTATTTCCACAGTCGACTGTGGTATAATAGGAATCAAGCCAATCCATGCCAAGAATGAAATCAAAATTAGTCATCTCTAACTTGAACAAATCTGCTGATGTGGTTTTCTGAAATATCATAATCGGGCAGTTCCTGTATACCCATCGAGCTATGATGGTTTTACACATTGGGGTAGAGATTTAAAAGGGCTCTGCTAAAATTTTGGACTGATTACGAAATCGCCTGCTAAATAAAGATTAACAAAAGACAAAGATGCACCTGGATCTAGAAAAGCATAAACATGAACATGGAAAATCTGCAATGTACCAGTAACGACATCAACAAAATTTTCTTGATCCTATTGGATCTGAAGAGCATAGATTCTATTTGGGTGTTGTCCACTAGTAGAATAGGAAGTGTCACCCTACTGATTTGGGCGACCGGACTGGGCAGTGGAACAATTCTACTAACCCTGCAGACCTGACTGCGGACACTATCTAACCCTGTGGCCTGGCTTGCCACAACCGAAACAAATATTGCTACCATCTCTATAGGTACCCTTATGGTTCTTACCAAAAGTCTAACACAGAGGGTTAGTTCGGGCACTACTGACACTGCCCTGAGACTTAGAGCATGGTGCTCGATCTCAGTTGCCGTCTTTGAATTTTGACACTAGGGCACTGTAGGAAGAAGGATCTGGAACTGCTGGCTTAGGATGAAACTGTGAATGATTTCCTCCGTCTAATTTGGGTTGAGCAAAACTGAAACTGCCTGACCTTGCTCTCTTGTTCTGCCTCTCCCTAGTCCTAATCTTCTGCTACTCTAATTGCTGAGCATGGGTCATGAGCCTGGCTAAAGTCATGTCTTTTTTAGCATCACAGACCTAAACTCATTTACCATGCTATCATTCACCCCTGACACGAACTTACTTATATTAGCCCTGTTGTCTACAACCACATGAGGGGCATATCTGGCTAACTAAGTAAATCTGAGAGAGTACTCTTTAACTGTCATATTTCCCTGCTTGAGGTTGATGAACTCTATAACTTTTTCCTCCCTAAGCTCTTGGGGAAAGAATCTATCTAAGAAAGTCGTGACAAATTTATCCCACTATATAGGACCTGCATCCTCTAACCTCTCAGACTTTCACAATTTGTACCAAGTGTGAAAAATATCCTTTAATTGGTATGTGGCTAACTAGGCACTCTGACAAGAAGTAACTCCCATGATGTCTATGACTTTCTAGACTTGGTCCATGAATTCTTGGAGGTTTTTATTAGACTTAGACCCAAAGAAAGATGGAGGGTTGATTTGGGTGAAGTCTTGAATCCTAACTACGACTGATTTGGCCACTGGATTGGTTAAAATAGCTGGTGGCCATTCATTTTAGGCAGCCATAGACTGAGCAAGTGTGGTGAATGCGGCCTAAACTCCGCATGAGAAACATGTTTGCCCAAAGGATCTTCGGGCTGAGGAGTTGGCTGGTTTCTTCTCTTTGGAGGCATGTTCTTAAATAAGAGACGAACCGATTAGACTAAGAGTTTGACTTGAGATCATGATCACTAGCACTACCTGAATACTGAAAGAAGGGAACTATTCCTAAAACATCTTATAGCCTCCTGTAGATAAATATGACACGCAACACACCCATGTACAAGACTCTACTAGATGTGGCTTTCATACTTCCTAGGACTCTATTGAACCTTAGGCTCTGATACCAAGTTTGTAACACCCCAATTTTCTGAACCGAAATGCTACATGGTGCTTATGACCCCAAAGGACGACAAGTTAACCCATGACTAATATCGGTACCTATACACATCATAATATACATATAAAATGCAGAAAACATGAACAATAGACCATAAGTTTCAACTAAATAAAATATCTGACAAATCATAACATCCATATGGGGTAACAAATACCCAAAAAGATTAAATTCCAAAACAAAATTGAACCAAATCTGAAAGCCTCTAAATACTGTCTGAGTAAGGAGTTGAAGGAACATGTCTCTAACTAACTCCGTAAATTAAAAGATAATCGAAGAAAATAAATGAAGTCAAATAATATTGACCTTGAATGAGGAGGACTCACTGCAACTCTGTATACTAAAATGTGACTGCTACTACTGATCTGGAACTCATGGCTTTGAACCTATGGTGTAACATAAAAGAAAACACCATAGCACAAATACGTACGTACAACTGAAATTACTGAGTATACGAGTGAGGTAGGCTATATGCAAAAGGTCTTACATGCATGAGCAGTGCTAATTGAATGACTAATATGAATGTGAGAGTACAAACATGCATACATAGTAACTGAGATTGTGAATATCTGATATCTAGATCTATATGCTAATATATAGTTTATTGATATCTAATATGACTAATACTGAGATTTCTGATAACAAGTATGACTGTGTCTTACAGTCTTGAATCTGATGGTCTATCTGAGTTCCGTACTATAATTAAATTGACTATATCTAACAGTCCTGGTGAAATAAAATCTAAAGAACTATCTGAGTTCTTTTACTGAGACTGAGAGTGAAACTGTGGGACATAGTTGTTTAACGGACATTCCCCAAATCCGCTATAATAGCTGAGCCAGGGTCCAATCTGTTCCCTGATTGGAAGGGTGTCAATACCGTGCCACTGGTAAGGACAAGCTATGAGTGACCCTTATCTGGCAGGTTACTCTAATGAGAATAGTAGGACCCGGGTCTGACAGGTCAAATTACCTCATCAACACTAATCTGATAGGTTAATATGTCTTAACCTACACTGGCTACATAGTTCTGGAACACAAGGATGACTGCTAAGAATCACACCCTTGTCTGACAGGTGAGATCCCATCCTTGGTTTCACTCGGTGATAACTTCTACTCCCATCTAAAGAGATTAAACATAATTAACTGACTGTACATGGACTTAGTAATAGACATCTGTTGACTGACGGAATAGTACTATTATCTGAGAATTAACTGATATCATGAGATTTCTGAGATTTCCTAAGTCACATAACTGTCTGAGTTCTATAGATCATGGCTTGACTGAGAGTATCATGATAACATGACATAGCTCTAGGAACACAGCTATATTGTTTGGGTTAAAGTACCCCCAGGACTCGATGGAAGGAAACTGGCACACATGACTGACTTGATCATAAGAATAGAGTCCAAAATTCACAATATCATAAGTAGGGGATTTCATACTACACTGGGTTCTCAACATCTTATACATGGAAGGGGATGCACACAACGTGTATGTACTTGCATTGCTTCAATATCATGCTCATTCTATGTCACAACAATACCACACAACAATAACGTGGCGTTTATGTGGAGTCATAAAGAATAGAACATAGGTTTGTCATTTAAGCACTATTAAGTCATAAAAACATGGATTCTATCATTCTTGGCATTTTATCAAACACCTTACATGCACCACTTTGGGCATAGGTGTACTTATCAATTTGACAATCTTAATCCATCCAAAATTCATGGGTTTCAACTAACCTACTTTCATTCTTCATGAAAAACACATCAATATACAACCTCGAATCCAAAAAAACAATCATCAACATGAATATAGTTACAACACAACAAGGAAATCAGAATTTATTATTTAAAACATGATTCTTGATCTCCATGGATGAAAGGGAACCATGGATGAACACTACACATACCTTAGTGATTAAATCTTGAAAGAGATCTAATGTTTCTGAAGGTTCTTGAAGAAATCCTTAGGCTTGTTCTTGATTTTTCTTGACTAGGGTTTAACCCCTTTGGGAGAGAATGCTCTTGTTCTTGAGGAGATGATCTTGAGAGAAAACCCTAATCTTGTGGTTGAGAGTGTATAAGAGAGCTTTCTAAGATGTTTAACTAAAGATAATGGATGATAATACACTCCTTGAGGGTTATAAGTCGAGAGAAGTGAAAAAAGACCAAAATACCCTTACTAAACCGCTTCCCAATTGCTGAAAATCCAACGCTGACGACATTCGTGACAAGTCGTTATGATGGTGACAAGTCGTTAGGGTGAAATCTTGATTTTCTGGTTAAGGTTGATGAAATTTGTGATAAGCCATTATGGGCATGACAAATTATCACAAAATGTCATCATTGGGGGTGAAATCTACCAAGGGCTGATGACATTGGTGATAAGTCATTACATTTGTGATAACTTATCACGAATGTCGTCACTCAGTTTCCCAGCCTGATATGCTGGATTAAAATGGGCATAACTTCTTGCTCCGATATCAGATTTAGGTGAAATTAGTATTGTTGGAAATATAATTCAATTATCTATTTGTTGTTGGGTTATGAGATCATAAAGTAATAGTATAACGAGAGATATGATCATTTGAAGATAACTATAGAAATACCCTTCTCAAGAATTCAATCGATAAGGAAATGTTTTGATTCGTCTATTAACTAGGACACTTTTGAGGCCTTAGTATGAATCAACCCTGATAATAAACCTACCAAAGCACTAAAAATTTATTACTCATGTGTTCAAAATATGATCCTAAAATGTCTAAACTTTTGGGGTATTACAATCTCAACCCAGATAATATCCAAATTTCTTTAAGGATCGAACTCCAACTGCCTGATAATACATTGGATATTGATCACCACATAAAAAAAATTAAGAAAGTGAAGACTACACATATTAGGATGGATGATAAGTTCATACATTTTAGATGGATTACTGGTATTACTGATTTGACACTAGAGGAGGCACCTTGGGTGGTGGGCCCTTCGGCACAGGTAATGAATTGTACATTGAGTTTTGTTGCAAGGTCTTGGCGGACACTGGTCCGTCATTGATTGGGTACCATAAAGGGGGGCAATGTGCTGATTCATAATAGAGCTTCCCTAGTTTTGGGTGTCATGGAGGACTACAAAATAGAGGTAGCCAAGATCATAGCTAGAGATTCGTGACCAGGCGGTGAGTATAGATACCACCCTAGTCTTCCCATGCTTATTGATGCATATTTATCTAGAGGAGGGTTTACCAAATATTCCGGGTGTGGATAAGTTCTTGATGGTCCATAAAACCTTATATTTGGGGCTTATTAAGGATTTTGGAAATGCCATCTTGAAGGACAAGGTGGAGCTACTCTTCTTTAGGAACCTTTTCAGGCTAGTGGGCAAAATAAGAACCTTTCTCCTTAAGTTCTTTGTTCGATCCTATGATTCTCCTCCCGGGTTCACATATAAATATATGTTTATATTAATGGTGGCCAATCATCAAAATATTAATCACAAGAGAATAAGAAAAACCCATACGATAATTTAACCATAAACTATGATCAAGACTATCAAAGTGCAATCATATTTTCGGACTCAACCCCAGAACAAGGGAGTTTAGCCACTTATGATTTAATTCAACACCAAACAAAAATAACTAAACATACAACAAAGTAATATTTCAATAATAAAGTTCAAAGAACCTTGAGAGAAGTATTGAAAGTGTTTTTGCCAATACTGTACGTTTTCCAAGTTCCTCCAGTTGAGCTGAAGTATTCCTTTTATAGTGGAACTTTATTTTTTGAAGTTTTCTCCTTATCACGACGCGAGCTTAATTTTCTGTGCTATCCTCCATGACTCGGTCTTATCACAAAGAGCTACTAGATTTTGCCACCTGAGAATTACCCGCCTCCGCGACGCAGAAGTAAATAAAAATGTGAATTTAGGCCCGTGATGAGGTCCTATCGCGAGCCTTTATTGGATTTTTTTAGTTGAACTCATTCTTCCTTGATTCATTCTCTAATTTCCAAGCCAAATTCCGATATCCTCATGCTCAGAAAATCACTCCCAATGATTCAGTCATCATTAACTTCTTGTTCATGCATCAAATGATATCCAATTTCATAACAATTTAGCCCTGCATAGACTAATCATATCTATTAGATAAGGAACACAATTAAAGCTCAACTACAATAAGAATAACACATTTTAGTTCCTATAACAAGTCCTATTATGGGATAATAATGGTGATTAGGCATATAGATATGCCCAAGATAACCACCCCACACTTAGAACCTTGTTCATCCTCGAACAACTTTAATCAATGAAATACCCAATTAAGCTTAGCATCACAACCTAAGAAAAATACTTGTGCTGGGAACTCAAAAACCTAACAATTCCTTTGTAGCAAAAACATGTCAATTCACCTCTATAAACATGGGATTATCTTTACCTCAAAAGTGAACATCCAATTTGTTGGCAAACTCAATCAAAGCACTTAATCCAAAAACGTTATAAGTCTCCTAACTATAATCGACATGCACCCTCACAACCAAAAAACTTCCCATACTCACCCCACAACCTTATAATAAGCAACAGACTAGGAATATAAAAAATAAATCACTTACTCTCAACAAAGAATTCATATATTATAGACAATGAACCATAAGCCTGCCCTTAGTGTACTACTCCAATAATAGTCAAATGTTAGGATGAAGGATCAATAAGGTCTTTCATGGTTGTAATATAGGCTAAGGGACAAGTAAGAACTAGTCAACTGGGCTAACTAGAAATATGTACAAGGGTAGGTAAATGAGGTCTAAAAATATGGCTATCAACAAAAATGCCTACATCATTTCCTAAACCCAACATCCTTTATTTCTTTATGTAAACACATAGGGCAAGTTCTAGATATCACTATACATGTAGAATGACTAAAAACCTCTCTCACTCTTGGTTCATGCTAGATTCAATTCGGATCCCTATGGTTTTCGATCTTGCCCTCATCAAATTTAAATTTAAGCCAACAAACAAAAAATTTACACCTATTAAGAATAAGTGTCTAAACTAGCACCCTTTTAAATTTATGACATGTTTCCATTTCAAAACAAGTATGTTCAAAGTAAAGAAATCCCATAGCCCAATACAAAGCATTTCTGCTTAAAGTTGCAATTCAGTTCATTTCACATCTTTATTTCCCACAATTAACTACCCTTAAGACGGCCGTCATCTATCCATCATAGGGAGGGGTATCTGATGTTGGGCGTATTTACACGCCTAAAGTACTATAATTTACCTATATTTTAGCTAAGTTTTGAGGACAAAATATATAATTCTTGCACTTTTAGTCCTTTTCCTGTAAGTGAGCTAACCAACGTGATTAGCAAGTTTTCAGGTATAAATGATGAAGATTTCAGCATTTTATGGACTGGTTGCAGCCAAAGGAAGCTTCACGAAAGAAGGAAGGTAGCTTTTGGAAGTCTATGGACTGAAAGTGATGCATGGAGAACTTGTCCCGGGCAAAAATAGCATTTCTAAAGACTTGGGGATCAGCAGTAACTTAGTAGGATTAGGACAAGGATAAAAACCCGATTTCAGTAGGACAAGGATAAAAACCCGATTTCAGTAGGACTAGGACAAGGGTGTTATAAAAACCCTTATTTGCTGAATTATTCAGCATTCAATTCATCCACCCATCCATCCATCCATTCATACCAATTTCCGCCATCCTCATCCTTATTCCTCCCTACTCGATCCTTTCCCCTTTTCATTACAAATTCATTGTTGACATTATTTTTCATCTATTTGACTTTTAATTTTTACGATAAGAGAAACGCTATTTGCAAGGAATTCACGCCGCAAGTGCTACCAAAACATACTTCACGTGAGATTCTTATTTTGGTATGATGATAATGTCTATTGTGTTTTCTGTTGCACTCATGAGTAGCTAAACTTCTCTGTTAGGGTTATGGAAGCCTTATGAGATACTATCTATTGCTATGAGTTTGTGAATTCTTGACACGTATGCTGCTTATATCATTACTCTCTTCATCTTAATTTAAATTCTTGTGGTTGCAAACATATAGAATATGCCAGTATAGCATTAACTTGTTCGAAATAAAAGTTACATGTCTGGAAAAAAGAGAATGACAAGGAAATAGGGCTACCAACCCCTTTTTAAAAGTTAGTGCCGTAACTGGATTAACCTCTTGGAGAATTCGTACCATTAGATACGCTTTAAGCTCGAAAGAGTTAAAGTGAAATAATCCTTGATGGTCGAAAGACGCCTGCATTTACCATAAAATACGAATCTCTATAAGCACATGCATGTCTGAATTCCACATAACTCATAGCTAATAGATACGTAGAACTCATAAGGTAGACATAACCCTAACTTACAATTCTCATTGATTAAAACCTACTAAACAAAGCATTCCATTTTTACTTTGCTATTTTGATACTTTTAATTCACGCCTAAACCATCCCTCCTTTCCATAGAATTTTCGACCAAAAGTCTAATAAGAATTACAACACTTAGTGACCGAGTATTCCCTGTGGGATTCGACACCCAACCCAGTTGGGTTCTATATTTGACGATGACCGCTTACACTCTTACGAGAGCTGTAGTTTAAGCGTTATCAAATTTTGGCGCCGTTGCTGGGGAATACGGTTGTCAACTAAGTTTGTGATAATTACTGGACCCTTTGGTCAAAGATTCTCGTACTTTAATTTTAGTTATTGTTTTTTTCTTCTGCAGGTTTTGTTCAGTGCATGCCCCATACTCGAAGTTCGAGACAACCACTATTACCTATCAATCCTGAACCATAACATATTGGCAGAATGGAGGTGTAACGTGACATTGAAAGAAGGGTTGCTCAACAGGAGAAGGCTAGACTAGCTGCGTTGGCCGCCACCCAAGTACATCAATAGAATATTGATAACCCTTGGCGAGCAACAAATCTTGACGATGAGGACCTAGGTGATAACGAGTTACTATACCCTAGGCGTGATGCTGAGGTGGCGACACCTGCTAACAGAAGAGATCGTCAAGCTAGATTTAGACCTGAACGCTGAGCTATGCAGATTCCGTTTGATGATGATGATGATGATCTGGATGGAGCTGGTGCCACAGGAGCTATTATTCCTCCACCCTTGGCACCTGGAGCAAAGTTCAATATCACTATCACTATGATTCAATTATTACAGCTCAAGGGACTATTTGGTGGACTTGCAGGCGATGATCCGAATATGCATCTGATCAACTTTATTTCTACATGCAAGTCATTCGACAATCCTGGCATTGGACAGAATGCAATTCGACTGCGCTTATTTTTGTTGTCTCTATCTGGGGAGGCAACTCTATGGTTGAATGGGCTGACTCCTAATTCTATTACTAATTGGAGGAAATTGAAAGACGCTTTCCTAGAAAGATTCTTTTCGCCATCTAAGAGAGCACACTTGAGAGATGAAATCAGCAATTTTTGATAGCTTCCAACTGAAGCTCTCCACGAAACATGGGCGAGGTTCAAGACAAAGCTTATGCGATGCCCAAACCATCATATGACCATTATCCACTTGATGGAGATATTATACAGATCTTTGAATTCGGTGACTAAGCCAGTGGTTGATAATGTTGTAGGTGGTTCATTCATGGACCTTACTTTTATACAGGCAAGTGATATGCTAGATAGTATGAAAAAGCAGAGTAGAGCCTGGCATACCAGGGATTCTGAGGTAGCAAGATCTACTATATCTATTGGCATGACTGCAGAGTATAGGCGAAGACAAGAGGAACGTGACCAAGATATGGCTCACATGAAAACGCAGATGGATCTTCTTACCGAGCACTTATTATCAGGGAAGACCAAAAAAGTTAAGGTCGTGGTAGCACATGGAAGAGACGAATCAGACTCTGAGGAAGAAGATAACTACTTGAATAATTAGTGGGGTTTTTTAGGCAATGCCCAAGGAAACCAAGGT
Source organism: Capsicum baccatum var. pendulum (assembly GCA_030864225.1). Classification (NCBI taxonomy): domain Eukaryota; kingdom Viridiplantae; phylum Streptophyta; class Magnoliopsida; order Solanales; family Solanaceae; genus Capsicum; species Capsicum baccatum. The sequence continues at coordinate 86,823,937 of CM061558.1, read as the reverse complement.
CGAAACTATTATGATAAATCTAGAAACAAGGACCGTGATTAAGGTAGTTGGAAGGATAAGACTTACAGGAGTGGTTTGTATGTTCCTCCTGGAAGACGTGACGCCGCTGCATCTGGTTCTGGAAATATGTCCATGGAAGATATGATAGCTAAGCTGTTGAAAGGAGTGGAAGAAACCAGAACGAGAGTAACTGAGGTAATAAATGATTTGTCCTCAATGAAGCAATTGGTTGACTCGCATTCCACTTCAATAAAATAGCTGAAGCAATAATTGAGTCATCTATCAGCAGCATTCAACCAAACAAAGTATGGCACTTTACCTAGTGACACTGTGCAAAATCCAAGGAATGAGGGATCATGTATGGCTATTTCTACTAGGAGCGGTAAGGTGTTGGATAATCTACCCAAAGGCAAGCAAGCAGTCTATAATGCAGTAGACAGCGATATTGATGCTGATGGTGAAGATGTCGTAGAAGCCGGCAAGAGTGATCATGACGTTACCACTAGTAGTCTGTAGCCTGAAAAGATCGAAATTCGAAAGCAAGATGAAAAGGAAGTGGTGGAGAAAACTATTCCTCTTCCACCACCACCTTTTCCTGAGAGACTGAAGAAGAAAGCTGATGACACCAGGTTCAGTAAGTTCATAACTATGTTGAAGCAGCTGACTATTAATGTTCCATTGGTGGAGGCGCTGGAACAGATGCCTTGGTATGCTAAATTCATGAAGGACCTTTTAACAAAGAAGCGGGCAGTAAGCTATGAGCCGGCAGATAATATTCATCATTGCAGTGCAATTGCCACGAGGTCCTTAGCACAGAAAAAGGAAGACACTGGTGCTTTCACTATTCCTTGCACGGTTGGATCTATGAATTTTGCTAAGGCATTGTGCAATTTTGAAGCTAGCATCAATTTGATGCCACTATTCGTATATAGAAAATTACGGTTGGGCGACCCTACACCAACCAATATGCGGCTCGTGATGGCAGATAGGGCGGTAAAACGACCTGTGGGTATCTTGAATGATGTGTTGGTAAAGGTGGATACCTTTATTTTTCCTGCAGACTTTGTGATTTTGGACTGCGAGGTGGATTCTGAAGTTCCCATAATCTTGGGATGTCCTTTCCTTGCAACAGGAAGTGTGCTTAATGACATGAGAGATAATGAGTTGTTATTTTGGTTGAATAACGAAGTGGTCCTTTTTAATGTATGCAAAGTAATGAAGCAGCCCAGAGATATGAATGTTTTCTCTATAGATGATGTTTACGAGAAAGAATTATCGGTAGAAAAGGAGCTTACTGTTGAACCATTATCGACTGTGTTGTTGAATGTCGAGCATGAGGATGTTGAAGATTATGAAGAAATCATTTGTGCTCTGGCAGGAGTAGGGTCCTATTATCATGCCCCTAAGAAGATGGACCTTGATCTTAAGAATCAATTTTCACCAACAGGAAAGACTTCCATTGAATAGCCACCAGTGCTAGAATCGAAAGAACTCCCCAGTCGCCTAAGGCATTCATCCTTGGGAAGTGGAAATACACTTCCGGTGAGTGTTGCGGCTGATTTAGGTGAATAGCACGTAGAGGCTCTCATCTCTGCTCTGAAGAGGTACAAGAGAGCTATGGGTTGGTCTATTGATAATTTAATTGGTATCCCTCCTGGGATATGTACGCATAAGAGTCATCTCGAAGAAGATTCCATGCCCACAGGTAAGTATCAGCGTCATCTGAATCCATTCAGAAAATGATGCGCCAGGTATCTCGATAAAGTCTAAGTAATCGAGATAGCTATGTCGTGCCGCGACAATAAATCAAGAGCTTGATGGGAGGCAACCCATCGTTTTTAATTATTTTGTATTAGGAGGAGTTTGTTTTTGTAGTCGAGCCACGACCAAAACTAAGGCGCTTGGTGGGAGGCAACCCATCGTTCTAATCGTTTTTGGTTGTTCTTGAGTAAGTGTAGGTGCAGGACGTATAAAGGAGGAGCTTGGTCTCAAATTTTGATGCTAAAGTGAGCAATGGTAAAGGTGGTAAGTGAGTAATGAAGGAACAAAAGGCTTTTGGTTAAGCATTGCCTATACAAATCTAGGCAACAGACAAGGCAAGGCCTATGCTATTGCCTTCTGCTCAACTAGGCAAAGCATTAGGAGCCGCCTATGCTATTGCCTTCTGCTCAACTAGGCAAAGCTAAAGGCGCAGCCTATGCCATTCCCTTTGCTCTCTGAATCTACAATGTCATGGCATAGGTGCCACCTATGCCCAACTAGGCCAAGCATTAGGCGTCGCCTTTGCCTCCCAAATCTCTCAAAACTTTTATTTTTGCTCATCTAACCTTGCAAGATCATCTTACTAATTCAACACCAAGTAAGTTCTTCGTTTATATTCCAAAGTTTTTACAATCTTACGCTTATAATGGTTTGTTAGATATTGAATTGGTGTTGGTGATTTATATGTGCTTGGTTTGTTATGATACATCTAGTTGACTGAAAGAATACGTGTGGGTGTTCTTGACTTGGTTCCAACTTGTATTTGATTGTGATACACTGTTATACTTTTGTGAAATCGACATGGTGAAGTAATTGCATAAACATCAAAATTGAATGCTCAAAACACTTGAATGACTCGTCCATCGAGATAAAAATCAAGATTGAATACAAGCATGAGATGTTGTGATTATTTCTATGTCATAACTTGATATGATCTCTATGTAGTAGTCTTGTCCAAAAGGTGCATTAATCCACACATGAAAGTATAGTCAAGATTACATGAAATAGAGTTGGAAAGGATAGGATGATGAAATGAAAGTATGACTGTGCTGAACATATAATTGGAACATATCCCCTACACGTAAGTCGATGAAGTCTGAGTAATCGACATCACTCACTTAATTAGTTTGTACCAACAAATTAAGTGTGGGGTGGTGCCACTATTATTTATTTGTCGATTAAATATTTTGAGATAAAGCTAACATGACTCTATTAAAATCTCAGGTAGAATGGCACAAAAAGGACGACAAGGAAAATAAAAAGCTCCCACCTCACAGAAAGGTAAGAGAAGAAGAAGAAAAGAGCAAGCTGAATCCTCCGTGCTGCAAATACCTCGACGAACTCTTGGAATCAAGTGGGGTACATTTTTAGGAACTTCTGAGGATGATGACTCTGATGATGATTCCAACGCAGGGGCTATGACCCTAGACATAGAAGAGGAGTCCGACGAATCAGGTTTTCCTTATTTATTTTCCACTGAGGGCAGTGTGTCCCGTCTAAGTGTGGGGTGCTGGTATTTGTATGTTGTACTTCTTTTCCTACATTTATTTATGTTCGTTTGGTTGAATTAGTTTTTTTTTATCTTGCATGAAATCGTTCTGATAGGCGGCATGGTATTATGACAAAAGTTTGTGCTAAAATCATTACTATTGAGACATTTAGGCTCCAAGTGTGACTCACCATGTGATAAGTGTGTGGTTTAATTCCTTGTTTTTTTGGGTCAAGGGTCTATAATACTCCCAATAAAGTCGACCATGTGCCTTGTGTGTGTGAGATGATAGTATATTCTGTGTTTGTGGCTGATGCTAGAACTTGCCTGGTGTGTGTGTAAAGCAAAATAAAGAATGTGAGTTTAGGAGATGATTTAGGAATTTCTTTGGCAGCCTATGATTGTTTACCTTCTTTTTACCTACCCATTTACATCATCCTAGTTAACCCCCTTTGAGCCTATTAGCTATTTTCTTTGACAGCCTCATATGTAAGCCTAATCCATTTTTTTTTCAAGACCATAATTTGATCCAAATTCCTAAGTGCTTTAAATTATAAAATCATCAGACAAAATAAGAGGAAATTGGGTGAGAGTAATCCCTTAGTGTGTATTGGTACTTGAATTTGTTATGAAAAAGAGTGGCTATCATAGAGGTGTGCTAGTAAAAAAAGAGAAGAAAAAAAAAGAAAAAAAGAAATAGAAAATAAAAAGATAAATTGTATTTATGATTAAATAAAAAGATAGTTCTGTTTGAATGGCAAAATAGGTGAAAAGGGGTGATAGACGAAAGAAAGGTAGCAGGGTTGATTAAAAGAGAGTGTTAATGGCATAATGTGATGTATTAAAGAGCTTAGGAACATAGCCACTATTTCTGGCCAAAATAGTCCTACCCGTCCCTTAGCCTACATTACAACCTGCAAAAGACCTATTTGATCCTAAGTTTAGCATTCTGATATTAGTAGAGCATTACACTAAGGGCAAGCCTATGGTCATCAGTTGCAACATATGAATTCTTTGTGAGAGAGAGAGCAAGAAGATACCCATGTTTCGAAAAATGCAATACTTGTGAGTGATTATAGGTGATATTTTATGTGAGTCACACATGGTTGATGAGTTTTGGGTAGTTTTGTATGATTCTTTGTACCTTAACTTGTGGATACGAATTAACCATCATTACGAGTCTATGTTAGAGGTTGAATTGTTTCTAGTAGTGATCAGAAAACTACTCTTTGTTAATAATTGTTGTGCCTGTCTTGATGAATATTTTGTGTTGTTACTGTGAAACCCTAAGTAGATGTTTTATATGGACATGATATTTTGTTCGAGGATGAACAAAGCTTTAAGTGTGGGGTGTTGATGTTGGTCGTATTTACACGCCTAAAGTACTATAATTTACCCATATTTTAGCTAAGTTTTGAGGACAAAATATATAATTCTTGCACTTTTAGTCCTTTTTCCTGTAAGTGAGCTAACCAACGTGATTAGCAAGTTTTCAGGTATAAATGATGAAGATTTCAGCATTTTATGGACTGGTTGCAGCCAAAGGAAGCTTCACGAAAGAAGGAAGGTAGCTTTTGGAAGTCTATGGACTGAAAGTGATGCATGGAGAACTTGTCCCAGGCAAAAATAGCATTTCTAAAGACTTGGGGATCAGCAGTAACTTAGTAGGATTAGGACAAGGATAAAAACCCGATTTCAGTAGGACAAGGATTAAAACCCGATTTCAGTAGGACTAGGACAAGGGTGTTATAAAAACCCTTATTTGCTGAATTATTCAGCATTCAATTCATCCACCCATCCATCCATCCATTCATACCAATTTCCGCCATCCTCATCCTTATTCCTCCCTACTCGATCCTTTCCCCTTTTCATTACAAATTCATTGTTGACATTATTTTTCATCTATTTGACTTTTAATTTTTACGATAAGAGAAACGCTATTTGCAAGGAATTCACGCCGCAAGTGCTACCAAAACATACTTCACGTGAGATTCTTATTTTGGTATGATGATAATGTCTATTGTGTTTTCCGTTGCACTCATGAGTAGCTAACTTCTCTGTTAGAGTTATGAAAGCCTTATGAGATACTATCTATTGCTATGAGTTTCTGAATTCTTGACACGTATGTTGCTTATATCATTACTCTCTTCATCTTAATTTAAATTCTTGTGGTTGCAAACATATAGAATATGCCAGTATAGCATTAACTTGTTCGAAAGAAAAGTTACATGTCTGGAAAAGAGAGAATGACAAGGAAATAGGGCTACCAACCCCTATTTAAAAGTTAGTGCCATAACTGGATTAACCTCTTGGAGAATTCGTACCATTAGATACGCTTTAAACTTGAAAGAGTTAAAGTGAAATAATCCTTGATGGTTGAAAGACGCCTGCATTTACCATAGAATATGAATCTCTATAAGCGCATGCATGTCTGAATTCCACATAACTCATAGCCAATAGATACGTAGAACTCATAAGGTGCACTGGGTTTCCCTTTTAGTGACCTAAGTTGACTAACCAAGCAAGTTCAAGATTCTGCATCCTAATTAAAAATAATAAGAATCATGCTCACACATATTTGGCACAGGGTTACACTATCCATTACTAACTATCAAATTCATGCCCTAGCTTAAGCAATTATTATCACTTCCATAAACATAATGTCATGCAAAGATCCATATCGGTCAATCTAGCAAAGAAGATAACATGCCATATAAAATTTGAAGGGGTCTTTATTTTCTAAAATATATTTTCATTCCATTGACTGTGCTAAGATCTACTATATATCTTTCACAAACACAAAACACAAAAACAAAATTAGAAATCAGTTCAACTAGATAGCACACCCGAGGAAAAATAAATATGACAAAACTTGGGTTATTTTAGCAGAGACTGCTTAAGCAGCCATCCTATCACTTAAGTGGACCAGGCTTGCCAGCTGGGTCACTAAATCAAAGACCAGTCCACTAAATTAGAGGTCGATTAAGCGACTATTTGTCTATTTTAAGAAAAGAGGTAGACTTAGTGGGTACCACTTTAGTGGTATTTAGCCACTTTAGCGATAATTGCTTAAGCAGTCAAGTGATCACTTAAATGGCACATAGGAGGCCATTAAATACCCCTTTAACCCAATTTTTACCCTATTTTCCACAATTTTCAAGGATCCAAAATCCCTAGAATGTATGGAAAGTAAGAAAGTGATTATTAGAAGATTGTGAGATGTTTATAAGCTCGTATTACTTATTTTTTTATTGAAATCTTGGTAAGTTTCCATTAAATTCTCAGTTAATTCTTAATGTATGTCCAAAATCCCTAGATTATTATGATTAGATTGAGGTTGTATTTGATCTCAAAAGTTATCCATTCTTGAGGGAAAATATTATTTGATCTCAGAATTTGTCCATTCTTGAGGACAAATATTCCTTGAACATAGAATAACACATTGACAATTTTGAATGTGTAATTTTGCAAGCATGCCACACATGGAATTTTGAATCGATTTGGACCTGGAGCATAAAAATAAAACATGGGTATCTTTGATATTTTATTGATGAGCAGATTATCATTTTTGATAGCGAGGCATCATTTGAAAGTATCTCAAAAGGTGAAATCATTGATTAGCAAATGTCACCGGACTTTCTTTAGTGTACATGTTGGCTAGGTTTACCTTTCTTTTAGATTGAGCTTAATTATAATATGAATATGATATTATACTAGTGTTGGGATTGCATTTAGGTTTTGGAGGAATATTTACCATGATTAATATCTTTTAACCAATTAAGGAACCGTAATTAAGCATAATTAGATCAACTATTTATTTCATAGATAGAATTGCTATAATAGTACTAGAATATAGATTATTTAATAACTAGTCATGAAATATGATACCTTAGCATAGTTTGAGGTAGAAATTAACCTTAGAACAAATTTCAAGGATTATAAATGGGCCCTCATCCCACCTTAGGCAAAGATAGCTACTAGCTCTTTGTAGACTTATAGAAGTGTTACATTATCCTTAAGTATATTCATTAGATGAAGAGTCTTAGAAGTAACAAATACTTTTTGGTATAGATCCAGTACTAGCTACCACTATTGATGTTGAGGTTTGTGTTGGTCAAAGTTTGAAGATAGGGTGAGCTCTTGGAACTGGAGTTGACCTTTTCTCCGTCTGCTATTTTTTCTAGTCTTTCTATTTCTAAGACTATTATTTATTGACTTAATAGTACCAATATTCTTTTGGGATAAAGGTTCCTATACCGACACTTCTAGGTTGTGGAATCTTATTATTTCCCTTATTTATCTTTCATTTTGTTATTATTCTATGCTTTATTACTAGTAAACCTTTTACTTGCATATTTTTGGCATTTATGCCATTTCTACCAAATTAGATCATTAATAATAACTTTGAGCTATGTTTGGGCTTACCTACCTATGGGATAAAGTAGGTACTATCATGATTTGGAGATTAGATCATGACAAATTGGTATCAAAGTCAGGTTCACCAGTATTGTTGGTACAAGTTCAAGTGTGTAGTAGAGTCTTTCAAATCAAAATAATGATATCTATTTCTCATCTTCGGGAGGATATCTTAGGAGATCCTTACTTTTTTCACTTATTTCATGAGTTGGTTTCTAACATTAATTTGGTTTTACTCTTTTGCAGATGGCCAAGATACATTCTACTACTACATGAGATGAGGGCCCTGAGTCTACAACTAAGGATACTACCAGAGTATGTGGATGACCTAGAGGTTAAGGACAATCGAGGGATGCACCCTAGTTAGATATCATAGAAGCCTTTGTCAAACCTTATTCCTACCCACACCAAAGATATTACCCTAGCTAGTGGTAGGCCGGGGACTAGCCTAAGCTCCATCAGAGTTTATTTCATCGTCACTACCCAGAGATGCATTAGTTTTGATTTTGGGATTAACTAATGGTTCAACATTTGATAGTGCATATTTTGTAGAGCAGACTACTATTGAGGTAGGAGCATAGTCTATAGCTATAGTTCCCAAAATTGAGATTCCTCCAACATTCATAGTTGCTCCGCCGGTAGTCGCCCAACCTTTTGTGTCTGTTGAGGAGCAAAAAATATAAGGTAGATTTTTTTGATTGGCTTCACCTAGGTTTTCTAAAGAACCAAACGAGGATGCTTATGGGTTATTAGTTGCTTGTGAGGATAGGCTCCATAATTTGTGCCTAATTGAGACTCGTGTTATAGACTACACTATCTTCAGTTGTATTTGGCAACTCAAAATTGGTCAAAAGGTCATCTTTATTCTAGGCTAGCTAGATCTCCCTTTTTAACACGGTCTCAGTTATTTGAGGCCTTCTTAGAGAAGTATATGACTCACAGCCTTAAGAATTATTTAAGGGATCAATTGTCATAATTAGATTAGGGTTCTATAAGTGTTATAGAGTACAAGGCTTGATTTTATAAGTTGGTCAGGCATGCTACATCTATCTTGCTGACTGAGTATGATAGGGTTGCTTTGTCCAAGTATTAAGACTTCTTTTTTGAATAGCCATATAGAGTTTGGTTGTTGCTGGTAGGTCCTTTGCTAAGGTTTTTTATTATGCTCAGGTTATAGAAGAGATACATCACGAGGCCCAAGAGGGAAGCAATAAGAGGTTGTATGATCAGAGCAGTTTCAATGGGAGTTAGAGTTGCTTATAGTTTAGAGATAGTGATTCTTAGGCTAGGTACCCTTCACATTAGCCTTATCAAGATCAGGACCAGTCTAATAGGCCTGTTTATGTTGCACTTCATATTACCAATGGAGTCTAGCCTAGCTATAATAATTATCCTAGCCAAACTAGTAGTCAGACTCTGAAAGGTTCATCTTTTGGGTATTTTAGCTGAGGTGGTTATTCTGGGTTAGACAAATCTTTTGAGTTTAGTACAGTGCCTGGGGTGTATTATGATTTTGGGGCCTTCAGTTATTTCGGTAGAGAGTGTCCAAAGCATAAGGTAGTTGGGTCTTTATCTCAGAGTGTATAGCCTACTAGGGCAGTGTTTCCCCCAAGTTGAGATAGTATGCATGGTCACCAGAGTGGTCCACTCAAGGTTCTCATAGAGTTCCTTAAGAAGGCAAGACAGGTGATTAGTCAGGCTCCTAGCTAGGTTGGCGAGGTCAGTTTTATATTAAACTTGGTAGAGCACACGCAGATTCTTTAGATGTTGTTATCACATGTATTATTTTAGTATGACATTATCCGGGTTTTGCTTTGTTTGATTTGGGATCTACTTATTCTTATGTATTTACTTATTATGCCCTATGGCTAGAGTTATCATGGGATTATTTGTCTATGTATTTATGTGTATCTACTCCTGTGGGTGATTCCTTAGTAGTGAATCAACTTCATAGAACATGTGTTTTGAATGTTCAAAATTTTGATACTCAGGTTAATATTATTATCTTGAATATGGTGGATTTTGATATGATTCTAGGCATAAACTGGTTATCCCTCTATTATGTGTTCTTAGATATTTTGCCAAGACCATTACCTTAGTGATGTCCATCATACCCTCAGTTGCATGGCAGAAATCTATTAGTTATGAGCTGAACAGAATTATTTCTTATGTTTGAGCTAGGAGACTTATATTGAGGGGTTGCAAGTCTTATCTCACTTACATTTGTGATGTTAGTGTGGAGTCCCTCGCTTGACCCTGTTCCTATAGTCTGTGAGTTTCATAATATTTTTCCTACTGATCTACCAAGTCTTCCTCCTAAGCATGATATTGAGTTTATTATTAATCTTGTGCTAGGCCCCAATCTATTTCTAGGGCACTTTACTATATGGCCCCTACCGAGCTTAAGGAGATAAATTATCACCTTTAGGATTTTCTGGATAAAGGTTTTATTACGCCGAGTGTATTGCCTTAGGGTGCCCCTATCTTGTTTATGGAGAACAAATATGGTTCCTTGTATATGTGTATTGATTACAAGCAGCTTGGGTGTGTTGGTTACTCAAACTTCACCTAGGGCCCAAATATCAACTACCTTTTTTTTTCTCATTAGATCCCAAGTATGCCTTAACATGCTGACCATTTACCTTGAACCATTTCATTTGATGATTTTCAAGCTCAATGGCACCATATGGAAACACATATACAACATGAAATGGCCCCATCCACTTATACATCTAGTTTTCAAGACACAAGCAAAGCCATGAGTTACACAAAACGGTCAAGCCACTTGAATAAAACTCTTGCTTCTTAATTTTCTGATTATGGTACGTCTTCATACTTTCTTTAGAAAGATATGAACACTCATAAGTTATAATTTAAAACTCATCCAGCTCATTTAATTGATCAAGCGGAGCCATCACCCCAGTCAAAATTTAGATTCTTGAGCGCCCACACAGACTTGTGCTAAAGTTCAGTAGCAGATTACATGATTTTCTATATATAAATTGATCAAGATAAATACCTATAGGGATCTTAAAAGTGGTTTGGTATGCCATAAAGCATTATCCAACTTCCTAGACTATCATGTTCTACTTGTATTCATAGTCTTCGTAAGGATTATCTTTTTTCTCCTAGTTGGAGACCTCAACTCACCCACTAGATTGTGAATGATAAGGTTTTTCAACCCTATAATTCACAGTGTAATTCTCAAGTAGTTCTTAAAAGAATACATCATAAATATAAGAGCCTCTATTACTGATGATTTCCTTGGGTACAAAACCTAGAAGAGATGTTTCACTTTAAGAATGTTATGACACTTTTCACTTCATTATTGGGAAGACCAACCACTCGAACACATAATTAACAAAAAAAAGAATGTAATTCATCCCAATAGAACTTACAAACAAACCCATAAGGTTAATTCCCCAAACATAAAATAACTCAACCATAACACAGGAGAGAGATAAAGTTCACGCTTTCATGATATTCCCCCTTGTCTTAGCCACTGGTCATATACCCTCGCATAATTTTGAGTATCTTGATGGATGGATGGCCAATAATACACACTTTGTAGAATCTTATGGGCTATCCAAATACCATTATGATGTCCCCCAGTAGGAGATGAGTGACATGCCTCTAATAAGCCTATGATCTCAACCTCGAGCACACATATAAAAATCATCCCATCAGTAAAAATATGGAACAAGTATGGATTGTCCCAAAAAAATTCTATGCATCAGACAAAACCCTTTTTTGCTAGTGGAAGCACAAGTCTGAAAGCATCTCATCACTCACCAAATAGTTAGCAAAATCTACGAACCATGATATCATGTTTTGTGATGCAATCAATACTTGCTCATCTATAAAAGTATCATCAATGTCAATTATCTTTCAATTCTAGTATTATATCTTCCTTAAGTCTAGAAAAATAGTCAGCCACTTGATTTTAGGTGTCCTACTGATCCTTGACCCAAAGTCAAATTCTTGCAACAGAAGTACCTAATAAATTAAGCTAGGCTTTGCATCTTTCTTGATCATTAGGTACCTAAGAGTTATGTGGTCAATGTGCACAGTCACTTTAGCGCCAAATAAGTAGGTTCTAAACATTTCAAAAGCAAAAATCATAGCAAAAAACTTGTGTTCCATCATAGTATAAATTTTGTAAACTGTATTAGGTGATTTGCTAGTGTAATAAATTGGATGAAGAATCTTTTCATGCCTTTGGCCTAGAATTGCTCCTAGCGCTACTCAAGCATCATACATAATCGAAAAAGGTATCGACCAACCAGGCAAAACAATGATAGAAGATGATATCAACTTCTCCTTAAGGTACTCAAATGCCTTTAGACATGCATCATCAAACATGAACTTCACCTCTTTCTCTAATAACTTGCACAATGGTTGCACTAAAGAAATCCTTGATGAATCTGCAATAAAATCTAACATTCCCCAAAGATCTTTTAATACCTATTAAAAAGATCGATGGTAGAGATTTTCTATCATCTCTATCAAACTCAATTCGTATTTTAGAGATCTTGTGTCCAAGAACTAATCTTTATTTACCACAAAATGATACTTTCCTCAATTAAGAACCAAATTATAGTCCTCACACCTTTTCAATAAACTACTCAAATTGGCTAAACAATCATCAAAAGAGTCATCTACCACCAAGAAATTATCTATAAATACCTCAATAATGTCTTCACTATATCAGGGAATATAGATATCATAAAACACTTAAAATTATTAGTGCATTACACAATTTAAATAACATATGCTTAAATTCAAACGTCCCATATGACAAGTGAAAGTGATATTCTCTTGGTCATTAGAAAAAATTAAAATTTAATTGTATCCTCAATAACTATCAAGAAAATAATACCATTCTCTACTAGCAAGATAGTCTAACATCTAATCCATGAATGTTGTTAAAAAGTGATCTTTATCAGTCCACACATTCAACTTTCTATTGTTCATGCACACTCACCAGCCTTAGACTCATATGAATACACTCATTCTTTGCATTGGGAACCACAATAATTCCACCCTACTTTATCCTATATTGGACTAGTCTCACCCATTTATTATCTGTAATAGGGTAAACTACACTTGCATCTAACTATTTGATAATCTCTTTTTTATGACCTCTTACATTGGTGGGTTCAGTCCAGGTTGATGCTTAATTATAAGAACACAATCATTCTCAATATATATTATATAAGTGTAAATATATTTTGAAATACAAATAATAGACCAACTAATGTCCTTCTTGAACATTTTCATCATAGATACTAGAGCTTCCACTTGTCATTTGATCAAATTTGCTGCTATAATAACTACCAGGGTATTTTTTGCTTCAAAGAAAATATATCAAAGGTGGAACAGGAGAGCCTTTAGCTCCAAGACTGGGAGATTCTCAATAGAAGGCTTGACTAGCAGAGTTGCATTGTTCTTCAAGTCAAGATCTAACTTTTTATTGGATAATTGTATGATCGCATACCAGAAAGTACATTAGCCATATCATCATACTCATCAGTATCATCTCTATAAAAATTTATGATCATAGCTGCTAGTACCTCAATTTAATCTCTCCTCAATTAGGTACTAATGGCAACTTCTCATTAGCAACACCAATAATTGAAACCACACTATTATATTGTTTTTTCATTGGAAATCATTTCTATATTATTCAACTAAAATTTCAACTTCCTGATTTCCATGTCAACTAATGCTTATCCTATGCTTAGGAATAGTTGTCCCAAGATGATGGAGACCTCAAAATCCACCTCACCATCTAGAATGACAAAATCCACCAAAACAATAAATGACTCAACCTTTACAAGAACATCATCAAAAATGCATGCAGGTTTCTTAACTATTCAATCTACCATAAGAAGCCACAGTGAAGCCAGTGTGGGCCCTCACAAGCCTAATTACCTTAATATTACTACCAACATGATATTAATATTAGAACCACAATTACACAAAGCCTCTACAAAATTGAAGGTGCCTATGGTACATGAAATGGTGAATGCTCTAGGATATTTTTTCTTCTGAAGAGACAAGGAAGCTATTGCACTACAGTGGTGCAAATTATCTCCAGGCTCAAAACTCATGTCCTCTTTTTCATAATAATATCCTTCATAAACTTGGCATAGCTAGGTATTTTCTTAAGTGTCTCAACTAGAGGGATGTTTACAGATTATTGCTTCAATGTTGAAATAAATTTTTGATACTTTCTTTTTTATCCAACCAGTATGGGAAAGCTAGGTGAGGTTTTGGAATAGGAGTTAAAATCTTTGGGACCTCCTTATCCTTTTCTTTTTTATTAATAATCTTTTTTAGCAATTGGAGATAGTTTTTCTATTGAATTCTCATTTATAACCAAATCCTCAAATTCAACTACCATTTCAACATCAATCATTTTTAGCTCGATTGAATCATCAACAACTATCGATAGAAGGAGGGGCCAATAGTCATATTACCAATCCTAATATTTATATCCATGTAATGATTATTACTTTTAGGATTCTTGAATGTATTGTTAGGCAGTGTACTGTACTTCATTTTATTCAGAAATGGTGACATTCAGTTTATCTATTGCTCAATTTGCTTGATAGTGGTAGCATGAGACTCAAACTTTTTTCACCCTAGAAATATTTCCATAACTCTCCTTAAGCTAGTATTAGTAAATTTACCCTCTTCAATACCATGGATACCATGTCTTCTAATCTAGAAGTGATCCACCCTATTTCATGGCTACCTAGAGGAATAAACAAACCCCTTCTACTTTCAATAACCATTTATATCTCTCCATATACTCCTCTATCTATACCATAATCGATTATAGTTCTTATCCTTGTAATAACTCTGGCCTTGATTCCTCTGACCTTGGCACCAAGTTTCTTAATTAGACCCTTAGGCATCGGCCTAGGAACCCTTGACTAGATCATTCAAATAGTTTGCCTCCTCCTCCAAATTAGAATCATGAATATTATGTCTTGGTGTTTTTCCTTGTGAACTAACTACCTTGTCATCCCCATACCTTAGACATTTTTTGAAATAACACTTAATTAAATTCTTACTTTGTCTATTTCATGATCTTGCTCTTGTTCTTTTCTATGGTCCTCTAAGAACATACCTATAGCATAAGTATCTATGAGAACTTCACATTTTTATGTGTGTCATACCCAATTGGTCTTGGTAACTCTATAAAATCACTGATGTAGTTGCATAAGTGTGATTCATAAAATTTTCTCCAGTAATTGTTTCTTATACTTCCTTGTTATTTGCATTTAGAGAACCACAGAAGATCTCCAGCAAACTCTTATTAAGTATCTTGTGATTATGACATCGCTTCAGTTTTTTATTAAACCTCAACCATGCCTCATACAAATTTTTGTTATACAGTTGCATGAAGTTTTACATTTTATCTATTAGATGCAACATTCTGGACTACAGGAAAAAACTTTCTAAGAAAGCCTTCTTCAACTCCCTCCAGGTAGTGATTGATTCCTTAGGTAATTTAGCCAACTAAAAAGTTATTTCACCTTTCACGAGAATAGAAATTACCATAATTTGCTTACATCTTGAGTCACGGAGTATTTTATATGCCTTACAAATCCCCACAAAGTTCATTAAGTGCATATTTACATCATAAATAGTGTGTCCACTAGATAATTCTTTTATGTTCAGTAATTGTATCACTGTATAGGTAATGTCAAAATTAGCCCCAACAATAGTGGGGTTGGAAAAATTGCACCTGTTGCACCAGCATCATTAAGGTTAATATCATGACATCATAAACTGAGATGAATATCGACAGTGTTGTTGCTCCTAGCACATATTCCTTCTTTCCCTGGCCTATTCATTTGGTGTAGCCAGACGAACTGCCTTCCCTTCTCTATCTTGATCATTAGTTGTATCTTAGCAGTGCTCTTCAACTAACTGAGTTTCTTTATGTTATTGAGCCCTTTACTGTTCCTTAGCCAACATCCTGATTGTGGATCTTTTGGGTCTCCTAATTCCTTGATTTTCCATTTTCCTCAATATTCTTTCAAGTTTGAGATTGATTGGAACCAGGGGATTGCCTTTCATGCAAGTGTTGGGCACAAACAAGTGTGTATCCTAAGAACAAAATACAAATGGCAGAAAATTAGAAATTAAGGACTAATAGTCAAACAAAAATAATTCATCTAAACTCCTAACTTGTACTCCTCGGCAAAAACTTGATGTTGCCCAAATTCTATCTTTCAATAAATTATAACATAATTGTTGATTAAATATAGAACCCAAACAAGGTTGAGATAGATCTCACAGTATCACAACCCGAGGCTACCCCTAGTCACGAATGGTGCTTAAGGCCACAATTAACCCCAAGCTAACTCATGGTCTGGTACCTACTAAGAGCAGTAAATACAATGACAATAACATAACATATGCAAAAATTAAACCCAAAAGTTACAGTCAATCTGAATACTATATCATATAAAACGACATGTGTGAAGTGTCTGATAAAAACTAGAAAACTACATTATCTGTCTGAAAGCCTCTAAACATACGGAGTTGATAAGACAAACCCCTAACTAACTCCAGCTGAATTGAACATAAGGAAATACTGAAATAACTGGAATAACATGACACACCCTCGATGGATGAGGACTCCCCAATATTTCTGTGGGAAACTGCTAAGCTATTTAGGGATGATCAGGAAACTTTGTGTCAGAACCTATGTTATAAGAAAACATAGTGTAAAAGAAAAGTATGCGATCGGTACTTTGAATGTACTGGTACGTAAGGTACGGACTAACTGAAATATATATGGAAAGTGAACATGAATTCATAGATATATGAAACTGAGAATGCAAGACAAAGTAAAGCAAGTACAATCTGTAAGCAATTGAAAATCTAATTTCTTGGTCAAGCAAACCTGATCTAAGATACACTGAATACTGACTGAAACTATGGGAGCTATCATGTAACTGACATGCCCTAATCTAAGATAATTGGGGTCCAACCTGTAACCCCAGTTGGAAGTATGTCAGTACTTTGCCACAAGTACTGACATATAGTTGTGTGGATCTACTAAACTAGTGTCCCGAATGACTAAGGAGCCTCTATTAGAAGGTGATCTTATGATATATGTGTCAACCCTCAACTGGAAGGAAGACATCTCAAACCTACGTTGGCTATATGTTTTTGGAACTCAAGCGCTTTCTACTAAGGGTCACACCATCTACTGGCAGATGAGCCCCCGTCCCTGGGTTCACTCGATGATAAATTCAATTCCCAACTAAACTAACACTGGTACTAACTTAAGTTCAACTGAACATAACAACTTATAGTGCTCAGCATGATTATAACAACTGAATAAATGATAAGATTCAGGGTTTAACTGACTCATTACTTGGAAGGTCTGAAATGTAAGTAAATACATAGGTATCAGGTGTTCATAACCCACCAGCACTGAATGATTACAAACTTCATGACAACGATAAAACAGCAATATAACGTCATAGTTCAAAGGCCCAAAAAACTAATGAATTTTGTTAGTTGGAACATGGGAATGAGTTAAATAGGGCAAGGTAATATACACACTTAGTTTAATGCATGAATTAGATAAGTTAACATGGAATGAATTTAAATATAAGTAGGAACTTGAAATTCGAAGCATTACAGAACCTAATTTTAATGAAATCATAGGAGGACATGGATTAAATTCTAATTGCTAAGGAAAAAGCATAGATTAAACTCATCTTGAACATGTAAAATTTCATAAAGAAGTAAAAGGTCATACTTTAAATCAAAGAGAGGGTTTTGGGCTCAATGGGCGAGAGGAACCCATTGATGAATACCCCACATACCTTAATTGAATGAATTCTTAAAGAAATTTTGTATTTGAAACTTAGAACCTTGTGTTCTTGAGAGAAAAAGCTTGGACTTTGTTCTTGGGAAAGGGGAAGAGTTTCTAGTCAGAAAATTTGAGGTAATGGGTAAATAATGCCCCTTGGGATATTAAAAATCATATTTCGGACGATTAGGGTTGAGGGAAAAGGACCCATTTGCCCCTTGGCCTCTTTTTTCCCATGGGAATGTAACTCATTGTGCGACCCCTATTCCAGTAAAATAGCCCTCGCATGCAGCCCCTAGTCTGGTGGAATAGCCCTCGCGGCGCGAGGCTATCGCGACCCCTTACTATTTCTCACGAAAATGGTCATAACTTTTTGCTCGGGTATTTGATTAAGGCAAAATTTGTATCATTGGAAATATAACTCAATTATCTATCATTTGGTGGGTGTTGAGATCAAAATTCCACATTTGTAAAAATTTCTACACATTCAAGTTGTTCCTTGTAGAATCGAATATAAAAATTTGGCCAAAGCAAAGGCTCTAAGATCAACTTTGCTCTAAGTGATTCCTATGATTATTTTTCACCTAATAAGCACTCTTATCACTAGGATAATGATCATGACACATTTACTCAAATGTATATCCTAGTATTAGAGCATACACATGTAGGAACGATGGTTTAAAGTCTAGCTAAAAATGCAGGGTGTTACATTATATCCTCCTTGGAATCATTTGTCCTCGAATGAAAATGATTAAGTTGAGATACTAAGGAGACTAAGAGTCTATAATAAATACTGATAAGCTGAAATATGATCAAATAACTGGGTCTGAAACATGATACATGCTATATAGGTTGAACTAATTTCATGAATGCATATTGTGACATGAGAATAGTTGTATAGTTGAAATAGAGATCGGAAATAGTTAACCTAAATAAAATCACTACCTCAAGATAAGTCTAAACTTATGGAGAAAATATGAGGATACCGGGCTCGCATATCAGCTTCTACTTCTACTTCCCAAGTAGCTCCCTCAACGGACAAATTTCTCCATAGAACCTTAACTAAAGAAACTTCTTTATTCCTTAGCCTACGAATCTGATGATCAAGGATCACAACAGGAACTTCTTCGTAGGAAAGGCTATCCTTAACATTCACACTTTATAAAGGAATAACATAAGCTGAACCACCAATGCATTTTTTTAACAAAGAAACATAGAACATCGGGTGTACTAATGCCAAATATGCGGGCAACTCATAAGGTACCTTCTAAAAATGGGTCAAAATTCTATATAGGCCAATATAACGTGGACTGAGCTTTCCCTTCTTGCCAAATCTCTTCACTCCTTTCATAGGTGAAACTTTCAAATAGACCAAGTCACTAACATCAAACTTAAGATCCTTTTTCCACATATCTGCATAAGATTTTTGACGACTTTGGGCTATCTTTAGCCTCTCTTAAATTAACTAAACTTTTTCTATCGCCTCAAATACCGAATCGTCCTATCAAAGTAGCCTCACCTAATTTAACCAACCAATCAAAGATCTACATCTCCTCCCATAGAGAGCTTCAAACGAAGCTATATAAATACTGGAGTGATAACTATTATTGTAGGCAAACTCGATCAAAGGTAAGTGGTCATCCCAAGTACCTTTAACGTCAATAACACATGCCCTTAACATAAACCCCATAAAGATAGTGCCTCTAAATTTTTATGGTAAAGACAATAGCTACCAACTCAAGATCATGGGTCCGATAATTCTTTTCATAGGGCTTAAGCTGTCTAGAGGTATAGTCTATGACCTTACCTCTCTACATCAATACACTACCCAGACCAACTATATAAGCATTACAATAAACTATAAACCCATCAGTGCCATTTGGCAAAGAAGTGAGTCGAGTCTTCAACTCCTGAAAACTTTTCTCGCAGGAATATGACAACTAAAATTTAACCTTTTAATGGGTTAGCATCGAGATAGGGGAAGCAATAGAATAAAACCCTTTAAAAAACCATCAGTAGTAGCTAGCTAAACCCAAGAAACTCATAATATCTGGTGGAGAGACGGGTCTCAATGTGTTTCTCACTGCTTTGGTCTTTTGAGGATCAAATCAAATGCCATCACCAGAAATGATATGACCAACAAAAGTTATTGATTTCAACCAAAATTTGCACTAACTAAAATTAGCAAACAACTAATGATCTCTAATGGTCTGCAACACAACTCTCATATAATTGACAACGCCTAAATGCACACACAAGTGTACGTGGTCTACCAAGTAATATAGTGACATTTAAGAAAGCCGAATATCAATCCCACAGGGACTTGTTCCAACAACTATCAAATCTTAGTTCACAAATTAGATTAAATTGATGCAAGAGTAACTAAAAGAGAGTTTTAAATTTATAACTAAATGTAAAGTAAAAAATGCGTAATATAAAAGACTTGAGATAGTAAATAGGAGAAAACCTAGGGTTAAAGAACTTCAAACAATCATACTGTGTTATTGAACTTCATTCGTTAACCAGCTTATATTGGTTGTTGATTCATAGGGTTAATCACATGACCATGATCTCCCGACCTTTAATCATTTACCTATCTTGGACATTACAACTACATCATTGAGTGGGGATGTAATAATCCAATTAGGTGATTAAATTTATCATCCTACATGTGAATCAAGTAAGTTTCTAGGTACATCCTTGTCGTAGATGCTAATTTTAATTCCTTATTTTATAAAAAAATACAAACTCTACTTTATTTATCCCCACGTTCTATCTCCCTATTCCCTCTTCCAAGATCATAAGGTTGACAATATATGTATTCTAAGGGTGATCAATCCATAAAATAGTTAAAACAAGAATAAACAAGCAACCAAATATGATAAGCAAATTAAAGGAAATTAATTCAAAATAATAGTCTTCATGTTCTTGGCTTTAACCTATGAAAGGGAGTTTTTAGCCACTAATAGTCATAATCATGATCCAAAAGGTTGAATTCATGTAATGAATTATTAAAAATTGAATTAAGGAATTTAAAAACCTAAAGTTGAAGTCACAGTAGTCTCCCTTAATTTCCAAGACGTTCAAAAGTCCTTACAACAAGTGCCCAATGTCCTATTTATAGTGAATGAAGTTTAGTCATGTTTGAAGTATGTAGTGCATCGCGATGAATGCTTGACTTGACTAAGGGTCGTGGTGCAATAGAAACTTAATTAGACTGGTGGTCACGATGAAGTGGCTGCTCAAGTCAACTAAGGGTCGCAGTGCACCCCTATCGCGATAGCATTTTTACATCCAATCCTTGCCTTGTGGCTTAGCCTTTAATCCTAACTTTTGTGGTGTGTTTCCAATGGATTTACAGTCTTTAAATCATCAAGATGTCACTATGATTATCTCATAAAACATCCTACATCATAATACACCAAGTATTAGAGATCAACACAGCACAATATCAAGAACGACAAACTCAAAACATGAGCTAAGACAAGGCTTGCTCATATTGATCTTTAAGATATAGTTTTGACTCTTGGTTTGATTCAATTGACCATTACACCTTATAAAAAATTTGTTTCACTTATAAACATACAGGTACACCATTTGGAACTCATTTAACACACTAGAATCCATTGGGATAGACAAGACAAACACCTAGGTTAAGCTAGTAACACTAGTTTCCTCGATTGAACTCTAAGTAACCCATTTAAGTACGAACTTGTTTAGAATTCATGTTGAACATTGTTATCACACACTTAAAAACTTAGAAACCTATTTCTATCATAATTAACACATTAAGCA
Organism: Capsicum baccatum var. pendulum; assembly: GCA_030864225.1. Taxonomy (NCBI): domain Eukaryota; kingdom Viridiplantae; phylum Streptophyta; class Magnoliopsida; order Solanales; family Solanaceae; genus Capsicum; species Capsicum baccatum. The sequence goes on along the minus strand of CM061558.1, from coordinate 86,802,629 downwards.
CACAAGTTGCCCTCACAATAAGGCAAACTAATCTAGTATAATGACACTAGAGTGCATAAATACACCCAACATCACCACCCCACACTTAAAGTCTTGTTCTTTATTTAACAACTCTTAACTATAAGCATCATAAGCTGAGGAGGCTCTACATTTTTACTACATACAAGACACTCAATCTAGTACTATAATGACTACACAGAATGCAAGTTTCTACACTAAGTATGTTATATGCATAATTGAAAGCTCATGAACACTACTCTAAAATATCCTGGCCTTAAGAATTGACTCAAAAAGTAGCAAACTTATGCATATTGCTCAATCAAGGATCTCATACAAATCACCCACATTCACTGAACATGTGCCTCTCACAACAAGAGAGTTACCCATAGTCACTCATATAAAAGCAATTTATAATATAATAGGTACAAGAATCAAATTTTGCTCACTCTCATAAGGAATTCACAAGTTACACATAATGAACCATAAGCTTGCCCTTTGTGTAGTACTCCACTAATAACAGAATGTTAAGCTTAAGATCAAATAGGTTTTTTTGGGTTGTAATGCAGGCTAAGGGACTGGTAGGAACTATTTTGGAATAGTGACTATATTCCCTAAGCGCGTTAATACATCACTTTATACAATTAAGACCAATCTCCAACAACCAAATTACACCATTTTTGTTTACCCCCTTCTTTTATTTTCACCCTATCTTATTAAGCTCATTTACATACACTATGGTGGAAGGACTCTATGCACAACTCATTCAATTTGAGAAAATTCTATTCTTTTAATTACTCAACTCCCCACCACAACACATAACAATTCCTTTGAACACCAATAGATATCACTTTAGGGCTTCGCTTTTTACTTTTTCTCCCCCTATTTCTCAAATTCCTTACTCAATTAGTTTTTCATTAAAGCGCCTAGGAGCTTTGGATCAAATCAAGGTCTATCAAAAAAGGGTTTAAGCTACACATGAGGCTTCCAAAGAAAAATCTAAAGGATCAACGGGGTTCACTAGGATTAAGCAAAAAGAGTAGGTCGAAAAGAAGGTATAAGACAAGGCTATCAAAGAAATTTCTATATCATCGCCTAAACCTACACTCTTTATTTCGCTTTGCACTCACACTAGAAAAGTTCTAGACATCACATGCAATAAAGAATAGACAATACCTCACACGCACATGGCACATGCTCAACTTATGTAGGATCATCAAAGACTCTCAACCAAACAATAGCATGAATTCAAATTAAGTCAACAAGTACAAGAGTCATAAACATGAGCCTAGGAGTCTCAAAAGTAGTAATTCACACAATGAACATACTTTTTACAACCAAAACACTTGCATCATGCAATCAACTATATCACCAACAAGAACATCTTACTTATTCCTAACCTAAAAGAATTTAAATTTACCCTAAAAATAGGAATTCCCCCACCCCACACTTAAAAATCTGCTTTATCCCCATAGTATACTTTAAAAGTAGAGACAGAAATACTCCCTGAGGCCTCTAGGCCTAGCTAGTAGCATTTTTAAACATCAAGACGATCTAGGGACCCCACCCGTAATCTTTACCATGATCCTTAGCTCAGGTTTTTGGTACTCAAACTTCCCGTCATTCTGTTACTCACCAAGAACAAAAACTACTTGAAGTAAAAACTATAAATAAAACATACCTCCTTAACTTGGGTTGCCTCTCAGGTAGCGCCTAATTTAGTGTCTCAACATGAACCAACTCAACTTAACCAAGTTCCTTTATCCTTTTCCTCATACTTGAAGGCCATCTTCTTATTCGTTTCTAACCTCTTGAGTGTGAAATCTCAAGTTCAATAACTTTTTCAACTATAGCCTTTTCAGGCTTATCAATCTGCATCATGTCTGGTTTAGGTGGTTGTGGCTTAGGGTGATTAATGAGAGTATCCAAAGAGGTATTTTATGGAATAGAATCCATCACCACACACTTATCCCCTTCAATCATAGTAATCATACACAAGTCTAAATAGTGGGATAGTGTGTTAAGTAGTTTGTAAGCTTTGAAATATGCCTCTTCATCCTCCAACCTCATTGTGAGTGTGCCTTCTCTCACATCGATTAAATCTCCATCCGTCGCTAAAAATGGATGCCCTAAGATGATTGGTACCTGTTCGTCTGTCTAAAAATCTAGAACAATAAAGTCATTAGGAATAATAATTTTTTTAACCTTTATGAGGGCATCCTCTATTACTCCTTCAAAATAAGCTATGGTCTTTTTTGCCATCTATAGCAACACAGAGCTCGTTCTAGGCTTTTCTAAGCCTAATATATTAAACAGAGATAGGGGAATCAAGTTGATACTTGCCACTAAATCACTAAGTGCCTAAACCACCTCATTGTTTCCAATCTGAATGGAGAGTGTGAACTTTCCTAGGTCCTTTTGCTTTTTCAGTATCTTTTGAGTAACCACAAAACTATGTCCTCAGTGAGTGCTACTTCCTCCATATCCTGTAGCTTAACTTTATTAGCAATCATATCCCTCAAGGACATATCATACTTGGGCATTTCCTGTAAAACATCTAAAAGAGGTAAATTAATGTGTAGCTCTCTAAACGTGTCAAAAAACTTCTTGAAGTATGCATCCTCCTTTACCTTCATATACTTCTATGGGAAAGGTAGTTATGGAATCTTCTTCACTTCTTCAGTAACTTTTTTTAGACTCAGACTTTCTTGACTTTTTAGCAACTCTACCATTTACCTGTTGGGTCACCACATCAGCATCTACCTCCTTAGTTGTCTTTGGAGGTTCTTCATTAATCTCTTTACCACTTCTCAAAGTGATTGACATTACTTGTTTTTGGTTTTCTGTATCTCCTAGCAAACCAACTTGAGGCCTGGTATTTAGTGTCTATGATAACTGCCCCAACTGCAACTCTAAACTTCTTGTAGCTACTTGCTGGTTCTTTACATTTGCAACCAGCTCTATTTGATTATCTAGGATTTGTTTCATCATCTCTTCTAAGTTTCTAGTCTTAGTTGTGGACTGATTCACTTAAAGTTATTATTGATTATTCCATACTGGATTTGGTGGTTAAGTCTGCCACTTTTTGTTATAGGAATTACCATAATTTGGCCTTAAAACATTGCCCATAAACATCACTGAATTTGGATTTACAACAGACATGGCCACAGAATGACAATTGTTTTCACAAACCTCACACCAACCACTAGTCTATTGAACTGGATTAACTATTTTTGTGGCTATGTAGCTCCCACTTTCAAGCTGCTGGACTGAGTATTTGTCAAATTTTGTAATGCAACAACCTGAACAAATAAAGCAGTATATTGGTCCACCTCCAACACACTTACAATTTTCTTTGTGGCACTCCTAGAATAACTATGCCACTCTGGATTTCCTTGTGATATACGGTTTAATAAAGTGTACAGCTCATCATAAGTCAACTCTAATGCTTGACCACTTGCAGCTGAATCTAGCAAAAATTTTGTATTATTGTCAAGTGCTTCAACAAAAGTATGAGCAAATATGTTATTGGACTGTTGATGATGCGGAAAGCCTCAAAGAAGCATCTTAAACCACTCCCAAAATGATTAAGGTTATCGTCTGGCCTCTGTTTGAAGCTCACTATCTCACAATGAAATTTTCTAGTCTTTCTAGACAGAAAGAATCTGATGAGAAACTTTTAGGCTAAGTTGTTCTATGATGTGATTGAAATCATTGGTTTAGAGTTTAACCACCTTTTAGATTCCCCAATAAGTGAATAAGGGAAGAGTGTCAGACTCATATAATCAGCATTCACATCTGCAGGAATAAATATGTTAGTGACCTCAATGAAATTCTACAAGTGGACTTGTGGATCTTTATGCACAAGACCTGTAAACTGTCCACGGCTAATCAATAGCTACACCATATTGTTCGTTAGCTCGAACCTCCTCCAACAGCTGGTTTCTGGAAAAGACAGATCAGATTTTTAAAAAGTAGGATTGTCACTTCTCTAACCATCTTGTGAGCTACTTTTTCATCAGCCATGATAGCAACACTATCTTGATGTTCTTTGATTTATAGAATTTGGGGGAGAAGTCTTTCTTGTCTTCTGCTTTCATGGAAAATTTGCTCAGGTTCAGGGCATGGTTCAATCAACTCCGCTCTCTTACCAGCTTACTAGCCTGAAAACCTATTTCTAGTAAATACAAAACTAAGGCCAAGCGTAAAACACAAAGAAATCTAAAAATCAAAACTAAAAACAAATCAGTTACCAAATTACAAGTCCCTAGAAATGGAGCCAAAAGCTTGGCAGCACATACGCAAGTATACGTGGTCTACCAAGTAATATAGTTGCCTTCAAAAAAGCTAAATATCGATCCCACGGGAAGTTTTTCCAACAACTATCTAATTTCAGTTCACAAATTAGATTAAATTGATGCAAGAGTAACCAAAAGAGAGTTTTAAAGTTATAACTAAATGTAAAGTAAACAGTGCGTAAAGTAAAAGACTTAAGACAATCAATAGAAGAAAACCCAGGGTTAAAGAACTTTGAACAATCATACTATGTTATTGAACTTCATTTGTTAACCCTCTTGTCTTGGTCGTTTATTTTTAGGGCTAATCACATGATCATGGTCTCTCGACCTCTAATCGTTTACCTAACTTGGACATTACAACTACATCATTGAGAGGGGATGTAATAATCCAATTAGGTTCTTAAAGCTATCATCCTATATGTGTTTCAAGTAAGGCTTCTAGGTAGATCCCTCTTCTTGATGCTTATTTCAATTCCTTATTTTATCAAAGAATACAAACCCTACTTTGTTTATCCCCATGTTCTATCTCCCTATTCCCTCTCCCGCGATCAAAAGGTTGACAAAATATGTATTCTAAAGATGATCAACCCTAAAAATAGTTAAAAAAAGAATAAACAAGCAACCAAATATGATAATCAAATTAAATGATACCAATTCAAAACAATAGTCTTCATGTTCTTAGCTTTAACCCCAGAAAGGGAGTTTTTAGCCACTAATAGTCATAATCATGATCCAAAAGGTTGAATTCATGTTATGAATTATTAAAATGATAATTAAAGAATGCAAAAACCTAAAGTTGAAGTTGAAGCAGCCTCCCTTAATCTCTAAGAGGTTCAAAAGTCCTTACAACAAGTGCTCAATGTCCTATTTATAGTGAATGAAGTTTATCCGTGTTTGAAGTATATAGTGCATCGTGATGGATGCTTCAATTGACTAAGGATCATGGTGCAATATGTAATCTACTTGAGTAGATTTACTGATTCATTGGCTTCTCAATTCAACTAGGAGTCGTGGCGCACCCTATCACGATATGTCACTGGATATTGCATTCTTATGTCCAATCCTTGCCTTCTGCCTTTTCCTTTAATCCAGCTTTTGTGATGTCTTTCCAATGGATTTACAGCCTTTAAATCATCAATATATAACCATGATCAGCTCACAAAATATCCTACATCATAATACACCAAGTATTATAGATCAACACTACACAATATCAAGAACGATGAACTAAAAACTTGAGCTAAGACAAGTCTTTCCCTTATTCATCTTTAAGATATAGTTTTGACTCTTGGTTTGATTCAATTGACCATTGCACATTATAAACAAGTTTTTTTAACTTATAAACATACAATTAAACCATTTGGAACTCATTTAACACACTATAATTGATCGTGATAGACTAGACAAGCACCTAGCTCAAGCTAGTAACACTAGTTTCCTCGATTACACTCTAAGTAACCCATTTAAGTAAGAAGTTGTTTGGAATTCATGTTGAACATTGTTATCACACACCGAAACAATTAAATACTTATTTCTATCATAATTAACACATTAAGTACACAAGTTACCCTTAAAACAAGGCAAACTAAGCTAGTATAATAACAGTAAAGTGTATAAATACACCCAACATCAATCGTCTTCATGATCATTCTCACTACGGGGATAGACAAGGATATCATAGATGAAGACTATGAAAAACATATCCAAGTACTGCTCGAACACCCTTTTCATCAAGTACATGAAAGTTGTAGGGGCATTCGTTAGTCCAAAAAACATAACTAGCAATTTAAAGTGACCATAGTAAGTTCTGAAAGTTGTTTTTGAAATGTCACATTCTCTGACTCTAAGATGATAATAGCCAAATCTGAGATCTATTTTAGAGAAATAACTTACACCTTAAATTTGGTTGAACAATTCATCAATTCTGGTAAGAGGGTACTTATTCTTAATTGTGACTTTGTTCAACTAACGTTAGTCGATGTACCTTCTAAGAGAACCTTCTTTCTTACGCACGAATAAAAGTAGAGCACCCCATAGAGAAATTCTAGTCCTAATGAAACCCTTATCTAAGAGATCCTTCAATAGTTCCTTCAATTCCTTAAGCTCAGCTGGATCCATTCTGTATGGTGGAATAAAGATAGGCTAGGTATCTGGAAGGAGAACCATGTCAATCTCACTTTCCTCATTTTGTTCATCATAAAGGCCATTCCCACCTTGTCTTAAATATCCTCATTCTTAATACTATCTCTCTTAGAATTTCCAGGCATCCATAACTTGCATATTTTAAATTTGGGATCACCTGATTGGCCAACATTTAGCCTTTTACAATAAAATTGGTTTAATTACCACTCTTTAGAATTTACCTTTAAGTTTGGGTGGTACCTTCTTATCACAAAACACTTTGGAATCGAACCTCCATTTCATACACCTCATACTAATATAATAATTAACATCATATCTAATTTACCTATTCCATTGGAGTAAAGACCCAAGGTATTAAAACTTACTCTCTTAGGGGATGTTGTATGTGTCAAGTCTCACATTCACGTCTATCTCATGTGATGCATCACTAAACTTGTATTAGAAATTTCATATTTTGGTCTTTCTCAACCTTAACCATTTAGACTCTAAGATTTGTCTCCAAAACTCCAACCTAGTATTGACTTCTCTAAGGGTCTCATGATAAGTACTATATAATCTGCAAATAACATATTCTAAGAAACCTCATCTTAGATATGTTGTGTCGATACATATGATCTTGGGTGTATTTATACGTCTAATATCTAATTATTAGCCACACTTTTGTCTATTTTGTGAGCTACATTGCATATACATTTATTTGATTGAGCTTAACTTGTGTTCGTGAACTGGTGAGTTTAATTAGTGTTTCAAATTGATACGTTTATAGAGATTAAGCTTGATTTGGTGTTAGTATCGAGCTTGTGGATTATTAAAGGCGTTAGTATCAATATTAGGAAGAAAGACAATCTTAAAAAAATGTATAAAGGCAACTACAAACCATGGGACACAAAGAAAAGTGGAAAGATTGCACTATAGTGGGAAACTGATGGTTGAAATATGACTCCGTTACACGAAAGCTAAGCTTTATTTTATTGGTGTGGCATGGAATTGCCCAAAAGGTGGATTCCAAGAAATATTAAGGGTGTGCAATACTGGCATGCCACGATACTAATACTCCACAATTTCAAAGTAACACAAAGGGAGTTTTTTTGGCTGTTTTTTACACTTTATTATAAATAAGACAATTGTTTTATTATCATTATTACATACATCTGGAAAAAGATAAAAACACACAAGGGCTTGGATTTAGGGTTACTTCACAACTCTTCTCTTCTATTTTAATTATTGTATGAACATTTTGAATTCTATGATGTTAATTTCGAACATAAGTGGCCAATAACCTTTGTTCTGGGTTGAGGCCGAATGCATGATTGTATTTTACATTATTGAGTCGGTTAAACATTGAATTATCATATGGGTTGTTCTTAAACTCTTGCTTTTACTATTTTGATGTTTGGCTAACATTAAAACACATCCACAATCCTCTTATGAACCCCAAATAAGAATCATTAGGATAGAATGGTGAGTTTAAGGAATAAGTTCTTAATTTTTTATAAAAAAAAAGATTCGATCCTCATCTATGATAGGAATATACTTGGAATGCCGTGTTGGGTCAATACAGTAAGATAGTTTAATACTTTTACATTCCCACTCAATGATGTAGTTGTGATATCTTTTTAGATAGGATATTAGTGGCTTAGAAGACCATAATCATATTATCAACCTTGTGAATCAACAACTCAATATACAATGTGACCAATGAGAGCGAAACATTATACATGATTGCAATAAGTGGTGTAATCCTGAAATTTTCCCTCAATATTGATTACAACCTTTCTTGAATTGTGATTGTTACATTTTATTACCTGTTCTTACTATTAATTTGGTAGAATTTCATAAACCAACTTGATATATCACAACACTAGTTTGAAATATTATTACAGATTCAATTAGGTAAATGGTTAAACTATTAGTCCTTTTGAGTTCAATATACGTCTCTTAAAGAGATACTACATTACTATCAAACTGTGTACATTAGCGTTTATGACAGAATACAACAAGTTTTTGGCACCATTGTCAGGGAGTTAAGAAATTAGCAATTTAATGAATTTTATTTTCAATAATATTATATAAGTATTGACAACTTGATCTTAGTGAATGAATTTTGTAGGTCTAATTTGTACCTCGAGTTGGTAAGAGATAAAGAATTGGTTGAACCATATTTGGAGCCTAAACAAGTATTTCATCAGTAATTGAAAGTAGCAGCTCTTCAATATCCAATTCAACAACTTTGGTCGGCTAATCCACTAGAAATTCTTCTAGTTGAAATGGTAGCAGCTAAACCAGTTCACTACGTGGAGATCCTACTCACCAGTAACGTCACCAATAAGATGCACAAATTGGATTCCATAGTTTAATTTGAGCTAAAATAGATTATGATGCAACTATTGCACACCAATGGGCAGTTCATAGGACTATCTCTTGAGGATCCATAGCAGTACTTGCAGAATTTTCTTGAGATCAATGATACTTACATTCCCATACAAGTCTTGACTAATTATGTGAGACTCACGCTCTTCCCTTTTTATCTATTAGGGGAAGATAAAAAGGTGGATGAAAGTTGAACCACCTAATTCCATCACTTCCTAGAATGATTTGGCATGGAAATTTCAAATTTGTTTATTTCTTTCTGGAAAAATTGGGGGTTGATGAGTGAGATATTGATATTCAATTATAAAGATGGCGAAAATCTATATCAATCCTGGAGAGATTCAAGTCCATTTTTTTTATTGCCCACACCACTACTAGACTAATGACGTTTTGGTGTACACTTTTATAGAGGGACTTGAGCCTACTACAAATATTCTTTTGGATTTAGTTGTTGGTTGATAGGAACTAGAAAAGATAGAAAATGAGTCATACACACTTCAAAGTTATATCTCACAGGGAAACTTGAGTGAAATAAAGATGTGTCGAGAAGTGCCACGAAGAAGGTTGTAGGGTTACTAGAAGTTAATTAACTAACAACTATCACAGTGCAGATTGTTCTCAGTAGAATCAAATGAACACTCAATTCAGTAACTTGAATTTGACGAATCAAAAAACTTTTGTTAATGTTGTACAATAGACTCAGAATTGGTGTGAGGTAAGTGGAAATGGTGATCATTCATCAAATATGTGTGTAGCTAATCCAGAATCAGTAAACTTTGTGGTTGTTGCACAATGCCAAGGTAATTAGAATCTTGGAAATATTCATAATGAAAATTGGCAAAAAAAAACCAGCTTCTCATGAGGTGGGAATTAGGGTCAAAATGCAAATCAATATAGAAGCTAGAGAAGTCAGGATCTTCAGCAATAGGCTCAGGGTAGTCATTCTGATGCTCAGTCCAGTAATATTGAGGAAATGTTAAAGTAGATAGTGGAAAATCTAGCAAAGATGGTTGTCTACATAAAGAATAACCAACTGGCGATAAAAACCTTGTAGGTTCAGTTGGGACAACTTGTTGGGGCATAGATCACTAGACCTTGGGGAGGTTTATCTAGTGACACGGGTCTAATTCCTAAGCAAGTTCATATGTTTTCTACTCCCAGTGGTCTATAATTCAAAGAGTTAGACCCAAAAATATGACTCACAGGGTTGTGATAAGAAATGAGAAGCAAGTTGAGACTAAAAAAGTTGAGGACAGTGAGAATAATGAAGAAAGTCTGAAGCCACCTCCCTATTCCCATAGAAGCTAAAAAGGAAAAAAAGAGGAAGAATGCTCCCAAAAGGTTGTTGACATGTTAAAAATGTGCACATTAATCTTCCTATTGTTGATATTTTGCAGGGAGTCCCTAAGTATTCCAAGTAAATCAAGGACATTATGGCAAAAATTAACAAATTGACAAAATATGCTACTATTTTACTTACTGAAGAGTGCACCTCACAGATTCAAAATAGACTGTCTACAAATCTTAAGGACCCAGGAAGCTTTACTATTTAGATTACAATTAGGTAGTCTGTTTATAATTGGGTCTTTGTGTTTCCTTGTAGAAAGCAATAATTTAATTCCCAAATCTTTGTTGAAAAAGATACGGTTGGATAGTCTAAGGCCCGTCATAGTGGTTTTGCAGTTGGTTGATCGCTCACTTGCTAGGCCAGATCTAAAGTGGAAGATGTGTTGTACAAGTAGGTACACTGATATTTCTTGTGGACTTTATTATACTAGATTTTGATGTGGATTTGGAAGTTCCATTTATTTTGGGATGTCTATTTTTGGTAACTATATGTGCATTGATAGATGTAGATTTTGGGCAGCTAACTATAAGAGCTCATGATATGGTTGAGGTGTTTGATGTGTACATGTAGAGCAACTATCTCCAGTTGTACATATATCTCTATCCAACATAACAATTGACTCCTCTTTATAAGAGAGCTCTTTGTCAAATAATTTGGAGTCCCAATGAATGATTTAATCTCCACAATAAAACTTCTTAAGCATGGATACGTGGAGCACCGAATGAACCCTAGACAAGGTAGAAGGTAAAGCTAGCTTCTAAGTCACTGACCTTTTTCTATTTAAAATCTCAAAAGGTTCGATATACCTGAGACTCAACTTGATCTTCTTACCAAAATGCATCAAACCCTTTATGTCAACAATACTTTCTCACCTTTCTCGAACTTTATATCTCTTACTTTATTATCTGCATATCCTTCTTGTTATCTCTAAGCTACTACTAACTTTTCCCAAATAAACCTTACCTTCTCTATCGACTCCTTAAGTATATCATTTCGCCAAAGCCTCACCTCAAATCCATCAAACCATTCGATCAGTGACTTACATCTTCTATATACAATGCTTCAAAAATCTATGTCAATACGAAGTGGTCGCTATTAGTTTAGGAAAATTTACCCAAAGGTAAAAATTGGTACCATTGACCACCTAAGTCCATGACACAAGCCCAAAGCATGTCTTCAAGTACTTGAATTGTTCGTTCTGACTTCCCATCAATCTGTGGATGGAAAGTTGTACTTAGTCGAATTGAGACCTTTATTCTAACTGAAACATCTCCTAAAATATGATGGTAAATTGAGTACCTCAATCTAAAACAATAAAAATTGGTACCCTTTGGAGAATTACAATTTTTTTCACATAAATCTTGGCAAACTTAGTTGTATTATCATCTACCCTTACTTGATTAGAATGAGCAGACTTGGTCAATTGATCGGTGATCACCCATATAGAATATCATTTCGTTAAGGCCTTAGGTAGACCAATAACAAAAACTATAGTTATTCTTTCCCAGTTCTATTTAGGGAATGGACATTCTTTGAAAGGTGCCATCAGGTTTTTGATGTTTATATTTGACATGTTGTCAATTTTTTCACTTGGTCACAATATACAATGTCGCACTTTATTCTTTGCCGCCAATAATATTTTCACAAGTCTCTAGACATTTTGGTTGCATTGGGATGTATAGAGTACTTAAAATTCTAGGCTTCTACAAGAATAGTAGGAACCAAGTTACCCATACGAGGGACACACACACTCCCCCAAATCCTCAACACCCCATCCTCATTGAGAATGGCCTCCTTAGCCTCTCACCTTGAGAACCTTTTCTCTAATGTTTCTCAACTTCTGGTCTAAAATATCTACCCTTAGTATTTTCGAAGAAAGTATACTTAGCCTCTATAAGGTCTAACACTTTTCCCTCGCTAATCACCACTAATCTCAGGAACCCTTGGTAAAATCTTGTACCTCTCTATCCATTAGGTGCCTCGACACCTCCAACCATTTTAAACTTCCCATTCTTGTCAGTTTCCAGCTCAATGCGTCTGCCACCATATTGGCTTTTCCTGGATGATATAAGATTAACATGTCATAGTCTCTGATTAATTCCATTCACTTTTTCTATCTCAAATTCAATTTTCTTTGAGTAACACGTGTTGTAAAGTATGGTGGTCTATAAAAATTTCATATTTCACCCCATAGATGTAGTGTCTCTGAATCTTCTAAGAAATGATCGCTGCTGATACTTGTAAGTCTTAAGTGGAATAGCTCTTCTCAAAATACTTCAACTGCCTTGAAGAATAAGCAATCGCATTCTGAACCTGCATCAAAACATTGCCTAAACCAGATCGTGAAACAACACAATATACGATGAAATTCTTACCTTCAATAAGCAAAGTAATAATAGGACCTGAAGTAAACAAATCTTGAGTTCTTGGAAACTCTCCTCACACTAGTAATCTCACATGAACGGTACCTCTTTCTGAGTCATGCCAGTTATATGAGAAGCAATGAAAGTGAACCCTTTGAAAAACTGATCATAATACCTAGTAGATGATAACGCTCAAACTATAGCTCTCGTAAGAGTGTAAGAGGTCGTTGTCAAATATAGAACCCAACTGGGTTGGGTGTCGAATACCACAGGGAATACTTGGTCACTAAGTGTTGCAACTATTATAAGACTGTTGGTCGAAAATTCTACGGAAAGGGGGGATGGTTTAGGCGTGAATTAAAAGTATCAAAATAGCAAAGTAAAACGGAATGCTTCGTTTAATAAGATTTAATCAATGAGAATTTTAAGTTAGGGTTATGTCCACCTTATGAGTTCTACGTATCTATTAATTATGAGTAATGTAGAATTCCGACATGCATGCATTTATAGAGATTTGTATTCTAATGGTAAATCCTAGTGTCTCTCGACCATCAAGGATTATCTCACTTTAACTCTCTCGAGCTTAAAGTGTATAACTAATGGTACGAACTCTCCAAGAGGTTAATCCAGTTACGGCACTAACTTGTAAACAGGGGTTGGTAGCCCTATTTCCTTGTCACACTCTCTTTTCCAAACATGTAACTTTTCTCTCGAACAAGTTAATACTATAATGGCGTATTCTATATGTTTGCAACCACAAGAATGTAATTAAGATGAAAAGAGTAATGATATAAGTAGCATACGTATCAAGAATTCACAAACTCATAGCAATAAATAGTATCTCATAAGGCTTCCATAACCCTAACAGAGAAGTTTAGCTACTCATGAGTGCAATAGAAATCACAATAGATATCATCATCATATCAAAACTAGAATGATCTCACGTTGGGAATGAGATTAGCGTTCAAGGAGATTGACGATTTGCCCTTCTGTAGTCGTTCCCAAGTGTGTAGTAGCTTGTTTCTCTGTCTCAACTTACAAAATCTGTAAACTAAATAATACTAGAAAGTGTCGACTAAAGTAAAAATTGGATAGAATAGAATGGATTCGGATGCTGAAAAATTCAGCATATAGGGTTTTTATAACATCTATATCCTAGTCCTACTAAGTTACTGCATCCTTGTCCTAGTCCTACTAAGTTACTGCTGATCCCCAAGTCTTTAGAAATACTGTTTTTGCCTGGGACAAGTTCTCCATGCATCACTTTCAGTCCACAAGCTTCCAAAAGCTGCCTTCCCTCTTATGTGAAGTTTCCCTTGCTACCAAAAGGTCCACAAAGTGCTGAAATCTTCATCATTAATACCTGAATACATGCTAATCACGTTGGTTAGCTCACTTACAGGAAAATGGACTAAAAGTGCAGGAATTATATATTTTGTCCTTAAAACTTAGCTAAAATATGGGTAAATTATAGTTCTTTAGGCGTTTAAATACGCCTAACATCAACACCCCAAACTTAAAGCTTTGTTCGTCCTCGAACAAAATATTACGTCCATGCAATCATCTATTTAGAATATCGCAGTAGCAACATAAAATGTTCAACAAGACACGCAAGGCAATTATTAACAAAGAGTGGGTTTCTTGACCATTACTAGAAATAATTCAACCTCCAACATAGACTCGTGATGATGGCTAATTCGTATCCACAAGTTAAGGCATAACGAATCATATAACACTACCCAGAACTCATCAACCATGTGTGTCTCACATAAGATATTACCCATAATCACTCACAAGTATTGCATTTTTCAAACATGGGTATAAGATTCTCCTTGCTCTCACTCTCACAAAGAATTCATATGTTGCAACTGATGACCATAGGCTTGCCCTTAGTGTAATGCTCTACTAATATCAGAATGCTAAGCTTATGATCAAATAGGTCTTTACAGGTTGTAATGTAGGCTAAGGGACAGGTAGGACTATTTTGGCCAGAAATAGTGACTATGCTCCCTAAGCGCTTTAATACATCACATTATGCAATTAACACTTTATTTTAAACAACCCTTCTACTTTTCTTTCATATACCACTCCTTTTTACCTATTTTGTTATTCAATTATCACAGAACTAACTTTTTATTTTTCTTTTCATTACCTCTATGATAGCCACAAATTCAAGTGCCAATACACCCTAAGGCATCACTCTCACCTAATTTCCTCTTATTTTGTCACATGACTTTACAATTTAAAGCGCTTTGGAATTTGGATCAAATTATGGTCTTGAAAAAAATAGATTAGGCTACATATGAGGCTGTCAAAGAAAATGGCTAAAGGCTCAAAGGGGGTTCACTAGGATAATGTAAACAGGTAGGTAAAAAGAAGGAAAACAATTACAGGCTGCCAAAGAAATACCTAAATCATCTCCTAAACTCACACTCTTTATTTCGCTTTACACACACACCAGGAAAGTTCTAGCATCAGCCACAAACACCGAATATACTATAGCCTCACACACACAAGGCACATGGTCAACTTTATTGGGAGCAGTATAAACTCTTGACCCAACATATAAAGGAATTAAACCACAAACTTATCACAAAGTGAGTCACACTTAGAGCCTAAACGTCTCAACAGTAATGATTTTAGCACAAACTCTTGCCATAATCCCATGCCACCTATCAGAATAATTTCATGCAAAGTCTAAAAAAAAAAATTAAATTTAACTACTAACCACTAACTACGACTAAATCAAACAAACAAACATACATAAATAAATGCAAATCCAGGCAAAGAAGTATAGCATATAAATACCAGCACCCCACACTTAGACGGGATATACTGTCCTCAGTGGAAAATAAATAAGAAGAACCTAATTAGTCGGACTCCTTCTCTATGTCTAGGTTCATACCCCCTGCATCGGAATCATCATCAGAGTCATCGTTATTGGAGTTCTCCTCCACGTCTGAGTCTGGCATTCAGCAATCTTCATCAGTTGGCACGTCATCATCAAGAGGTTCCTCGAAATATACACCTACTCCATACATAACCCTCGCATGCTCATTCAATGGGTAGTCATAATCCAACTGTTGGAGCTTTACAGCAGTTAGAACACGACCCTCGCTCATCATGGTAAGCCTCGTCATGCCATATAAATGGCGGAAGAAGCTTTCGTCGCGAGCATGTCTTTCTGTAGTGGTCAGGTTGACGCCATGCATAGATTCAGCATCTTTCACCTTTGTGAGGTCAACCTTCTTTGGGTTATATGGAAGCTTATGATCTGCAGGTTCCTTTTCGATGTCCTCCTTCCTTAATATCATAGTCAACAGATTGCCAAAGCTAAAGTGGGACCTCTTGTACAGCCTAGCCTTACACATTGAAGATCGAATAATCGCCCCAATGTTGATTGGAATGTTCATCATCAAAGCGTACACCAAGCACACTCTATCACGTGTGATCTTTGTGTACTGTGTCCTTGGAATCAGGCAAGAGTTGACTATTCACAACCATATCCGAGCTTCTCTGTTCAAGAAAGCATATGGGAAGGTATTGTGCCGACCGGTATCCTTATGATGACTCTAACGTGCCATTGATCTTGTTCTGCCCAGTATGTGTCTAATTGCCCTGTACAGAGGTCTGTTATACAGCTCCTTGAGTGGTAATGGATCTACAGATGGCAAACCCAGAAAAGAGTTAAAGAACTCCGCATTCAGTTGCAAGACTTAGCCCCAAATTTTTACTTCACTCTGTGTAGTCTTTGGGGACCAATTGGCATAGAACTCACGTTTTAGATCAAGATTACATTCTCCCATATCTCAGAAAATGAAGTCAAGATGTAGCTCCATAATTTTAGCCAAGATACGAGGTTCTCTCTTTGCTAGGCTTTCCTTTTGTATCAACTCCACGTGAACATATTTTTTCACTTTGTTGATCTTATACCACTCCTTTCTTTTCTCCTCTAGGACCCATTTTATCCCGAACATGCAGTGAGGTATTTGCAGGGTTCAGCTTGCTCTTTTCTTCCCCTTTTCTGCCCCTTCTGCAAGTTGGATGCTTTTGCTTTTCCTGGTCGACTTTTTGGTGCCATTGTACCTGAGATTAAAATAAAGTCATTTTAGCTTCATCTCGGTAGATTCAATCGACAAACAAACAGTAGTGGTACCACCCCACACTTAATTTGTTGGCACAAACTAATTTAGTGAACGATGTCGATTACTCAGACTTCATCGCCATACATTTAGGTGTTATGTTCCAACAATATATTCAGCGCAGTCATACTTTTCATGTCATCTTAACTATCCTTTTCAACTCTATTTCATGTAAACTTGACCATACTTTATGGTTTGGATTAATGCACTTTTGGAACAAGACTTCTACGTAGAGATCGAATCAAGTTTATGGCATAAAAATAATCACAACATCTCATGCTTGTATTCAATCATGATCTTAATCTCGATGAACGAGCCTTTCAAAACATTCCAACGTTCGACTTACACAATTATGTGATTAATTTCACCATTTCAATTCTGCAAAAAGATGACAGTGTATAACAACCAAATACAAATCGAAACAAAGTTTAGAACACCTATACGTATTCTTTCACTCAACTAGATGTATCAATACAAACCAACTACATTCAAATCACCAACACTACTTCAAGATTTAACAAATCATTATAGGCGTAGTATTGTAATAGCTACAGAATATAAAAGAAGTACTTGCTTGGTGATGGCCTTGGAAGATGATCTTGCAAGGTTAGAAGAGCAAAAAGAAAATTTTTGAGAGATTTGGAGAGTAAAGGCGGCGCTTAGGTTGAGCAAATAAGTGTGTTTTGTTCTAATGTTGAAGTCTTATTTATAGGACAAGACTTGGGTCGGGTTTGACCCATTAAAAATCAGATTAGGAGACCAAAAAGTAAGCATAGGCGGCGCCTATTGCTTTGCCTATGCTTGGCATAGGCGGCGCCTTTTGCAAAGCCTAGTTGAGCATAGGCGGCGCCTATGCTATGGCATTGTAGATTCAGAGAGCTTAAGCCATAGCATAGGCCTTGCCTTGTTCGTTGCCTAGATTTACATAGGCCTTGCCTTGTTCGTTGCCTAGATTTGCATAGGCAATGCCTAACCAATAGCCTTTGTTTCTTCATTCCAAACTTACCACCTTCAACATGACACAATTCCAAATTAAAGCTTGTAACCAATCTCCTCTTTTATACGTCTTGCACCTACACCTACTCAAAACAACAAAAATGATTATAAAGATGGGTTGCCTTCCACCAACCGCCTTAGTTTTGGTCGTGGCTCGACAAAATACTAGGAAAACAAAACAATTAAAAACGATGGGTTGCCTCCCACCAAGCGCTTGATTTATTGTCGCGGCACAACATAGTTACCTCGATTACTTAGACTTCGTCAAGATAGATGGTGTCCATGCATTTTATCGAGTCAAGAGGACCGATATATGGCTTTACTCGTTGGCCATTCACCTTAAAGACACCACCATCAATGCCTTCTAACTCTACTACTCCAGACGAGTAGACTTGGCTAACTCTGAATGGACCAGACCATTTAGACTTTAACTTAACTGGAAATAGCTATAGTCTGGAGTTGAAAAGAAGTACCATATCACCCTTCTGAAAGTTTCGTTGGATAATCCGCCGATCATGGTACTTTTTCATCCGTTCTTTGTAGAGGTCTGCCCTTTCATACGCATATAGATGGAATTCATCCATCTCATTCAGCTGCTCCAATCTCAGATTAATTGCATCATCCCAAGTTAGGTTAAGCCTCTTCAACGCCCAAAAGGCTTTATGTTCGAGCTCAATCGGCAAGTGACAAGCCTTCCCATAAACTAATTGGTACGGGGACATGCCAATTGGTGTCTTAAATGCAGTTCTATAAGCCCATAATGCATCATCCAGCTTCCGAGACCAATCTTTCCTACTCGCATTTACAGTCTTAGCAAGGATCAGCTTGATCTCGCGATTAGAAACTTCTACCTTCCCACTAGTTTGTGGGTGGTAAGGTGTAGCTATCTTGTGTTGCTTTACCCCATATTTTACCAACACGGCTCTAAACAGCTTGTTGCAAAAGTGTGATCCTCCATCGCTTATAATAGTACGTGGTACCCCAAAACGAGAGAAGATATTTCTCTTTAAAAATTCTACAAGACACTTGCCTTCATTATCGGCCAGCGCTACTGCTTCGACCCATTTGGATACATAGTCCACAGCAACTAGGATATATTTCATCCTAAACGAACTTACGAATGGGCCCATGAAATCAATACCCCATACATCAAATAGCTCTACTTCAAGAATTTTCAACATGGGCATCTCATGCTGCTTCGAAATCGCGCCTTGTCTCTGACACTGGTCACATCTTCTCACAACATCGTAGGAATCCTTAAATATTGAAGGTTAATAATAGCTGCTTTGCAATACCTTCCTTGTTGTCCGATTACCTGCGTGATGACCCCCAACTTGGGAAGCATGACTTGCTTCCAATATGCTAGGCACCTCCACATCAGGTATGCATCGCCTAATAACACCATAAGTACATCGTCGAAACAGATATGGTTCATCCCAGAAGTAGTGTTTCACATCATGCATGAACTTTCTCTTTTGATGAAAAGAGAGATTCTCAGGCATCACATTACTTACCACGTAGTTTGCAAAGTCTGCATACCATGGTAACTCTTCCACCCTCGTGGCTAGGATCTCTTCATCGGGAAATGCATCATCAATCTCAAGATTGGGTTGCGCTATGTGCTCATTCTTGAGTCTAGATAGGTGATCAGCTACTTGGTTTTCGCAACCTTTCCTATATTTTACCTCAAAATCAAATTCTTGCAGCAATAACACCCACCGAATTAGCCTTGGCTTAGCATCCTTCTTTGCCATTAAATATCTTAGCGTAGCATGATCAGTATGAACCACCACTTTAGTCCCCAACAAATAAGCACAAAACTTTTTAAAAGCATAAACAACTGCTAGAAGCTCTTGTTCCGTGACGGTATAGTTCTTTTGGGCTCCATTCAAGGCCTTGCTCGCATAGTAAATTGGATGAAAAAACCTTTATCTTCTCTGACCAAGTACAGCACCCAAATCTACACCACTTGCATCACACATAACTTCAAACGGTTGATACCAATCAGGCGCTACAATGATAGGAGCTTCAACTAGCTTCCCTTTGAGGCATTCGAATGCCTTCAAGTAATCTTCGTCAAAGTCAAATTTTGCATCCTTCTCCAAAAGTTTGCATAACGGACTAGCAATCTTAGAGAAGTCTTTAATAAACCTTCGATAAAAACCTGCATGACCGAGAAAACTACGAACTCCCTTTACAGAAATTGGAGGTGGTAGTTTTTCTATAACTTCAATTTTAGCTCGATCTACCTCAATTTCTCTTTTGAAAATTTTATGCCCAAGAACAATACCTTCTTTAACCATAAAGTGGCACTTCTCCCAGTTTAGCACCAAGTTGAATTCGACACATCTCTGCAACGCCATACTTAGATTCGCCAAGCATGCTTCAAACGACTCACCCACAACTAAAAAATCGTCCATGAACCCTTCCACGATGTCTTCAACCATATCAGAAAAAATGGATATCATACAATGCTAAAAAGTGGCGGGTGCATTACATAGCCCAAATGGCATACGTTTGAAGGCAAACATACCATATGGGCATGTAAACGTTGTCTTCTCTTGATTCTCGGGAGCAATAAAAATCTGATTATAGCCGGAATAACCATCTAAGAAACAAAACCATCCTTTCCCTGCCAATCGATCAAGAATTTGGTCCATGAATGGCATTGGAAAGTGATCCTTAACTGTCCATGAAATCAGCTTTCGGTAATCCATGCATACTCTCCATCCTGTGACAGGTCAGAGTGGGATTAGCTCATTCTTTTCGTTTGCAACTACCGTCATGCCCCCTTTCTTGGGCACACACTGTACCGGACTCACCCATTGACTGTCGGAGATTGGATTCACTACCCCTGCATCTAACCATTTAATAATTTCTTTCTTCACCACCTCTTGCATAGGTGGATTCAAACGTCTTTGATGCTCAATAGTGGGTATGCACTATTCTTCAACCTGAATCTTGTGCATACATATCCCAGGCGAGATACCAATAATATCAGCAATAGTCCAACCTATGGCTCTCTTGTATTTTCTCAGAACAGAGATAAGAGCTGCAACCTGTTGTTCGCCTAAATCAGCTGCAACAATAACTGGGAGTGTATCACCACTTCCCAAAAATGCATATTTTAGATGACTGGGTAGCTCCTTCAATTCTAGCATTGGTGGCTCCTTAATGGATGGTTTTGCTGGTGGTGTAGGTCGATTTTTGAGATCAAGGTCCACCTTCTTGGGAGCAAGAGAATGTGACCCTATTCCTATCAAAGCACAAATAGTTTCTTCATAATCTTCAACATTCTCACTCTCAACATTCATAAGCACAGCCGCCAATGGATCAACAATAAGCTGCTTCTCTACAGATAATTCTTTCTCATCATCATAATAAACATCATCTATAGAGAACACATTCATATCTTTGGGCTGCTTCATTGATTTGCATACATCAAAACAGACCACTACGTTATTCATCCGGAATAAAAGCTCATTAGCTCTTAAATCAATAAGCACACTTTCTGTTGCAAGGAAAGGACGCCCCAGGATTATGGGAACTTCAGAGTCCACCTTACAATCCAGAATAACAAAATCTGCAGGAAAAATGAATGACAAAACCTTCACCAATACATCATATAAGATACCGACAGATCGTTTTACCGACCTATCAGCCATCACGAGACGCATATTGGTTGGTGTAGGATCGACCAACCCCAACTTCTTGTAAATAGATAGTGGCATCAAATTGATGCTAGCTCCCAAATTGCACAATGCCTTAGCGAAATCCAAAGATCCAACCGTGCAAGGAATAGTGAAAGCACCAGGATCTGCCTTCTTCTGAACTAGTGATCTTGTAGCGATTGCACTGCAATGATGAACATTATATGCTATCTCATAACTTACTGCCCACTTCTTTGTCAAGATGTCCTTCATGAATTTGGCGTATCCGAGCATCTGCTCTAGCGCCTCCACCAAAGGAACATTAATAGTCAGTTGTTTTAACATTGTCATGAATTTATTGAACCTGGTGTCATCAGTTTTCTTCTTCAGTCTCTGAGGAAAAGGTGGTGGTGGAAGAGGAATAGTTTTCTCCACCACTTCTTTTTTGTCTTACTTCCGATTATCAATCTTTTTAGGCTGCAGACATCTAGGTGTAACGGCAGGACCAATTTCTTCAGCTTCAACGGCATCTTCACATTCTACATTAATAACATTATCCGTTATATTATCAACTGCCTTCTTGCCTTTGGATTGATTTTTCCAACACTTTACCACTTCGGGTAGTAATAGCCATACACGATCCATTATTCCTCGGATTTTGCACTATGTGACTAGGTAGCGTTCCAGCCTTTCTTTGGTTGAATGCCACTGAAAGTTCACTCAATTGTTGTTCCAGCTGTTTTATTGAAATGGAATGCGAGTTAACCAATTGATTTATTGATGACAAATCATTCTTCACTTAGGTTACACCCATGTTGGTTGCCTCTACTCCTTTCAACAGCTTAGCCATCATGTCCTCCATGGATATCTTTCCCGAACCAGATGCAGCGGCCTCACTGCTTCCAGGTGGAACATACAAACCACTACTGTCAGTCTTATTCTTCCAACTACCTTGATCACGGTCCTTGTTTCTAGATTTATCATAATAGTTCCGACCTTGATTTCCTTGGGCATTGCCTCAGAAATCCCCCTGATTATTCAAGTATTTAGCTTCTTCCTCAGAATCGGATTCCTCTCTGCCTTGCGACACAACAGCCTTGACTCTTTTAGTCTTCCCTGATAATAAATGCTTGGTAAGAATATCCATTTGCATTTTCATGTGAGCCATATCTTGGTCACGTTCCTCTTGTCTACGCCTCTGCTCTGCAGTCATGCCAATAGATACAGTAGGGCTTGCTACCTCAGAATCCCTGGTATGCCAAGCTCTACTCTGGTTTGTCATACAATCTAGCATATCACTTGCCTGAATAAAAGTAAGGTCCATAAATGACCCTCCTGCAGCATTATTAACCACTGGCTTAGTCACCAAATTCAAAGACCTGTATAATATCTCCATCAAGTGGACATTGGTCATATGATGATTTGGGCACCGCATAAGCTTCTTCTTGAAACTCTCCTATGTTTCGTGGAGGGTTTCAGTTGGAAGCTGTCGAAAATTGCTGATCTCATCTCTCAACTGTGCTCTCTTGGATGGCGGAAAGAATCTTTCTAGGAAAGCGTCTTTCAATTGCCTCCAATTAGTAATAGAATCAGGAGTTAGCCCATTCAACCATAGAGTTGCCTCCCCAGATAGAGACAATGGAAATAAGTGCAGCCGAATTGCATTCTGTCCAACGCCTGGATTGTCGAATGACTTGCATGTAGAGATAAAATTGATCAGATGCATATTCGGGTCATTGTCTGCAAGTCCACCAAATAATCCCTTTAGCTGCAATAACTGAATCATAGTGCTAGTGATATTAAACTTGGATCCAGGTGCCAAGGGCGGAGGAATAATAGCTCCTGTGGCACCAGCTCCATCCAGATTGTCATCATCATCATCAAAAGGAATCTGCACAGCTCGGCACTCAGGCCTAAATCTCGCTTGACGATCCCTTCTGTTCCCAGGTGTCCCCACCTCATCAGCATGTCTTGGGTTTAGTAACTCATCATCGCCCAGGTCCTCATCATTAGGATTTGTTGCTCGCCCTGGATTATCAATATTCTATTGAAGCACTTGAGCAGCGGCCAATGCAGCTAATCGAGCCTGCTCCTTTGAGAAGCCCTTCTTTCAATATCTCGTTGCGCCTCCATCTTGCCAATAAGTTGCGGTTCAGGGTTTATGGGTAATAATGGTTGTCCCGAACTTCGAGTATTTGGCATGCACTGAACAAAACCTAAATAAAACAAAAACAAAAACTAAAAGTAAAATCTGAGAATCTTTGACCAAAGGGTCTAGTAACTATCACAAACCTAGTTGACAATCGTATTCCCTTGCAACAGCGCCAAAATTTGATAACGCTAAAACTACAGCTCTCGTAAGAGTGTAAGCGGTCACTTTCAAATATAGAACCCAACTGGGTTGGGTGTCGAATCCCACAGGGAATACTTGGTCACTAAGTGTTGCAACTATTATTAGACTGTTGGTCGAAAATTCTACGAAAAAGGGGGATGGTTTAGGCGTGAATTAAAAGTATCAAAATAGCAAAGTAAAACGGAATGCTTTATTTAATAAGATTTAATCAATGAGAATTTTAAGTTAGGGTTATGTCCACCTTATGAGTTCTACGTATCTATTAACTATGAGTAATGTAGAATTCCGACATGCATGCACTTATAGAGATTCGTATTCTGATGGTAAATCCTAGTGTCTCTCGACCATCAAGGATTATCTCACTTTAACTCTCTCGAGCTTAAAGTGTATAACTAATGGTACGAACTCTCCAAGAGGTTAATCCAGTTATGGAACTAACTTGTAAACAGGGATTGTTAGCCCTATTTCCTTGTCACACTCTCTTTTCCAAACATGTAACTTTTCTCTCGAACAAGTTAATGCTATAATGGCGTATTCTATATGTTTGCAACCACAAGAATGTAATTAAGATGAAAAGAGTAATGATATAATTAGCATACATATCAAGAATTCACAAACTCATAGCAATAAATAGTATCTCATAAGGCTTCCATAACCCTAACAGAGAAGTTTAGCTACTCATGAGTGCAACGGAAATCACAATAGATATCATCATCATATCAAAACTAGAATGATCTCACGTTGGGAATGAGATTGGCGTTCAAGGAGATTGACGATTTGCCCTTCTGTAGTCGTTGCCAAGTGTGTAGTAGCTTGTTTCTCTGTCTCAACTTACAGAATCTGTAAACTGAATAATACTAGAAAGTGTCGACTAAAGTAAAAAATAGATAGAATAGAATGGATTTGGATGCTGAAAAATTCAGCATATAGGGTTTTTATAATATCTATATCCTAGTCCTACTAAGTTACTGCATCCTTGTCCTAGTCCTACTAAGTTACTGTTGATCCCCAAGTCTTTAGAAATACTATTTTTGCCCGGGACAAGTTCTCCATGCATCACTTTCAGTCCACAAGCTTCCAAAAGCTGCCTTCCCTCTTATGTGAAGTTTCCCTTGCTACCAAAAGGTCTACAAAGTGCTGAAATCTTCATCATTAATACCTGAAAACATGCTAATCGCGTTGGTTAGCTCACTTACAGGAAAATGGACTAAAAGTGCAGGAATTATATATTTTGTCCTTAATACTTAGCTAAAATATAGGTAAATTATAGTGCTTTAGGCGTGTAAATACGCCTAACATCAGTAGACCCCATAAAACTATAAATTTTGGTAACATTAGTCAGTCTAGTCTTCGCAGCTTCAGCTTTTTGAGGGTCTACCATAACCCCTTTCTTATATGCCATTTGTCCTGAGAAGGACACTGAAGACAAACAAAATTCACACTTTAAAAATTTTACATATAGTAACTTCTTCTTAAGCAACCCCAACACTATACATAAGTGAACTTCATGATCTTATTCACTCTTAAAGTTAACAAGAATTTCATCAATGAAAATGATAAAAAAATAATCCAAAAATGGATTAAAAAGCTTAATCAAACCAAAAGACATAACCAAACTCTTGTAATGCCCACTACGAGTCTGAAAGCATCCTTTGGAATATCTTCCACCCGAATCTTAAGTTGATAGTAACCTGACCTCAAATGGATTGTGGAGAGCACTGCAGCTCCATGTAACTAATCAAACAGATAACCTATCCTAGGAAAAAGATACTTGTTGCAAATATTCACCTTATACAGTTGACAGTAGTCTATGCACATTTGCATGCTACCATCATTCTTTTTTCACAAACAGAACATAAGCACCCCCAAGGCAAAAAACGTGGACAAATAAAACCCTTTTTATAACAATGCTTATAACTAGGACTTCGGTTCTCTTAACTCAATCATTGCTATCCAATAAGGAGGGGCATCGATGGGTCAGATTCCCAACTCTAAGTCTATACAAAGTTAAACTAACAATTCAAAGGCATCTGGGAAGATCATTACGAAATACTTCTATGATTTCTCACATAATTAATGTAACGACCCAATATCACCTCCCGGGATGTCACACGGTGCTTAAGGCTACCAGTATCCCCAAGCTAACCCTTTAAGCCTGTTACTATATATAATAACTCAATTCAAGATGAAATTAAACAAAACACTGGTACTGTTATATCAAATGATAGGAAATATGAAGAAAATACTCATCCAAAACGACTACAAAACTAGAAATCTCAACATACTAACAATCTGCTACCTAGTCTGACAAAGCCTTTACTACTCTATGAACTAGAGAGCCATTGGGATAGGTCCCCAACTGACTCAAACTGAACTGAAAGCAATAATATATCTACTAAGACTCTTAAATTTCTGAAAATAGGTCCTCGAACCATAAGGACTCACTACTATGGACATATAGACAAAGGTACTTGAAAATCACACACAAGGCTAGGACTGAGCACCTGAACCTACATTATAAGATAATGTAGCGCATAGACGTATATGTGGATCAGCACTTGGGAATGTACTGAGTAAATGGGGGTGTATGCATTTACAGAAAACAATATCCATACTCTCTAATCAAATCATGCATGCACTTAGGAATGACTGACATAACTTGAATAAGTCTGAAATGTAAGGCTCATAAATCACGTATAATGAAGCATTTAACACAAATCTCGTAATACTTTATCTTTAAAATTTGAACTCTTCTCTTATTTTCATTACTCGAAGACTAAAGAAAGCTTCAAACAATACTTTCAAACTCATGCATATATCTCATGGAGAGTAAAACTTCTTTAATGCTCAAGAACTTAGAAATCTTTTAAACTCAAGACAGTTGGAACGTAGAATTCTATGACCCTTACTAGTAGAAAAAACAACTTTCTTTTTGGGAAAATTCTAGTTCAAGAAACTATTTTGAAAATCATACTATTAGGGAAAATCACTTATCTCAAAGCTTTAGGGAAAATATTTTATCTCAAGGGAAAATACATTAGGGAGGTTCTCTTAACCGACATAAACAATGTGAGCTACTTGGATTCCAACGTATTGTCATCCTAAGGAAGAAACCTCACATTGGGGAGAGGCGTCATACTCTTGCCAGGGAGTATAACCTCAACTCAATGATCACTTATCTCGGCCTTGGACCATAAATCTCAATCCTACAGTGGCATGTAGTTTTGGGGTATGAAACTGTAGTAACTTACCTAACTTGGTGCTAAGTACTACTCCCTTTAGTTAGGTATGCTCATCTCATGGAAATCAACTTAAAAATAATCTCGTGGTTTATAAAGAAACCAACTATAAAATCTATAATCTCATGTAATAAAGTGGATTTCAAATCTATTATGACCATTAACGTCAAAACTTTCTCAATAATCTCAAAGTACTCAAATCATGGGTGCTTATATCACAAAAGTTCATAAAATTGCAAATCTCAAGTAGCGCTTAATGACCATAATTAAATCTCAAGTTAAGACTTATCAAAATGCATACTAGATATCATATGGACTCATAAATCATATAGAAATCTGAATTTACAGCAATTTATCTCAAAATCTCAATGTACTCATATACTTCAAATTCTAGAGCATTGAAACCATTAAATTCTTAAGGAATAACAATATAGGGTATAAACCCAACTTCAATTTCTTAACAAAACATGTAAAATCATGCTATTTGACTTTCAATTGATGTGAAACATCAAAAACTTGCAACCAATAACAATGGGTGAAAACTCCTAATTCAATTTCATGTAAAATCTCATAAATTACAGAAAACTTATAGTTTAAAATAAGTCTTTGGGCACAAGGGAGAAAAATTACCCTTGTCGAAAACCCCACATACCTTAGATTGTGTAATTGGATATACAAGCTTGTTTGAAACTCTTCCTCTTACTCTTTAAGAGAGGTTTCTTAAATACTTGGACTTAGGAAACTCAAATCTCAACTCAATTTAAAGAATATATGGTGAGTTCTTGAATTTCTTGGAGAAGGGTTTTGGATTTGCTCTTGAGGGATAAACCCTAGCTCTTGGATGCTTTGGGAGATAATGAGGCTATTTGCTTCATTTTGAATATTTCAAGGCATTAAAAGGGAAAAGACCCAAAAGATTCTTTTAAAAATGTCTTAAAAATACTGAACAGGATTTGCAACGGTCGGAGCATCGGTCCGTCGCTAGTCTGAAGTTCCATCGGATCGTCCTTCACACGTTGGTCAAAAAAAGGCCACACTGCCTTAGTTACAATAGTCCTAGCGACATTCCATCGCTAACTTGATAGTCTGTCATCTTGGTCGTTGCACTTGGGGCTAGAAGAGGGAGTCACTACCTTGGTTGTGATAGTCCGGGCGACGGTCCGTCGCAAACTCGATGGTTCGTCAACCTGTCCATCACACCTGAGCGGTTCTGACAAGTCTCAGTAAAATAGCCATAACTTATCACCCCGATACTGGATTTGGACGAAATTGGTATCGTTGGAAAGCTAATTCAATTCTCTACATGACAAAAATTCAATATTAGGGAAATTCAACATGGTTTAAAATATTCTCACTTAGGAAGTCATACCTTACTCTTCTTAAAGATAAAACTCGACTTAAAGAAAATCTGGGGTATTACAATTTCTCCCCCTTGGGAACATTCGTCCTTGAATGTCACTTGTTAGACCAAGAACACAGGAAAAACCGAGTACACATAGCTGAAGCAATTCGCTACACGGTTTAAAATCTTTCTAAACTCTTGAATACTTTAGAAATTGCAAGAACTCATGCAAGAATACATATATAGCTAAACTTTAGATTTAGAAGGGATGAAGTAAGGAAGAATAATACCTTCAGCTTGATCTGAACTCATGGAAAAGAGGTGCGGGTACTTGGCTCACATGTTTGCTTCTGCCTCCCAAGTAACGCCCTCAACTGACTGGTTCTACCATAAAACTTTGACCAGGGGAACCTCTTTGTTCCTCAGTCTATGGATCTGAAAATCTTGAATCTCAACAGGAATCTCATCGAATGAAAGACTATTCTAAATATCAGCACTCTTCAAAGGATCCACTACAATGGAATCACCAATATGCTTATTAAGCATGGAGACATAAAAAACAGGATGAACGGCTGCCAACTCTGCGGGCAACTCAACTTCATAGGTGACTTTCCCAACACGGCTCAAAACTCTATAGGGGCTAACATAACAGGGACTAAGCTTTCCCTTTTTACCAAACCTCTTCACCCCTTTTATGGGTAAAATCTTTAAGTACACTAAATCACCTACCTCAAACTCAAGACCTCTTTTCCTCACATCGGCAATTGACTTTTGACGACTCTGAGTTGTCTTTAACCTTTCTCTAATCAACTTAACTTTCTCCATAGCCTCAAACACTGCATCAGGTCCAATCATAGCAGCTTCACCCACTTCAAACCAACCTATGGGTGGTCTACATCTTCTACCATACAAAGCCTTAAATAGTGCCACCTCGATGCTAGCATGGTAACTATTGTTATAAGCAAACTCTATCAATGGACAATGCTCATCCCAACTACCTTTGAAATCAAGAGCACATGCCCTCAACATATCTTCTAGAGTCTGAATGGTCATCTCAGCCTGACCATCTATTTGTGGACGAAAAGAAAAACTCAAATAATCTTGGGTACCAAGACCCTGCTAAAATACTCTCCAAAACTGAGAAGTAAATTGAGTACCCCTATCCAAAATGATAGGCAAGGAAACTCCATGAAACTTTACAAACTCTCTGATGTATAACCGACCATAATCCTCAGCTGTACAAGATGTATGCATGGGCAATAAATGTGAGGACTTAGTCATCCTATCTATAACAACCCAACTAGAATCATAATGACAACGCGAAAGAGGTAAACCAGTCACGAAGTCCATATTCACCTCTTCCCACTTCCAAGTAGGTATACCAAACTCTTGCATTACACCACCAGGTCTTTGGTCCTCTACCTTAACTTGTTGCCACGTTGCACACTTTGTTACAAACTCATCTATATCCTTCTTCATATCGCCCCACCAATAGATTTCTCACAAGTTGCGGTATATCTTGGTAGCACCAGGATGAATAGAATACCGTGCGCCATGCATTTCAGCCATAATCCTCTGCCTTAGATCATCAACGTATGGAACACATAACCTACCCTACAATCTCAACACGCCATCTCCCCCTTGGGAGAAAACCTTTACCTTTTGGACCTTAACTGACTCCTTCAGTGTGACTAAACTAGGATCTCGGTCTTGCTACTTCTTCACTTTCGAAACTAAAGAGGATTCAGAACTACATTGCACGAAAGTACTTCCCTCAGTTGAATCAACCAACCTAATACCCAATCTAGACAGACAATGCACATCACGATCTAACTCTTTCTTACCTTCCTCTACATGAGCAACACTACCCATAAACAACCTGCTAAGGGCATCCGTCACTATATAGGCCTTGCTCGTGTGATACAACACACTCATATCATAGTCTTTTAACAACTTTAACCTCCTTCTCTGTCTAAGATTCAAATCCCTCTAGGTAAAAACATACTGCAGGCTCCTATGATCAGTAAACATATCAACATAGACACCATAAAGGTAGTGTCTCCATATTTTCAAAGCAAAGACCACAGCAGCTAATTCAAGATCATTGGTTGGGTAGTTCTTTTCATGCAACTTTAACTGCCTAGAGGCGTAGGCTATAACCTTACCTCTTTGCA
Source organism: Capsicum baccatum var. pendulum (assembly GCA_030864225.1). Lineage (NCBI taxonomy): Eukaryota > Viridiplantae > Streptophyta > Magnoliopsida > Solanales > Solanaceae > Capsicum > Capsicum baccatum. The sequence continues at coordinate 86,772,215 of CM061558.1, read as the reverse complement.
TCAACACACAACCTAAACCAACTCTAGAGGAATCACAATACACCATAAAACTATCTATACCATCAGGCAAACTCAACATAGGGGCTAAAGTAAGTCTAGTCTTCAACTCCTAAAAACTCTTCTCACAAGAATCTAACCACTGCAACTTAACTTTATTTTGGGTCAAGCGGGTCATGGGAGACTCAATAGAAGGGAAACCTTCAACAAAATGGCAGTAGTAGCCATCTAGACCCAAGAAACTTCTAATGTCAGATAGGGAAATAGGTTTAGGCTAATTTCTTACCTCTTATGTCTTTTGGGAATAAACTCTAATGCCTTCGGCTGAAATAATATGACCCAAAAAAGCTACTGATCTTAGCCAAAATTCACACTTACTGAATTTAGTGAACAACTAGTGATCTCTAAGAGTTTACAAGACAATTCTAAAGTGATCTGCATGGTCTTTCTCAGTACGGGAGTACACAAGGATGTCATCTATGAAAACCATGACAAACATATCAAGATATTACTTGAACACTTGATTTATGAGGTCCATAAAGGCTGATGGGGCATTAGTTAGACCGAAATACATGACTAAAAACTTAAAGTGACCATAGCGAGTTTGGAAAGCTGTCTTTAGGATATCACATTCCCTCACTTTAAGTTGGTAATAGACGGATCTAAGGTCTATTTTGGAGAAATAACTTGCACCTTGCAACTAATTAAACAGGTCATCAACTCTCTGAAGAGGATACTTATTTTTTACTGTGACCTTATTAAGCTGACAATAGTCAATGCACATACGCAAAGAACCCTCTTTCTTTCGCACAAATAAAATAGGTGTGCCCCAAGGAGAAACACTGGCCTTATGAGACCATTGTCTAAAAGATCTTTGAGTTACTCTTTCAACTCCTTAAGGTCTGCAAGTGTCGTACCATAAGGTGGGATAGAAATAGGTTGAGTGTCAAGAAAATGGTCAATCCCGAATTCTATCTTTTTATCAAGAGCTACCCCTGGGAGATCTTTTGAAAAAACATCAGGAAATTCATTAACAATATTGACTTCCAAAATAGTTGGAGCCTCGGACTTAGTGTCTTTAAATCTACCTAGGTGATAGCTGCAACCTTTGGATATTAGCTTTTTGGCTTTGAGATAGAAAATAAAATAACTCTTGGGAGATACCAAACTCCCAAACCACTCAAAAACTGGTTCACCAGGAAACTAAAACTTGACCACACGGGTATGACAATCTATAGATGCATAATAAGAATGAAGCCAATCATACCCAGAATAAGGTCAAAATCCACCATGTCTAACTCTATCAAATCAGCAAATATGACTCTATGAAGAATAGTAACAGGATAATTTCTGTACACTTGCTTAGCAACCACTGACTCCCCTACTGGTATGGAAACTAGGAAAGGATCAGGAATCTTTTTGGGACTTATTTCAAAATTCACAGCGAATAATGGGGTCACATAAGAGAAATTTAACCGTGGTCCAACAACAAATAAACATCAAAGCAAAAGACACAGAGCATACCAGTAACAATATCGGGAGAGTCCTCCTGCTCCTGACGGGATGGTAAGGCATAGAATCTACTGCCAGTACTGTTAGATGAAGTGCCCTAAACAGAGGCGGGATGAGGTACAGGAGCTGGTGCACTAGTAGTCTGTGCCTGAGGTCGAGAATCTCTGTTCCCCTCCCTAGCATGCGGACAATCCCTAAGTCTGTGGCTCATATTACCACAACCAAAATAATCCCCTCAAGTCTGCTAAACACTCACCGCGATGATCTCTACCACACTTAGCACAAGAAGGATAACGGGGTCTGTTACTTACACTGTTTTACAACCTAGTCATAGAATACTTGTTCCCCTGCTCCTGCCTGCATCTAGGTGTGGGAGAACTAGCTGATGAAGGCACTGGCATAGACGAACAACTCTACAACCATGGGCGATTCCTCCATGGGATCTAGCTTGACTATACTCATGTTGGTCGGATCTAGTCCTCTTGTTACCCTTCACTCTATATCTCTCCCTTATCTTATCTATCTCTATCTGTTGTGCATGCATTATGGACCTAGCCAGATCTATATCCCTATTCAGCATCGCCTTCCTACACTCTTTTAGTACTAAACTAGAAACACCTATCACAAACTTGCTTATACTAGCTCGGGTGTCAGAAATCAAATCAGGAGCATACTTGGCTAACTGGTTGAACTTCAAGCAGTACTCCTTAACAGTCATGGAGACCTTCCTTGCTTTCATAAACTCCTCAATCTTTGCTTCCCTTATCTCAAGTAGAAATAACTTGTCCAAGAATGCATCTTGGAATACCTGCCAAGTCATAGGAGAAACACCCTCACCTCTACCCTTCTTTCATGCTACAACCCAGTCATAAGCAATGTCTTTAAACCTGTAAGATGCCAACCCAACACTTTCTTCCTCAGAAACATGCATCACATGTGTGATCTTTCTCACCTACTCAAGCTATAACTGTGGGTCCTCACCTGTCTTAGACCCATAAAACTCTGGCGGATTCATCCGTATAAAATCATGAATCCTAGCAGCAGCTAAATCACATCCTTGCTGATTTACAACTGTGGCTTGGTTATTGGCCTGAACATTGGCGGTGACTACTAGGGCTAACGCCAGAAAGGCCACCCGAAACTCAGTATGAGACATTGTCTCTTTTAAGAGATCAACAACTTGGGTTGGCTCATTAGTATTTCTGCGGGCGTTCACTCTTCGGTGAGGCATTTTCTAAAATAAGAGAGCATGAATTTTTAGATAATAGGGACAACTATAGGTACGATAGAATCTAAAAGAAAGAAAAAACTTTTTCCTAAAACATTTTGTAGGCTCTTTCTCATAGATGTGGCGCGCTTTACATCGATGATCAAGACTCTACTTAATGCAGCTTGTAAAACTCCTTAGGAATACTTAAACCTTAGGCTCTGTTACAAAGTTCATAACGACCCAAAATCACCTCCCGGGATATCACACGGTGATTAAACCTACCAGTATCCCTAAGTTACCCCTTTGAGCCTATTACTACATATAATAACTCAATTCGAGATAAAATAAACAAAACACTAGTACTGCCATATCAAATGATAGGAAATACGAAGAAAATACTCAGTCCAAATGACCACAAAACTGGAAATCTCAACATACTAATAATCTGTAACTAGTCTGACAAAGTCTCTACAGCTTCATGAACTAGAGAGTCATTGGGACAGGTCCCCTACTGACTCAAACTGAACTAAAAGCTATAATATATCTACTAAGCCTCTGAAATGTCTGAAAATAAGCCCTCAAACCATGAGGACTCACCACTGTGGAGATGTAGACAAAGGTACTCGAAAATCACTGATGAGGCTGGGACTGAGCACCTGAACATACATTATAAGACAATGTAACACATAGATGTATATGTGGATCAGCACTTGGGAATGTACTGAGTATATAGGGGTGTATGCATTTACCGAAAACAATATCCATACTCTTTAATCAAATCATGCATGTAATTAAGAATGACTCACATAGCTTGAATAAGTCTTAAATGTAAAGCTCATAAATCATGTATAATGGAGAATGTAACACAAATCTCGTGAGTCATTATTCTTTAGCTTTAAAATCTGAACTCTTCTCTTATTCTCATTACTCGAAGACTAAAGAAAGCTTTAAAAAAATACTTTCAAACTCATGCATATATCTCATGGAGAGTAAAACTTATTTAATGCTCAAGAACTTAGAACTCTTTTAAACTCAAGACACTTGGAACCCAGAATTCTATAACTCTTACTAGTAGAGAAAACTACTTTCTTCTTCAGAAAATTTTACTTCAAGAAACTATTCTGAAATTATTACTATTAGGGAAAATCACATATCTCAAGCTTTAGGGAAAATATTCTATCTCAAGGGAAAATACTTTAGGGAGGTTCTCTTAACCGACATAAACCATGCAAACTATATGGAGTCCAACGTCTTGTCCTCCTAAGGAAGAAACCTCATGTTCGGGAGAGGCGTCATACTCTTACCAGGGAGTATAACCTCAACTCAGTGATCACTTATCTCGGCCACGGGCCCATAAATCTTAATCCTATGGTGTCACGTAGTTCTGGGGTATTAAACCGTAGTAACTTACCCAACTCGGTGCTAAATACTACTCCCTTTAGTTAGCTACATTCATTTCATAGAAATCCACTTTAAAAATAATCTTGTGGTTCATATAGAATCCAACTATAAAATTTGTAATCTCATGTAATAAAGTGAATTTCAAAGCTACTATGACCATTAAGGTCAAAACTTTCTCAATAATCTCAAACTACTCAAATCATGGGTGCTTATAGCACAAAAGTTCATGAAATTGCAAATCTCAAGTAGGGCTTAGTGGCCCATAGTCAAATCTCAAGTTAAGACTCATCAAAATGCATACTAGATATCATATGGACTCATAAATCATATACAAATCTGGAATTTACAGCAATTTGTCTCAAAATCTCAACGTACTCATATTCTTCAATTTCTAGAGCATTGCAACCATTAAATTCTCAAGTAATAACAATATAGGGTATAAATCCAGCTTTAATTTCTTAAGAAAACATGTAAAATCATGCTATTTGACTTTCAATTCATAGAAAACATCAAAAGCTTGCTACCAATAACAATGGATGTAAAACCCTAATTCAATTTCATGTAAAATCTCAAAAATTGCGGAAAAATTATAGTCTAAAATAAGTCTTTGGGCACAATGGTGAAAGGATTACCCTTGTTCAAAGCGCCACATACCTTAGATTATGTAATTGGATGTACAAGCTTGTTTGAAAGTCTTCCTCTTACTCTTTGAGAGAGGGTTCTTGAAGCCTTGGACTTGGACAACTCAAATCTCAACTCAATTTGAAGAATCTATGGTGATCTCTTGAATTTCTTGGAGAAGGGTTTTGGATTTGCTCTTGAGGGAGAAACCCTAGATCTTGGATGTTTTGGGAGATAATGCGGCTATCTTCTTTGTTTAGAATATATTAGGGTATTAAAAGGGAAAAGACCCAAAATATCCTTTTAAAAATGACTTTAAAATACTGAATGGGATTTCCAACGGTCGGAGCGATGGTCCATCGCTAGTCTGATGGTCCGTTGAATCGTCCATCGCACGTTGGTTAGAAAAAGGCCACACTGCCTTAGTTACGATGGTCCGTCGCTAGCTTGAAGGTCCGTCATCTTGGCCATCTCACTTGGGTCAGAAGAAGAAGTCACTACCTTGGTTGCGACAGTCCGAGCAACGGTCCGTCAACCTGTCTGTCACACCTGGGTAGTTCTGACAACTCCTAGTAAAACAGTCATAACTTTTCACCCCGATACCAGATTTGGACGAAATTGGTATCATTGGAAAGCTAATTCAATTCTCTACATGAAAAAAAGTTGATATTAGGGAAATTCTACATGGTTTAAAATATTTATCATTTGGAAAGTCAGGCCTTACTCTTCTTAAAGATGAAACTCGACTGAAATAAAATCCAAGGTATTACAATTAGAAACAACTTTATAGAAGAAACTACTGATCTCAATTCCTGAATATGAGATAAAAATGCCCTACACCCCTATTTAACTAACTAAAAATTCCGTACAACCCCATTTAACTAACTTTTGGTCATGAATATTGACATAATTTTCACAAAAGGTTAAAAAGTACTTTTCCACTCTAAACTTTCCATCTTGAGCATAGTTATGGTGAATTCTTTTGCTTAATAATCGAGAATAGCTCGATAAAAAAAACAACCAACTTATCCTATATTTAATATCAAACTCCTCCATGTCTAAAATCACTGAGTCTCCCAAAGTTTTATACCATATGAAAATCACAAAACATGCCCTATAAACTTGACTAATATATACTGAGACCCCAACTGGTGTAGACACATACATAGGAGTATCTAGAAATTCATAGTCTAACTCCCAATCCAAGGAAATTTTCATAGACACATAAGTAAAAGTAAACCCGAGATTAAACAATAAAAAAGCCATATGACCACATACAAGAATAGTATCTATGACTACCACATCATAAGCTTCAGCTTTAGGATGGAGCAAAAAAGCTTAAAAACGAGCCTTATTACCACTTTAACCGCCACTTTGACCAGTCTAAGCACTACGTCGACCAGCCTATCCTCCACCATAATTGGCTTAGTATCCACCACTTACCACTCCCTGCATTACCAGCATGCCTATATTATGGATTACCCCTACTATGTCCTCCACCCCTACGACCTATTAGAATGAGAGCACTAGAATCTGGTGGCCGAGCCAACCAGCTCACAAATAAAAAATTAGGAAAACACCTCTTGATATAGCCTAAACCCTTACATTCATTCTACTTGATGCCTAAGGCAGGTCACTGAACTAAAGTTGACAAAAGTGTATAGTTACCTGTCTGTGAAGGTAAATAATTGACCCTAAATTAGCCTCATGTGGACACAGGCATGGCCGAATAGTAAGGTCGGGAAGAATACCCTACGAACTACGACCCTTGGAATTAGTACCATGGAATTGACTACATGTCCAAGCCATCTTTTTCTCTATCTTTACCTCTCCTTACTAGATAATCTCTTAAGTCTTATTAGCAAACTCAAATACCTCCTAAAAAGACTTGCCCAAAGCTACGACTATCAAAGTAACCATCAAGATATCTAAATTTAGACCTTTTATAAAGTACCTGATCTACTCCTCCTCTGTTGTAATCAATTGAAGTGCATAGCAGGATAAGGCATAAAACTTGGACTCACAGTCCCCTACAGTAATGTCACCCTACTCTAACTTTAGAAACTCATCTTTCTTTTGATCCCGAAAAATGCAAGCAATATATTTTTCAAGAAATACATTTTGGAATTGAGTCCAAGTAAGTGGAGGTAAGGCAACCCTGCAATCAACAAAGGACCTCCACCATTGTTTGTTCTCGACTTACAACTGAAAAAGACACAAATTCCATACCATACCTCTCAATCACACCCGTCATATGTAGACGCTCATAATAATTAATAAAAAAACTAAAAAACATTCTCAGACTCAGTACCCTAGAATATTGCAGGTTTTATCTTTATGAACTTACAGAATTAATCATGCTCATTATCAGTCATTACTGGTCCCAGTGCCTGTTGAGGACACATGTCTATATTAGAGCTCTCACCCATCCTAGGCACCATAGTAGTTGTATATTGTAAGGTTAGGAAGGAAATGTAGGAACAAATAGAATAAAACTGGTGCCAGCCAAACTGCCTAGAAATCCCAAAAACTGTTGAATCAATGTTGTAGTCATAAGTACTTAAGTTGCACCATTCTTCATATGCACCATAATTTTAAGGACCACCACTTTTTTTCCTTATCTACCACATCCTCATTCTGAGCTAACTCTAAAGCAACTTATTCTAAGGGTCATAATGGTGTCATGTGTCTAACTGGTCCTCCAAATGCTTGAGTTCTACTCCTAATAGGTGTTTCCCCTATTTCTTCACTCATTTTTTTGCCCCTTACTCAAGGCCTACCTTAAACTGTGGCCCTAGCAGTCGATGTGGATGGTGCTACTGTTATAGTCGTTGCTACTCTGGAATAAAGAGTACTTACCATTTGTGAACCACGAGTGAAAGAAATGAGATACCAATTTAGTTCACCAGATACTAATTCAAATCAAGTAATAGCACAAAAGTAAGAAAAAAAGAAATTTTTGTTTCCTAAAGCCCTGTAGCCTATCGAAGAAAAGTATAGACGTCTCTGTACCATTTTACTAGACTCTACTTGACCTGTTCGTATACAACGAGATCTATGAACTTAGTGCTCTAATGCCATCTTCATCATGACCTAAGTGGTCATGGCACTCACCCTAAAACTATGGTGAGATGACCATCTAACCCAACCTAATCTAACTAACTCAAACCCTTCATAAGTTACTTTCATCAATTTCATATTTACAAAGTCACAAAAAGAAACAATGATCAACTAAATAAAATCAAAACTTAATCAAATATCACAACTAAAGAATAGATTGCAGAATTTCTCTACTTATTACAACCCCAGGACCTGAAGTCACTGTATAAGAACTTTTGACAGAGTCAAAAAACTAAACTCAAACATATCATCAAAAATATGAAAAAAGAAGAATGTCTTAGTCCCGAAATAAGGGACATAAATGAAAAATAGAAGACCTAGTGGTTGTCCAGTTATAGTGCTCACCCTTGAAATCAAAGTCTGAAACTGTCGGCTAAAGTCAAGGTTTTGTGTTAAATGCTCAAACATGTTCTAAGCTCAATAAAAGAAGAGCATAGATAGCATCAATATATCAACTAAGTACTAAGAGATATCATAGGCGAAGTCAACTTGATACTATAAAAATAGGCAAATCAAATGCAAGTAGCAATGATCAAAACAAAACTTACAATTAATGAAATCTAAGTACTAATATAACACTTCTCATCAGCAAGAATACAAGAAACCAATTACACCTTTGATACTTAGGCAAATTCTTCAACAATATTCATTACAACATATATATACACACACACACCTCTTTAAATGCATATGAATAATATATGTATGCAAGATGTATGTATCATTTTTTTCTCATCTCAACGTTATCATTAATATTATTCTCAACATCATCATTATCATGAGCTCAATACCATCATGAATATCTTTAATTTATCTTGACAGCATTATAATATACATTATCAATATTAATGTAAATGCAATACAACCAATAATCATAAGTAGTGTCGGAAAGCAAACGCAGACACTCAATTCACATAAGCACATATTCAAGCAAGTTTTTTGCTACAATTAAAGCATAACCTATCTCTATTCCTTTATCAAATCAGTATAAGGCCACAAGTTTTCTTTCCTCTCTCTTTTAGTCCATTCTTGATCTTACACAACAATAATACATACTCATTTTAATAATCTCATATTTTCCAATCATTAGGAACCTACAATAATCAATTTAAACTAAAGAATTATCCTAGTTCATCATATTAGGGGTTTCTACCCTCTAAGCATCATGAATTATACATAATTTATTATGAACAATAACGATTTTACCAAAGCAAATATTTTCTAACACCCTAGAATCATTAATAACTAAAAATAATTAAATTTTTCATCAATTCCCTCAGTTCATAAATTAGGGTTAAACCCCAAATTCTATCATGGATGGGTTTCTAGAAATTTCTAATGATTTAATGGAGTAATAATTTAAGTTTAGAATGTAAAGAAACCTTACCTCCAAAGACAAAAACCTCTCAAAATTGGTAGAAAATTGCCTCCCTCTAAGCTCTTGCCTATTTTTTTTTTTGAAAAGTGGAAACAAAAATATTGTTTTTTTATTTTTAAACACTGCAAACTACATTTTTACCACTGTAGCGGTAAATGTGTCGCTGCAATGGCCCTTATACCAGTTGGGGCTACCGTTGCAGCAGCCCCGAGGCAGTAACTCAAGACCTCATCCTAATTCCAACTATTTTACAATAAACTATTCAAAATCCAACATCAAGAACTAATACTTACATGGTAATCTCTATAATTGGAGTTCTATTAACTCATTTTACGTATTGGAAGTTGCTACGACTTTCTAAACTCTTCTTCAAACACTAAATTCATCAAATAAATCCACTAATGCTCAAATTACTATCAGATTTTCTTAGATCACCACACCTTCAAAATATGTCTAAGACTAGGCTGGCCTTAAATTTTCAAAAAAAATATCTAAAGAAAAATTAAACGAAGGTTCTACTCTTTATCTCAGCGTAATGATGATTAGGATCGCTGCATGGTGTCTTTACTAAGTGTCTTCCTAGTGGATCTCATCACTCTCTTCTCATCAAGCTGGGTGTGTTACCATCCTCCAAGTTGAGAGGGATATTGAAATATTGGTAAGTAGTGGAATTGGTTAATAATTGATTTTGCCGTATAATAATTTAGTAATTGGCTAGATTTGGTTATTTGTTAGGCGGTTATTATTCTATTGTGCTTTATCTACAACTTAAATATCCCAAATGATTTTCTTTGTAGGGTCTAAGAAATTATTAAAGAATAAAATTTTCTCTCTTTATTTTCTTATGCTCTTTCTTCAATAGATATTTTCTTTCTCGATTATCAACCGTTAACGTGTATTGAGCTAACAAAAAAGATTGAAAAGTGAGGAGATATTATTTTGATTCTTGAAAGAAAGATAAATAAAATGATGAAAATTTTTGAAAGATGATCATTAGATGGAAGACTACCTTCAAATAGGGAACTAGTGACTAATATGAGCCACGTTTAGTAAAAAATGACAGAATTAAGCCACTTCTCTAATGTATTATCAAAATAAGAAACTCGGAATAATTAATTTTGATTTATTTATTTATCTAACGGAAGCATTAACCGTGAAAAAAATCAACAAAAGAATAAATCAGAATAATATACATCGAGTTACAAATCAAAATTAAAACTTTCGACTTACTAAAAATCAGAATTAAAAATTCCAACTTACTAAAAATAATATTTTATATGATGGAATAATATTTCTTGATTTACAAATCAGGATATATTATTTCAACTTATTAAATTAAGTCATCTTATGATAGGCTCCAGCGTTGCCCCCCCCCCCCCCACACCACCACTACCACCACCACAATTTGTCATAACATGTATTAGGGGTCATGTAAGAGACATACATGTATTTTTTTCTTGGGGAGGGGGGAGGAGATAACTACATGGGTTAATAAACATAAGTTTCTAATTATTTCATTTAGCTTAAGTTTTAATTAATTATAATCTACTGTCTCTCTTGTCAACTAAATATAATTCATAGCCTCTTTTATTTTCTCTTTTTCTCTATTTTCAATTTCTCTTTTTTCTTCAAGTTTTTTCTCTTTTTTTTCATTTTTCTTTCTTTTTTCCTTTAATTTCCTTTTTTCCAATTTCCGTTTTTTCATATATTTTTTCTTCTCATTTTTTACTCCCTTTTTTGTATTCCTCTTTTCTTTCTCTTTTTTTTTTCATTTTCGCTTTTTTTTCATCTATTTTTTGTCATTTTTATTTCTTTTTTCCTTTGGAATCTTGTTTTTTATTTCCTTTTTTCCCTTTTTCATTCTTGTTTCATCGTTTTTGTCACTTTTTTCTTTTTTTTATTTTTCTCTCATCTTTTTTGTTGTTGTATTTTATTTTTATATATTTTTTATATTTATTTGTTTCATAATATATTTTAAATAAATTTATTATTTGTATTTGAATAGTTAGGCATGAATATGTATAATTTATCCTTTATTTTCTATACAAATAAGTATATGGATTAATTGTATTTTCTTGAGGCTAAAATATATAAATATACAATGTGTCATTCAATGAAAATGTATTGTTAGTATTTGTATATCAAATTTATCATTTGTTTATATATATAAGTATCATTTGTATGTGTATGGTTCAAATTGTATAGCCATGTAGCATTTGATACAAATATAATATTTGTGTTTGTATAATTTAAGAATTTTATTTGCTTAATTTATCATTTTTATTGTACATCTTGTATCAATAAAACATAATTTGTATCAATATATATAATACAAGTATTTGTAGAAAGAAAAATAACAATTCTTTTTTAATTGTTTAAAAATATAAATGATATTGTCTACTACAAATTTATATACAAGCAAATGAAATTATAAATACAAATACTATATGTGGTCAACTTACGGATACAGATACAAAATATTTCTTTAAAAATACAAGTTCATCGACGAAAATAGAATACAAATATAAATACAATCAAAATGAAACCACAAAATACAAATACAATATGCATGCAATCAACGACAAGATACAAATACAAAACAGTTCTTTAAAATACTGGTGTGAATTATATAAAATATAAATGATGGTGTGAATTATAAATACAAATGCAAGTGTGAACTATAACATACAAATACAAATGTGAACTATAAAATACAAATACAAGCGCGAACTATAAAATATAAAACAAATATAATTATATCAACAAATATAAATATATAAATATAGGGGCGAATACAAATACATGAAGCGATTGTGGTATTTACGTTATCATAAAAAAAATTAAGAATAAAAAAAAAGGAACAAAAACGACAATAGGATAAAACCAAAAAAGAAAAAAAAAAAAAAAGAGAAGTAGAAAATACAGATAGAAGAGAAAAAACATAAAGAAAGAATCAAAAAAAATACAAAAAAAAAGTAAAAAGAACAAAAAAGATGGTGAATGCAAACACAATGAGTGATATGATATTTCTGTCATCATCCATGTCTTGTACTCGACGTAGCCATGTTTTTCAAAATACAAATATATATATATATATATATATATATATATATATATATATATATATATATATAATAAGGAGAAGTAGAGACTAGAAATAACAGAGGAAAAAAAAAAGAGATATAGATACTAGAGATGGAGGGGAGAGAGAAAAAAGAAACTAAAAAGAAAAAATAAGAAAAAGAAAACAGAGAGGTTATGAATATAAATTGTAATTTTGAAATTTAGGTTAGCAACACTTTCATTTCATTGAAACCTAGACTATTTATATAAGTGTCCAATTCTTTTTCCTTTTTTTCTTGATTAAAAAAGATTATCATGGAATATATTAATGGCTCCATTTGTTGTGCTGTATTTTTTTCCTTTACAGTCGTAAGAAAAAAAAATCAAATAAGGAAATTAATGCGAAAAGAAGAAAGAATTATTTTTACTTAAAACTTTTTGTTCATTACCTTAGGTCCTCAATTTGTTTTCCATTTTTTTGTTATAGTTGGAGTAATGAGTAAGATAAAAGAGTATAATTATTAGGAATAGCGGCATATGCATGCTGTTCGAAACTTATGACAATGAGTTCCTCTTAACGACGGATCAGATCAAGAATTTCTTAAATATATATATATGTGGGTACAATTAATAAAGAAAAAAAGAAAAAAGAAGGTGATAAGCAAAAATGATCTTGGTCCTTAAGATAAATAGCCACCATTCATTCAACTATATCATTCAACCTCCAGACAATATATATGTCTATAAAATATTTAGTTTGACAAAGTAATCATGAAGAAAGATTGTCGTTGTATTATTTTACTTATAGATTTATTTTTACTTAAAACTTTTATAGTGTGCAGACATTTTTGCCTCACTTTATTTGTGAATTAATAATATGTACTACTATAAGAATAAGAGAATAGAAAAAAAAAAGTCAAAGTCAAATTATTGTTGTACGAATTGAGAAAACCCATTATTACAATTAATGAATTGTGTGTATTATATGAACTTTTGCAACAGCCACTTTTAAATTGTTCTTGCATTTTGCCACTGTCAATATATGAATTGTTATCCCGTAACAACATACATCTGGGATAGAATTTTGATTTTGTTGTCTGTTGATTCTCATTTTTATGGGTTTCTGTGAAAATTGTACTCCTAAGTTGTTCCAAAATATTTTACAATATATACTTGTGCTTGTATAAGAATTTCAATATTTCACTAAATTACACAAGAATAACATCTAACAAGCATTAATATTGTACTAATTAGAAATAACTTAATGTTAGACGTAAATTAGGGAGACAATTTTGGAATTGAAAAGATGTTGGCACTGATGAAATTAGGTGTATAGGTTGTTATTAAAAATGGAGTCTATCGTGAACTTCGGTCCTGTAGATTGTACGTTTCTCCGCTTATAGGAGGACCATAGGTCGAAGTTGCTCTAGGAGGGAAAGATACCATTAGCCGCTTGTAGTATGACTTACCAGATGGATAAAGCTTGGACTTTATTTTATACACACCTGCCTCATGATCGTTTTGTCGTGTATTTATCTAGAGTATGGTTATATAATATGGTATGAGTAGGTAGGATTTAGTACGATCGTTTTCTTTTTACGGCCATAGCTGAGTGATAAAGGCCGGAGAGTCACTGCTTCTATCTATCATTCAACAAGGTCATGATCACGTTCCAAAATATACAGGTTATGTTTAGCTTGTGTATCGATGATCATCTAGTGTAGGTGTAGGATGTTTCATAAAGGGATTACAAATGGTGTATTATGCTACAGGGACTCACTAGATATGATGGGAACATTAAAAGGTGATGGGGACATTAAAGGCAAGAGTTAGGTGAATATCAAGAAGATTACTGCTTGCATTATAGAGCAGTTAGCGGTTGATCCCATAGGAGATCAGGCTGCAGTTGAGACGGTTGAGCGGATTGCTCAACTATACATGCTTGGTATACTCAGAGGAATCATATTCCCAAACATATAGTGCAACAAGATCAGCCTACGGTACTTGTCATTTCTAGATCCCATCCATGATATTGGTAGCTACAGTTAGGGCACCACAATTTTGACATTCTTATACTGGTCACTCTATCAATCATCTATCAAAGATATGAGTGACTCATGCGGATTTCTGTCTCTCATTCAAGTAATGGAATGGATTGTGTTATAATCTAGTTAAAATATTTTATTTTACTGAGAAATTGTATAATTTATTTTGTCACTTTACGGTATGATGTTCGGAGAAGATCTTGACTCTACAACAAAGATTGAGTGAGCTAGGGGTTGATGACGTATTCTATCCATACGCCAGGAGATGAAAGAGGGGGTTGAGCGGGATGCTGAGATGCTTCACAAGGTTATCTCTATTAGAGATCGGCTAAACTGCATGATGTAGGAGCAGGTAAACTTTACTTTTTATTAATATGTACATTTATAATATACAATTTTCACACAGCCAACTATTACTTTGTTTCAAGTGCTATCGATATTGGAATTTGGAATTGTCAAGGATTAAGTATCAATTTTTGGGTTCAAACATGTAGATTTGGAAATGGTGCAAATATTGTAACTTTGTATATGTTGAGTATTCTATTTTTTGTGAGGCTCTGTGAAACATGTTGGGAAAGAGGCAAGGTAGGACTATCGAAGTGCATGACAAGGTAGCAGCGGAAGAATATCCAAATCTAAACTTTCCCTTTCAATTTGAACCAAAAGGAGACAAGAAAATCCAAAAACAATAGTAATATGGTAGAAAATATATCAATCACACAAATACGATTAAACAAGAATAAAATCAATCACAAGAGACACCAAATTTATGTGGAAAACCCTTCAGTGTAAAGAGTGAAAAAATCACGAGATCAAAATCTCCATTATAATCACCAAGATTTATAATATTGTTCTCCAAAATGGTCATCAAATAAGTTTCAAACAACAAGCAACAATACATAAACCACAGCACCAAACACTAGAGAAATAATGGAGCGAAAGCACCAAAATGCAATTGATGTTTAGGGATAAAAATAGGATCTACAGGCCATAAAGTCTAACTCCGTCAGTTCCTAATCAAATATTGAGATGATAGAAATAAGTTACCCAAAAATCATCTCAATCAGATAAAAAATGAAGCAAAAATCGCAATTTAAAGCTGACTGTTATGGCTGAAATTTTAGTGCAATAATCTACACACTTTTTCTCTTTTGTGGCTGCTAAAACTCTCTTTGTGGATTGTGAAGTAAGACCTTAAAAGATCTATATATATGCCCCATAGTATTGGACCTATGGGCAAAAGTGGGTTGGTCCAAATTGGCTTTATTTATCCACATAGGAGGAAAAAGGACCCATGATCGGACAACATAGTCGGACACCGCCATCCCTGCTTGGAAAAGCTATAGTCAATATGTCGGCATATTATCATCCATGTGAATCTTCTCAAGTTCAAGTAACTTAGATTCCAACATATCTCAGATCCAATGGTATATCACATCAATATGTTTAGACCGACCATGAAATGTATAGTTCTTGCCAAGATGTATAGCACTTTGACTGTCGTAATAAAGCACATACCTCTCTTGAGCACAACTAGGTTTTCCTAAGAATCTCTTCATCCAAATCAATTCTTTACAAGTTTCAACGGCAGCAATAAGCAGATAGAGAAATACATTTTTGCAACCTAGATTGCCAAGACACAGCTCCCCTACAAAAGAAACCAAATATGCCAAAGTAGACTTGCGAGTATCAACATCACCATCCATGGCTGAATGAGTATAACCACAAAGAATTTCTTGTACCAAAACATAAAATCAAACTAGAAGTGCCATAAAGATATCTCATATTCCACTTCAAAATATTCCAATATTCTCTTCCCGGATTAGAAAGAAAACGGCTAACAATACCAACATCATGAGAAATATTCGGTATTATACAAATCATTGCATACATCAAACTATCAATGGTTGAAGCATAAAGAACTTTCTTCATATCTTTGTTTTCATCATAAATAGAAAGACACTGTTTTATGCTGAATTTGAAGTACATAGCTAAAGGTGTACTGACAACCTTAGCCTTATCCATGTTGAACCTTTGAAGTACTTTCTAAATGTACTTCTCTTGTAATAACCACAACTTCTTGCCTTTCTATCATGGATAATCTGCATGCCAAGAATCTGTCTTACTGGTCCTAAGTCTTTCATAGAAAAAGACTTACTCAACTCTTGCTTCAACTTTTAAATCCTGTAAGTATTATGACCAACAATAAGCATGTCATTAATATAAATCTACACGATAATAAAGTCACCATCAGAGAATTTTTGCATAAAAACATAATAATCTAAATTACTCTTCTTGAAGCCCTGTGACTCATAAAGGAATAAAACTTTCTGTACCACTGCCTAGGAGCTTGTTTCAAACCATACAAGATTTTCTTCAATTTGCAAACATAATTCTCATTTCCCTTGACTTCAAAACCTTCGCGATGCTCTTTATAAATTTCTTCATCTAAGTCACCATGGAGTAAAGCAATTTTGACATTCATTTGTTCAACCTCTAAACCTAGGCTTGCAGCTAAACCTAGAACCCACAAATGGATGACACCTTCACAACTAGTGAGAATATCTCATCAAAATCAACTTTATTTTTTTGGTTAAATCCCTTCACGATCAATCTAACCTTGTACCATGGAACTGGGTTACCATCTCCATGTTTCACCCAAAAACCCATATGTTTTTCAAATCTTTTTTGTCTTTAGGTAGCTTAACTAAATCAAAAGTGTGATTATCATGCAAAGATTTAATATCATCTTCTGTAGAATCAAACCATTTTTCTCTTTCTTCAGTTTCCATGGCCTCATTAAGACTTTCAGGTTCTCCCCCATCAGTCAAGAGTACATACTAACTAGGAGAATAACAAGATTAAGGTATTCTCTCTCTAGTAGATCATCTGAGAGAACTCTCTGAAGCATCAATAACTGGTTGTTGATCAACCACATCAACATGTACTGGAGCATCAACAACATCATGTTGCTCATTATTAACATAATCATCATCTTCATTACCAACTTGATTTTCATTACCATGCAGGTTTTCTTCAGGAGAAATAGTCAAAGGAACTGGATCAACATCAACTAGACTCTCACTACTCTGAGAATCAACCTTCTCAACTTTCATAAAATCTTTAATTGTTTAATCTTCAAAGAACATAATATCATGACTTCTACTAAGTTTTTTCACAACTGGATCATAGAAACAATAGACAACTTCATCTTGATCATAACCAATACTACACTGTCTAATTTTAACATCCAACTTTGATCTTTCATCCTTAGGAACATGAACAATGGCTTTACACCCAAAGACTCTAAGATAATCATAAGAAACATTCTTACTAGACCAAATTCTGTCAGGGACATTACCATCCAAAGCAATGGTAGGAGATAAATTAATAACATAAGATGCAGTATTAAGTTCTTTTGCCCAAAAGGAATCTAGCAGCTTAGCATTTGAAATTATACATCTAACCCTCTCAACTAGAATATTGTTCATTCTATTTGCAAAACCATTTAACTGGGAATTTTTGAAGGAGTTTTCTAATGTCGAATACCCTGCTCTCTACAATATCTATCAAAAGGACCAATATATTCATCACCATTATCTGAGCAAATACAATTTAATTTCTTCCCAGTCTACCTCTTAACCAAGGCCTAAAAATTCTTAAACACATCAAGTACTTGATCTTTGGACTTCAAAGTAAATACCTAGATTTTGCGAGAATGATCATCAATAAAAGTCACAAAGTAAAGTGCTGCACCATGAGACTTTACTTTAAAAGGACCACACAAATTTGAATATACCAATTTCAGTAAATCAAGCTTTCTTGAAGGTAAATGACTTTGAAAAAAATCCTTTTCTATTTATCGGCAAAGCAATGAACAAACTTCTTCAATTTTAGTTGTTTCACTCCAGAAAGTAAATGTTTCTTAATAAAATTATCAGTTCACTTCTCACTCATATAACTCAGTCCTCTATGCCATAAATCTTTGAAGTATCATTCTCCACCAATTTTATAGATTCTCTAGAAATAGAGTCCTGAAATGTATACAAGTTGGACAACTTGTCACCTCGAGCCACAATCATCGACCCTCTAGTAAGCTTTCATTGGCCAGTACCAATGGTGTTAACATAACCCTTGCCATCAAGGTTTCCTATAGAAATCAGATTCAAGCAGACATATAGAGCATGCTTGACATTATTGAGAACTAGTTTGGAATCATTATTACTTTCCAAACAAATAGTGTCAATGCCAAGTACATTAACTTCATCATTATTGCCCATTTTCAATATCCCCAAATTACCTGGAGTATAGGATAAAATAATTCCTTCATTGGGTAACATGAAAATTAGCACCGGAATTCACAAATTAGGTAGATTTATCACGAACAAAACTAATAACATTCTCACCACAAGCAACAAAAAGATCATCATTAGAAATAATAGGAAAATTATTTTCATTATCGCCTTCTTTCTTTTGTTGTCTCATATCTCTCGTATGCTTGTAATAATATTTCATAATATGCCTTTTTTGTTGCAATAATCATATGTAACATTCTTGAATTTAGACTTCGTCTTGCTTATACTTTTATCTCTATCATTTGGACCTTTGGATTTGTTTCTCCCTTCTCTTCAGTAATCAAAACATCAGAGTGTAAGGATAAAGAAGATGAGTCCTGAGATCTTCTTCTCATCTCTTCATTCAAGACACCACTCTTAACATATTTCATAGTTAAAATACCACCAGGAGCAGAATTAGTCAAAGAAACTCGAAGAGTTTTTCAAAAGTCAGACAGAGTATTAAGAAACCAAAGTCCCTGAATTTCTTCATCAAACTTTAAGCCCATTCCGGAAAGCTGGTTAAGGACACACTAAAAATCATTTATATAATTTGAAATAGTATTGCCCCTTTATATGTGATATTCTTCAATTGCTTAAGCAGGAATAACTTGTTATTGTCAGTCTTCAAAGCATAAAGTGTCTCAAGCTTATCCCATAAACTTCTTCTATGTATCTCATTCATAATAAGGTTTCTAACATTATCTCAACCTATTGTCTGATATATCCACAAACCTGTAGGTTCTCAAATTCCAAATCCCCATCTATCATGGATTAAGGTTTAGTAGACACAAACACATGCAAATGCATTTTCTTAAAAAAAAAGGTCTTTTCATCTTACCTTTTACAGTATGATAATTACTAATATTCAAACACACCATTTTGCACATATTTATCTCCATCAATCAAAGTGATAATCAAGAAGAACCTACACTCTGGTATCACTTTATTGAGAAAGAGGCAAGGTAGCACTATCGAAGTGCACAAAAGGGTAGTAGAGGAAGAATACTTAAGTCTAGACTTTTCCCTTCAATTTGAAACAAGAGGAGACAAGGAAGCACAATATTATTTTGTCAAAAAATATACTAATCACACAAATACAATAAAACAAGAACAAAACCAATCAAAGAGACACTAAATTTACGTGAAAAATACTTTGACGTGAAGAGTAAAAAACCATTGAATCAAAAACTCCACTATAATCACCAAGAATTAAACTATTTTTATCCAAAAATGTTACCAAACAAGTGCCAAACAACAAGTAATAATACATAAACTACAGCACCAAACACTAGAGAAATAAAGGAGCAAAATCACCATAATGTAGCTTCTATTCAAGGATTAAAAACAGGATCTATAGGCCATTAAATCCAACTCCGTAGGTTCTTGATTAACTTTTTATATGAGAGGGATAAGATGTCCAAAAATCATCTCAATCGGATAAGAAACGAAATGGAAATCGCAATTTGAAGTTGACTATTGTGGCTGAAATTTTAATGCAAAAATCTGCACATTTTCTCTCTTTATGGATTGTAAAATAATACCTAAAAATATCTGTATATATTCTCCATAGTATTGAGACTATGGACAAAAGTGGATTAATCTAAATTAGGTTTTATTTATCCACATAGGAAGAAAAAAAGATCCATGATCCAACAAAGCGTATGTGTATGTATTTTGACTAGCTGACAAGTTTCTGATAGGCCAATTTATGTAAATTCTGTCAAAGTTTTTGAAAAAATTGATTGTAAGTCAAATTTTAAAGTCTTATGATGGAGTCAAGTGAAATGGAGTTGATTAGTAGTTTACCATAGTTTTTTTTTCATTTTTCCAAAAATTTCAGAATTGAAATTGTGAATGATATGCTTGTATCTGACTTTGAGTTGCATAATTATTCGAGATGCTCTGTGAAGCACATGTATATGTATTCTGTCTAGCTAGCAGATTTCTGATAGGTCCATTTGCAAGGCAAATTCTATCAAAAATTTTGAAAAATTTGAGAGAGCCAAATTTTAAAGTCTTATGGTAGAGTAAAGTGAAATGAAAGATGACTGAGTGATCTTGTGAATTTCTTGGATAATTATGCAACTCAAAGTGAGCTACAAGCATAACATTCGCGATTTCAATTCTGAAACTTTCAGGGAAAAAAGAAAAAGCGAGGTAAACTACTAATAGTTAGCCTCACGACAGTTATTAAGTTGTATGTATATTTTGGGGATTTTGATGGTATACATTTAATTACATTAGAAATTTACTACTATTTGAAAATATTACAGAGAGAAATTAAGTGACCTTCCCCACCTAAGTATTAACATTTGGAAATGTAACACTCCGCCAAATCATCCATGCATTAGTCTCATTTATTTTGACTTTCTAAGTGAGTAAAGTTTAAACCATATAGAATTTACTTATTTTTGACTCTCTATCAAGTGGAAAATTGAATAAACTTTCCGTCAATATAATATTTTCCCAAATCCGATACCCGGGGAAGAAGTTATGGCTAAATTTAAGTCCTAGTCATAAAACAACATCATTTTGGTGCTTAGCGCATTGCAAAAGGGGTCTATTTAACAATTTTCAAATTCCAGTCACCTAGTGCGATTGTGGCACATCGTGCTGAAGTTCCAGGTCCCAACCAGGGGGACAACGCGATGGCCTCTCATCGCGGTGACCCCAAGAATCCCAGTTGTCAATTTCCAGTGAGCCACCGCGATAGTGGCGCGTCGCGGTGGCCCACAAAATTGGGCTTCTAGTTATATTTTATTCCATTTCATTAAGGATATATTAGGTATTTTTCACCCCCTTATGATCTTAAACATGGGATTATACTCCTAAGTGACCACATTATTCATATTTTCTTCAAAAATTCACAAGAACACTCTCTAGGGTCTAAAACTAAAAATTCAATTAACTCAAGATTCAACCGTGGATTTTTGAAATTGATTGAACATTTAGAATCCCCAAATCGTAGGCCTCAAGAATCATCCATCAAATTTTTAAATTGAGGTACATGGGGTTTATCCTAAAACTACATGAGCTTATTGAAAACACCCAATTATGATTTTAAAAATCACCAAGCATGAATTTGTTAAAGGGTTTTTGAGATCCATGATTTTATTATGCTTTATACATGTTTAATGATATTGTTGTTTTGGCCTTTAGGCCTTATCCCCTTAAATTAATTTACACATATAAGTATATGTATGAAACTTGAAATTTAAGATTTGTTTGAAAGCATAAATAATGAAAAATTCTCTCTTGTGATAACCTTATGTTTATGATCTTATGGTGATTGATTGAAATGCATGATTCACGTCTTGAAAATATTTTACTCAAATACCATAGTATTTTGAGCATGATTTAGAGAGTTATGAGAGGGAGTTTCTCAATGTAAATATATTTTATTAAAAGAGAAAGATTTCCATGAGATCAAGAGCTTTGAAATGGCCACCTTACATCATTAAAAGTTTGACAAAGAGAGTTGCATATATGTGTTTACATGAGTTTTACAAAAAGATTTTTTTGAAATGATTTATTGATGTGTTGGTCTCGAATTTATGATTTGGAAACAGAGAGTGTAATATGCCAATAATGGCTGAGAGATGTGACTTTCAATTCAATGGTATGACGATACCATAAATATGTATGCCATAACAGAGTATGTTTTTCAGAGTTTGATTTCAGAGAATACATGCTTTAAAGAGTTAAAACTGGGATTAAAGAGGGTTAGGTGGTTACCCGAAGAAGGTTTGAGTTCAAGTAACTCTTAACATAAAACCATGATTTGCCGATCCGGACATATTATTTTACACTGGCGACGGTCGTATGGCGTAGCAGAGTCAGAGACTCCAACCTTTGCGGAACACTTGGGTTGGGGGCTTTTCCGCTGAGTCAATGGTGGATTCCATATAGACCGTACAATTTCAGAGTTGTAGGGTATACCACCTAGCGCAGAAGTAAAAAAAAGAGTGTCACAGTGTTCAGATGATTTTACAGAGTCTTTCCGAAATGCCTATGTGATTTCTTACCATATGATATGTTTATGAACTATTCTAAATTGCTCTCATATATGTTGAATATAAATTATTATTTTAGATTTTCTCTGTGTACCAGTACAATTGTATTGACCCCCCACCTCCCAAGTTTGCTGGCTCAGTCTAGGGGTTCGACTAATCAATAAGGTATTCCAGAGAGAAGTGATCCGTGTAGTGGTGAGCCTTCTTTGTTTTGAAAGGCATGTAATATCAGATTATGTTATTCCTTTGTTTTGGTATACTGGGTCTTGTCCCAGCTTTTAAGACAGTTATCTTTAGATCATGTAGTAGAGATTTCGTAGACTGTTCTACAAGTTATGTAGTTGATTTTAGATTTTATTTTGTATAGTTAAACTGAATCTAGAGTATGACCATGATTTTGTATTAGATTA
Organism: Capsicum baccatum var. pendulum; assembly: GCA_030864225.1. Classification (NCBI taxonomy): domain Eukaryota; kingdom Viridiplantae; phylum Streptophyta; class Magnoliopsida; order Solanales; family Solanaceae; genus Capsicum; species Capsicum baccatum. The sequence continues at coordinate 86,749,108 of CM061558.1, read as the reverse complement.
TAATTCCGTATTTTATTTTATTATATGAATGTTGTGCATGATTACTAGATCAGATAGAGTAGGACATTCAGGCCTTCAGGGTTCGGGATGTCCGTCACAGCCAGACCTTAGTTCGGGTCATGACAAAGTTGGTATCAGAGCATGGTTCATGGTCCCAGGGTATCTGTGAAATCACATTGGGTAGAATCTTATTTATGGGTGTGTAGCACTCCACACTTATATATAGGAGGGTACTAATTATTTAGGAATGTTTCTCTTCTTTGTAGTTTAGTCCATGATTCAGCATCTAAATTGTCCCCTAATCAATGGTCTTTTGTGTTTCAGAAAAAAAAATCATGCCTCCCATTGTACTATCGATCAGAATGCACAGAGAGATGAGGTTCGTGCCACTCATGGGATAAGGACCCAAAATAGAGATCAAACTTCGGAGATTGATGCTACTCTGGGAGTCCCACCTACTCAAAACATCCTACCTAGGGCACCTAAAGCTCCCCAGACAGGGACTAACCGCACTCAGCCTCACGAGAGAGAGGTATCTAATGTAGAATTCAGGCAGTCCATTCATATACTTGCATAGTTGGTAGACACATAGACTTAATGGTCAGTAGATATTGGGATTGCATTTATTATGCCAAAGGCTACAAGAGTGGGCCAGTTCATGAGATTGAACTCCCCCAAGTTTACTGGTACCAAGATAGAAGAGGATTCACAGGAGTTTGTGGATGAGATGGAAAAGATCTTTAAGAAGATGCATGAAGATGAGGTAGAGGGGGTTGAGTTGGCAGCTTACCAGCTTAAGGATGTATCAAAACAATGGTATAGCGAGTGTGAAAATTCAAAGGGTGAGAGTTTTGAGCCCACAGTTTGGGCCAAGTTTGTGGATGCCTTCCTCGATCGGTTCTTTCCTCTCGAGCTGAGAGAGGCCAAAGTTGAAGAGTTTACAAATCTAAAGCAGGGAAAGGTGAGTTTCCAGGAGTACACTATGAGGTTTAACCAACTATCCCATTATGCTCCAGAGATGACTAGTAACATAAGAGCTCGAATGAGGAAATTTGCATCAGGCCTTTTGGATGACTTAGTGCTTGAATGTCAGGAAGCAATATTGAACTAGGACATGGATTTTACCAGACTATCAGTCCACATATAGTAAGTTGAGGAAAAGAAAAAGAAAATTGTTAAAGATAGAGAGAAGGATAGGCAGGAAAAGTGAGCTAAGATAGTAGACCAGAGCCACAGTCAGCAGCAGAGTGGGAATTGGGGTAACAAATGGTAAAAGAAGAAGTTTTGGGGTAATGCACAGTCTGCAGCCAGTGTTTCGGTGTCCAGACCCCCAGTTGGACAGCGCCCTTAGGATTTTTAGTCCAGGCAGGGGCCTAGAATGCAGGGTTCACAGTCTCAAGGAAGTGTAGCTCAGACCTCTCGAACATACCCGCACTATGAGAGATGTGGGAGAAATCATCCAGGGAGATGTCCGTTTGGCGCTATGGTGTGTTATTCGTGCGGCCAGCCAGGCCATATCTAGAGAGACTGTCTGGCAGCAAAGGGTAATGTTGGTGGAGCCAAGTCACAAGCTAATTCTTCTACACCACCACCGCCTCAGAAGGGTGCCACTTCAGTCGCCGGAAATGGACACAACCGGTTGTACACCTTGACCAACCGCCAAGAGGCAGAGGCCTCATCGGATGTAGTTACTGCTAAATTACAAATCTTTTCCTATGATGTTTATGTGTTACTTGATCCCGAGTCTACCCTATCATATGTGACCCCTTATGTGGCTGTTGGTTTTGCGTTTGAACCCGATGTAATTGCTGAGCCTTTTTCTATTTCCACTCTGGTGGGAGATTTTGTTATGGTTAGGAGGGTGTATAGAAATTATGTGGTGACTATTTGTGAGTGGGATACTGTGGCAGATCTCATAGGACTTGAAATGATTGACTTAGATGCTATCTTAGGAATAAATTGGCTCCATTCGTACTATGCCACACTAAAATGTAGAACCCAAAAAGTTATTTTTTCTTTCCTGAATGAACCAGTAGTAGAGTCGGAGGGACATTTCTTAGCACCTAGAGGTCACTTTATATCTTACGTAAGAGCCCATAAACTTATTACTAAGGGTTGCTTTCATCATCTTATTCAGGTTAAATATTCAAATACCGAAAGCATTTCTCTTCAGTCTGTCCCTGTGGTGAATGAGTTCCCAGAAGTTTTCCCTGATGATCTCCTAGGCATACCACCTGATAGGGAAATAGATTTTGGTATTGATTTGTTGCCCGATACTGACCCATATTTATTCCGCCATATAGAATAGCTCATGTAGAACTAAAAGAGTTGAAAGAACAGCTAGCAGATTTTCTAGATAAATGTTTTATATGCCCTAGTGTTTCTTCTTGGGGTGCACCTATACTCTTCGTGCTAAAGAAAGATGGTTCCCTATGTATGTGCATAGATTACCACCAGTTGAATAAGGTCACTTTTAAAAATAAATATCCTCTTCCTAGAATTGATGATCTTTTCTACCAGCTTCAGGGTGCTAGATGCTTTTCAAATATAGACCTTCATTCGGGATACCATCAGTTGAAAGTTAGAGAGTTTGACATTCCCAAAATAGCTTTCCAAACCAGATACGGTCATTATGAGTTCTTAATTATGTCCTTTGGCTTGACTAACACCCCTGCAGCCTTCATGGACCTTATGAATAGGGTGTTCTATCAGTTTCTAAACCTGTTTGTCATAGTTTTCATTGATGATATCTTGGTGTATTCTAAGAGTGAGGAGGACCATACCAATCACTTCCAAATTATTCTTCAGACTCTCAGAGATCATAAGTTGTATGCAAAATTTTCTAAGTGCAAATTCTGGCTTGATGTTATTGCTTTCTTAGGGCATGTTGTATCTAGTGAGGGAATTAAGGTTGATTCCTAAAAGGTTGAGGCAGTGAGAAAATGGTCCAGACCCACGACTCCAATATATATTCAGAGCTTTTTGGGTTTGGCAGGGTATTACATGAGATTTATAGAAAGCTTTTCTACCATATCTGCTCCACTTAACAAGCTGATTCAGAAGAAGCCAAAGTTTGTGTGGTCTGACTCCTGTGAGACTAGTTTCGAGAGATTAAAAGACAAGTTGACCACTACTCCTGTTTTGACTCTTCTGAAGGTACAGAGGGTTTTGTTGTGTACTGTGATGCATCCCGAGTGGGACTCGGATGTGTGTTTATGTAGCATGGTAGAGTGGTAGTTTATGCATCTAGGCAGTTAAAGGTACAAGAGTGAAATTACCCTACATATGACTTGGAGTTAGTGGCTGTGGTGTTCTCACTTAAAATCTGGAGGCATTATCTTTACGGAGTTCATGTTGATATATTTGCTGACCATAAGAGTTTACGATATGTTTTCTCACAGAAAGAATTAAACCTCAGGCAAGGACGATGGTTGGAGATTTTGAAGGATTACGACAAGAGCCTGCACTACCATCCGGGCAAGGCAAATGTGGTAGTCGATGCCCTCAGTAGGCTAGATATGGGCAGCCTTTTACATATTGAAAAGGGGAAGAGGGAGATGGTGAAGTATATTCACCGACTAGAAAATCTAGAAGTGTGACTCTTGGATTTCGAAGATGGGGAAGTAGTTGTTCATGAGGTATCTAAGTCTTCCCTTTGTTCTGAAGTTAAAGAAAAGCAGATCGAAGATCCCATCTTGATGCAGATCAAGACAGATGTGGGTCAATAGAAAGTGATGTCTTTTGAAATTGGTAGTGATAGAATTTTAGGATATCAGGGTATACTATGTGTGCCGGATATAGATGGGTTATGAAAGAGGATCCTTAATGAAGATCACACTTTGAGGTTTATTATTCACACAGGCTCTACTAAGATGTATCATGATCTAAAAACCATATACTGGTGGAATAATATGAAGTGTGATATGGCTAACTTTTTTCCTAAGTGTTTGAAATGTCAACAAGTGAAAGTAGAGCATATGAGTCCAGGTGGTACTTCCTAAGAGATAGTTTTACCCTTGTGGAAATGGGTTATGATCAATATGGACTTCATCACGGGACTTTCAAGGTCCCAAAACCAGTATGACTCTAGTTGGGTGATTGTTGACAGGCTGACCAAGTCAGAGAACCTCCTGCCTGTGAAGACTAATTATTCAGGAGATGTCTATGCCAAGATTTTCATTGAGGAGATAGTTCATCTGCATAGAGCACCTGTGTCCATCATATCTGACCAAGATACGCAATTCTCTTCATAATTTTGGAGATCTTTTCAGAGGGATTTAGGTACTCAAGTAAACCTAAGTATGACTTTCCACCCCCATACTGATAGGCAAAATGAGCATACTATTTAGACCCATGAGGATATGTTGAGATCTTGTGTGATTGACTTCAAAGGTAGTTGGGTAGATCACTTTCCATTGATAGAGTTCATTATAATAACATCTACCATGCCAGTATTAAGATGGCTCCATTTGAAGCTTTGTATGAGAGAAGATGTAGATCACCGATAGGGTGGTATGAAGTGGGTGAGACTTATTTGTTTAGGCTTGACCTTGTTCACCAGGTAGTGGAGAATGTGAAGATCATTAGAGAATAACTTAAGACAGCCCAGAGTATACAAAAATCCTATATTGACGTTAGAAGAAGGGAGCTAGCATTTGGGGTTGGTGATTGGGTATTTCTCAAAGTTTCTCCTATGAAGGGAGTCATGCGTTTTGGAAAGAAAGGGAAGTTGAGTCCTCGCTATATAGGACCATACCAGATTGTGAGAAGAATAGGTGACGTTGCGTATGAGTTAGAGTTGCCTACAAATCTAGGTTCTGTTCACCCAGTGTTTCATGTATCCATGTTGAAAAAATATATTGGGGACCACTCTCTAGTGTTACCCATAAAAGAGATCAGAGTGTCAGACTACCTATCTTATGAAGAAGATCCTATTGAAATCTTGGATCATCAAGTCCAAAAGTTGAGGAGCAAAGAGATAGTTTCGGTTAAGGTGTTGTGGAAAAATCAGAAAGTTGAAGAAGCAACTTGGGAATCAGAAAAGGACATGAGACCAAGGTACCCAAATCTATTTGATCCGGTAAATGATGAGACGGAAGGAATAATCCTTGTATTACTATTTTCATGTCATTAATATGCTTGTAATCGTATTTGTTTGTGCCCCGCGACATCATTCGGGGATGAATGATCCCAAGGGGGGGATAATGTAACACCCCGCCAAATCGCCCATAAGTTTATCTCATTTATTTTGACTTCCTAAGTGAGTAAAGTTCAAACCATATATAATTTTGTTAATTTTGACTCCCTATCAAGCGGAAAATTGAATTATCTTTCCATCGATATAAGATTTTCCCAAATCCAATACCCGGGCAAGAAGTTATAGCTAAATTTAAGTCCTAATCGTAAAACACCATCATCTTGGTGCTTGGCTCATTGCGTAGGGAGTCAATTTAACAATTGTCAAATTCCAGTAGCCTAGCGCGATTGTGACGCATTGTGCTGAAGTTCTAGGTCCCAATCAGTGGGACAACGCGATGGCCCCGCGTCGTGGCGACTCCAAGAATCTCATTCGTCAATTTCCAGTAACCCACCGCGATAGTGGCGCATCGTGGTGGCCCATAAAATCGGGCTTTCAGTTATATTTTATTCCATCTCATTAAGGGTATATTAGGTATTTTCCATCCCCTTATCAGCTTAAACACGGGATTATACTCCCAAGTGACTACATTATTCATATTTTCTTCAAAAATTCACAAGAACACTCTCTAGGGTTTTAATCTAAAAATCCAATTAACTCAAGATTCTACTGTGGGTTTTTTAAACTGATTGAAGATTTGGAATCCCCAAATCGTAGGCTTCAAGAATCATCCATAAAATTTCAAAATTGAGGTACGTTGGGTTTATCCTAAAACTACATGGGCTTGTTGAAAACACCCAATTATGATTTTAAAAATCACCAAGCATGAATTTGTTAAAGGGGTTGTGAGATCCATGATTTTATTATGCTTTATACATGTTTAATGATATTGTTGCTTTGGACTTTAGGCCTTATCCCCTTAAATTAATTTACACATATAAGTATATGTATGAAACTTGAAAATTAAGATTTGTTTGAGAGCACAAATAATGAAAATCCCTCTCTTGTGATAACCTTATATTTATGATCTTATGATGATTGATTGAAATGAATGATTCACAGCTTGAAAATAGTTTACTCAAAATACCATAGTATTTTGAGAATGATTTAGAGATTTATGAGAGGGAGTTTCTTGATGTAAATATATTTTATTAAAAGAGAATGATTTGCATGAGATCAAGATCTTTGATATGGCCACCTTGCATCATTGAAAGTTTGATAAAGAGAGTAGCATATATGTGTTTACATGAGTTTTAAATAAAGAGTTCTTTGAAATGATTTATTGATATGGTGGTCTCGAATTTATGTTTTAGAAACAGAGAGTGTAATATGTCAATAATGGCTCAGAGATGTGACTTGCAAGATAATGGTATGACGATACCATAAGTATGTATGCTATAATAAAGTATGTTTTTCTGAGTTTGATTTCAGAGAATGCATGCTTTAAAGAGTTAAAACTGGGATTAAAGAGGGTTAGGTGGTTACCCAAAGAAGGTTTGAGTTCAAGTAACTCTTAACCTAAAATCGTGATTTGCCGATCTGGATATATTATTTTACGCTAGTGACAGTCATGTGGCATAGCAGAGTCGGAGACTCCAACCCTTGCGGCACACTTGGGTTGGGGGCTTCCCCGCCAAGTCAATGAAGGATTCCATGTAGACCATGAAATTTCAGAGTTGTAGGGTATACCACCTAGCGCAGAAGTAAAACAAAGAGTGTCACAGTGTTCAAATGATTTTACAGAGTCTTTCAGAAATGCCCATCTGATTTCTTACCTTATGATATGTTTATGAATTTTTCTAAATTGCTCTCACATATGTTGAATATAAATAATTATTTTGGATTTACTCTGTGTACCAGTACAATTGTATTAACCCCCTACCTTTCAGGTTCGGATGCTCAGTTAGGGGTCCGGCTAATCAATAGAGTATTCCAGAGAGAAGTGATCCGTGCAGTAGTGAGCTTTCTTTGTTCCGGAAGGCCTATCATCTCAGATTATGTTATTCCTTTGTTTTGGTCTATTGGGGTCTTGTCCCAGCTTTTAAGACAGTTATCTTTAGATCATGCAGTAGAGATTTCGTAGACTATTTCAGAAGTTGTTTAGTTGATTTTGGATTTTATTTTGTATGGTTAAACTGAATCCAGAGTATGACCATGTTTTCGTATTATTTTATAATTCCATATTTTCTTTCATTATATGAATGTTGTGCATGATTACCAGATCAGATAGAGTAGGAAATCCAGGCCTTCATGGTTTGAGATGTCCATCACAGCCAAGCCTTAGTTTGGGTCATGACAAACTTGGTACCAGAGCACGGTTCATGGTCCCAGGGTATCTACAAAATTATGTCGGGTAGAATCTTATTTATGGGTGTGTAGCGCTCTACACTTATATACAGGAGGCTACTAGGTGTTTAGGAATAATTCTCTTCTTGGTGGTTTAGTTCATGCTTCAGAGTCTGAATTGTCCCGTAATCAATGGTCTCTTGTGTTTAAGAAAAAACAACCATGCCTCCCTGTCGTACTATCGATCAGAATATACAAATAGATGAGGTTCATCCCACTCATGGCATGAGGACCCAAAATAGAGATCATATTCTAGAGATTGATGCTACTCTGGGAGTTCCACCTACTCAAACCAGCCCACCTAGGGCACCCAGAGCTCTCTGGATGGGGACTAACCACACTCAACCTCACGAGAGAGAGTTATCTAATGCGAAATTCAGGTAGTCTATTCACATACTTTCACATTTGGTAGCCACACAAACTTAACGGTTGGGAGATATTGGGCCAGTTCATGAGAATGAACTCACCCAAGTTTACTGGTACCAAGGTAGAAGAAGACCTACAGGAGTTTATGGATGAGATAGAGAAGATCTTTAAGGTGATGCATGTAGATGAGGTAGAGGGGGTTGAGTTGGAATCTTACCAGCTTAAAGATGTAGCGAACAAATGGTATAACGAGTGGGAAGATTCAAAGGGTGAGAGTTCTGAGCCCATAGTTTGGGCCGAGTTCCTGGATGCCTTCCTCGATCGGTTCTTTCCTCTCAAGCTGAGAGAGGCCAAAGATAAAGAGTTTACAAATCTAAAGCAGGAAAAGATGAGTGTCCAGGACTACACTCTGAGGTTCAACCAACTAGCCTGTTATCCTCCAAAGATAACGAGTAACATGACAGCCCAAATGAGAAAATTTGCATCAGGCCTTTCGGATGACTTAGTGCTTGATGTCAGGGAGCAATAATGAACCAGGATATGAATTTTGCCAGACTATTAGTCCACATACAGCAAGTTGAGGAAAAGAAAAAGGAAATTACTGAATCTAGAGAGAAAGACAGGTAGGCAAAGAGAGCCAAGACAGCAGACTAGAGCCATAGTCAGCAACAGAGTGGGAATTGGGGTAACAAATAAAAGAAGAAAAGGTTTTAGGGTAATGCACAATCTGCAGCCAGTGCTCCGGTGTCCAGACCCCAAGTTGGACAGCGCCCTTAGGATTTTTATTCCAGGTAAGGGCCGAGAATGTAGGTTTCACAGTCTCAAGAAAGTGTAGCTCAGACCTCTTGGACATACCCATGCTATGAGAGATATGGGAGGAATCATCCAGGGAGCTAGAATTTGGGGTTGGTGATTGGATGTTTCTTAAAGTTTCTCCTTTGAAGGGAGTCATGCATTTTAGAAAGAAAGGGAAGTTGAGTCCTCGCTATATAGGACCATACCAGATTGTAAGAAGAATAGGTAAAGTTGCGTATGAGTTAGAGTTGTCGGCAAATCTGGGTTCTGTTCACTCAGTGTTTCATGTATCCATGTCGAAGAAATATATTGGGGACCACTCTCTTGTGTTACCCATAGAAGAGATCAGAGTTTCAGACTCACTATCTTATGAAAAAGAGCCTATTTCAATCTTGGATCGTCAAGTTCAGAAGTTAAGGAGAAAAGAGATAGTTTTGGTTAAGGTCTTGTGGAGAAATCAGAAAGTTGAAGAAGCAACTTGGAATCAGAAAAGGACATGAGAGCAAGGTACCCAATTTTATTTGATCTGGTAAATGATGAAATAAAAGGTACAATCCTTGTCTTACTCTTTCCATGTCCTTAATATATTTGTAATCATATTTGTTTGTGCCCCACGCCATCATTTGGTTACCATTGATCCAAAGAAGGGATAATGTAACACCCCACCATATCATCCTTGCGTTAGTATCATTTATTTGGACTTTCTAAGTGAGTAGAGTTTAAACCATATAGAATTTACTTAATTTTGACTCTCTGTCAAGTGGGAAATTGAATGAGCTTTCCGTAGAAATAAGATTTTCCCAAATCTGATACCCGGGCAAGAAGTTATGGCAAAATTTAAGTCCTAGTCGTAAAATACCATCATTTGGTGCTTGATGTGTCGCGGAGGGGGTCTCTTTAACAATTGTCAAATTCTAGTAGCCTAGCATGATTGTGGCACATCGCGCTGAAGTTCCAGGTCCCAACCAGTGGGACAATGCGATGGTCCCGCATCGCGGTGACCCTAAGAATCCCATTCATCAATTTCTAATAAGCCACTGTGACAGTGGCGCGTCGTGGTGGCCCATAAAATCGGGCTTTTAGTTATATTTTATTCCATCTCATTAAGGTTATTAGTTATTTTTCACCCCCTTATCAGCTTAAACACGGGATTATACTCCCAAGTGACCACATTATTCATATTTTCTTCAAAAATTCACAAGAACACTCTCTAAGGTTTTAAACTAAAAACACAATTAACTCAAGATTCAATCGTGGATTTTCAAAAATGATTGAAGATTTGGTATCCTCATATCATAGGCTTCAAGAATCATCCATCAAATTTCTAAATTGAGGTACGTGGGGTTTATCCTAAAACTACATGGGCTTGTTGAAAACACCCAACTATGATTTTAAAAATCATCAAGCATGAATTTGTTAAAGTGGTTTTGAGATCCATGATTTTATTATGGTTTATACATGTTTAATGATATTGTTGTTTTGGCCTTTAGGCCTTATACCCTTAAAATGATTTACACATATAAGTATATGTCTGAAACTTGAAATTTAATATTTGTTTGAGATAACAAATAATGAAAATCCCTCTCTTGTGATAACCTTATATTTATGATCTTATGGTGATTGATTGAAATGCATAATTCATGGCTTAAAAATAGTTTACTCAAATACCATAGTATTTTGAGCATGATTTAGAGATTTATGAGAGGGAGTTTCTTGATCTAAATATATTTTATTCAAAGAGAAACATTTGTATGAGATCAAGAGCTTTGACATGGCCACCTTGCATCATTGAAAGTTTGACAAAGAGAGTTTCATATGTGTGGTTACATGAGTTTTAAAGAAAGAGTTCTTTGAAATGATTTATTGATATAGTGGCCTCGAATTTAGTTTTCAGAAACAGAGATTGTAATATGCCAATAATGGCTCAGAGATGTGACTTGCAAGTCAATGGTATGACATACCATAAGTATGTATGTCATAAAAGAGTATATTTTTTAGAGTTTGATTTTAGAGAATACATGCTTTAAAGAGTTAAAACTGGTCCTAAAAAGGATTAGGTGGTTACCCGAAGAAGGTTTGAGTTCAATTAACTCTTAACCTAAAACTGTGATTTGTTGATCCGGATATATTATTTTACGCTGGCGACGGTCGTGTGGAGTAGCAGAGTCAGAGACTCCAACCCTTGCGACACACTTGGGTTGGGGGCTTCCCCGTCGAGTCAATGGCGGATTTCATATAGCCCGTGGAATTTTAAAGAGTGTCATAGAATTCAGATGATTTTACAGATTCTTTCAAAACTGCCCATGTGATTTCTTACCATATGATATGTTTATGAACTATTCTAAATTTCTCTCATATATGTTGAATATAAATCATTATTTTGGATTTGCTTGCGTACCAGTACAATTGTATTGACCCCCTACCTCTCAGGTTCGGTAGCTCAGTCTAGGGATCTGGCTAATCAATAGAGTATTCCAGAGATAAATCATCCGTGCAATGGTGAGCCTTCTTTGTTCCAGAAAGGCTTGTCATCTCAGATTATGTTATTCATTTGTTTTGTTCTACTGGGGGCCTTGTCCCAGCTTTTCAGACATCCATCTTTAGAGCATGTAGTAAAGATTTCGCAGACTATTTCAGAAGTTGTTTAGTTGATTTTGGATTTTATTCCGTATGGTTAAACTGAATCTAGAGTATGACTATGTTTTCGTATTAAATTATAATTTTACATTTTCTTTTATTATATGAATGTCGTGCATAATTACTAGATCAGATAGAGTAGGACGTCCGGATCTTCATAGTTCGGGATGTCCGTCACGTCCAGGACCTAGTTCGGATCGTGACAGGAAATTAGTGGGAAACTAACTTTCTTTTGAACTCTTCTAATTGAAGACACTGAAGTTCAAAAATAAAAAGTATATATATATATATATATATATATATATATATATATATATATATATATATTGCATTGGTTGGAAGAAGCAAAGCAACAAAGTACTAGGTCATTTCTTGATTTCAATGATTGTTTCTTTGATGATTAAACTTTTGGTCATATTCTTAATTTTTGCTCTATTTTGTTCAAATTTAAGTACTGATAATTAAATATTTTGTGTGCACCTTAATTAATGTATGATATACTTCATGCTATTTGTTATTAGGATAAGTATTAAATAATTTTATCTATTAAATTTAAATCTAAGTTATGATAAATCACATATTTCTTATTGCACAAAGTGTAAATTTTGAACCATGACTTTCATATTGCATTCCAATTTTAGTGAATGATTAGGAAACCTTATTAATTCATATAATTATCTTAGTTTGTGTGGACAGCACATGATAAGATCTTGCTTACACTACCTCGATGTTGCATGATTGACCAATATTATGAAGGAATGAGTGCCAATACTTTGCATAAAAATATTTAAGTACCATGTTTCTTACTGGGTGCTGCGACAGTCTGGTCAGCCCCAGCATATACCTAAGCTCCCAACCTGGGATCACAAACACTATAAGCATGATCATCATAATAAGTTAGATTCGTCTGTCCTTAAGATGTTAGATGGTTTTTTTTATGAGTGAGGCCAGTGGGCTGATAGATCATTTGAGTTGATAGTTGGTGATATAGATGCAGACTATACATGGTGATTCATGGAACATGGATGGTTGTTGATAGGCAGCCTTACATTACAAGTTCTTGGAGCAGCAAGATTTGTTTATTTTTTGGGTAGTAGTATTGCTATATCAAGAGGACTTTATGAGATACTCAAGCTTACATTAGGGTGTTGAGAGGATCCTATCACTACATAATTTGGTGATATATTACATACATTGGTTATACAAACACTACATAAGTTTAGGGATTTTGTACCGCCTGGTGAGTCAGTTTTTTAAGAAGATGCTTTGTATGTGAGTGAAGATGCTCAAAGACGGGGATGTGATATTGCTTGAAGACAAGGACATGGTGATACACGAGGTCAGAGATGAGGTGATGCCTGAGGTTGGAGACGTGCTAATGATAAAAGTAGAGAGAGGAAGTGCTAATGCTAGAGGATGAGGTTGTGATGCCGCATTATTTGCTTTACTTGAAGAGCCATGACCATCCACTCTAGGAGGTCCATCTGATGAGGCTATTCTGGACATTGGGGGTCTTTCGAGCATGCCTTGGTAGATAGTGTACTTACTAGAACATCCATTTTATTATATATGTAAATGATTTTATTGATGCCAACCTTTTGTAAAAATCTTTTATTGTCTATCATAGTAAAGAGACTTGAATGCCAATATGTCTCATCGTCGAGTAGATTGAATTTTTTCGAAGTATACATTTTTATAGTTATGCACACTGTACTCTTGTTCTATATGATCCCATGCTTGATTCCCAATTCGATAAAAGTCCTTGATGGCATGAGAATATGGAATGTGGTATGATTTCATTTATCACATTAACATATTTCTTGTGATTCATTAGTCGTGTGCTTATTACCACTACGATCATAGTGCATATACGTCTGCACCTCAAATATTTTATCCCCTTATTGGTGATAGTTAATGAGCATGTGTGGCGGTGACTTTAAATGATTATCCTCAAAGATCTTGAATGAATTTGACATTCATTTTTTATTTTTTGAAATAAGTCGGATAGCATAAGTCGATCTTGCAACAAACTATTCAACTACCTGCTTACAAGTCAGTCTTAGCATCACAGTAACTGGAAGGCTCTTTGCTAACTTCAGCAGCCCATTGAAGAAATCAGAGCTATTTTTTGTCATTATTCCCTGTCTCCTACCACCATCCTTGTACATTATTCATTTGTCAATATCATATTTCACTAACCAATAAAAGGCTTTCATACTAATCTCTTTGATCACCTGTATTTTTTTCAAAAACTTCTTCTCCTGGTGTTGTGTTGCAGTTGCCCATAAAAAGTTGTCTAAAGTAGCATTTTTAGTTTTTTCTGGGGAGTTAGACATAAAATGCCTTAAACGCAATCAGTAAGAAAATGGAGCAACCAAATTAGGCACATTGTACAAAGTTAAAAGTATTCCCTGATGCCTATCTCATATAAGTATTATGCCTCCATGGCCCCTAACAACATGTTGGTGCAAATGATCCAAAAATAAGTCCCACCTTTTTGCTTTCATTCATATTTATTGCATAATCCAAGGTAAATATTGATTTGTTATCGTCAGCTCTGACCGCAATCAAAATCTTGATATCATATTTTTCATACACATGTGTTTCGTCGGTCAATATCACAAGCTGACAATAAGAAAATTCATCAACACATAACTTGAATATACAAAACAGATAGTTGAATACATCTTCATCTACAATAACATGTCGCTACAAATGGGAGTTCATTTTCAGATACCTCAACATTAGGCAGATCATCATTGTTACTCTATGAAGTTGATTGGCAATTTGGATGGTCAACATCATTGATATTAGCGAAAACATGGGCTCATCTTGCGTAATATTTTTTCAATATGTACAAAAAAGGTATAAGTGCTTGTCATATATATTAAAATTACTTAAATTGAAGTTCAAATGGTGGATATACCGATAATAGTTAGCTGCACCAAAACTAAACAAGGCATGAGCATCTAAGGATGTTTTTGCATTTTTCATTAGTCTAAGCTGTAAGGACTGTCCAAAATAATGATCTTCTCCCTAACTTGGAGCAATATCATTTCATTCTAAGGTAAATCCCTACATATACATAATAATAAAAGACTAAAAGTGATATTATTAAAATTTGTTAGTAGAAATAACACAAATTAATGAGCATTATCCATCACTTTCATTAATAGTTTCGTTCAAGTCGAAATCATATCTGTGAGTAAGAATATTTTGGTATTGAATCACGTGAGAAAAATCGCTTGACTGAGTTATGGGGACTCCACCAGGGCTATTATGACTATTCAAATAAGGATGGATATCATTCATAAAGGAGAACGTTGACGACTAATCCTAGATTCCTTTATAACATAGATTTCAAGCCAGTTAGCTTGATTTGATCTATAAAGTCATTCGGCGCCTTCAAAAAATCATTCAATGAATGGTCATTGTTATAATCCACTCCCTAAAATTTACTTATCTTTATCCTAAAAATGAGGTTGGATATTTTTTTCAATTATAATCAATTTATGATCGGCAATATTCAAGCTCATCTTTTATAAAGTGAAAAATATAATTTTTGAAATCAAAAATTAAGTAGATACTTAATATTATATTTTGGGGGAACAATTATAATGGTGTTTCTGTCATAAATAATGTCACAAACCCCACCCCCTTATTTCAAAGAAAAATCTAATTTTTGATTTCGAACATATTTTTTGTGATTGAAATGAAGAAAAATAGAGAGATGGTGAAAATGGTGAAGATGGTGAAAGTGTCATGTTTAAGGCCTCTATACATAGTGATTTGAGGAGCTTGGGGAGCAAAAGTTAAATGGAATAAAAATATATAACGTAATTATTTAGTCTGTTTTTATGATACGTCACATAAACCTCAAAATAATACATTAAAGACATGACAAGCTCTGCAAAAAAAGCACCAATCATGATTTTATTGGATAAATTGAAATATTTAATTCTGACTTATAAAACGGATGCAGTTTTTATTTTAAATTTGTAATGCTAAAATGTGTATAAATTGGAATCTTTTAATTTGAGTTACAAATCAAAATTTAATATTCAAAGTTTAAAATTATTTATAAATTGAAATTAAAAATTTTATTTTATAACTCGAAATTAGCAAAGTCGAACCAACTTATAAGTTAGAACTAAAAATTTTGTTTTATAACTCAGACAAAAAATTCCATTTTGTAACTCAGAATTTATAATTCCATTTTTTTACACATTTTAAAATGTTCAACACGGTTAATGCCTCCGTTAAAAAAATTGCATAAATCATAAAAATAACTTCGATTACTTTATTTTGGTTCCACTTTTAAAAAAATGACTTATGTCTTTCACTTTCTAACTATCGTGGCTCATTTCAGTCGCAGACTCTCTCTCAAATAGGTGTGTATAGCAAGATGATTTTAGATCGAAAACAAAATTTCTCCAAACAAGCGTCTATAACGTGCAGCGATATTTTTTTTAGTAAACAATTAATAATTAAAATATTGAACAATGTAACATCTAATTTAAATTAATATAATATGAATATGAATTACTTGTAAATGAATGGCTTTATAATGTGAATATCACCTAAGATGTAAAGTTTGAGAAGAAGGAACAAAGGAAAAATTAAATCACATCAAAGTTACGTACTTGCCTTATCGAAAGAGAAAATTAGAAAGTTAATATTGTTGTTGCTCTTAGTATTTTTCATTTTCTCTTTTGGTTGGATCTCTGTCAAATTCTCTGCCAGCAGTTTAAATCCATTCCTTTCATTTTAAATTTTAATTAATTAATTAATTACTCATTCTTATTCCACATGACGAGCAATATTAGATAAAAGAAAAAGTTAGAAACACACATCTTTATCTTAATTAATTAAATGCTTTTTACAAGGATGAATTTCATTTCAAAAATTCAATATTAAAGCTTTAGGAATGCACTACCCTTTAAGTATGAAGTGTGTGTTTTCAACGTGTATTGACGAATCACTGACGTACATTTTACCTCGCATTCTGTCACATAATACTATAAAAAAAAAAATATTGAATCCATAAAAATTGATTTATCTATTCTACAAATGCTTTTTGCTTTAATTGCTATTGAAAAAATCAAAAAGAATTGAGTGGTGAATTAATTAATTAATTAATTATTCAAAAGTAGAGAAAATTTTTGTGTTTTTCAAAATATGTTAAAATGTATTGGGATCTTAACTTCACTCGATATGTCTATTATAAAACAAATTGTTTATTCCTCAATTTTTATTTTTCATAAAAGTATGACTACCTCTCTCAATTATATTTATATATTATTACTAAAGTTGAATAATTAAATACACTCCTCTCGATTATACAATTTAATAGTCAAAATAGTAATATATAAGAATCAGAAATATGTACTTGAACTAAAACATGCTCTTGAAAGTAAGTCTCTTTCGAATACTTTATTTGTTATAATTAATTATTATACTATCTGTCTCTCTCGATTACAAATAAATGTAGAATTAATTATAACATAAAATAGATAGATGTTATTAAATAAATATTAATAATTATTAATACTGCAATTAACTGTATTACCTTTTCTGCCTCTCTCAGTTACAAAATTAGTAATTTATTAATATGTAGTATAAAATAGATAGACGTTGGCAAATTAAATAATATCTAACTATAAAGCGGATATAAATTAAATATAAAGTTTCAACTCACGCACATGAAATTTAAGAATAATACTTACTATTATATAGAAACATCAAGATTTCAAACTGTCACGATTCGATTTCTCAAGTCACGATGACGCCTACTTTATTCCACTAATAGGCAAGTTAAGTAATAGCTCGAAATAATAAATAACGGGCTAACGGACAGAAATCAGAAAAGACCAGATAAAAATGATAACAATAATAATAATAATAATAATAATAAGCGAAAAACAGAAAGAGGATATATAAAATATATCACAAACGAGAGAAGGATGAGGACCAAAATATACAAATGAATCCTCCCGAGATTTGATAAGGTCGGTATTTGAGCCACTTCTAAAAGATACACAGTGTAATAGATCAATCTTTCTTGATCATATTTTTCTTGAATTTTCTCTTGCTTTACACATCAGTCTTCTATGATTATTGTTATAATATTATTTAAATAATATATGCAAGACATGATAATACATATGATTTTACAAGAAAATTCATACAAATAAAATCAGGTATAATATACTTATCATGTATCCAGATTAATCGAAATTAAAATGAGTATTGATCATTAAATCAAAAACTAAAAAAATAAAATAGGATAAATTACACAAAAAATCGCAAACCTAAGAAACATTATTATCCAAAATCCCTTACCTTTTAAACAATTACTTAAAATCCCAAATTTTATAGCTTACTCTTGATACATATGAATAAAAACTCCACCCTACTATTACTTCACAATGAATGCATGAAATCTATTTTTCTTTGAAGATTTTTTTTTAAATAGTAATCCCCTAAAATCTCTCCCAAATTATCATCAATTGATACAACTTTCATCTCCTTTACTGCAACTTCTTCATCAATTTCATTGTCTTTTTTTAATCTTTCTATCAACTTTTCTTTTATTACTTCTTCATCAATTTCATTGTCTTTTTTTAATCTTTTTATCAACTTTTCTTTTATTAATTTTGAATTCTTTTTCAACTTTTAAGTCAGTACCCATTAAGAAAAAGTAAAGAAATTGAACAATGTGACAGAGACATATACTTTGTGATAGTGATTCATATTTTTAATTTATTTATAGATGTTTGATTTATTTAACATATGTTTGACAAATGTAAATTATTTATTTTGGTGTGAGATTGATTTTTCAATGGTTACTGAGTAATTTTACGAAACGTATCATTGTGATAAATCTGGAACCAGATGTATCGTTTTCACTATTTATGCCTAATTTACTCTCCATAATAATTGAAAATTAGTTACTTCCTTATGTAACTAACTGCTGAATTACAAATGTATCACAATGCATATGACATATACTGGTGCTACATATGACACAATGCATATGACATATTAAGTAAATACTGGTGATACATATGACATATTAAGTGAATACTGGTGATACATATGACATATACTTTGTAATAGTGATTCATATTTTTAATTTATTTATAAATGTTTGATACATTTAACATATGTTTGACAAATGTAAATTATTTATTTTGGTGTGAGATTAAATTTTTAATGGTTAGTGAATAATTTTACGAAATGTATCATTGTGATACATCTGAAACCAGATGTATCATTACGATATATCTGGAATCAGATGTTGTCACACCCCAAATCCCATTGGAGCGGAATGGCACCCGTAGCCGAGGAGGCCCGGGAGAACCCGTTCATAACCTATACTTTCACATTTACATTACTTATGAAAATTAGAAATTTGGGCAGCACTTCATTGTAAATAGAAGAAAACAGTACCTGTATCAACCCAGCAGACACGCATAAATATATATATGAACAGTAATTGGCCGTCAGAGCCATCACGTCTATCAACCAAACACTCCTATGGCTGTACAATATGTCTACAAAAGCCTCTACATAGATACACAACTGAGTTGGGGTCGGGACGAACTCCCGCCCACAAAAGACTTTTATACAAATACCAAAGGTACATATAGAGACGACTTGGGATGCCCCGAAACAACTGGAGCTCACCACTAACAATAGAATGTCCTGGCTCTTACTGCGGAGGTGTACGACCTGAAGTACCTGTTCCTACAGGCATGAATGCAGGTCCCCCGTGAGGGACGTCAGTACGAAAATATGTACTGAGTATGTAAGGCAGGGAGTATCAACATGAGATACAAAAGATCAACAGAACCCAGATACCAGTGAATAAACAGTATGAGTAGACCACACTTAAAAGAACTGATGGGATACCTGCACATTACTTTCATATCATTACTTCCCGTAATCCTTATCAATACATAACATATGTCATACAATGGCCAACTGATCAGTGGTACTAATACAATACATCAGGGACCACCCCTGGAATAGCATATATATATACATAATCTTCATAATACAATGGCCAACTGATCAGTGGTACTAATAGAATACATCAGGGAACACCCCTGGAATAGCATATATATACATAATCTTTATAATACAATGGCCAACTGATCAGTGGTACTAATATAATACATCATATCATCAATTTAAAATATAGACATTCCATTTCTTAATTCAATTAATCTTTGAGATTGGTTACTTTGTGGTCACACTTTATGGAACTTGAAACCATGATACCTCAATAGGAAAAACATGTAAATAGGTAATCATTATCATGAAAATGAAGTAGAGAATCATGGATACCTCATTAAACCATTTCGGAGTCAACAATAGTATATGGATATTTTTTTGACTAGCTGGACATCTTAAAAGTGAAAACAAGTTCAATTGGTAGTGTCGAAGATCATATGATGTTATTATGTGTCATGTGTCGTAGGACAATGTTGGAAGCCTACTTGAGAGTGTCATGGGTCATTATTCATGCCAAAGAGTAGATAGAGTATGTCTTACATACCTTGATATAACCACTTCAATACAAGTGACTTCTCGTACTCTTCGAACACTTATCTACAATAAGTCATTTGTGGCAAACTAGTATTAGCAACCAAACCTTACCATTTAGGTATTAACTTCACCAATTAATGTCTAGGAAGTAATCCCTTAGCTCATCAATAAGAGTACTACATACATCCTCTTATACTCTTATTACATTCACATATCATGCATTTTCATGAAATATCCCTCAACATCACTCTTAGCCTTTATTTCCCTTCTTAATCACCATCCAATACCAACATGATCACTAGGCATACATAACCACTAATATAATGATATATCACCACAATTCATTCTTCATAATCCAATACAGCAACTTCCATAACTTACTACTAACAATTTATACACAACAATTCATAACTATGTTTCTAGTTATCTTCCAACATCAAGACAATACTCATAATTCTTTATCAATACTTATTCATGGATAAGAATCAAGAATAAACAATATTCATACCTTAACAATGGACTCTTGTATTTAGAATCCTCCTTACATAACCATGGGGTGCTTCTCGAAGCTTTCGAGATGGTGAACACAACTACGGAACCAATTTGAATTTTCTACGGTTGAATCTTGAGTTATTTGGTATTTTGTTTGAAACCCTAAAGGGTATTCTTGAGAGAAAATTAGAGAAAAGGGGTATATTTTGCTGAATTTGGAGCTGAATCAGATGTTATAGACGAATTAGGGGTGAGGTGAAATGACTAAAATGCCCCTAAGAAAACAAGAAAAGTCGAAACTATCCCTCAGTTGACAAACTGACAGGCTGAAGTAAAACGGATATAACTCCTTACTTAGATGTTGTATTTGGATGACACCAGTTTCATTGGAAAGAAGACTCAAAGATCTTTCGTTTGATATATTATAGCTCACACAGTTCATTATATACAGGGAGTTATGATCGTTTGAAGTTGACCCTGAAATGCTGAAAAAAAAACTGGGCAACAGGCTTTGCGTTTTGCTACTGTTTTGAAATCCAAACGCAGCCTTATGCATTCCGAAAAATTCCAAAACTTATCCGAGATGTACTATGAGATTGCCCGATCGTAACGCAACTTGAAAATCTAAAAATGAAGGTCGGGAAGGTCGAGAAGTTGTATCCCGAAGGTTGCCAGCTAAAATGACTCGAAGTTACACTTAGAAAATTTTTTCAAGTTTTTAAGTGTAAGAGCACTCTATTAAAGGCTAATCCATGCACGACTTTTACGGGGTGTTACATTATCTCCCCCTTGGGATCATTCGTCCCCGAATGATGGATTGGAAATGTTGAAGCCTTAAAGGTATGGAATAACGCAGGCACGACATGCCTTCTAATAAAGAATACACTGATCTGAAACATGACCATATGGATATAACTACTGATATTTTGAATTCTTATATCGGACATGCATATCTGATGCATGGAATACACGACTGGAGCCACTCATAAGCTGAGTTCTCATAATGAACATGCAAACCTAATGTATGGATTTGTTATTGAGTTGATCTCATGAACGCAGAACTGAATACATAGATAAGCTGAACTTTTTCTATTGAACGTCCATTTCTAATGCAGGCATATCTGACTGAGCTGACACAAGAACGTATGACTGAATACGCAATATCAATTGAGGCGAAGCTTGTAATAAGAATCTATGCACGCAACCAAATGGGGTATCTCCCCCTTGGGATCCTACATCCCTCTATGAGTGTTCAATTCACTAAGATACTTGGAAAATGGAGGAAATGCACACGACACCTATGATTTTGATTCATAACTGAACCTCTGGAATCTGAATCTAGTACATGAAGCATGAACTGAATTATACTCGCAACTACTAGTATACTCAATCTTGGAATAGTAACATATCTGAGAATTCGGGTAGCATGATTAATTGAAAAGACAAGCAAACAAATCATGAGAATTTGACTTTCTGACTATTGAACTGATTTGCTGGCTGAACAGACTGAACTAAACAGGAAACTTATACCCAATCTGGAGTATCTTATCAACACTCTTCGTAATAAAAAATTCTAGTAGCATTAGGCAGCAAAAAATCTTGGGCATGAGTCACACAATACATCCGACTATAGGATCCCAACATTGACATTACTCTGCAGCCTGGAATATAGACATATAACTCATAAATCATGATAGAATTGTCAGTCCTTAGTCAATGCGACTTCTTACTTCCAAGATTAGCACACTCCTCGAATACTCCCTTAACTGTACTATTTCCCTTAGATACCACATTCATTCGATTCAACTTATAATTCTCATATGGGCATTGATAGCTCTTTCTACAATGTCTATAGTAGCTTAAATCCTTTCACTGTGATCAAGCCTAACTCCAAGTCCCAAAAATACAACATGTCATACCATGATACTAGTCTAAACAATATGATTCAATCTTCCATATCCTTTTAAAGTTCACACCCTAAGCATATCATGCCTTCCCACATTAATGACTAACTCTGAACTCTTACCATAGATTCACTAGCGCATATTGCGTCCCTTTACTAAAATCCCAACATGTCGTTCAAGCCAATCTTTATAACCTCATATGAACTTCAACCCAAACACCAATGAAGAAACACTTCACATATTCTCTAAACCACTATTAATATAACTCCCACGCGCTACCCCAAGAACATACACATACAAATTTCTACTAAAACTCACATATATCAAAAACTTGGCCCCAGATCTTACTTCACACTTATGGTCTTATTTAAAACAAGCATACTATAAAGCGTGAGTACATGAGTCATGAGCTACATGACCTCAATTTGGAGTTCATAACTTATGGAATGGGATTTCCGACTACTGAATGAACTGAAACTTCTCATTTTAGAACTTGAAGAGTACATGATTCTCTATCATAAGCATGAACATCAATTTTGATCATTGGACTGAAACGTAAGGCATGAGTAGATATTGGGATAACTGAAAAAAAATATACTGAGACAAGAATGGGTTGAGTCTCAACCTCACTTTCTGACGTTCTATATCATCATGACATCACGACTAGAATCTGAAGGTCTGACTTGGTTATTCGCTCTAACATCTCCCCCTTAGCTTCAAGCTCTGATATTAAGTTTGGGAGATCCCTTACTAGACTTTAAACTGAAGTACACTCACTGCACTCTGGGGTCTGAAAAACTACTATACACGCATATCATGGCACTTAACCCAAATGACTACACCTGAAAGTGGAAAACATACTGTTAATACTACCTTCTGAGATACACTTTATCATTCTATAGACCCAGCAGTCATCATATAATACTTGCACTTACTAACTTCGGTTCTTCATGAGTATCCCCATAGTCGGACAGCACACCCTATAGTGCTTTAACTCTTATTTCTATTAGTTCAACCTTCAAAAACTCAAACTTAGAATCTAGCACTCAACATGGATATCACCAAGCCTTCAATGAAACATACTACTTCCGACATAGCATATCAATATCGCGAGTCCAAACTTACATCTCTATACTATGAGAATCAAGATCATATAAAAAGGCTCAACACTATAAATCAAATAAACTTAGGCTCTTGCATACACCACTCAAGCCTATTAGATTACTTCTATAAAACTAGTATCATTAACCAAGAAGTCATCACATCCACCTTCATGGGCATCAATTGTTCAAACTTAATGTCTAGTGCTTAACATGATTTACAATCCAACCTTATACATAATTCTTACAAAACATACATCATAAATCTTAAATCACTATTTTTACAACCACATTTTGACGCTCAACGTCACAACAGATTAAACTCCTCACGTTTTGGGCATGTTTAGAACTATTCGGGCGCGTTTTCGAGCTTGACGGGGCTTCGATAAATGCCCCGCATTGCTGCCAACGTTCCAGCACCTTCTAGATGGTCAAAATAGTCTGGAAGCACATTTATTAGACTTTAGGAAGTTCACGCGGGCTGGTATCAAACTGCAAATTTTCCACTTTAAAAGGTCCACAAAGGTTGGCAAGCATGTGCAGAAATTTCAGCAAGCATGTGCAGGATTTTCAGATTTTCAGCTTGTAGTTGATAATTGTATAGCTTGCATTTTTGTACCTTGTTGACTTAGGACTTTTAGGTACTATAAATACATGGTGTAAGGCATCATAGGCATTAGCTCATACTTGTTTTATTCAGTAAATACCACCCATGAAGAATACAACATAATTTACTAGTCCATCAAATTGGGACATTTTACCCCAAATACTTGATTTTATCTAGATACTATCCACGACCAAAGCACCTTTATAACATTACTACTACCAAGGAAAAGAAGGTCAAGGGGTAAAGTCACATAATAGACATGATCGACATTAATCCTATATTGTAACCCCATACAATCTTATCTACTTATACGGCCTCTCACATCACGCTTACTTACTTAAGCATACATTTAGTCTGCCTTCAAATTCCACAAACAACCATGAGGTGGAAACAACTGGTACATATAGAGACGACTTGGGATGCCCCGAAACAACTGGAGCTCACCACTAACAATAGAATGTCCTGGCTCTTACTGCAGAGGTGTACGACCTGAAGTACCTGTTCCTGCAGGCATGAATGCAGGTCCCCCGTGAGGGACGTCAGTACGAAAATATGTACTGAGTATGTAAGGCAGGGAGTATCAACATGAGATACAAAAGATCAACAGAACCCAGATACCAGTGAATAAACAGTATGAGTAGACCACACTTAAAAGAACTGATGGGATACCTGCACATTACTTTCATAGCATTACTTCCCGTAATCCTTATCAATACATAACATATGTCATACAATGGCCAACTGATCAGTGGTACTAATACAATACATCAGGGACCACCCCTGGAATAGCATATATATATACATAATCTTCATAATACAATGGCCAACTGATCAGTGGTACTAATAGAATACATCAGGGACCACCCCTGGAATAGCATATATATACATAATCTTTATAATACAATGGCCAACTGATCAGTGGTACTAATATAATACATCATATCATCAATTTAAAATATAGACATTCCATTTCTTAATTCAATTAATCTTTGAGATTGGTTACTTTGTGGTCACACTTTATGGAACTTGAAACCATGATACCTCAATAGGAAAAACATGTAAATAGGTAATCATTATCATGAAAATGAAGTAGAGAATCATGGATACCTCATTAAACCATTTCGGAGTCAACAATAGTATATGGATATTTTTTTGACTAGCTGGACATCTTAAAAGTGAAAACAAGTTCAATTGGTAGTGTCGAAGATCATATGATGTTATTATGTGTCATGTGTCGTAGGACAATGTTGGAAGCCTACTTGAGAGTGCCATGGGTCATTATTCATGCCAAAGAGTAGATAGAGTATGTCTTACATACCTTGATATAACCACTTCAATACAAGTGACTTCCCGTACTCTTCGAACACTTATCTACAATAAGTCATTTGTGGCAAACTAGTATTAGCAACCAAACCTTACCATTTAGGTATTAACTTCACCAATTAATGTCTAGGAAGTAATCCCTTAGCTCATCAATAAGAGTACTACATACATCCTCTTATACTCTTATTACATTCACATATCATGCATTTTCATGAAATATCCCTCAACATCACTCTTAGCCTTTATTTCCCTTCTTAATCACCATCCAATACCAACATGATCACTAGGCATACATAACCACTAATATAATGATATATCACCACAATTCATTCTTCATAATCCAATACAGCAACTTCCATAACTTACTACTAACAATTTATACACAACAATTCATAACTATGTTTCTAGTTATCTTCCAACATCAAGACAATACTCATAATTCTTTATCAATACTTATTCATGGATAAGAATCAAGAATAAACAATATTCATACCTTAACAATGGACTCTTGTATTTAGAATCCTCCTTACATAACCATGGGGTGCTTCTCGAAGCTTTCGAGATGGTGAACACAACTACGGAACCAATTTGAATTTTCTACGGTTGAATCTTGAGTTATTTGGGATTTTGTTTGAAACCCTAAAGGGTATTCTTGAGAGAAAATTAGAGAAAAGGGGTATATTTTGCTGAATTTGGAGCTGAATCAGATGTTATAGACGAATTAGGGGTGAGGTGAAATGACTAAAATGCCCCTAAGAAAATAAGAAAAGTCGAAACTATCCCTCAGTTGACAAACTGACAGGCTGAAGTAAAACGGATATAACTCCTTACTTAGATGTTGTATTTGGATGACACCAGTTTCATTGGAAAGAATACTCAAAGATATTTCGTTTGATATATTATATCTCACACAGTTCATTATATACAGGGAGTTATGATCGTTTGAAGTTGACCCTGAAATGCTGGAAAAAAAAACTGGGCAACAGGCTTTGCGTTTTGCTACTGTTTTGAAATCCAAACGCAGCCTTATGCATTCCGAAAAATTCCAAAACTTATCCGAGATGTACTATGAGATTGCCCGATCGTAACGCAACTTGAAAATCTAAAAATGAAGGTCGGGAAGGTCGAGAAGTTGTATCCCGAAGGTTGCCAGCTAAAATGACTCGAAGTTACACTTAGAAAAATTTTTCAAGTTTTTAAGTGTAAGAGCACTCTATTAAAGGCTAATCCATGCACGACTTTTACGGGGTGTTACAGATGTATCATTTTCACGATTTGTGCCTAATTTTACTTCCCATAATAATTAAAAATTAGTTACTTCCTTATTTAACTAATCACTAAATTACAATTGTACCACAATGCATATGTATCAAGGCTAAAAATATGTATCACAAATTTAAAAATTTGGGATATGATGTAATATAACAAATTGTTGAGATAAAATGTTATATCCCTTAAACATTCCAGAATTTATGTAAGTTACCCAAAATATTACTTCTAAGTTTCATTTTTGTCCGTCCATTTTTTACTTCTTGAACAATTTCTAAGTGTGTAAATATGAAATTAATATTTTCCTTGCTGAAAGTAATTACTCTTGCAAGCAGTTTAAGCAAAAGGCAAAAAATAATTTTGCTTACAAAAAATGTAGATCAATTTAAGTGAAATGCTACAGAGGTATGATTTTCCCCCTAAGTTCATCAAGTTAATTGTGGTATGTTTTACATCTACTAACTTCTCAGTAATCAAGGTGAATGGAGACACACAGCTATTTTGAAGGGAAAAGAGAGTTAAAGGCAAGGGAATCCCATATCTCTTCTTTTTTTTGTGTTAGTATTGGTGTATTTTCTAGAATCATGACCCAAATTATCATCAATTAATATAACTTTTATCTCCTCACTGCAACTTTTCACCAATTTCATTGTCTTTTTTTTTTTTTAAAATTTTTTGATCAACTTTTCTTTTATCAATTTTGAATTCTTTTTCAACTTTTAAGTCAGTACCCATGAAGAAAAAGTAAAGAAATTGAACAATGTGACAGAGACATATACTTTGTGATAATGATTCATATTTTTAATTTATTTATAAATGTTTGATTTATTTAACATATGTTTGACAAATGTAAATTATTTATTTTGGTGTGAGATTGATTTTTCAATTGTTACAGAGTAATTTTACGAAATGTATCATTGTGATACATCCCACTATTTGTGCTTAATTTTATTCCCCATAGTAATTGAAAATTAGTTACTTCCTTATTTAACTAACTACTAATTACAAACGTATCACAATGCATATGACATATACTGGTGATACATATGACACAATGCATATGACATATTAAGTCAATACTGATGATACATATGACATATACTTTGTAATAGTGATTCATATTTTTAATTTATTTATAAATGTTTGATACATTTAACATATATTTGACAAATATAAATTATTTATTTTGGTATGAGATTGAATTTTTAATGATTAGTGAGTAATTTTACGAAATGTATCATTGTGATACATTTGGAACCATATGTATCATTTTCACGATTTGTGCCTACTTTTACTCCTCATAATAATTGAAAATTAGTTACTTCTTTATTTAACTAACCACTAAATTACAAATATATCACAATGCATATGTATCAAAACTAAAAATATATATTACAAATTTTAAAATCTGAGATATTATGTAATTTAACAAATTATTGAGATAAAGTGTTAAAACTGTTAAACATTCCAGAATTTATGTAAGTTACGCAAAAGATTACTTCTAAGTTTCACTCTTGCCCGTCCATTATTTTTACTTCTTGAACAATTTCTAAGTGTGTAAATATGAAATAAATATTTTCCTTGCTGAAAGTAATTACTCTTGCAATCAGTTTAAGCAAAAAGTAAAAAATAACTTTTCTTACAAAAAAATGTATATCAATTTAAGTGAAATGATACAGAGGTATGATTTTCCCCATAAGTTCATCAATCTAATTGTGGTATGTTTTACATCTACTAACTTCTCAGTCAAGGTGAATGGAGACACTCAGCTATTTTGAAGGCAAAAGAGAGTTAAGGCAAGGGAATCCCATATCTCCTCTATTTTTTGTGTTAGTGATGATGTATTTATCTAGAATCATGACTCAAATGAGTAAATTATCATATTTTAGATATCATCTTATTTGCAAGGACAAAAACTAACTCACCTCATTTTTGCAGACGATCTAATGATCTTTTGCAAAGAAAATGTAGCTATGTGAAGAAAGTTATAGAAGCACTGCAACACTTCTCAAACACTAACATTGACAAATTTAGTGTGTTTATGGCTGGTATAAAGGATAGCATGAAAGCAGAAATGCTTGCCTTATTTCACATTGGGATCTTTCGTAATTAGGTACCTAGACTTACCTCTTTCACCCAAGAAATGGAATAAACTTGAATGCCTCCAATTTTGCATCAAGATTATAGAGAAAAGATGATATATTTCCACTAGAAACTCGTCGTATGCAGGGAAACTTCAGGTTATTGACTCTAAATTATTTTCACTACACATTTTTGAGGGGCAGTTTTTTAATTGTCTCAAGCTATTCTCAAGGAAAATGATAGACAGTGTATAGATTTTTCATGGGGAGGGACTGAAGAAAAGAAGGAACTGGCTCTTGTGGCTTGGGCAAAGTTGTGTCAACCAAAAAAATATGGAGGATTGACTATCAAGGGATGTAAACTGTAAAATGTGGCTGAGGTAGGTAAACTGATCTGGATGGTGATGGAGAAAAAAGATGTGCTTTGGGTGAAGTAGGTGAACCAGCTCAAGATTGCAGCTGGTACTAGAAACAGCTTCATAAGTTGAAAACCCAAAATGGTGATCATTGGTATCCAAGGCATTGTTGTTTGACTGTCAATGGAAGTTACTCTTTGTCTAAGGGTTATCTGTCTATGATGGATTTTGTTAGTTTAAATGTACTATGGAGGTCTTGGAAGCAACATATAATTTGTTTGGGATAACACTGGACCAGAATAATGTGCAGGAAGCAATACAAAAGGTGCAGCGGAGACATTGGAACTGATTTTTTATTTTTAATTCAAACCCAGCCTTCATTGGTCATTGATGGCAATCTATGGAGCGTTGATATATTACACGAAATGAAAAAATCTTCAGAGGATCAATGGTAAATATAGAGCTTATAATGCAGCAAGTTAAATGTGTAGTTAGAGAGAGTATAGACATGTTTAAAAACACAAACAGAGGTAGAAGATGTGCATACCTAATAAATGCTATTTGTAATTAGTTTACTTTTTTGTCGGAAGCTCACTAATAACTTGCTGTTATAAAACTGATTATTTGAGAAATACTTTTATATAATGGCTTTTCAGAAAAGTGTTTTGAAAAAAAGCAATTTGTGTTTGATAAATTCATTCGAAAAGTGTTTTTGATAATCAAATTGTGTTTGGATAATTTTTTTTCAAGAAGTGCTTTTTTGAGACAAATGATCAAAAAGGACATCTATCAATAAAATTTTATTACTAAAATCAAATTATAGAGAAAAATTATTTTAAATATCTATTATAATTTTTAAATTTAATTAAAAAGTTGGTACTCTAAAATTTTCAATCAATATTTATATACATAAATACATTAAAAAAATAAAGGGTGATATATTACTTAAATAATTTAATATTACTTAAATAATTTAAATATTACTTAAAACATCAAACAGAAATGAATACAAAAGTTATTTCATAAATGAAATCACTTTATATGAAAAAATTAACGAAAAAAATAATTAGACCTTCATACATCACAAAAATTCTCAACAATTTCATCCCTAATTTTATCACGCAATGCCTCCATACTTTTAGACAGTGGCGGATCTAGCTTGTATTGAGGAGGTTCGTCCGAACCTCCTTTGGTGAAAATTATACTATTTATACACGATTAAATTTATTTTATATATATATATATATATATATATATATATTGTATATGTTGAATCCCCTTCGGCTAGTTCGTGTGTACTCTTTCGAACCTCCTTAATGAACTTCTTGGCTCCGCCACTGCTTGTGGAACATCTGTCTTGTATTTATGAAGTTATACCAAAAGGCTGGTCTGCTTCTTCTATCTCTGTGATGATGCCTTTGTTAGCACAATAATTAAAGTCTTTTTTAATATATTTTTACGGTGTCAAAATTTACTACGAATAAGCAGTCATCATATTCATATACATATATACACACACATTATATTTTAACAAATATGTCACTTTTCATGAATTATTTATTTAAAATTAAATATTTGAGAAAAAAATTATATGTGATATCAAAATATAATCTTGTAACGTGATTCATCTGTCAATTGTTATCATTAATAATAATAAAATAATTTATATATTCTTTAGTCATCATCACCAATGATATTTTCAAATTTATTTAAAGAGAATGAGTGAAAATAAAATAATAATATATAAATCATAAAGAATTATGACGTAAATATAAATTTTTAAAAATCAAACATTAATCAAACTTGTAAGATATGTTAATTAACTAATAAGGTATATATATGTGTGTGTGATAGGGATATTTTTGTCATAAAAAATAATTTTTTGTTTCTACTTTTGTTTATTTTGAGAAGCACTAGAAGCAAAAAAATAACTTCTGCTTATTTTTAAAAGCACTTTTACAAATTTACCAAACACCTTCTTTTTTAAAACAAGTAATTTTTTCTCAAAATAGATGTTTATTTTGGGAAATAAGCAATCCCAAACAGGCTATAAACACTAGCAACTTTCCTGGAAGAGGGTCACAGTTCATAGATGCTCTCTAGTTTGTAATCGTTTTTGCTGGTTAGATAAAAATTCGCAGTTTATTATTAAAAAAAAAAGTAGTGTAAGTGGCAATAAAATAGGTAGATTGGATCGAATTTTGAATGGATTAATCTAAAAATATTTTATTACAATTCACCTAATGAGTATGCATAAAACAATGGATTGAGTAAAATAGTTCACTTTAATCTCCTAAAGCTCAGTAATTTCACACCTTTTCTGAGTTAATTGAATCAACATTAACAATTAAAAATTTACTTTAAGGTATGATTGGTGTGAGAAATTGTTTTTAAATTTTCTCATGATGATTGACCAAAATGTTTTGAAAATTATTTTAAAATGTGATCATTTTCCTCCATTTTGAGGAAATAATTTTCCAACATAAAGTTGTTGGGTTCGAAAATGAGAGGGTGTCATGTTGAAGCTTAAAGAAGAAAGACATGCTAAAAACATATTATTGATATGGTTTGGCCAATTCATCTACGTATTAAAAACTAGTTCAAAAAAATAAAAAATATTTGAAAGAAAATCTCTCTCTAACCAAGACTCTTTAATGACTATATTATGAAATGTTACTGTGTTGTATGAAAAAAAGGGTCTTTTTTATTTATAGAGTTCTAAAATTTTTCCTCCAAACAAGAAATAAATCAAATATGGTATATTTTTATATTTTCTTTTGAGAAAAAATAATTAGTAATTTTGGTATTACTTTTATTTTTCTTCCAAGAAAAGTAAAACTTAAATTTGGCAAAAATATCAGGGCAAAATCCCTAACAAATCTCTTTTTTGGCTTGATTTAAATCTTGATTTTCCTTATTCACACAATCTCCATATATCATTGTTGAATACCATAATTAAAAGTTGATATGGGTTAAAATTTGGAGTCCTATGTATTAAAAATAAAAGCATCGGGTTAATATTATTGAAATTTTGTGTTATAAGTGATCATGGTTGAAAGTAGAGTCTTGTGTATTGAAAGTGAGCACAAGTTAAAAGTGGAATTCACGCATTAAAAGTATATGCACAAGTTGAAAGGAAACCAAGCGTTACAAGTAAGCATGGGTTAAAAGTTGGAGCCCATAAATATGATTAGAAAATTAATTTTGTTTTCAAGATGGAGCAGATGGATTATTGAAAATACGGTTAAAATTCATTCTCCACATGGAGTTGGACAAAAATCTCCATTATTGTTTAATTGGTTGCACTTCATTAGAAATCGCCTTTGACATGTCCTTAACCTCGTTTGGACCATTGAACAATTTGACTCAAAGGATCGTTGACTTAAACTTATTGGGTTCAAAAATAAGACGGTGTCATGTTGAGGCTTAAAGTTGCAAGCCAGATCAGTGATAATTCAGACGACAAAGAAAGACATACTAAAAACGTATTATTGAAACAGTTTGGTCAATCGGCGTACATATTAAAAACTAATTAAAAAAAACATAAAAACCATTTGAGAGAAAATATCCCCCCCCCCCCCAACCAAGACTCTTTAATGACTAAATTGTGAATGTTATTAGATTGTGGTATTACAAGAGTGAACTTCTATTTATTAAGTTTCAAAAAAATTTCATCAAGCAAGAGATAAATCAAATATGGTAGAGTTCAATATTTTCCTTTTAGGAAAAGTAAAAGTAATTATGGTATTACTTTTATTTTCTTTTCAAGAAAAGTAAAACTTAAATTTCGTAAGAAAATAGGGACAAAACCCCTAACAAAAATAAGAAAAATATTTTTAAAACTCTCTTTCAATCGCACCCAATCCTACTTGGGACACAACTCCTAATCCCGACCCAGGACATGACCTCTTGACGTGAGACCCGACTCTCTATCCCGACTTGGTACTTAGGATCTGAATTTGCTCCAAGATCACACTCCAAACTCCGGATATCGACCAGGAACCAAATTCTTGACCCCAACTTGGATACCAATATTAATCTAGAACCCTAG
Organism: Capsicum baccatum var. pendulum; assembly: GCA_030864225.1. Taxonomy (NCBI): domain Eukaryota; kingdom Viridiplantae; phylum Streptophyta; class Magnoliopsida; order Solanales; family Solanaceae; genus Capsicum; species Capsicum baccatum. The sequence goes on along the minus strand of CM061558.1, from coordinate 86,716,091 downwards.
AACTTGACCTCAACCTAGAACTCGACTCCCCATCCCGACCCAAAATGCAAAACTTGACTTTCAATGCCAATCCAGGATCTAGGACCGAGGACCAAACTTCCAAACTAACATCGACCCAAGATCTAACCCACGCTCAAGACCCAACCATTGACTGTAACGACCTAAAAATTTGATGAAAATATGTGAAATTTATAATTTTGTGTGATTTGACTATTTTACCTATTTCCATAGTTGCATTATGGTATTTTAGGGTGTGGGGTGATTGGCACAATTTTTGATGCATTTTGATACCATTTATGCGATATTATGGTTTTTGAAGGCTTCGAGAGCCTTATTTTGGATTTAAGTAGATATTTTTTATCTGTGCAACGGATGGCTAAATGGGTTGTGCCAGAAGCTCCAAAATATCAATTTTAGTCTAGGTAGACCTTTGGTTCGTTTCCCAGTATACCCGAGCTCATTTCGACCTATTGGTCAGAAAAGTTGGAAAAAATGAAAATATGAGTGTGGGACCCACATTTGGTCGAAATGACCTTAGATAAAAAATTCGAATTTGCCACAAATCCAAAATATCAATTTTGTGGTGGTAACATATTTGATGTGATTTTATAATTTTTAAATCTCATTTCGATTGTCGATTTGTAAAATTGTGATTTCGGATTTCGGGGGTCAAATCTGTGAAAATGATATTTTTTTTGAAGTTCAAATTTTTCAATGCGTCTAAAACATCGAATTTAGTGTGTTTGCATAGTTCGTTTCCATATATCAAACTCCGAACGAATTTCGAACACCCCATCGAAATTCGGGTGGGACTTAAAGAAAAAACTATTTTTTAAGCCTGTGCATCTATAAAATTGGATCATTTTTTCACCTTGCCTCGTGAGAGTTAAACTCTAAAATAGTGCGGGGGCTTAAAAGTAAAGCTTGTGAGAGCTTGAGAAGCTAAATTAATATCTATTTCTTGATTTTATTACGGATTTAAAGTAAGAATTTACTCTTTTCTTAGTAATTCCTTGATTAATTTCTCAAAACCCCTATTTGGGCTTAATTTTAAATCCCAATTTCACTCCTTTTCACTTGAATAATATTTTAATCTTATAATTCTTATTTTTTCATCAATTTAACCTACAAAACAACTCTGATTCTTGATTTTAACCCAGATTTTAAAGATTTTACCCAGTAAAGCTCAAAAATAGTTTTTCTTTGATTTAAACCTCAATTTAACTTGGGGTATCAGTTGTAGGTTCCTATTTGAAGCAAAGTTATGATTTTGTCCTTTTTAAAAAAAAATCCTTTCTGGGGGTCCATTTTGACCTCGAACCAAAAGTAGTCAATGTGAGTGTTGTTGGTTTTGTTTTGCCACGTTGATTCCATATTTTATATTTTTAGTGAAGTTTGAGATCGTTCGTGGAAAGTAAGATCGCAAGTTTAAAGTGTAGTGGATCGGTTTCGGCATTCGAGGTGGCTTAGGATAGTAAATGATGGTGCAAAATGTATGTTAAGGGTGGTAACTAATCATGAAAAATGACTATCTATGTATTGTGACCGTATGGGGGCCTATATATAATGTAATTATCGAAATTGAGATATTATGTGATGTATGTGACTGTATGAAGTCTTATATTATGTTGATAGCTCTGAATACATGTGAATAATTGTATTGTGTTGTTGAAATGTCTAATGTGGTACCATTAGTATATTATGATATATTCATACTTGTTGTTATATGAGACATCTGGAAATTTATGGATGAAACAAAAATAATGAGTGGATATTAGCTCACATGGTTGTGGAAATATATTATTGTGGTTGGTTGTAGAACTACATCATATGGTTGGTTGTGGAAATACTCATTGTGATTGGCTATGATCATTACATCCTTATATCATACTCATTCGTGAAACATTAGTACCACCATGGAAACATTTGAGAAACACTAACAACACCTTTAAAAAAAAAACTCTCCGAGTGAAGCGCTAAGGAGGAGATATTATTACACCTTATAAAATCCTCCCCTAGAGATGTGTCGAGTAGGAGATATGAGATATGTGTATTGTATACGGGTTGACGACACCCCCATGGGTCCTGCATTGGGAGGCTTGCCTCCATAGGTGTATACGGGGATTGTGCGATGATCCCGGAGGTTGTACGATGACCTCGTGCATCATCATCATCATCATATACATTGGTATTACCTTATTGTGTTTATATTGTGTTGTATTGCCAAATTGACTTGTCATCTATGTAATTGTCTTATCTTTTTTTACTAGTATTTGAGGATCTAGTATATGCATGTTTCCCTTTGTTCTAATTATATGTGATATAATGCATATTTGTGTTCTATTTTAGTCTAATATTGCAATATATGTGATATATTAGAACTGTTAGTGCAAATGGTGTGGGCTGTTGTTGTGGAATATTTTCTGATTGCAGTTGACGTGCCCTTAGTGTATATTTTGTATGTTTTATTTACTACTTTGCTTGGTTGGCCTATGATACCTACTAAGTATAAATGGACCATACTCTTGCCTACTGTGCCCTTTAGGTGCAGGACCTAGCTCGAGTACACCTCAGCTTGATTGACTTGGGCGATTGTTAGAGCTTTCAAGGTAGCGGTTGAGTATTCATGCATCCGGAGTTCACTTCTATCTTTCTATAGTTTTTACGTCTTTATTAGTATTCAGAGAAAGATATTATTCCTTTTTGGTTATTTTTCTGATGTATTTAACTCATGGATTGTATTAGTAATTCTTACACTATTGACACATGGTTTTAGGCATGATTGATATTTTGGATAAGTTCTTTTTGCATTGTTATGATTATTTATATGGTTTGGTTGTGTTCTAGAAGCCTTACCTTGAGATATTTCTGTATTTTTCTTTGTTTGTATTAGTATAGATGGTAGGCTAACTTGTCAAGGTATGCTGCGACAAGTGTCATCATAACCCTTATTTTTGGATCATGACAAATTGGTATCAGAGCAGCCAGATTAAATTGGTCTCAATATTGTAAGAACGAAATGTCTAATAGAGTTTCACGGAAAGATATGTAGACGTTCGTATCTATCTTTGAGAGGCTATGAAATGTATTTAGGAAACTTCCTTCATTTTATTCCTTATCTTGCGAAGTTCTTTCTTACCTTGTGTTCTAACTTGTGTTTCACTCAATCTGCGTGGATAGTGTTGCTTATACGGCCTATCAGTTGAGAGTTGTTGCTAGAGTTTGGAGGAGGTCGCTTATGAGTTGTAGACCCTGTGATTCTCCTGAGATGACTTAGGATTAGTTTCGCTGAGGCTTTTCTAGAGAGATTTCTGCCTTTCAGTTTGAGAGGTCATATGTGGGACGAGTTTGATCATTTAAAGCAGGGCTTCATGATAGTTGTTGAGTATGAGGCATGTTTCTATGCACTATTCAGATATTCCTATGATAGCATTTCCACTGAGTTTGAGTAGATTCAAAAGTATGTGAAGGGTTTAAATATCTCCTTTTAGTTGGCTACATCTCAAATTATTGTGCTTGGAGCTTTCTTTCAGAGTATTATGGATCATGCTAAGATGACAGAGAGTATTCTTCGAGTATCTCAGGGTGGCGCCAAGAAGGTACATCACTTTGGTGAGTTCAGAAGCCAATCTTCTCGTGGTAGAGATTTTAGAGGTTCTTATGGATATCAGTGTAGGCCAGTGCAAGCGAACTTACAAAGTTTAGGTGGTGGACTTTCTAGTTATGCAGTTCAGGGTGGTCGTTCAGGCCTAGTTATGCCTTTCCTTGCTGAGACTGATCGTAGAGGTTGTTATATATATGATGAGATTGGCCATGTGGCTAGGAAATGTCCCCATCAGGTGGTTCGAGCTACTCCTATTCTAGCTGTGAGGGGTAGGGGTGCTACCATAGGTGCGAGGGGCATAGGTAGTGGAGCTCGTAAGGGTGATCGTGGGGCCACTAAGGTAGTTGGTGGTCGTGGGGCCACCCAGGCAGTTGGTGGTCATGGTCAGTGCAATGCTATACCATCCAGGCCTGAGGCATAGGCTTCTGATACAATGATTACATATTTCATCCCCATTTATTTCAGACCTGCATCTGTATTATTTGATCTTGGATCGACTTTATCCTATGTGTCTGTATATTTTGTTTTGGGTTTTAATTCTGTTAGTGAGCCTCTTGCTATGCCTATTCATGTATCTATCACAGTAGGTAATTCTTTAGTGGTAGATCGGGTGCACCATTTTTGTGTTGTGACGTTTTCCAGGTGTAAGTCTTTGGTAGACTTGCTTGTGTTAAATATGGTCGATTTTGATGTTAATTTGGTTATGGATTGGTTAGCTCCTTATTATGTTGTCTTAGATTATTTTGTTAAGACTACGACTTTAGCTTCGTTGGGTGTACCAAGGATAGCTTAGAAGGGTGCACCTCATTCGGATCCTAAAAGGATTATATCTTATGTCCAGGCTCGTAAATTAGTTGAGAAGGGATGTTTATCTTACTTGGATCATATCCATGACACCACTGTTGTTTCGTCTCTTTCTTTGGATTCTATTTGTATTGTCTGTGAGTTAATGGATGTATTTTTTACAGACTTACCTGGTATGCCTCCGGAGTGAGATATTGACTTTGCTATTGATGTTGAGTCGGTTACCAAGCCATTTCTATTCCTCTTTATAATATGGCCCTAATAGAGTTGAAGGAATTGAAAGATTAGTTGCATGAGTTGTTGGATAAAGGATTCATCTGACCTAGTATTTCACCTTGGGGTGCGCTAGTCTTTTTCATAAAGAAAAAGGTGGATCTACTCAAATGTGTATTGATTATCAACAGTTGAGTAAGGTGACGATTAAGAATAACTGTCATCTTCCTTGCATTGATGATTTATTTGATCAGTTTTAGGGTGATGCGGTGTTTTTAAAAATTTATTTGAGGTTCGGCTATCACCAATTAGAGCTTCGAATATTTTAAAGAAAGCTTTTCGGACTCTATATGGTTATTATGAGTTCTTGGTCATATCCATCGGGTTGACCAATGCCTCTGCTGCATGGAGTTGATGAACCGGGTGTTTTGATCGTATCTTGAAACCTTTATTATTCTATTTCTAGATGATATCTCGGTTTAGTCCAAGAGTGAGGTTAATCATGCGGAGCATTTGCAAATTGTGCTTCAGAGATTGAAGGATGAGAAATTATATGCTAAGTTCTCTAAGTGTGAGTTTTGGATGGAGTTTGTTTCTTTCTTGGGTTATGTGGAAACTAAGGAAGGTATTTTGGTTAATCTAGACAAGGTTTCAGCGGTTTGTGATTGGGCTAGACCTACTTCGCCCATCGAGATTCGGAGTTTTATTAGCTTAACAGGTTATCATCAATATTTTGTTGAGAATTTTTCATCCATTGCAGCTCCATTGACCAAGAAAAAAATTTCTTTCAGTGGTCTGATGCTTGTGAGGTGAGCTTTCAAAAGCTCAAGGATTTGTTGGCTTCATCTCTTATCTTGACTTTGCCCAGGGAGGGAATGGATTTTATCATCTTTTGTGATACTTTAGGTGTTGGGATAGGTGCTGTGTTGATGCAGAAAAGTAAGGTGATTACTTATGTGTCTCGTCAGTTGAAGCCTCATGAGAGAAATTATCCTACCCATGATTTAGAATTGTGCGCAGACGTGTTTGCACTACTTGTATGGGCTGTTGTGAGATTTTCTCAGATCATCGTAGCCTTCAGTACTTCTTTACCTAGCGAGATCTTAATATGCGACAGCATTATTGGCTTGAGTTACTTAAGGATTATGACTTGACTATTCTTTACCATCCGGGCAGGCTAATGTGGTTGCGGATGCCTTGAGTTGAAAGTTGACCAGCATGGGTAGCTTGGTGCATATTTTGAACCAGGAAAGGCTTTTGGCCTTAGAGGTTCAGGCTTTAGCTAACCAGATGGTTAGGCTTAATATTTTGGCACCTGGGCGTGTTTTGGCATTTATGGAGGCTAGATCTTCTTTGATGGAAATCATTCGAGCTCATTAGTTTGATGATGTTAGATTGAGGTTGATTTGAGATAATGTGTTGAGTAGGAAGGCTAAGGAATCCTCACTTAATTCAGATGGAGTTTTAAGGATTGGGGGCCGAGTTTGTGTGACGAGAGTGGGTGATTGGATTAGGTTGATCTTGGAGGAGGCCCATTGTTCCAGGCATTCTATCTATCCAGATGTGACTAAGATATATCGTAATTTGAGATTGCATTATCGGTGAGGTAGTATGAGGCGAGGTATAGCGGATTTTGTGTCTCGTTGCCTATGTTGTCAATAGGTGAAGGCCGAGCATATGAGGCCTGGTGGGTTGCTTCAGAGGTTACCCATTCCCAAGTGGAAGTGGGAATAGATCACCATGGACTTTGTGACTGGTTTACCTTGTACATCTCATGGTTCTGACAGTGTTTGAGTCATCGTGGATCGATTGACCAAGTCATATCATTTTATTCTAGTTCAGGTCTCATTCAGTGCTGAGAGGTTGGCCCACATCTACATTCATGAGATTGTGTGTCTTCATGGTATACTGGTGTCCATTATTTCAAATCGAGGTCCTATGTTCACATCTCACTTTTGGAAGACTTTTCAGAATGTGTTGGGTTCTCAAATTGATCTTAGCACAACGTTTACCCCAGACTGATGGCCAGTCAAAGCGGACTATTCAGGTTATGAAGGATATGCTTTGCGCATTCATGATAGATTTTAGTGGACAGTGGGAGCAGCATTTGGCTTTAGCAGAGTTTACATATAATAATAGCTACCATTCCAGTATTTATATTGCTCTTTTTGAGGCATTGTCGCTTCCTAGTGAGTTGGTTTGACATTTCAGAGGTGAGACCTTGAGGTACAGACTTGCTTCGTGAATCTTTAGATAGAATCTAGATAATTTAGGATAGACTTAGAGCGACTCAGAGTAGGAAAAGTGTTATGCTGATCGTAGACTTCATGCCTTGAGTTCGGTGTTGGTGATCATGTCTTCCTTCGAGTTTCACCCATGAAGGGTGTGATAAGGTTTGGGAATAGGGGCAAGCTTAGTCCTAGGTATATTGGCCCATTTGAGATTCTTCGAACTGTTGGTGATGTGGCTTATGAGTTGGTTTTGCCTCCTAATCTATCAGCGATTCATCCATTTTTCATGTTTCTGTGCTTTGCCGTTATATTCCTGATGAGTCTTATCTCATTCATTGGGAGTCAGTTCAATTAGATAAGTAGTTGTCCTTTGTTGAGAAGTCAGTCTCCAGTTTTAAATAAAGATGTTAGGCGATTGCGCTCTAGAGTTATCCATGTGGTAAAGGTTCAGTGGCGACATCGACCTGTAGATAAGGCTATTTGGGATACTGAGTCTGATATGTATAGTTCCTATCCCCAGCTCTGCATTGATTCAGGTATTTCTTTGACTTAGTCTAAGGACAAATTAGATTTTTAGTGGTGGATGATGTAACGACCTAAAAATTTGATGAAATATGTGAAATTTATGATTTTATGTGATTTGACTATTTTACCCCTTCTCGTAGTTGCATTACGGTATTTCTGGGGTGTGGGGGTGATTGGCATAATTTTTTGTGCTTTCGGTATCATTTATGCGATATTGTAGCTTTTGATGGCTTCGAGAGACTTATTTTGGAATTCGGTGGATATCTTTTGATTCGTGCGATGGATGACTAAATGGATTGCGCCAGAAGCTTCAGAATATCGATTTTAGGCTAGGTAGACCTTTGGTTCAGGTTTCGGTGCACCCGAGCTCATTTTGACCTATTGATTAGAAAGTTGAAAAAATGAAAAATATGAGTGTGGGACCCACATTTGATTGAAATGACCTCGGATAAAAAAATTGACTTCCCCAGCATATCCGGAATGTCGATTTTAGGGTGGTAACATGTTTGGTGTGATTTTACGGCTTTTAAATCTCATTTCGACCCTTAGTTTAGAAAATTGTGATTTCGAGTTTTGGGGGTCAACTCTTTGAAAACAAAGTTTCTTCAAAAATCTGACTTCTTCAATGCATTTGAAACATCGAATTTAGTGTGGTTGCATAGTTCATTTGTCTATATCGGACTCCGAACGAATTTCGAACACTCCGTTGAAATTCAGGTGGGGCTTAAAGAAAAAATTCATTTTTTTAAAGTTGATGCATCTATAAAAACAACTTTCTCACCCTTTTTTGGCTTATTTTATCCATTTTTCATCTTGCCTTTTGAAAATTAAATCCTAAAATAGCGTGGGAGATTAAAAGCGAAGTTTGTGGGAGTTTGAGAAACTAGATTAACGTCTATTTTTTGATTCTATTACGGATTTAAAGTAAGAATTCACTCTTTTCTTAGTAATTTCTTGATTAATTCCTCAAAACCCCAAAAATCTTAGGGCTCAATTTTAAACTTCAATTTCACTTCTTTTCACTTGAATAATATTTTAATCTTAGAATTACTAGTTTTTCATCAATTTAACCTACAAAACAACTTTATTCTTGATTTTAACCAGGATTTCAAAGATTTTACCGGTAAAGCTCAAAAATAATTTTTCTTTGATTTAAACCTCATTTTTTTTACTTGATTTGACTTGATTTTTCAACTGTAGGTTCCTAAAAATGTGGAAAATATATTTTTGAAGCAAAGTTACAATTTTTTCGTTCTTTTTCGAAAATTCGTTCCAGAGATCCGTTTTGATCCCGAATCAAAAGTAGTCAAAATGGGTGTTGTTAGTTTTATTTTGATGTGTGATTCCATATTTGATATTTTTAGTGAAGTTTGGGATCGTTCGTTGAAAGTAAGGTCGCGGTTTTGAAATGTAGCAGACCGGTTTTGACATTCGAGGTAGGTTATGGCTTAACTTTTTCAAACTGGGTTGGACAGTAAATGATGGTACAAAATGCATGTTAAGGGTGAGAACTAATCATGAAAAAGGACTACTATGTACTATACCCGTGTGGGTGCCTATATGTGATGTAATTGTTGAAATTAAGATATTATGTGATGTGTGTGACTGTGTGGAGTCCTATGTGATGTTGATAGTCCTAAATATATGTGAATAATTGTATTGTGTTGTTGAAATGCCTAACATGATACCATTGGTGTATTGTGATATATTCATACTTGTTGATATATGAGAAATGTGAAAATCCATGGATGAAACGGAAATAATTAATGGATATTGGCTCACATAGTTGTGGAAATGTATCATTATGGTTGGTTGTGGAAATATATTATATGATTGGTTGTGGAAATACTCATTGTGATTCGTTATAGGCATTACATCCTCATGAAACATTAGTACCACTGTGGCAACATTTGAGAAACACTGCAACACCTTTTATAAAAATCTCCCCGGGGGAAGTGCCGAGGAGGAGATATTGTAACACCTTATAAAACCCTCCCCGAGAAATGTGCCGGAGAGTGGATATAATATATGTGGATTGTATACAAGTCGATGAAATCCTCATGGGTCCTGCGTTAGGAGGCTTGCCTCCATAGGTGTATACGGGGATTATGCGACGATCTCGGAGGTTGTGGGATGACCTCGTGCATCATCATCATCATATACATTTCTCTAACGGTATTGTGTTTATATTGTGTTGTATTGTCATATTTACTTGCCATCTATGTAATTGTCTAATCTTCTTTTACTTGTATTTGATGATCTAATAAATGCATGTCTCCCCTTGTTCTACTTACATATAATATAATGCATATTTGTATTCTACCTTAGTGTAATATTGCAATATATATGATATATTAGAATTGTTAGTGTAAGTGGTGTGGGCTATCGTTGTGGGATATTTTCTGGTTGCAGGTGATGTGCCCTTTGTGTATATTTTGTATGCTTTATTTACTACTTTGCTTAGTCGGCCTATGATACCTATTGATCACAAGTGGACCGTACTCATGCCTACTGCGCCCTTTTGGTGCAGATCCTTGCTCGAGTATGCCTCAACTTGCTTGACTCAAGCGATTGTTGGAGCTTCTAAGGTAGCGGTTGCACATTCATGCATCCGAAGTTCACTTCTATGTTTCTATAGTAGTTATGTCTTTATTAGTATTCAGAGACATATATTATTCCTTTGTGGTTATTTTTCGAATATATTTTACTCCTGGATTGTATCAGTAGCTCTTACACTATTGACACCTGATTTTGGGCATGATTGGTATTTTGGATAAGTTCTTTCCGCATTGTTATGATTACTTATATGGTTTGGTTTCCTTCTAGAAGCCTTACCTTGAGATATTTCTGTCTTTTCCTCTTTTTGTATCAGTTTGGGTGATAGGTTTACTTGTCAAGGTATGCCGCGACAAGTGTCATCATGACCCTCATTTTTGGGTCGTGACATTGACCCTGACCTAGGACCTAACTTTCAACCTGGAACCCAAACCCAACCCCCTATATCGACTAAATCTAGGACCAAACTCTTTATCCTGATTAAGAACTGCACCTGGAACTCGAGATGTGACCTCAACGTAAGACTTTACTCTTGACTCCAAATCGACTCGGTACTCGAAACTCAACTCCAGACCTTGATCCCGATCGAGGCCCTGGGACCCAATGCTTGAGCCCACCAGAGACTCGACCCCCACCCCTATCTAGGACTCGAAACCATACTCACGGTCTGGGATCCGGCTTTCAATCCCAATCCAGGATCCGACCTTGACTCTCAACCCAACCCAAATCTTAACCCAATTCTTGATCTCAACCCCAATCGCACACACAATTATCGATCTCGATATGGACTTGAGACCCTACTCCCGCCCTGAGATTTAACCTCAACGTAAGACCCGACTCCTTACCTCAATCCTAACCCAGGACTTAAGACTCAATTCCTTTTCTTGATCCTGAACTCGACTCTGACTCGAGGTTCAATTCCCGATTCAGGCCTAAGATTCGAGGTTCAACTCCTGAACCCTAGCCGAGACCCAACTCCCAATCTTGATCCATAACCAAACTCCACACTTGACCTGTGATTCGAGTTCTAATGCCCACTCCTAATTCTGGGCCTAATCCCCAACTCTTAACAAAAGACACAATCCTTGACCCGGGGTGGGTTAGGTAGGCAAAAAGGAATCGGTACCAGGGCGATGGTAGTGGAGATAAACAAGTAATGTGAAGGGATAGTCCGAGTTAGGGTTGCATTTGATGTGTTTTATTGATGCAAAAGATGTTCTTTCTCAAATTTTAAGGAAAATATTTTCTTCTAGTTACAGAAGTGCGCTTTTATGTGAATATGCATATATTTGTTCATATTTTTATTGGTTAGAAAAAGAGTGAAGCTTATATTTATCCAACTGAAACTGAAATATAAGTGATCCAACTCATTTAATATGGATTAAATTGACAGATTTTATAAATATGGGCTGAAATCGCCAATGGAGGCTAATTGTCTGTCATATCTCTAGTATCTCAAACTGAAACTTCTTTCATTCATAAAGCAATTGAAACTAATTTCAATAAAGGAAAAAGTATTGTACAACACCAATTCTTGCTTGCAATTTTCATACTTTCTGGAGTTGTTAAATACATGTCACATCAAAAACTCATATACATGCACCTCGTTCTTATAGAGGTGTAGAACAACCAAAAGACAGAAGGCAGACATGACTAATATATTCAAAGAGGAATTACACCTCCAAGGAGGGGAAGCGGGGGGGGGGGGGGGGGGGGGGGGGGGGGGGAGTTAAAAAGCAAAGAGGATAAAATCCCAAAAAAGAGTTTAAAAAATGAAATTAATCATGAAAAAACAAAAATTGAGACAATATTTTAACCACAGGAGGTGCTTGCTGCAGTAACCACTACCAGCTCCAACTATGATTTTTTAGCCTGCATCAAGTGTGTTGAAAGGAAACTGAGTTACCTGTACTGAGATTGAAGGGTTAGGGGATCATTTTTTTCCCGGGGGTGGGGGTGGTAAACTTTTCTACACCTGATGTTTATACGAAAGTCAATTAACACGTCATTTGTTGTTATCACTTAACCATGGTTAAACAAATATATTAGCATCTCAGTATATAACTTAAACCACGACCCATTAACGTGAAATAGTGTAAACAACAGGTGCATTAAGTTTCTCCATTTTCTGTCATTTTTCTCTTTTTTTTTTTTTTTTTGTGGGGGGGGGAGGGGGGGGGGGGAGGTGTTGATAGGTTGAGACAGTAGACAAAGAAACTTGCCTGTTTCAAGTACTTCTTATGAACCTTCAATGCCTCATCTAATGCTTTTCTTGCATCCAAATTCCCTGATATTTCACCCAAGATCTGGAAACTTTTTCTTGTCAGCATCAGTAGACATGATAATGTGGAATACACAGATATAGAAAGACAGAATGATGACCTGTACAACGTCATCTAGGCCCTTCGCCTCTTTCATAAGTTGTCTATGCTTGGTCTCTAGAACACTTGCAACCAGGAAAACAGAAAGAGCACTATTCTGTTCCGCCGCACCAGTTTTCATATTGTTCCTTTCAAACTTCCCATACTCCTTTAGTTTATGCTTATCACCCGGTTTATCATCATACAATAATTCAGAAAGAAGGGTTTGTCTTTTGTCATCGTATGATGAATATATGTTTGGATTGTATTCCATGGCCCACATCACCTGGATAATAGACAAAAATAGCATCCATCAGAAGATAGAAAATAACTCCTACCTACATTTACTCATGGCCCCTGGACCTCCCATAGTTCTTTCAAATCGACCTTTTATGTCAAAACTTACACTCTTCTAGAACACAAAAGGCTGGCATGCATTCTCTACAAACATTATTAAAGCAATAAATCAAAGACTAGCGCAAGCTATTTTGCTGTATATATCTAATAATTACAAATTAAAAAAAAAAAGTAGGTTCTCACCTCCCAAAGATAGAGTGAGTCAACAAAAGAGAACTCCCTGCGGAAAAGTACCATCAGCATGCGAAATGCAAACAGATATTCTCCACCATCTAGCTCCTCTGCCAATACAATTATAGTTATTGTGAGAGAAATAGAGGAGAGATAGAAAGAGAGTAAAATCTAGTCCTAGCCTCTACTCCGTGTTTTAGTAGTAAAGTAAGTAATCTGTGGCATTCTCAATATTTAACTGCTTGACAAGTATGAATCAACACTTCCAAAAAAGTAAACATGCACATATGAAGGCTTTCAGACCGCAGGATTTCCATTACTATGACTAACTTATGATCTGTTACTTAGGGCTCCAAATGACAAAATGGTACAGTAATTTGAGTCAGCCACCAGAGATATCTAACCATTAAAGAATGTAATTCTGTTGCTCCATTTCTCCTAGCTTACTATAATCCCTGAAGGTAAGTTAATTTCCACTCACAAGGGTCCAACAAATATTTACCCTGCACTGAGGCCAAGATATATAAAAAGACAACTATTTCCTGTCCGAAACTCCAACCATAATTGTCAAAATATGAAACTTCTTCCCTTTACCCTTTGTACCTGTCTGTCGAACCATAACTCTTAAGAAGTTTGACTCAGTTTTACAAAGTAAAAAACCTCACATCTGTAGTATCTGTCTGTGTCTCTCTCTCTCTCTCTCAATCTTTTAGGGGCATTCCTTTTCAAATGATGAAAGTTGATAATCGGAAAAAGTTACGATGGGCTCGTACAGATTGTAGGATGGTAATGCTTGAATTTATCATGATATCATGAATTTATCATGATATACCAGTAAAAAATCAAGCAAATGGTTCAAGACACTACATCATATATTTGGAGAGGAAAAGTAACAATGTCATGATGATCTTGAGTTCTCTACTAAACTCATGGCAATAGCAAGTAAGAGGATTTACAAAGACTAGGAGCCTCTCTTACCCAGGTGTTGATGAAGCTTTGGATCGACGGTTTTAACTATTTGAGCTAGAGTACCTAGCTGAGACTGCACTCCAACTGAATCTGCACTGCACTTGAAATTATCTCGCTGTTGAAATGAAAGTTGAGTGGTTATAAACATAAGGAAAGTATATCTGGAGGAATGAGCGCAAAAGAATGCATCACGTGAAAGAAAAATGTCGATAAGGAGCATACAAATACATGTGTAAGTTAACATCCCTTTTTCCAGTGACCAATTTTATCTTGCAAGGGAATCATTTGAAAAAAGATAAATATAATACATTTAAAATATGCTTATAGTTAAATACATGGTAGATCACTAAAGAAGAGCAACTCCTGTGCTAACTTTTACAAGTAGATGTTTAAACAATGGTGTGACCATTATGGTGTTTTTACTTTTGTTCTTTGCCTTTTGTTATTGCAACTCGTTTATGGTCTCCAATAATAGCACCTTAAAAAAATACTCACTAACAGAGCATTAGAAACAATGGACATACCAATCGACGCATTGCACGTTCGAAGCACCAGTATGCATCTGCTTCATTCTCAAGCAGAATTATCATTGGAGAGCAAATATCACTCATTCCTGTTCACATAAAACAAGATGGGGTGTTGATGAATGGCCTTGATAATATTGAAAATGTCTAATATTCCAATAATACCTTGAACATAACCAATATCTTTATCCATCCAGGCATAGACAGCAAGTACATCCCAAAGTTTTGCCTGATTAGCTTCATTCTCGTAAAATACAAGAGTACGATCCGTTCGAACAACATCCAAACCTAAATAAACATCATAAGTCATGATAGTTTTAGATAGACTAAGAAAATCAGTCTGTCTTGAAACACCAGATTCTTTAGCCAAGTCAAAGAGTTGTTTCTTGATATTTCATATTCAAGCAATCTACACATAGCAGAAGTTGAACAACTGTAAAGTCACTAGGATCAAGTTGATTACTATCACTTTATCATTCAAAATTTCTAACAGTTATTCAAAATGTCTTCCAGTCTACAAAGTTCAAACTAGCTCCAAAAATATACCACGTTGGATTTAAGAGAGGGAAAGGATTGAGCAACTCCATCTTTCAATTGAACAAGCAGGAAGTGGAACTAAGCAATGTCAACATGCTTGTTAAAGCTTAAAAGCCTTGTACAATTGGCAGGTGTAAGGAGAAAAGCAAGAGTGAATTACCATAGACTCCAGGTACTCATTTTATACTATGTAAAGTGCAAACCAGCATATGGTAAGGAGTTAGAGATATGGGATGGTACTGCAGAGAAGACCGAGAAAAAGCTAGCCACTTCGAAGACAGTATTTGTCTTTGGGAGGTAGAATAATAATGGTCAACTCTGTCCTGGATGCCCTCCCTGCTTATGGCATGTCTCTTTTCCCCCTACCTGCTAAGGTGGAGGAAAGACTGGACAAACTGAGAAGGGATTTACTCTAGCTGGGCAACAAGAAAGGGAAAGGTATTCACCTCTTGAAGTGGTGAACTTCTCAGCTCAGTAAGCAATCAGATGGACTTAGTACAAGAATTTGGGTCTACAGGACTGTAATGACCTGATTTTGGATGATTTGTGCGAAATACTTATTCCTGTGTGATTAGACCATTTTACCCTTCCCCGTGGTTGCACTGTGGTCTTTCTGGGGTGTGATTTATATGCGAGATTGTGATTTTTTATGGTCTTAAAGGCTTATTAGTTGACTTCGATCAACATCTTTTGATCTGCTGCGCCAGCAGATCCGGAACGTCGATTTAAGGTTGGTAACATAGTTGGTGTGGTTTGACGCCTTTTATATCTCATTTCGACCCTCCGTTCAAAAAGTTGTGAAAATAGGTCTCGAGGGTCAATTCTGTGAAAACAACATTTTTTTGAAATTCTAATATCCTCATTGAGTCCGAGGCGTCGAATTTGATAGGGTAGCATAGTTCGTTTGTGTTCTCGGGATGCCGGATGAACCCGGAGGGTCCGCGAAACTTGAAATTTTTCAAGTCAACACAGCTAGTGCACCACTCAGCTGGTGCGGATGCTAAAGCAAGCAACTGGCTACCATCTGGGCAAGGGCTTTAGCAGACCTCGTCCGCTTTAGCGGCACCTGGGTATAAATAATCTTTTTCTCAATTTTTCTTCACCATTTTCGAGACTTAGAGCTTGGGGATCGATTTTTGGGCATTTTCTTCAATTTCTACATTTGGGTAAGCTCTAAACTCCTATTTCAACTACTTTTCTTCGATTTTATCATTTAAATATTGTTTAAGCTCGTATTTAAAGGTGGAATTTGAGGATTTTAGCCGGAAGGCCAAAATTATCATTTCTTTGATTCAAACCTCAATTTCACCCCGTTTTCACCTGGGTTTTCTCCTATGAGTTTCTTTCATCCTAGGAAAAATGTTTTTGGACAAAAATTTTGATTTTACCCTTCTTTTTCGAAAATTCATTTTGAGGGATCCGTTTTGATCTCGATTCAAAAATGAGCAATATAGGTATCATTGGCTTTCTTTTGACGCGTAGATTCTATATTTGTGTGTTTTAGCTGATTTCTGGGTCCTTGCGTAAGGTGAAATCTTGCTGATTTCGGTTTCGGCATTCGGGGTAGGTTATCACTTAACTTTCTTCAGACTAGGTTGGGTAGTTATAATAATGTAAAAGCATGTTATGGGTATGGGGTTGTATCATGGAAAATGTGTTTAGGTGATTTATATGCCCGTGTGGGGGCCTATGTGGACAATACGTGGTGGTTTTGAGACATTACTTGCTATGTGTGACTGTGTGGGGTCTTACATGATGTCATAGCTGCTATTTGATATATGTATGTTTGGTTGCACTCTTTTTAGTGAAGAAAAGACTAAATTTGGGGATTTATGTGGTATCAATGACATTTTTCTAGCATGTTTCACTTGATGGTTTCTAGATTATATTGGATCATGGATGGTTGGTTGATTTGAGTGGATTCATGGCTCATATGGTTGGTCTATTGGTTGGATATTAGATTTTCTTATCTTGGTTGGTTGTGAGCATTACATCCTCATATCATATTTATTCATGAAACATTAGTACCATCGTCGAAATACTGGAAACACTAGTTTTTTCTGACATAAAATGTGACATCATTAAAAGCCCTCTACCTATTTATGTGCCGAAGAGGAGTTATGGATATTGGTATTGGATATTGATTGTATATAGGTTCACGAACCCCCTACGGGTCCTACCTCAGGAGCACAGCTCGGTATATATATACGAAGGTTGTGCGACAACCTCGTGCATCACATCATCATCATCATCATCACCATCATCATCATCATCATCTTCTTCTTCATTGCATCCTATATATTGTGCTTATTTTGTGATTGTATTTCTGTTCTAGACTTGATATTTTTCATTTGTTCTATCTTCTTATACTTGTATTTGGTGTTCTTGTCTATTTGTTCTTCTTTTCCCCACCTGTATTTAATATATGTGTATATAGTAGAACTGTTAGTGGAGATGATGTGGGCTACCGTTTGGGACATTTTTCGATTGCAAGTGACGTGCTCATAGTTTGTGTTTATATGTTTTATTTTCTACTTTACTCAATCGGCCTATAATACCTACTGAGTACAAGTGGACTGTACTCATCCCTACTGCGCTCTTTCAGTGCAGATCTAGGTACGAGTGCACCGCACGGATCGCTGATTCAGGAGGCATTTGGAGTATATTCGAGGTAGCGAACGTCCTATGTTTCAGGAGTTGGCCTACTACCTCTTCCTATCTACTTCATGTCTTTATTCAATATTCAGAGACAGATTTTGATACTTTCTGGACTATTATTGTATCTTTGACATTCGAGATGTATTTAGTAGTTCTTACACTATGACACCAGGTTTTGGAATTTGATTTGGAATCTTTGACTATATTTCCGTTATTATCATGTTTGTGTAGCTCGGCTCCGCTCTAGCATTGTTTTTCCTTGTTATATCAATTTGGGTGATAGGCTTACTTGTCAAGGCTTATCGCGACAAGTGTCATCATTGACCCTTGATTTTTAGGTCGTGACAAATTGATATCAGAGCAGTCAGGTTTTATTGGTCTCAATAGTGTAAGAACGGTGTATTTAATCGAGTCTCACGGATCAGTACGTAGACGTCCGTATCTATCTTCGAGAGGCTATAAGATGCCTTTAGGAAACTTCCCTTATTTTGTTCCTCATGGATCTTTCATACCTTGTGTTCTAAGTCATATTTCACTCTTTCTGGGCAAATGGTGAGGATTAGATCCAGTGAGGCTAGAGATGTGGATCCATTATCTGAGGAAAGGGCCCAGTCTAAAGGGCGAGTTGCGACTCGTGGTCAGGATTGAGTAAGACGTCAGGCACGAGGATCTGCCCCATCCAGATATAGCACTAGGGAACTCTCCCCGGGCCTCAGAGGGGTTGTTGATCCGGTTGTTGACTCGTTTGGAGGGTGCACCTGTGAGTGCACCTAGTGTTTCTCCAGCTTCGAGTATTGCACCAAGAGTGTTATTATTTCCTTCAGGCTCATCGTTTGGTTGAGAAGGGATGCTTGTCTTATTTGGCTCATATTCGTGATACTAGTGTTGTTTTCCCTACTTTGAATTCTGTTCAAGTTGTCCGTGAGTTCATGGATGTCTTTCCAACGTATTTGTCTGGTATGCCTCTGGATCGTGATATTTGTTATTGATGTTGAGCTGGGCACCAAGCCCATTTCTATTCCTCCTTATAAGATGGACCCAGCAGAGTTGAAAGCATTGAAAGATCAATTGCAGAAGTTGTTGGATAAGGAATTTATCCAACCTAGTGTATCACCTAGAGGTGTGCCTATCTTATTTGTGAAGAAAAAGGATGGGTCTATGCATATGTGTATTTGGCAATTGAACAAGGTGACAGTAAGAATAAGTATCCTTTTCCTTGTATTGATAACTTTAGGGTGGTTTGGTATTTTCGAAGGTTGATTCGTGATCTAGGTATCACCAGTTGAGGATTAGAGCTTCGAATATTTCGAAGACAGCTTTTCAGACTCGGTACAGTCATTATGAGTTCTTGGTCATTGTCTTTTGGGTTGACCAATGCCCCAGCCGCATTTATGGAGTTGATGAGCCGGGTATTTTGACCGTATCTCGACTCCTTTGTTATTGTATTTATAGATGACATCTTGGTTAATTCCAAAAGTAAGGCCAATCATGAGGAGCATTTGCAAATTGTACTTCAGAGATTGAGGAATGAGAAGTTGTATGCTAAGTTCTCTAAGTGTGAGGTTTGGTTGGAATCTATCCTTTTCTTGGGTATGTGGTGACCAAGGATGGTATTATGGTCGATCCGGTCAATATTGCAACGGTTCGTGATTGAGCTAGGCCTACTTCTCCTACCTAGATTTAGAGTTTTGTTGGTGTAGCAGGGCTACTATTGATATTTCGTGGAGGGTTTTTCATCTATTGCAGCTCCGTTGACCAAGTTGACTCAGAAGAAGATGTTGCCCGATGCTTGTGAGGCGAGCTTTCAAAACTCAAGGATTTCACTTCAACTCCTATCTTGACTTTGCTCAAGGATGGCGTGGGTTTTACCGTCTTCTGTGATGCTTCTTCTGGTGTTGGGTTAGGTGTTGTGTTGATGTAGGAGGGTAAGGTGATTACTTATGCTTCTCGTCGATCGAAGCCCCATGAGAGGAATTATCCTACCCATGATTTGGAGTTGTGCACGGTGGTTTTTGCTTTGAAGTTGTGGAGGCACTACTTGTATAGAGTTTGTTATGATATTTTCTTGGATCATCGTAGCCTTCAGTATTTCTTCACCCAGCGAGATCTTAATATGAGGCAGCATCGTTGCCTTGAGTTGCTTAAGGATTATGACTTGACTATTCTCTATCATCCGGGCAAGGTTAATGTGGTTACGGATGCCTTGAGCCGGAAGTCGACTAGCATGGGTAACTTGGCGCATCTTTTAACTCAAGAGAGGCCTTTGGCCTTGGAGGTTCAGTCTTTGGCTAACCAGATGGTTAGGCTTAATATTTCAACATCTGGGAGTATTTTGGCATTCATGGAAGCTGGGTCTTCTTTGATGGAGTAGATTCGAGCTCATCAGTTTGATGATGTTGGGCTGAGAGTGATTCGGGATAAGGTGTTGAATAGTAAGGTTAAGGAAGCCCCACTTGATTCAGACGGTGTTTTGAGGATTAAAGGCCAAGTTTGTGTGTCGAGAGTGAGTGATTGGAATAGATTCAGTTTGGAGGAGGCTCATTGTTCCAGGTATTCCATTCATCCGGGAGTGACTAAGATGTACCGTGATTTGAGACAGCATTACTAGTGGGGTGGTATGAGGAAGGATGTAGCGGATTTTGTAGCTCTTGCTTATGTTGTCAGCATGTGAAGGCCGAGCAAATGAAACATGATGATTTGCTTCAGAGGCTACCCATTCCCGAGTGAAAATGGGAATGAATCAGTATGGACTTTCTGACCGAATTGCCTCGTACTTCTCGTGGTTCTAATAGTGTGTGGGTCATCGTGGATCGATTGACCAGATCTGCTCATTTTATTTCGGTTTAGGTTTCCTTCAGTGTTGAGAGGTTGGCCCGTATCTATATTCGTGAGATAGTCCGTCTTCATGGTATGTCGGTGTCTATCATTTCGGATCGAGGTTTAGTGTTCACATCTCACTTTTGAAACACCTTTCAGACCGAGTTGGGTACTCAGGTTGATCTTAATATAGCATTTCACCCGAGATCGGCGGTCAGTCAGAGCAAACTATTCAGGTTTTGGACGATATGCTCCGCGCCTGTGTTAGACTTTGGTGGTCACTGAGAGCAGCATCTAGCTTTGGCGAAGTTTGCATATAATAATAGCTACCATTCCAGTATTGAGATGGCTCCATTCGAGGCTTTGTATGGTAGGCATTGTCACTTACCAGTTGGTTGGTTTGATGTTTCAGAGATTAGACCTCGAGGTACGAACTTGCTTCGTGAGTCTTTGGATAGAATTTGGGTCATTCGAGATAGACTTCGAGCGGCTCAGAGTAGGCAGAAAAGCTATGCGGATCGTAGACTTCATGCCTTGAGATTCAGTATTGGTGATAGTGTCTTCCTTCGCATGTGTTGCCCATGAAGGACGTGATGAGGTTTGGGAAGAGGGGCAGCCCCAGGTATATTGAACCTTTTGAGATCTTTCGAACTCTTGGGGATGTGGCTTATGAGTTAGCATTACTTTCAATTTATCAGTTGTTCATCCAGTTTTTCATGTTTCTATGCTTCGGCGATACATTTCAAACGAGTCTCATGTCATTCATTGGGATTCAGTTCAGTGACGTGAGCAGTTATCTTTTGTTGAGGAGTCTGTCTCCATCCTGGCCTAGGGATGCTACACGGTTGCGTTCTAGAGTTATTCCTGTAGCTAAGGTCCAGTGGAGGCATCGACTAGTAGATGAGTCTACTTGAGAGGTCGAATCTGATAAGCGTAGTAGTTATCCCCAACTTTTCACTGATTCAGGTATTTCTATTGCCTTTAGTTCGCGGATAAACTAGATTCTTAGGGGTGGATGATGTAATGACCTGATTTTTCATGATTTATGTGAAATATTCATTTCTGTGTGATTTGTTAATTTTACCCCTCCTCGTGGTTGCATTGTGGTGTTTCTGGGGTGTGGGGATGTTTGGCACGATTCTCAATGCATTTCGATGTGATTTATGAGAGATTGTAATTTTTGGTGGTCTTAAAGGCTTATTAGTTGACTTCGGTCAACATCTTTTGATCTGTGCGTCGGATGGAAAAATGGACTGCGCCAGCAGATCCGGAACGTCGATTTTAGGTTACAACATGGTTGGTGTGGTTTTACGACTTTTATATCTCATTTCAATCCTCCGTCCGGAAAGTTGTGAAAATAGATCTCGAGGGTCAATTTTATGAAAACAATGTTGTTTTGAAATTCTGATATCGCCATTGAGTTCGGTGCGTCGAATTTGATAGGGTAGCATAGTTTGAAAAGTTAAAAATTTTCAAGTCTCCACAGCTGGTGCAGCTGCTAAAGCATCACGTTGGCCGCTTTAGCGCTGGCCGCTTTAGCTGCCGGCAACCTGCTTTAGCGGACTGGCACGCTAAGCTTGCACCGCTAAAACAGTACTTGACTGCTTTAATGGTGACCTCTAAAGCAGCCACTTGACCGCTTTAGTGCATCTGTCACTTGGGTATAAATAATTTTTTTCTCGATTTTTCTTCACCATTTTCGAGACTTAGAGCTTGGGGATCGAGTTTTTGTGCATTTTCTTTCATTTCTAAGCTTGGATAAGCTCCAAACTCCCATTTCAACTACTTTTCTTCGATTGTATCATTTAAATCTTGTTTAAACTCGAATTTAAAGGTGGAATTTGGGGATTTTGGCCCAGAAGACCCAAATTATCATTTCTTCGATTCAAACCCCAATTTCACCCCATTTTTACTTGGGTTTTCTCCTATGAGTTCCTTTAATCTTCGAAAAGATGTTTTTGAAAAAAAAATCAATTTTACCCTTCTTTTTTGAAGACCCATTGTGGGGTCCATTTTGACCCCGATTCGAAAGTGGGGCATATGGGTATCATCGGCTTTCATTTGACGTGTAGATTCTATATTTGTGAGTTATAGTTGATTTTTGGATCCGTGCGTGAGGTGAAAGCTCGATGATAAAGGCTTATTTGTTCCGATTTCGGCATTCGAGGTAGGTTATAACTTAACTTTCTTCAGACTGGGTTAGGTAGTTATAATAATGTAAAGCATGTTATATGTATGGGGTTGTATCATGGAAAATGTGTTTAGGTGATTTATGTGCCCGTGTGGGGACCTATGTGGATAATTCTTGGTGGTTTTGTGATATTATTTGCTATGAGTGACCGTGTGGGGTTTTATATGATGTTAAAAAAAAAGCAGCCCGGTGCACTAAAACTACCGCTATGCGCGGTGTCCGGAGAAGGGACCCACCACAAGGGTGTATTGTACAGCCTTACCTTGCATTTCTGCCAGAGGCTGTTTCCAAGGCTTGAACCCGTGACCTCCTGGTCACATGGCAGCAACTTTACCAGTTACTCCAAGCTCCCCTTCTGGGTCTTATATGATGTTGTAGCCCAGTATTTGATATATGTTTGGTTGCACTCTTTTTGGTGGGAAAAGCCTAGATTTTGGGATTTATGTGGTATGAATGACATTTTTCTTGCATGTTTCACTTGATGGTTTCTGGATTATATTAGATTATGGATGGTTAGTTGATTTGAGTGGATTCTTGGCTTACATGGTTGGTATATTGGTTAGATATTGGATATTCTCATCTTGGTTAGTTGTGAGTGTAACATCCTCATACCATATTCATTCATGAAACATTGGTACCACCGTGGAAATACTGAAAACACTGGCTTTTTCTGACAAAAAATGTGACATCTTTAAAAACCCTTTACCGATGTATGTGCCGGAGAGGAGTTATGGATATTGGTTGTATATGGATTGACGAAACTCCATGGACCCTACCTCGGGAGCACAGCTCAGTAGGGGTATAGGGAGGTTGTGCGACGACCTCGTGCATCACAACATCATCATCATCTTCATTGCATCCCACATATTGTGTTTATTCTGTGATTGTATTTCTGTTCTTGACTTGATATCTGTCCATTTGTTCTATCTTCTTATACTTGTATTTGGTGTTCGTATATATTGTTCTTTTCCTTACCTGTATTTGTTATATGTGTATATAGTAGAACTATTAGTGGAGACGGTCTGGGCTACCGTTTGGGACATTTTCTGATTGCAAGTGACATGCCCATAATTTGTGTTTATATGCTTTGTTTTCTACTTTACTCGGTCGGCCTATGATACCTACTGAGTGTAAATGGACCATACTCATCCCTACTACACCCTTTCAGTGCAGATCCAAGTACGAGTGCGCCGCACGAATAGCTGATTCAGACGACATTTGGAGTATATTCGAGATAGCGGACATCCTATGTTTCAGGAGTTGGCCTACTACCTCTTCCTGTCTACTTCATGTCTTATTTAGTATTCAGAGACAGATTTTGATCCTTTTTGAATTATTTTTGTATCTTTGACATTCGAGGTTTATTCAGTAGTGTGTGAAACCGGGTTTAGGGATTTGGTTTGGTATCTTTGATTATATTTCCGCTATTATCATGTTTCTGTGGCTCGGCTTCACTCTAGAAGCCTTGTCTCGGGTTTTGGTATTGTTTTCCCTTGTTATATCAGTTTGGTTGATAAGCTTACTTGTCAAGGCTTGACGCGATAAGTGTCACCATGACCCTTGATTTTTGGGTTGTGACAAGAACAGGTGCTTGCTATCAAAATGGCAATGGAGGTTTGGTAAAGAGGACAATGCTCTTTGGAGGATGTTATCATTAGCAAGTATAGGCAGACTGATCAATGGATATCTAACACCGTGACCAACACTTATGGAGTCTCATGTTGGAGGACTATATGGAACTTATGGCCTAAATTGTCTGAGAACATATGTTAGGAAGTGGGAGAGGGTACTAGGGTGCTGTTCTGGAAAGACAAGTGGATTGGTAAGGAATCCCTCATGGAAGCTTTTCCAGACGTTCTCTCTTTCTCTCTTTCTGTAGAAACCCTGGAGCATCCATGGCTGAGACTTGGTCTCCTCATGGGTGGGAGATCACTTAGGAGATTACTGAATGACCGGGAGGTGGAAGAGTGGCTGATTTACTACAGAGGCTGGGAGATTTCCATGCCCAAGTGCAGAACCTGATACAATTAGAAGGAGACATGAAAAGGATGGAAAGTTTACTCTAGGAAGATAGATATCTTGGGTCAACCTGAAAGAATCTCCGATCCTTGGAAACAAGTTTGGAGATGCAACATCCCAACCAAGGTGAAGCGGTTGGTCTGTAGAAGAGCATGCCTGAAAACCAGCATGTGCTTCCTGTTATACAGCAAAATTCTTATTTCATGTTCACAAAGCCTGTGGAAGGGAAGCAGATAACTCAATTACCTACGAAGCTTTCTCAAAGTGATGTGCAAAATTTTTCCTGCTTTCGACCAGTCAGCAAATGGATGCGGTTAAACAATCATGTCTTAACAAAAAGAATGTGTGGCTTACTGTAACCAAAACTCCAAAATTAACCTCAGCAAGAGTTGCGTTTGAGAGCAACTAAAATTCAGTTCCATTAAGCGATCTTGAGTTTCACTCTTCCTACCACTTATTATTTCTCTAAGTGATTCAGTTTCTCTTCAACTCAGCATCCAGTAACAAAGAAAAAGGAACCACTTATCTCGTTTGTTGAACTTATCAGAGAAATTAATAGCCAAAGACCTGTTGGTATCCTTTATTTGTATTTGTAACGATTTGCCAGTGGCTAAGGACCATCTTTAAAGAATTACTGTCTTAAGATACACACAGAGTATCTATATCCAGAAACTCTTCCTACATCTGCAAACTAGGTACCTATAACATGGCGTAATTCCACTTACCAAAGTCCATTATAGCTATATCTCAACTTCATAGAACTACACTCTGACTACTATACAAATACGTACCAACAAAATTGAAAAGAAGAGGCAACTTTACTGCATCACTCCCTTTATCTATTTTTACCAGTTCATCTTAATTATCGTATGTGGGTAGAGATAATCTTTAAAATGAGCTGATCTATTGCATTGTCTGCAACTAAGAACTGCAAATCTCAGAACTATACTTATGTTGACCACTTAAATAAATGCAAAAGTTCACTTCTTCCCCTTTTTGTTGATTATGGTGGTATTTCAACTAGCTTGATGCACATCAATTAATCCATGGGATACCCCAGGTAACTCCAATCAAATTAGCAGATGGGAACGATTCACCTAGTGTCGCCTCCGCTGGCATTCGAACCTTGGTTCTCAAGAATGTTACTGCAACAATTCCAGTGCTAGGAGCCTCCCTTGGGGCTTCTCTTTTTAATTAGTTATTTATTTTTTATGCCATTTGTTGGTAACTTATTAAGACAACTGCATAACTCAAACACCAATAGTTCTGAACGAGAAAATCCTAAGAAAGTTTTAAGAGTGTTATTGGCAAAGAAAGTTTTTGCAGTCATAGTCAAACACATGGAAATAGAGGAAGAGATTCTAGAGAACGTAAACTGTATATAAATAGAGAACAAATGGCAGAAGTACGAACCAATTTGATGCAAGATAAGCTTCCACTGAAGCATTTTCTTGTCCAAATCACCATTATGAGCTGGCACGGCATCATTATCTTGTGAATTACTGGTACTAGTTGCACACACTGCAGGCTGCCCATTATCAGATGCTATAGGTTGCCCGTCATCAGATGCTATAGGTTGCCCATCATTACAGACTATAGCACTAGTGATTAATTTTCCACTGCCGATGATAGGCACTATATTTTGACATTCAGATTTCCATGCAGCATACTGCTCCCTGAGGATGCAAATTTCAGATCGTTAATTTAGGCCACTAATTTTTATTTTATTTTTTAAAATTTTAAATTTTATTTAATTTTTTTGTGGAGGTTTTGGACGAGGTGGTTAGAGGCGTGCCTAGTTCGGAGAAGATTTTCATAGGTGGGGATTTCAACGGGCACATAGGGTCTTTGCCGTTAGGGTACGATGATGTGCACGGGGGCTTTGGGTTTGGGGTTAGGAATGATGAGGGAGCTGCTCTTTTGATTTTGTGAGGGCCTTTGGGTTGGTGGTAGTGAATTCCAGCTTTCCGAAGAAGGAAGAACACTTAGTTATTTTCCGTAGTAAGATAGCCAAGACTCAGATTGACTTTTTGTTGCTTAGGAAGGGGGATAGAGCATTGTGTAGAGATTGTAAGGTAATCCCGAGTGAGAATCTTGTGACCCAGCATAGACTCCTGGTGATGGATTTGGTTATCAAGAAGGGCAAGATGAGGCGGGGTGGGAAGGGTAGGCCTAGGGTTAGGTGGGGCAACCTGACTCCGGTTGGTGCTTTGGAGATACGGGCGAAGTTGGAGGGGATGGGGGTGTCGGGGTGTAGGGGGACGTGGATAGTATGTGGGATAGGGCTGCTAGTTGCATCAGGGAGTCAGCTAGAGAGGTGTTGGGTGTTTCGAGGGGCGGGTCTGGCCGGTATCGGGGGGATTGGTGGTGGAATAAAGATGTTAAGAAAAAGGTCGAGATGAAGAAGGCGGCTTACGCTAAGTTAGTGGAAATTAAGGATGAAGATGAGAAGCGGGTGAGTAGGGAGAAGTACAAGTTAGCAAAAAAGGAGGCTAAGTTAGCAGTCACGGCTGCTAAGACAGCAGTTTTTGAGCGTTTGTACAAGGGATTAGAGGAGAAAGGCGGGGAGAAAAGGATGTTTAGGCTTGCCAAGGTTAGGGAACGGAAGAGTCATGATCTGGACCAGGTGACGTGCATTAAGGGGGAGGATGGCAAAGTTTTGGTGGAAGACGGCCTCATTAAGAAAAGATGGCAGTCCTATTTCCATCGGCTCTTGAATGATGAGGGGGATAGAGGTGTGGTGTTAGGGGAGTTGGAGCATTCCAAGGAGTGTCGCGACTTTGGCTTTTGTCGGCGTTTTAAGGTAGATGAGGTCAGTGAGGCTATTCGCAAGATGCGAAGGGGTAGGGCGACGGGGCCCAACGAGTTTCCAGTGGATTTTTGGAAGTTCTCTGGCGAGTCAGGGTTGAGGTGGCTGACCAACTTGTTTAACAATATTTTCAAGACAGCCAAGATGCCTGACGCGTGGAGATGGAGCACCATGATTCTTAATATAAGAACAAAGGTGACTTTCAGAGTTGTAACAACTACTGGGGTATTAAGTTGTTGAGTCACACGATGAAGATTTGGGAGAGGGTGGTGGAGCGGAGGTTGAGGAAGATTGTGTCTATCTCGGAGAATCAATTTGGTTTTATGCCTGGTCGCTTCACGACTGAGGTAATTCACTTTGTGCGAAGACTGGTAGAGCAGTATAGAGAGAGGAAGAAGGATCTTCACATAGTGTTTATTGACTTGGAAAAGGCGTATGACAAGGTCCCTAGGGAGGTTCTTTAGAGATGTTTGGAAGCGTGGGGGGTCTCGGTGGAGTACATTAGAGCGATTAAGGACATGTATGAGGGAGCAAAGACCAGGGTAAGGACAGTGGGGGGAGATTCTGAGCATTTTCCGATCTTGACGAGGTTACACCAGGGATCAACTCTTAGTCCGTTTTTATTCGCTTTGGTGATGGATGTGTTGACGCGGAATATACAAGGTGAGGTGCCTTGGTGGATGCTTTTCGCGGATGATATAGTTTTGATTGATGCGGCGCGACAAGGGGTAAATGATAAGCTGGAGGTTTGAAGACAAACCCTGGAGTCTAAAGGTTTCAAATTGAGTAGGACCAAGACAGAGTACTTGGAGTGCAAGTTTAGTGACTCGAGGCAAGAGGAGGAGGTGGTAGTGAAGTTGGAGTCTCAGACGGTTTGCAAGAGGGATAGTTTTAAGTATCTCGGGTCTACGATTCTGGGAAATGAAGAGATAAACGAGGATGTCTCTCATCGTATTGGGGCAGGTTGGATGAAATAGAGGCTCTCTTCGGAAACTTTATGTGATAAGAAGGTGCCCCCAAAGCTGAAAAGGCAAATTCTATAGAGTTGCAGTCCGGCCTGCCATGTTGTATGGAGCGGAGTGTTGGCCGGTTAAGAATTCGCATATCCAAAAGTTGAAGGTGGCGGAAATGAGGATGTTGCGTTGGATGTGTGAATGCACAAGGGCTGACAGGGTTAGGAATGAAATTATTCGGGAGAAGGTGGGAGTGGTGTCAGTAGAGGTAAAATACGGGAAGTGAGGTTGAGATGATTTGGTCATGTGATGAGGAGAGACATAGATGCCCCAGTTCGTAGGTGTGAGAGGTTGGCCTTGAAAGGTCTTAAACGGGGTAGGGGTAGGCCAAAGAAATACTGGAGAGAAGTGAGTAAACGTGACATGGAGCAGTTATAGCTGACTGAGGATATGACCCTAGATAGAAAGATATGGAGGAAAAGCATTAGGATAGAGGGCTAAGGATATGGTTAAGTCATAGTCAGTATTTAGGTGGACTTAGGTGTCCTTTGTTTGGCAATGTACATATTTTTATGGATGTCATACCTATGTTATTTTATCGTGTTCTATGCTCTTGATGCTTGTATATACTGCTTTTTATCTTGAGCCGGAAGTCTATCGAAAACAGTCTCTCTACCTCTGTAGAGGTAGTGGTATGGACTGCGTACACTCTACCCTCCCCAGACCCCACAATGTGGGAATATACTGGGTTTGTTGTTGTTGTTTTTTAAATTTCAATTTCAGCATATTCTTTGGCCCTAAGATTTTGTCTTCACCAAGTCTTTTGTACATTTATGCTATTATATTTTAAGGCAATAAATCTCAAAATTGGACCGACTATTTTTCTTCTTGGTTCTAAGTTATATACCACAGAATGGGAAAGATCAAAGTCCAAAACTGATGAACTATCCATGACCACCTCCGATTATATAAAACTAAATATTTGAGTACTCAAACTTAAAGGCAAGTTTGACGGAGTGGCAGTTAGACCAGCTATGTTGTATAGGGCGGAGTGTTGACTAGTCAAGAACTCGCATATCCAAAAGATGAAGGTGGCGGAGATTAGGATGATGCGATGGATGTGTGCGTTTACTGGGAGAGATAGGATTAGAATGAGGTTATCCGAGACAAAGTGGGAATGACTTCGGTGGAGAACAAGATGCGAAGAAAGCAAGATTGGGATGGCTCGGGCATGTGATGAGGCGGTGCACAGATGCCCTATTGCTGAGGTGTGAGAGATTGGCTATTGATGGATTTCAAGCGAGGTAGAGGTAGATCGAAGAAATATTGGTGGGAGGTAATTAGACAAGATATTGAGCAGTTACAACTTACCGAGGATATGACCCTAGATAGGAAGGTGTGGAGGACGCGAATTAAGGTATAAGGTTAGTAGAGTGCGTTCATGCTAGGAGGTAGGAGTGCTTCGTTTTGTTGTTCGAGCTAGTAGTCGTACGCTACGCTTGTAGTGTTTTGTTGTTTTGGGTAGATTGTTCATAGCATTATTTTATGGCAGCCTGTTTCTACTACTATGTGTTGTTTTGTTACTACCTATTGTTTCTTGCTCTTATATTATGTCTTTTTCTAGACTGTTTTTGCCTTGAGTTGGGAGTCTATCAAAAACAGCCTCTCGGTAGTAGAACGGACTGCGTGCACTCTACCCTCCCCAGACCCCACTTTGATGTTGTTGTCGTATTTGAGTACTCAAACTTGACAAACCTCACAACAAGTTCTAACAAATCATAAGGGTCGAGAGGTTGAGCCTTTTTGCAGTTGAATAATTATATGTTGAGTCAAAAGAACTTAAATTTTATAGAAAAAATGAGTAACTTCCATGAAACAAAAATTGTCAGATCTTGACACCACCAGACGAAGGTCCCCTATAAGAAACGGTAGGAACCAGCACTACAGACAACATCTTAGCTCCTCCATCCTTAATGTAGAATCATTCCAATATACAGCAGGGACCACTAAATAAAGTTAACCTTTGACATAGAAGCTCTATTAAACATGAGAAAGGTAAATCAATTGTGATTGATGCTTTGACTTTCTATATGTAGAGAAATGTCAAAATTAGAACATAACTACTTCATATCTTAATTTTTTTACTGTAGATTCTAAGAGTAACCAGTTTGACTCTTTAGCTATCACAGCTAATAATTGCTGAAGCAACTCACATTACCTTCGTTGCTGTCTAAGCCGGTTTCTTTCCTCAAATGTGCTTTCAGGATCAAAACAACCCAACAGGAACTCCCAGGCTGCCCCTTTAATTGATGGATGAATCCCCTAGCGTTCACAGAACAATTAATGAGCATAATAATTCTTAAAATTCAATTTCCAGCTAAACAGCAACACACAAATTTCTTGTTCTTAAGTAACAGTAATAGGCATATTAAATATTTTCTCTAATTAATTAACAGAACCTTTTCATGATGAACTCAACAGACGTGCTACTAGAAGACCAACTTATCCAACTTGTATGTATATTTCAACAGCCTAAATTTTATACCCAGCTGACAGAGAGTGTCAAAAGTTTTGCGCACAGCAGAACACCAAAAATATAATCACTTTTATGAGGTAGGATCATGCTAGTTTTCCAAGAGAGGAAAGAGAGTCCTACCCTCATTGGCTAATAACTTTCCACAATCGAATAGCTTGAAATATGGGAGAATCCCCATAGAATGAAGCTACTAATGAGGATTTGTCAGGGAGCACAACTGCAACGATTTTACGTTAACTCACAAGTAGACAAGAAAATAAACAATTTATAATACAAGTTATCTATTTTACCCAAGGTCAATAGGTTTTGGGGAACAACACCACTCACAAGTACGACATGAGATTAATATTTCGTCACAAGGGTAATTAGTTTCATTTCATTATTGCGCTGACAACTCCTGATTTAGTCACAAGGGTAATCAGTTTCATTTCATCATTGCGCTGATAACTCCTGATTAAAGGACTAACTATAACTTATATTCGTCGGCCAAACACCTGATCTCAAGCATGTAAAACTAGGCTGGAATAACGTACTCACTGCATCACATTGACTGCATCATGAAGAGTAGAAAGGAGAAAAAGAAACACTGAGAGTGGCAAGACAATGAGATAATGCAAAACAAGAAAGGAATAGAGTGTTGTTGCAGCTCCATCATTTTGCTCGTTTGAGAGTAGATGTACTACTTTCCCAACTAAAGATAATAGCATCTTCAACCTTTCCAGTTTCCAATTGCTAAGACCTTCAGTATGACTATTCGGGATTTCCAGAACATCAATCAAACTAAAATAGAATCTACCAAAGAAGTCAGTCGCAATACATAAAAATGGCAGTACTTTACGAGGAAATTATAATCTTTCTCCAAATATGACTAAAATGTTTTATAGGAGTTAGAATAATAATCGCATGGTGAAGTCAGCTTTCAGTCCACTTGCCTGTCTCTGTTGCAGAGTATTTACAATTTAAAACTAAGTTGTTAGATAAAATTGCGCATTTGAAAGATTTAATTCTCATCTTCCAGAGCTGCACTTAATTGTTTAAATACAGGAACCAGTAAAGCAATAGACTCAAAATAAATGCAAGCAAAGAAAAAATGAGAATGTGGTATACAATACAGGAAACAATGGTAAAGGAGATGTACCCCTCGTTGTATTCGTCGAAGAACAGCAGCTATATCCAAATAACCATCTTTAGAGAATGCAGCTTTCCATCTTCTTTCGCTAAGAGTTTTTCCTACCTGTCCAAACAGTGAAACAAAGACACAGAAAATATCTTAGTTGTGTCATAAGCAACTACGATCCAGAAGCTATCATAAACAGCTAACTGATAGTAACATTTATTCCTTAAAATGGAATAAGACGAATATCAGCCGAAAAACTCTGATTTTTGCCGTCATTCAGGTATTTACCTAATTGATTTATTTAACATATTTGCATTCGGCAGCCCCCCAAGAACCAAATAAAAACAACTACAAGAATTTCCACCAGTCTCTTTTGAGGCCTGGCATTTACCTTTTGTCCCCGTTTTTTGACACCACATGGCATAATTTGGGCAGGGCATAACTTTGTTTCGTCCAGAGCTTGTTCAATGCTATGCCCCGCCAAATAATCTTGCACAACTTAAAATGGGGCCAAAGTTAATTAGCAGACTTAAATGATCCTATTTGTGCAAATCTCCCAACAACCATGCCATCCAAGGATAGACAATGACTTTTTAAAAGAGATAAAAATGGCATGTTTCAAAACCAACAACGGCAACATACCCAGTGTAATCCCATAAGTGGGCTCTAGGGAGGGTAGGATGCACGCAGACATTACCTCTACCTTTTGTAGGATAGAGAGGTTGTTTCCGGTAGACGTAAGTTTCAAAACCGGACTAGAGAAATTAATGTCAAAGAATCAATAGAGGGAAAAAAATACACTTTTAATGATGTTAAACGTGAAGATAATTAACATAAAGAATAAGAATAATACCCTTGATTTGAATCGGGTCTTGGGAACCTCAGCTAGGCATTCAGGCCTAATAGTATAATAAGAATCTAACTCCTCTGAATAACAATTCTTCATAGCACGAACCCCTGTTCATTCCAAACACAAACCCCACAATCAATCCCAACCACGGGCCAAATTCAGCAATCTAACACATACATATACAAATACATAATATTCATTCGGGCATTACATCGAACATATAACCTACCATCATCTTTCTTGAAGAAAACAGAAGACGTAGAATTACCCATGTCTTTGTTCAACAAAACAAGAATTGCAAAACTAAAGATCACCAAGATTTCAACAAATAAGAACACCCACAATGAGAAATATGCAGATTGTTTTTTGAAATTCAAATTATATATTAAAGTTTTAAGTACCTTTGTTGAATATGATGAAGGTAAATTTGAATTGACTTGATGTTTTTCTTCCTCCTTTTTTTTTCTTTTTTTGAATAAAAAAAATTAAAACAAAAGTTTTTTTGTCTGTACAATGTGACGGGGAGGAGGGGAGGAGGGGAGGAGAATTTGAGGTTATTCTCCACCTGCACCTGAAAAATCTTTGTTCTTTTTTTACTCATTTTCATCCCTTTTAATAAAAATGTTTTATGGTTAAAACAATTATCAGATTTTTAAGGTTTGTTACAAAATGTATGAACAATGGACAGGAATAATGAAAAATATAAAAATGATTCCCCTTCAAGATAGTGTGTTTGGTATAATGGAAAATATTTTCTTATTTTACTATAAATGTTGAGAAAATATTTTCATTGGTTATAGTTAAATGTTGGAAAAATATTTTCCATAACAACTCATTTTTCTTTATTTGAGGGAAAATGACTTTCCTCGTAGATCAAGGGAAATTATTTTTTGGAAAATGACAAATGTGATTTATGCCCCTAACCCCATCAACACTAATATTCACATTTTTCAAGAAATTCACTTTACTCAAAAATATTTTTTACTGTACTTTGTTTCAATTTTTCACTGCTTGAAATAAAAATAGTGAAGCCCGAATTTTTTTCTTTTCCAATGCTCGTTGAATGTATTGTTATTTCCATATGCATAGAGAAAGACTTAACTATGTTACTTTTGCTAATTGCATATTTCATTTTGTCATCGATGTAGCTACTTTCACAAGATTGAATAAGCTTATCGTTCCATTGTATTTCTATTGATTGTAGTATCTTGAGATTGTCCTAACAACATGTTGAAAAATGTCTCCTATATTTGCTAATTAGTAGTTGATTAAATTTAGTGATTGTAATATTTTAGTATTCGATATTAATATTATTTGTTATACTTAAATTAGTTCTTACAAATTGTTGAGTTGCTAGAGGCACGAATATACTAGTTAACAGTTAGTAGTGTTTTCTAAAAAATATTTTTTCACTCACCAATCAAACACTAAAAAATATTTTTCTAAAAAATATTTTCTACTCACCAATCAAACACCATAAAATATTTTTCACTCACCAACCAAACATGAGAAAATAAGTAGAAAACCAACTTATTTTCCAGAAAAAAACTTTCCAGAAAAAAATTTTCTATAGAAAATATTTTCCATCATACCAAACACACGTGTTCGCCAGTGAGGAAAATATTTTTCAGTACTCTCATATTCGGATGATTTAAATTTTAGAAAAATACTCTTAGGATAATATATTTTACTTATATACTAATACTAAAAAATATTTTTCTACAAAGATACTTTCCTTAATATTGAACACATCCATATTTTCTTTTTCTTATTAAGATTATTTACATCATGTTATGCTAAGAGAAACTTAAATAATATTATCAATAGTCAACTCGAAATAACTTATTTGTTATGATGTTTGCATTAAATTAATAAATACATGATATATAATAATATGATTTTTGCTGCTTAACAATGATCAAATAATATGTATCCTTAATCTAATTTGCAATTCAATGTAAAATTATTCAAATTTGTTTAATATACCAAATGCAAATGAGTATTTTCGGTAAACATGTTATTAGAGGTTGGAGCAGCTAATCAAGAGGGTGTTTGGACATAAAAAAATTTTACTTTTTACCTGAAAAAAATTTCACTTTATAAAATTTGTGATGTTTGGCCATAGAAATTTCAAAAATTATTCCAATTTGTTTTGAAAAGTGAAAACAACTTTGTGTTGTTTTCACTTTTTTTCAATTCGATTTTTAATTTTTATTATTGTTATATATGACCCTAATTTTTAAGTTCTTAGAGAAGAACCCATCTTAACTTTGGATGTGGAAGTTATTTGTTGCTTATTCTGTTCTTGTACTCTAGATGATGTATATCTTTGACACAGTTTTACTATGCAGGTGAACTCTGAAGCATATTTTTGACACGGTTTTATCAAGTATGTAAGCTCTTTTCAGGATAATTCGAGCATTCTTGGAGGAGTCCTTTACAGGATAATTTTGGTAACATTGTGATGTGTGGCATTTTCTCAAGGTGTTCGTTCATTCTTTCTGCAGGTGGCCCTCAATTTACTAAATTTTCGCGAATGTTGATTTTGCCAGTTTGTGGCTTTATAAGTGAGTTGTATCAATGATGTGAGATCTTTCTGTGGTGAACCGAGTCTGAAGTTCTGTAGTTCTCATCATTGATGTTCACTTGCACTAAAAAAACGAGCAATGCATAAGGGCTTACTTCTCTTTCTACACCCGAGTCTAAAAGTTCAGCAACATTCATTGTTGACGAACTCATGCACAATGGAGAACAAGTGTGCCTCACCTCGGCGCTACATCGTCATTTAGTTGGGAAAGAGTTATCCCACCATGTATATGGGATAACTTATCCCATCACTAACTAATACCTTCAATCAAACACAAGATAAAATAATCCTGCATGAGATTTTTGTGCACTGTATATGCGCACTCCTGTGTTTAGTTAGCTTTAAAATATGAGATTTTGTCTGCTTATGGAGAAAATTGAAGGAAGGGTGTCTTTTAAGTCTTTAATAAATGATTGGTGACATTGACCAACTTAAAAGATCAAACATAATTAGAAAACTTGATTAAGTTAATTGTGGACTTGATTAATATTTTCAAAACTTTCTAATCTTTTCAAAAATACAAATCAATCCACACCCCTCTCCTCTTCAAATCATCGACCGTCTCTCTCTCTCGACAGTTTCTCTCTTCTCCAAATTTCTCCTTTCAATCCCCGACAACTTCAACCTCCGGCGATAAATAGTCGGGCGAGTTCCTTTGCGACTTTCAACCGTCAATAGATGTGAAGACTTCTCCGGCGACAACAACTTCGAGCTCTTCGTCGTCTCATTTCTTCTTTCACAGGTAAAAAATTATGTTTTTTTAGTTATGAAGAAACAGAGGAACTTGAGCCAACTTCTCTTCTAGTATTAGTTAATGATTTCAATATTTTTTGCTTAAACTTAAAATGTGGACTGAATAAAATCCTAATTCCTGGCATTTCTTCTCTACTCTTTCCGGTGTGAAATATATTTTTTGTTGTTATTGTAGTTCTTGTTGTCGAACTGTTGATTTGATTTGTTGGTGATTTTTGGTCACCGTTGATGTTCTTAGTGTGTGTTGTGTTGGTGTTGCTGGGTTGATTTGTTATTTTTCTTGCTAAAAATGGTGTTGCAACAGATTAACCATCTGATGCAACAGATTAAACAACTAATACAATAGATGAACAGAATAGATCATTCATCTGTTGCGTCAGAGAACTCTTCTATTTGGAAGAAATCTAAACAATATTGATCCAACAGATAACTCATTTGGCAACAGATGAGTGATACTATTTAAGCAGATGTGTGGCCTATTTTTATTATTTCCAACGGATTACTCATCCACTGCAATAGGTTGCTTATAGGTTGCAACATATAACCTACCTGGTCTAACAGATGAGTGATCTGTTTTTATTGTTTCCAATAGATTACTCATCCACTGCAATATGTTGGTTATATACTGCAACAGATATCCTACCTGGTGCAACATATGAGAGATCTATTTTTATTATTTTCAACGGATTACTCATCCGCTGCAACAAGTTGGTTATATGCTGCAATAGATATCCTACCTGGTACAACAGATGAGAGATCTGTTTTTATTGTTTCCAACAAATTACTTATCTGCTACAACAGGTTGGCTATATGCTGCAACAGATATCCTACCTGGTGCAACAGATGAGAGATCTATTTTTATTATTATTTCCAATGATTTACTCATTCGCTGCAACAGATTCGTTATATACTGTAATAGATATCCTACCTGGTGCAATAGATGAGTGATCTATTTTTATTATTTTGAACGAATTACTCATCTGTTGCAACAGGTTGGTTATATGCTGCAACAGATATCCTACCTAATGCAACAGATGAGTGATTTATTTTTATTATTTTCAATAAATTACTCATCCACTGTAATAGGTTGGTTATATGTTGGAATAGATATCCTACCTGGTGCAACAGTTGAGTGATCTGTTATAATTATTTTCAACAAATTACTTAGTCGTTGCAATAGGTTCGTTATATGTTGCAACAGATAACCTTCCTGGTGCAACAGATGAGTGATCTATTTTTATTGTTTCCCATGAATTACCCATCCGTTGCAACAGGTTGGTTATATGTTGCAACAAATAACCTTCCTGGTGCAACAAATGAGTGATTTATTTTTATTATTTTTAATGGTTTACTCATCCGTTGCAACAGGTCAGTTATATATTGCAACAGATAACATACCTGGTGCAAAAGATATGTGATCTGTTGAAACAGTTATTTTACTATTGTACATGTCAGATATACTGTTATCTTTTTTCAATGATGCATTAATCAATTATAATCTATTTTATGTTCCTGTAATTTTTAGATTATATGACTCTCAAAAGAAAAGAAACTGAATCAAGTCTAAGTAAAGGAACAAGTGAAGCAGCTAGGTTACATCCACCACTCTATAAGCTTGCTTTACAAGCGTTATCTCAATCAGAAGTAGAAGATAATGAACATGGGGAAGAAGAATATTTCAAAAGAGATGATCCAAATGTTAATAGCCCTTCCACCGAAGAGTTGGTCAAAATCTCTAGCATTGATTGTTATCCTGTGAGAATGCAGTGCGATGGTGCCACTTTAACGGGTGATTTCGTGATTAAGTCAGCCATGGAAAAATCTTTCGATGCCTTCAGAAAAATACTTCGAGAACAAAAATTGGATTCTTATTCCAGGGAAAACTGCTTTGGCAATATCTTGATTTGCCGGAGGATAACAATGCTCGTTTCCAAATGAAAATGGTATATGATCTTTTCAAGTATAGGTTTATGTATGTAAACAAAGATAAGATGGATGAGGTATGAATAAATTACTGTGGCATGCCTATTTGTTTTGGTTATAAGGAGTTTTTCATAATTACTGGACTAAAATATTATCCTCCTTCTTCTTCTCAAGTTATACCTACTCTAATCCAAAAAAAAAAACACCGCACACCCGAAAAAGGCAAGGCAAGTCGAGTGATCGTGATGACCTGGTGTCCATTGTTGGTTCAAGCTTCAAAAACAAAATTTGATAGAAGCGTTTAAAGGTAAAGGACTTTCAAAGAAGCACAAGTAATCATTGTGCTTGGTTTGGTTTGTACATAATATTCTTTGGGCGAGAGACGTTAACAACAACATAAGCCTCAATTTAATAAATATCTCCAAGGATCTTGAGGCATTTAACGGCAATCATTAGGGTTATATAAGCTTCAAAATAACTGTCAAATATTTGTTAACTCCGTTAACACCAAAGACAGTCAACTTATATGGCTTTTCATGGACTTTCATGGTAAATATTTCTTTTATTATGATATGATTCAATTTTTTATTCAATAATACTTTTGATTTATTGGAGTTATGTTATAGGCTTGGACATTTGAAGTCATTCCTTATTTGAGACAACAAATGAACTACCAGGAAGAAGTTTCTTGTCTAAGAATCCTGAGATGGTTGTCGGTCAAAACTGATAAAAATGTAAAATTTCTTGATCTTTTCAATTCCCCGAAGGAAGAAGTAAGTTTAATTTTAATCAAGTTTTTGTTTTAATTAATGATTATTTTAAATAATTTCATCATCATTCTAATATATGTACTAATTTATTTTAGATTGTCCATCTATGGCTGTTCCGACCAATCGAGAGTTAAAGATGCCATTTTTTCTTACTTTACGATATGTGCAAACTTTATCGGACCCTCAGATCATTGATAGAATAAAGATGAAATTGTTTGGAGCAACAACCATCATAAGAAAAATAATTTTGGAGGGTGGGCTTATTGATGATGATGATGGTAGTGGTACTACTGTTGGGGCTAATGATGCTCCTCTTACAGTTTTTGGAACAACAAGCTATTTTGATTATGATCGTATTGGTTATACAGATTTTGTCACTTCTAGCAAATGTTCTGCATGCAAATATTAAGAATGCAAGGCGAAACATGATGGAGTAATTAATGTTATTAATATACTAATTGCTTCTATAAAGGAAATGACATCTAAGAGGGGTGTCATTCCATCAAAGAGGATTTCATTACACTCCACTAGAGATCAAGGTGGCTAAGAGGAGAAGGAAAGATATTTCCAAGGCATTATCAAACATCGAAAAAAATAAAATTACAACACCTCTATCTTTGTCTTGCACCGTTGTTCAATGTACAAGGGCCACAGGAGAGCAGCATGAGCTGAAGAAGGTGAATGTATATCATATGTCTAACAAACGAATAGGCACATATCTATTTCAACAGATGATACATCTGCTGAAAATTATCAAACAAATATATACATCTGTTGCAACTATTGTCTAACCTATTGTATCAAATGTGTTGTCTGTTGCAGCATATATCCGTTTATTTTAGCAAATAAAATAGGTTTTCGTACTATTTTAATTTGTACCAACAGATGATCCTTATGTTGAACAGATGGGTCATCTGTTCAAAATTATTGTACCACACTGTTTTACCTGTTCGAATTTGTCCCTACAGATGATCCAACTATTGCAACATAAGACTCACCTGTTGCAACAGATAGATAATTTATTGTATATCTGTAATTAGCATTGGCAATTCTAGTTTTCCAGGTGGATGTCACAGTAGAAGCTACTGCTGAAGAGCATAATATCACAGTTAATAATCCATTAACTCCTTCCAAAGAAGAAGAAAAAGTGGTGTCTATCAGTTCGGGAGAACAAAAGAATTACCCGTTTGAAGGGTTCAACATCTCAGACGAGGCTTTAAAAAAACTAACAAAGTTGATCAACGACTATTCAGAATGGATTGCCGATGGGTTGTTAAAGCATCATGCCGGTAGGTACATAAATTAATTTTAAAGATATTGATTTATACAATTCTTGTTGTATAAACATGACATTAACACATATAAATCATCATGCAGAAAACCAAATGACGAACACTACAAAGTGAACGAATTGAGTCTTGATTTTGATATGTTCGACTTTGTTGTTGCATATCCCAAAATAAAGAATTGGCTCTATTTGATGTCACAGCCTCAAACTTGCTGGAATGATGAGGTTTAAATGTCATACATATTACTATTAATTAATACTTTATTTAATTACATCTATGTATTAATTTTTTCGTCACGTAATCTGAAATGTTTGATAATATGTGCAGCACATCGATGTTATTTTTTACTACCTCCAAAAGAAGGACAAGTTGCAAACACAAGAACAATACAGATACATGACAGACAATTATTTGTACAAAGCTTATATCAATAATGCCTATGATAGGTATTGTCAACAACAATCGAATGTTTTCTAAAATGAGGAATGCTTAATCTACATTGTCAAAGGTTTTAGCATTCCAGCTGGCTTACCTTGGCATTAGTTGACGAAGTGTACATCCCAATCAATTGTGGTGATAAATTCCATTGGGTGTTGGCTGTCGTTATTCTAAAAGAGAGGCGCATCTGATTTTATGACTCGATGTCGCAAAGGAGACGTTCCGGGCCGTCGTCTGAGATACAAAAGTTGGACAAAATATTGCCTACTTATCTTGATATGAGTGACTTTTTAGACCAAAAGGTTCGTACTGATTGGTCGACGATTGAAGCATACCTGAATAAAATGGGTAATCCATTTGATGTACAATATGTTGAAGGAATTGCTCAACAAACCATTGGTAGCCTGTAAGTATAAGGATCATGATTTAGTTTCATTTCATAAATTTCTCAACGCCTGCAAGTTATGGATTATCTATTTTTTTAAAACATAAGGATTGCGATCTTTTTGTTGCAGCTTATGCCGAGTATTTGAGTGATGGATTACAAGTAGATGAACTTGATGCCGGATTACTCCGCAAAAAATATGCTACTGTTTTATGGAAATTCGGAGAAGCAAAAACTCAAAAACCATACGCAAGCGACATTAAAGATCCACGATACCAAAG
The DNA here is from genome assembly GCA_030864225.1 of Capsicum baccatum var. pendulum. Classification (NCBI taxonomy): domain Eukaryota; kingdom Viridiplantae; phylum Streptophyta; class Magnoliopsida; order Solanales; family Solanaceae; genus Capsicum; species Capsicum baccatum. The sequence goes on along the minus strand of CM061558.1, from coordinate 86,674,864 downwards.
ACGAATTTTGTAGCACCGGATGAAGAATATTTTCTCCATATTAGTAGATCTTTATAGCTTGAGTTTATCAATATAATAACCTATCCTCCTTGGTTAACTTCTTGATTTATTTGAAGAGTAGAACATTTGTACTCATAATAATTTTTTTACATTTCACTTATTTGATGTGTTATTTCATGTAATTTCCAAAGGCTTCGATTTATTTTATGCTGTCTATGAATATAATTTAATCCTTAGTTTTGAACTTGTTAATTGAAATGGAATACTAGATTCAAATAGCGCAACAGATAGTACATCTACTGCAACAAACGACATATCTTATCAAACAGATTTATACATATGTTGCAACATGTAGGTCATCTGCTGGAAATTATATTCCTACTTTTTTGATTTGTTCCAATAGATTACCTATCAGTTGCAACAGATAGATTATATGTTGCAACAAATTTATATCTATTGTGACAGACGGACAGAAATATCTGCATAATGCAACAAATGACTAACCTATAGCAACAGATAATTAATTTTTTACAACAGGTATGATAACTGTTACAACAAATAGATAATCGGTTGCATTATAAAAATTCAACTTTCGTCAGACATAAAAAATTACCACTACATGTATGTAAAGTGAAGTAAAGTGGCTTGAAATAAAAAATTATTATCGTGTTCATCTCTGTCTTTGTACATATTCTTCTTTATACAAGGGCTCCAACCATTTAGTTAGTACCTCATAAGCCCAAACCTCTTGCATATTTTCCACAACGGCGTTGTACATACCGGCCACTTCTTTGCCGGTTAGCAAACACTCGATGTATGTAAGTGAGTACGGCCCCCGCACATGGCATCGGTTTTATTTTTTTGAAGGTGGATGTTCTTATTTTGACCTTTAAAATCCCATGATTTCTTCATCAAGACTTCCGCCGGCAAATTATCCATCAATTTACTCTGCGTCAAGACTTAGGAAACAACTTCAAGAGTGGCTACATGTGGGTTAAAAATGTGGCCTCCCTGAAGACAGATAAGTTGCAGTCATAAACCTTAATATTTTCCTCATCGAGTAGTATCTCAACAACAAGAAAATGTTTGACTTCCACGTTCATGACTGCAAGGATTTTCCTTGCCTTGGTCCAGCTCTTGTCGTGTAGATATGACCTCTTCCCTCTAACATAGTTAACCATGTCTTCATACCATTTGAAGGTAGAAACTAACTCATCAAATCCCTGACCATCAACACCAGCTTGCCTATGGATAGTATCGTACCTACTCTTAAAATTATTGTAGAAATTAAGGTCCATTATCCTATCGGCTACATTATAAGCATCTGGGGTACGCTAATTATCTGTCCCTCATGAGGTAGAGAATTTCATCAACATACTGTGGTATAAGAAAATAATTTTTAAATAGGTTAGTATAGTAATTGTAAATAAGAAAAACACAGTGGAAAGATTTTGTTGCAGAGGGTTCTTTGAATCACTTCACAGATTACCCAACTAACGCAATTTATACAACAGATGTGTTTTATATTGCAACAGAATACCCAGCTATTGTAACAGATTACACATTTGTTGCTTAACTTTTTCTTCATGGAGTAGATAGGAAAGCTAGGTTAGCAAAAGTTAACTTACATTGTCCACATACCACTCACGCATATTTGTCATACTCATGAAGTCTTGGGTGGCAAATAAATGCATGGTGTATTCTTGTGGAGGTTTCATCTTGTCAGACATGATTTTTTCCAGTTCCTTCTTCTCTTTGTAGCCAAGTGTCACGTATATGTCCACTTTCTTCAACGGCCCGTGAACTTCAACAACTCTTGGAGCGGGAGGAGTTATAATTTTTTTGTTTTCAGAATGGAGAGTATTTGGCTAATGTTTCTTCTCTTCCTCCTAACCACCACTATAGGAGTGTATGGCTCCCTCACCTTCTTGGATGGTATGACACCCCTCTTGGATTTCAATTCTTTGGTAGCTTCAGCAATAGCCTATAGTTTTTTAAGGAGTTTATCCTTTCTGTCCTTGCATACTATACATTTTCAATGAGAATATGAGGGTGAAGAGGAGTGAGAGAAACCACTGTAAGGGTGGGAGGGACCAGCATAAGGGTAAGAGGGACCTATGCAAGGGGTGTTTCCAAACATATCTATTTTTTCCTGAGCACTAACATGCTCATAATCACGACTGGCAGTAACAGTAGCAGGATGGCTGCCACCATCATCAACACCTCCACCAGTAATACCTACAGAGAAGCACCTGGATATGTTGCCGTAAGTTGGCCATGAAGAGCTTCAACATTAGGCTGACCTTGCCTAATTGCTCTTCATATGGTTGTTGCTCCAGCCAATTCCTTCTTTATTAACTCCACCGTTGGGTCTACTGTTGTATTAAATAGACCTAGAGTAATAAAAAAAGTCATCCCCAACTCTTGCTCAGTAGGCACAATCCAAGGATGCATGATCTATAAAAAAGATAGAAGACATTTAAATCATATAATAATAATTTGCAGTTAGTTGGGTTACATATTAACACAACCAACTTATATAACAGATGATCTATCTGCCGCAACAGATGATCTGTATATCGCAATAGATTGATAATATATTGCATCGGATTACCTGTCTGTTACATAATTTGCAGTAGATGGGTAATCTATTAAGTCGAGTTCAGGTAACCAGAGCAACAGATGTTAATCTGTTGTGAAATATGGATCATCTATCGCAAAAGATTACCCATCTGTTGCACCGGTTGTAGTTGATGGGTAATCTGTTGCAACAGACGACCCATTTATCACAACAGATGGCATATATATTTCAATATCTTTCTGTTAGGCAAATTATTTTATTTGAAAGAAGACGCACTACATCATTCAGAGGGTTAAAGAGATCAGCCTCTTTAATTTTTTTTACTGCTCTTTTGCAGCCAACCACCTAAGGATCCTTGGATTAGAAACCTCATCCGAGTAATCCTTAAACTGCTTTCGGAGGGAAGGAATGGCTTTAAATGCCCAAGCCTAAAAAATGTAAACAGGAAACAAGCAAAAAAAAGTCATAATAACTATATTTAATATAAATTAATGGATGAGTAAGAATAGTGATTAATTTTACCATGAAAGCCCAAGGAAAGCCGTATAATATGATCGTCCCTGGGCATAGCTTTGTCAGTAAATATTGGACAGGCAAGTAGAAGCTGTCATATCTCCAGGGATAATCGTTGAATTTCTCAAAATCATTAGCAAGCGCCAACAAATCATCTTCTATGACTTTCCTGATGTCTCTTGCCAATATAACAGAATGGACAAACCAAACTAAGTACAATTTCTCTCTGTACTACTTTGGTATGATTTTATCCTCGAGATCTGCTATCAAATCCCTCATTTTGTAGCTACGTCCAACAATACCCAACAACCCATCTTTTTTTTTCTTGCATTTGATGGACCTTTTATGGGGTGTTTCCTTGATGAGAGGTTCTTCTGGATTTTCACATCTCAAGCCCGTCACTATGGCAAACTCTTTCAATCCAAAATAAACCGGCATGCCATAGTAGTTGATCCAGATTTCATCCATCTTTTTTTGCCCTTCTTCAAATCTTTATCATCCCCCGCGTACTTGATCCTGCGCTTGAGAAGACCATATACTATGCTCATTTGGAAACAGAGAGTGTGGTCCTCAAGCAGCTTAAGAAAGTATGCAAAGCAGCTGCTCTTAAAAAGTTCGTCTATATTTTCCTTCTTCATAATTCTCCTAAATTCATCAAAACCTTTCCCCAACTGACATTTAAGTTTAAGATCACCAGTTACTTTTGGAGGGACATCTATCGATATCGCAACTCAAAACTTGTCAATACTAATGGTTTTGATAGGATCATGCTGGGATTTCGATATTAATTCACGCCCCATTGGTGAGAAGGAGTTCTCACTTTCCTCAGCTTCATTTTGCCCTGACTGAGATTGTTCAGGAAGTTTCTCTGAATCTATCTGTACTCTAGCCTTTTTCGTTGGGTTGTCAGAAGTTGATCCATTTTCAGTTTCTTTTCTTTTGGAAGACATCTTTTAACTACAAACAACAGAAAAATAAAAAATACATTACATTTGATGTTTTCATAATTTTTTAAAAAAAGGAAAGACAAATTTCAATAAATTATTATACGCCACATTACAAAAAAATACTCTAGCGGATAACCCATTAGTTGGAACAGATGGGGAGTCTGTTTGAAGACCTATTTAATATCTCCCAATAGATCTTCCACTTTGCAACAGATGGACCACCAAGACCACCACCAATGCCACCAATACCACCATCAATGCCACCAATACCAACAACAATATCAAGACCGCCAACACTACCACCAATGCCACCAAGACAACCGACACCACCACCTAAACCACAAATACCGACACCACCAACAATACCACAAACACCATCCAATAATACCCACGACAGTAAAAAAAAATACTGCGATAAAAGTACGATTTTCTTAGGTGTTTCTTATATTTTTAGCATTAAAACTCAAAATTTTTAACCCATTCTTGAGATAATACAACTAAAAGTCTTCTTTTTCATCATTAACTAAAAAGCCCTAATTTTAAGAATAAATAACAAATGTAGAACTCTTCTTAAACTCTATTACCTGCAAAGACAGAGAAAATGATGGTTATAAGCGAGAATGAAGTAGAAAATAACAACTATGGGTCGAAAATTGGAAGAAAATCGATCTGTTTTGAAGGGTTGAGTATTTGTTGTCTGTATTGTTAAGAGAGAGGGAGAGAAAAGTGAGAACTTGAGATTTAAAATGAGAAAAAGTTTTTCTCACAAATGGATGATTTGTATGGGTTGATTTGTAATTTTAGAAAAGAATGACAAGTTTTGAAATTGTTAATTTAGTCAGAATTGATCTTAATTAATTTTTAAAATTTTAAAAGTTATAGTTTTTAAAACATTAAGATAATGAGAATCTTTTTAACTCAGAGTGATCGATCGACGACTCGAGTCGGGATGGACACAATACCAACACCATGCAATAACAAAGACTCAATAAAAGTTGTAGTTGACCCCATGAACTCATCCTTAGTTCTACCTAAATCAATTTAGGTACTATCTTAACATTAAGTTAATGAGAATCTTTTCAACTCAGAGTGAGCGATCGACGACTTGGGTCGGGATGAAGGCAATACCAACACCATGCAATTGCAAAGACTCAATTGAAGTTGTAGTTGACCCTATGAACTCATCCATAGTTCTACTTAAATCAATATACAAAAAAGACAAGGAACACATGAAAAAACAATCCAAAAATAGTCCATTAATTCAAGAATAGAGAACCCTTTTGAAGACCACTCTCGGATTCGACAAATACAACAAGAATACAAGAAACAAGGGTGTATTTGACACCAAATCAGCCACCATAAACTAACAAAGAGATTAACAAGATGAGCAATAACACAATGGAAACAACAATACACGTTGTTTACTAGAACAACAATAAAGAGTACAAGAAATGTAAATATAGGTAGTGAGACATATATTATTACAAAACCTAAGAACTAGGGTGTGGATTAAACACCTAAACCCTTAGAAACATGTAATAAAAACACCTACACACTTTGTGGACACAAGAGAGACCTCAATCCTTCAAGCACCCAATGTTCCAAGCCATGAATCCAACACGAGTGATTCCACACTCAAGTTGAAACCTAGTTTCGAATTTGCCTCAAAGGAGAGAGGAATTGGTGTTTCAAAAGTCATACAAGACTTACAAATTTCATGAATAATCTAAAACTAAATGACCTAAAATGTTCTATTTATAGTAGGTTACAAAAATAGTGTGAAATGTCCAAAAGACCCTTTAGTCAAATCCTTCGCTTTGGGCACCCTTGGAGTGTAGTTCGTGGACTATTTTGGAGCCTATTTAGGACTTTCTTTGCACTTCACTTGTACGCTCCAAGTCTCACGTTCAATACATCTCACATATGTCAATCTTCGTAGTCGTATGTATATTATCCCCCCCTTCTTGAAAAGGATTCGACCTCGAATCCGTACCTTACAAAATCAAGAAAACACAAACAAGCACACATTCTCATGACAAGAAGTGTTAGGGTTAGCAAAAATAACATATCAACAAGTCATGTCGAGGTGGAACACACTTAAAGTATATCCACGGGTCCTTTGTTTTAAGCATGACAAGATTAGTACAAATGTGATAAAGGAAATGGATCGGATAAGCATTAAGACAAAATGACAATAGGCCAAGAGTCATTGTTTCTCACCCTAAGATGGTACCGGGATCAAATGGTAGAAGTAACCAAAGACTTAGGTCTTGCCCACTCTCACTCTCCCCTAGGTTGTCATCCTTAAAGTTAAGCATACCCTCTTTATCACTATTGGAAATATCATGAACAAAAAGAGGTTTGAGAAAGGTGTTCCACAAGTCAACTTCAAATAAAGGATTCTCATGCATGCAATTACTTCTAGTTTCAAAATCTTCACTAGGCGTAAGTCCAACATAAGAAACACATTGAGAAAGAGTCGATGAAATTTCTAAACACGTATCACCTTCTCTTTCACAAGAGTAGTCCTCACATACATACAAACCATCACAGACAGACCAAGGACCATAATCAAAATCGTCTTCACAAGGACAATCACAATTCGGGTTTTCTAAACATTCAAGCAAATTAAGATCATCTTCACCCTATTGATCATTTTGCTCACCCTTACTAGTTGTTGGCAACTCACATACTAATGTAGACTCACCTTGGTTTTCACAAGGGTCAAGTAGTGTGTGAAAACTCTCATCACTTGGTAATGGAACCGTAGTCAAGTTATAAGTGCTATCACTAGATGGACACAAATCATTCTCACGAGGAGAATCAATTTCATTAGCTAAAGGATCAACTAGTGTTTTTGTGCCTACAACAAGAGTTTGGTCCTTATGCGACCTAACAATATCAAGAGTATCACAAAGGGAAGACTCAAGCACCTCTACCCTAGTCAAAGTCGCAACTACACACACTTGGCTCCTACTAGCCACAACACAACATTCTAAGTTTATAGGAGTGTAGGGGATAGAGTTCTTAGCTCTAGCTCATATGAGCTATGACCTTCCTCTTGACGTTTGTTCGGGTAGCCCACTTGCTCCGTTTGGCCTACCATATGATCCAACATTTCATTTGCCATAGCTAGGTCTCGGGACATAGTGTCAAAGTAGGCCAAAATGGCATTGGTGGCATTATTGTCCATGGGTTGAGAGGTTGAAGCTGTGGGTTCCCCTGTAATTGTACATAAAAATACAAAAGAAAAAGCCTACAAAATAAAACACAAGTTAGTTTGAAACAACGTTACCAGACTCTCACACATTTGATCGTCGCACACTTAGATTCACAAGTGTTGAAAGTCGGCTTGTACTTCGTGAGTGATTGAGGGATGAGTCTATCTTTGAGCGGAATAGATTTTCGTTTGAGTTGACTCAAAGAAAATTTATTTACGAACTTGAACCAACAAGATACAATGAATTCACAAAAGAGAAAAGCACACAACAAACGCTAAACATGAATGAACGAACACAAAGACTAACTAACAATCTAGTAGATAAGTACTAGTTTGCCAATTAGTATTGGAAGCAGCAAAATTAAAACTAAAGAACAACAAAAGAAAACTATGAAATCTGAAATTTAAGCTTAAATATGTTGCGTGAACAGTAAATGATGAGGTGGAAGCCACGTATTGGTTGCGGTTCTTTAACAATTTTTATTTTCCAAAGTTGGAAGTCTTGGTCGATTTGGGAATTGGTGGAATCGGTTAAGGAGGGAAAATAAGTCTTGGAATCCTCTTTGAATTTTCAAAAAGGAAGACTTGACTTTCTTTGTTCTCTCTCCTCAAAACATGGCCCTTAATTCATGGAAAGTTATTGGTAAGTGGTTGTTAAAGTGTTTGGTGGTTGAGGAGTCTTTCAGGACTAACAAACTTTACACCTTTTTTCTCCAACCTTTTATATCTAACATCCACTTTTATTTCAATAAAGGATGAATATTGGTGAAGAACACCAAGAACACAAACTTTTGAATCTTGGAGTCTAAGGTTCAAGTTGGTCTCACACTTCAATCAACACCTTTTCAAATTCCACCTTTCAACAACAACTTCAACAAAAGGTTCTTAGGCCACCAATTTATAACAACATCCAAATCCAAGCTTTAGAACAACAAGGTGAAACCACACGTCCAAAAACAGTGCACCACAACAATGTTCAACAATAATGGGCCAAGTTTATGTTCACAACAACAACATCAAAATACAAGCTCAAATCAAGATATAGACTCAATGTGTTAGTGAGGAACAAAACTAACACTTAGAGACAACAAAGACAAGTAAAAATCTCCGTCAAGACACAACAAAAACATAATTTTTGGCCAAGAACACAAAATGGACAGATTGCTCTCTTTTCTGGAATTTTCAGTTTTCAACTTTTTTTTTCAACTCCCAAGCCCAAGATTGATCTTGTTAGAAAAAAAATCAAAGATGGCTTTGATACCAAATGATACAAGAAAGACAAGGAACAAACGAAAGCACACTCCAAAAAGATTCCACTAGTTCAAGAACCGAGGACCCTTTTGAAGACCACTCTCGGATTTGACAAATACAACAAGAATACAAGAAACAAGGGTGTATTTGATACCAAATCAGACACCACAAACTAACAAAGATATTAACAAGATAACAAGATGAAGAATAAGATGAGCAGTAACACAATGGAAACAACAATACACGTTTTTTACTAGAACAACAACAAAGAGTACAAGAAATGTAAAGATAGGTAATGAGGCATATATTATTACAAGACTTAAGAACTAGGGAGTGTATTAAACACCTAAGCCCTTAGAAACATGTAATAAGAACACCTACACTCTTCGTGGACACAAGAGGGACCTCAATTCTTTAAGCACCCAACGTTCCAAGCCATGAATCTAACACGAGTGATTCCACACTCAAATTGATACCTAGTTTCAATTTTGCCTCAAAGGAGAGAGGACATAGTGTTTCAAAAGTCATACAATACTTACAAATATCATGAATAATCTAAAACTAAATGACCTAAAATGTTCTATTTATAGTAGGTTACAAAAATAGTATGAAATATCCAAAAGATCCCTTAGTCAAATCCTTCACTTTGGGCACCCTTGTAGTGCAGTTTATAGACTGTTTTGGAGCCTATTTAGGATTTTCTTTGCACTTCACTTGTATGCTCCAAGTCTCAGGTTCATACATCTCGTATACGTCCATCCTCGTGGTCGTACTTGTATCAATTTAGGTGTTAGCTTAACATTAAACTAATGAGAATCTTTTCAACTCAAGTGATCAATCGACGACGCGAGTTGGGATGAACACAATACCAACACCATGTAAATTACAAAGACTCAATTAAAGTTGTAGTTGACCCTATAAACTCATCCCTAGTTCTACCTAAATCAATTTAGGTACTAGCTTAACATTAAGCTAATGAGAATCTTTTGAACTCAGAGTAATCGATCAACGACTCGAGTCAGGATGAATGCAATACCAACACTATGCAATTACAAAGACTCAATTGAAGTTGTAGTTGACACTATTAACTCATCCCCATTTCTACCTAAATCAATTTAGGTGCCAGCTTAATATTAAGCTAATAAGAATATTTTCAACTCAGAGTGATTGATCGATGACTCAGGTCAGGATAAATATAATACCAATACCATGCAATTGTAAAGACTCAATTGAAGCTATAGTTGACCCTATTAACTCATCCCTATTTCTGCCTAAATCAATTTTGGTGCTAGATTAACATTAAGCTAATGAGAATCTTTTCAACTCAGAGTGATCGATCGATGAACCGGGTCGGGATGAATGCAATACCAACACCATGCAATTGTAAAGACTCAATTGAAGTTGTAGTTGACCCTATAAACTCATCCTTAGTTCTACCTAAATCAATTTCAATGCTAGTTTAACATTAAGCTAATGAGAATCTTTTCAACTCAGAGTGATTGGTCGATGACTCGGGTCGAGATAAACGTAATACCAATACCATGCAATTGCAAGGACTTAATTAAAGTTGTAGTTGACCCTATGAAGTCATACCTAGTTCTACCTAAATAAATTTAGGTACTAGCTTAACATTAAGATAATGAGAATATTTTCAACTTAGAGTGATCGATTGATGACTTGGGTCGAGATGAACGCAATACCAATACCATGTAATTACAAAGATTCAATTGAAGTTGTAGTTGACCCTATGAACTCATCCCTATCTATTTTTTATTAATTGCAATTAAATTTGTTGTAACAAACGACTGAGTTGTTAGAAATTTGCAAATAGATATTTATATCTATTACAATAAATGACATATCTGATTAAATGATCAAATAGATATTTGCATCTATTATGACAGATGACTGAGATGTTAGAAATTTTCAAACAGATATTGATATCTGTTGCAACAGATGATATATCTGATTTAATTATCAAATGGACATTTGCATCTGTTATTACAGATGACTGAGCTGTTGGAAATTTTCAAACAGATATTAATATCTGTTGTAACAGATGACATATCTGATTTAATTATCAAATGGACATTTGCATCTGTTGTTACAGATGACTGAGCTATTGGAAATATTCAAACAGATATTGGTATCTGTTGTAACAGATGACATATCTGATTTAATTATCAAATGGACATTTGTATTTATTGTTACAGATGATCGAGTTGTTGGAATTTTTTAAATAGATATTGATATATGTTGCAATAGATGACATATCTGTTTGAAATTTTTTTTTCTGTTAATTTTAGTAGAACTCACCCCTAGTTCTACTGAAGGCGGTAAAAAATATTACTTGGATAACTCAAAAATCTCATTGACTGGTCTTATCTTGTCTTTCAATGTCACCCGTCTTCCTCGTGCCCCTCAAGTTATTAATGAATAAAATAAGTATTAATTAATGAATATTTAAACCCGCGTCTACATCTAGAATTATCTTATCTCTTCTTTATCCCTAAATTTATTTTATTTATCTCTCATCTTTTGCTTTCTCTCCTCTTTTGGGTTGTCACAACCTTTTTTCTATCTTTTCTCTCATCTTTATCATAAAGATCCTTTCAGATCTAAATCGATCTATATCTTTCCTCGACTCAAATTGATGTTTTGATCCTCCTTTGACATTGCAGGTAAGGTATGGTTCACTATTTCTCTTTCATTCTCATCTTCTTCTGCAAGTTATTTATGTTGACACCTAATTTTTGCCCTCCACAGCTAAATTTAATCTTGAGTTTCTTTGATTTTTAATAAAATTAAAATATTTATTTCATCCGAATAAAAAAAATTTAAAATATTTTTTGTACGTAATTCTATTATTTTAAGTAGCGATTATATATTATCGTGTTCAGTTATACGAGATTATATAATTTGATTACTTAAATATTTATTCTATGGAATATTGGATTTTAATTAAGGATTATTTTTAAAAGAAATTTAATGATTAAAATCTTGATTTTAATATAATTTATCATCAAAATAATTTATTTGGATAAATATGCATTTGATTATTTTAAATCAAGAAGCTCGAGAATAAAAGAAGTATTAATTCATATCAAATTTTAATTTAATTTAGTCAATCTATTAGATTTAGCCATAGCTGAAATCAAATTGATCATAATTGCAGTGAAATCCATCAATTAATTTTTAATTTGGTCAAAATTAAATAAATATGGTTAAATTTTAAATCCAAATTGGGGTTATATTTTAAATAACTCCAAAATTCTCAAAAACTCTCATAACTTCTACCAAATTTCCACCAAAAACTAATTTCAAATTGTACTATTTTCCCCCAAATTTGTCCTTTTCCAATTTTGAAATTCAAAAGTTGTACTATATTGTACAATTTTACCCCACATTATCTTCCACCTCATCTTATCTTCAATTTCAAAATTTCAAAAACACCCTTCGTTGATTTTTCTCCCACATCGATGGATGACAAGAAATAAAATCCTCATCCTTTCCTATAAATACTTTTCTCCCACATTGGTGGAGGAAAGGAAAAAAATTTCATTCTCTCCTATAAATACTACCACTACGTACTTTGGTAGAAAGGGAGTGAAAAAGTAAAAAGAAAAAAACTAGAAAGGTGAAAAAATCATTTTGAGCAAAATAATTATTTGTATTTAGTAAAATTTTTTGTTTCCTAGAGTTGGTCGGATAATCAAATATTTTGAGTTGCCAGCGACGTTTTTCGTTGGTGGTTGATTCCGACAAAGCTCGTAGTCGCGTTTTGCTGCCCCCCAAAAGGTAAACATACTATTCCTTATTTTTAGTTTTATTATCATTTTTTTCTTCATCTTTTTCTTCTTCTAGTTCGTAGTTATAATTTTGTTTGCTGGGATTATTTGTTGTAGATGACCTTGAAGGCCATAAGACGTTTTGGTATAGATATTTTAATTATTTTCATGTTCATTATATAAAAATGAGCTAGCAATAGTTTTACGTGCCTTTTTTGACTTTATTCTTTGATTATTATACATAAAGTTTTAATCTTTGCTTAAAAGATGTACTTATGATTTGTTTAAACTCATTTTTGGTGGATATGTTTGCTTTTAGCATGTAAAGTTATTTTCTTTATGTTGAAAAGAATAGTTAATATTGATTGTTTCTCATTTTCACCTTATTCTTTGATTATTTTGGATAAAGTTTAGATCTTAGCTTGAAAAACATACTCATGTCTTGTTTAAACTCATTATTGGTGGATATGTTTGTTTTTAGCATGTAAAGTTATTTTATTTATGTTGAAAAGAATAGCTAATATTGATTGTCTTGCCTTTTGACCTTATTCTTTGATTATTTTGTATAAAGTATAGATATTTGCTTGAAAAACATACTCATGTCTTGTTTAAACTCATTGTGGGTAGATATGTTTGTTTTTAGCATGTAAAGTTATTTCCTTTATATTGAAAAGAATAGTTAATATTGATTGTTTTGCCTTTTGACTTTATTCTTTGATTGTTATGTATAAAGTTTTGATCTTTGCTCAAAAGACGAACTCATGCCTTATTTAAATTCATTGTTGGCGGATATGTTAGTTTTAGCATGTAAAGTTGTTTCTTTTATGTTGAAAAAATTGTTATTATTGTTTGTTTCGCTTAGATAAAAATAGCAATTAGTTAAGTCAAGAATTTGTTATTTGCTTGCAAATTATTTTAATGGAATTCAAAATCCTCATAGAAGAGATGAAGTGCTAGCTTTATTTTCCATCCAAGATGTTTATTTCTCTTTTGTTCGCATGTTGTCTTGTCAAAATGATGAGAAAGTTTGGACTTTTGTGGCTAAATAAAATTATTTGGATATTTTTGACTCAGGCATAGTATGATTGTTGAACGATATTTCACTTTTAGAGATGCTAAACTTTTATTCTTAGTTTCTTACTCCGGATTGTTGTATGTGCTCTTTGTGTGTGTAAAGACTTAATTCATGTCTCTCTTTTATTCATAATATCAAAAGAGAATCAACGATGTCTTAGAAATATAAACCATAGGTCGTTACATATTTTTTCATAAAATTTGGGTTGTAATTTAGATGTATGAATTTTCGTTAATGTCGCCTTAATTGAAATTTTATGATTCTCTTTCTTGAAAAGTTAACCTTTATTTTCTTTTGTTATATGGATTAGTGTCTATGTTTGTTCAATTTTAGAAGTCATGAGTATTTTCCTTGTTGCCTCATCCCTTTACTTTCGCAAGCTTACATTGTTTGTTTCTCGCTTTAATTCATTGAATATGACCTTCTTCCTTTTACCTTTATTCATTCTTATATGAACATAAATCATGATGCATGTAAGTGGGTGTCTTTGCTTTGCATTTTATTTGTTGATTCTCATTGCAAGTGTTCTTATCATGTCATTCAAAAATTGGTTCTTGATATTTTCTTTTTCTTTGAAATGTGTCACTTTTATGCCTTGAACGTATATTAATTTCTTTATCTTTTCTTTCCATGTAAAAAATGTCTCGAGTCCAAATAGACTCCTCTCCACTTGCATTTCATAATGGGCCAATGAGGTCCACCTCTTCGAGTCAAGTTCAAAGTTTAAACCCAAGGTCGACTACACGACGTGCGGGTGCTAGAAAATAGATGAAGAAGGAAAATTGGTCAAAAACCATTGATGAGGTCTCTAAGAGATTTGAAAAGTCTCAATTTTTATTATTATCTTCTTTTTACTTAGTCATTTATTTATTCATTTATTTGGGGCCTCGAAGCCAAGGTTGTATTCTAATACAAGTGAAGCAGATTGTGGGCCAAAAAGGGCTCAGAAATATACATTAGCACAGTGATGATGGGCCAAAATCCCAAATTAGTTTAGAACAGGTTTATTGGTTTAGGCCTAACGGCTTAAATCTTCTGATTACTCCCTTTCCCCTTTTATGTGCTTATTTTGCTTTTCATTTGCTTAGACATGGTTAAATCCCTTGCTAAGTCATCAAAATTTATTTTTTATACAAATCTTTTTCTAAAATCTCTTTCTTTTTTAAAAAAACCAACTTCTTCTTTATTCAAAGTTAGTCATAGATAGTTTTCAAACAATCTGGATAACCACAAGTTAGCGGACATTTTAGGTGCCTTAAAAACCTTCCTAAAATATTAATAGGAACCGCTTATCTAGAATTTCCAACTTAAATGATTTTCCTGTTTTGAATCATCTAAGTATTTCAAAAGTTTTTCTTAATTTCTTTTCAAAAATTAAGTGGCGACTCTGAAAGTCAAAATTTTCCGCAAAATAATTTTCATCTATGTTTCTATTTAATTTTTATTTACCCATATCATATTTATTTAAAAGGTTTGAAGAAACTTTTAAGTGTTGAATAAACGAACCAAAATTTTTTATTACAATATGCGAAAAAAGTCATCTGTTGGGAGAAGTTTAAAATCCTTGTTGGCTGTATCATTTTTTTGTATGTATTTTATTTGTTTCTTTGTTGTTGATGTTGCTGGTGGGTTTGGTGTTGTTGGAACTTGTTGTGTGGTGGTGTTGATGGTGTTGGAAAAAAGGATGTTGTTTCTTTATTTTTGATGATGTTGTTGATGGTGTTGGAATAAATGATGTTGTTTCTTTGTTGTTGATTTTTTTATTTGTTGTTTTCTTTGTAGTCTATGCTATTGTTGATGTTGCAACAGAGGGATCAACTATTGGAATAAATCAAACCACTATCACTGCTGGTTTGATGTATTCCAATAGACTATACATCTGTTGCAACAGACTCCACATATGTTGTAATAAACTCCACATCTATTGCAACAGACTACATATCTGTTGTAACAGATGGATAATGTTCTTTCTATTCTTCTCTTATTTGACATCAATTTTTTTCCTCTTCTTTGTAGATATAAGGAACTAAAAGTTGATCAACTATTGCCCGACCAACACAAGAGGCTACAGTCAAGGTGGGTTTGGAGGAATAAGTTGCTTGCAGATGGAACCACTTCATATGTGGGAGGTATGTATTACTGATAATGTTATCGTGAAAACACACATAGAGTACACTGATTTTGTGAATGTTATTTTTACCATTTAGTCATTGATCATTCAAACAAGATATCTACAATTTTATAGTTAAGTTTGATAGGTTCGAACTGATAAGGCTGAGGGACCATGAATATGGTTCTGATACCTTGTTAAGATTTAATGTTGGTTGTTACTCATGTTTATGTGTCAACCATTGTGGAGGGATCTACTTTTGGTGTCATTGTAAAGAGATTCAATAGAAATTAGACTAATTTTTAGGCTGCATTGGACTTTGAAAGGGCCTTCAAAGCCTCCCATTTCTTCAACCAAGAACGAAAATCAATATAGTTATTTTCCTAGCCTAAATTTATATGGTTGGGTTGCTCGGGGTGATGATTATATGCCAGAAGGTACGGTAGGAGAATGCCTGCGAAGAAAAATGGGAGGTTGATGAAAGACTATATCAACTGAGAGCTAATTGAAGAGGAAACATTGGGTAGAAAGGAACTTCTAGCGAATCTGGTCGATGAAACTTAGAACATGAGAAATCTAAATCAAGTGCAAATATGAAAGTGTATCCAGTAATGAAAAACCTGTCTGTTGTTTATCTGAAAAAAATAATGCAGATAGTCTCTTTGCTAGGGATTCATACCTAGGTAGCATAGTCGAGATTATCACCTATATAGAAAATAGCAGAAGAACAAAAAAGCAGCCTCACGAGCATCGAGGATTGAAATGATGTACAGTAAGTCTAGAATACTTGCGTCAATACTAGCTGCAGTTAAGATAAGGAATCTAAGCGAAGGCTAAAATTTCTAAATTTTAAATTGCATCCCATGCCTTCTTGTTTGTGTTTTCGATTAGGTCTACTACTGTTGACCTGATTGGAACCACAAACAAGATTGAAAGGCAGATTGAGAATCCTCACTTCCTTAGCAATATAGATATAATTGATTGTGTTTTCTAGCCTTTGCATGCTTTCAACATATGTTAGAAAAGATTAGAGGCTTGCTGTAGTATGTAAATCTCGATAATTTTTAAGTTTGCCAATTTGGTTTTCAAGTTTGTCGTTGCCATCTTTGAAGTTGGTATAGAGTTCCTAGTATTTTGAGAGCTCGACCAGGAACACTTTCTTCAAAGTTCTGGCATTGTAGAAGGCCTTCAGAACACTTTTTTCGGAAGCCTTAAATGATACGTGGAGGTTTGTTATGTTTGTTTTAGGTCAAAATGTATTGATGCATAGTCAAACAGTGGTCCCAACAGTTGAATAGCTCACTTTTATCAAGCGTTGCTCAATGCATCTTGCTCAATCAACCTCCAAGGGATTTGATAAATTAATTAGCAAGGAGTTACATAATATTTGATCTAAACGGATTCCAGTAAGCCCATCAAACATTACGTAACTCCAAGCTTATTACCCTATTAAAAACCTTTGCCCTAGTTCGTGGACAAATCAAACGAGCTCAATCTCTCAGTCTTTATGCTGATCTCTCTTCTCCCATATAGAGGACAAGATATCCGCCATACAAAAGTCTACACCGTCACTTGAAATTCTTGCCACAGCGAAAGTCTTTAGAAGGCATGATTAGTAATCTCTCAATATCACTTTTATGACTTTCTTGACGTCTCTTGCATTTATATTCGAATGGACAAACCAAACTAAGCACAATTGCTCGTTATGTCTATTTCAATATAATTGCAAGAGACGTCAAGAAAGTCATAAAAGTGATATTGAGATTTTACTAGTCACGTCATCTAAAGACTTGTGTTGTGGCAAGAATTTCAGGAAACGGAGTAGACTTTTGCATGGCGGATATCTTGTCCTCTATATGGGAGAAGAGTGCTCAACTAAAAAACTGAGAGATTGAGCTTTTTTTATTTGACCACTAACTCGGGAAAAGGTTAGGGTAATGAGCCTGGAGTTATGTAACGTTTAATAGGATTAGTGGAATAAGTTTAGATCAAACATTACATAACTCTTTGCTAATTAATTTATCGAATCCCTTGAAGGTTGGTTGAGCAAGGTGCATTGAGCAATGCTCGATAAAAGTGAGTTATTCAACTATTGGGACCACTGCTTGACTGTGCATCAACACATTTTGACCTAAAAAAAATATAACGACCCTCCATGTATCATTTAAGGCATCTGAAGAAATTGTTCTAAAGGCCTTCTACAATGCCAAAACTTCAAAGAAAGTGTTCCTGATCGAGCTCACAAAAGACCACGAACTCTATACCAACTTCAAAGAGGACAACGACAAACTTGAATACCAAATCGACAAGTTTAAGGCAAGCTTGAAAATTATCGTGATTCATTTACTACAGCAAGCCTCTGATCTTTTCTAAGATATGTTGAAAGCATGCTAAGGCAAGAAAAGACAATCAATTAATCCATATTGCTAAGGAAGTAATGATACTCAATCTGCCTTTCAATCTTATTTGTGGTTACGATCAAGTCAACAACAGTGGACCTAATAGGAACCACAAACAAGAACGCATGGATTCAATTTAAAATTTAAAAATTGCAGACTTCTCTTAGATTTCTTATTTTAACTACAGCTGTTATTGGCGCAAATTTTCTAGACTTACTGTACATTATTTCAATCCTCGATGCTCGCGAGGTTGATTTCTTAGTCTTCTACTATTTTCTATATAGGTGATAATTCCGACTACGCTACCTAGTCGCAGCTCCCTAGCAAAGTGTCCATCTGCATTTTTTTTCTTTCAAAGAAACAACAAACGAATTTATATTACCAGATACACTTTCATATTTGCACTTAATTCAGATTTCTCATATTTTATGTCAGTTTCATCGGCCAGATTCACTAGAAGTTTCTTGCTACCCTATGTCTCTTCTTCAATTAGCTTTCAGATGATATAGTCTTTCATCAACTCCCTTTTTCCTCACAGACATTCTCCTTCGGCTCCTTCTGGCATATAATCATCTTCTCGAACAACCCTTCCATATAAATTTGGGCCAGGGCAATTTCTATTGATTTTACATTCTTGTTTGATGCAGTGCAAGGATTCGAAGGCCTTCTCAGAGTCTAATGCACACTTAAAGTCCAATTGCTATTGGATCTCTGCAATGACACCAAATATTGATCCCTTCTCAAAACTTGACACGCATAAACATGAGCAACAACCATCAGTAATTTGTAACAGGGTATCTGCACTATCTTCATGGGGACCTCGACCTTATCAATTTGAACCCATCAAATTTAACTGTACAATGCAGGATCTTGTTTAAATGATCAGTGCCTAATCGATTAAAAACTGCATTCACAAAAACATTGTACTTTGTGTGTGTTATCTCAATGACCTTATCAGTAATACTTAACTCCCATATATGATAGTGGATCCATCCATCTGCACGCACTTTATTCTTCCTAGCCCATTTATGGCTTAAATTGAATAAACAAATGACTAACAAGTTACAATAGATACCACATCTGTTTAAATTGTCAAACAATTATAGATATCTGTTACAACAGATGATCAATCTGTTACGACATATGACTTATCTGTTCAAAATATCAAATAGGTATATGCATCTATTACAATAGTTTTAATATCTCATAAATTATCAAACAGATAGAATGTATTTTGCGATAGATTATCCATCTGTTAGATTTATTTTAGAGCAATTTTCTTTTCTTTCTGAAATACAATAAAAGATAAAATGTTGTATTTAGATCCATTTTTTAATTTACATATTCGAAAGTCACTAGTTTTATTTAAGTAAGGGATGAATAGTCGTGGCCTTTTTACTAACCCCTTCGAATTCAAATATTTATAAATAGGTCCCTCCTTACTCGTTCATTCTATTACACTTACAGATATGGCAAATTCAGATTCGTACAAGAAGATTCATATCGAGTCCTTACGGGAACTTCAAAGGCAGTTTGATGAACTCCAGAGGGATTTAGCCGACTTCAGAGCAAGGCTGAGGGGGGCCCTGCTGCTGCCGGATGAAAATTATCCGATTGACAATAATAGTAATACTACTACTACTACTAATGATAATAATAATAATAGTAATAATAATAGTAGTAGTAATAATAATTAGGTTGTGTTTTTTCTTTTAGCGTATGTATTTTTCCTTTTTATATCGTATCTACCTAAGGGATTCAAAAATCTATGTTTTGTCGACTTTGAATTTTAATTCTTGTTTAATATTTAGTTATAATTCTGTTTATTCCTTATTCTCAACATGTCGACGATTGAAGGTAGGGATTGAGCTTTTATGGCAACAGAGGTTAATCTGATGCGACAGATAGATCATATATTGCAACAGGCGGTTATTAATTAAAAAGGGTTATTGTTGTTATTGAGAGGGTGAAAAGTCATGATTCTCTGATTATTTAATATGAAAAATAGTTCGTAAATAAATAATAAGGAAATAAATGATAAACACAATTTATAACCGTAAAATAACGGTTATTTAATTTTAATAACTAATCGTCTCTTTTCACCATTTTTGTTTTTAAATATATTTTTGTAAATTATTTATTTATATATTATATAATTAAAAAAAGTCACAAAATTGGATTAATTAAGTTATATATGATTATTTTGTTAAGAAAAAGGTGAATAGTCGTGACGTTTTGTCTAAACACATTCAACAATGTTGTTGAAACATCAAATTCTCCAACTGTTGCGACTGATGAATCAACTGTTAGAAGAAATAAAAAAATCTCCTAAAATAGATGGTTGATTTGTTGCAGCAGACGATATATCTATTGCACCAGATGGGTTATCTGATACACTAAATATACAGCTTGTTGCCATAACTCAATAAAAATGGTTATTATTTTATTAAAAAATGGTTATTGAAAAGGTGTCTTCAATTTTAAATTGAAAAAAATGTTATTTAAATTTAAGAACTAATTAATAATAATAAGTTGAAAAGTCATGACTTGTCACATTAATTAAAAACTCACTAGCTTGATTTAATTAAGTCATTTCTTTTCACAAAAAACAATAAGGAAATAAATGATAAACACAATTTATAGCCGTAAAAAAATAGTTATTTAATTTGAATAATTGACGTTAATATTAAATAGGCACCATTTCTTTTCACAAAAAATATTTTTGTTTTTAAATCTGTTTTTTTTAATTTATATAATAAAAAAGCCAGGAAATGTGGATTAATGATATGATGATGATATGTTTAAAAAAATAGATTATATGTTGCAACAGATAGATTATATAATGCAACAGGTTACCTATTTATTGCAACAAATGATATATTTGTTGTAACAGATAAGTTATCTGATGCAACAGATATAGAATCTGTTGTCACAACTCAATAAAAATGGTTCTTGGAAAGAACTAATTAATAATAATAAGCTGAAAAGTCATAACTTATCACAATATTCATAACTTTTCACAGTAATCAAAAATGTAATTAATAAATGGAGGTGAATAGTCGCACTTTTTTGCCTAACTCATTCAAATTGAATCCTCTATAAATAGGTCCCTCCTTACCCAATCGTTCATTCAACTACACTCTATTTATTTATTTTATCTTGTCTTTCTTTCATATTACATCTTCCACCACTTTCTCTTTCCTCACTCATGTAAGTTTTTTTCTTGATTCGTGTGTAAATATACCCAATTTGTAGTATACGTTGTATTACATTCGGATATTCTTTTCTTTACTTTTGTTTTTACGTTTTTTATCAATTTATGTGTGTTCTAGATATGGCTGATCTAGTCTGGGATGTTGGTTTTCTGCAAGACACCGTGAATGAACTTCGGATGCAAGTTCGTGACCTGCAATGGGAATTGGGAGCAGTTAGAGCAAGGATGGTCCCTGAGATCTACAGGCTGAGGAGGTCTTTGCTGCTGAATAAGTGATTTAAAAAAAAAAGAAATGTTACTGCAACTTTCTTTCAGTATTTTAATGTTTTGACTTAACCTAGGCTAGTGATTGTTTAGTCCTTAAGTTTCTCTTGTTAGTTGAAAGCACTATTGAGTTAGTGCCCTTTATTTTTGCATCTTTCGTTGAGTTGTAATCTATTTATAAGGGCTTATCACTGATGAATGATATATAGAAAAAAGAGTTTTGCAATTCCAGAGAACTCTCTGCCATTCTGATAGCTTTTCTTTTTCCTTTCTAATATTTTGTTCTTGGGTGAGCTTGAGATCTTTTCTCTAGCTTCTGTGGTATCAGCGCTAGGTTTAGATTAAGGTGATCTATTAACAGAAAAAAAAACATGGCTTCCAATGGAAATTCATTGAACATATCTCAGCCTTCCGTCCCCATTTTCACAGGATAAAGTTATCAGTTTTGTAGCATCAAGATGATGACTTTGTTTAAGTCACAAGATCTTTGGGACTTGATTAAGACAGGGTGCGCAAATTTGGATGAAGAGCAGCGACTGAAGGAAAACAAAAAGAAGGATGCAAAGAAATTGTTCTTCCTTCAATAGGTAGTCCATGAGATGGTGCTTTCCCGAATTGTAGTAGCCACCACTTCAAGGCAAGCATGGAGAATTTTGCAAACTGAATTTCAAGGCTCCTCAAAGGTAATAGTTGTTAAACTCCAAACTCTTCGGCATAAGTTTGAAGCTTTAATCATGAAAGGAAATGAATCTGTACAAGATTTCTTATCTAGAGAAATGGATATTATTAGTCAAATGAGGTCATACGGAGACCAAATAACTAATCAAACCATTGTTGAAAATTTTTTGAGGAGTTTAACTCCTAAGTTTAATCATGTTGTGACTGCAATTAAGGAGTCCAAAGATTTGTTGAATTTTTTATTTAATGAATTAATGGGTTCTTTGCAAGCCCACAAGGCAAGGATAAACAGGCTAGCAGAAAAGCAGGAAGAAAAAAATATTTCAATCAAAGGTGGAGGCACCCAATTCAAGAGAGCATGATAAGGCAGCAACAGAAAGAAGACAAGACATAGGTGCATTTCATGGAAATAGCTGAGGTCGAGGCTGTGACAGAGGCTTTGAACAAAGCAACTTTAATGAGCAAAGGGGCAATAGAAGCAGCAAGCAATGTTATCATTGCAAGAGGTTTGGGCATGTGCAAGCAGATTGCTGGTACAAGGAGAAGCAACCGAATTATTTTGAGACAACTGATGAATAAAGTAAGTTATTCATGACTTATTGTGATACTAATGAAGTTGCAAGTGATATTTGGTTTGTAGATAGTGGTTGCTCCAACCATATGTCAAGCGTGAACTCAATCTTCAAAGAAATTGATGAGACACAAAATCAACAGTCAGGCTTGGTGATAATAACGGCCTTCAAGCGAAAGAAAAAGGAACAGTAGCAATCAAATGCAGCCATGGTAAAATAAAACTTCTTCATGATGTTCAATTTGTTCCTAGTTTGGCACATAATTTACTAAGTGTTGGTCAACTAATGGCTGCTGGATATTTACTTTTGTGTAATGATGGAGCATGTGTTATTAAAGATAAAAAAAATTAAGACAAACAATGGTTAATGTGCTCATGGCTGAAAATAGAATGTTTCCGCTAAAAGTTTCAAATGTGAAAAATTTTGCTTTGGTTACTGATGCAAAAAATGACTCTGAATTGTGGCATTTGAGGTATGAGCATCTTAATTTCAAGGGAATTAAGATGCTAAGCCAAAAATTCATGGTCATTGGATTACCAAAAAATAATTCTTTTGATTTATGCGAAGGTTGCATTTATGGAAAACAAAGTAGAAAGTCATTTCCTGTTGGAAAGACTTGGAGAGCTTCTACTTGCCTAGAATTAATTCATGCGGATTTATGTGGTGCAATGAATATTGAATCTTGTGGTGGAAGTCGATATTTTTTACTCATCATGGATGATTTCAATCGCATGAGTTGTGTGTATTTTCTGAAATACAAATCAGAAGCTTTTGAGAATTTTAGAAAATACAAGGCTTTAGTGGAGAATCGCAGTGGGTTGTGCATAAAAACTCTTCTAACAGACAGAGGTGGTGAGTTCTTATCTAATGAATATGTTCATTTTTGTGACAAATTTGGAATTCACAGGGAACATACTACACCCTAGACACCGGAGCAAAATGGTGTAGCTGAACGCAAGAATCGTACCATTATGGAAATGGCGTGAGAAGCTTATTAAAAGGCAAGGGACTTCCAAACGAATACTGGGCAGAAGCAGTTGCAACCACAGTGTACCTACTGAACCTATCTCCTACAAAGGTTGTGATGAACCAAACGCCATATGAAGCTTGGAAAGGTACAAGTCCTTCGGCAAGCCATTTGCGAATTTTTTGGTGTATTGCTTATGCTTTGGTTAACTCCCAAACTCATCAAAAACTAGATGAAAAATCAAAAAAATGTATTTTTATCGGTTATTGTCTTGAATCCAAAGCGTACAGGTTATATAACCCACTTAGTGGCAAAGTGATAATAAGCAAAAATATTGTCTTTGATAAATAGTCAAGTTGGAATTGGAATGAAAAACAAGTACAATAGGAGGTTTTGATACCCTTAGAAGTCGCTCCGGGTGAAGGATAAGAGGTTGCCCCAGATTCACTTGAAGATGCAATTGCACCATAGAAATCTGCAACATTTGAAGGACCTTCAGCTGAGCTAATTCCACTAAGAAATTCAACAAGAGTTAGAAAATACAATCCTAGATATTCTAATCAGTCAGATCAATTTGATTTATTATTTCAGATCCTATATTTTATGCAGAAGAAATTGCAAAGTAGGAGTGGAAGAATGCAATGAAGGAAGAATTGATGTGTAATACTCCGAGAATTCCAATCGATAGTAGAACCATGCTTTAAGCTCATGAGAAATAAATTATAGTGCATTAGTAGTTTTATGATCAAGGTTGGTGTATATTAAGGTCTCAAATATGTCCTATCTATTAGGCAAATCAAAACATCCCTTACCGATAGAATTCTTAAGAAGGATTTTGATATAGTCAAATTCAAAAAAGAATATCTTTTGTTATACAGTGAATTTTTTATCTCATGACCCACCAACAGATAGATAATTGAATTAGATTTCCAACTATACCAATTTCTCCAAAATCCGGTATCGAAGTAAAAAGTTATGGTCGTTTTACAGTGAGCTATCCAGACTGCCAAAGTGAGACGGGAAGGCTGATGGACCGTCGCCCAAACCATCGCAACTGAGGCAGTAAGCCTGTTTTCTAGACAAAAAGCGATTGGTTGAAGGGACAGTCCATCCCCAGGGCGATGGTTCGTCGCCCAAACCGTCGGGGACCTCCGTTTAGCGATTTTAAGCTATTTTTAAAAAGATTTTTGGGTCTTTTCTACCATTTTTAATACCTAATTAAATCAAATCAAAGCATATAACTTCATATTCATCCATAGCATGAAAATTAAGGTTCCTTTCAAGATCAATCATCAAGAACAAGGTTGAAATCCTTCTTCAAGAAAATTCAAGAATCAAAACATCACCATTCAAGAACCTTCAAAAAAAGCCTATAAGAACATTCTTAAGGCTACAAAAGTCAACTTGTTCTATTGAATCAAGCCAAATAAGGTATGTGGGGTTTCAACAAGAATAATTCTTTCGTTCTTGTGCCCAAAAACTTACTTTAAGTTATAAATTTCTGAATTTTGATAAGATTTCCATGAAATTTAAGTTAGGTTTATACCCCATGCTGCTAATTGCTTGATTTTGAGACCTTAAGTGATTTGGATATTGAGTTACATGTCTACTTTAGAATATTTATGCATGTGATCATATTTTTTTCCAGATTTTGTGTTGATTTACCAATAATTACATTATCAAGCATGAACCTTTTGGTGTTTTAACATAAGTATGAAAAATGGGATTTAAGCCCTAAGATTTAGCCTTGATATTTTAAGAAGATCATTATTTTAAGACTCCTTGATGATTGTTTACCAAGTTTCAAGGAAGAAAGTTGATCCTTGAATCCTAATCTAAAATAGGAATCTGCAGTATTTATGATTTGAAGCAAGGAAAAGTATAATTGGCTTCCTCTATACATCCTTGTACTATTTTAAGGTGGATTTCCTAAAAGTTTCGAGCCTAAGTATGGGAGTAGTATTTAGCACAGAGTTAGGCTTGATTCCAAGGTCTCATGCCCCAGAACTATGAGCCACCGTAGGATTATGATTTTCCCCAAGTGGGTTAAGATAGTGATCACTAAAGTTAAGGTTCTATTCTGATAGAAAGGGTAGAATAGGTCTCCCCAATGTGGGATAGATGTTGGACTCCATGTCAGCTCATATGATTTATGTCAGTTAGAAGAAACTCCCAAGTTCCCAGTCTCCAAGTCTCCAAAGCTTTATAGTCCTAAAATTCCCATGTCCTTGAGTTCCCAAAGTCCTATTCTCCTCAAGATAAAAGCATAAGTTTTGAAAGTTATTGTTTTAAGATTCTTTTTGCTACAAGCTTTGAAAATAAGAAGAGAATACAAATTTTAGAACTAGGTATAATGACTCACGAGATTTATGCTACATGTTTCATTATTCATGATTTATGAGATTTAGATTTCAGATTTATTCAAGCTATGTGAGTCATTTCTATCAGTATGCATGGTTTTATAAAGATTAATAATAATGTATACTTATTGCATACACCCCATATACTCAGTACATTCTCAAAGTACTGATCCATATATATGTCTATGTGTTACATTGTCTCGTAATGTAGGTTCAGGTGCTCAGTCTCAACAGCGACAGTGATCTTCGAGTACCTTTATCTACACTTCTGAAGTTGGTGAGTCCTCATGGTTTGGGGACCTTTTTCTCTGATTTTAAGTCTTGATAGCAGTCATTTATTGTTTAGTTAAGCTCGAGTCAGTTGGGGGTTTGTCCCAATGATTCTCTAGTTCTTTAGTAAGTAAAGGCTTTCAGTTGAAGTTTCCAGATATTCAGTATTTGTTATCCAAATGATGTTTTTCAGTTATTTTAGCCCAAATTTGACATGATATAGAGTTACTGCTTAATTCATTTGTTTTAAAGTAAGTTCTAGAATTAGTAGCGGGATCAAAAGGTTAGCTTGGGGCTACTTGTAGCCTTAAGCACCGTGTGATGTCTCGGGATAAGATTTTGGGGCGTTACAAACTTCATATCATCTAATTTTGATGAAGGTGGTGGTATAACCGAACGATTCTGAAACTATGGGCGGTTCCCTCTATGGGATCTAGGCTGACCATACTCAGACTACTCTGATCTAACCCTCTCATGTCCTCTTACTCTCTCTCTCTTTCATATTTTATGCCTCAATTTGTTGAGCATGCATCATCAGTCTAGAAAGATCCATGCATCATCTCTATTTGACTCTGAACCCAAATATGCCAAAATCAATCCTGGCTCTGATAACAAGTTTGTAATGCCCAAAATCTCATTCCGAGATGTCACAGGTGCTTAAGGCTACAAGTAGCCCAAGTTAACCTTTCAAGCCTATTACTAAATCTAGAACTTACTTTAAAATAAATGAATTAAGTAGTAATTCTATATCATGTCAAATTTAGGCTAAAATAACTGAAA
Source organism: Capsicum baccatum var. pendulum (assembly GCA_030864225.1). Classification (NCBI taxonomy): domain Eukaryota; kingdom Viridiplantae; phylum Streptophyta; class Magnoliopsida; order Solanales; family Solanaceae; genus Capsicum; species Capsicum baccatum. The sequence goes on along the minus strand of CM061558.1, from coordinate 86,647,875 downwards.
AACATCATTTGAATAACAAATACTTAAAATCTGGAAACTCTAATTAATAGTTCGACAAGGCTCTACTTATTAAAGAACTAGAGAGTCATTGGGACAAACCCCCAACTGACTCGAGCTGAACTGAAAACAATAAATAACTGCTATCAAAATTAAAAATCAGAGAAGAAGGTCCTTGAACTATAAGGACTCACCAACTGCGGAAGTGTAGATGAAGGTACTCAGAGATCACTGTCGCTGTTGAGATTGAGCACCTGAACCTACATTATTAGAAAATGTAGCACATAGAAATATATGTGGATCAGTACTTTAAGGATGTACTAAGTATATGGGGGTGTATGCAATAAGTAAACATTATTATTACTCTTTATAAAATTATGCATGTTGATATAAATGACTCACATAGCTTGAATAAATCTGAAATCTAAATCTCATAAATCAAGAATAATGAAACATGTAGCATAAATCTCGTGAGTCATTATACCTAGTTCTAAAATCTGTATTCTCCTCTTATTCTCAAAGCTTGTAGCAAAAAGAATCTTAAACAATAACTTTCAAAACTTACGCTTTTATCTTGAGGAGAATAAGACTATAGGAACTTAAAGACTTGGGAACTTTAGGACTATAAAACTTTGGTGACTTGGAGACTCTGGGAACTTGGGAGTTTCTTTTAACCGACATAAACCATGTGAGCTGACATGGAGTCCAGCATCTTGCCCACGTTGGGGAAAGCTGTTCTACCCTTGCCATCGAAATAGAACCTTAACTTTAGTGATCACTATCTCAACCCACTTGGGATAAATCATAATCCTATGGTGGCTCGTAGTTCTGGGGCATGAGACCTTGGAATCAAGCCCAACTTGGTGTTAAATACTACTCTCATACTTAGGATTAGAACTTTTAGGAAATCCACCTTAAAATAGTACAAGGATGTATAGAGGAAGCCAATTATACTTCTCTTTGCTTTAAATCATAAATACTGCGGATTCCTATTTTAGCTTAGGATTCAAAGATCAACTTTCTTCCTTGAAACTTGGTAAACAATCATCAAGGAGTCTTAAAATCATGATCTTCTTAAAATATCAAGGATAAATCTTAGGGCTTAAAGCCCATGTTTCAAACTTATGTTAAAACACCAAAAGGTTCATGCTTGACAATGTAATTATTGGTAAATCAACTCAAAATCTGGAAAAAAATATGATCATGTGAATAAATATTCGAAAGTAGATATGTAGCTCAATATCCACATCACTTAGGGTCTCAAAATCATGCAAATAGCAACATGGGGTATAAACCCTAACTTATATTTCGAGGAAATCTTATCAAAATTCAAAAATTTGTAACTTAAAGTAAGTTTTTGGGCACAAGAACGAAATACTTATTCTTGTTAAAACCCCACATACCTTATTTGGCTTGATTGAATGGAACAAGTTGAATTTTGAAGCCTTGAGAATGTTCTTGGAGGCTTTTCTTGAAGGTTCTTGAATGGTGATGTTTTGTTTCTTGAATTTTCTTGAAGAAGGATTTGAACCTTGTTCTTGAGGATTCATCTTGAAAGGAACCCTAATTTTGATGCTATAGATGAATATGAAGTTATGTGCTTTGATTTGATTTAATTAGGTGTTAAAACGGGTGGAAAGGACCCAAAAATCCTTTTAAAAATGGCTTAAAATAGCTAAACGGAGGTCCTCGACGGTTTGGGCGATGAACCGTCGCCCTGGGGATGGACCGTACCTTCAACCCTTCGCTTTTTGGCCAGAAAACAGTCTTACTACCTCAGTTGCGACAGTTTGGGCGATGGTCCATCGCAGGCGTGATGGTCCGTCGGCCTTCTCATCGCACTTTGGCAGTCCGGATAGCTCACTGTAAAACGGCCATAAATTTTTACCCCGATACCAGATTTTGGCAAAATTGGTATCGTTTGAAAGATAATTCAATTATATATCTTTGGTGGGTCATGATCTCAAAAATTAGAAGTATAACAAAATATATGCTCGTTAGAAGTTGACTATACCAAAATCCTTCTCAAGAATTCAATCGGTAAGGGATGTTTTGATTCGCCTAGTAGCTAGGACATATTTGAGGCCTTAATACACACCAACCTTGATCATAAAGCTACCGATGCACTATAATTTACTTCTCATGAGCTTGAAGCATGGTTCTACAATCGGTTGGAATTCTCGGGGTATTACATTATCTCCTTCTTGGGAACATTCGTCCTTGAATGAGGTTAGCTAGCTGAGAAAACTGAGGATGCACAGCTGAAATAAATTACTAAACTAATTCTACATCATTTTAATCCTTTGAGTACTTCTGGGAATGCATGAACTTATAAAGAAGGCACTAGATAGATGAATACATGCTTAGAAAAGAACTGAATCAAGGAAGAGTAGTACCTTCGGCTAAATCTGAGTTGCGGCGAATAGATGAGGGTACCTGGATCACATATCTGCTTCTTCTTCTGCTTCCTAAGTAGCACCCTCAACTGACTGGTTCCGCCAAAAAACCTTGACCAAGGTAAATTCTTTGTTACTTAGTCTACGGATTTGATGGTCTAGAATCTCAACTGGAATATCTTCATATGAAAGACTATTCTGAACATCTGAGCTCTCTGACAGATCTACTACAATGGAATCACCGATGCACTTCTTAAGCATAGAGATGTGAAATACAGGATGAACAGCTGATAAATCTGCAGGCAATTCAACCTCATAAGATGCTTTCCCAACACGTCTCAGAATTTTAAAGGGGGCGACAAAACGGGGACTAAGCTTTCCTTTTTTACCAAATCTCTTCACCCCTTCATGGGTGAAATCTTCAAATATACTAAGTCATCAATTTCAAACTCAAGATCTCTTCTTCTCACATCTGCATATAATTTCTGGCGACTCTGGATTGTCTTTAATCTTTCTCTAATCAACTTTACTTTTTCCATAGCTTCAAACACCACATCAGGCCCAAGCAAGGCGGCCTCACCCACTTCAAACCAACTTATGGGTGATCTTCATCTCCTCCCATAAAGAGCCTCAAATGGGGCCATCTGAATGCTAGAATGATAACTGTTATTATAAGCGAACTCGATCAATGGCAAATGCTCATCCCAACTACCCTTGAAATCAAGATCACATGCCCTCAATATGTCTTCTAGAGTCTGGATGGTCCTCTCTGCCCGACCATCTATCTGCGGATGAAAAGTGGAACTAAGGTGAACTTGGGTACCAAGACCCTTTTGAAAAGCTCTCCAAAATAGGAAGTAAACTGAGTGCCCCTATCTGAGATGATAGACAAGGGAACTCCATTCAGTCTAACTAACTCTCGGATATACAACTTAGCATAATCCTCAGCTATATAAGATGTGTGTACTAGCAAGAAATGTGCTGACTTAGAAAACCTGTCTACAACAACCCAAATCAAATCATGATGACAGCGTGAAAGGTGTAAACCAATCACAAAATCCATATTCATATCTTCCCACTTCCAAGTGGGGATACCAAACTCTTGCATCGCACCACCAGGTCTTTGGTGCACTACCTTAACCTGTTGGCAAGTTGCGCACTTTGCCATAAACTCTGCTATGTATTTCTTTATACCACTCCACCAATAGATTTCCCGCAAGTCATGGTACATCTTGGTAGCACCGGGATAAATAGAATATCACATATCATGCGTTTTAGCCATAATTCTCTACCTTAAATTATCAACACAAGGAACACACAATCTATCTTGAAATCTCAACACGCCATCTCCTCCTTGAGAGAAAACCTCTACCTTTTGTTCTTTAACCGACTCTTTTAGTTTGACCAAACTAGAATCCATGTCCTACTTTTTCTTTATTTCCAAAACTAATGAGGATTCGAAACTACTCTAAACCCAAACATTCCCCTCAGTTGAAGCAAGCAATCTAACACCCAATCTAGCCAAACGATGCTCTTCACGAGCTAATTCTTTCTTTATCTTTCTCCACGTGAGAAACACTGCCCATAGACAACCTACTAAGGGCGTCTGCCACTACATTGGCCTTGCCTGGATGATACAACACGCTCATATCATAATCTTTTAGCAACTCTAACCACTTTCTCTGATGAATATTTAACTCCCTCTGAGTAAACATATACTGCAGGCTTTTGTGGTCCGTAAACAGATCAACATGAACGCCATATAGATAGTGTCTCCAGATTTTCAAAGAAAAAACCACAATAGATAATACAAGATCATGGGTTGGGTAATTTTTTCATGTGGCTTAAACTGTCTAGAGGCATAGGCTATAACCTTACCTCTCTGCATCAACACATAATCCAAACCAACTCTAGAGGCATCACAAAACACCACAAAACCATCCGTACTAGCGGGATAACACTGGGGTTGAAGTGAGTCGAGCCTTCAACTCCTGGAAACTCTTCTCGCAGGAATTTGACCACAGTAAATTAAATTTTTTTTGGGTCAATCGGATCATGGGAGACGCAATAGATTAGAAACCTTCAACAAAAAGGTGGTAATAGCCAGCTAGACTTAATAAACTTCTAATATCTGATGGAGAGATAGGTCTAGGCCAATTTATTATGGCTTCTGTCTTTTGGGGATCAACTCTAATGCCTTCGGCTAAAATAATATGATCGAGAAAGGATACTAACCTTAGCCAAAACTCACACTTGCTGAATTTGGTGAACAATTGATGATCTCAGAGAGTTTGCAAGACAATTTTAAGATGAGTTGCATGGTCATCCTCACTACGGGAGTAAACAAGGATATCATCTATGAACATTATGACAAACATATCAAGATAATGTTTGAACACTCGATTCATGAGGTCCATGAAATCTGTTGGAGCATTGGTTGGCCCAAAAGACATGAATAAAAACTCAAAATGACCACAACGGGTTCGAAAGGCTGTCTTTGGAATATCACACTCCCTTTCTTTAGGCTGATGATAGCCGGATCTAAGGTCTATCTTTGAGAAATAACTTACACCTTGCAATTGATCAAACAGGTCATCAATTCTAGGAAGAGGGTATTTGTTCTTGACTGGACCTTATTAAGATGACGATAGTCAATGCACATACGCAAAGAACCATCTTTTTTTCGCACGAATAGGACAGGTGCACCCCATGGAGAAACACTGAGTTTTATGAAACCTTTATATAGAAGATCTTTGAGTTGTTCTTTCAACTTCTTAAGTTCTGCGGGTGTCATACAGTAATGAAGAATAAAAATAGGCTGTGTATCGGGAAGAAGGTCAATACCGAACTCTATTTCCTAATCGGGAGGTACCCCTCGGAGATCTTTTGAAAACACATTGGAAAACTCATTAACTATATTGACTGACTGAATTATTGGAGTCTCAAACTTAGTGTCTTTAACTCAAACTAGATGATAAATGCAACTTTTGGAAATCAACTTTCTAGCCTTAAGGTAAGATATAAAATGACTCTTGGGAGATACAAAATTTCTGAACCACTCAAAGACTGGCTCATCTGGGAATTGAAACTTAACCACGCGGGTGCGACAATATATAGATGCATAACAGGAATGAAGCAAATCCATACCCAGAATAAGATCAAAATTGACCATATCTTACTCTATTAAATCTGCAAATATGACCTTATGAAGAACAGTAATAGGACACTTTTTGTAAACTTGCTTAGCAATAATTGACTCTCCTACTGGGGTAGAAACCAGGATAGGTTCAGGGATCTTTTCGGAACTTATCTCAAAATTCACAGCAACTATCGGAGTCATATAAGAGAAAATTAACTCAGGGTCCAACAATACATACACATCAAAATAAAAGACACAAAGTGTACCAGTAACAACATTCGGTGAATCCTTCTGCTCCTGGCGGGATGGAAAAGCATAGAATCGATTCTGGCACTGACCGTCAGCAGTGCTGGATGAAGCACCCAGAGGAAGGGCTATACGAGTTAAAGGAGTTGGTGCAATGGTAGCCTGAGTCTGGGGTCGAATATCTTGGCTCCCCTACCTAGCATGCGGACACTCTCTAAGTCTATGGTCTAACTTACCACAACCAAAACAACCTTTCTGCTCGGCCAAGCACTCTCTGGGATAGGTTTTACCACACTTAGCACATGGAGGATAACTGGGCCTACCACTCACACTATTCTGAGACCTGAACATAGAAGACTTACCCCATTATTCCTGCCTGGTTCTGGGTGTGGGAGCACTGGCTGATGAAGGCACTAGCATAGACGAACAATTCTGAAACTGTGGGCGATTCCCTCCATGAGATCTAGGCTGACCAAACTCAAACTGCTTCAATCTAGCCCTCTTATGCCCTCTTACTCTCTCTCTCTCCTTTATCTTTTCTGCCTCGATCTGTTGAGCATATATAGAGCTAAATAAGGTATTAGGGTTCTTTTCAAATAAGCCAAAATCAAACCTGTCACATGGAGGATAACTGGTCCTTCCTTTAATTCAATTAGGGTTCCTCTCAAGATCAATCCTCAAAAACAAGGTTCAAATCTTTCTTTAAGAAAATTCAAGAATTAAAACATCACCATTCAAGAACCTTCTAGAAAAGCCTCCAAGAACATTCTCAAGGCTTCAAAAGTTAACTTTTTCCATTGAATCAAGCCAAATAAGGTATGTGGGGTATTGAACAAGGATAAATCTTCCATCCTTGTGCCCAAAAACTTACTTTAAGTTACAAATTTCTGAATTTTGATATGATTTCCATGAAATTTAAGTTAGGGTTTATACCCTATGTTGCTAATTGCATGATTTTGAGACCTTAAGTGATTTGGATATTGAGTTACATGTCTACTTTCAAATATTTATGCACATGATCATATTTTGTTTTCCAGATTTTGAGTTGATTTACCAATAATTACATTATAAAGCATGAACCTTTTGGTGTTTTAACATAAGTTTGAAACATAGGCTTTAAGCCCTAAGATTTAGCCTTGATATTTTAATAAGATCATGATTTTAAGCCTCTGTGATGATTGTTTACCAAGTTTCAAGGAAGAAATTTGATCTTTGAGTCCTAAGCTAAAATAAGAATCCGCAGTATTTAAGATTTAAAGCAAAGAGAAGTATAATTGGCTTCCTTTATACATCTTTATACTATTTTAATGTGAATTTCCTAAAAGTTTTGAGCCTAAGTATGGGAGTATTATTTAACATCAAGTTGGGCTTGATTCCAAGGTCTCATGCCCCAGAACTATGAGCCACCGTAGGATTATGATTTACCCCAAGTGGGTTAAGATAGTGATCATTAAAGTTAAGGTTTTATTCCAATGGAAATGGTAGAATAGCTCTCCCAAAGGTGAGGAAGATGTTGGACTCCATGTCAGCTCACATGGTTTATGTCGGTTAAAAAAAACTCCTAAGTTCCTAGAGTCTCCAAGTTTCCAAATCTTTATAGTCCTAAAGTTCCCAAGTCCTTGAGTTCCCAAAGTCCTATTCTCCTTAAGATAAAAGCATAAGTTTTGAAAGTTATTTTTTTTAAGATTCCTTTTGCTACAAGCTTTGAGAATAAGAAGAGAATACAGATTTTAGAACTAGGTATAATGACTCACGAGATTTATGCTACATGTTTCATTATTCATGATTTATGAGATTTACATTTCAGATTTATTCAAGCTATGTGAGTCACTTATATCAGCATGCATGGTTTTATAAAAAGTAATGATAATGTTTACTTATTGCATACAACCCCATATACTCAGTACGTCCTCAAAGTATTGATCCACATATATGTCTATGTGCTACATTGTCTCATAATGTAGGTTCAGGTGCTCAGTCTCAACAGCGACAGTAATCTCCGAGTACCTTCATCTATACTTCCGCAGTTGGTGAGTCCTCATGGTTCGAGGACCTTTTTCTCTGATTTTTAGTCTTGATAGCAGTCATTTAATATTTTCAGTTCAGCTTCAGTTAGTTGGGGGTTTATCCCAATGACTCTCTAGTTCTTTAGTAAGTAGAGGCTTGTCGGACTATCAGTTGAAGTTTTTAGATTTTAAGTATTTGTTATCCAAATGATGTATTTAAGTTATTTTAGCCCAAATTTGACATGATATAGAGTTACTACTTAATTCATTTGTTTTAAAGTAAGTTTTAGACTTAATAGCGGGCTTGAAGGATTAGCTTGGGGCTACTTGTAGCCTTAAGCACCGTGTGACGTCTTAGGATGAGATTTCAGGGCATTACAAACTTGGTAAGATCTCACTCATTAGTATCACAATAAGCCATGAATAACTTAATTTCTTCATCATTTGTCTCGACATAATTCGCTTGTTCTCTTTGTACCAGCAATCTGCTTGAACATACCCAAACCTCTTGCAATGATAACATTGCTTGCTTCTTCTATTGACTCTTTGCTCATTAAAGTTCCTTTGTTCAAAGCCTCAGCCCCAGCCTCGACCTGAGCTATTTCCATGAAATGCACCTCTGTCTCGTCCTCTTCTTGTTGCTGCCTTATCATGCTCTCTTGAATTAGGTACCTCCACCTTTGATTGAAATACTTTTTATTCCTATTTTTATATTGACCTGTTTATCCTTGCCTTGTGGGCTTGCAAAGAACCCATTAATTCATTAAATGAAAAATTTGGAAAATCTTTGGACTCCTCAATTGCAGCCATAACATGATCAAACTTTGGAGTTAAACTCCTCAAAATTTTTTCAACAACGGTTTGATCAATTATTTGGTCTTCATATGATCTCATTTGACTAATAATAGCCATTGCTCTAGATAAGAAATCTTGCACAGATTCATTTCCTTTCATAATTAAAGCTTCAAACTTATACCGAAGAGTTTGGAGTTTTACTACTATTACCTTTGAGGAGCCTTGAAATTCAATTTGCAAAATTCTCCATACTTGCCTTGAAGTGGTGGTTGTTGCAATTTGGGTAGAACAAAGCCTTTGCATCCTTATTTTTGTTTTTCTTCAGCCGCTTCTCCTCATCCGGATCTACATACCCTGTCTCAATCAAGTCCCAAAGATCTTGTGACTTGAACAAAGTCTTCATTTTGATGCTCCAGAACTGATAACTTTGTCCTGTGAAAATAGGGATGGAAAGCTAAGATATGTTCAATAAATTTCTATTGGAAGCTATGTTTTTTTTCTGTTAATAAATCACCTCAATCTAAACCTAACGCTGATACCACAGATGTTGGAGAAAAGATCTCAAGCTTACTCAAGAACAAAATATTAGAAAGGAAAAAAAAAGCTATCAGAATGGCAGAGAGTTCTCTGGAATTGCAAAACTCTTTTTTCTATATATCATTCATCAGTGATAAGCCCTCATAAATAGCTTACAACTCAACTAAAGATGCAAAAATAAAGGGCACTAACTCAATAGTGCTTTCAACTAACAAGAGAAACTTAAGGACTAAACAACCACTAACCTAGACTAAGTCAAAACATTAAAATATTAAAAGAAAGTTGCAGTGACGTTTCTTCATTTTTTTAATCACTTATTCAACAGCAAGGCCCTCCTCAACCACATTAACAAGCATGAACCTTTTGATGTTTTTACATAAGTTTGAAACATGGGCTTTAAGCCCTAAGATTTAGCTTTGATATTTTAAGAAGATCATGATTTTAGGCCTCCTTGATGATTGTTTACCAAGTTTCAAGGAAGAAAGTTGATCTTTGAATCCTAATCTAAAATAGGAATCCATAGTATTTATGATTTAAAGCAAAGAGAAGTATAATTGGCTTCCTCTATACATCCTTGTACTATTTTAAGGTGGATTTCCTAAAAGTTCTGAGCCTAAGTATGGGAGTAGTATTTAGCACCGAGTTGGGCTTGATTCCAAGGTCTCATGCCCCAGAACTACGAGCCACCATAGGATTATGATTTATCCCAAGTGGATTAAGATATTGATCACTAAAGTTAAGGTTCTATTTCGATGGCAAGGGTAGAACAGCTCTCCCCAACATGGGCAAGATGTTGGACTCCATGTCCGCTCACATAGTTTATGTCGGTTAGAAGAAACACCCAAGTTCCCAGTGTCTCCAAGTCTCCAAAGCTTTATAGTCCTAAAGTTCCCAAGTCCTTGAGTTCCCAAAGTCTAATTCTCCTCAAGATAAAAGCATAAGTTTTGAAAGTTATTGTTTTAAGATTCCTTTTGCTACAAACTTAAAGAATAAGAGGAGAATACAGATTTTAAAACTAGGTATAATGACTCACGAGATTTATGCTACATGTTTCATTATTCATGATTTATAAGATTTAGATTTCTAATTTATTCAAGCTATGTGAGTCATTTATATCAGCATGCATGGTTTTATAAAGAGTAACGATAATGTTTACTTATTGAATACACCTCCATATACTCAGTACATCCTCAAAGTACTAATTCACATATATGTCTATGTTCTACATTGCATACACCCCTTTTTTCTCTGATTTTCAATCTTGATAGCAGTCTTTTATTGTTTTCAGTTCAGCTCGAGTTAGTTGGGGGTTTGTCCCAATGACTCTCTAGTTCTTTAGTAAGTAGAGGCTTATCGAACTATTAGTTGGAGTTTCCAGATTTTCAGTATTTGTTATCCAAATGATGTTTTAAAGTTATTTTAGCCCAAATTTGACATGATATAGAGTTACTACTTAATTCATTTGTTTTAAAGTAAGTTCTAGACTTAGTAGCGGCTCGAAGGGTTAGATTGGGGCTACTTGTACCCTTAAGTACTGTGTGACGTCTTGGGATGAGATTTTGGGTCATTACATAATGGCAATAGAAAGAAATAAAACGTGGCATCTCACCAACTTGCCAAAAGAAAAGAATGTTGTTGGCTTAAAATAGATATTCAAAACAAAGTATCATGCAGATGGAAGTGTACAGAAATACAAGGCAAGACTTGTCGTAAAGGGATACTCGCAGCAGCAGGGCATTGATTTTGAAGAGATTTTTTCCCCTGTTGTTCAATTTGAAACGGTAAGAACAATTTTTGCCTTAGCTGCTCAACTAAAATAGTCACCTTATCAACTTGATGTTAAGTCAGCATTCTTGAATGGTAAACTGGAAGAGGAGGTTTATGTTGATCAACCTCACGGTTTCAAAATCAGTGGACAAGAGAAAAAGGTTTACCAGCTGAGGAAGGCACTTTATGGGTTGAAACAAACGCCACGCGCTTGGTATAGCAAAATTAATTCTTAATTTGTTCAAAATGGGTTTGAAAGGAGTGAAAGTGATCCTACTCTGTACTTAAAAAAGCGAGGTAACAATGATCTTCTTGTTGTATGCCTCTATTTTGATGATATAATTTATATGGGTTCATCTCACTCTATTGTGGTTGAATTTAATTCTAGTATGATGAGTAAATTTGAGATAACAGATTTGGGTTTGTTGCATTACTTCCTTGGGCTTGAGGTGAAACAAGGAAAAGATGATATATTTGTTTCTCAAAATAAATATGCATTAGACCTTCTAAGAAGATTTCTCCTAGTCAATTATAAATTTGCAGCAACACCCATGAATATAAATAAAAAATTACAGCAGGAAGATAGTACTGGGCAAGCCAATGCAAGAAGTTTTAGAAGTTTGGTTGGAGGTTTGATTTATTTGTCTCATACTCATCTAGATATTTCATACTTTGTTAGTGTTGTTTCAAGGTTTATAAGCAATCCATCGAAGCATCATTTGGAGCTGCAAAAAGGATTCTACAATATATTGTTGGAACGCTGGAACACTGGAACATGGTATTTGGTACTCTTATGTTTCAAATTTCAGATTGGTAGGCTATAGTAATAGTGATTGAGGAGGCTCGGTGGATGATATAAAAAGCACATCGGGCAACACTTTCAGTCTTGGATCAGGCGTAATAACATGGAGTTCTAAGAAATAAGCAACGACGACATTATCGACTTTAGAGGCAGAGTATATCGTAGCAACTTCTTCAGCTTATAATGCATTTGGCTTAGGAGAATTTTGGCCGATCTTAACAAGAAGCAAGTGAAAGCAACAAAAGTTTATTGCGACAACAAGTCCACAATTGCAATGACTAGGAATCCTGCATTTCATAGAAGAACAAAACACATTAACATTCGCTTCCATTTTATTCGTGAGCTGGTGGGAAAAAAATCATAATGAAGTTTTGCAGCACCAATGAATAAGTAGCAGATATATTCACAAAAGCATTGCCCTATCAGAAGCATGTCAACTTCAAATCATTGCTTGGTGTTAGTGATTTTGAATCAAGGGAAAATGTTGAATAAGTGATTCAAAAAAAGGAAGAAAAGTTACTGCAACTTTCTTTCAGTATTTTATTATTTTGACTTAGTCTAGGCTAGTTGTTGTTTAGTCCTTAAGTTTCTCTTGTTAGTTAAAAGCACTATTGAGTTAGTGCCCTTTATTTTTGCATCTTTAGTTGAGTTGTAAGCTATTTATAAGGGCTTAGAACTGATGAATGATATACAGAAAAAAGAGTCTTGCAATTCCAGAGAACTCTCTGCCATTCTGGTAGCTTTTCTTTTTCCTTTCTAATATTTTGTTCTTGAGTGAGCTTGAGATCTTTTCTCCAACACTTGCTGCTGCCGGTTGAAGATTGATTGGCTAGCGATAATAATAATAATAATAATAATAATAATAACAATAATAATAATAATAATAATAATTAGATTATTTTGAGATAATACCCAATTACCCCCCTGAACTATACCCAAAAGGGTTATGCCACACCTCAACTTAAAGGGGGTCCTATTATTCCCCTGAACTAATTAACAGTGAAATTTTCACCTCCTTGGTGCCTATGTGGAACATACGTGGCACTTATATGGCACAACACACTAAAGTGTCTACGTAGGCACACATGTGTGCCACGTATGTGCCACATAGGCACTAAAGGGGTGAAAAACCCACTTTTAATTAGTTCAGGGGGGTAATAGGACCCCCTTTAAGTTAAGGTGTGACATAGCCCTTTTGGGTATAGTTCAGGGGGGTAATTGAGTATTTTTTCTATTATTTTTTTCTCTTTTAGTCTATGTATTTTTATTTGTTTTTGTTTAATAAAAAAATATGTTTGATCGGCTTTGACGTCTTAATTCATACTCCTTTAGTTTAAAAAAGAATGACCTACTTTCCTTTTTAGTTCATTTAAAAAAGAATGACCCTTTTCCTTTTTTGGCAATACTTTAATTTCAACTTTGCACATGACATGTTTAGGACCACAAGATTAAAGGGCATTTTGGTACATTTGACACAACTTTAATTTATGGCCACAAAATTCAAAAGTCTTCTTTATTTTCTTAAACTTTGTGTCAAGTCAAAGTAGGTCATTCTTTTTTAAACGGATGGAGTATTTAATTTTCATTCTGTCTATTATCTTCTCAACAAACATATCGATGATTAGACGATGGACGTGAGGAATAATTTTGAATCCAGTAGCAATAGCAAGATTTGAAACATATTGGTTATCTGTTGGGTTTGTGGCAGGGGCTGATTTGTGTTGTTCCAAATAGATTGCTAATCTATTGCAATAGATAATCAGTCTAATGCAATATATAATCAGTCTGTTGCAACAGATAATCAGTTTCATGTAATAGATAATAAGTTTGTTGCAACAGATAACTAGTCTGTTGCAACAGATAACTAGTCTGTTGCAACAGACTAGTCTGTTGATCGACTTTGACATTTTAATTCATATTTAATTTTCATTCTGTCTATTATAATCTCAACAACCATGTCGACAATTGAACGTAAGAAATAATTTTGAATCCTAGTAGCAATAGCAAGAGTTGAAACATATTGGTTATATGTTAGGTATGTGGCAGGGGTTGATTTGTGTTGTTCCAAATAGATTACTCATCTGTTGCAACAGATAATCAGTCTTATGCAACAAATAATAAGTTTGATGCAACATATAATAAGTCTATTGCAACAGATAACTCTTCTGTTGCAATAGATTACTCATCTGTTCGATTCATGTTACGGGCACTATAGAACCATAAATATAAATCTAACAAATGAGTCTTCCGTTGCAACAGATTACTCATCTGATGCACCAGATGAGTGATCTGTTTAAATTGTGGGCACTTATGTTGGATTCATGATCGGGTTCTATCCATTGTTGGAAAAACAATAGTAACTGTGTACCCAGATGACAAATTCGAATAAAAATCACAATTTTACTTACTAAAGTCACCTATGAAGTAATGCCAAAGTGTAAAATGATGTAGGAAATAAAATTTGACCTAAGAAATTGGTCAGATAGCAGCAGTAGCGGTAACAACAACAACAACAATGGTCGACAAGAAGAAGAAGAAGATGATAATGAAGTAGAAGATGATGATAATGAAGCGGAAGATAATGAATAAAGCAGCAACAACAATGAACAACAATAATCATGAAGAGAGAGAAAACAACAACGAATGAGAAGAGAGAGAAACACGCCTTTTTTCCCTCTATTTTTTATTATATTAACTAACATTTAGATAAAATTGTAAATTATAAAACTTGTGGGTTTTCAAACTTCCCCAACTTTCTTAGTCCATAATAAAGTAATTGTCACCTACACTCAATTATTAAGACTTGTATCACCTACACCTCATTTTCAAACTCTTTTGTCACTTTTAGCTCAAAGCCCCTGCTAATGCATCTTTGTAATACTAGATATCGATGGCCTATGCCAGCACGGTCCCAATATATGTTATTTTTAATCTTAATTTAAATTATTAAAATAATTTATATTTTAATTATTATAATTTATTATTATTTTAATTTTAATTTAAATGATACTAGTATAATTTCGAGAGTCAGTCAAATATATTATATTTTTAAATTTTCTTAATTTGTTAATAATGTGATTTACAATGTCTTTTACATTATTTTACAATAATATTTGAATATTCTCCCTGTCTCAATTTATGTGGCGAAGATAAAATTTCGACAGTAAGTCAAATTTTTTTTAGAATCTTAATTATTGTGATTTATAATACTTTTAATTTCATTTTCAAAACATATATGTTATTTTATGTCTCGCTCTGTCCAATCCCAATTTATGAGCACTAATATAATTTTGATAATCGATCAAATTTTTTATGTTGACATATCATTTTTTGTCTCTTTTATCTTTTTTATAAAATATTATTAATTTTTCAATGCTCAGACGATCACAATAATTAATTAGGAGTGATATAGTAAAATCATGATAAAAGAAATGAAGCACACATGTCTTAAGTAGCTTGTAATAACTAATTAGAAGCAACATAGCAAAATTACTATAAAAATACTTGTATAATAATTAATTAATGATGGTACGGTAAAATTATAATTGAAGCAGCTGAAACAGTCATAAATGTCTATTTTACTTTTTTCTAATTAAATGTTATTAATTTTTTAATATGTAAATGATTTATAATATTTAATTAAAGATATAATAATTAATTAGGGATGATATAGTAAAATTACGATTGAAGCAGCTGAAGCAAACACTTCATAAATGTCTATTTTAATTTTTTATTAAATGTTATTAATTTTTTAGTACATAAACAACTTATAATAATTAATTAGGGATGATATAGTAAAATTACAGTTGAAGCAGCTGAAGCAGGTATGTCAACCCCGTGTCTGCTTTGCTGATACAGTAAAATTATGGTTGAAGCAACTGAAACAGTCATAAATGTCTATTTTACCTTTCTTCTAATTAAATATTATTAATTTTGTAATACGTAAATGACTTATAATATTTAATTAAGAATACAATAATTAATTAGGGGTGATATAGTAAAATTACGATTGAAGCAATTGAAGCAGATATATCATAAATGTCTATTTTACATTTTTTATCAAATATTATGTAACACCTTAGAAAATTTTTGAATAAGTATAACTCCTGATGAGTGATGTGGTACATATAGTTTAAGGAGAATTATAGTTTAAGGAGAATTATAATGTATTTCAAGGATTGTCAATATGTGATTATAAGTGATTATGCGCCAAGTTAATACAAGTAGTGGCTTAAAATAAAAAATAAAAAAATAAATAGTATAAGTTGATGTACTCTTTTTTTGAAAAAATAAATAAAGATGCCAAAGTGTGTCTTTGTTTAACAAATTTAATGTGTGTCTTTATCCAAGTATTGACAAAATACGTGACATTATTAGAGCCACATATTCATAAATACTAAGATATTAGTGGGGTTGATTTGGTCATTTTCAGAAGCTTCAGCCTTCATCTCTTTTCCTTTCTCTGTGTTGCGAGAACAACAACTATGCGATTTAATTTTTTTGGGGCGAGTTAGTGAAGTAGAGAAATATTCTTGGCTAGATGTAGAAGCTTGCATCGAGATGGAATCCTTTTTCAATTAAAAGTGGCGATAACTTTTACGGAAGTTTCAAGTACTACTTTGAAGTTTAAAATTAGGATTGAAAATCCTCAAAGGTAAATTCTTTATTCCGCTCTTAAATATGATTATAAATGAGTATTAGAGATATTTGGTTTGAGTTTTATTAACTCTTGAAGTGGGTTATATTAGTTATGGTTCTTGGAAAAAAAGAAAAAAATTGAAATTGAATAGAATCGATGGAATTATGTATCAGGTGAACTATTTGGCAGTGAAGTAAGTTGTTCCATGTATAAATATGTTTGTAGAATTTTCTTTATTAAGGATAAGAGTTGTTAATTGTTTAAGCACCATTGTTGAGGGTTGTGGAGTTTTATGTCCACTAGGCGTTCGATAAAATGTCGTAGTGATCCAACTATTTAATTTCATAGTCGAGTATGATGTGAATAAATTATGGCTATGTAGATTAAATCTTTGGAGTCATTTGGAATCCGCAAATCTACTTTATGTATGAAGTCCTCGAGAGTTCCTATTGTAAGATAAAGGGGCAGCCTGTTGTATATTGTGGAACCAAAAATTAAGGTATGTAAAGCTAAAACCTCCTTCGCCTCAAAGGCACGACCTGTAGTTATTTATTCCTCCTAAAATAGCCGAGATAGTCTACTTGATATATGTGAATAGAGTTTTCGATTTCTATATGCCGATCATTTGACCACATATTTTTTTCATTTGAAATTACCCGAATTCATGCTTCTTGCGTCAATTTGTTGAGGTCAAAACATTTGTACTACTCCCGCCAAGTCAAGTATCTATAGAGTTTATTTGTACTCATTAGGAATTCTTAGAAGTCACTTAGTATATCGTCATATGCTACTAATCAGAATAAATGGCCATACTATAGTCGCACTAATATTTTAGGTCACATAGTGATATAGCCATATGATGATATAAAGTACAAGCGTTGTAATAGTTCGATACTATCAAAGAAGTCAATTGTATATGAAAAACATTACTCGAATAACTAATCAGTATTTGTCGTAATATATACTTGCATAGGCCTACAAAGCACTATTTGATAAAAGTTAGCAACGGGAGGGTATCATAGGTTTGGCTTGGCACACGCACGACGTAATTCTGTGCATAGAATTGAGACCAGACCACTATACTGAGCCCGAATGTGTGGCGTACCTGCCCTTGTGGCATCACTTGCATTTGTAATCAGTTGGACTAGTTTCCCTGACTCGAGCCAATATATGGCACAAATGGCCTGCGGACAGACCCTCATAATGAGCCTCAAGGAGGGATGTACCCGGTATCAGACCGCGATTACAGTTATATGTATAAAATTATAGTCAGGAGTATTTGGGTTACACATGTGGTACACTTGACATAAAATTCCCTTGGTGGGCCATCATATGATTATCTGTATTGAAAGTAGGCACAAGACGTCACTTAGGCAAATTATTAGGCCCTTAATAATGACGATTTATTCATAAGTGGTTATGTCATAACTTAACAAGGTAAATGCACAGGTAATAGTATTATATAGTGTATTTGTCACCCGTACTCTCATAAGTTATAGTTTCATATAAGTTCAGTATTCGGTCGTCCGCAGTTGCTCATTCTATTGTTTGATTCATTAAGCATCCTTATACGTCTACTTGTTATTTTGTCTGTTTTACATACAAGTACATATTTTATATGCACTAACGTCCCTACATTCGGGGGCACTGCATTTCTGTAAATACAGGATCAGACACATCGATGAGCAGACTTCTATACTAGGCACTTGTCCGTATTCAGCAAAGCAGTCGGTGAGATCCTCTCTTACTTGGAGCTAATAAATGTCTAGTACTATTTAATCATGTCCTCGATTATAGTTTGGGTGTGTCGGGGCCCTGTCCTGGCCACCTTTCCTGGCACAGTTATAGTTTCTCTTAGAAGCTTTGTAGACAATTAAGTTGTCACACATGGTCATAGTTTTACTAGTCTATATCAGTTGAATTCAATGAGCCGAAATTGTACATTTACATAGGCCTTTATAATTGTTTAGTATTAGTAACTCATCTTAGCAAAAATATATGTCAGTCGTACAATACATACTTATATGGTTCTTGTCTGCTCATTCTTAGCTAGGGGCGTGACATATTATTAATTTTCTAATGTATAAATAACTTATAATAATTAATTAAAAATAAAATTAAAAAATTACAGTTAAAGCAGCTGAAGAAGACATGTCGACCTCCTGCCTGGTTCAACTGGTCAACTATCTCTTATTATACTAGGTAGTAATGGCCGTGCGCACGGGCCCAACGTAAGATTTTTGTGTGCTAAATGCATATGCACATAAATATTAAATGATTAGCAATCATTTGTTTACAGTTGTGACTTCATTATTTACCTTGCTTATCTATATCCTAAACTATTTATATGTGCTACATTTTGCTTTCTTTGTGGTGTTTAGTTTCAATCTAAAAGCATTTATTTATGCTCAACCAATGCAGAAGAAATCAAACATGTATATTTACAAGAAAAGAAAAGAGACTGAAATGGAAGGACAGAGTGAAAAATTACAAGGCTAGAGAATGAGTTGGCTCTAATATGCTAGCAGATGAATTACATATCCTTCCTTTAGCATTTAAAAATAAATTTGTCAGGTGTTCTGGCAATTGATGTTTCTTTTCAAATTTCAACTCAATAATCTTACAACTATGAAAGGCTTAAAGGATATATTCTTACAAACAAATTGAGCATACATGAATTGCAAAGCGGACAAAGAGTATTGTTTTAGCAACTACTTGCAACAGGAACAGTGACTATGCCTCGATTTCAGAATTTTATTTGGACGCATAAGGGAGTTTCAACAGACTCCAGTTTAATTTTATAGTGATAGCGTTCAAGTAGACAATGTTGTATCAGGCTGCCTTCACTTGGGAATCTGAAACAAAAGCTCCAAAAAGTTAACTTTACAATAGTGGTAGAATATACAAACTTACTTTATTTTATGATTGTTTCTGATATATTCTCGACTCTAGCCAGGTGCTATGAAATGGGGGTCTTTCCTTTGCCTATCGTGTGTATCTGCTTGACTTTGTCCCGAATCAAAGAGACAGCCAAAAATAATACTCCATAAACACAAAACAAGAAAGTATAAGGTGATAGAGCAAACGATTTTAAGGCACTACTAAGTCCCTATTACCTTTGACCAAACCAGAACGCAGCATTGCTGAAATGAGGCATCAATTGTTCTTTTTTAGCCAAAAAGTGGTAGGCACAACTGCATACTACTCAGGTACTATTTTTGTTTTCTTATTCTTTAGAAAGCTAGAGATACAACAATCATAAGAAAATAGAGACTCACAATACATAGAGATGTCTTGAGATATATAGAAACAACAAACCACTTGCATTTTGAATCTCGAGTTTCAATACTAAGAAAAATTCACGGTCAGGTGCGAGGAAATGATCTCACAACCCCACTTACAATTTGGATAAATATCGCTCCACAAAAACCACTTCTATTATTTACAGATCTCAATAAGTCGCAGAGCAAAAATACATGTTAGTTTTCTAAGCTGGATGATACTCTTATCAACGCAAACAATTTGTCACAACTGCATACTACTCAGCTGCTATTTTGTTTTCCTATTCTTTAGAAAGCTAGAGATACAACAATCATAAGAAAATAGACACTCATAATATATAGAGGTGTGTTGAGTTATATAGAAACAACAAACCACTTGCATTTTGAATCTCGAGTTTCAACAATAAGAAAAATTCAAAGTCAGATGTGAGGAAATGATCTCACAACCCCACTTACAGTTTGGATAAATATCGCTCCACAAAGACCACTTCTATTATTTACAGATCTCAATAAGTCGCAGAGGAAAAATACATATTAGTTCCCTAAGCTGGATGATACTCTTATCAAAGCAAATAATTAGTCACTTGGGTCACGGGAGGAAACAGATTATACAAGACGGTGGACGTTTTAAGTAGTAACAGCAGAACTGACTTGACAATTTGCAAGAAGTAGTCAACAAAAGTGTTCGGTATCAATGCATGTAGTAGTCGAGTAAACAAAAGAGTAGTGTCAATAAAAAATGATAGTATCTACTTCACCAATTGAGGAGAAAAATTAATTGAAAGTTTTAATTATGAGGCAGAGTTAAATCTATTTATTTACTTAAAATGCGTTCTGTTGTTCTCCCTTTGAGAAATCCAACTACGGTACTCATACTAATCACTTTTTGTACCGAAGAAAGTATTCAACTCAATGTTGTCCTTAATGGCTATTGCCTTGTAAATCAGACGACTTCATGGATGATATCAGAACGCTTACCTATTCCACCACCGTATCGCAATTTTCATTAATAAATGGTTTTAAAAGTCCAAGTGGTTGCAAGTAGTAATTTCAATCTTTTATAAATTTCCACTATTAAATTCTCTCCAAAAGGGAAAATGCGTCTATACAGAAATCCACAACATACCATACTCTCTTAACATAAAGTCAATAATGGTGTATTTATATTATTACTAATATGTAGTCTATAAAAAGAAGTTGGGATTAGTTCAACAAATAGTAATGCTGAAATTGCCCTAGAAGCAAGGTAATTGGAGATAAATATGTGACCTCTTTTCTCTGTTTTCTGTTCACACTTAGGTGTCTCATGTTTGAATGCAAATGTTATTTTGTTCTTTTTTTTTTTACAAAGGTACAACAACAACAACAACAACAACAAACCCAGTGTATTCCCACCTAGTGGGGTCTGGGGGGTAAGATGTACGCAGTCCATACCTCTACCTCTAAAGAGGTAGAAAGACTGTTTCCGATAGACCCCCGGCTCAAGACACGAGATACCGCACAAATACATAGTAAAGCACAGAACAAGATTTCATAACATAAATACGGCACCCATAAGTAATAAAAACAGAGAAAAGCACACAGATTCGTAATAAAACATGGAACAAGGTACCATAACAAGAATAATACCCCCACCAAGTAATTCCCTACACTAGCGACCCAAACTGACCCTAGTCTTCTGCCCTAATTCGCGTCCTCCAGATCTTCCTATCTAGGGTCATGTCCTCGGTGAGCTGTAACTGCTCCATGTCCCGCCTAATCACCTCACCCCAGTACTTCTTCGGCTTACCCCTACCCCGCCTAAAATCATTCAACGTTAGCCTCTCACACCTATGAACCGGGGCATCCATGCCCCTCCTCATCACGTGTCCGAACCATGTCAATCGGACCTCCCGCATCTTATACTCCACTGGGGTCACACCAACCTTCTCCCTGATAATCCCATTCCGAACTCTATCCCCTCTAGTCAGCCCACACATCCAACGCAACATCCGCATTTCTGCCACCTTCATTTTTTGGATGTGGGAGTTCTTAACTGGCCAACACTCCGCTCCATACAACATGGCCGGAGCGGTGGTAAGCACCATTCACCCGATTGTAAGACGATTCAAGTCACTAATTTGATAGGAACCCTTGGAAGGGGATTAAAGAAGAAAGAACAATACTGAGACTGCGGCGCAACAGTATATGAAACAATATTTGGGATGAACGATTTCGATGTGATGATAAAACATTGAACATTATCTAACTCAACCTCTAAAAGTTAGCTCATAAAATTAAGGATTTTTCAAGACTATATAAAGAATCCAAACTCACTTTCCATAGTCGGCGTGGGACTAAGCACATAATCATGAAAAAGAGAAACAACAGTAAAACTATTTTGAAGAGACACATACCTGCAGTTTCAATACAAGAAAGTAGTTCAAGATCCTCAAATTAGCACTGCAAATCAAAAAAAAAAAAAAAAATTCAATCAACACAATGAGGCCGGGGAAATAAAATCCCAATAACAGCTAAATTAAAAGAGAAAGTAGATATTACAACAAATAATAGCAATTTGTCCTGAAATTATACTGAAAAAGAAGAAAAAAAAAGTGCAAAGAGAAAAAGAATCGGAGGAATAAATAGACTTTTACTAAGCTTCGTATCATCACCAATCAAAGATCAAAAATCCACAACAGTGAAAGAATAAAATTAACGAACACAGAGAATTGAACCATGGTTCAAAGGATAATTTCAAAACAGAGAGTGACAAGCTGAGAAAGAGAAACAGTGAAGCACAAAATTAACAACCTGGAAAGTTGATGTAATTAGGAGTAACAGTAAGCTTTTACTTATTTCTTTACATATAATGAAGTTAATCTTTTTTGTTGAAAATAAATCAAAATTTGAAGGTGGACAAATCAAAAATATAAAATAACCCAAATAAAATTGAAGTTGCAGAGATTCAGATCTGCAGGAAAATATAAATCAAAATAAAACGAGGTAAAGGAAAAGCATGAAACTTTCTATGTAAGAAGAGATACTGCAACAATTCTCTCAATTTAGATATAAGAGCAAGATGGGAGAAGAAGAGAGAAATACCTGTAAGTTGAAAACCAATTTGGCAAGAGAATAATAAAGTGGTACTACCCTTGTGAAATTCTCTGAAATTGTTGTTAGTCTCAGCTGTGTTCTGCTTCTTTAAACCTTTTCTTCAATCAAATTCAAACTTGAAAATGAGAAGGAAGGGGGTATGTTTGGTACGATGGAAATGTTTTCATGGAAAATAAATTGATTTTTTACTTATTTTTTTATATTTGATTGGTGGGTGGAAAATATCTTTTAATAAATATTTTATGGTATTTGATGGTGAATAGAAAATATTTTTAGTTGTTTGATTGATGAGAGAAAAAATATTTTTTGAAAAACACTACTGAACAATTAACTAGTATATCAAATAACTCAATATTCTGTCGGAATTAATTTAATCATAGCAAATAATATCAATATCAAGTATCAAAATATTACAAGAAGCTAAAATTTAAGCAACTATTACTTACATAATTCAAACTTCCTAATCAATGTCCACAAATGCACAAAAGAGAGAAGTTTGGAAACAAATACACGATACATTATCAAAAACAAAAGAACGGAGAGAAGTTTGGAAGTAAATACACGATACATTATCAAAAACAAAAGCGTGCAAATAATAGTTGCTTCCAATTCCTATGAAGCTAAACCAACCAATAGGTGTCACTATTGTTGTTGCTTGAATAGTTCCAACCACACCTTACGAAGATTTTGATTTTTGACCATGAATGTCTTGGCTAGAGGGTCGCTTTGCAACAAATAATCAAAAGCATCACCGAGAAACTATTCATTGCCATAACTTCTTTATACAACTTTATCACATCTAGACGACTATCAACCATTCTACCTATTGTCGTTGTCACTAGTCTAAACTTTATTGATATATCACCAACGACATCTTGCATCTCAAAAGAACGTTTTCTTTTGTGACTTGCCTTGATTTGAGAAGCCTCGGTTGCTTGCACATCCTTTTCGATGGATGGTCCTTCAAGGTCATTATCATTATCTTTCTCATAAAAACTATCAAAATCTATATCTTCGAATGATTTAGCACAATCTCCCCTAACCCGATCATTTCCACACACAAAAAATATTTCGTCAAATATTTCAATTTTTTTGTTGATGAACTTGTCATGATTGAGATGTGCCTACAATACAAAGATTAGAAATGAGATAGAGAGGTTTCCGAAAGACCCCCGGCTCAAAATAGAATAATGCTCAATATAAAATAATCTAGACAAGGCATAGTCAAAGGACAAAATTCATAAAAGACAAGACATAGTCAAAGGATAAAATATATAGAAATCAACATATTTTATTTGTACTGAAGAAGAGGCAAATAACATAGTAGTTTTTAATTTTCATGATCATCAATTGACCATTACAATTTTCTGGTTTACATCTCCACTATAAACGCTCCCTTGTGTGCTATATTTCACCTCTTGTTGATTAGATAGAGTAGTCCTGCAGCAGAATATATCATCAAGACAAAAAACATTTCGAGAAAAAAAATGAATAAAAGTCAGCAAGATTCTATAGTTCTGGATAGGCTAGTTGAAAACACAAATTTTATTTATCTACTTGTTTAGAAGAATATATAGCATTGCACTTCTTCATAAATGCTCGAGGACCCCAAATGAGTTTCATCTTTTGTACCTAAATAGAAAACAACTAGAATTCCAACATATTCCCAGCACAAAAGATAACAAGTACAATTGGAGCAAATTCTAGAAGATAATTTGAACTTTTGAAGCATCTCCAAGTATAAACTTGAGTTAAGAGTATGAATGCAGTATGTGTTATGACATTTTTCACTTCCCAGCACCAAAATTTTAAACTTTCCCCTGCTTTCAAAAGAATAATCACATATAGGGTTAATGTATTTTCATCTTCGTACAAAAGAAAGGGTTGAAAAACTGATACAGCCTCACACCATATGCGTCGCTAACCTAAAAATTCAATACATCATTGGTCAACATCTCAAACCAGATTTTTAAAAGAAAACTAACCTTAAATCCATCAATGCAGAAACATTAGAAGGATTCAAGAGTGAGCGAAAAATCTCAAAGGCCTAGACTCAACCTACTAATGGCAAGCAACAAAGCAAATAGGTCACAAACATAGTGCAAAATTATTAGATGGGAAATTTACCCATAACTCACTCTATCCGAAGACAAATTTACTTATAACTCAAGATTTTTTCAGGTTATTGATTGGTTCAATTCTGGCTCATGAAATGATACATGCATGGTTGCGGCTTAAAGATGGATCTTTTATTTTGATAACACCTGAATGTGATATCCTTTTACATATTTACGATTCTGAAGATAATACAAGCAGCTAACCTCCATTCTCTCATAGCTGCTCTATCATTGAAAATCATGATATTATCATGTCTCTTAAGAAATCATAAATGGATATGCAAGTCGGTGATATCAAAATATACTATAATTAATTTTCACTAGCTTTAGATCAAATAAGTTCGACACATATCGCTGAGGCACACCATCGCTGGAGACCATATGTTTTGAATGCTGAAAGGCAACAACAATAACTTACCCAATGTAATCCTACAAGTAGGGTCTCAGAAGGGAAGTGCGTACGCAAATCTTATCCCTTCCTTAAAAAGGAAGAGAGGTTATTTCCGATAGACCCACAACTCAAAACAGATGAAAAGGATGATAACAACAACACACTAGAAGAACCAAGAAGAAAATACAATAATAAAGTCTAAAGGAACAACCAAAAGAATTAAAAATCTAAGAATATGAAAAATACAAGAAGAAGACTAATAATCTGGGAATGGAGAAGCAAAACACTTGACTACCTACTAATCTACTATCCTAATTCTCTGATTTTTTCCATATATCGTAGTGTTACTAATTAAAATATCCACATGTTTTAGCTCAGTATTGATCCGTAGATGATCTGAAGAATAACTGTTAAATCTTCAGCATAAATAACCAATTTATTACTACAACAGGCATCAATCAACCAGCCAGAGGGGGGACTCACAGGTAAGACCCCCAAATGTAAGAAACAGGAGAAGATCAGGGTCTAAAACTATTGCTTACCTGAATATGGACCGCATAGACTTCGGGACTGGCCGTAATCATCTTCAAGCTGTCATCCCATCCAAGACCACTTTTGTTTAGTAGAGTTTGGATTGTACTCCAAGTTCTTATTATTGTTTTAAGATGATTGTCCACATGCTTAGATGAACAATCTATTCATAGTTGTTCGTTAATGGAATTCGAAATACGATTAAACGAGCTGGACTTAAACTGATTCGTTGATTTATTCCTTTGCTTTACTTCATCAGCTAAAATCTCCAACATTAAATATTCCATTGATTTTGACCACCTAAACTGCTTCTCGAATTTTTTCCCCATGATTTACTATTACAAGTCAAGAAACTACGTGAATAATTCATACTCAACAGAACACAAATATAAATTAGCAGAGACCTGTGAACTCTACATATACCAAATAAAAATAGTAGTAAAAAAAACACTCAAAGCTAATAGAAAAATAATAATAAGTCATAGAAGTATTTCTTTCATACAGGATCTGGCCAATTACTACAACAATACGAAGAAATAAGAAAATATCAAAAGCAAAATCAAGCAGCATTATCTATTTAGCTATCAAAGTTTCTTAAAACACTAAAGTACCTCATTCCTTCTCCTATCATAATTTACAAATATGGCATGAGCAATTGCATCTCTTTTTGATGACCATTGCCTAGCTTCTTTACGCCTTTCTCTTTGTGTTTGATAGCTTTGACTTTCTTGAGAATTTTGAGTAATTTGAGCATTTTAAGGTTGAATTACTGCTTCAACATCTACTTCTTGTATTATCATGTCATTTGGCTCTAAATCAACTATGTGATTATGTACAATGCACGATGTTAATACCACATTCACCTGTGTCTTAAAGTCTCAAAAAAGATCATTGTCAATCATATGAAATCGTCTCTTTAGAATAGCAAAGGCACGTTCAACCGAGGATCTCAGTGATGCATGACGAAGATTGAACAATTCTTTTTCATTTTGGGGAGGACAATCACTATATTCTTGCAAGTGATAGAGTATTCTATGATAAGGAGGAATAAACCCTTTACGAAGTCCATATCCCGCATCTATAAGATAGTATTTATCTACAAAGCCAAACTAAGGTTAATTAATATAATTTGTTCACCTACGTTTCATATAAACTACTTTATATTGAATAAGATACCTTTTTGGATTTGGAGACCATGTGGTCTCTCCAATGCATCATTTAATATGCGAGAATCATGTCCAGATCCTTCCCAACCAGCAAGCACATACGTGAACTTCAAATTAAAGTTAATGGTGGCTAATACATTTTGTGTTGTTGTGCCTTTTCGACCACGAAATCTATTTTGTTGTTCAATAGGGACAGATGTAAGCATATGTGTTCCATCTATTGCTCCTACACAATCCTATACACAACTTAAGTTAATAATATGTAGTATTTTCAACAAAATATCTTAAAATAATACCGATAGTTGTTCATTATCTCCGATTGGATGGTTTCATCCGGTGATTTTATAAGGATTGGATAGAGCTTCAAAACTGCTTGAAGCACAGTGTGGAAGCATCGATGAATAGACTCGATTGACCTATAAAAGTATAATTCAATCTTCTGAAATCGTTCATTAAAACCAAGAATCTCTAAAAATATTAGCACTTGTTCTTGAACAGACATATTTTTAGTTAAACACAAGAAACTATTCCTTCTAAGAGCATTGCATAGTTCATAAAACGCATGCTTACTCATTCTTATCTGACCTACACAGTGAACATCACTTCCATTCAAAATACTATTCATGTAAAATTCTTGATCTTTATTAATATATGGTTCTTTAGGAATACTACTTTCATGTTCATAGGCACCAATTATTGTAACCCCGATAGCTAAAACAGATGTAGCTGCAACTCCAATTATTGCATCATCGTCATCTTGGTTAGTCGAACTCATCTGTTATAGTGACCAATGTAATTTCGTTACATTTCATTTATTATATACAACAACAACAACATACACCGTATATTCACACCAAGTGGGGTATGGGGAGGGTAACTGTACGCATTCCATACCACTACCTTAAATGTGAAATGGAGAGGCTATTTTCGATAGACCACCGACTCAAAATAAAGTAATTTAAGTTTAAAATTCAAATCATCAAAAAATAATACATTGAATCATAACAGTTGGTTTAAGTATGCCACAATTACGCAATGCATCTTTTTCTTCTAGTACTATTTGGGTTAATAATAATAAAAATAAGAAAATTTATTCAACATGATAGGAAAATTATGTAAGAAACGAAAAGGGTAAGTTTATTTTTCTCCCACAAACTCTAACCCACCAAATCCAATAACATATAGATTTTTGTTTGTATTGTTTAGGATAATATGGAAGAAAAACTGAAGCTTTTTTCCAAGAAGTCAAAGTTGGGATAAAACAGAAAGATGAAACCAGCTCCTCCTTCTTGTGATAGAAACTAGCTCCTCCTTCTTATGTAGTGAAATTATGTTCAATTTTTACTTGTAAATATAATGGTAGTATTAATATAGCTACTCAATTCTTATCAAGAAATAGACTCAATCAAGCAAAATTGAACATAAATCAGAAATTCAAATTTTAATTTTTGCACAAAATTGGCCTCAAATCAGAAACCCAAACAAGCAAAAAAAAGAAAAAATTACAGAACTTTTTTACCAAGCACCACAAAAGAAATTAGTTATGGACATACCTTTGAAATTCTTGCAATAGGAAAAGGACAGAGAGGGGGAAAAGCCCTAAATTTAGAGACAACAATGATCTCGTAGTGTCGATTTTGGGTGTGTTTGGTATGATGGAAAATATTTTCCATAGAAAATGTTTTCCTGAAAAATATTTTCATGGAAAATAAGTTGATTTTCTACTTATTTTCTCATGTTTGGTTGGTGGGTGGAAAATATTTTCTGGAAAATATTTTATGGTGTTTGGTTGGTGAATAGAAAATATTTTTCTTAAAAATGTTTTTAGTTGTTTGATTGGTGAGAGGAAAAAATACTTTTTGAAAAATACTACTGAACAATTAACTAGTATATCAAATAACTCAACATTCTGTCGAAACTAATTTAAGCAAAGCAAATAATATCAATATCGAGTATCAAAATATTACAAGAAGCTAAAATTTAAGCAACTATTACTTACATAATTCAAGAATCTTAATCAATTTCCACAAATGCACAAAAGAGAGAAGTTTGGAAGCAAATACACGATACATTATCAAAAATAAAAGAACGGAGAGAAGTTTGAAAGTAAATACACGATACATTATCAAAAATAAAAGCGTTCAAATAATAGTTGCTTCCAATTCGTATGAAGCTAAACCAAGCAATAGGTGTCACTACTGTTGTTGCTTGAACCGTTCCATCCACACCTTACGAATATTTTGATTTTTGGCCATGAATGCCTTAGCTAGAGTGTCGCTTTGCACCAAATAATCAAAAGCATCACCAAGACGCTTCATTATAACCTTTCATTGCCATAACTTCTTCATAAAACTTTGTCACATCTAGACGACTATCAACCATTCTACCGATTGTCGTTGCCACTTCTCCAAACTTTATTGATATATTACCAACGATATCTTGCATCTCAAAAGAACGTTTTCTTTTGCGACTTGCCTTAATTTGAGAAGCTTCGGTTGCTTGCACATCCTTTTCGATGGATGTTCCTTCAAGGTCATTATCATTATCTTTCTCAGAAAAACTATCAAAATCTATATCTTCGAATGATTTAGCACAATCTCCCCTAGCCCGATTATTTCCACACACAAGAGATATTTCGTCAAATATTTTAATTTTTTTATTGATGAACTTGTCATGATTGGGTTGTGCCTACAATACAAAGATTAGAAATGAGATAGAGAGGTTTTCAAAAGAGCCCCGGCTCAAAATAGAATAATTCTCAATATAAATTAATCTAGACAAGGCATAAACAAAGGACAAAATATCATAAAAGACAAGGCATAGTCAAAGGATAAAATATAGGCAAATAGCATAGTAATCTTCAATTTTCATGATCATCAATTGACCATTACAATTTTCTGGTTTACATCTCCACTTTAAACGCTCCCTCGTGTGCTACATTTCACCTCTTGTTGATTAGATAGAGTAGTCCTGCAGAAGAATATATCATCAAGACAAAAGTCATTTCGAGAAAAAAAATGAATAGAAGTCAGCAAGATTCAATAGTTTTGGATAGGTTAGGTGAAAATGCAAACTTCATTTATCTACTTGTTTAGAAGAATATATAGCATTGCACTTCTTCATAAATGCTCGAGGACCCCAAATGAGTTTCATATTTTGTACCTAAATAGGAAACAAATAGAATTCCAACATATTCCCAGCACAAAAGATAACAAGTACAATTGGAGCAAATTCTAGAAGATAATTTGAACTTTTGAAGCATCTCCAAGTATAAACTTGAGTTAAGAGTATGAATGCAGTATGAGTTG
The DNA here is from genome assembly GCA_030864225.1 of Capsicum baccatum var. pendulum. NCBI lineage: Eukaryota > Viridiplantae > Streptophyta > Magnoliopsida > Solanales > Solanaceae > Capsicum > Capsicum baccatum. Next base: position 86,617,661 of record CM061558.1, on the reverse strand, counting down.
TGACATTTTTCACTTCCCAGCACCAAAATTTTGAACTTTCACCTGCTTTCAAAAAAATAATCACATATAGGGTTAATGTATTTTCATCTTCGTGCAGAAGAAAAGGTTGAAAAACTGATACAGCCTCACACCATATGCGTTGCCAACCTCGAAATTCAATACATCATTGGTCAACATCTCAAACCAGATTTTTAAAAGAAAACTAACCTTAAATCCATCAATGCAGAAACATTAGAAGGATTCAAGAGTGAGCAAAAAATCTCAAAGGCCTAAACTCAACCTACTAATGGCAAGCAACAAAGCAAATAGGTCACAAACATAGTGCAAAATTATTAGATGGGAAATTTACCCATAACTCACTCTATCCGAAGACAAATTTACTTATAACTCAAGACTTTTTCAGGTTATTGACTGGTTCAATTCTGGCTCATGAAATGATACATGCATGGTTGCGGCTTAAAGATGGATCTTTTATTTTGATAACACCTGAATGTGATATCCTTTTACATATTTACGATTCTGAAGATAATACAAGCAGCTAACCTCCATTCTCTCATAGTTGCTCTATCATTGAAAATCATGATATTATCATGTCTCTTAAGAAATCATAAATGGATATGCAAGTCGGTGATATCAAAATATACTATAATTAATTTTCACTAGCTTTAGATCAAATAAGTTCGACACATATCGCTGAGGCACACCATCGCTGGAGACCATATGTTTTGAATGCTGAAAGGCAACAACAATAACTTACCCAATGTAATCCTACAAGTAGGGTCTCAGAAGGGAAGTGCGTACGCAAATCTTATCCCTTCCTTAAAAAGGAAGAGAGGTTATTTCCGATAGACCCACAACTCAAAACAGATGAAAAGGACGATAACAACAACACACTAGAAGAACCAAGAAGAAAATACAATAATAAAGTCTAAAGGAACAACCAAAAGAATTAAAAATCTAAGAATATGAAAAATACAAGAAGAAGACTAATAATCTGGGAATGAAGAAGCAAAACACTTGACTACCTACTAATCTACTATCCTAATTCTCTGATTTTTTCCATATATCGTAGCGTTACTAATTAAAATATCCACATGCTTTAGCTCAGTATTGATCCGTAGATGATCTGAAGAATAACTGTTAAATCTTTAGCATAAATAACTAATTTATTACTACAACAGGCATCAATACACCAGTTAGAGGGGGGACTCACAGGTAAGACCCCCAAATGTAAGAAACAGGAGAACATCAGGGTTTAAAACTATTGCTTACCTGAATATGGACCGCATAGACTTCGGGACTGGCTGTAATCATCTTTAAGTTGTCATCCCATTAAAGACCACTTTTATTTGGTAGAGTTTGAATTGTACTCCAAGTGTTTCTTATTGTTTTAAGATGATTCTCCACATGCTTAGATGAACAATCTATTTCTAGTTGTTTGTTAATGGCATTTGAAACACGATTAAATGAGCTGGCCTTAAACTGATTTGTTGATTTATTCCCTTGCTTTAGTTCATCGGCTAGAATCTCCAACATCAAATATTCCATTAGTTTTGACCACCTAAACTGCTTCTCGCCTTTTTTCCCATGATTTACTGTTACAAGTCAAGAAACTACGTGAATAATTCATACTCAACAGAACACAAATACAAATTAGCAGAGACCTGTGAACTCTACATATACCAAATAAAAATAGTAGTAAAAAAACACTCAAAGCTAATAGAAAAAACAATAATAAGCCATAGAAGTATTTCTTTCGTACAGGATCTGACCAATTACTACATCAATATGAAGAAATAAGAAAATATCAAAAGCAAAATCAAGCAGCATTGTCTATTTAGCTATCAAAGTTTCTTAATACACTAAAGTCCCCCATTCCTTCTCCTATCATAATTTACAAATATGGCATGAGCAATTGCATCTCTTTTTTATGATCATTGTCTAGCTTCTTCACGTCTTTCTCTTTGTGTTTGATAGCTTTGACTTCCTTGAGAATTTTGAGTAATTTGAACATTTTGAGTTAAATTACTGCTTCAACATCTACTTCTTGTATTATCATATCATTTTGCTCCAAATCAACTATGTGATTATATAAATGCACAACGCTAAAACCACATTCACTTGTGTCTTAAAGTCCAAAAAATTTTTATTGTCAATCACACGAAATCATCTCTTCAGAATAACAAAGGCACGTTCAACTGAGGATCTCAGTGATGCATGACGAAGATTGAACAATTCTTTTTCATTTTGGGGAGGACAATCACTATATTCTTGCAAGTGATAGCGTATTCCATGATAAAGAGGAATAAACCCTTTACAAAGTCCATATCCCGCATCTACAAGATAGTATTTATCTACAAAGTCAAACTAAAGTTAATTAATATACTTTGTTTACCTACGTTTCATATAAACTACTTTATATTGAATAAGATACCTTGTTGGATTTGGAGACCGTGTGGTCTCTCCAATGCATCATTTAATATGCGAGAATCATGAGCAGATCCTTCCCAACCAGCAAACACATACGTGAACTTCAAATTATAGTTAATGGCGGCTAATACATTTTGTGTTGTTGTGCCTTTTCGACCACGAAATCTATTTTGTTGTTCAATAGGGACATATGCAAGCACATGTGTTCCATCTATTGCTCCTACACAATCCTATACACAACTTAAGTTAATAATATGTAGTATTTTCAACAAAATATCTTAAAATAATACCGATGGTTGTTCATTATCTCCGGTTGGAAGGTTCCATCCGGTGATTTTATAAGGATTTGATAGAGCTTCAAAACTGCTTGAAGCATAGTGCGGAAGCATCGATGAATAGACTCGATTGACCTATAAAAGTGTGATTCTATCTTCCGAAATCGTTCATTAAAATCAACAATCTCTAAAAATATCAGCACTTGTTCTTGAACAGACATATTTTTTGTTGAACACAAGAAACTATTCCTTCTAAAAGCATTACATAGTTCATAAAACGCATGCTTACTCATTCTTATCTGACCTACACAGTGAACATCACTTCCATTCAAAATACTATTCATGTAAACTTCTCTTTCTTGATCTTTATTAACATATGGTTCTCTAGGAATGCTACTTTCATGTTCGTAGGCACCAGTTATTGCAACTCCAGCAGCTAAAACAGATGTAGCTGCAACTCTAATTATTGCATCAGCGTCATCTTGGTTAGTCGAACCCATCTGTTGCAGTGACCAATGTAATTTCGTTACATTTCATTTATTATATACAACAACAACAACATACACCGTATATTCACACCAAGTGGGGTATGGGGAGGGTAACTGTACGCATTCCATACCACTACCTTAAATGTGAAATAGAGAGGCTATTTCTGATAGACCACCGACTCAAAATAAAGCAATTTAAGTTCAAAATTCAAATCATCAAAAAAGAATACATTGAATCATAACAGTTGGTTTAAGTATGCCACAATTACGTAATGCATCTTTTTCTTCTAGTACTATTTGAGTTAATAATAATAAAAATAAGAAAATTTATTCAACATGATAGGAAAATTATGTAAGAAACGAAAAGGGTAAGTTTATTTTTCTCCCATAAACTCTAACCCACCAAATTCAATAACATATAGATTTTTGTTTGTATTATTTTGGATAATATGAAAGAAAAACTGAAGCTTTTTGCCCAAAAGTCGAAGTTGGGATAAAACAAAAAGATGAAACCAGCTCCTCCTCCTTGTGTAGTGGAATTATGTTCAATTTTTACTTGTAAATATAATGGTAGGATTAATATAGCAACTCAAGTCTTATCAAGAAATAGATCCAATCAAGCAAAATTGAACTCAAATCAGAAATTTAAATTTTATTTTTCGCACAAAATTGGCCTCAAATCAGAAACCCAAACAAGCAAAAAAGAAAAAATTGCAAAACTTTTTTACCTAGCACTACAAAAAAAATTATTTATGGACATACCTTTGAAATTCTTGCAATGTGGAGAAGAGAGAGGGGAGAAAGCCCTAAATTTGGAGACAACAATGATCTATGTTGGTAGTGTCAATTTTGTTGGAGGTAAAGAAGAGAGATACGCGTATAAGCTCTTTTGTCTGGAAAATGACTTATTAGGGAAGTCATTTTCCCTCAAAATAAGGAAAACAAGTGGTTTTGGAAAATATTTTCTAAAAAATTTTTTACAACCAAACATGGGAAAATAGAAAAATGTTTTCTAGAAAAAATTTTCCATTATACCAAAGACACCTTTTGTTGGAGGTAAAGCAGAGAGGTACGCATATAAGCTCTTTTGTCTGGAAAATGACTTCCCTTGACTTATTAGAGAAGTCATTTTCCCTCAAATTAAGGAAAACAAGTGACTTTGAAAAATATTTTTTAAAAATATTTTTACAACCAAACATGGGAAAATGAAAAAATATTTTCCATCATACCAAACACACCCAAAAAGAAGAAAGGAGAAGAAGAGAGCCAACTCTGTTTTTTTTGTGGCACCCCACGGTCAGCTCAGCTTATAGATACACGTAAATAATTAGATTGAAAAGACGAAAATGCCCTTCGTGCATGAACAGGCATGTTGAAATTACCGCACTTCTAATATAGTAGTAATATAGTAATTAGGCTATTCATTAGATCTTTTCATTGATGTAGCAGCAAAATTGATTTAAGGCACCATTTGTTAGAACTAACAAGTGTTGTAATTTCTAGCATATTTACTTCACAGCAATTTTAATTAAAATTGCATTTTGCCCAACTTCTGAAGGTGTGTAGGTCTGAATTTCGAGGGGGCTTATGGCAAGGTGAGTCGATAAATATGTCATGATATAACGTGTGAAGTTTTATTTTGGTCAATTTGTAATAAAATTGTGATACTTTAGGCAAATCAGGAAGATGAAAGGATTGATATTCAGGTTAATGTTGATAAGAATGAGGTTTTATTATATGTTTCATCCAATATGGATGATTTAGATAGGTTTTAAAAATTGAGGGTATAAAATTGTATTTCAAAAAAAAATTCCAAAAGTCTAAAAAAAATCCAAAAATATATGATCAACTCCATCTCTAATTTCAACTCCAACTTAAAATTTTTTAATTTTTATGGTCAAACACCTATCAAATTGCTTTGCCAAAGCCCAAAAGAGAAAAAAGGAATAAACTTTTAATATCAATTGGATAAACTAGCTTTTAGTAGGACCTCATAAAATAGTACCAACAAATAAAATCAGTCAATAAATTGCGCTAGAAATTTGACTTACAATTTTTTTTTCTATAAAAGGAACTTTGTTTTAGATATAAAAATTTATATTTTGTTTGTAGTCATGTGAATTGCGGAAGCTCAATATATAGAAAATGATTTAAGTCGCAACTATTATATCTAAAAGTAGTTATATAAATAGTAAATGAGACAATAAAAAAAAATATCAAAAATTTATGAGGTTTAGCAAAATTTTATTTTATGCCTACTCTTCGAACACTATCACCAAATTTTATTTCACTCCAAAAATAAGAAGACAGGTCAAATGTGTATTTTACAAATCAACCAAGTGTCCTATTTATTGGAGCGACTTCTTCCTCTTGATGCCATTAGTGATATCATCATGATAAAAATGTCAAAGTTTAATTTGTGAAATCATTATCAAAAATTTCAACTACAAATTTATTACCTTTAACATTTCATTCCAAAGAAAATTATCTTTTTAAAATGTTCACATTACTTTTAAAATTTTGTTAAATTTTAACAATGTGCGTGTTAATAAAAACACATAAAAATATTTCTATGATCATTTCCTAAATTTAAAAAGTTTGACGTTATAATCACCTATTTTTCGATAATGATTGAGGGTTGAAGTATTCATAGATTTTCTTTTTTTAGGGTTTAAGGAAAAAAATGATGAAAGTGATTGTAGTTTGGATAAGAAGTTCTCAAAAATAATTTTTCAAATTTTTTTAATTGACTATGCAAGCTTTTTCAATAATTAAAAAGTTATATATAGCTTAAGCTCTAGTATTTATTTACACTTCAAGGACAAAACTTCAAAACAAGTTTTGGAAGAAGAAATCCTCTTTTTTTCATTTTACTTTTGCAATGACAAGTAAAAGCAATATGTTAAAAGTAAAATCTAGGCATAGTAATATTTAAAGAGTCTCACATTAGTATAGAGCAGAGGTGGACCCACAGGTATCAGTGGGGGTGCACGTGCACCCGTTAACGTTGAAAAAAATTATACGTATATATGTTTATATATCTTCAGAAATTGGGATATAATTAATAGTGCACCCACAAATAAATGTTAGTGCACCTTGGCGCTCTGGTTGAAGACATCATATCCGTTCACACGACCAGGGATCGATCCCTGGGTTGCACAACATGTTCTCTTTTATTTTCAATCTTTATAAAAGGCTTATTACTACATTAAGTTGAATGCTAGTGCACCTTGATAGGCTTATTACTACATTAAGTTGAATGCTAGTGCGCCTTGATGCGTTGGTTGAATCCAATGCTTCTGTCCATGCGACCAAGGATCAATCCCTGGGTTGCATAATATTTTTTTCTATTACTAAATTTATAACATCAAAATGTTGGACTGTGGATTCAAACCTGCGACCATCCTGTAAAATGAATCCCCATTCCCCTTGATCATTGAGCTACTATAACTGATTATTCAGAAATGTTAAAAGTAAACTTCATATTTTAAGAAAGTAAAGTTATTAGCTTAGAACTCATACTTGTTCTATATATTTATTTTTTCAGTATTGTTTATGTCTTTGGAGACCAATTGAATATGATAATATCTCTTAATTGACACTGAAAGTTTTTCTAATGTCATAAGATAATATTGTGCACCATAGTATTATCAAAAGCAACAAGCGTAAAAAAACTTCGCGGTCTATTGTGTTTAAGCAAAAGGTACAAATAAAGCGTGAGATTTAACGAAAAAATGTATAAAGAGAAAAAATATAAATATATGTCTAGTCCAAAATTAATAATATAAGCATAAATGACAAATATATGGAATTGTTTTTTTTTTGATAAAGTGAAATAGTCTGTATCTTAAGAAAGTCTCATTGACTGACAAGGGAAAGTATGTATTAGAAATTAGAATCTAAGTTGCATATTAAGTGAGCCGAGCGCTCAACACATTTTGAGTCTTGCTTTGAGGTTTATGTGCGTCATTAACAACATCAGTGCACCCACAGATTTTAAATCCTGAATTCGCCTCTGGTATAAACTTGATTTTAATAATTGTCAAAAGTAATATTTGAATTATAATTTAGGCATAGTAATATTTAAAGAGTTTCACGTTTAGTATAGATTTGATCTAATTAATAGTCTTTAATTCCTAGACAATAATGTGGAAAAGAGGGTGGCCACATTCTCTTTTAGACGCGTGGAGATAAAATAATTTAAAATTCAGCACGCAAATAGGTGACCTTTCAATCTTTACTTGATACTTCCTCCGTCTCAAATTACTCGTCTCAAATTTAAATGGTATAATTATTAAAAAAATAATAATTGATAATATAACTTTATCATTTTGCCTCTATCAATTTTATCATGCTATTAGTTCCAATATTGATGGAGTTACTATATGGCTGATACCAAAATACTTTTTACATGAATAATTAAAATAATAAGATTACCAAAGTTTTTGCAACATTTTTCAAGATTTGATAATTCAATGCTAGTAACAAGGAGTAATAAATTACTAAGGGTATAATGAGAAAAAGATTGTCTTGTATTGATTAATGAAAAAAAAAAAGTAAAATGAGAAATCAAATTTGAAAATTTGCAACGGATAATTTGAGATGGAGGGAGTATATAATTATATGCAATAATTTATTTATTTCAACTGTATTTTTTTTTTCTTTTGCTCTTTAACTTAGCATATTATGGAAGTTTGCCCTAACTTTGCATTTTTAACATTTCTTATTATGTAGTTATGCCCCCAATGTCGCATTTTATAGATGTCTTCTCTAAATGCGATAATCAGTTGTTTCAACTATTTGTTTCCATTGTATATTTCTCCTTTTTAGGTCAATTTATTAAGAGAATGATACAAAAGAGACTTGATTTGAACTCTTATCATTTTAGCCAAATAAGTTTTTTTATCCAACATAATAAAGTATCAACTATGTATTTCCTCTTTAAATGCAATGCTTATTTATTTTAACTTTAACTTTTTTATTTCAATCCACAATCAATTTTTTTTTAAAAAAAAAAACAAAATAAAAAACCTTAGAGTTTCATCATTTTAGTAAAACAAAAAAAGATTTAACCAAAATAATGAAGTTGCGGTTTTGTATCTTTTTTAAATCTCTACTTTAAATTGTATCAAGTTGTTAAGTCGTACTATGAAGATTGGGAGAGGCCAGTGAAGTTTAGGTTGAGAAGGATTATGACTATTTTTAAAATCTATTTAGATTCATGTCAGGACAATCGATCACAGAAGTCATCATCTAGTAAGGGGGTTGGTGGAGCAATGTAAGGAAAGGGATAAGGATGGGACAAGTTGTTTAACCACCTTAAAAACATAATGTAATATTTTGGTAAGAGTTTGAAAAAATATAGTGAATAGAAACACTTATGATGTCATCTATTTTGACGTTAAAAAACTATCCAAATAGTGGCGAACTTAGGATTTAAGGATCGTGGGTGTTTGGGAGGTTCAAACACACATATTAACACCCAAAGCTTTAAGGTTCCACCTAAAAATCAAAGCACTCATCTATCTTCTTGGTTCCATGGGTGTTTTTTCATCTTATATCAATTTTTATACATTTTCTTATATAATTATACCTATTCTGCGTCGGATTTAACGAGTGCCGGAGCACCACATTTTTTAACCTAGATCCGCCCTGTATCCAAACCTAGCACACAAGTTTTTGATATTACACTTTAGTCCCCCATCACATCCAACAAATGTCTAAATATTTTTTTTATTTTTCAGATTCATAAAATAACAAAAAGAAATTGTCCAAGAAACCACCAATAAAATTCTCGTTTTCCACTTCTTTTCCACCTACTTTCTACGATTCTAGTGAAATCTTCCTCCTCACAACTGAAAATCACCATTGCTGCTAATTGCTTCCATTGTTACCCCATTTCCTTTCAATAGTTGCAAAAAAATATTTTTCCACCATTACTACTAACTTGAGAAACTTTCAAAATCTACTAAATAACTCATAAGTAGGTAGATTTGAGTAGTTCAACAGTCCTAAAATACATTTCTCCATTCCATAGCTAGGAGAGCATTGATTAAACCCCGATTTTGTTCATTCACATTTTGGTAAAAATTTCTTACTAGTCATCGGTCGGTCATTAACCTGTTATAGATCGATTCCATAATCTAGAATCGATTAGTGTGGTCTATAATAGCAGTAGCTGAAGTTGATATTGTTGGAGGTGCCTATATAGAAATATGGGATGAGACTCCCAAATGTTGGCATTGGAAATCATCTAGTAAGGGAACAGTGCCCATTTTATTGCATCGCAATGGTTTATATGACGACATGGTTTGATGTGCAATTGAGAGCGAGGAATTAGTTTGCGGGTCAAGCAATGTTGTGATTAGCTATCTAATAAAATGGATGGAAGAAAATACATACCACATTCATAAAGAATGATAGGTATGTGTTCTTATACATATTGGATGTTGTTGTTGATATATCTAGGTATTTATTGAGGATAAATATCGTCACAAGGTCTCTAGTAACCCCACCACTATACCCAACAATCAGCAATAATGATTTGGTTAAAAATGAGAGTTTGGGTACTCATTCAATGAATATTGATGATCATCCAATGAATGTGGAAGACTGATGTGTCGTGAAAACATGGCACATTCGATGCTTAAAATCAGGGGTGTTCATGGGTTTGGTTAAAAACCAAACCAAATCAAACTGATTAAAAAAATCGACGTTTGGTTTGGTTTAGTTAGGTTTGATTTTAAATTTTAAAAAATCGATGCTATTTGGTTTGGTTATGATTTTACATAAAAATAACCATGAAAATAATCAAACCGAACCGATAAATTTTATATATATATTATATAATTATTTTTATATAATTTATAAATAAAATATAAATATTTTATTAAATTTAATCTTAAACTAAATTTTAATTTATGTCTAGCCCAACTAATACTTTAGCCCAATTGCCCAAAGCCCCAAACCCAAGCCCAACTCTACCTACTATTACTAATAAGTTAACCCTAAGGTCCCTACCTCACTTTTTCTACTTCAGCTTTCACAATATGTAGTACATCAACTACTGCTTCTTTTGTTCTTCATTGAAAGGCAGCATCGCATTAGCTTCTGTTGTTCTTCATAGAAAGAAGACGATAAAAAAAATTCTTTTCAGTTTTTCATCTCACAAGGAAAAGCAAAAATAAAGATTGAAGCTTGGGAAGTGAAAACTTTAAATACAAGATTATTAAAGCTTAGGAAGGTAATTTTTAGTTTTTTTATTCTAGCTACCTTAGGTAATTTTAATTCTATACAAGAATTTAAAGGAGTGCATGACATGCAATTAATTTTTTTAAATGATTTTCTTCTATTTCCTGCCATCTGTACCTCTAATTATGAGCAACTGTATAAATCATTGTCGTTCTTTTGTTTAGTTGTTTGCAAGCACTAGATTACGCAAAATTGAACTAAATTTGGAAGAGGGGGGCTCTTATAGTCCTAGGCTAAGAGTTACCAAGTGAAGGGTTTTTTCCTCTCATTTGTTTTGCGTTGATGGTCCATGCAACTGCAAGTGTTTCACTTTCTTCCTGTTGATTATACTTATGCCATGTTTTCTAGAGTCTCGGCTAGCTCAGATATTGCAATATTTTCTTGTTTAGTTTCTTAACCCCCTATATCTTATTTACATTCACTTTTCTAATGTAGTATTCTCTTCATTTTTTGTGAAATATTTTTGATGATTAAATCTAATTCTATTCTATAGTAAAATCTCAAAGTTTCATGGGATGAAACTTTAGCCAAACAATGGTGCAGAGGAGTTTTATTAAATGTTACTGAATTTTTATTAATGTATGGTTTATGAATAACCCAAGAGAGATGGCATGAATGATGACTGAAACTATAATCCATATGCTGCTTCATCTTCGGTCACATAAACAAAGAATCTTTCAAATAAGTTACCATGGTCCCTGGTTCAAATGGTAGTTTTATGTCTCTTTGTTTATTCAATCTTTTCTCTATATGATTAGCTCACCTAGCTAGTCTATATAGTAAATAGATAACTCAAATTTGCCCAACTCTGTCTCTTCTTGCAGTACACTACAACAGAATACAAAGCTCTATTTTACAATGTACAAGTATGTGTTTGTATATTTTTGGATAATCTTAGTGCCTACAATACAAAGCTAGTGCTTTTCATCTCAATGTTGGATTTGTTTAATGTGTTTGTTCTGAATTTTAAGAGTTTATAGCTTCATTTGTCCATCACTGTACAAATATTTCATGAGAAATTGTTCAATTTGATACTCTTTTCTATGGGTTAAATTGTTAAAAAAAAAAAAGGAGTTTATTCTAGAGATGATTAGAGTAGGCTAGTCAATAATCGAAAAAAACTAAAAAATTGAATCAAACTGACAAGAACCAAACCGACAGTTATTTTTTTTTTTGTGTTTTGGTTTGGTTTTAGAAATTCAAAAATCAACTAAATTGGTTTTGGTTTTGGTTTTGATTTTAACCATTAACCGATCCAAACGGACCCATGAATACCCCTACATAAAACAAGGAATTTATGGTTGAACTTAGGTTATTTTGGTAGATATGATATGATTTTTGTAGTTGTTACAAGTGAAACAGGTTAACATTGGTGTTGGATTGAAAAGATGGAAGAAAAGCTTGCTAAATCTGATAAACTGGTCAGGCTACGAGTCGTTAAGACACTATATGACTCATAGCCATACTTGTCAGGATCCCAGAAGCAAGAGTAAAATTGAGAAGCCAAGTAAAGAGTGACTGGGACTGGTGACCACGACTCATAAGAAGTGATTACAAGTCGTGAGAAGAAATCATAATATGAGAAAAAACCAAATCTTAAGCCCAGAGGTAAAGTCATAGAAGACCGACCACGAGTCGCAAGATCTAATTACAACTCGTAAAGAGAAGCCGTAAGGAAACCAGTGTTCAAAACCTTAAAAGTTGAAGGCTCAAGTGATGACGAGTGAAGACCAAGAGTCATAAGGACCGACCATGTCTGTGGTGATGAATAATAAAGATAACAGAATCTTAAAGCCCTGAAGATCAGTCAGTGGAATACTTATGATTAGCATCATACGACTCATAAAAAGACCTTACGAGTAGATCACGCGAGTCATAATGAGTGCCGACATACTTTTCCTATTCCATTTTTATTGGGACTTCTTTATTATTTTGAGATACTATAAATACCTTAGGGTTATTTCTTTATTAGGTTACGCACTCTTACATTACTCTTGATACTTTAGCATACTTTGATCATTGAAATTTTGTTCTTGAGGTTTTAAGTGTTTATTTAATTGGAGACTTTGGATTTTCTCTCTCTCATTATTGTGCAATTAACTATATGTGTTCTTTATTAATTATCACGGATTGTTGCATAAACATGACCAACTAATTTCCTTGACTAGGGTTGTGGGAGCGGATTAGCTACGTAGAGAAAGTGGGAGATTCATCTATTCTGTTATAGTTGTGTGTATATTAATCTTCTTCATATTAATTGACCTCAAATCTAATGCAGAAGCTTGAGGATTGCCCGTATTCGAGAATATCCTCACAATGGATTTTGAGATTAGGAAAAGGGAATTAAGACAATAATTTGAGATTCACTTCCATCTTATAATCCCTCCATCTCGTCTAATCAACTTGAGACTCAAAAGGTGAAAGTTGACTGAAGTTATAGGCAAGGGTTAGTAAGGAGACACTCGAAGACTCATAAGGTAAAGGGTAAGGTTTATCAACACGTTCACAAAACGATTGATAATACATAGTTTGTCAATTTTACATGCAGCGCAGTAGAATAGGTGAGTTGAACACGAGAAGCTTACGAAGTTGAGAAGCCAGGGGAACACAATCCTAGTGTTTATCTTCTATAGTTTACAAATGCAAGCATTTAAGTTTTGTTACTTGTTACTTTTGACTTCAAATTTCCCCATTTACTTTTTTGCATTGCTCATGAATTTTGTCAAGTTTGAGATATTATTCAACGATTTTCCTGTGGGTTCGACCCCAACCTAGTTGGGTTACTATATTTGGCATCGACTCCATCATACTTCTTGAAGGTTAGTTTTGGGCGACATCAAATTTTGGCATCGTTGTCGGGGTAGATGGTGTAAATTATTGATTGAAGTTGGTGAAGTTCGCAGGTTTTATGTTCTGTTCTTATTTAGTATGCATCAGTGTATGCCAAACACTAGGAGTAAAGGCAATCCCTTACTCCTATTGGATCCAGAGCCCAAAAGAATTCTACAAACACCATGAAGGATGGCAGAGCAAGTTTGTGACGGTGTTCCTACTGGGGTTCGAGACCCTTAGAATGTACCTCCTCCTCCACCTGCTGATCCACAAAATATTATAGATAGACAGACAGAGCAATTTCTAGCAGAGGTAGATGAAGAGATAAGAGTGCCTGAGGAAGCCAGATTAGCTCAGCAAGCACAGCTAGCCAGGCCAAGACATATAGTCGATTCACATGCAACTATTGATTATGGTCAGGAGAGAGCTAGGGGTGGCACAGCTAGAGTAATCCCAGATTATCAGTATCTACCACCATACGATGAAGACGCAGACATGGGTTATGTAGAGCCTGCTAAGATTGTAGCCATTGTGCCACTTGCCCTACCTTCAAATGTTAAGTTTGATATTACTAGCATAATGATCAACTATTAAATTTGAGCATGGTACCGATTCAGAAAGAAGTTGAGCATGGTACCTCATCACAGAATTCCAAGATCAAATTTGTTGGAGATATTTAATAGATCCTTAAATGCCAGCTCTAGGGCAATGGCAAACACAATATCTGTAGGTGCACTTATGTATCTACATTAAGAAATGGCCCAAGAGATGTTAGATGAGATTCTATCACTAACCAAGAATGGAATACTTGAGAGGCTGAGAGAAGATCGATTACATATGCTATTGGGGATGCAAGTGACTACAAAGCTAGTGATGATACATTATCACAAGAAATTTCACAACTCAGAACTGATATTGGCTATATTTAAAGCAATTTGCAGTATTGATGGCTGAGAAGGTAAACATAGTGAGAGCGTAAGGATCTACTTCTAGAATGTATGAGTCTAATATAAATAAGGAAGCGAAGTATTTGGATCATGAAGTGGCGGATGTTTGAGCCAAAGGGTAAGGCAATTAAGGTCAAAACTATTATGGTGATAGGTACAGAGATAGAAACAGAGAACGAGATGGTGATTGGAGGCTCAAGGATGACTACAAAAACAAGAGTGATAGATATGTCCCACCAAGTAGCCGATATAAGAATAGAAACAATGTTGTCAAAATTAGTAAAAGGCCAGGAAAGTCAAGAGAGCCGCCTTAAGGAGATTAAGGCAGATCTATCGGCACTGAATCAGAAGGTTGAGTCATAAGCTACTACGATCAAACAACTGGAGAAGCAGTTCAACCAGATGTCTGCCATATTGAATCAAAGGCAGCCTGGCACTCTTCCTAGTAATACAGTGCAAAATCTAAAGAATAATAATCATTTCCATGCAATTACAACTCAAAGTGGTAAAACCACCATGGATCCGCCTGTGTCCACCTTGAATGAGCCAAAGAATGATGTTAATATTGTTGCTGATAAGGGAGCACCTAATGTACAAGTAGAGAAAGCGCTTGATGTTGAGGATAATAGTATGGTTGACAAAGGTAAGGGTAAGGTTGAAGAGCTTGTTCTTAAAACCATTCCAAGACCTCGACCACCTTATCCTCAGAGATTGAAAAAACAATAGGAGGAGAGAAAATATCAAAAAAATTTATCTATGTTAAAGAAGTTGTTTGTAAACATTTCATTGGTTGAGGTGTTAGAGCAAATGCTAGGCTATGAAAAATTCATGAAAGATCTGGTCACTAGAAAGCAGACTATGAGCTATGAGCCTGCGGACAATGTTCATAATTATAGTGTTGTTGCCTCTAGATCGTTAGTAGAGAAGAATAAATACCTTAGAGCCTTCACCATTCCATGCACCATTGGATCTTTTAACTTTGTTGGGGCTTTATGTGATCTAGGAGCAAGCATAAATCTCATGTCGCTGGTTGTGTTTAAGCAGCTAGGGTTAGGAGCACCCAAACCAACATTGATGAGATTATTGATGGTTTATCGAATGGTAAAAAAGCTAGCTGCTATTCTATGTGATGTGTTGGTAAAGGTGGCATCTTTCATCTTCCCAGCAATTTTGTAATACTTAATTGTGAGGTGGACTTCCAAGTCCCTATCATTTTAGACAGACCCTTCCCAGGTCTAGGTAGGGCATTTGTTGATATGGATTTGGGACAGATGAGGTTCAAACTCAACGATGAACAGGTAATCTTCAATGTGTGCTAGTCAATGCGACAACCGAATGATATGGGAGTTATGTCTGTGATAGACACCATTGATGAGGCAGATTTGGGTACAATGACTATTCCCATTGAAGATAGGTTTGGTGTTGAAGCCTTAGCAACAGTGATTATGAACTTCAATAACAATGGTATTGATGACTATGAAGAGATGGTATATGCACTTTATGGGAATGATTCCTATAGTTTTGCACCAAAGAAGCTTGATCTAGATTTAAAAAATAAAACCACTCCACCTACTCGCCTGCCTATTGAGGAGCCACCCGTCTTAGAGTTGAAAGCCCTCCCTTCTCATTTGAGATATGCATTTTGGGAGTTCGACAATACTTTATCGGTAATCATTGCAGATGAATTGATGCAGACAGAAGTGAAAACTTCATTATCAGTGCTATAGAGATTTAAGAGGGCCATTGGTTGGTACATTACATATATTATGGGTATTCCGCCTGGTCTTTGTACATAAGATCCAACTTGAACTAGATTATGTTCCAAGTATAGAACATCAGTGTCGGCTTAATCTTCCTATGGAAAAAGTGGTGAAGAAAGAAATAATCAAGTAATTATATGCTGGTGTAGTGTATCCCATTGCTGATAGCAAGTGGGTTAGTCCAGTACAATGTATTTTGAAGAAAGGTGGTATTACTGTTGTGCCTAATGACAAGAATGAGTTAGTGCCAATGAGGAAAGTCACAAGATGGAGAGTATGCATGGATTACAGGAATCTGAATACATGGACCTAGAAGAACCACTTCCCTATGCTCTTTATAGACCAGATGCTTGATAGACTTGTGGATAAGGGGTGGTATTATTTTTTGGATGGTTATTCGGTATATAATCAAATAACTATTGCACCCGAAAATCAAGAGAAAATGATCTTTACTTGTCCTTATGGGACATCTGCATTCTACCGCACGTCATTTGGGTTGTGTAATGCTCCAGCCATATTTTAGAGATGTATGATGTCAATCTTCTCTAATTTGGTAGAAGACATCATCGAAGTATTCATGAATGAGTTTTTGGTAGTTGATGATTCTTTTGATGACTGTTTGATTCACTTGGTAAAAGTTCTTCGTAGATGTGAGGAATACAACTTGGTACTTAATTGGGAGAAGTGTTATTTCATGGTTAAAGAAGACATTGTGCTTGGGCACAAGATTTCAAAAAGGGGTATAGAGGTAGATAGAGCTAAGATTGAAGTGTTCAAGAAATTACCTCCACCAATTTTTGTGAAGGGTATTCGAAGCCTTTTAGGACATGCTAGTTTTTTTACAGGAGATTCATCAAGGATTGCTCGAAGATTGCCAACCCTCTTTGCAAGCTTCTTGAGAAAGAGGTGAAGTTTGATTTTGATGAAGCATTCTTGAAGGATTTTGAATGCCTAAAAGAGAAGTTGATTACGACTCCTATCATTGTGTCCCCTGATCGGTCCTTGATATTTGAGATCATGTGTGATGCAAACAGAGTGGCCTGAGGTGCCGTAATAATTAAGGTTCATAAACTTGCTATGTATATTATATTTCTACAATGATAATTGTATACAATCTACTTGGTATACATATTGTATTTCTACAATGATAATTTTTTTTATATAGATGAGGCCTTCAACTGATTACTTACATACGGTTATACATAAAGGAAGGACCTTTACTGTACGTATTAAAGAGAAAATATGTACATGAAGATGTTTTTCACTAGATGTTGTACCATGTTCACATGCTTTGGCAGTGATGGAAATTAAAAGATTAAAAGGTGAAAATTATTGTTTCATTTACTATACCGTTGCAGTAATAAAGAAGACATATGAGATCCCAATCAATTCTATACCAGATGAAACTTCTCGGAAGATATTTTCAAGTGTTTCGAACGAAATTGTATTGCACCCTGAAGAAAATAAAGTGCTAGGAAGACCTCAAAAGAAAATAAAACAAAAATATTGAAGAAACGAAGAAAAGATTTCTAATTCATCATGTGGAAGATGTCGAGAAGAGGGTCACAATGTAAGAACATGTAGGAATATGCTCATATACAAGTAGATACATATTTATACATTTTGTTAATTAATGTTGTTGTCTTTTATTAAGTTTATGAATCTTAATTATTATGAGTATGTTTTTTTTTATGTATACAATGAAGTTTTATTTCTCAATTCGCATTCACACAGTTTTATTTATGTACATTCTGTCAGCAACATTATGAACAACAATGTGATTTTTGATATAGAACAACTGAAGACTGAAAAATATCTTGCAGTTTAATAACTTCTTAAAATTTAAATTTTAAATTTCATGTAATTTCATAATGTCATAAATTTATAATAATAAGTTTTTTAAGATAACACAACTGCACACCAACATATACAGAAATCAAAATAAGATCAATTGTATGCCAAGGATCATTACATGACATATAAAATCCAAGAATATATATTGCAATCTCATGATCATGATAGAATACTCCATAATCCATGTTATTATAAATTCAAAAATCATACAATGACATCACCTTGAGAGCAAATAAAAAATTAATCTTGATAAATCTGATCGACAATTTGACACCGCATTTAGCTCTTTTCCTCAAGTAATATAACACAACATCAATGTGCTTAAAAGAAAAAAATAGATCAAGCTAATAAAATACACTAATTTTATACATATAATGTTCATATATATCATAGAGAACACTTTATAAAGTTGCTAAGAGTGAAAATAGCACAATCCAGATACAAGATACATGACGAAACAGAAAAAAATTACTAAGAGTGAAGATAGCACAATTTAAATACAAAATAAACGACGAAACAGAAAAAAATACAAAATCAGGTTGTTTACATAATTAACTTAGTTAACCAAAAAATCAATTTAATATATTAAATTTCAACTGAGTTAATTTATAATATATATATATAAATGGCTATAAAGCAATTTAAATAAGAAAATATATAGCTAGGCAATGTACCGTGTCATCTAGAAAATTGCCTCCATAATATAGTTTGTGAAATCAATCATTTGATCTAATAGAAATATCCCCAAACAAAAAAGCATTCTTTAGTTTACCTCTTCCCTTACAATATCTATCTTGACCATTTCTGAAGAAAAAAAGAAGTAAAATTAAAAATTAAATAACAATGTATATATTCTACTGAAGTGTAAAATTAAAATAAACTTACTTGAATTTTCTTTTCAATGAATATGCATCAACAAACTTTGCAAAATCCTCACTCAAGTTTAGATTAACCTTATTTTCAATAGCCACCATGAAAGGATGTTTGAGTGTAAACACCTTTTTCCTATCAAACTTTACTTTACTACACTAAGAAGAATCAAAATCTATGAGGCATGATGAATTTTTTAAAACTCCAGAAATCTTTGCTATCTTTTTATGATTGGGATGTGAATCTTCTTTCACATTAGAAAGTTTTAATGAAATTGATTTTGATGTCACTTTGTCCCTCAAAATAGAATACAGAATTGCAGATTGATCATACGCAAGATAAGAAATTACAATCACTCCTAAAAGATTGAGAAAATCCTACAATAAACAGAACAAAAATATTAACAAACTAAAATCTGACAGAGAAATTTAAAATTTAAAAGAGTATAAAGACGTTGAACAGGTGATGTATTGCCTTCTTTTGACATGCGCCCATCTTTAATTGTGCATTCAAACTTTACAACAGTAAGAAAAAAGATTATTATAGGCAACACTAAGATTTAGTAGACAATTGAATACAATAGCATTCTCTTTATCAACATTCTTTTCTACGCCAATGTATAAACAAAATAAATAAAAATAATACAATACAACAGATCATGTTACCTTTAATTATGTACAAACTTGAAAGTGAAGATAAACTAAATATAAAATTGAAAATGTAGTAAAAGCTACAAAATCAAAATAAACTGACTTTATCTCTTAAATAAATTATCATATACCTTACAATTTTGAAGTCCCATAGGAATTGAACCACCCAAAAGATTCTAAACACCTATAGTTTTACTTTAATTTTTCTAACAACATTATTAAATCAAAATAATAAATAAATTTTGAGCGACATACAAAAGATCAACTACAAATAACATATGATACATGATTATAAGTTAATGAATACACATATGAAATATACCTCAATATTAGATTTAACAATTACGTGCTGAAGAAATGTCTTCACATAATTCTTGAAAGATTCAAACTTATTGTTAAACTGTTGAAATGATTACAGTAACAAGGTGTTTGTGTGTGTATAAATTAATCTAAATACACTAACAACATATTATGAAATAAATTATGATAAGTATTATAAAAAGAAATTAAATTTACCTTATCAAATTCAGTCTGCAAAACATAATCATTAGAACAATCAGTTGCACCTCTTGAATTCACAATAGAATTCGTTGTATGATGATTGTTATTATTTTCATCATTCATACTTGATATTTTCTACAAATGATCAAAAATTAATTTTTTTTATTCTTTTCAAAAAAGATTTCTTTGCAAGCTATATAATCAACTAATATATGTTAGCAATATATATATATATATATATATATATATATATATATATATATATATAGAGAGAGAGAGAGAGAGAGAGAGAGAGAGAGAGAGAGAGTTGATAATCAACATATTTGACAATGTACCTTAGCTTTTTTGATTCCTGTAGAATCAACACCACTCAACACATTTTTAACATTTATGTTTTGTCTTTCACGTTCCTAACAGTTACATAGAATTACGATGACAGACAAGGTTTTTTTAAAAAAAAAAATTAGATCCCAAGAATTCATATGTTACAGTCTTGTAATATTAATAAATACGAAATTGATAAATACCTCACAATTTGAATTAACATTTAATTGTTGAAAAGTTGTCTTCACATAGATCTTGAAGCATTTAAATTCACTGCTAAATTGTTTAAATGATTAAACCAGCATATTAAAAGATATATTAATTAAAGATATTAATATAAATACGCTAACATCATAGCATGCACTAAAATGTAATGAATAATATAAAAAAAATTATTTATCTTGTCAAATTCAGTTAGCAAAACATAATTTTCTTGTTTACATAATTAACTTAGTTAATCAGGAAATCAATTTAATATATTAACTTTCAACTGAGTTAGTTTATATATATATATATATATATCTAAAGCTATTCAAATATGAAAATATATAGATAGACAACGTATCGTGTCATCTTGAAAATTGCCTCCATAATTTAGTTTGTGAAATCAATCATTTGATATAATAGAAATATCCCCAAACAAAAAAAATATTCTTTAGTTTACCTCTTCCTTTACAATATCAATCTTGACCATTTCTGAAAAAAATAGGAAGTAAAATTAAAAATTAAATAACAATGTATATATTCTACTGAAGTGTAAAATTAAAATAAACTTACTTGAATTTTCTTTTCAATGAGTATGCATCAACAAACTTTGCAAAATCCTCACTCAAGTTTAGATTAACCTTATTTTC
Source organism: Capsicum baccatum var. pendulum (assembly GCA_030864225.1). Classification (NCBI taxonomy): domain Eukaryota; kingdom Viridiplantae; phylum Streptophyta; class Magnoliopsida; order Solanales; family Solanaceae; genus Capsicum; species Capsicum baccatum. Next base: position 86,596,625 of record CM061558.1, on the reverse strand, counting down.
AATATCCATCATGAAAGGATGTTTGAGTGTAAACAACTTTTTCCTATCAAACTTTACTTTACTACACTAAGAAGAATCAAAATCTATGAGGCATGATGAATTTTAAAAAACTCCATAAATCCTTGCTATCTTTTTATGATTGGAATGTAAATCTTCTTCTACATTAGAAAATTTTAATTAAATTGATTTTGATGTCACTTTGTCCCTCAAAATCAAATACAGAATTGCAGATTGATCATATGCAATCATAAGTTGAGAATCTGATAAGAAATTACAATCACTACTAAAAGATTGAGAAAACCCTACAATAAACAGAACAAAAATATTAACACACTAAAATCTGACATAGAAATTTAAAATTTAAAAGAATATAAAGACGTTGAACAGGTGATGTATCGCCTTCCTTTGACATGCGTCTATTTTCAATTACTCATTCAAACTTTACAACAGTAAGAAAAAAATTAATTATAGGCAACACTAAGATATAGTAGACTATTGACTACAATAGCATTCTCTTTATCAACATTCTTTTCTACGCCAATGTATAAACAAAAAAAAAGTAATAGAATACAACAGATCATGTCACCTTTAATTATGTACAATCTTGAAAGTGAAGATAAACTAAATATAAACTTAAAAATGTAGTAAAATCTACAAAATCAAAATAAACTAACTTTATCTCTTAAATAACTTATCATATACCTTGGAATTTTGACGTCCCGTAGGAACTGAACCACCCCAAAAAATTTAAACACCTATATTTTCACTTTAATTTTCCTAACGACATTATTAAATCAAGATAATAGATAACTTTTGAGCGACCTACAAAAGATCAACTACAAATAACATATGTCATATGATTATAAGTTAATGAATACACTTATGAAATATACCTCAATATTAGATTTAACAATTAAGTGCTGAAGAGATGTCTTCATATAATTCTTGAAAGATTCAAACTTATTGCTAAATTGTTGAAATGATTACATCAACAAGGGGGTGTGTGTGTATAAATTAATCTAAATACGCTAACAACATATTATGAAATAAATTATAATAAGTATTATAAAAATAAATTAAATTTACCTTATCAAATTCAGTCTGCAAAACATAATCATTAGAACAATCAGTTGCACCCCTTGAATTCACGCTAGAATTCGTTGTATGATGATTGTTATTATATTCATCATTCATACTTGATATTTTCTACAATTGATCAAAAATTAATTTTTTTTTATTCTTTTCAAAAAAGACTTCTTTGCAAGCTATATAATCAACTAATATATTGTCACGCCTCAAATCCTATTGGGGCGGACTGGCACCCGTAACCGAGGAGGCCCGGGAGAACTAGCTCATAACCTTATACTTCCCATGCATACCTCTATGACAACCCGAAATTCGGACAACATCATGTCGCATATAAAAGGAAATAATCACCTGTATAAGCTCGAGCACACATAAATATGTATATACAATACTTGCCGTTGGAGCCATCACGTCTATTAACAAAACACCACTTTGACTGTACATCAGGTCTACAAAGCCTCTAGACAATACACAGAGTTTGACTAAGGTCGGGACACACCCCGCCATATAACTAACTTTTATACAATACCAAAAGTGACTGGATATGACACGGAAAGGCCCGAAGAAAACTGAAGCTCACCAAAAGCAGCTGGATATTCTGGTTCCTACTTGTACGGTGTATGAGCTGAGGTACCTGTGCCTGCAGCATAAAATGCAGGTCCCACGTGGGGGACGTCAGTACGAAATATGTACTGAGTATGTAAAGTTGTAGATAATCACATATGATATAGGAGCTCAATAGAAATCAGAAACAAGTGAATAAATCGTAATAGGAGTGGTCCACACTTACTAGAACTTGTGACAACCTGTACATTGCATTTATTCAATCACTTTACCTTCGTTCTTATCATCTTTGTAACCATTACTGTACTGTACTGTGACCATTAGGCTGCCTCCAGTACATATCAATTGGGATCGACCTATGATAGGCTTATGCCCCTGGGATACCACCCATAAACACATAAATAGGGATCGACCCATGATAGGCTTATGCCCCTGGGATACCACTCGATAAGAGAGAACTTCCATCACTTAGTTCAATTAATCTTTGAGATTGTTATTTCGGTCGCTACTGCATTTTTTATACTTTGAAACAATGATACATTAATAAGAGACATATAAATAGACCATCAATGAAGTAAGAACGCATTGGCACATCAATGAAACATTTTAGAGTCATTAATAGCACATGGATCTTGTTTGAGTAACCGGATACCTTCTGACATTCATTAGTGCAATAAACATGTAAGATTTGGAAAACAAGTAAGTATTGGAATGTCTTGACATCTTGTAGGGTCGAAACAAGTTCATTGGTAACGTAGGACATTATACAAAACCATTATGGATCACATGTTATTGAATAACTTTGGAAACTTTCTTAATAGAACAATTGTTCACTTTCATGCCAAAGATATGGTATAGAGTATGCTTTACATACCTGACTGTCAACCTTCAATACTAGTCCCAAATGGACTTCCCCTCTTTTCGAATTACTTATCTACAATGAACATATATAGCAATCTAGTATTAGCAACCAAACGTCACAATTCAATTATTTGAATTCACCAAACTAGTGGTTGAGTAGTAAGCCTTAATTACACCATAAAGGGTGTCACTTTAACCTTCTTATACTCCAATTACATTCACATGTCGTGCATATTCATACAACATCCTCCAATATCAAATTTGGATTCATTTATCCTTCCAACCAATTCATTAAACCAAATTGAGCCATAGACATAAATAATCATCAATTCAATAATATATCACCATATCCACCTTCCATAACTCAATTACTATATCCACCTTCCATAACTAAATTACCATATCCACCTTCCACAATTCAATACAACCAAACCATGCAAAATAGTCCATAACCCTATTTCCATCACCTTTCAATAACAACCAATACATATAATCCTCTATCACACATATACATATGGAAAAGAACAAGGCAAACAATATTCATACCTTAGAATTCACCTCTTGATTATGAAATCCTGTTTGCCAAATAATAGGTGTTGTTCGAAGCTCTCGAGATGACAAACGCAGTTATCGGATTACTTTGGAATTTATACGGTTGAATCAAAAGTAATTTAAAGGTCAAATTTGGCTAGGGTTTGTTCTTTCTCAATGATTGATGATGAAAATGAGTTTTTGAACTCATATACATATATATGTACACATATTCCCGTCCATAATATCATAGGGAATGACCAAAGTGCCTTTAAAAGTTAAATAATGTCAAATCTGTCTTCTGGTGGACTGTTTTGATAAGCTAAAGTGGATCGACCATAACTCTTTGCTCCGATATCGGATTTGGGTAAAATTGGTATCGTTGGAAAGAAAATTCAAAGGTATTTCATTTCATATAAAGTAGGCCACCCATTTCGTCATGTACAAGGAGTTATGATCATTTAAAGTTGACCCTAAAAATCTATTTTGAGAGGCTGAAGTAAAACGAGTATAACTCCTTACTCAGACATTGGATTTGGATGAAACCAATTGCATTGGAAAGAAGACTCAAAGATATTTATTTTCATAGGTCGCAGCTCTCTCAGTTAATTATATTAAGGGAGTTATGATCGTTCAAAGTTGACCCAAAAAATTGACTGGCCTCAGTAGTTTGTGTGCAGGAAATTTTCCATCACATTAACTATTCCCAATATCCCGGCCACCGTTTTATAGTTTCGAACGTGCTCGATTATATCCGAACCCTATCCGTTTTTGAAAATCTTTATATCGTTGGAAAGCTTATTCAATAACCTTCGCATAGAACCATCGATGGGCAAATTTCGGTATAAATAAAATAAAAACTTAATTCCATATAAATAAGACCAATACACGTACTTGAATACGCCAATATATGTACATGAATATGGGGTGTTACATATATGTTAGCAATACATATATATATATAGTTGATAATCAACATATTTGACAATGTACCTTAGCTTTTTTTATTCCTGTAGAATCAGCACCACTCAACACATTATTAACATTTATGTTTTGTCTTTCACGTTCCTAACAGTTATGTAGAATTATGATGACAGACAAGGTTTGTTAAAATAAAAATTAGATCCCAAGAAGTCATATGTTACAGTCTTGTAATATTAATAAATACGAAATTGATAAATACCTCACAATTTGAATTAACATTTAATTGTTGAAGAGATGTCTTCACATAGATCTTGAAGGATTTAAATTCACTACTAAGTTGGTTAAATGATTAAATCAACATATTAAAAGATATATTAATTAAACATATTAATCTAAATACGCTAGCATCATAGCATGCACTAAAATGTAATGAATAATATAAAAAAAATTATTTATCTTGTCAAATTCAGTTAGCAAAACATAATTTTCTAGTTTACATAATTAACTTAGTTAATCAGAAAATCAATTTAATATATAACTTTCAACTGAGTTAGTTTATAACATATATATATATATATATATATATATATATATATATATATATATATATATATATATATATATATAAATGGCTATAAAGCAATTCAAATATGAAAATATATAGATAGGCAATGTACCGTGTCATCTAGAAAATTGCCTCCATAATTTAGTTTGTGAAATCAATCATTTGATCTAATAGAAATATCCCAACACAAAAAAAAACATTCTTTAGTTTACCTCTTCCCTTACAATATCTATCTTGACCATTTCTGAAAAAAAAATAGGAAGTAAAATTAAAAATTAAATAACAATGTATATATTCTACTGAAGTGTAAAATTAAAATAAATTTACTTGAATTTTCTTTTCAATGAATATGCATCAACAAACTTTGCAAAATCCTCACTCAAGTTTAGATAAACCTTATTTTCAATGTCCACCATGAAAAAATGTTTGAGTGTAAACAACTTTTTCCTATCAAACTTTACTTTACTACACTAAGAAGAACCAAAATCTATGAGGCATGATGAATTTTTAAAAACTCCAGAAATCTTTGCTATCTTTTTATGATTGGAATGTGAATCTTCTTCCACATTAGAAAATTTTAATGAAATTAATTTTGATGTCACTTTGTTCCTCAAAATCGAATACAAAATTGCAGATTGATCATATGCAATCATGAGTTGAGAATCTGATAAGAAATTACAATCACTACTAAAAGATTGAGAAAATCCTATAATGAACAGAATAAAAATATTAACAAACTAAAATCTGACAGAGAAATTTAAAATTTAAAAGAGTATAAAGACGTTGAACAGGTGATGTATCGCCTTCCTTTGACATGTGTCCATCTTCAATTACTCATTCAAACTTTACAACAGTAAGAAAAAAATTAATTATAGGCAACACTAAGATTTAGTGAACAATTGACTACAATAGCATTCTCTTTATCAACATTCTTTTCTATACCAATGTATAAACAAAAAAAAATAAAAATAATACAATACAACAGATCATGTCACCTTTAATTATGTACAAACTTGAAAGTGAAGATAAACTAAATATAAACTTGAAAATGTAGTAAAAGCTACAAAATCAAAATAAACTAATTTTATCTTTTAAATAAACTATCATATACCTTAGAATTTTGACGTCCCGTAGGAACTGAACCACCCCAAAAAATTTAAACACCTATATTTTCACTTTAATTTTTCTAACGACATTATTAAATCAAGATAATAGATAACTTTTGAGCGACATACAAAAGATCAACCACAAATAACATATGTCACATGATTATAAGTTAATGAATACACATATGAAATATACCTCAATATTAGATTTATCAATTAAGTGCTGAAGAGATGTCTTCACATAATTCTTGAAAGATTCAAACTTATTGCTAAACTGTTGAAATGATTACATCAACAAAGGGTGTGTGTGTGTATAAATTAATCTAAATACGCTAACAACATATTATGAAATAAATTATAATAAGTATTATAAAAATAAATTAAATTTACCTTATCAAATTCAGTCTGCAAAACATAATCATTAGAACAATCAGTTGCACCTCTTGAATTCACACTAGAATTCGTTGTATGATGATTGTTATTATTTTCATCATTCATATTTGATATTTTCTACAAATGATCAAAAATTATTATTTTTTTATTCTTTTCAAAAAAGACTTCTTTGAAAGCTATATAATCAACTAATATATGTTAGCAACACACACACACACACACACACATATATATATATATATAAATGTATAATATAGTTGATAATCAACATATTTGACAATGTACTAGCTTTTTTAATTCCTGTAGAATTCGCACCACTCAACACATTTTTAACATTTATGTTTTGTCTTTCACGTTCCTAACAGTTATGTAGAATTACGATGACGGACAAGATTTTTTCTAAAAAAGTAAATTAGATCCCAAGAAGTCATATGTTACATTCTTGTAATATTAATAAATACGAAATTGATAAATACCTCACAATTTGAATTAACATTTAATTGTTGAAGAGATGTCTTCACATAGATCTTGAAGCATTTAAATTCACTGCTAAGTTGTTTAAATGATTAAATCAACATATTAAAAGATATATTAATTAAACATATTAATCTAAATACGCTAACATCATAGCATGCACTAAAATTTAATGAATAATATAAAAAAAATTATTTATTTTATCAAATTCAATTAGCAAAACATAATCACTAAAAGATATTGTTGCAACTTTTGACTTCACAGTAGAATTCATCCTTGGATGATTGTTGTTATTATCATCATGCTTAGTTGATACTTTCTTTAATGACACAATCGATTCTTCTTTGACCATTTTCAATATAGGAAACTCATTTGCAAGTTATATGTATTACAACAAACAAGATGTATACTAACGAAGTAATAATTAATAACTTTTCACTTTAAATTTAAAATTATTTTCTTCATAATTTTTCAGTACCTTACTAACATTCTTTTCTTTATCCACTTTCTTGCAAATCTTCTTGTTAAGCAATGGAATTTTGAATTTTTTTTGTGTAAGATGAAATTGATATACATTATGAGTCGGCAAGTTAAGTGCTCCCAATTCATCAATTGTAGGAGAAATATTTGACCGTACGTAAAAATAAAATAAAAGTATCATAAAATCATAAGAATAAATTTGTAAACTGATTTTTTCTCTCATATAAAGTTTAACAGAGTATAGCAAACTAACCTTCTCATTGGATTTGCTAAATAAAGACTGCTCTAAGAATTTCGTCGATGGCATTTGATGAACTTCTTTTCAATTTAATATTCTTGGTACTCTATCAGCAACTCGATATGCAATTTCAGGATTTATACTTAAACAACATTCATAAATTCATAACTGTAGAGCAAGTAAAAAACCGTCAAATCTATGAAAACTTTTCACATAGTACAACTTATTCCTAACAGATTTCAATAAGGCCTTAAAAATAATAATTTTTCCTAAAAAAATTAGAATATTCACCAGTTTTAACCAACTCAAAATCACGATTACATATAGTTGTTCTTCCACCACCATCAAAAAATAAAAGTGTAAATAAAATTCAAAATTGTAATTTTGACAACATTTTCATCCGACTGGATACATTTCAAATCTTCAAAACAAAAAATTAAACCATCTAACGACATTGTAGAATTCTCCCCAAAATAATTACTTCTTGACCTATTTAAACCATTAATTTTTTTTTACAAACTTATCATCTCCAAACATCGTAAATCAGTTATGATTTTCAAATTCTTTTAATCCAAAACACAAACTTGACTCATTAATCTTCACACAAAATAAATCATATCATTTCTTTCCTGAACTAACTGCCTTCTCATCAAATAAACAAGCACTTGATTTTGAACATAGACTTTGGGTATGTCAAGAAAATAATCAAAAATAATTTTTCTAAATATTTTCAATTGCGATTTGCTAAAATTATCATTCAACTTACGGACAACATCCACATTTATGTGGAAGCTATAACGAGTATCAGGAAACTATTTGCTTCCAGGAATGTAAGATTTCCACATTTACAAAATGAAGCTCAATCAACACAATTTTTATTTTCAACTAATGTATACAATACAAATCACAAAAATCATATAAATATATGTGTAAATAAAGAAAGTAAATAGATTCGAAGTTACCTTTAAGATGCGATTTTTAATCACAATTTTCTTCTTTTTTCCTGCAAATAGGTATTTTTCTTTCAAAATAACATTTTCTTATTTTGCATCAACTTGTTTTTCAATAATTTTTTCTTTCCCTCAGCACTTCATTTCTTATCCACAAATCTGACACCCATTCCATTTTAATCAATAATTTTTTTATTTTTTGAACTTGCATGCGACAAAAAAAAAACTTTGGAAGGAGATTCTACAAAATCAGTATCACTACACACCATTTTTTCATAAAATCTATTTTTTTTCTATTTCAAAGTAATCAAATACAAGCTTCAATCAGTTATGTAAAAAATCACAACATTAAAGTGCGTGAAATCCTAACAATTGATGAACTTTTCGATTATGATATAGGAACTAAAAACTAGTTTAAGAAGATTAAAATTTTTATGTGTTATAGATGATTAAAACACGGATATGAAGAGAGTTAAGACAGAAAATAGAGAAGATGTGGAAAGAAGTTGTAGAAAATGGAGAAGTAAATGGAGTATAAAAAAAAACTAGAAGGTTCTAGGAGAAAATAAAATAAATAAAGTTTAAAAGCAATGAAAAACAATATATTAGGTAATTAATAAATTTAAATTGAAGAGAGAGAATAAAAGACAAATTAGGCTATTATTACATAACCCCAAACGTGTAAATGGACATTTAATGTCAATTAATTGAAATGTGGCTACACTTTGTCAATATTAATTGGTAAAAATTACATATATAACGATATATTTACTAGGAATTACTAAAAGTCCAACTTTTTAAAAAATTTCGTAAAATTTCTATATTTGGTCATTGATGATACATGTTAATTAACTTAGATACATATAAGGGATACATGTTTGAAGTAAAATAACTTGCACTTTTTAAGGGATGTAATAGATAAATTAGCATTAAAAGTGCAATTAATCTAACTAATTATGATTAAAACAAAATTAAATCCCACGATTTATGACAATTATATTGTTGTTCCACCATTCTAATCCAAAACAACATTCATAATTTGTTTGAAAATACCCAAAAAATTTCAAATTTTCACGGCTTCTTCAAAAGTTTCAGACGTTCATTTTTTTCTGATTTGATAATTTTGTTTGGTTAGTTGAAATGAATAAATAATTTTAATGGGTTCATTCAAAAGAAAGGAAATTCATTATTCTTGAAAAAGAATTCGTTATTCCTTCTTCTCTGTTAGTTGTTGTTGTTTTCTTTTTTTCCGATGATTCGTAATAATGAATATCGCGTCTTATTAGTACATTCCGGTGTTTGGTTGTCTGATGTCAAGCACGAAGAATACAAGATTAATGGTTGTGGTCGGAGATGTACCAGTGTCGATCTCAATTCGTTATCCCTTCTTCTCTGTTATTTGTTATTCTTCTTTTTTTTTCAATGATTCGTAATAATGAATATCGCGTCTTATTAGTACATTTCGATGTTTGGCTGTCTGATATCAAGTACGAAGAATACAAGATTGATGGTTGTAGTCGGAGATGTACCAATGTCGATCTCAATCGCTATCTCAAGAAAAGCCGATGAAGATTTTTCCTCACTAGTTGTTTCACTGTCGGATGTCACAATGTATGCAATTTATCCTTCAATACAAATTGAAAAGTCAGATTATAATCAAGAGATGTACTCATGATTTGTTTGTCAACTCGTTTATAATCTGAATTTTAAGTTTCATTTCTTAGAATTTTAAGTTTTAAGTTTATGGGTCAAATTACTAGTTTTAAGTTGTCAAATTACTTGTTTTTAGTTTATTAGATTATAGTCTGTCAAATTGTGTAATTCATCATTGTTTCAATTTTAAAGCCAAACGTTTTGATAAACAAAAATATGTAACTTTTGTAGATTGAATTTAGCCAAAAATACAAAGTTATTTTCATGTTTAAGCCAAAAATATAACACAGAACAATATATAAAAAAACTGTATGAACATAATATTATATATACAAGATAATACAAATATGTATCTTGGTTGAAATACATGTGTCTATTGATATGCTTAAATCAATAAATGTTAAACAATACGAGATACATATAATTCATAAACAGTGAAGCAGTAATAAAAAATAAGAGAAAATGTATCTATAAGCTTGTAACATGTATCTATTGTTGTGTTAATTTAAATAATAATTACAAAACATTAGATACATATAAAAATAAAAAAATGTATCTAATGAAAAATAAAAAAATGTTCACATTAAGAAGCTTAATGAATTTCTTATGTATTTGTGAATTCAATATTTAATTCAAAGTAACTAAATGATATAAAAAAATTTATCTGAACGTTCATTGATAAATTGCTTACATATTTCATAAGACTATCGTTACGTAACTAGCAATTAATACAATCGTAAAAAAATTGTATCTATTGAAAAATATATTTTGTGAACAGTATGAAGCGTATGAACAATTACGTTCAGCTAGAAGTTGTTATTCAATTTAGAGATAAAATGTCTTGCAAAGAGAAAAAATTTAAGAAAAAAAAATTATGTTGTGATTGAATATGAGATTTAATTGTACGATGTATCGTTATGTTGCATAATGTAATATTGTGTTAGTTACTTTCATTACTAGACTTAGTTATATATACTTCAATAAACTTGATACGTATAGTTATAAATATGTATCTAATACAATGTAACAATAAATGTTAAATATGGTGACTTTGTAAAGTGTAACAAAAACGTACAACAAAATAATAATATATCATAATCTGGAATAGCCATATTCATTGGTGATAAGGTAGAATCCATGATGTTGAAAAACATCTAAAAAAAAAATAATAACATGTACTAACATCATCAAACTATATAACAGTCAACTAACCAACAAGTAAACAATTACTCAATATGCAAAGCACAAATTTTTTCTTTTTGTGTGAAGCTGCTCCTTGGCCTTGGTGGATCGTCATTCTCACTAAAGTATCCTTTCTCCGCCTTTACAGAGCCATACTTGCACAAAAGAGTGGCATATCTCATGTGATGGTATTGAGCATCAATACCCGATGATGGAATGCCTAATCCCTTACTCAGGTACTCGGCATAAACAACTACAAATACACCACAATTCCTACATAGCGATTACTAATTGAATTAAAAATACATATATACTTGTATAAGATAATGAAAACAATGGAAAGATAATGTAATACTTACAAACTTTCACTATCTTGTTGTGCTATCCCGGTAACATATTTCACTCGGAATGGATCCTAAAAAAACATCAAATTAAAAAAATAACATTAGATACAATAACTTTGTAATAACACAGAACTATATATAGAAAAACTGTATGAACATAACATTATAGATACAAGATAATACAAATATGTATCTTGGTTGAAATACATGTATCTATTGATATGCTTAAATCAATGAATGTTAAACTATATGAGATACATACTATTCATAAACAGTGAAACAGTAATACAAGATAAGAGAAAATGTATCTATAAGGTTGTAAACATATATCTATTGTTGAGTTAATTTAAGTAATACTTACAAAACATTGGATACATATAAAAAAAAGAATCAAATATACAAGAAATTGAAAAAAAACGTATCACGCATATATAAATATGTATCACGGTCAAATATTTTCTAGATCTGAACATGCCGGAGGTTCCAGATATTTTCCAGATATGACTTTGTCGAAGGTTTCAATTTATTTTTTGCTTCACGCAGCAAAATATTCTAGGATTAGAAGGTTTACCTGAAGTATTGATAACAAAAAACTAGCCAAAAATAACCTCACCATGGACAATTTTCTTTGCAGAAATAGTAGCTTTACCCATAACTCGACCACCAAAAACATCATTATCTTTAACACGAAACTCCAAACAATAAATTGGGTGAGCTAAAGGGATATGATGTTGTTTAATTTGATTTTTGAGAAAAACCATTGAACATAATAAGAAGAAAGTGAAGATATATTTAGGAGAAAAAATACCTTAATTAAAAAATGTGAAGAAGAAGAAGAGAAAATTGTGGAAAAAATTTTGACGTTAATGTAGTCATTAATGTTGGAAGAGTTGGATAGAAATTGTTGCTTGAATTAAGACATACAAAGTGGAGAAAATGAGTTATTTTTAGTAAAGAATCGGTTTCTTAGTTGTAGGTTTTAACTTGTATCTCAACTTTACCAAAAAGTATGAAATATTGGAATTTAAGTAATTTATTTTAGAAGTGGAGGAATTTTTAGAAGTTTAGAAACTTATGTTGTTTATTTAGGTATTTTTTCCTATTAATTGTTGCTTTAACATGTCATTTCTTCTTGTATAAGGTCCAAAAATTTGACTAGCCCAACCCAATTTTTAGGAAGATTGGGTTATTCACAGTCCAATCAAATTCACATCTTAGCAAATACTGGGCCTAAGCCCGGCCATATGAGGATACTTCAGTACATATATAGCGACATTGAAAAGAAAAACCCTAGCAGTATATTATTCCTCGCAGCTTCTCTTTTCCTAGCCTGCTCGCACGCCCGCACTTGGCCGAAAATGGTGAGTTGAAATTCGCAAATGTATTGAAGTTGATAAATTTGATCGATTTTTTATTCATTATTCATAATTATAATGTACCTGGGTGTTTGTTGTTTATAGCCGTTCAAGAGGTTCGTGGAGATAGGAAGGGTAGCCTTAATCAACTACGGAAAGGACTATGGCAAGCTCGTTGTTATCGTCGACGTCATCGACCAAAATAGGGTACCTTTTTTCCTTTTTCTGTTGAATCAAGTAATCTGAATGCTCTGTTAATATGATTTATATTTTCTGCTTTATTTTACAGGTTAATATTTGGTACGTGGGCTCTGTATGCCCATAATGAGAAAAAAAATGCCCATAACTAGACCATTTTTCTTATGATAAATCTTTGCTTTGAAGAAAAATAAAGATTTCATATTTTAGTGCTGTGTTTCTTTTTGCATGTTTTGCTTGGAGGATATTATATAAGGCCTATGATGGAATATTATAATATGCCTACATTGTCTGAACATTTTTAACTTGATTGAGCAAATATTAACTGAGGCCTTATATTATGATTCACAAGAATATTATGTTATTCGTCTTTGTGTGCCAGTGATATAGGGTTGTTACGTATGTGTCATGTGGAATGCAAGAAATTTTTTTCTTGTAAGTTTTGTAGGATATTGGAGTGATCTCAAAGCTCCATTATATAATAGTTTCAGTTTTGTACTCTATTTAAGAGGTTAATAGTTGATATGTAGGCTGTAGATGCCCAAATTTAGAAAATTTATCTTACTGTTTCCCATACATTAATTTTCTGGTGATGTATGAGAACTCTTCCTGCCTTTATGTTTGTTTTGGTTTTACCTGATAGATGAAATGTGTTAATTTTCTTGCTTCATTTACTTTATAGAATAGAATGGATACAATGATTAGACTTCATAGAGGGGAATTTATATGGTTAAATATCTCTTACCCTTTTATATGATTAGTCTAATTTGCATAGATGGTAATTTGCCTTAACCGATGCCAAAATAACCTAGGATAATAAAGCAAATGTAAACTTATTTTTACCGACTTACTCATTTTCCCTTGTTTTTTAAATTGTAGGCTCTTGTTGATGCTCCGGACATGGTGAGAAGCCAGATGAACTTCAAGAGGCTTTCACTTACAGATATCAAGATTGACATCAAAAGAATCCCGAAGAAGAAGACCCTGGTTGAGGCTATGGAAGCTGCTGGTGAGTGGTGCTTACTAGTTTTTTTTTTTGAAATCTATGAGTTGTGAATCAGCAATTGGGTTAGCGCTTTCATTTTCTTTAGAAGAATAAACCTCGATTTTCTGGTTTCCTTCCAGATGTGAAGACCAAGTGGGAGAACAGTTCATGGGGAAGGAAGTTGATAGTGCAGAAGAGGAGGGCTGCACTCAACGATTTTGACAGGTTCAAGCTTATGTTGGCAAAGATCAAGGTGCGGTTATGCTTGCTATATATAAGTTAGCTTCATTTTGTTATATTTTGCATCCAATCATCCGTTCAAAGAATGTAGGAGTGAGTTTCTGGATAGCAATCACTACCAACTGAACTGTGAAAAGATCACATCTTTGAGCCTGCATTTTCTCGTTTTACTGGCTTAGTTTTAATCCTGATTTAGTCATGTTGCCGTTTTCCAAGACCTTGTTTTCCTTTACCTGATATATGTATTTTGAAATCGCAGAGAGCTGGAGTAGTGAGACAGGAGCTTGCAAAGCTCAAGAAGACTGCTGCTTGAAAACTCTCTGATCAGTGCGTGCAATTGATATATAGGATTTTTGGATCTTGTATTTTGTTTAGTTTTGAGGGATGTTGTTAGAACAAGTCTGTTATATTTCATGCCATGCAATGTTTAAGACTTTTTGAGATCGTTTTTGTCTTGAGATTTTGCTTCATTATGATGGGAAAACCGCTGGCTTCTCTGAAATTACTTGGTGTCTTTCAATATATTAACAAAATGTCTCTTCATTTTACCAAGATTTCTGATCTCAACTCTGAGGAAGTCTAATTTCAGACAAGCTTTGAGATGACGTAAGATTTCAAGCTTGTCACTTCGGGAACTATGCATATTTCTCATTCAACTGTGGCTAAGCTACTTGAAAAGGTGAAGTAAAGGAGTTTCTAATCAGTTCTTTAAGATAGAACGTATTGGATTATATAACGATAGATGATATAAGCTAAAAAAAGCCTAATATATTAATATCCTTTCAAACTTGCCTCTAATTTCATAAATCTCATTTGGATGATGAACTATGACGTGTTATAACTGAGCATCTTTGGCTCAAATTTTGGAGTTCCTCTGTTGCGCGTTCTGAGAACCCAATTTAGTTAGTTTAATCATTTAGAATGTGTTGATGACATTAGCAAGCCGTCTGAGAACAGCACCTTTTTTTTTTTTTTTTTTGGAAATAAAACTAGATTGGAAGTGTTCAACAGAATCATGGGGGACAGGTGCTTCGCTGAAACAAGTAATTCGAGTGTTTGAATGAAAACAAAAAGTAAATAATTTGAGTGTTTGAATGGAAATGTTTTATCATGTGCTCAGGTGATTCGTTGAAACAAGTCATTTGGTAGGTGCTCCGTTGAAACAAATCATTTAAAGAATTGTCTATGTATTAAAAAATACAAGTTACCAAATGAACCTTTCATATCTTATGCAACACTAGGCTGTAAAATTTACAAAGAAACGTAAGGTTTAATCATAAACAAGAGGAATCCCCAATACTGTCAAATACCAACTAATGTTGATTTGGGTCTACCTGCATGCTAGTAAGTTGGGAAATTGATAAACTGAGCAATAGGTGAGCTACTTTTGGAAAATCCTTACATTCAAATGCCTTGGACTGGTAGTTATAATCCTCAGTAGAACCTAAAACAGAATCTCCACCACACATTCTACACATTCGTACATCATTATGAATATTCAATATAACTATGCAACTTGGTACATATTACTCATCACTCCTTTAGATGAGCCTAAAAAGCGTTACAGTGACCAGAAACTCTTCACGAAACAAACCAAGTTATAATGAAAAGTTGGATTAAAGCTTTAGTTTTCATGTAGAGACATCCTTATATAGGACGACAAGATACAAACAGCGAGAAAATTTATCTTTACAAGTCCATCCCTTTACTTCCTGATTGAAAGAAGCTCAAAGCTCCGAAGAGGGTCATCACGGCTTCCCTTTGTAAGTGAAGTTCGGGAGAACAATGATGGTTTCGGTTCAACTCCAGAATGAATCCTGTGTGTGCCAGATAACCGGCCACTGCTCGACACTAATCTGCTACTTGCACGACTGTCGGTAGGTTCACCAGAAGAGCTCGGTCTGCTACTTGAAATTGCAGCCCTTCTGGATGAACTGCAATTTCTCGAGGTACGGCCTCTTTCTGAGTCAGCTTGCTGTAAAATTATAGACATATTACTCATACTAGTTTGCCATACAACTGATATAGCCAACTCAGCTACTACTCTTTCACTGAAAGAACAATCATTTTGAAGATGGACTCTATATACGACATTCTAAATTGTAATTCACTAATTAAGTATAAAAGCTGAATCACATGCAAGCAAACCGATAATATTCTCCAATCCAACAGAAAAAATTTCTTAAATCTATTGCTTTCAGAAAGAGAAGGATCAATACCACATCTTTAGATGAAGGTATATCATCTGAAGTTTTGTGTCTGGAGTGTTCCCCTTGCTTACCAGAACCAGAACCATTCCTCCGGGCAAACGCTCCAACGGCACCAGAAAACCTGTCTCGAATATCCTGTCCCACTGAATTATAGACACATGCCAAACACCTCAGTAGACACAGTATTCATCTTTTACATAAACATATTTCTAAACAGACACCTCAGTAGACTCGGTATTCATATTTTACATAAACATATTTCTAAACAGACACGTGCCGGCTCATAATTGGGCATACATCTAAGAAATTAAAAGCCAGACCTGATGTCCTTCCCGGTCTTTCAGCAGATGGCACAGCATTTAGCGGCGCACTTCCACTAATATTCTGATGGCAAAAGAAATTGCACATTTCCGCATTAGAAAATTTTAAGAACAGATTTTCAACAATAATCAAAAAAATTTTTACAAGCACTTACACGTCCTCTAGAGCTGGCACCAATCTGAGGATACTTCAAAATGGTCCAATCAAACACATAGTCAAACTGATAACCTGCACCAGTGAAAAGGGTTAAGATGGAGAAAGATCACAACACATACTTACAACAACACAACAACAAAACCAGTGTAATCTCACAAGTGGGGAGGAGAGTGTTTATGCAAAATTTACCCCTACCTTGAGAAGGTAGAGAGGTTGTTTCCTATAGACCCTCGGCATACACTTCAATACATGCCTCAAGACTAAAATTGGCTGTTACAGTTCAGACAACTTAAGAATGAAAAAGTAAAAGAGAGAAAATTACAAATATACCTTCACGAATAAACAAGTCCCTAAAAAGCCTCTTCAAATATGAATAGTCAGGTTTATCTTCAAACCGTAATGACCGACAGTAATGGAAGTATGATATAAACTCTGACGGATATGATTTACAAAGCACCTGTTAGGAACACCATCAGATCCTGTGTTAACTTACTTAACTGATCACTGACATCATAAGCAGATAATTCACATTAAAGGCAAGACCGTATAAACGACATAACAATTGGCTTAATAAAATAAATACATTTTAAATCATGCTTTTTTTTGGGATAGTTTACATTTTAAATCACATATCTTGACAACAAGAAGTGTATACTGAAGTATGTCTATCACAGTTGACAAATGGATGTGCGCTTTGTTAGAAAAGATGCAGTGAGAGTTCTCAGTGGTGGTGAAGATGACATCATCAAGAATAATTAGTTCTCATAATAGTACCTCTATTGGTGTCAGCATCTTCTTCTCACTTATTTTATCATATTTCTGCTTCTTAGTACCAGCTTTCAATCCCTGCCATGGAAGACTGAGCCAAGAAGAAATTGTCATCAAGTCAGTGAACACGTCCATAGATATGCAAATGCATAGCAACTGGTCAGAAACAATGACCAAAAGAAAAAAGGTGAAACACCTAAAGTCCAACCTTCCTCTAAGAAAATACATAAGCACATATCCCAGAGATTCCAAATCATCTCTTCTGCTTTGCTCTGCCGGAAAAAAAAACAAGACAACCATTTTATCAGTTACAATTGAATCTGTAGTTTACTATACCTGCAGTTACTTGAGAACCTAAACATGATCAACCTACCGACTCCAAGGTGTGTGTTGACACTGGCATACCGAGCTGTGCCTGTCAGATTCTTGTTTTCCCTGAGAGATTTTTTGGACATAGTACCATGTTAAAGACGCTAAAACACAGATTTATCACAAATTGAGCAAAACAGAGTAAAGAATGACACACAAAATTGAACAGCGTAAAGTCCTTTCTGATCTTTTCCTCTTGGCTTCTCTTTCATTAGGAACACAGTAAGGAAACAAGGATCAGATTGTCACAATAGCTACTTCGAACTCATTACACTAGAACTTGATAATATTCAAGTAAGAGTAGAATTTATCTCAGATGCAGTAATATCAGTCAGCTCAAACATATTCATATTGTAATCAACAAAATGATACAATAAGGATACCAAATATAAGCAGTTAAGCACTGTAGCAGCGACTGATATATTAATTAATTGGAAATATTAGTGTACATCAAAAGAAGACACACAGTTCCATAAACTTGATATACGAGTTTGCCGTCCACAATTTCCCTTCCAAAGTCAAATTGTGATGTTGATGTCATAAGCACCATATAGTGATTGATATACTTAAAGGTAACTGGCAGTATATTATAACCTTCTAAGTAAATGCAAATCAATACCATAATCTATTGTCATTTGGTTATTCCACTAATTAAAATTTATTCTGATGAAAACTTAAAAGCTAAAATTGTTAATTTTTTTTTTTGTTTTACACTCTAAGTTTGTACTCAACTAACCAGCTTCCAAACCAGGGCCTTTCTGGATTAAAGAAGGTACAAATACAGAGGCAAGAAAAATCAGTGGGAACGTATTGAATTACAAAAACATCTTACACTCATATGCTTCAAAAAGTTTACATGAAAAGACTGTCTACATTTTGTAAGAGATCAAATACAAGTATCAGTATCAATCCATCATGTATTGTCCACATGTCATCAATATGACGAATATTATTAGCAAATTATCATGCATATTCCATATGGTGTTGCATACACGAGTCACCAGACACAAGTCACCAGATTGTCCAGTGAGTGTATGTTTTCGTGTTGTCCCCTTGGCTTATAGCTTGATAAACATGAAAGGTAAAATACAATACGAGCCATGATACTGCTATGATTTATTAAGTCCTTTGCCAGAGATCTCCTGGCCTATCCGTCAAGTACCTCTAGCACGGACTCTCCAGTAAATCCTCACTAATGCTTGAGAATAAAGTATCTGGATGATGGAGATATGATAGGAGCAATAGAAGAGAATAAAAAATGGTTCATTTTCACTGTTTTACTTTTTTTAATGAAGTAAGGATAAGATTCAATTTCATTATTGGCATCCAGGGGATGCAAATGTCACACGGTACATGTTGAGCAGAAAAGGATGATCAGATCTAGTACAGTGTGTCTATACTAAGGACAGAGAGCTGATAAAATCTAGAAATATAAATGGGGTAGTGACAGGGGTTAGATTTGACCAGCCAAATAAGCTAAAGAGGATGTAGCAACCATTCAGAAGCAATGTTGAACAAGCACTAGTGTTGTGTTGCTTGTCCAAAATCATTGTCACAAGCATTTGTAAAAGGAACACTAATAATTGCAAGAATCAATCGAGTAACATAGTGGTTAGTGTGTGCTACCTGTATGGTATATGCTTGTGAGTCTGGAGGTCCCTATACTTTTTGGCAAGTCCAAAGTCAATTGCATATACCTGTCATCGGTAGTAAGATTTGGCAACATTAGGAAAAAAACCTTGACATCACATACACTTTCTTCCCTTTAAGCTTTAACGTCATCACGGCAATTTCAGAAGCCAATGGTAACTGGGTTTTGTTACAAGTAAAACAAAACTGGATATCTGATGAACTTTAAGGAGTCGTTTGGTAGAGTGTATAAGAATAATGCAAAATATGGTGTGTTAGTAATGCTTGTATTAGTTATGCTTGTGTTAACTATGCTTGAATTAGTTATGCTTGTATTTTTCACATGAAATGTTTGGTTTGATGTATTAAAAATAACATGAATTTAATAATTTCTAAAAAAAAAAATTTTTTTTACAAAAATATCCTCCATATATATGTTGGAAAGGATGCGGAAAATTTTTTGAAGGATAATAGTGTCTTTAATTATGTTAATGCGTGCATTGGATCCATTGCATTGCTAATACCATAGATTTTGAGGTATTAGTAATACACACCTCAATACACAATAGAGTGTATAACTAATGCTTGCATTAGTTATTCATAGGGTGAAAAAGAATACCAAACAAGGTAGTAGCAGTACACATTAAGCTAATGCATGCATTAACTTTCCAATACACTCTACCAAACGACCCCTAAGTCTTTAACAGAAAACCATGCATTAGCCATTCATCAAAGGCCAAATACATATGCAACCAAGTTTTCCATTCAGACACCTAAATTAAGAGTTATATCTATTGAACTCAACTATATTCAAGCTATGTCAATCAAACATATTGCATAATTCGAGATTAGGGTTAGAGCGTAAAAGCCACTTGCCATGATATGAAAAATGCAGCAAATGATAAAAATGCACGCCATCAAGAAGCAAGGATAATTTTAGAATTGAATTTATATTTTGGTTGTGTGTCATTGTTATTTTGGTTCAGTGATGTGCAGCGAAAAGATAGGTGGAGGCTATTGTTTTGGTGGCGGAAGTGGTGGAGATGCAGGCGTAGATTGATAAGAGAAAAAATAAAAATAGATTATGGCCGGCCTCCCACTCTCCCACTCTCCCAGAGGAGTGTGTATTGCACATGCTAAGCCATGTCAAGCAATATGTGACTATCAGGTACATTTAAAATCAAGATTGAGGGGTTGTTTGGTACATAGATTAAATTATCCGGGGATTATAGTCCTGGAATTATAGTCCCACGACTGATTTATCCCATATAGGAGGTGGTATGAAATAATCATATGTTAAATGGGCTAAGATGGATATCCCAAGACTAACTTCCTGTTTTTCCATAAAAATTATCCACTTTTTTCCGGAAAATTATTTCACTTTATTCAAAAAAAAATTGTTGTTTGCCCATAAAAATTCCAAATACCTGTGTTCACTTTTGGAAAAGTGAAAACAACCCAATACCTGTTTTCACTTTTTCACCTTTTTAGTTATGTTTAAACACTTTAAATTCTAATCTTTCCAAAAAGGTATGGCCAAACGCAACTCCAACTCCAAAAATTCCAAATAAAGTGAACTTTTTGGTTTTCATAGCCAAACGCATACTAAGTTTGGTATTAGATTTATACCATCTTTGGTTGATGGTATAAATTTATAATTTATTAGATTCAAAAGGACAGTACCGATTCTCTTCCACCGTTAGTACACTCGCTGATAGAACACAACATGGGAAGAAAAGAAGGTTCTGGTTATAAGGTTTATTACCAAACTTAATCATGGGATATCTCACCATATTCCGCGTACCAAACGACCCCCAAGTGTTCAATATGTATAACTTGTAGTTCAAGTATCTACATGGAAAATTCGGAAAAGTTTCGGGGGATATGTATGTATTCAGCCTTCATTAAAACTCTTATGTCATGTAAGTATCATCATAGCATAATGTCCTCAATTCCATATTGATTCCTTATACCTCTCCAAAGGACATAACTCAAACTTTCAACAACTAAACCATAAGTAATCCCATATTATAGAAAATCAATTTATGGCAAAAGTATTACTATCTTAATTATTGATTTCATAAGCTCAAACATCCACCATATAGGGCACGATTATCACTTCCATATTACAAGGCACTGGATTTTCATTTTCTATAAACAAAAAAAGTTGCAATATAAGGTAAACAATTAAACTTGGCAATAGTCAATATAAGGTAAACAATTAAACTTGGCAATAGTTTTCAAACAGAAAGTCGCATTTAATTTATTTCCAAAATCAACTACATTTAATGAACTTCAGCCAGCCTGCGTCTGAAAATTGACCGAGGTGCCATCCAACCTCAATGAGTTTGATTATCAGAAATCAAACATCATAGAAGAGCCATTTGAAACAAACATAAATAATACTGCGAAGCTATTCATCCAACACAATGACCAAATATTTACAATTTAAATTTAGTAGTTAGAAAAAGAAACTAGCAAAATATTCATCTTTTCCCCTCTTTATAGGCAAAACATTGACTTGAATAAACTCCATTCGTTCACAAAATTCTTACAGAAATGAACCAAAACCTGATTCGCTTTGCGACCAAGGCCCATTAGAAAGTTGTCTGGCTTTATGTCACGGTGAAGAAATCCTCTAGAGTGCATGTATTCAACTCTATTAATCTGAAAGACACATACCCCAAGATTATTACCCTAAAATGTATAAGCAAACTGGTACAACAGTGATTTTTCTTTAAGAATGTGAAAGAAGTACTTACTAGCTGATCTGCAAGCATCAAAACTGTTTTCAAAGAAAGCTTCCTATTACAATAGTTGAAGAGGTCTTCCAAGCTCGGTCCAAGAAGGTCTATGACCATTACATTGTACTCGCCTTCGACTCCAAACCATTTAAGGTTGGGAATTCCAGCTTCACCAGAATGGCATAGATAAGAAGATCAATTGGAAGTCGGAACACATAATGTTCTCATTCTAAAGTTTTGTTGCGAGGAAAGGATACATAATTGGGGGAGAAACGCTTACTTCCTCCTGAGAGAAGCATATATATTTTTGATTCATAGTGCAGTTGAGGGTGCTTTGTCTTGACAGATTCCTGAAATTACAGTACCAAGAGAATGAAGTCATGAACATGGAGTGAGAATAGTACTGTTGCATCAACAACTAGAGCTTTTAATCCCACCAAAATAAATGTCATTTACTATATGCTCGGCAAGTTATTTATTTAATTTGATCAAGTAAAATTTATTGATGTGAGCCAGCACAAAAACTGGGTAGATGGATAAATGCTCATCAAATATTTAAGCTAACTAATAATAAACGTAGACTCATTTCCAAGAGCATCATGAACGACAAAAATAGTGTTTTTGCCATAGGTAACGATACCAAAGGACGCGGAAGCTGACTGTCAGATATGATTGCTGCTTTGCCAACTCTTCAACATATACATCTTTTTCTGGTGAAAATGCATAGATAATAATATAAAAAAAGCCTTTTCTAAGCATCAAAGGGTGGAGCCTAGTTGTCAATGAAATGGATGCAAAAAATGCGACACTAGGGTTAAAAATCACAGTAATGCCAAAAAACACTAAGTGATTCTTCCAATCTGTCTATGCCTTGGTGGAGAGTTACCTAAGCTCTATACTGGTGGGAGGTAATAGATACGCGGTCGGATAATGGATGTGCACAAAAGCGAGGTTATCAAAAAAAAAAAAAAAAAGAAAAGAAAAAACAGCCTTTAAGAATTGTCCTTACATTTCTACTTGATTAGCAAATGAAGTCATACTCATATGCACAACTCAAAAATATACTTTCTGATATCCCAAGTTACAAATGCTTCTATTCAACACATTTTAATACATCATTCAACCAAAATGGAATAATCATGCTTGTTCTCATGTTTAATATTATTAGAGAAATCTAACAACAGATATAAAACTCAAAATAATGTGAATACCAAGGTAAATATGGCGAACAATGATTTCCCAATCCACCCAACCCATGAAATCTGAATAGACTAAAAAGAATACTATGACAAAAATCTGATGATATTTAGATGAGCTAAACATCAAGTCAACAATAAACACATTAGACACTACCAAAAACAAAAAGAAAGGAAACAACATAGCAGCGAAAATTCCCCAGTCAGTCAGTTCAACTAGCCTAAATTACCCTAATTCGTTCCTGGTCCATTTCATTCCAAAACTAAAGTCTTTAGGTTCTTTAAAACAAGATATCTCTAAAACTCACACATTCCTACACTGATTTTTCAGGAAAAAAGTAATAAGGGCATTTTGGTTCGCGATAATACCAGCTTAATGGCAACTTCTTCTCCATTCTGTAAATTCACACCTGAATCAAATTAAACAGAAAACAAAGTTCAATACCATCAAATCAAATCAATAATAAAAACAAACCCAACACAATCAAATCCCCCCAAAAATCTAAAAACATACCTAAATAAAGCTCACCAAAAGACCCACTTCCAATCTTCCTTCCAAGCTTAAATTTCCCACCCACAACATGATCCATGATAACTAAACAACCCCACTTCAAGATTTCAACAACCAAATATTCAACACCAAGAATCACAATTTTCTATTCAAATTTACACACATAAATAAAAATCTATATGGATTAAATCCCACAAAATCAAGAAATGGGAAGCACCAATTGAGCAATTAAATTAAAACATTCCTTACAATCTTGAAATACCGACAAGAAATTGAAACCCTAACTTACAAAATAAATAAATTATCGATCCCCATTGATCATAATTATTACTATTTATTTTTTAAAAAAAGCATAATCAACGTGTGAACCGATATTTATTACATGCAAGAGCTGTATATATATATATATATATATATATATGTATGTATATATATATATATTTTTTTTTTCTTTTTTCTTTTTTTGGGTTGAGCTGGGGGGGGGGGACAAATTAGCGACAATTGAGGAAAAGGAGAAAGACAATAGCAGCTTTTTTTGTTTAAAGGGAAAATAAAGGAAATGATTATTGACTGTGTAGTGTTGTGTTGTGTGTGAGAAAAGGGGGAGTTGAGAAAGAAAAAAATGATTGCTTGAATTATAGTTTTGTACAACGTGTGGGGCGGAATTGGGTAAATTTAAGGATGTTCTGTTTTTCTCT
Source organism: Capsicum baccatum var. pendulum (assembly GCA_030864225.1). NCBI lineage: Eukaryota > Viridiplantae > Streptophyta > Magnoliopsida > Solanales > Solanaceae > Capsicum > Capsicum baccatum. The sequence goes on along the minus strand of CM061558.1, from coordinate 86,571,894 downwards.
TTCTTTTTTCTTTTTTGGGTAAAAAAATAAAATTATTTGAGTCGTGTGTTTATCGAAAATAATATTTTTATATTATATTTGAGGTTGTTGTATAGATTGGATACATTTAGGCTCTATTTGTTTTTTTTTTAAAGTTTCAGACGTTTGAATCTGAAAACACATCTGAATGATTAAAATATTGTCTAGATCTGAAAATTGAATAATTAAAATAGTTTTTTTTTTCAACATTTGAATGTATAAAAAAATATTTGTATACATAATAAAATAAAAAATATAATTCAAATAAAAAATTAATTATATATTAAAAAAGTATGTAATTTAATACAACAAAATTATTAGTATTTGATTGAGAAAAAACATTTATGTTTGTTAGTGATAGTGAAGATGGTTTATAATGGAGGTTGCAGTGACATTGATTGATGTTAATGATTAATAATGTTGGTGGTGATAATTGTGATAGTTGGTATTGTAGTGACCGTTATGATGATGGCGATTGATGGTGGTGGTTGGTGTTGTGATGTGACGTTGCTTGATGTTAGTAGTTTAAGTTGTTGATTGTGTTGGCTGAAACATGAATGCATGATGATTAACGATGTGTTGATGCTAGTTGGAGATGTTATTTGTTGTGATGGTGGAGATGGTTGTTAGTAGAGATAAATTGTAGCGATAGTACTGGTTGAAGTGGTGGTAGAGGTGGCGCTACTAGTAACAATGGTGGTGGCGGCCAAAGAATGTGTAAAGGTTGTGATGTATTAGTGGTAGTTAGTAGTGGTGCTAGTTGTGATAGATGAGTTGGTTGGTAGTAGGGATTTGCCGGTAGTGGTTGCTGATTGTGATGCTATTGACGACAGTGGTGACAGTGAATATACTTAGAATAAAAGAGATAGTAGGTGTGGTAGCAGCTAACAATTGTGGTTGGTAGTGGCATTTGTTATCGATGGTGGTTGTGATGGTGGAGGTCGTTGGTGGTGGTGGGTGGTGGTTGACAATGGTGACAGTGGCAGGGGTAGTTAGTGGTGGTAACTACTGATTATGAATAGAGTGGTGAATATTATCAACACCAGAATATCCCTTCAGACCTATTAAGACTTGGTTCTAGATCTGAATGATTAAGACCTATTCAGACCTATTAAGAGTTAAAACCTTAATAAAAAAATAAATGCACTTAATGGTCTGAAGTCTGAACCATTCAGATTCAGACCTCCATTAAGTGCAAACAAATGAGTCCTTAGCTTCTTAGACTCTAATTTGGGTATGATATTGATAATTGAAATTCACAAAGATTTGAAAATTTATTCACTATTCAATTTAATGAAACAAAGCTTGTATGGTATGTGGTACATAATTTCTTGCATAAGTTTGCAATCGAATAAAGTTGTTATTAGATAAATTAATAATTGAATAAATTTACTATTATATAAATTCGCAATCAGATAATCTTGCAATTGAATAAGCTTACATAAGATTACAAAGATTGAAAATTATTCAATACTTAATCTAATGAAATAAAACTTATATGGTCTGTTTATTACATAAATTCTTGAATAAGTTTGCAATCGAATAAGGTTATTATGAGATAAATTAATAATTGAATAAATTCACTATTATATAAGTCGCAATCAGAAAATCTTGCAATTGAATAAGCTTACATAAAATTATAAAGATTGAAAATTATTCACTACTTAATCTAAATAGGATAAGCTTGCATAAGATTATAAAGACTGAAAATTATTCAAATACTTAATCTAATGAAATAAAGCTTATATGGTATGTTTATTACATAATTTCTTGAATAGATTTGCAATTGAATAAGGTTGTTATCAGATAAGTTAATAATTGGATAAGTTTATTATTATATAAGTTTGTAATTAGATAATTTTGCAATTGAATAAGTTTGCATAAGCAGGCAACTTGTAATTACTTTTATTTTTGAACAAATAAGAAGTATATTGAGATCACTTATACATAAGTTTGAGGAGAAAATTTTCTCTCTAATTGATTGGAGATTACAAAGATAGAAAATTCATTGACTAATTATTTTTTAAATGAAATAAAACTTTTGTTGTAACTATGCTCATTGTAATAATCATTTTATATATATATATATAATTGCCATTAGATAAGCTTGCAATTAGATAAACTTATAATTAGATAACATTGCATAACAACTTTTGTTCTTCTATAAATAAAAGGTTGATTTAGTTCATTTATACATAATTTTAAAGACAATTAAATTTTCTCTCTTCAATTTCTTTGACACTTCTCCTGTTGTCTGGTATTTTATTATTATTTCATAATATGTTAGTATGAAACTTTGTTATCTTGATCACATATTTTAGAAGAATATTAGAGATACACTCGAAGAAAATAGTAATGGTGATCTCATGACAACATCGACATCCGAGGCATCCGGGCTTAACAGGATGAATTTGGAGTTGAGATGTACAAAAGTCGGTACTGATAACATTATTGTAAAATAATAGTAAAATACCAAAATAATAAGAGATATAGCCAAAGTAAGGCCGGCTGAAGGGCAAAACGACTAAAGCCAATGCTTTAGGCCCAAAGTATTAAAAGGCCTACAAAAGTTTATCATCTTTGTTTTATTTTATATTCCACTTCAAAATAAATTTAAAATTTATTTAATATGTGATGTGTGAGCTAATGCTAACATATTTAAGGCTTTTAACTAGAAATAATTGTAAAGTCTTAAGCAACTTTTATCATTTTTGATTGCTTTCTCTTTGATAATGCAGGAAAGTCAAGATGCAAGAAAACCAAAGACAATAAGAGCAAAAGAGGTGAATTTGGAAAAAGTGGCCATTAAAGTGTAGTTGACGACTTGTGACGACTTGTCTGATAAGTCGTCAAATTTGTGATAAGTTATCAAGTCATCGTCAGCTGTAGACAGTGTGAGGAAGTTGGAGCAGAAGTGTGACTACATCTCCTGATAAGCCATCAAGGATGCCGTCACTCAAAAGTAGAAGATTTTCTGACGATATGTCCTGATAAGCTATCAGATCTCTGATAAGCCATCAGGCATGTCATCACTCAAAAGCAGAAGGCAAAAATTTGAAGCATGCCTGATGACATATTCTGATAAGCTATCAAAACTCTGATAAGCCGTCAGGCATGTCGTCACACATAAGCAGAAGGCAAGAAATGGGAATCACGTCTGATGACATGGTCTGATAAGCTATCAGATCTCTGATAAGTCGTCAGATATGTCGTCAGCTAAGGAGAAAAATTTGAATTTTTAATTTTGATTTTTTCTTAAGTTACGGATGTAAATAACAGCTTTTAGGATTTCATTAAGAGAGGGTTGAACATCTTGGACTTATTCCACAGACTACTTTACTTCTCTTTGATTTCTAAACTTGGATTTTAATTTTCAATTCTTTGATTTAGTTGTGGGATATTCTTCTTGAATTTGGGAAGAGAATCAATTTCTGATTACATCTTTTATAAGTTTAATCACTTTGAATTATGAATTCAGTTATTGCTATCGCTTTCTTTCTCATGTGGAACTAAAACCCATAACTTGGTTGTGGGATCTATGATTATTCCTTCATGGATTTAATAGTTGGTTAGGGTTTGAGTGATTGTGGAAATATCTTGATAATTCTTTTGTAATGATTATTTTCTATTGGTTGCAAACAATAGATCTAGCCTTATATTTGTTTGCTTGAACTGAGAAACAAACTAAAGGTAGCGAATTATCAACGAGGATTTGGGAAGGTTATGTTCTCATCTAATGATTAATGCTATAACAAGATTGATCAACTCGAGATAAAATCAATATGAATAGAATGTTTTCCTAAGTTCGAGAGAATTAGGGAGTTTAACATCTAGGTAGGTTGAGAAACACTTAGATGGACTGTCGAAACTGATAATTTGGTGTTTCCCACAAGTCATGAGAATCCAGTACTACAACTAACATTCAATGAGGGGTTAATAATCATAGTGATCACAAATCTAGTTTCTCTATATCATTGATTTGAAATATTGCAGTTTAAGCTTTGAGTTCTAAGGCGAATTGAAGTGTTAATAACTTTTGCTCAATCATTAAAAACCCCTATTTTATCTTTTTGTATCATTTATTTGAATCTAACTTGTAGCTATAGTTTCAAATTAGTTTAATCGCCACTCACATTGTTCCTCGTGGATTCGACCCCGATTCCAAAGTTAGGTAAATATATTGACGACGACCGCCTTGTACTAAATTGGCGTGTAAGTTGAGCGCTATCAAAAATGGTGCCATTGCCGGGAAATAATTTGGCGTATTGAGTTGGTTTGGAATTTTAGCCTACTAGCTTGAATTCAAAGTTGTAAATATTTTTTTTTTTATTTTTATTTCTTGTGTTAGGTAGATTTTTATTTTAGTTTACTTATTACTATGGCATCGTGGGATGAACATGAGTTTGGTGGTTGAAAATCTTATCTTGATGATTCATGTCCATATTGTGATGGACCTCACTTTTGGAAAGATTATAGATATGCTCCCTGGAGAAAGATGTGTGCACCATCTCCATCCTACCGGGAGTATGATTGTTCTTTATGTGGTGGTCAAGATGGACATTAGAGTGATTGCCCAAATGCCCCCTTCCTCTATTGTGCTAACCCAAATTCTGGTTCTTCTTATGAGTTTGATAGGCCTTATGGTTAAGAAAAGGAAGAATGAAGCACCGAAAAGAGTGGCATTGAAGTTATGTTTCAACGAATATTGTGTAACACCCCGTATTCAAGTACATGTATTGGCGTATTCAAGTACGTGTATTGGTCTTATTTATATGGAATTAATTTTTTATTCTATTTATACCAGAATTTGTCCGTCGATGGTTCCATACGAAGGCTATTGAATAAGCTTTCCAATGATATAAAGATTTCCAAAAATGGATAAGTTTCGGATATAATCGAGCACGTTCGAAACTATAAAACGGTGGCCGGGATATTGTGAACAGTAAATGTGCAGGAAAATTTCCTGCACACAAACTATTGAGGCCTGCCAGTTTTTTGGATCGACTTTAAATGATCATAACTCCTTGTACAAAATGAACTGTGTGAGCTGCTATATATCGATGAGAATCCCCGAGAGTCTTCTTTCTAATGCAATTGGTTTCATCCAAATCCAACATCTGAGTAAGGAGTTATACTCGTTTTACTCCAGCCTCTCAAAATAGATTTTTAGGGTCAACTTCAAACGATCATAACTCCTTGTACAGGACGAACTGTGTGGCCTACTTTATATGAAATGAAATAACTTTGAATTATCTTTCCAACGATACTAATTTCACCCAAATGTAATATCGGAGCAAAGAGTTATGGTCGATTTACTTTAGCCTATCAAAACAGTCCACCATGGACAGATTCGGATTTACTTAAATTTTTAAGGGCAATATGGTCATTTTCCATCACCTCATGGACGAAAATTGGTCATTATATACATATACTTAGCCTCATATCCATTATTTATCATCCATTATTGAAGAATAAGAAACCCTAGCCAAATTTCAACTCCAATTATCTTGTGATTCAACCGTAGAAAATCTAAATTGATTTCGTAGTTGTGTTCACCGTCTCGAGGGATTCGAGAAGCACCCCTTATTTGTGCCAACAGGACTTCGAAATCAAAAGGGCCATTTTATGGTAAGGATGTAAATTATGTTGGTGTTATTTATATGGATATGTATATATATGCTTGTGAGCATAAGAAGTATGTTATTTGATTGTTGTTGAAAGATGATTGGAAATTATGTTGGATTATTCTTGTGCATGGTTGAATTATGTTGAATTGTGAGGGGATTTGGTGTGATGATGTGGTATTGAAATGATTATATATATATATATATATACACATAAACCTATTGTTCAAGTTGGTTTTTGGAATGCTTTGCAAATATTGGTTGTATGGAATTATGGAAGAGAATTGTGGTGTTGGGTTGCTAATACTAGATGCCAAACATTTCATTGTAGATAAGTGATTTGTAAAGGCGGGAAGTTGTGTTGAATTGGTATCCGAATCTACAACGAGGTATGTAAAGCATACTCTAACAATGTTCTTTGGCATGAAAACACCAATGTTCCATCAAGTAAGATTTCGAGGTTGTCCAAAAACATGTATTGTTCTACATTACCAACGAAGTTGTTTCCATTCTATAAAGTGTCAAAATATTTCATTGATATACCAAAAGGCTCCTATTTCATTGTTGTGATATTGATGATTCTGAAACACATTGTTGATGTACCAATGAGTCTTTATTACATCGTTATTGTATAAAAGGTCTATTACTTGGTTCCTATTGATGTATCATTGTTTCAAAGTATCAAAAATGTGGTAGCGACCGAAATAACAATCTCAAAGATTAATTGAAATAAGTGATGGAAGTTCTCTCTTATCGAGTGGTATCCCAGGGGCATAAGCCTAGCATGGGTCGATCCCTATTTATGTGATTATGGGTGGTATCCCAGGGGAATAAGCCTAGCATGGGTCGATCCCAGTTGATATGTACTGGAGGCAGCCTAATGGTCACAGTACAGTACAGTAATGATTACAAAGATGATAAGAACGAAGGTAAAGTGATTGAATAAATGCAATGTACAGGTTGTCACAAGTTCTAGTAAGTGTGGTCCACTGCTATTACGATTTATTCACTTGTTTCTGATTTCTATTGAGCTCCTCTATCATATGTGATTATCTACAGCTTTACATACTCAGTACATATTTCGTACTGACATCCCCCACGGGGACCTGCATTTCATGCATTAGGCACAGGTACCTCAGTTCATACACCGCACAAGTAGGAGCCAGGTCATACAGCTATTGTTGGTGAGCTCCAGTTTGCTTCGGAGCTTTTCGAGTCGGTTCCTTATGTTTTGTTATTGTACAGGAGTCGTGTGTGGGCGGGGGTTTGTCCCGACCCTAGTTATGTCATATATATCCTAGAGGCTTTGTAGACATAAGGAAGGGTAAAGTCATGAAAGTTTATATAGTGATGTTATATTTGTATATGTGGTGGCCCCGACGGCCAAGTATTATATATATATATATATATATATATATTTGTGCGTGCTGTGCTGATACAGGTAATTAGATCCTTCTATATGCAACGAAGTGTTGTCCAAATTTTTTGTGACATGTAAGTGAAAGTACAGGTATTTGAACGGGTTCTCCCAGGCCTTCTCGGCTTCGGGTGCCAGTTCGGCCCGATGGGATTTTGGTGCGTGACAAAAGTGGTATCAGAGCAGTTCATCCTAGTGAGTCTACAAAGCTGTGTCTATGTAGAGTCTTGTTTATTGGTGTGTTGTGCACCGTATCTATAAACAGGAGGCTATGGACATTTAGGAATTGTTTCTTTTCTTCATGTCTTAGATCGTGCGATAGAGCTTATATTGTATATGAAGTCATAGTGGACCACTGAATCAGTTTGTTTCTCTTATTATAGTAATGATGCCGGTTACCAGAAGCAAGAATACCGGTAAGCAAGTAGATGTGGCTGCCGGAGAGGGGACTAGTAAGTCACCCACTATACCAGCTAATCAAAGTGGGGCTCCAGCTGAGCATGCATCAGAAACTTCTCCCAGTCCGGAAGAAATAAGGGGGAGGAGAACTATATCCCCATAGCCACCTATTAATGCTGTTGATCAAGATCTTAGAAATGCAGTGCAACTTTTGACTCGTATAGTTGCTGGGCAAGCTCAAGGGCAAGCTATTCCTACTGCAGGTCCTAGTGGTATAGATAGGGCGGCTAGTCTTCGAACACAGGATTTTCTTAAGATGGATCCTCCCACTTTTACTGGATTAGATCTTAACGAGGACCCACAGGACTTTATTGATCAAATTTAGAGGGCCTTAGATGTTATGCATGTAAAGACAGTGGAGTTAGCGGCGTATAGATTTAAAGAGGAGGCTATATATTGGTATGAGGACTGGAAATGATCTAGGGGTATTGATGCACCCCCAGCTACCTGGAAAGAGTTCAAAGAGGCATTTCTTGATCATTATCTTCCATTCGAGATTCGTCAGGCCTGTGCAGATCAGTTTTTCAATCTTCGTCAGGGAAATATGAGCGTGAGGGAGTACAGTCTCCGATTTAATTCCTTGTCAAGATATGCTCCTAATATTGTAGCTACTATGGATGACAGAGTTCATCAATATGTGGATAGGCTAGATCCATATCTGGTTAGAGATTGTACTATTGCCGCTTTGAACAAAGATATGGACATAGCGAGGATCCAAGCTTTTGCACAGAAAATGAAAGATCAGAGGCAGAGGACAAGAACACAGGAATCAGAAAGAGGATATTCCAAGAGGGCCAGATCTACAGGGCAGTTCATGGCATCCCAAGGAGGGTTCAGACCACAGTTTTCTGCTAGACCACCTAGGCCATTATCTTCCTATTCTGCAGCTAGTGCCCCACCACAGTTCCAAGGGTCCAGAGGAAATCAATTTAGGCATAGAAGTGAGAGTCAGAGTTCGCGGATAGTGGGGTAACAAGGGCAAGGGAATATGAGCCAATCGAGACCTCCTCGAGAGCCATGCAATAAATATGGAAGGTATTATTTGGGCACATGTCGGTTGGGGACCAATGTTTACTTTTGGTGCAGTATGTCGGGGCATATGATGAGGGAATGCCCACGAAGGGACATAGGGGGTATGGCACGACCTACGGGGTTATTTGTTGCATCATCATCATCGATGCCTTATTCAGGAAGGGGTGCAAAGCCAATGGGTCGTGTTAGAGGTAATAGAGGAGCCACGAGTTCTAGCGGGGCTCAAAATTGTACGTATGCTCTAGCGGATCGACAGAATTTAGAGGCTTCCCCAGATGTGGTTATGGGTACGTTGTCTATTTTTTCATTCGATTTATATGCCTTAATTGATCCCAGTTCTACATTATCTTATGTTACTCCATTGGTTGCTGGAAAGTTCAAAAGAATACCCGAACTATTAGTTAAGCCATATGAAGTATCCACACCGGTTGAGGAATCTATTATAGCTAGAAGGGTTTGTCGAAACTGCATAGTAACTGTTTGTGGTCGTGATACGATGGCTGATCTTGTAGAGTTAGAAATGGTAGATTTTGATGTTATAATGGGTATGGACTGGTTGGCGTCTTGTTATGCCACAATTGATTGCTGCACGAAAAAGGTATATTTCCAATTTCCAAATGAATCAGTCCTTGAATGGAAAGGTGAAATTAGCGCGCCAAGAGGTAGATTTATTTCTTATTTTAAGGCAAGAAGAATGATTTCCAAGGGATACATATATCATTTAGTTAGAGTAAGGGATACAGAAGCGGAGCCACCAACTCTTCACACTGTTCCGGTGGTAAATGAATTTCCTGATGTATTTTCTGAAGATCTTCCAGGCTTGCCTCCTAAACGAGAAGTAGAGTTTGATATTGATGTAATACCAAGCACCCAACCAATCTCCATTCCGCCTTATAGAATGGCCCCAGCAGAATTACGAGAATTGAAAGAGCAATTGAAAGATTTGCTAGAGAAGGGATTCATAAGGCCTAGTATGTCCCCCTAGGGAGCACCAGTGTTATTTGTGCGCAAAAAGGATGGCTCGCTGAGGATGTGTATTGATTATCGGCAATTGAATAAGGTGACTATTAAGAATAAATATCCTCTCCCAAGAATTGATGATTTATTTGATCAGTTACAGGGCGCCAAGTGTTTTTCTAAGATTGATTTGAGGTCAGGTTACCACCAAGTGAGGGTCAAAAAGAAGGATATACCCAAGACAGCTTTCCGAACACGGTATGGTCATTATGAGTTTCTAGTTATGTCATTTGGGCTAACAAATGCACCTGCAAATTTTATGGATTTGATGAATAGGGTATTTAAGTCATTCCTGGATGTATTTGTGATAGTTTTTATAGATGATATTCTAGTTTATTCTAGATCAGAAGAGGACCATGCCAATCACTTACGACAGGCATTGCAGACTCTTCGTGATTGTAAGCTTTATGCAAAGTTCTCTAAATGTGAGTTTTGGTTAAAGTCGGTGGCATTTTTGGGTCATATTGTATCTAGTGAAGGGATAAAGGTTGATGCTAAAAAAATAGAAGCTGTGAAGAACTGGCCAAGGCCCACAACGCCTACGGAGATTCGTAGTTTTCTTGGGTTGGACGGTTATTATAGAAGGTTTGTTAAAGGCTTTTCTTCCATTTCAGCACCCTTAACCAAGCTAACCCATAAAGCATCCAAATTCCAATGGAATGATGCCTGTGAGAAGAGTTTTCAAGATTTAAAGAACAAGTTGATTTCTACACCTGTGTTGGTACTTCCTGAAGGCACCGAAGGGTATACAGTGTATTGTGATGCTTCCAGAATTGGTTTAGGATGTGTATTGATGCAGCATGGTAAGGTAATAGCATATGCTTCTAGACAATTGCGGCCACATGAGAAAAATTATCCTACACACGATCTTGAGCTGGCAGCAGTTATTTTTGCTTTAAAGATATGGCTCCACTACTTATATGGGGTTCATGTTGATATATATACTGACCACAAGAGCTTGGAATATATTTTTAATCAGAAGGATCTAAATTTAAGGCAACGGAGATGGCTTGAACTATTAAAGGACTATGATGTTGATATCTTGTACCATCCAGGAAAAGCAAATGTGGTAGCTGATGCGTTAAGTCGTAAGGCTATGATGGCGCCTATAGAAAGGCAAGGGATGATTAAAGATCTTCACCAGTTAGCTAGTTTGGGAGTTCGCCTTCTTGAAACTCCGGACAAAGAGCTTATCGTACATAATGCTGCAGAATCTTCATTAGTAGCTGAAGTGAAAGAGAAGCAATATGCAGATCCTATTTTATTACAGCTTAAGGAGAACGTTCAAAGTGGTGCAATCAAGGCATTTGAGCTTACGCGAGAAGGAGTACTTCAGTGCCAAAACCGATTGTGTGTGCCGGATATAGACGGGCTAAGAAAGAAGATTATGACAGAGGCACATTTTTCAAGATATTCCATTCATCCACGATCAACCAAAATGTATCAAGATTTGAAAGATACATATTGGTGGAATGACATGAAGAAGAGCATTACAGAATTTGTAGCTGAATGTCCAAATTATCAAAGAGTTAAAGTTGAGCACCAAAAACCCAGAGGTTATATGCAATGCATTGATCTTCCAAGCTGGAAGTGGGACATAATCAACATGGATTTCGTTATTGGTTTACCTCGTACATCTCGGAAGTTTGATTCTATATGGGTGATTGTTGATAGGCTTACCAAATCCGTACATTTCCTACCAGTTAGGACCACTTACACAGTTGAAGAGTATGCGAAGCTGTACATTAAAGAGATAGTCCGATTACATGGAGTGCCAATCTCTATTATATCAGATCGGGGAACCCAATTTACCGCAAACTTTTGGAAGTCTTTTTAGAGGTGTTTGGGAACACAAATGAAGTTGAGTACAGCTTTTCACCCTCAAACAGATGGACAAGCAGAACGTACCATCCAAACACTTGAAGATATGCTACGAGCTTGTGTGATAGATTTTAAGGGCAACTAGGATGATCATTTACCTCTTATTGAGTTTGCCTACAATAATAGCTATCATTCAAGTATCAAAATGGCACCATATGAAGCTTTATATGGAAGGAAGGAAGTGTAGATCACCAATAGGATAGTTCGAAGTGGGTGAAACTCTTTTGTTCGGACCGGATCTTGTTTATCAAGCCATAGAGAAGGTTAAAGTAATTCAGCAACGACTGAAAATAGCCCAAAGTCGACACAAGTCATATGCGGATAATAGAAGGAGAGGGCTAGAGTTTTCTATAGGTGATTGGGTATTTTTGAAGGTATCACCAATAAAAGGGGTAATGAGATTTGGTAAGAAAGGGAAGTTGAGTTCACGTTATATAGGCCCATATAAGATCACTCGAAGGTTTGGACAAGTTGCATATGAATTAGAGCTACCCCAAGAGCTCTCATTAGTACATCCGGTATTTCATGTGTCAATGCTTCGAAAGTGCATCGGAGATCCATCACATATCACTTCTACCGAGGATGTCCAAATTACGGAAGATCTTACCTATGAGGAAGTGCCTATTGCTATTCTAGATCGCCAAGTTAAGAAGATGAGAAATAAAGAGATAGCATCGGTGAAAGTACGTTGGAGAAATCGTCAAAGGGAAGAGATTACATGGGAAGCTGAGGAAGCAATGAAATCTAAGTACCCTCATTTGTTCAAAGATGAAGAGGAAATTCAAGAAACGGAGTTAGAACATTAACAAGTAAGTTTTTGTTTATACATGTATAGTATTTATGTGATGATGTGAATGTTAATGGTAGACTTGAACTTGTTTTGGTTGAATAACTACGCTAACATTCGAGGACGAATGTCCTAAAGGGGGGAAGGATGTAACACCCCGTATTCAAGTACATGTATTGGCGTATTCAAGTACGTGTATTGGTCTTATTTATATGGAATTAATTTTTTATTCTATTTATACCGGAATTTGCCCGTCGATGGTTCCATACGAAAGTTATTGAATAAGCTTTCCAATGATATAAATATTTCCAAAAACGGATAAGTTTCAGATATAATCGAGCACGTTCGAAACTATAAAACGGTGGCCGGGATATTGTGAACAGTAAATGTGCAGGAAAATTTCCTGCACACAAACTACTGAGGCCTGCCAGTTTTTTGGGTCGACTTTAAATGATCATAACTCCTTGTACAAAATGAACTGTGTGAGATGCTATATATCGATGAGAAGCCCCGAGAGTCTTATTTATAATGCAATTGGTTTCATCCAAATCCAACATCTGAGTAAGGAGTTATACTCGTTTTACTCCAGCCTCTCAAAATAGATTTTTAGGGTCAACTTCAAACGATCATAACTCCTTGTACAGGACGAACTGTGTGGCCTACTTTATATTAAATTAAAGAACTTTGAATTATCTTTCCAACGATACCAATTTAACCCAAATCCGATATCGGAGCAAGGAGTTATGGTCGATTTACTTTAGCCTATCAAAACAGTCCACCATGGACAGATTCGGATTTACTTAAATTTTTAAGGGCAATATGGTCATTTTCCATCACCTCATGGACGAAAATTGGTCATTATATACATATACTTAGCCTCATATCCATTATTTATCATCCATTATTGAAGAATAAGAAACCCTAGCCAAATTTCAACTCCAATTATCTTGTGATTCAACCGTAGAAAATCTAAATTGATTTCGTAGTTGTGTTCACCGTCTCGAGGGATTCGAGAAGCACCCCTTATTTGTGCCAACAGGACTTCGAAATCAAAAGGGCCATTTTATGGTAAGGATGTAAATTATGTTGGTGTTATTTATATGGATATGTATATATATGCTTGTGAGCATAAGAAGTATGTTATTTGATTGTTGTTGAAAGATGATTGGAAATGATGTTGGATTATTCTTGTGCATGGTTGAATTATGTTGAATTGTGAGGGGATTTGGTGTGATGATGTGGTATTGAAATGATTATATATATATATATATACACATAAACCTATTGTTCAAGTTGGTTTTTGGAATGCTTTGCAAATATTGGTTGTATGGAATTATGGAAGAGAATTGTGGTGTTGGGTTGCTAATACTAGATGCCAAACATTTCATTGTAGATAAGTGATTTGTAAAGGCGGGAAGTTGTGTTGAATTGGTATCCGAATCTACAACGAGGTATGTAAAGCATACTCTAACAATGTTCTTTGGCATGAAAACACCAATGTTCCATCAAGTAAGATTTCGAGGTTGTCCAAAAACATGTATTGTTCTACATTACCAACGAAGTTGTTTCCATTCTATAAAGTGTCAAAATATTTCATTGATATACCAAAAGGCTCCTATTTCATTGTTGTGATATTGATGATTCTGAAACACATTGTTGATGTACCAATGAGTCTTTATTACATCGTTATTGTATAAAAGGTCTATTACTTGGTTCCTATTGATGTATCATTGTTTCAAAGTATCAAAAATATGGTAGCGACCGAAATAACAATCTCAAAGATTAATTGAAATAAGTGATGGAAGTTCTCTCTTATCGAGTGGTATCCCAGGGGCATAAGCCTAGCATGGGTCGATCCCTATTTATGTGATTATGGGTGGTATCCCAGGGGAATAAGCCTAGCATGGGTCGATCCCAGTTGATATGTACTGGAGGCAGCCTAATGGTCACAGTACAGTACAGTAATGATTACAAAGATGATAAGAACGAAGGTAAAGTGATTGAATAAATGCAATGTACAGGTTGTCACAAGTTCTAGTAAGTGTGGTCCACTGCTATTACGATTTATTCACTTGTTTCTGATTTCTATTGAGCTCCTCTATCATATGTGATTATCTACAGCTTTACATACTCAGTACATATTTCGTACTGACGTCCCCCACGGGGACCTGCATTTCATGTTGTAGGCACAGGTACCTCAGCTCATACACCACACAAGTAGGAGCCAGGTCATACAGCTATTGTTGGTGAGCTCCAGTTTGCTTTGGAGCTTTCCAAGTCGGTTCCTTATGTTTTATTATTGTACAGGAGTCGTATGTGGGCGGGGGTTTGTCCCGACCCTAGTTATGTCATGTATATCCTAGAGGCTTTGTAGACATAAGGAAGGGTAAAGTCATGGAAGTTTATATAGTGATGTTATATTTGTATATGTGGTGGCCCCGACGGCCAAGTATTATATATATATATATATATATATATATATTTGTGTGTGTTGTGCTGATACAGGTAATTAGACCCTTCTATATGCAACGAAGTGTTGTCCAAATATTTTGTGACATGTAAGTAAAAGTATAGGTATTTGAACGAGTTCTCCTGGGCCTTCTCGGCTTCGGGTGCCAGTCCGTCCCGATGGGATTTTGGAGCGTGACATATTGGATCTCCAGAAAGAACCGTATGATATCGTATGTGATATGCTTCAATACATGAAGCCAATCATTCATGAGGAGATGGATATAGAGGTCAATCATTCAAAGCATTTTTCTATATTATGTTTAGATGATATCTTGCCTGTGGAATCATTTAAAATAATGAAAGAGTGTGAAGATGAAGAGCAAGAATCATGTATTGATGTTGAGCTTGATGATAAGCAACCCTTGGTGATTTCTCAACCAATCAAACCAACCATGAGAGATGATGCCAAGATTGAGGAAATGGTGCTAGAGGCAAAAGAAGAAACCGATTCAATCTCTTATATAGACTCTAACCCAATTTGGAGTGAAAAGGTCCAGAAGGATGTAACTCCAAAATTAGGGAGAAAACCTCACTTGAATCACTTTTCAACATTATGCTTGGTGGATGTGATGAAAGTCAAATCACCCAAGAAAATGATTAATTTTGGAAATGAGAAAAAAAATTCCTATATTTTGGAGTTTGTCTTTCCGAAAGGGTATAATACAACCCCAATCTTGAAGGCCAAGAAGCTTAAAGATCGTTGTCCATTTAATGGCTTTTTAAGATTCTCACCATTGCCAAATGAGCCCACACAAAAGTTTGATGTAAAATTAGGCAAGCGGTTCAAGTCTTCGAAGTGGCGTGATAGAACTTTCCTTATCAAGCTCTCACATTTGTCCAACGCACCTCAAAGATGTAAAGATCGAAAGATGGGCTGACAATTCAAATTATTTAAGTGGAGGGATAAAGGATGAAGCACTTTCAAGGTATCTTGATGAATTCTGAGTAGTCAAGATAACTTAGTCGTGCTGCGACATTAAATCAGGTGCTTTTTGGGAGGCAACCCCAGGTATTTTGTTATTTGTATTTGTATTATATGATTGACATCATATCTCTGCACCTATGGTGCCACAGGTATGTTTCTAACTGTCTTGTTTTAGTTTGATGCATTGGGAACAATACATGATTTTAAGTTGAGGGTGAGACTGCTTATGGGTGTTAATGTTCTCTTGGGGTTTTTGTTGCCGTGCCTCTTTCTCCGGAGTCTTGTTCCTAGTAGAGCCGGCATATTTAGGCATATTGTGTTTGTTTTGTGATGTGTTGTGGTTAACTGGGGGAAAAATAAGTATCTAGGACAGTTGACATATTTTTGTTGATTTTACTTAGAATGATAAATACCTCTCCAATTGTCTATCTGGTAACTGTGTGATGTGCATCTATATGTGACTACTGTGAATCTTTTTTGGCATTAGTACTAGGGACATGATAATCACTGCTAATAATTGCATGAACCGAATGGGCAGTAGCTTGTGATATACCTTTGTACCTTGTGCGTGTGAGATACTACCTAGTTTTCGTTGTGTGTTAAATTCAGAACTTGCCTGGTTGGTCTTGCCTTGGTTGTAGAATAGCGGTTAGGAAAGGATCATAGGCCGTTGTTGATATTAGTCTACTTTTAGCCTAAATGACCTTCCATGCGTGAATAATATCCCTTGGTCCTGATTTTGAGCCTGAATCCTATTCTTTTTATTATACCTATCACCTTCCCATTTGTATCACAATGAACCTGTTTTGGCCCTGGTCCTCCTTGGACATTGTGCACTTTGACTTAGACAAATATCCTAAGTTGAGGGTGGCTATCATAGGGGTGCGTGATGTAAAGTGAGTATGAAGAAGGGTAAAAAAATAAAAAAAAATATGCAAGGCTGGGTGTGGTAGAAAAAGAATGAGAAAAGAAAAGTTACGAAAAAAAATGAATGAATAAAAACTGCACCCAGCTTGAATGTGCTTTAATCAAGAAAGGGAAAAATAAGGTAAAGGTTGATAAGTGAGACCCCAAAAATAGCGTAGTGCCAAGAGGCTTAGTTACTTTAAATATCCTTGTGTATCATACCAGCCCCAAGCCTACATTACAAGCTGAAGAAAAGTCCTATAGTGATCCTAACTTAACTGTCTGAAAGCTTCAATAATGAAAATAAGGGCAAACTTATGGTATTTGGCATACATTGACTGGAACTTCTTTTTGAGAGTAAGTGTCTCATGACCGTCCCCGCATTGACATGCTTGAGTTCACATATAAGTGGGGAGGGACTTCTTTATTATAAGGGTACATCGGTTGCATTGCTAGTTGCCTACTTGTTTAGGAATTGTAATTTGTATATAGGCATGGTTATTGTTGCTAATTTTATGCCATATATTTATTCCCTTGTGTCTCATTGTTGATCTTCATTGATATACACAGTTGGGTTTAGAGTGATTGAACTTGGAGAGTGTAATGTGTTTTGAGCTAAAATGGATGATTGACTGCCGAATGTGCTTTGTATCCTCTTAGTTATGTTTAAGTTGCTTGAGGACAAGCAATTGTTTTAAGTTAAGGGTGTTGATGTGTGAGCTAATGCTAACATATTTAAGGCTTTTAATAAGAAATAATTGTAAAGTCTTAAGCAACTTTTGTCATTTTTGATTACTTTCTCTTTGATAATGCAGGAAAGTTAAGATGCAAGAAAACCAAAGACAATAAGAGCAAAAGAGGTAAATTTCGAACAAGTGGCCATGAAAGTGTAGTTGACAACTTGTCTGATAAGTCGTCAAATTTGTGATAAGTTATCAGAGTCATCGTCAACTGTAAACAGTGTGAAAAAGTTAGAGCAGAAGTGTGACGACATCCCCTGATAAGCTGTCAGGTGTATGATAAGACGTCAAGAATGTCGTCACTCAGAAGCAGAAGATTTTCTGACTACATGTCCTGATAAGCTATCAGATCTCTGATAAACCGTTAGGCATGTCGTCACACAAAAGCAGAAGGCAAAAATTTGAAGCATGCCTGACGACGTGTTCTTATAAGCTATCAGAACTCTGATAAGCCGTCAGTCATGTCGTCACACATAAGCAGAAGGCAAGAAATGGGAATCATGTCTGACGACATGGTCTGATAAGCCATCAGATCTCTGATAAGCCGTCAGATATGTCGTCAGCTAAGGAGAAAAATTTGAATTTTTAATTTTGATTTTTTCTTAAGTTACGGATATAAATATTAGCTTTTAGGGTTTCATTGAGAGAGGGCTGAACATCTTGAACTTATTTCAAAGACTACTTTACTTCTTTTTGGTCTCTAAACTTGAATTTCAATTTTCAATTCTGTGATTTAGTTATGGGATATTCTTCTTGAATTTGGGAAGAGAATTAATTTTTGATTACATCTTTTATAAGTTTAATCACTTTGAATTATGAATTCAGTTATTGTTATTGCTTTCTGTCTCATGTGGAACTAAAAATCATAACTAGGGTTATGGGATCTATAATTATTCCTTCATGGATTTAATAGTTGGTTAGGGTTTGAGTGATTGTGGGAACATTGTGATAATTCCTTTGTAATGATTGTTTTCTATTGGTTGCAAGCAATAGATCTAGCTTTATGTTTGTTTGCTCGGACTGAGAAATAAACTAAAGGTAGCAAATTATCAACGAGGATTTGGGAAGGTTAAGTTCTCATCTAATGATTAATGTTGTAACAAGATTGATCAACTCGAGATAAAATCAGTATGAATAGAATGTTTTCCTAAGTTCGAGAGAATTAGGGAGTAACATCTAGGTAGGTTGAGAAACACTTAGATGGACTGTTGAAACTGATAATTTGGTTTTTCCCACAAGTCATGAGAATCCAGTTCTACAACTATCATTCAATGAGGGGTTAATAATCATAGTGATCACAACTCTAGTTTCTCTATATCATTGATTTGAAATATTGTAGTTTAAGCTTTGAGTTCTAAAGCAAATTGAAGTGTTAATAACTTTTGTTCAATCATTAAAAAGCCCCATTTTATCTTTTCGTATCATTTTTTTGAATTTAACTTATAGCTATAGTTTCAAATTAGTTTAATCGCCACTCACATTGTTCCTCGTGGATTCGACCCCGACTTCAAAGTTGGGTAAATATATTGACGACGACCGTCTTGTACTAAATTGACGTGTAAGTTGAGCGTTATCAAAATGTACATAGCTATTTTGGCATGTTGTTCATAAATATGCTATTTCATCTCAAACAAGTATTTGCTTATCAAAATTAATTCTTTTTTCAAATAAACTTGATGAATAAAATTTGAAGTTCAAGGAAAAAACACATTTGAGAAATACTTTTCAAACTCTCTATTTCAAGCTTTCACCCATAATTTTTTTTTACGTGAATTCATGTTTTTTTTAGTTGAAAGGAGATGCATTAAGTAAATTAGAGTTCAAAGTAATTATAGATGTCGGATTTGTTAATTCGGTTGCAAAACAAAGTAAGAGGAGTCATCAGTAGTAGTATTTGTTACAAAGAAGTTAACAGATCTTTCAAAATAAGTTCCAACTATGTCTGCCCAAACCCCTTTTCGGGCACACATTGGTGGAATTACAAAAAGTGATCTCTTTCAAGTCAGTTGTGGTTGCTCCTAACTTTGCCATGGCATCAGCTACTCCGTTTGCTTCCCTAAATAAGTGGGTTACCTGGGGTCCCCTCAGCCTTCATATTCTTGACTTGCATTCATCAAGTAAATCATCGTAGAGTAAGTTACCAACTTTTAGCGTAGATATTACTTCTTTGAAGTCGATGTTAATTTCAAAGGGTAGGAGTTGGTGTTCTTTGGATATTCTCAAACCTTCTAAAAGAGCTATGAATTCCATTTGATTATTGGTGGTATGGGGGAAGTGTTTGGCAAAGCCAACTTCCCAACCACCCCTATTGTTCCTGATTACTCCCCCGATCGCTCCCTTTTCTGGATTATTCAGGTAGGAACCATCGGTATTAAGCTTGTAAAAAGGGTGCATAGGTGGGTTTCATTTGACATTGATGGGGTAATTTTGTGAGCATACATGATTCTGTTGCAAGCAACATGGTAGAACTCAACTTCTTTAACGTGGATCTTATGAAAATTAGGCTTCTTACTTTCATTGTTGAAAGAGTTTGAATTCCTGTTCTTCCAGATTCTCCAAAGGGTAAAAGGAAGAATGTGATGCCACAATAGGGGACTGTCAAATTTTTGGTTTTTTAACTTTCTCTATGTGGTGGCCTAATTTTGGGGAAGAAACTGGTGAGGGTGATCCCCAGAGTTTTCCCTTTATCTACAATGTGCTGCCAGACATCTATAAATTGGAGACAATGGAAGAAAATATGTAATATATCCTTTAAGAGGTGGTTGTAGCTTGAACAACTAGAGATAATGTTGAGGCCCATGTGGGAGAGGGTATTCTTAGTGGGTAGCCTGTTATGCTGAGCTAACCATAAGAAGAATTTGATTTTTATGGGGAGGGGGGGGGGGGGGAGGGGCAATGAGTTTTCTAAATCTAGTTAAAGGAGTTGTGAGTTCCATTGGAATTGGTCCTGAGATTCTGATCTACAAGAGAATAAGCACTCTTAATAGTGACGAGTTCATTACCAGAGATTCTCCAGATGAGGTGGTTAGAGTTGATTCTAGTGTTGTGCCTGAAGGTGTTGAAGATGGACTCCTTAATGTGGCCGGGGTATGGATTAAGAGAGTATCCATGTACCAGGAGTTGTTATGCCGTATAGAATTTAGCTTGGTGGTAGACTGGTTATGGGGGAGAGGACCTTGGATTAGGCTTCTGAAGGGTGGACTATTGGGGAGTCACTTGTCCATCCAGAAATTGATTTTGTCCCCATTATGGACAATTCATTGGAATGCCTTAGTGCAATGTTCCTACCCAGTTGCAAATTTTTCCAAGTATTGGAAGTAGCTTTCTTGGTGGTTCCACCCTGGTTGTTGTATTTGTTTCTAAGGATTGAGGTCCAGAATTTGTTGGGGTGTTGATGGTATCTCCAAGCCAAGCTTGTAAGTATGGTTTCATTTTTTGTCTTGGCTCTTTGGATGCCCAAACTATCTTTTTTGGGGGGGAGGGTAAGGGTGTTTGAGTTACTGAGGTGCATTAACTTTCAAATACTTCTTACAAACTACAATATTAAATATTCTTTTTTAGAAATTCAACCTAATCATGTCATCATGACTACTTAGAGGCAAAAAATTGAGAAAACTAGTAAGTATAACTTCAAAATAATCTTGAATATTTCTTAAAACATATTAAATTTAGATGAGCAGATATGTGAATACCTCAATTTGTAAAAATTTAGGTAGATAATGATGATCATCCATGCGATACATTAGATGCTTTGAATGTCTATGTTACAAAAAAATAATTATTAAATAGACTTTAGGCCTTTTTTTGATATCTAGCTTTAGACCACATAATTAATTGAGCCGCCCTTGAACCAAAGAAATTGAAAGAGAAAAAGACTCTAATATTTTTATCATATATTTTGAAAGAGTCAGCGGAATAGACTAAGACGAAGTAGCAATGATACTCTCATAGCAGCAACACTATTTTGGATTTAATGAGTTAAATTTGAAAGTTGACATGTATAGTACTAATAGTTGTAGTTGGTAAAGTCAATGAAGGGTCTTGGAAGGAGTAGTGTTTTATAGTTTAGTTCTTGCAAATGTTAAAATAAGTAACATAGGTAAGTAGTTAAGTTAAATTTTGAATTGTGAGTTTTAAGTAGAAGGATATTTGATATATTCGAACATATTCTTAAGTGGTTAAATTTTATGACATTTTATATTAGCTTCTGTAGTGTCAATTCTTTGAAGTCTAGCATACTTTGATAGATATGACACAAAAAGTTCTCCATATTATACATATGCATAGATTTACTTCTGAAGTAGTAAATTTGAAGTTTACTCCTAAAAAGTAAATTAAAATTTGTAGTTCTAGATATATCGGGTAAAAATTGCAGGGTATCTGATGCTAAAATTCATCTTGATATGATGAGTGTGACAGACACTATTAAAAATAAAAATCAAGCATCAAAAATGATTTTTCTCTGCTCCTTGCTGAGGATTTGAAATTGAAATATTTCACTGTTAAAAATTCTCTTACATTATTGAATAATTCAAAAGATAGATATAACCACTTGCAAATGGTCATTCTTCCATAACCACATTTTGATTGGATTCTACTATGGGCTATTAATAAAAAATTATGAAAGTCAATTTACTGGTTCTAGTTTCATTCTCTAAATGGAATGAGACAAATTTCCACCAAGGTAAGAATGGAAAAGGTTGTGGCTCCAATCGTGCTCGTGAGCATGAATGAAAGAATTTTTTTTTGTATTATTATACATACTGTGATTTTCTCCTGAAGTAGCAATGTCTTAAAAAAAATATTAAGGTATCATAGTTTGACATACACAAGATATGTACAGATTATTCTACTCCATTCCTAAAGAATAAGAACTTTTCATTAATATTATAAATACATATCTATTTATCTGAAGTGAATGTGACAATATTTAGTGAAATTTTTCAATATAGGAGTGCATTTGATTGTAATGGTATCACGATTCATCTTCGAAAGGTTAAAATATTGAAAGGATATCATGGCCCATTCCTAAAAGAGGTAGAATAATGATTGTGGTGCTATCACAACTCATCTCCAAAAAAGATGCTAACATTCTTAATATTTTATATTATACTCCTAAAATAGCAAAACTCTCAACATTACTCTTGAAATAGTAAGCCTCTTAAATCTATTCACGAAGTAGTATAACGTTGAAAGCCTTTTTCAAAAGCAAAACTCTCAATATTACTCTTGAAATAGTAAGCGTCTTAAATCTATTCACGAAGTAGTATAACTTTGAAAGCCTTTTCCAAAATAGAAGAACTTTTAAGATGTGTTAGGTGATATCTTCTTGTACTTGATAAAATAATGATTTATTAAAAAAATTATATTAACATATTTAAATGACTATGTTTCATTTTTTGAAGTGGATGAAAACATACCACGCCTAAAGAGATAAAATAACAAGACATATACATGTTTTTTGTGGTATAAAATCACCGCAACACATATCTTTTGTACGTAGATAATTTTAAATAAGTTTATTAAAGTATCATTTTAATGAAAAAAGAAAGTAGAGAAGAATGTGTTCTTCTATTATAATCACATTATTATATTATAATTAGTCGATATTTATTTTTTCAAATGAGATAACAATTAGTGTATCTCTTTTCTGAAAGAAGTAATTATTATGTGATTGTTACTTTAATTTGGTACAAAATATTCAAATGTTAATGAAAAATTTTCTCAAGGAGATATTAGAAATACTGAAATGTCTTAAAGAGATTAAATAAAATGATTTATCCTAGATTATAAAATATGAAGTTGCTCTGGTAGAAACATAAATTATAGTAAACACAAACTTTACTAGAAATAAAAAATAATAATCATATTGAGACAATAAATGATTGAATGATTGAATTTCTCCAATATATTATGTGTAAGAAACATATGTGTGAACAGTTATCAAAGCATGATGAGATCACATCCCACAATAAATCAGAAGTTTATTTATGTAAATTCATGTCAAAGTAAATTTGAAGTTTATTAAAAGAAAATACATATGTCATGATAAAGTTGAAGTTACTACAAATAATTTTGTCAGTTGACATGACTGATTTGACAATCTTAATTTAAATATAGTGTGCTCATTAAATATTAGAATACATTGAAGAGCTTAAATATAATGACCTTCCAGTTCATGAGCTTTCTCATAGCTGTATTAAATCATTTATGACTTGTTGGGACTGGTAGTTTGGTCACCGGGCAATTCGTTTTATTTTTAGAGCCAATTTTTTGTTTTAGAGCTTTCATTGTTAAGAATTGAATATCAGACCTAAACTTCATCTAGATTGTTTCGAATGCCAATTATGACAGTATTTTTAGCTAAGAAGTGTTTATTTTGGGGGACCCTTGGTTTGGATCCAAGATTCCGAGCTTATTTTGGGCTATTTGGTGCAAATTGATTAGAACAGACCTTTGAATGTGCAGCTCACTTTTAATTAAAATGACCTTTGATGAAAATTTTGATGTCGCTGTTGAGTCTACAATATCAAATTTAATAGGTTAACATAGTTAATTTGCATTCACGAATTTTCGAATGAATCTCGGGAATTCGATCAAAAACTTGGCAAATTACCAAATTTGCTGCTGCAGGCCAAAAATAACCTTCGTGTTAGCGAGACCTTAGCTGTGTTTGCGAAGGCCAAAGTTATTGGCCATCGCGTTCATGAGTTGGCCTTCACATTCACAAAGAGTAAGCTGGCCGACTAATGCAGGCTTCCACCTTCACATTCATGGTGGACCGACTGCGTTCACAAAGGGGTAGCCCAGTCACGAATTGCGTTCACGATGGGGTCCCCGCGATTGTGATGAAGGGACCCCTGGGTGTGTTTAAAGTTGTGTAGCCCGATTACTCTCTCATTTTTGCTAAGTCTTTCACCATTAAAAACTCTAAAATCTTAGAAACTTGTGGAGAGAGATTATTGGTTATCGGGAGTGTTTCGGAGACGTCATTTTGGTCATCTTCTCACCATTATTTTTGTAAATTCTTATTTATTTTCTCAATTAATTCTCGAGTTAACTTTAAACCCCTAGTTTACTGTTGGAAATGATTTAGCACCCATTTAAGCTTAAATTTTTCTTCTTCTTTTTTGAATAAATAATGATCCTTAATCTTAGAGGGACGTGTTGAATAATTTAAATGTGTGATTCCGTAATCGGATTTTACATGAAATTTTTAGTTCGATTCTTGATCTGGAGCATTTATATGCAATATGAGTATTGTTATTCTCGTTGTAATATGTATATTATTATTTTGATAGCATGGCATTGCTCGAAGGCTTTTCAAAAAGAAAAAACTCTGAAGTAGTGGATTTTCTCGAGCTTTCGATGGCATCCAGGTAAGTTAGGCTTACTTTGCTCTTAGATTGAAATTTATTACAATATTAGTGTAGTATTATGCTATTTTGAGTGGGTATTTATATCTTGGCTGATAATTTGAGTAATTATTAATTATTTAGCTAGTTGTAGAGCCCTTTTAGGTAGATTTTGGCCCGTCTCTCTCCATATTGAACTAGATTGATATCCTAGAACTAATTTGACTTACCTAGTACCTCAGGATGAAGTAATTTGTATTAGATTGTATAGAAAATCGAGTAGACACAAGCACTGGTGATCAAGCTATTTTCTCTTTCAAGGTATGATCTACATTGATATGAGGTTAATAATGTTTAAATTTAGAACAATGGCGCACTCCTATTTTATGTGTTGAATCATCCTTATGCACATTTTTTCTTTTAACTATCAAAACTCAAAAGTCTTTGTCTTTTCAAAAAGTTGTCTCCGCCTTCACATCACTGTCACCTCTCTTTCTCCCATTCATTCCCTTTTGCTGCAGTAGTTCCACTCCCTCACATTTCATATTCTCTTTCCCTTTATAAAACCAAAATTCTTAATTAACTTCATCCATTTATTCTTTAAACATAAAATCCTTTTGCCAAAGCAAAATACGCAATTCCTTGTAGCAATGACTTCTTTATCTTCAATAAAAATCCCATCTGTGTCTGTAGAATCTCACTTAGAAACTTTAGATATGGTTTTCCAATAAAGTGCTGAGCAAACCCCACAAATTCCTAACCCGCTTTCATTCAAAATGTCTGATTTTAAAGCGCTAAACGATTTCAAGAGTATTCTATCTTCCTTCGCTAATGAGCTATCTTACAATCAACCCTTATCTTTACATGTTATAGATGTGGTCCCTCTTTAGGTTGTTCTAGTGGAAGATCTTTTCATTATGGATATGGTTCCAAAGAAAGTTAGATCTCGTCTCAAGAAGAAGTCTGGAACTTTTATACCTATTCCCATAGAGGAATCCTTAGATAAAACAACTCCTCATTCTATTCCAGTTTGCACTCCTCATACCTACGATCATAAATTCCAAGAGGATGCAACTTTGGAGAAGGCCCTTCAGGAGAGTAGAAAAAAGTGCTCCTTCTTTACTGCTCCTCCTCCATCTAAGGAAATCTCCTCTGATGATGACTCTCTTCTTCACAAAATTCATTGAGGGAGTACTGTAAAATGCTTCATTCTTAATTTTTTTCATCCATCTCGAGAACTACTATCTTCAAAGTCCACACCACAGAAAAAATCATCCCTTTCACTAAAAATATCTTCTAAGTCCAAATCCGCATACAAATCTCAGTCCTCCCAACAGGTCTCCAAACCTATTCCATCGACCGCTCTAACTTTGAGTCCACTAAAAATAGTGTGCTAGTATAGGACGAGATCTATGTGTCACAAATCCTAAGATACAGCATATCATGCATTTTCAAAAGAGATCTTTTGTAAGGGTTATATTTGGCGCAGCTTTTGATGGATCTGAAATGGCTATTCTTCTGGAAAAACTAGAGGTTTAGGGTTGGTATCACCTATTTTTTCAGGGAGATACTCAACGAAAGTTTAGTAAGCCTGAGGTTAATGAATTCTATACAAATGGTTTTGAGAATGGGAATGTTTTTTCTACTCTTGTGCATGGAATGTCTATCCACCTTGTTTCTAAGGATGTTGCTAGGATCCACAAATGTTTTCCTTAGAGGATGAAATCACTATGTGAAGTTTGAATGTCCTCCTTTGGATAACATGGAGTCTGTATTTTCCCTAACAACAAAGTTCTCTAAAAACCCAACCTTCTTCAGTATTATTGTGTTTTTAAGAGGAAAATAACTCCTCTACATCAGTTGTACTTTGATGTGGTCCATAAGATGATAACGCCTCATAAAGAGAGACAAATTGAGAAAAATTACTTAAATCTCACTCTTATGGAGCTACTTGATACTTAGGTCAAGATAATTTGCCTAGCCTGATCATAAAGTATATATATTGTGTGCTTCTTAAGGATAAGAAAGGGCATGCCCTTTCTTATAAGTTTTGGTTGGCCCCAGTCTTTACAGATTAGTCTGTTCCTGTTTAAGTTTGGTCATTTCAGATGACCAAGGATGTTCTTAGATGAGTGAATTATGTTGCTTCAGTTGTTTCAATGAGAAAGGCAGACACTCATTTGTAAGAATTAAGAAATTCCTTGGCTGACAAAACTACTGAATTGAAGGAGGTTTAAGCTGCTCATGCTCAAGAAAAAGAGGTTTTCTGTGATAGAATCTTGACTTTGGAGACTGATCTTGCTCGTGAAAGATCCAAAAATGTTGAAGCTATTCGAAGGTTGGAACAACCGATCTAACCTGTTCCATTATCCTCCCCTGCTCCTTCCTCTTAGTACCTTTAAATTCAGTCTTCTCTTCTCTTGTTTTGTTCTCTTCTTTTATTTAGATCTCTGCATGGTTACCTCTTTTAATATCTTCTTGATCTTATGTAGTTTATATTTTGATGGAGTAATAGATTGGTTCTCCTTTTGCTACAATGTCTTTTGGGCTTACACGTTTTAATACATTGTTATGCTAAACCTTGTCTTGCTCTGTTGTTTTGGTGATAGCCCAGTGACCATGAATGGTTAACATTGTATTTTGGTTTTTTTTACAGTTTGAAACAACTTTTCGATGATACCAAAATAGGGAATTTGTTGAATTCTATGGAGTTTTGATGATTGACAAAATATATGAAAGGAGTTTGTCGAGTTGTTTCAACGACACACTATCTCAAGGATCTTACTTGGTAAATAGATCATTGATGAACAGAGACCAGGATGCAAGAATAAAGGAGTAGATAATGATTACTTCTGATAAACTCAAAATAAATACCATGTGCTAAACTGAAGAGTTAGAGCTTCACTATACCACTTGAAGAAGCATGAGTTTGAATTAAAGAGTCTTACTTGAAGTAGAACTCTAGAAAATGAGAGTTCTGATATAAGCAGGAGTTTGATTCGAAGAAGATCACTTTGGACAGTTGTGTTTAAATAGAAGTATCATTCAGAAGTTCACACGCACTTATTGAGACAAAAGGCAATTTTTGAATTGACTTGGCAATGTGCTACTTGAAGCAACACATCGTTACCTTCTCCTAGTACTAAGTTTGATAAGGAATCTTAGTCTATATGTATGAAGAGTTGATTATCGGGTTGTAATGCTGATGTAATCTTAGTTCAGTGAAGTATAAACTGATTTAGGATTGTAGTCTTCGAGTTTGGGGAAACTCGATGACCTAAACTCGAAAACTTGGGATCACATACCTTGTGGGGTTTGTGTGTTGCTTAGGAATTAGAATGACAATTTTGTAGGTTATATAGGTTGTAATCTTTTGTTGAAAGGCTCATTGCGATTTAGTAAAAGTTGGGGTAAAATCTAGTAGAGGTAAAGGTTGTGGTTTTTTGTGGGTACTTTTCATGTAAAAACATTGTGTTTTTTACTTCTTTTCTGAAACACGTTAGGCAACTTGTTTCATACTTAGATGAACGTTAAGCTAAAAGTAACTAATCTAAGGTTAAATTTTGTGCACTGTCAGTGCAGAAAATTCTTTACACCGTCACATAAATTTACCTACTGTTATCAATTATTTTTAATTATTTTTCCTATTTTTTAAAAAAATTAAAAAGAAATAAATACTATGTGCACTGTTACTCTCCAAATATTTTGTCCGACTTTCTCTCCTCCAAACCCTCCTTCCATGTTTATTTCATTGGTTTTCTTTCCAACCTCATATTTTACTCATGTTTTAATGAGATTGAAGCATTTAACATACTTTAAGATTTTAATGGAAAGTTTTATATGATATATATATGCCATTTTAGATGTTTCCCACATTAAAAGGAAAAAATAATGAAATTTGTTTATATAGCAGTCTGAAAAAATAAAACATATATGATTTCTGACCCTCAATTAACCAAAAGAACCTCTCCATGGTCAACAATGATAGAGTTGTTGAGGAATAATTACTTCTTGAAAGGTTCAAAATATTTGAGGTATGAGAGCGTCCTAGTTTGATTCAATATTTTAAAAGGAAAAAAAAATTGATTTAGGCAAGAAAAGGAAATGCAAATTTTGATTAGGACTCTTTTGATTTTTAATATCTTTAATTCCTCAATTTTAATTATTGAAATTACCATATCATTTAGTTTACCAGATGGTGTAAAGAATTTTTGCACTGATGATGCACAAATCTTAAACTCTTACATAATTAGTAAAAACCTTGATAGCCGATAGGATTTTGTAAATTTAAAGTCCAATATAATATAGTTTTGTAACAGGCTTAAATTAATGGAGCAACATGAATAGCAAGGATTTAAATAGCGGACCCCAAATTGAGGCGTAGTCATTATTTTGTTGTCTAATAACAATAGTTTATCAGAACATATTCCAAATTAATGCTATCTAGAATTTGGAGATGTCCATGCAGATGCAGTAAACAAACTAGTATCCTTCCACCCAAGCCTTAATGTTCCATCACCTCGTACGAGAGTATAACCATGAGCTGGTGGGAACATATTCAGTATCAACTGAGCTTGTGCCATTGAATTTGTACTCATTGGCACTTGCATGAATCCATTTTTTGATAGTTCACTTCTCCAATGTCTAAACTTATCTTCCCCATTTCTTGCAGGTCCTCCAATGGCTAATATGTTATTGATTTCTCCGTAAAGCAGGCCATGTTCTACACTGTGCCTGCTTGAATCATCACTCTGCAAGAATGCTCCTAACGAGTCGAAAACGGTTGAGTAGTAATGGAGGGATCCCACGAATCGGTCCAAGAAACAACCCCCTAGTGCTATTTCTTGTTCTACTAGTGTGACAACTCTTGGTGATAGTTCTTGGAGAAGTCGCATTGTTTTCCAATCAGGGCCTGTGGCATCATACAATGAATGTTGCACCCAATGTATGGCTATAGCCTCTCCTCTCGTAATTTTGAACATGGATATGTCAATTTCCCCTGTTTTTCCCCCTATTGGGTGGAACTCAAATGACATTCCGAGGCGTTTGGCGAAATTGGAAAGTTGTTTCCCTGTCTCAATCAAAATTTCCATTGATGTCCCCATTCCCGTCATTGTAACATGTGGAGGGCCTTCCATGCGAGTGGCGAGGATATGAAAAAGAGCCGGCCACTGTAGACCTTGCATGATGTCCACGTCGATGATATGGACTCTGTCTCGACGATGAAATGCCTCAAGGATTGCTTGGTTGGAGGTGAAATGTGCAAATTTTATGAATGGTGAGATGTTGTTGAACACTTGAAAAGCACTATGGACACTCTTGTAATTGATCAAAGGGGAACATATTCCTAACCATGAGTTGATGACTCTACTAGCCATTGCTTTGGCAAAGTAGGCCACTACTCTTTCAGCACAAGATGTTCCATATGGTGATGCCATTTGTGTTAACTCAAGCAACATTCTATGAGCTTCTCCCAAATTATCTACTGATAGAGCAACTGCACATTCCAAAAGAAGAGTGATCAAGTTGAGTCCTTGATCATCTAGCCCATTCAATCCTTTAGCTATCGTCTCATTTCTATTCCTATTATTATCATCTCTTGCGAGATGATCATCATGAGAGCTCCATTGGTGGTGGTGGTGGTGTCCAATGCACTCAGAAGAATTTCTTCGTGCAATTTTCTTAGGCCTCAGCTCTCCTAATAGTGAGGGAACAATGTTTTCCTGATATGTCGATGTGCCTGTACTATTAGCCTGTAAGCCTACTCCAGTTTCATTTTCAGGCAAATCTTCAATGAGTTGCCTAGTGACCTGCTCAACCCACTGGGAAAGTTCATTTCTTTCAGGATTATTGGCGCGACTTTCGGAGGTGTTAGGGGCAGAACTAATTCCAGAAAATCCAAGACTAGCACAATCCCATTGTTCGTTGGATTGTTGTGTAATACTATGATCAAGAGGACCATGTTGATGAAGTACTCCAGACCCTCCTTTCATCATGTGAGTACTTACAAATATGTGAACACAAAATTGAGTAGTAGTAGTAGTAGATGAGGAGGATTAATGGGATGCTGAATAGGCTATATTTGTAGGAGAATTAGGTAAGTTGGACTCTAAAATGTACAAAGAAATGGTCATAGGTAAACCCCAACTTTAGTGTATTAGTTTATAATTGAACAAATATGGCCGGCATAGTAAGACATGCAAGTAATGTTAACATATTAAAGGACAAACCACACGCCACTTCAAATGGTGATTTTTCTAATTCTATTACAGTAACCATGCTGAGTAAATAATTATTATAAGTCCTAATACATTATATTCTGATTCAACTAACTCTGGTATTACCAATAGTATATGAGAGTTCCTTAACCAGAATTTCTCGAGTAAGTAAAAATAACATATCAGGGTCGTCGCAGGTGAAGGCTTAACAATGGATGGTTTACAAATCGTCAAATTAGCATGTGATTAGAAAGATAATGTGTTATGCATAAAATGTATCATAGTTGTCATGTCTGCGCCAATGTCTTAGCTTTCACCAAGTAAAACTAGTAAATAGTCTTAAAAAGTTCTTTTGGCCCAAGTTGTATATTTACTGGTGATTCTTTTTTTCCAAAAATAGGAGTGAGTGTAATGATACACCAACTAAATTTGTTTCTCAAAATTTATATTTATACTAATTTTGCTCACACCGCAAAAGACTATAGTAATTGCATTAACATACCTACTTACGTAAACTCTTGAGAATTTAATTTGTCTCACTCAATATATTTATTTCTTTGACGATACCATGAAGACAAGAACGATACATGTAAACCATATATAGAAACAAATAGTTATCGATAATTAGAGAAAATAAAAGATGGTTGTTGTTTTTTTAAATATAAGACAGTTTTAGAAAAAGTTAAATATAAATAGAGTTGTGATTTTCCTTTGAATTAGAGATATATTTGTATTTATAGAATAGTAAAAGCTATATCATTCTAGTAGCTAGAAACCTAGTTGATGAGCTTGGACATCTCAACCGAAAAATGGAACTTTCTAATTAAACTTGACGTTAGGAACAAAATGTTTTTTGTTTTGGGAATCTACTAGATTAGTACAGTATAAGATAAAACGTGATTCACATGTTTGTAAAATCCTAGGATATATCATCTTTTGAAAATAATACTAATACGTTATTAAAACCCCTTCTTTTAGATTTTCGGATGCGAATAATATCAACCGCCAACTAATATTATATACTCTTTCCCAACCAAACGACTCCTAATTTATACAGTTACACACACATTATATATTTGACAATTATTTTATTAGGTGGCACCTG
The DNA here is from genome assembly GCA_030864225.1 of Capsicum baccatum var. pendulum. Classification (NCBI taxonomy): domain Eukaryota; kingdom Viridiplantae; phylum Streptophyta; class Magnoliopsida; order Solanales; family Solanaceae; genus Capsicum; species Capsicum baccatum. Next base: position 86,539,899 of record CM061558.1, on the reverse strand, counting down.
TAATGTGTAAAAATTAGACTCTCTTCTAGACCTTCGGATGTACACTAATTGCAAGGCATGCAACCTTCACGCTGCCAAATACGATGAGGGTTTGAATTTTCTACACTGACGAGGTATAAGTTTCTTGTACCTTAAAATTAAGATGACCAACATTAACAAGTGACTGATCTCCATAGCAAGCCTGATATATTAATTTGAAAATTAAACTAATAGCTCACTATAACCGGTTAAAATTGCCATGATACTTTAAAACGAATCGTGAGGAATATGACTTAAATTAAACAATACTGGTCTGTCTTTAATATGATTAATGATATCATTTCTAAAGGAATGGAATTGGAACAAGTCAATGTATTGCATGAATGGAGGAAAATTTGTTGCAAATTAATCTATATCTATAATATATTAAAAGTGTGAAGGGTCTTAGAAATATTGTTTGAACTTTTTGTTCTTTATTAAAAGTCTTTACTTTAGACAAAATTGTCTTTTCACTATTTTTTTTCTAATATTTACAAGTTGAAAATTATTTAAAAATAGAAATTTAATTAATTCTCTAATATTTAGGACTTTATGACTTTAAAGATTGCAACCAACTAAATATGGTGTAATAGTATTTTTCCAAAATTAGAATTGTGTAGATCACGATAAAGAAATCCTAATTTGTGTATTACTTCACTAAAGGAATCTTAATCTGCTACGAATTGCAAGTGGTATAGGATTTATTATTAATTTTATAAGTGATTTATAATTTTTTTTCTTTCGAAAGCATATGTACAATGCTGCTAATGATACGTGAGGTTTTACCTCTTTAGTATATGTTATGTCATTTTTTTCCCTATGTTGACATGTTTTGTATTTATTTTAATTATTTATTTTCTAATAACATGATTATGATTTATGTTGGAACGCATTCATGACATAGTTCATGAAATCTGCCTTTTCTATCTTTGCATGATAGAATTCTTATGTATTCCTATTTTTGTGCCTATCAAATTTATTGATTTTTTAATTTTATTTTTGTAGCATCTGGTCATCTCAAATAACTACTATTTTTGGGTAAGTTTGCTAATTTATTCTTCAATTTGATTATTATTGTTTGAATTTTTGTCCTTCATTAAAAGCTTTGCTTCAGATAAAATTGTAGTTTCACTATTTTTTCCTAATATTTAAAATTTAAAAATTAATTAAATATATTTATGATAAAACCTTTTCATATAGAAGAATGACAACTAATACTTTTTTTTATTGATTTAAGAATTTTAAATCAACTAAATCTGATTTTAAAATAAATATAAATGCGTTAGAATAATTTTTGTTTTTTAAGAAGTATCAAATTTTTAAAAGTTGTAAGTACGTAATAAAAATATAATCAATGATTTTATAAGGATTTGAGTTTAAAAATAAGAGAAGATTTTAAATATAAGAAAAAAGAAAAATAACCGCACCACAAATATGGTTTAAATCAATGTGTCTCTCTTACCCACTTGAAACTTCTGATGATAAAATATATGTGTTTACACTAAAATATATGTTTATGTTTACATTATTATATTAAAGTATGAAGGATCTTTGAAAAGTGTTTGAACTTTTTATATTCATTAAAAATCTTAGCAATAGATAAAATGATTTAATTTTAAATAATTAAATATTACACGTGAGATTAAACTAGTTTATATAAGTCAACTGTCAACCAAACAAACAAATAGAAATAGACACAAACAAAAGGAAAAACTCAGTTGATGTGGTAATAATATATATCAACTTCTAAATCTATGTTCATTGTTGTACGGTTTTAATTTGTTTGGTCTAGGAAACAGTAAAGGCAGCTAAGAATTGTTGTACAGAAGAAAAAAGTTAAATACAAAGTCAAACTTGAGCTCAAAAGGAAGAGTCTATCTTCTCAAAATACCTCTATAATTAAAACACCGGAGACTAGCTAGATCTCAGATTTGAGATGGAGGCAGATCTAAGATTTGACGGTTATAGATTTAATTTATTGAGTTCCAAATATATAGTTTATACTTATTTAATGAAATTATGAACCAATATTATTGAGTTCGGAGGAGTGTCCTCGATAGGCGTAGTTAAGACAGAAATTCTCAGTTACAATTGATATGCTATCTAACTACTAGTGAGACGAGAGGCGGGCCCCAGATTTGACGCTTTTGGAGTTTATACATATACAGTAATAATTGATAAGAGGCAGCTATCTAGCAGCCTTCATTAGTTAGAGCACCAAGACACCGCTGTTTTATTATAGTAGTCAGTTATAATTGACAAGCTAGCTAGTTGCCTTAATAGAGAGAGCAACAAGGCTCAACAATGTTTCATTATAATAGTAATTGTTTTGTGCTGCCAATTAATTTATCAAAGCCAAATTTGACTCAGATGACATTTCCCTATACATAACGCAGTGATAGGTAAAATACTGGATCCGCCTCTAGCCACATTAATCACCAAAACTGCAGTGCATTTGAATATGCCTTTACTTCTTAAGAAAGAACAATAATAATAAAGTTAGAGATCAAAGATGTCATTCATGACCTCCTAAATCTTTAATCAAAAGATCAGTACTGTTACAACCAAACTATTAACAGTATTAGTAATTTCATATCCAACATAATTCTCTTTGATATCAGCCTAATTACTTACATCCCTGACCAAATAAGCCACTAACCAACTGCCAAAACTCTGTACTCATGCTAACAACAGTTCAGAAGCTCTCTAACTGTAACTGTAAGACCCACGATTATTTATCCTCATTTGTTAAGAAACTTCCAACTCATGAAGGCAAGAGATTTACAAAGCTTCCGTGGGATTGCTGAGAATTACTTGCCTCTGATCCTTTGCTTGCCCGTGATCCTTTGCTCGTCTCTGATCCTTTACTTGTTTCCGATCCTTCTGACTCGTCCTCTGTTGAAAAACAATGCAGAAATAAAAGAGGAGCAAAAGGCATCAAACATGCAAAAAGAGCATTGATTCTCTCAAGACACAGCCAACATAGGACTTACAGTCATTTAACATCCCCATTCATGAAACTGAATTTGACACACATAACTAGAGTTTTTAATTCAACAGCATAGACTTTATCAGACAAACAACGCACAGGAAGAATAAACCTAATTAGATACATTCCTTAATAATAAAGAGATGAGTTAGGTAAGTATTACCGAATAGTGCTTTGACTGACGGTCTCTTTGACTTGGTATTCTTCTTCTTCAATTCAGCTGCGAAAAAAATGAGACCTCAAAGTCGGTTAAGATTCGCAGAGTAATGAAGAAATTTATTACAAATACACCAAATACTAACTTTAATAATGAGTTTATAAATCGAATAACATAGTAGTCAACTCGTTTGTGATATCTACTCACCAATGAATACTGTGAACCAATATAAAGGATTCGAATGGGAACCCAACTACTAGTCCTAAATGTGCTTGGCTGACTATATTACAACCCGGTCAAAGCTTAATGCAGAAATTTACAATAGAGAAATGCTGAAAGCTCTATAAATGAACATACAACTAAAGCAATTATCCCTTTAGCATGACACTCAACATATCTCAGGTCCTCCAAAGTCGATAACTAAGAAAACATAACATGAAGTCAAGCATTCCAACCATTGATCTATGAAAACACAGTGGGGGCACACACGTGAATAACCACCATAAAGGACAATGTTGTTCAAATTACTTGCATCAAATTTTCACAAGGAACACCAGATCCTTTAGTATTCCAGTACTCAAAAGGCTTCAGCCTCAAGTACCGTGATTTCAAGTTTAGCTCATTGATATAGTAATAAGAAAGAAAAAACAGCGACAATAGCAACAAGAAGAAGCTAACAAATGAGGTCCGGCCATTTAATGTATCTTGAATTTAATACCCACTATGCTATTGTGCTTTGATATCATGAAGTTGGATTTAATATTAGTTTACATAAATGAAGTCGAACTGCAAACACAACATTACAATCTATAGATATCCAGGAGGTCCATGCATGCAGAAGCATGAAAATTCCAGAAGAGCCAACCATGTAAACAAAGAATGAAAATTGCTGTATCAGCAATTATGTATATATCATAATCTTAATCTCATAAAATCATACTTTCTCTAGGTTTAACACTACTAGTTGCTTCCACCAAGTCACAAGTCCTCTGGACTACATGCAAGAAAGAGAGAGAGAGGGAGAGAGAGAGAGAGAGAGAGAGAGAGAGAGGGAGGGAGGGAGGGAGACAGATACCCATTCCAGGCACTTGGTAATCATTCACGATTTCAAAGTTTTTGTACGTGTACCCTACAAAGTTGATGTCCTTTGATGAGAGCATCTGCGCAAATGTAGGTAAGAATGAGATAAAGAGGGAATTGACAAAGGTGAAGGAGCTGCAGGGACCAATAAATAATGAGTACGACCAACCGAAATAATGAAATAATGAAAACAGTAAACCCCAGGAACAACATGAAAAACTAATACAATTCAATAACAAAAGAAGTCCAACTGCAGGCCTTTCTAAAGTGAGAATCACTGATACGGTGCGCCTAAATATCCAACCATGTAAGGTAGAATCCATTTGGGAGCCTTAATGTATATCTGGAAAAAAGAAAAGACTTTCTCCCTCAACGGATTTGATTTGCTGCTCTCTTCTTTCTCACCTTAATCCAGTTTCAGCAGCAAAACTGTGCAACTTCAAGTTTCCAAAAATTTGCTCAAACTTAACATCACTATTCAACTCGTCAGTGAAATCCTGACAAGACTTTTAACAAAAAGGTAGAACTACTGAGCAAAGCTCGAGAACTTCTATGCAAACATCCAATATAGATACGACTCGGACATGTCTGCTACACTGTTGAAAGCATCTGAACTTCTCTTCACTGTCTTGATAAGCACGAGTGTTCCCCATCAGAAAGGTGTCTCAAGCAAGTTTACATCTGAAGTTTCTAACAGGTTTTCTGTTTAATGTTTTGTAATTGCAACTGACACAGATTGCAAAACTTTTAAGAAAAAAGGCACCAAAGTTGAAGAAAGAAACAGGGAGAAGGTGGAGAACGGACAATTCATGTACTACAACAGAATAATCAACCTTATTGCTCATTAATGATAATTTACACTAGGACAAGAGTTATCTGTGAATATCTCGTCTGAAACTTCAGTAAACAATATGAGTGCCATGCTCCACATCTATAATTATCACTAAAATTGCAGTAAGCAGAATGTAAAACGAAATCCCATATGGTGCATGATAATGAATACCTTCCTCCAAGGACCAGATCTTGATGAACTCTGGGAATGAGTTTCAGACTGCAGAGAGACAACATGAATATATCAAAAGCGAGTTAAGCAAATAATAGTTAACACATTAGCAAAAGAAACAAGTTACACCAATACCTCTTCAAACTTCTCAAAGTTTTGGGTGTCCAACTCATCATTAACCTCAGGGATGAAGGCAGCGTCCATATGATAGATTCTATCCCAGTCTATTCCTCTAAACCACGGGTGAACCTGATATAGAATAAAAGAAACGGAAAAAACAGGCAAATTACACTTGGCAATTACAGTGAAACAGATAAAAGAACATAGAATAGCACACACCATACAACACCTTTATTTCGTCAGCACCATTCGAACCTAGCCGCATGGTAACATTGCAAAGGAGTTTGCTAATAAGATCTTCCGCTGCTGAAGATAGCTTTGCTTCTTCAGGGAACTTTAAATGTGATTTCCAGTTTACAATCTGCAGGTACAAGGATAAGATTGTACAGATGATGAGATTCTAAGGGACCTCTTTAGCAGTTTCATTGTGAAAAAGAGCAATGGTTTAAGGAAAGTCAAGGGTAGAGTTGCTTATAAGATGAAGAGACGAATCCTGATTTTTTAGGGAAAAGAAAAATAAAAATGGAAAAAGGTTCTCCAGGAGGCCAATGAGAAAAAACGGGTAGTAGTAAACAAAATGTATATATAGCTTTTAGAAAAAAATCTTTAAAATAAGGGAAGAAAATAGTAGTAAATTGACCATAGCAATGTGCAGAGCTTTTCCAATGCCTGTTATGAATGATGATATGTATGATTACACTAGCCAAGCCTCACTATGGGATTCCATCATTATCTTTCTAATCCTCTGCTCCTACCTTGATAAGCCTTTCCTTTTTCTTTTTCTTTTTTTTTGACAAAGGTAACAATTTTTTATATCAATCTTCAGCATTAAAACCTGGGATCCCAGAATTTACAGCATAGAGCTACAAACAGAGTACAACTCTAACTCAGCAGCCAGAAAACCAAAAAAAGATCTATCTTTCGGTCCTATTTCATCTTACAAGGAACCTAGAATATCTATAATAGCTACAGGATCATCTATGTACTCAGAACTGCACCAATAACAAAATGTGATAATGCAACCCATCTTAATCCTATGTAAAGGACTGCTAATGCTCTCATAACATCTCAAATTTCTCTTCTTCCATATGGTCCACCAAATTACTGCTGGGACAATTCTCCATTTGCTTTTGTATGTACTGCCACTATCTTCATTTTTCCAACTTTCAAGAGCCTGTCTGCCCTTTCAGGCATAGTCCACCTTATGCCCCTAAAGCTCATAAACATGTTCCAAAGTAGCCTAACTACCCTGTAGAGAAGAAGCAGATGATTGTCTCTGCCTGTTGCTCACAAAAAAATTATCTTGGACACATATGTATTCCCCTTTTCATGAGATTCTCCTGGGTTAATGCTGCCTCTTTTACTGCCAACCAAGTAAAAACCGTCACCTTGTATGAAATTTTAACTTTCCATATAAGCTTCCAAGGCAAAAAGCTGATTTGAGTTCCCATCTGGACTATTCTTGTAAGGCTGAGCTGACTGTGAAAATGCCTTTGTTGTGGCAATTCCACATGAGTATATTTTCCCTCCTTCAATCCTGCAAATTGGTTTAGGTTGCCATAGAATTCAGCCAGTCTACCCACCACCCAGTCTTGTAAAAGTCTCCTGTATGTTAAAGTTCCATCCCTGAGTGGACCACACTTCTTGCAAAGTGGCCTTGTGTTGTTGGTTCAACAAGTAGATATCTGGAAAAAGTTGTTTGAGGCTGCCACTTCCTAACCAGTCATCATCCCAAAACAAGATCTTTCTTCCATTGTTTACATTATAGCTAGTTTTTTCAAAGAAACTATGCCACTGATTTCTGATAGATCTTCACAAACTGATGCCATACACAGAGGTCACTTCCTTAATTTTCCAGGACATCTTCTCATATTTGGCGTGAATCACTCTAACCCATAGAGCCTGCTCCTCCTTAGGAAATCTCCACAACCACTTCATCAGTGAATCCTTAAATTCTTGATGTCTAGCGCACCTAGTTTCTTTGAGAGAATTACAGTCTTCCAATTGACTAAATGGAATCCATTATTCTCCTTATCTCCACTCCACAAAAAGTTTCTCCTTAGAGCATCAATTCTTTCTTCTACCATAGCTGGGAGAGGAAAATCTGACATCAGGTATGATGGCGAAGCATCTAAGACTGAGTTGATCAGAACCAGTCTTCCACCACTTGACAAATACTGTGTTTTCCATCTAGACAATCTTCTTTCACATCTCTCCCCCACCTCATTCCATATCTCTTTGGATTTGCTTTTGGCTCCCAAAGGCACCCCAAATACACAGTTGGCAACTGACCTATTTCACCTCCCAAACTCTCTGCCAATTGCTGAATTCTGTTCACCTCATTGATTGGGAACATGTGACCTTTTCTCCAGTTAATAATGAGTATCACCCTCAATATCTTGAGTTGGCTTTCTTCTGTATCACAGAAGATGAAAGTATCATATGCATACTGGAGACGTGTGATTTCTACTCTTGCATTTCCATCCTTCGCTACATTGAAGCTCCTTATCCAGCCATTGTTATGAGCGGGTTTTAGCATATTATACAGGCCTTCCATCACTAGTATGAATAGAAACGGTGAGCGGGGGTCACCTTGTCTTCGACCTCTATCTGATGGAATGAAACCTCAGGAGATCCATCTATTAATATTGAGAATCTGACAGTGCTTGTGAAAAATTTTATCCACCTGATCCACTTCAATCCAAACCACAGACTCTACCTGATATCAAGTAAACCCTCCAACAGACATGATCGTATGCTTATTCTATGTCCAGTTTGCACATGGATTCTTGGGACTTGCCTTTCACCCTTGAGTCTACACACATTAACAATTAGAACTGCATCAGTGATTTTGTTGAGTATCTACTAACTTGTGCATCACTTTCTTCAACCTTTTTGTGAGGATCCTAGATATCAACTTGTAAATACTCCCAATCAAACTGATTGGTTTGGAGGCCATTTGCTTCCTCTCAAGAAGGCCATTTGTTGAGTATCTACTAACTTGTGCATCACTTTCTTCAACCTTTCTGTGAGGATCTTAGATATCAACTTGTAGACACTCCCAATCAAACTGATTGGTCTAACGTCTCTCAGTTCCATGGCACCACACTTTTTTGGAATGAGAGCTATATATGTTGCATTGAAACTCTTCTCAAAAAAACTCCTGAGAATGGAAGTTCTGCATAGTTGCCATCACGTCCCCTTTCACTATGTCCCAGCATTTTATAAGAAAACCCATAGTGTATCCATCTGGGCGGGGAGCTTTTATTTATTTCTTAGAACTATCTTATCGGACAAACAAGTATGAAGTTAACGGATGGCAAAAAAAACTCATTTCCGTTCTTCCATTTCTAATTTCTATAACGAGCTTATCTTTTTAACCTTCTGTTTCTACCATAATAACGTTTCTTAATTACTCTTTTTTGGATTAAACCTTTCACATCTTCTTTGAAATTAAATAAAGCAATGTAATAAAGAGTTAGCACATATAAAATTGGCAATAACTGGAGATTTAATTAAAGTATAACCATGGTCATTGTTGGACTAAAGAAGTTCATCAGTGTGGGGAATGAAAAAGAACATCCTTCTTGGAGGATAAATGTCTTGGGAATGGTATTCTAAATATAAAATTCTCGGACATTTATTCCCTCAATCAGCGGCAACATGCCATGTTAGCAGAAATTTGGTCTCAACAATGTTCGAATTTAACTTATAGAAGACTGCTAAATTGGGAAGTCGACAGGCTAGTTGAATTGTACGAGGCATTGGAAGCATTCACAGGTTTGAAGGATACGGAAGGTAGATTGTGGTGGCGGGTAAGTGGTAACTTACAGAGGAGAATTCTCTGTTAAATCAGTGAATGCAATAATGCGCAAACAGAGAAATACTCGGTTAATTCTATGGCCTTGGAAGCATATTTGGAAAGCACAAAGTTGCTTGATTTGTTTGGCTAGTGGCAAAGGAGGCAGTCCTAACCCAAGATAATTTGATGAAAAGAGGGACTCACCTTTGTTCTAGATGTTATATGTGCAGGAAGGAACAAGAGACAATAAGCCATCTTTTTTGCACAGTAAATATGTTGATCAGCTAGTGAAAATCTTTTTACGTATGAGAGGTATTAGTGGGGTGATAGCTAAAAAAGACAATGGAGGTGCTAAACTCTTCGAACAACTATGGAAGATCACACAAACAGAAAGATGGAATATTCTCCCTGCTTGCACTTGGTGGAGCACATTGGAAGGAGAAAAATTCAAGGTGATTTGAAGCTTCTAGCAGCTCAATCCACAAAATCAAGTTAAATTGACCCATTTTGTTCTATTTTTGGTATAAGGAGGAACTCAATGAAGATATAGAATCAGTTCTAGAGCTTTTAGATTCTTTGTGAGTAGAAAAAGGATCTTTTTTCCTCTCTTTTAGATTGTACAGACGGCTCTCAGATAAAGCACTGAATTGGCAAATTATTTCAGAATATAGAAATGCCCAAAACAAAGGAGGTCATCATCCTGCAAGAGGTGGAACCAACCAAGACTGCCCCATTTTGGGGCCGGATTGCCTTCACAACTAACTAAATATATATATATATATATATATGGTTCAGTGTACAAAATGGGGCTACTGTTCAGTCTTAGTTGGTTCCTCCTCTTTGTAAGATGATGGCCTTCTTCGTTTTCGGCATTTCTATATTTTGAAATATATATATAGGGTTTTGCTAACATACTACATAAAGGTAGTATTGTTAGCAACGTACCCACTTTTTAATTCACAAAAATATCCCTGCCACCTCATTAAAATGGGAAATTTCAGGGACTTTATGGTCTTTCACCCAAATTATCCAATACCCCACAAATTCCATCTCTTCCATTCTTCACCCCTAGCCACTGATTCCATGGTATTCTTTGCAGTTCTCCAATACCATTTCAAGGACTCATAAATGGCATAAAGGCCGATTTAAATCAAGAAAAATCCAGACCAAATTGCATCACTTTCATTTTTCTTTGGAAGTCGCTGAAGTGTACTGTCGATTTACTAAGCACTGGAAGAATTTTTTTATAAAGTTGAATCATGGGAAGAGTTCCTTAAAAGGCACAAAGACATAGGTTGGCTATGATAATCTCCCACTGAGAATTCTTTAATAATTTGACTCAAAATCAATGAGTATTGAAATTGGATCGCCAACTTGATAAAATTATTATCTTTCCAGACCTGGTTTTCATAATTTTGCAAGGTTATGATGTAATACAAACCTACCATGATTTCAATACATTTAGCTTGCAAGTATGGTTGGAAGTAAATACCCATTTTACAAGAATTGATTTCCATGGGGATTGGGAATTGTAGAGATGGAGTTGGGGGATAATTGGAAAATTTTGGTGAAAGACCAAAAAGTCCCTGAAAGTTTCCATTTTAATGGGAAAATGATCCGAAATATACCTAAACTTCGACGAAAGTTGTTGTAACACGCCTCAACTTTGTTGAGGGCCCTTTGACCCCATGGACTATTTATTACCGTATTATAGTAGCATATATTTATCTAGCTGGACCACTGCGTGAACACACGCACACTGAACGCGTAAGGATCGAAAGAAATCACTATAAACCTATCTTTAATTGTCACGTAGCACCTCAGGTGTCCTTTATTTTGCATATTTATCATTAAATTCCCTTTCTTTTCGGTATAAATTATCTTAATTTATTATAGATAGGTATAAACCTCCATTCTTCTTCACTTCTCTGATTCTCTCGCCATTATCGTTGAAGCCTTGAAAGTAAGCTTTTTTTGTTCTCGCCATTCTCCAAAATTCTGATTTCTTTCTTTGTTTTCTTTATTTGTTAAAAACTTCTACTCACTAGTTTCTAATTTAGTCACGGTAATTTCTGATTTCTTAAATTAGGGTTAGACATGGAAGAGGTAAAACTGGACGATGAACAATCTAAATTCATTATTCCAAAGTTGGTGAAGAAAATAAATCACGGATGAGGTTCCATTAACGGTGAGATACCTCAGAAGAAGGAGAACAGAAGTAACGATGAGATGGATTATCGATAAAAAACATCGATGAGGTTCCATAAACAACCTGGATCAATATATCAAGATTCAAACATCAAATTTTGAAATTTACACTTCAAATAAAGCCAATTAATTAATAATTTAAAAAAGAAGAAGAAACTTACAATAGAATGGAGGAAAATAGATAGGAGTAATAGAAAGGTGAATCTGTATGAAGATTTTGGATTCATTGTACAGAGATGAAAAAATAGGGGAGTTTGAATATGATGATCTATGTGAAAGAAAATTGGACAAGATTGAAACTGAAGGAAGAGATTCAGAAGCTTAAAAAACGACGACATTTTGGAAAGAGAGAAATTGTACTCAAGGCCCTTTAATTTTTAATTTAAACGGCGTGTGTGAATCACTGTGTTTCGATGGAATGAGTAAGTGGTCCAGCTGGGTAAATTAAGGCAACCATAATACGAGGGGGTCATAGGAACCCCGCAAAGTTGAGGGGTGTTCTAGCAACTTTCGTCAAAGTTTAGGTATATTTCGGACCCTTTTCCCCGTTTTAATGAGGCGGCAGGGATATTTTTGTACATTAAAAAGTGGGTACATTGCTAAGATACCGCCTTCATGTAGTATGTTAGCAAGACCCATATATATATATAGGCCCATTCCCTAAGATTATGATCAACAAACATCAGAAATAGGCTGAATTGATGTCGGCAACAAATGAGGAAAAGCTTAAGTTTCAGTTACTCAGTTCTACTTTTATGTTCAGGTACCAGCAGGTTCTCCTATTCCTGGTAATTTTCTTTGCCTTTGCCCACCCCAATCCATCAACACCACACTCTAATTCACCTCACCAGCGTTTACAATGCAAATCTCCTTTCCTTTGTCCTTCTGGAGACTACCATTCTAAAAGATTATGACATTATTCAAGACTACCATTCTAAAAGATTATGACATTATTCAAGAATGCAGATAAGTTGATCATAACATTTGCAGGGAAGAGAGAAATAGACAGAGAGCCGAAGAGGGGAGCTAGAAGATCAAACAAATTACAGCTTCTATTTAAGTTGAATTTAAGAAACACAAAAGAGTAAAAATGATGCTCACCCCAAAAGTTTTAAAGCATTGAATTGTATCCTTTTTGAACTGTCAATATCAAATCAAGTGGAAGGGCATATAGAAGCCACATTTGCAGTTGAAGTGGTTTTCTGAGTCTAAAATAGTTCAAGTACTTAGGCTACATGCCGTAGATTTCTCATGGCCTTCAAAATCATTTGCCCTAAAGGCCCTTAAAGTTAAAATTGAGTAAAATAAAAGCAAAGCGATGAGATTCTTTTTTCTTAAAAAAAAAGTTAAGAATCTGATAATTTCTTGGTTTAAATAATTCTTGGCAGGATAAATAAAATATTCAGAGGTCTGAATAAGATGATATGAGACCATAGTAAAACTGTTCCAATGAAAAAGATACAAAATAAGGAAATCAAACTAAGGAAAAATTATACAAGAAAATTCAATGATGATCGTTAATGGAAGCACACTGAAGCGCGCACCTTGCGACATGTTGACATGGGATCATCAGAATAGAAAGGTGGGTAACCCACTAGCATTTCATACATAATAGCACCTAGCGACCACCTGAAGAAAAAGAACAAATGCATGCCAAATACATGAGGCCAAATACACAAAAGCACATGGATTAAGGCCCCTCCCCCCCACCCCACCCCACCACCACCAAAAAAGAAAAAAAAAAAAAAAGGAAAGAAAGAAAAGGAATACATCAAAAATAACCATAGTAGGCACGAGTGATAGAACAAACTTGAACTGGAGCAACTTAAACATAAGATCACATTTTCCAGAAATTAACAAAAGCAAAGAAGGTAATACTCAAAGAGACCGTTCATATACATGAGAAAACTTTACTGACCAGTCACACTCCATTCCATAACCTTTCTTCAGCAGGACTTCAGGAGCTATATAGTCTGGTGTACCAACTGTAGAATATGCCTGGGTTACCCCACCAATTGGAGGAATTTAGTTAGATAAGGAAACTGACTTCTTCTCGGTTTTATTAAAAGTGAAAAGCATTATAAAAGTGGCAAGGTCCATGGAATTTGAAGCAAAAAGCAAGAAGTGAAGCTCACATTTTTACGGGATTTTAAAAATTATCAAAAATCTATGAATTTAACATGATAAAAATTTAAATTGCAATTAAAATAACTAATTTTAGCATCTAACATACAATAAGGTTGTATTGATCCAACTCCTCAAAGTTGAAATTCAAAGAAACTGTTGATTCTTGTTGGAATCCCTTTGTGCATCATTATTTGAAGCATACCTATGAAGGACAATAGCTCGAGCTTCACATCTCTTCATCGCTTTAAGCAACAAAGCAATGACTCTTATGAGCACTGTTTCTTCAACTACACAAAATCAACTCTAAAATGATCCACAAAACTTCATGAATTTTGCTATTTCAGGTGAAGTGGTAAGCAATATGGTCATTGTGTAGAAAACATACACTCAACCCCAAAACTAACCCATGAACTAGATTGTCCAAAACCATACAAGGAAACAATAACTCAATCCCTCGATCAATGTGGGACATTCTAACACCCCCCACCCCCACCCAAGACTGAACATTTGGAGCAAGGACAATATGAGATGGGATCTGAACATTGGATAAAACAATTCGGTGTTGGTCCAGTGATGATAACATGTTAAGAAAATAGACCTAGGTCCTAACCAACCCAAAAGATAGTTCACAAGATGAGGATCGCTCACGACCATAGACAACAACCACTTCCTCAACCAATGCGGGACATGCTAATTGTTATCATGTAGCATATCTAATGATTGTTCCATCTACATTACCAAAAGAGAATGACATAGTGCAATAAGAGGTAAACCAGTGTCCTCTGAAAGAATAAAACAGGAAAGTTCAACCAAAAAGAAACCCAAATGGGAGGAGACTCACAAGTGTTCTCCTATTTTTCTGCCAATGTTGTAATTGCTCTTGCTGAGTGCGTTTTGGCACTGAAGACCCATCACTCCGAGAAGTTCCATGGACACTATCACCCGCTGCAAAATCCTTCTCTTCAAGGGTGCTGCAGTCCAATGGCTTACAAAGTCCAAAATCTGATAGTCTTAAATGACCGTATCTATCAAGCAGCAGGTTATCAGGCTTAATGTCTCTGCAGCGAATACAGTGTAGGGGAAACAAGATTACAACAACAACAACAAACCCAGTGTATTCCCACAAAGTGGGGTCTGGGGAGGGTAAAATGTACGCAGTCCATACCGCTACCTCCAAAGAAGTAGAGGGGAAACAAGATTAGAATGTTTTAAAAGGTCCAATACGAATGTAGAAATATCACATGACAAATTGCAACCAGGCATCAAAAGAAGTTATCACCTGTGTATATAGTTATGTATATGGATAGATTCTATAGCCAAAACAGTCTCTGCAACATAAAATCTGGCTTCATCTTCAGTTAGTGTATCCTTCCTCATGAGTAGGGTCATCATATCACCACCAGGTAGATATTCCATGATTAGATAAAGAAACTCATCATCTTGGAAAGAACAATACAGTTTGACAATGCAATTACTGTCCACCTCTGCGAGCAGATTCCTTTCAGCTTTTACATGCTCAACCTAATAGGACCCAAAAGCTAAGGACCAGTAAATATAGTAGCAGAACCATTATTGAAATCTGATGCTCATAATCATGTACCTGTCCTCTACGAAGCATTTCTGATTTCTTAAGCTTTTTCATTGCATATACATGACCCGTTGTTTTCTCTCTACAAACTCTTACCTGTAATGGGGAAAAGACAAACGTTTACATCCTTTAGACTTTCTGAGAAAGGAATTTCATATCCACAGTTCATCATATTGAGCTCAGAAATATATAGCTGCTAGAGCACAGTGTGTTGAAAGTATAATGCAAGCACTCCAGCATATTCAACAAGTCACTTAGTCCGACTATTAAATTAGCATATCATGGGCAACCAGCTTATATGATGACATCCCATAACTGGCAAGATAACCACCTAATGGAGACTCACGACAAACTTGCGACTCATGAGGAGAGCGCTACCCAGCAGAAAGCTCAATTTTTCAAGCTTTGAGCCTTTGACAGAGAACTGCTTAAGAAACCATTAGTTTTGACAAGAGAAAGGAAGAGAATTGTATCAACTGGGTTTCTACAAAACCTTTTTCTCGAAAGAGGTAACACCTTATTAAATTCAGAAGCATCACAATTAACTCGCAAGTATAAATTAAATTGAAAAAGGGAAATACAAAGCTCAGCTTACAAAGAATAAGGAGTGCCTATTTTATCCATCCGAGAAGCCTTAATTAAGGGGCAGAATCATGAAAGAGTGAGGTGAGAATTCCTTAATGCTGATTAGAAGGTCATTAGATTCCACAGAAGCTTCGGATGTCTTTTACTTTCAATTCTTTGACCATGGAATGACTAGTACTTGACTACCTGTCAGGAAAGGAATCGGTCACTCTATTAGTTATTCACTTCAAGTAACACTATGGAGCATAGGCCTAAAATCACCCTCTATCGCTAATTGGTGTGCCTCTAGCTCTGCTCAGCCACCTCAAAACAGTTTCTGTATAGATGACACTTGGAAGTTCGCCCCAACTACAATAACTATCTATATCTCTTGGTGTCTAAGCTAATACTATAGGTGAAACATAACCAACAAAATCATCTGATAAGAGGATTAGAAATTTAACACTTCTTGAGAGAGAAAAATTAATATCAATCAGAGAGGGGCAAACTATCCGAGGCAGTGGCAAGTAGAGCCAAAGAAAAGATGGAAAAATTCCAACTTAATACTTTGAAAGTCTTGAATAAGGTCTAAGAGAGACGCCCTCTCATCCCCAGAAATGGATAAAGTGTGTGATTCTTAAACAGCTCCTAAAGCCACGTGTACTCACAGTGCTGTTGGTTGAATTCATGGTTGTGCTGTAGTACCTTCTTCTTTTTTTTCCCTTTGACGAATATAGACATGACTACATCACATTATTACTATAAACTAAACATACAAATATTATTATGAATATCCATATTGAAGCCTTTAGTTTTCTACGGAGTTCATCCATGAAGGAGAAAAAAGGAACTTGACAGTCCAAAGAACGTGTTGGGGTTTCGGGACCCGAATCCAGTTGATGTGGGAATCACATTTTTGGTCTTCTCATGAAGTATGATATAAGTTTTTAACTAGAAATATGTGATACTCTAAGATTATATTGCTGGTGAGAATTTGATATAATATGTTCTTAGATATTTTTCTCTCCAAATATATATACTTACATTAAGTTTTACAATCTAATATGGTAAAAATGCCAGGGAGATTTGTTGCTTGGAAAAGTTAGTAAAAGCTCTAGAATCTAATACTGTATAGATAATTTTAAAGTCACCTGGATCTAGGTAGTTTCTACTTCCAGATAAAAAGACAGTGTCAACCATTTTTGACATTCATAATAATCAAGTCCTAGGCTAAGTAATAGACTCCTGCAGGATTCACTTACTGATAATAGAGCATTACCTCCCTAACTATAGCATCCTCCCATTAGATCTAACACACAGCTCACTAAATATTTGACCGGACCTTATAGCCAGCCAAATTCACTTCAAAAGAGTTCTAGAAGCCTACATAGGAGGCTAAGGACTCAATTATCTCCTCATTGCTGTCTTAACAAGTTGGTTCAACAGTAGTGTAGCTACGCCGTCATTTAACGTCTACATATATCAGCTTCTCGCGCTTGTATTCAAATCACACCAAACCTAGACTTGATCCAAGTTACCTAAGAAGCTTACCCCAATCAGTAAGTAATCTCTCCTTTCCTTATTTAGAACTTGTTTTCCTTCTTACAAGAAAACATCATAGAAACATTAACATTTTAATAGTTGGATTTATATTTTAACGTGATTATATTGTGCAATAACAGGAAAATATTACTTGATCAGCGTAGCATTGATCCAGAAGTTTCTATTTATGCTCTAAGTGCATTAAAAGAATTTTCTAAATGGTAACTTTATTGCTCTGGTACATGCGGGGATGAGCTTGTGCGGGTTTCACCATGTTTTTGGATTTTCTAAATGTTAGCTTTCTTGCTCTGGTACATGCGGGGATGAGCTTGTGCGGGTTTCACTATGTTTTTGAATTTTATGTCCACTAATTGATTCAACTGATACATGTGATCATTTTTATACATTTTACCACTATAATTCATGATATTTGAAGGAAAGAAACAAGTTATAAATGATAATATTTTTACACGTAATTGTTAAGTTTCTATAAAGAAGATGTTTACACGTGGCTATCTTCATGGATAAGTCTGAGGGTTGTATGTGCGATATGAAAAATAAAAAGCATGTTTTGGGAGGAATCATTAGATGACTGGGTGGCTATTCACCCCACGATATTTGGTGTTTCCCAAGAATCACACGTTCTGTTGTGGGATTATGATTAAGATCATGTCTGTCCACTAAAGACTAGTGGTCTATTTGGATTTCTCTTGGATAATGCTAGCATTCCCTATCCTACTCGTAAGGCAATACTGGTAGGTGTAGTTCCCAGACGATTGGGGAACGTAGATCGATCATCATCATATGCACATGGTGTATTATGTCAGTTTATAGATGGAACCTCCCCAGTATTATGAAATATTTTGTTTATGGCCCATGAGCAACATTGAATTTCAATTGATTTCTAAATGATTTACCATGTGTTTATTATTGTTTGAGTTTTTATTGATACAGTTGAGGAATATAATTTTGATAATGAAGTGCATGTTTTCTTAACATTCTCGTCCCACCTTTTAAAGGTAGGTCTATGAAGCTTATTGTACTACTTGGTTTTTAGGTCCCGTAACTCAACAGAACAACATAGCTTGAGATCCAGTTACATACTTTCAGCGGCAAGCTCGGACAAGTGGTGGCTTTTCTTGTCATTTTATTCCATTAATATCACATGTCGTGATATGTACCGTCTTTACATATATGTAACATATTTAATAGAAGCTCCACTGACTCACTGGGTAAGTTTATATGTTTTGTACTTCAACTACGCCTCACGAGACTTAATTTCAGATGTGTAATGCTTCAAGCCTCTCTATGGGATGCTCATGCTTTAGATTTAGTTGATACAATAGAGAAAGGGTTCACTCGGTGATTGTGGCACTCATCGGATGCCGGTCACTACCCCCTTTTCTGGGTCATGACACTTCGGCATCTACATTTTCCAGAAAGCAAGGGGAAATAAAGCAGTAAAATTTACTATTTCATGAGAGATGTTTTACCATCCACATTCAGAACTAGACAAAATGAAAAACTGTGGTTATAGAGGATTGTATTAATATTAGAACAAAATAATACAAGAAACAACAAAGATGTTAACAGGCAATTGGATTTTCAGTAGAAAATATACCTCCCCAAATGCACCCTTTCCAATCATTGTTAATAACTCAAAATCATCAGCTCCCATTTTGTGCCTTTGCAGACGCATGTATTCAGTTTCTTTCTTTTCATGAAATTTCAGTACATTATTTTGGTCTTCCTCTGACACATCAGCATCTGCAAGCTTCTTTTCCAGTATACTTCGACTGGTGACCAAACACAAAAAGGAAAAGAATATATTACAAAGCACTTCATAGGGCATAATTCAGAAATAGCAAGTACTAGCAAGTACTGCTATTCTTAAGAAAAAAAAAAGGTAAAGGATGTTCTTCTTTATGTAGTATAATAATTCTACCAAGTCAGCTAATGAGCACGACGACCATGCACAACAACAACAACAAGTCCAGTGTATTCCCACAAAGTGAGGTCTGGGGAGGGTAAAATGTACGCAGTCCATACCGCTACCTCCGAAGAAGTAGAGAGGCTGTTTCCGATAGACCATCTTCCAAAATGAATGAATCAATGAATTAACAGCAAACCAGAAAGACCATGCACATCTTCCAAAATGAATGGAAGTAAGTATTAACATCTGGAATGATGGAAACCTACAGCCAATCCTTCTTATTTCCAGCAGTCTCCTCCATGCATTTGAAGTTGGCTAATTGTAAAAGATGCCTTACAAACAGCACATATCACACTTTTCCATTAGAAATACCTTAAGTGGAATTTGAATCTTAAAATTTGAAAAGTGGTTAAAATGTACTTTATCTATGTTTGTTCCTGCTGATGCAAGAGGTAATTTGAGTGTGCTATGATCAAATCAAACCTAGCCTTTACCAAAATTCATGACATCATTTTTGTACTTGTTATGCAAACCAACCAACTCCAAGCTGAAAATAGATAAGGTAATAGGAATATCAACCATGTGAAAAGATAGGTTAATCTTTTCATAAAATGGGGAGGAGAAAGATTACAAGGGGAAAATAGCAGACATAAGCTGGAGGAGAGT
This sequence comes from Capsicum baccatum var. pendulum, assembly GCA_030864225.1. Classification (NCBI taxonomy): domain Eukaryota; kingdom Viridiplantae; phylum Streptophyta; class Magnoliopsida; order Solanales; family Solanaceae; genus Capsicum; species Capsicum baccatum. The sequence continues at coordinate 86,520,102 of CM061558.1, read as the reverse complement.
ATATAAGTAACCTTTGCCACACCGGCGTGACTGGACAATTTCTTCATATAAAAAGAAAAGCAGAATATTTTGTCATTAACAGACATATGATGCAATATACTTTTTTGACAAGGACATATATAGCAATATACTAAATATAATATAGGGACAATAAAGCACCCAAGGGTGTAGCTGAGTGGTTCGATGAAGTTGGGTTGAGTGACATGAGGTCTCAGGTTCAATTTCCAACAGGGACGAGACAAACACTAGGTGATTTCTTCTCATTTGTTATAGCCTTGGTGGACAGAGTTAACTGGTAAATGTTGTTGGGAGGTGGCAGGTATCCTGTGGAATTAGTCGAGGTGCGCTAGCTAGCCCGGACACCACGGCTATATATATATATATATATATAGAGAGAGAGAGAGAGAGAGAATAAATGAAGCTCATGTTATATATAGTTACTAAGTTGTGTAAAGTTACAAGCATAATAAAGCAGATAAAAGTGAGTTATTTGAAGCAATACAAGCTGAATAAGGAAACAGCAGGACTTTAGCCAATAGAAAATATAATTGAACCTTTACCAACAACCAACTTTATTTTTGATAATTCCTCAAATATGTTTTAATCGAGATGAAGAAATAGCATCATTCCTTCCAACTTTTCATATATATGCCCGTCATGGCAATGTGGTAAATGAAAAAATTCACAACCACGCGCCTTAGATAACATTATTCAAGTGTTTTCCTTCTTCACCTTAAGTTGCTTAATTCTTGCAGGAAATACAAAGCTGCTAATTATTACTAAAAACAAATGTAAAATATTAACTCATAATACCAATAGAATGCCTCTTAGGTTTTAGGAGAATGTATAACCAAATCAAAGTACGGAACAAATGGTGGATTGCGTGAAGAAGTAAGTTTAGGAACTAAAGATAACTCCCATAAGAAGATTATAAGAGTAGCTAGCAAGCATGACGTACCGCTCCTTTCTCTCCTGCAAATTTCTCATCTGCTCCTTGTAATGATTCTCAATGTATTGCTTTGCTGCAGCGACCCTCTGCTTCGTTACATTGGAGGCCTCTTCAGCTGACATAGGTGGCTGGGGATCTTCTCTTCCACTACCACCCACTGAATCTTTCTTCTTCGTTGATGACCTTATGCGATCTCGTGGCTGAAACTTCTGGAACCAACTTCTTGCTGAATCCATCTACTCTTTCTCGGCTTAAGGGGTAATGCATTAGGAGATATTCAACCAGAGACTCATCGGAAACTGACTCTACTCATACACCAATATCAAAAACCTACTAAAGTCCAAATTAAATTTACAAATGAGGAGAATCAGTCGAATGCACAACATTCCATAATTATCTTCTTTTTTCCACAATACCAATTATTTAGGGTGTGTTTGGTACAGAGGAAAACATTTTCCGGAAATGTCTTCTTATTTTCCATGTTTGGTTGGACAAAATTTTTAGAGAAAATTTTACTCTAGGAAAACAAGTTCCTTAAAAATGATGAAAATGACTTCCTTATTGGAAGTAGGGAAAACAAGTTTTCTATAAGTGACATTCTATGTTTATTGTATCCTCCCACCCACCCAGTGCGCCCAACCCCTACCCTTGATCATCCCAACCCCCGAGCCCCACACCCCTCCCACCTCTATAATTTTTTGCTAGATTATATATAAATGTTCTTGAGATAACATTTATTTTTGCTTACTTACCAAACACTAGAAAATAAGTAAAATAACCAGCTTTTTTATAAATATGGTGTTCGGGCCAGCTTTCATGCATCTCAACTAAGTCCACGGGATATCTCCCACCTAACACCACGTACCAGGTAACTCTGTCCACCAAAGACAAATGGCAAGAAACTAAATTGTTCTCAAAGAAAACCTTCTCTACAGAAAATATTCTCCTTCATACCAAACACACCCTTAATCCAAAACTTTTTATGGTTCTCAAGAAACTAACATATCATCCCCTACCCAATCAAGAATCACCAGAAGTGCAACCCTCTAACAAAAAAAAATGAAATAGGGAGAAATTGTCACAGACCATGAAAAATGAATAATTTTCAAAACAAATTTAGATCAAGATTTTCCTCAAACACAAATCAAGATATGATAAAAACTAAAAAGGGTAAGAATTCAAAGGCCTTGGAAAGGACCCATAAAGATTTGATGCACCAAAAACTAAAACCCAATTTTTTTTTTAAGTCAAGGTCCAGGAAAGCATGCCCGGATACCACGGTTATCAAAAAAGAAAAAACAAAACCCAATTCAAATTACACAAATTCAATCTAATTTAACGAACCCCATATGAAAAAGAAGAAGAAAAAAAAAAGGCTTACCAACAAATCTTTGCGCTGCAACAATCCAATTGATGCTATACATACATATACATATAATTTATATATATACAAAGATTGATTATGTACAGATTAAAATTATAATAATACGAATAATTTGTTCGCTACTTTTTTAGCAGGGAAGAAGAGAGTTAAAGCGGCATTTTCGCTAGTTTTGGAAGCTTAAGGTCAGTTTTTTTTCCTCCTCTCCTCGATTCCCCCACACCCTTGTTTTCCCCGCCTTCTATATTTATACCCTTTTTTGTTCTCCAATCTCCTCCCTTGTTATATAGATACTGTAGCCTAGCCTATATCAGCACGAGTAAATATATGTTATTTACATTATATCAATTAATTTATGTAGCATAAATAATATTTGGAGTGTCAATTAAATTTTTATTAATATAAATTTTTAAATAATTTAAGTTGTTAATTATTGTTATTTATAATATCTTTTATGTAACTTAGTAATTTATGTTACTCGTTTTGTTCCAACTTTAAAATTTAGTGAGTCAGTCAAATTTTTTTTTACTAATATGTTTTTTTTTAATATTTTAAATTGTTAATCTTTGTGATTTTAGTATCTTTTAATGTAATTTCAAGTAATTTATGTTACTGGTTTTATCGCAACTTATGTGACACTATTAGAATTTCAAAAGTCAATTATATTTTTGACTATAGGTTTTTAAAATACTATAAGATATTAATAGTTATAACTTATAATTATTTTTTTACATAATTTTTAAATATATACGATTTTATCAAAATAAAGTAAATAAATTAAAATAAATAAAGTAATAAATTTTTAAAACATGTTAAATTCGAAAGCATCATTTGGATCAACAAATTACTAAATTAAAATAATAAAACATGCAAATAATAAAATTTCAAGAATATCCCGAATTTATGTGACACAAATATAATTTAGATAATCAATTAGATTCTTAATATATTTAAAATATTTTAAATTGTTAGCTATTGTAATTTATAATATTTTTTATGTAATTTTCAAATAATATATGTTACTCTCCTTATCCAAATTTTTGTGGCATTGATATTCAATTATATTCTTAAAATAATTTAAGTTTTTAATTATTATGATTTATAATATTTTTTTCTTCTATTCCAATTTAAGTAGCACTGAAATAAATTCGAAAGTCAACCAAAATTTATGATTGAAGCAGCGAAGTGGATATGTCCTAAATGACTTATAATACCTAATTAGAAGTGATATAGCAAAATTACTATGAGAAAATATTTGTGAAAAAAATTTAAATGAGTCTCATAAAAGATGTCATGTTAATTTAAAACATCAAAATTAATTTATCATTTTATATCAATTTTATTTTTATTAAATATTATTAAATTTTTAATACCTAAATGACTTATAATAATTAATTAAGGGTGATATAGTAAAATTACGGTTGAAGCAGCTGAAGTAGATATGTCATAAATGTCTATTTTACCTTTTTTTATTAAATATTATTAATTTTCTTATATGTAAATGTCTTGCAATAATTAATTAGGGATAATATAGTAAAATCGTGGAGCAAACATACATGTGATTTTTTTTAAATAAATCTCATATAAGATGTCCTATTAATTTAAAACATCAACAATTGATTTATCATTTATATCTATTTTGTTATTTATTAAATATTATTAATTTTTTAATACCTAGATGACTTATAATAATTAATTTGAGGTGATATAATAAAACTACGATTGAAGCAGCTGAAATAGACATGTCATAAATGCCTATTTTACCTTTTTTAAATTAAGTATTATTAATTTTCTTATATATAAATGACTTAAAATAATTAATTAGGGATAATATAGTAAAATTACGGAGCAGCTGAAGCAGGTGAAGAAGCAGGCATGTTGACGAAGAGCTGCCTGCTTCTTCACTCTTATTGATAAATAAAATTAAGTAGCTTTAGAAAATAACAAAATAAAAAAATTATACTACTACTCAAAAATAATTTTCATATAATACTCTAACAATAAATATTCAAAAGATTGATCTTTGAAAAAGAAAATAAATTAAATTTTCTTTGAGGAGATGGCCATCAATGCAATCATTTTTCAAATCTTATAGTAGAATCAGACCAAAGACTAAGAGATCGTTTGTCCATTAAAAATATTTTTTTTTCGAATTTTTTTTCAGTTTATTAAAGTTGTGGTGTTTGGCCATAAAAATTTTAAAAATTATTCTAAAATTGTTCTTTGCAAAGTAAAAACAGATTTTTGTTGTTTTCACTATTTTCCAACTCCAATTTCAACTTTTATTATTATTACATATAACCCTAATTTTTTAAAATTTTTACATAAAGTCCTCGTAATGTTTAAAAGTTTTAAGTGTTTAGTCACTGATGCAATTAATGATGATTTTTTCCATGATTGTTGATTGAACAGTGATTAATACAAAAATATCACCATCTTTCGGCTGAGATTGCATCTAAGACATTTTTACATTATTTTTCTTCAATTTTGTTTCAATTCTATCTTTCTTCAATTTTTGTATTATCTTTCTTTAATTTTGGTGTTTCAGTTGATTGAACATTTTTGCATTTTGCATTATCTTTCTTAAATTTTGTTTCAACAGCTTGAGTTAATTCTTGCAATTGAAAAAACTGAAAAATTATTTGAGAACAAGTGAGGACCTAGTGAAGATCCAAATCAAAAATAAATTATGCATCTAAACAAATGATCCAAATCAATCATTCTATCTCCTGTAGTTCTGATATTTGCTAAGAGAATCATTAGTTGTCAATCTTTATTCTCGAGTGCATTTTTTTCGTTAATGCAAACTTAATTTGAGTAATGGAAGTGTCTATATATAAGAATCACATTTGATTGTATGTTAGTAGGTAAATTAGTAGTTGGGTGATTTTGATAGTTTTTAAAAGTTGAAGGCATAAAATCATATTTAAAAAGTTTTTTCAAAAGTCTAAAAAAATCTTTCAAAAATACATGGCAAAACACAACTCCAACTCCAACTTCAAGAATTTTTAATTTTCATGGCCAAACAGCTACTAAAAATATCTCTACGATAAAATGTATTAGAAGTTAAGAAACACATGCAACTCATAGCATTACTTTTATAGGAAAGAGATATAAACACGCTCACAATATTAGTACACAAAAGATAGCTAGTCATTCGATTTGTCGGCCGTGGCGGATCCAAGATTTAAGAATCATAGTTGCTTACAAAATTAAAAAACTGAAAGAAATAAAAAATCACCTCAATGAGGTTCGAACCAAGGGCACCCCTTCTAATGAAGGACCTTAGGATCAACCTAAATGTCACGCACACAATCAACTTTTTTATTATGGTGGGTGCTTTTATATGTTTATACCTATTTTTATATATTTTTTTATGTAATTATCTCTATTCCGCGTCGAGTTTAGTGGGTGTCAAAGCATCCCAAAATTTAATATAGGTCCGCCCTTGTTTGTCGGAGCATATATAGTGAATTAGCACTACAACATAAAGCATGTATAGCTACAAAATACCTTGTAGCTAAATGTGAAAATTTTCATGGCTAAATACTTTAGCCACAATTTTCTTTTCCGTAGCTTTCGTAGCAAGAAGCGACGTAACTAAAAGGTAGCTATAGACTTTACATGATTTGTGGCTAAGAATTACTACTTACAGCTACAAAAAAAAATTGTTGTAGCTGTGATGATAAAAAATATTCTTGCTATGAAATATATTTTTGTAGCTAATAGTTTACTCTGTTGCCATGACAAATTAAATTTATAGTAATTTTTGTAATTTAGCCACAACGTATTTTATTATGAAAAAAGATTTGATTTTTTTGCTAAAAAAATTTACAATTTGTGGTAATTTTATATTTTAATTTCATTGTAACAATACTTCTATTTAGCTACAAGTTAGAAAATCTATATCTATAAGAAGTAATTGCCACAAACATTTTTATACATGGATAAAAATTCATTCTTTTTATCAAAAAATACATAAATTGTAGCTAATAATTTGCTATGGAAAATGAAAATGTATAGCCAGATTTTTGATAATTACATATAGGTTTGACCACAAATATAAAAATTCATTGCTACAACTTAAAAAATATTGTCATAAATATTATTAATCACAAAAATTTCTATAATGTAACTTCAAAAAATTCAAGAAATATTCCTACAATTCTATTACAATAAATTAAAAAATTCTCCACAACCTTAATAAGACACAAAAGTTACATAATGTATCCGGGAATCTATTCTTGAGATTCCAAAACAAATATTAAGTTATATATAATTGCATTTTACAATTTTAAAAATTATAATTAGTCCAAAATAACATAGTATTTTTCTATCTCTCCTTCCTCGATCTTCAACTGCAAACAACTTGTTGTCTTTCATGCTTTGATTCCACCAATGACTCTGTCAATAATACAAACTAATTATATATCCAGAAGTATGTATACATAACATTTCGAGGAGGATGAAAAATAAGAAAAAGCACAAGCCAACCAAGGAAGTAAATAAACCTATAAATATAGATCTCAAATTTCAATATCAATTCTAAAATTCACACAAATAAAAAGTGAATTTTACATCAATATATATATATATATATACACACACACACTTCAATGCACTGCTTTTATTATAAAAACTTATCTCATGTAGTTGAAGAATTTCATGTCACAAAGCCTACAAAGAGTAAAGAAGTTAATTAGTAAAACATCATAAATAAAAATTTCAAAATCGAGGGATGAAGGTGAAGGAAAAGGTGGTGGGACGCAGGAGTCAAGGGTGTGGGTGTGGGTGGGATGGGAGGTGACGGACAAGAAAGGAATGGAGAAAGGGGAAAGGAGAAAGAGATTTGAGGTATTTTTTTAAGAAGGAAGGAGAAGTATGTTATTTTATTGGATTTAAAAATTTTGGAGGAAGTTTTAGTAATTTAAATTTTTTAATTTTAGAGGGAGATCTTTTAGGAGAATTTTTTGGCCAATTGGCCTTTGTGTTTCCTTTTTTATTTGGGTTAAAAATTATTGTTTCCTTTACATATGACTCTACAACTAGAGAAAAAGATGATTTTTGTTATAAATGTATTTACATTATAGTGAATGTCTATCAAGATCTACGTTGATATCTATTAGGATTTGAAGCATCCGTCTTTTACTCAGACTTGGAGTAAATTTTTCCTATAAATAGAGGGGTTTTGTTCATTGTATTAACAATCTTATGATTTCTTATCCTTCAAGAGAAGAAATAAGAACCACTCTCTATATTCTCTCTACTCTTCTTCTTTATTCTTTATTGTTTTATAACACATTATCAGCACGAGACTCTGTCAAACAAGGTGAGATTATAAATCTTAAGGATTTCAAGGTTAGTAATTTCTTATGTTATTTATATTTTGCTACTAATAATATAATTATTGTTGAATTTGAGGAAAAATAATTGGTTTGAAACCATTTATGTTTTAAATTTATTCCTCAAGAACAATATTATCAAAAGGGATGATAATATGTTAGGTTCAAGTCCCATCAATTTATGCCTAAGACGTCTTTATATGGATAAGACGTTGAGATTGAATCTCAATGTATGTATTGATGATATTATGATGGCTAAGGCAAAATAATGGGTATTTGATGAAAATTCATGAAATATATCCCATTGATATGCTCTATTCCCTGAATTGAATGTGGTAGCAATAAATCATATGTATGCCTCAATTTGCTTTTGTAGTAGCTATCATAATTTGATACGCTTAAGGCATGATTATATTTCATTCCTGGGGAATGAGAAGCTTATTAATGCAAATGTGCACTTGATTGTGATGGTATCACAACTCACCTCCGAATAGGGCAGAGTAACTGAGAAGAGATATTTCGAAATCTACTTCTAAAGCAGTAAATCTGAAATTTATTCATGTAATAGTAAATCTGAAATTTACTAAAGAAAAAAGTACATGTCATGGTAAACTTGGAGTTTACTAGAATAAAAGTTCATAAATTAATATGAACGATTGTGACATCTCGAAGATGTGCATATTGAATATTAGACATGTATTGAAGAACTAGAAGGTTCTTCGAGAATTGTTTATGTCGCTTGTTCTCATGATAAGTTGGTTGGACCAACTAATGTTGGATTGAATTCCTTAAATCTGAAAAATATAAAAGATGAATATGGGCCCGTTCATCTATCATATGATATGTTGAAAAGATACATCAATAAGATGATCACATTTACATTCATTGTCAACCTGCAGTTTGACATTCATAAAGTTGCTTGCTCAATAAAATTGAGTTAAGAACATAATTTTCAGATTGTGCAATCAAGAAAGTTATCTTGATGATGATGGTTTGGCATTGAATGCCTTCGATAAATAGCTAAATCATTATCAATGAGAACAAATCTTCATGTATTGGTCTAAAATATGATATATTGCAATAGTATTTGTATGCATTAGATCAATAAATTATGATTATTTCTTCCCTCTCAATTGGTTCAAGGCAGGGAACCAATTATTCCATCTAATAATTTTGATGTGCGGTATACGATTAATGAATATACCATAATGCACAAAGATGGATTCCTCAAAGAAGTAGAGGATGTATGTTAGTTTTCCTAATATAAGGGGGAGATTATAAGCGCTATGAAATATATTAGGAATTATCACCAGATCCTCATCCAAAAGATAATTCAAGTCAAATGCTGAAAACATCTCATAATAAGCGGCATAAGTGCTCGTATTTTGTGTTCCTAAAGGACAAAGTCTATGCATGCGTGAAGCGTGGTAGACTAATCGGTTTCAAATGAAATAGTCCTTGAAAAATAAGGAGCAAATAATCATAATAAGAAGGCAATGAGCTCTTGAAGAGCCTACGACATAACACTTCATGAAACCTTATGAGAGGTTCATGTACCTAAAAATAATGAAGTGATGAGATCTCAAAATGTTATGTCGCATTGTGAACCGATACTAAATGATATATCATCAATATCTTTGACACAATATTGGCGCAATATTGTGAAAAATTACGAGGATCTTAATTCTACGTTAATTTAAGCATGCTAACGTAGAAACATTTATCAAATGACATGAAAGGATGCATTTTGGTAAGTATTAAACTTATTTGATTTGCAGTCCAGATATTTAAAGATGTCACTCATGAAATGTTGAATATTGTCACTTGACAAAACTTATGTGAAAAACTTTTAAGGATTCAAAATGCTTGAAGCATATAAAAGTTGTTGGGAAACTTATTTATAATTCTTATATTGTATAAGCTTATTGCTTGAACATCATTGGAACTCTTGGAGAGTTTTTAAAGCAATAGATTATTTGCTAAAATTCAAAATATATCGAATTTGATTGGTTATGAAGAACTATATCTTAGTGCAATTGATGCACTAATGTACCTTGCAAATACTACAAGGACTATAGCATTTTCAGTTAATTTGTTAGCAAGGTATATTTCTGCTCCTACTATGAGACATCGAAATGGGATAAAACACATGAGCTTGTTTTATTCTAAAGATTGCAGTCCCGATCTTATTGGTCATGCTGATGTTGGGTACTTATCTGACTCGCATAAAGCTCGATCTTAAATAGGCTATGTGTTCATATGTGGTGGTACTGTCATATTTTGGAGATATACAAAGCAGTCTATCGTAGCCACTTTATCGAATCATGCTGAGATAATAGTTATTCATGAAGCAAGCTGAAAATGTGTATGGTTGAGGTACATGATACATCTCATTCGAGAAAAATGTGGTATGAAATATGACAATTTACCCATAATTTTATACAGCGATAATTCAGCATACATAGCACATCTTAAGAGAGGATTCATAAATGGAGATAGAACGAAGAACATTTTGCCAAAGCTTTTCTACATACATGTGCTACAAAAGAATGATGATATTAACCTGCAACAGATTCGTTCAACTAACAATGTGACTGATTTATTCACCAAATCTTCTCCAATTACAACGTTCAAGAAGATGCTGCACAAGATCGAGATGCAAAGGTTCAAGGATGTTCTCATTAGGGGAATTAATACGCGTTGTACTCTTTTTCCCTTACGAGGTTTTGTCCCACTGGGTTTTCCTTATAAGGTTTTTAATGAGGCAGCCGATATGCGTATTGTTAGAAATGTGTGCTCTTTTTCCTTCACTAGATTTTTTTTCCTACTGGGTATTTTCTAGTAAGGTTTTAACGAGGCACATTATCTATCTAGACATTTAAGGGGGAGTGTTATAAATGTATTTACATTATAGTGAATGTCTATCAAGATCCATCAAGATCTACTTTGATATCTATTAGGATTTGAAGCATTTGTCTTTTACTCAGACTAGGAGTAAATTTTCTCTATAAATAGATGGGTTTTGTTCATTGTATTGACAATCTTATGATCTCTGATTCGTCAAGAGAAGAAATAAGAACCACTCTCTCTGTTCTCTCTACTCTTCTTTTTTATTCTTTATTGTTTTATAACAACTTTCTTTATTATTCAATAATTAATTTCATCAAATTAGCGTGTTCCTTTCGATGAAATTCTTGCAGCAATTTTTGACTTGCCCTTTTGAATCACACATATTGTTTACCATATGCCATAATCAATCTTTGAAGCAGACATGCCAAGGAAATTTGTTTAATTAATATTGTTGAAATGGAAGTAAACAATGTAATAATGATTATAAAAAAAAAAAAAAGAAGTGACAATGGTGGACCAATATTCGTCCGATGGAATATATATACACACTAGATATCGAGAGACTCGTCTCAATATATATTTTTTTGTCTCAATTCACAAATATAATTTAGATAACCAATCATATTTTTAATATAATTTTAGACATTTTAAGTTTTTAACTATTGTAATTTATAATATTTTTTATATAATTTTTAAATAATATATGTTACTCTCCTTGTCCAAATTTTTTTTGTGTTGATAGTCAATTATATTTTCAAAATAATTTAAGTTATTAACTATTGTGACTTATAATACTTTTTCATTTATTTCAATTTAAGTGGCACTAATATAATTTTGAGATTCAGTCAAATATTTTATATCTTTTAAATATTTCTAATTATTAATTATTGTGATTTATAGTATTTTTTGAAATATAAAATAGATTATTTTTTTTTTAGATATTTTAAGTTGTTAACAATTGTAATTTATAATACTTTTTATGTAATTTTCAAATAATATATACTACTCTCCTTGTCCAACTTTTGTGGCACTAATAGTTAATTATATTTTTTTTAAAAATTAAGCTTTTAATTATTGTGATTTATAATACTTTTTTCTTCTATATCAATTTAATTGGCACACCATAATAATTAATTAGGGGTGATATAGTAAAATCCCTGTTGAAGCAGTGTAACAGACATATCTTAAATGACTTATAATAACTAATTAGAAGTGATATAACAAAATTATTATAAAAAATATTTGTGAAAAAAATTTAAAGATCCTCATATAAGACATCAAGTTAATTTAAATATCAAGAGTTAATTTATCATTTTATGTATATTTTTTATTTTTATTAAATATTATGAATTTTTAATTCTTAAATGACTTATAATAATTAATTAAGGGTGATATAGTAAATTATGGTTGAAGCAGACATGTCATAAATGTATATTCTATTTCTTATTAAATATTATTAATTTTCTTATACGTAGTTGACTTATAATTATTAATTAGGGGTTATATAAAAAAAATCACGGTTGAAGCAGATATGTCATAAATCTCTATTTTTTAATTAGATATTATTAAATTTTTAATAGGTAATGACTTATAATAATTAATTAAGGATAATATAGCAAATTCGTCTGAAAGGAGGCACGACGATGAAAAGGTGTCTACTTCTTCACACTTATATATGATAGTATATATATATATATATTTTAAAAAAAATTCTTTATGCACAAATGCTTACTCTGTAACTAACAAATGTAACACACAAAAATATCTAACAGAAAATAATAATAATAATAAAAATAAATATATACTCTACTCTAAATTAATGGAAAAGTCAAATATTTATGATACAGATAATATTTTAAGATGTATATTCCTTTTCAACTATTTTGGTCCTCTATAATATTATTAATTTTGTTAATAATACATATATGTTCTACTTAAGTTAATGGAAAAAGTTATTTATTTATGTGAAATAAATATCATGCTAAATATTATGACTATTCTTAGTGTTGAATTATTGTTATTTAAATTGAAATTAAAAATATAAAAATTATATTAATTTAAAATAATTTATATGGATTAGAATGTCATATTTAAAAGATTTTAAAATAAAATATTCAATATCAAAAAATCTACCTAGTTTATCCATATAGAATCAGAGAAGCAAAACAATATTGTGATGACAAGTGGTAATTATCATAAAATTTAAGTTTGAAAATTATTTAAATTAAATATTTTTTTTTAGAAAAAATGTCAATTTAATTTTTCTTTTTAGAATCAACGTCAATTCAAATTCATGCTATGGTGTCCTATTATGGTGGAATCATACTTTCACAGTATTCGATTATTTCAATTCCAATTTCAAAATAAAATATATGAATTTTGAATTATAATTTTTTTTTTGAATTAAAAATATAAAAATTATATAAATTTAATATGAATTACATCAATTAAAATTGCAAATATAAAACAGATATCTAAAATAAATTAAATAAACTGTCAATGTTAGAACTGCTACCTAGTTTGTCCAAATAGAATAGAAGAAGCGAAATAACATTATAATGGCTAGCGTCATCGCCATAAAATTTAGTTTAGCCAATAATTTACTATAGAACTTTCCAAAGAATGTCAATTTAATTTTCATTTTTATCATCAAAAGTATGAATTCAAATAAGGTGTCCTATTATGGTGGAATCATATTTCACAAAATTCGATTATTTCAATTTGACCTTTTCAAAAGAAAAGATTACAATTTGAGTTATAATTTTTATTTTTTGAATTAAAATGTAAAATTATATAAATTAAATAAAATAAAATAAAACTGCCAATGTTAGAATTCTATTTAATATGTTTATTTAGAATAGGAGAAGTGAAATAATATCATAATAACAAGTGTCATCATCATAAATTTTAAGTTTGGACATTATTTTACGATAGAACTTTCAAAAAATGTCAAATAATAATTGTGAAAACACTTGGCCAGGATGAAGTTGAATAGAAGTATTGCTAAAATTTGATATGATTAGTTAATTGAAATAAATATAATTAGGTATTTACTTAAGTTATATTTAGGACTTAAAATTTATAAAAGTAAGTTAAATCAAATGATTAATGCCTCCAATCATATTAGATCGCTAAATATATTAATTTAATGTAATTAGTTTGAACCAAATAATAATTTTAGAAGCATTTGATTAGGTTGTGAGCTTAGTAAGTTATGTTTAAGCTCAGTATAATTAACTAATTAAATTAATTGGATATAATTACCTATTACTGAAATTATATTTGAAATTTACAAGTAGACATATGTATTACTAGATTGAATTGAATGGTTAATATCTTTAATCACTCTAGATTAGTATTGCTAAAGCATTAGCTTGTGGTAAAAATAATTACTATTCATAGAATTTAATCACAATAATATATTCGTCGCCAAATCATTTTGTCATGACAACTATTGCTATACTCTTTTGTTTAAGTAACCTTTTATAACGGCTAAAATGTCATTAATTACTACAAAATTTCAGCACGTGACAAAAATTAATAATTAGCTATAAGATTTTACTGAACAAAAATTCTATGTCTATATAGTTTGATTTTTGTAATAATGTTTTATAACTTGAAGTAACAATATTTTATTTTAAAATCTTATTATAGCTGAAAGATTACTATTACTACAATAAGTTTTAACCTGTGGCAAAAAATAATAATTGGCTACAAGATTTTACTATAGCAAAAAATACGTAGCTATATTATTTAACTATTTCCACAATTTTTTTGCCACTTGAAGCAAAAAATATTATTTAGTAACAATTTTTAATTTAAATAGTTTGTTTTTACAAAAAGATTACTTTTTTTACAACTTGAAGAAAAAAAAATTATTTAGCTACAGTATTTTGCTTCAAATAATTTATCGTGGCTAAAAAACTACTATTACTACAATAATTTTTATTGCATGGCAAAAACTTATGATCAGCTATAAAATTTTATCGTAACAATAAATTTATAACTATTTAGCTAATTATTGTCACGAATGTTAGTAATTGTAGCAAAAATAAAAAAATTAGCTTTGTCAATTTAATATTCGTAGCTGAAAAATTTTATGAATTTATAAATAGCTATGAAAATTAATTTTTTAAGGCTGTTATTTACTAATAGCTGTGATTTTTGAATTCATAGCTTAAGTTTGGTAGCTATAGATACACTTTCTTGTAGTGTAGTGATGTTCAAGATTTAATTGGGCAAAATTTCTTTAAATTCTACAACTAAGAAATTACTCTTAAGTCTCGTAAATTCTAAATAAATAAAATTAGTATTAACAAATAAAAAATCTTGTTGAGGAAAAAACATGTACGTACATCTCAGTTACCATTAAAAGAAAAGAGTGAATTATTCAATATAGTAAATGAAGGGAAAGAAGAGAAAAAAATGCAAAATAATTCAAATTTGCATATGAAATTTGTTTTTGAATCTTATTTTCTTTTGGGCGATTTACTTGTTTATTCTTATTCTATCTCTTTTATTTTAATATATGAGGTCTACGAATCTCATTTTTATTTTATTTTTGAAAGAAGACTAAATAAAATGTAATTAGATGTGATTTTATCAGGAGCAAATTTATAATATAACATACCAAAAATAAAAAAAGATAATTTAAAAGACTTAGACAAAATAACGACGAGCAAAATAACAATGGTACTTGACTAAATAGACCCAAAATACTTTTGAGTTAATCTTTTTTTGTTACTCTCAACTTTTCCCTGCAACCACCAATATGTAGAGAATAATCAAATACATAAAAGAACAAAGCATTACATATATAAGTAAGTAAAAAGAAATACTCATAACAAATGTATTATGAAAACACTAAAAGATGTCATTACTCGGTTACTTTCTTTAGAGTATAATAACACAAGGCTAACAAAATATGAACGTAATGGCACTTAAGTTGTAATGCATTCCCAATGAAAAGATATCGTAACTTATCATAAAAACTAAATGAAAAAATTACACGATATGTTTACGGCGTATCTCATATTTTGAATTTATTATCTGATTATATCTATATTTGTGTATAAACATAGGAAATGTTATTTCTCTCCCCCCTCCACCTCAACAAACACACAAAAATTGATCTGATAAATCTAATTTAAATCATTATACAAATTATCAAAATATGATAATTGGTTAAAAAAATATCTTTGGCAAAGTCTATAATATCCCTTCCTCATTTCATTGAGAATAGAACTGACTAATCCTAAGCAAAAATCAAGAAATTAAACGTTACTATTCTTGAACAACTTAAAGTCGGGCTTTTTTTTGCACTATTACGCATATAAAAATAATGATTAAAATTGAATTCAATTGTCAACTGCCTCTATAAGAAATAAGATTGAATAGTATCGTATTCCATGAAACGCATGAATAGAAAAAAATGTACCTCTTCAAAGTTTATTAGAACAATTATGATGAAGTTGAATTTTAAGCTCTTGATGTTGATGTTGTCGCTGCTTTGTCCCATGTCCTTTGTTGATCAATCATGAATGATATTGTACTATATCCTTAAATACAAAATATTATTTAAGTGACTTTTAATCTTCTATATAATTATTGTTTTTCTATTAAATTGACGATAATGAATATTAGTGTAGCCCTCATTATTAAGCATTACTATTTTTAATGGCTCTTGATCTTCCTTAGATTCAAGATCAGTAACTACAATTTAAATACGAATATTAAGTAGGTAAATAAAATATGTAATTAAGAGAATTAGGTTTTTGAAGTACTTATCATACAATACATTATTAATTTTCAAATGTGAGAAAAAATAAGAAAAAAGATAAATATAATTGGAGGCAATTGAGAGGTGCTACATCATCATTCTTACAATCTTTCTTTATATAGAGAGAGATAATGGTTGGTTGATTATTTTTTAAAATAAATAAAAAATTATTTAAAAAAATAAAAAATTTATGGAAATATAAAAAGAGACGGAAAGGTGAAGAGATAATAACTAATTTATAATTATGTAATGTCAAAGAAAGTAAAATTATAGAGAATTTATTGTGTGTCTTTTGGAGGCATTTTATATTGCATATAAATGAAAGAAATATGATAAAAATAGCCAAAAAAATCACAAAATAAGATAAATAGCATTAGAGGTCTCTCAAGCATGACACATAAGATTGATTAACATTCTCCTTTATATATATACTAGATACTCGTGCCTGTACAAGACACGGGCATTTTGACAACACTAATGTGCAAAAGAGATTCAAATTTGGGGAAAATTATGTCCTATTTGTTTTAATTATTTAGTATAGGAGTAAAAAAAAATATAGTACAATGAACCGATGTTAACATAATATATACATTCAGTGTGAAATAAAATTAAGCTTGTTAGACTGGTCCAACCAATACAAAAGTGATTATATAAGTGGATAAAAATTTAGCTAGATTGTTGCAATTACAGTTGGCGACACGTCTTTCGTTTGAACATTCCTGGAAAAGTACATGATGCACGTCTTATTTGAAAGTTTCAAATATATAAGTTGAGGAGACATACATCGATTCTAAAATATTTATTGCACCATAAAATTACCGAAATATCCTTGATAGTCATTTAATAAGGAACAAAAAGATATTTATAAAAAAATACTACCATGTATAATTCAATTACAAAGATCTAAAAAAATATTATTAAAATAATGCATGAGGATAAAACTAATAAATTATATACCAAGTTTGGTAATCCTCACAATACTTTTTATCCATTGATGTTGCTCCATATGGCTCTTTCTTTTGTTCATGTTGCTCCATATTGCTTTTTCTTTTCTTTACCATCATTTCTTTCTTTTGTCTTTTCTTTAATTTATTTAACTCTCAATTCCACTTCTTTTCTTATTTTTTTTTAAAAATCTTTTTCTTTTAAGTATATTCTTACATGAATATTTTTTTCTGGGGTTTCCCAAGGTATTCCCCAACCCGACAGGCCAAGGACTAATCATCCACAGATCTGAGCTCCATTTAAGGGTTTGTCGCTGATCAATTGGTTGTTGCATGCATAAGGCGGGAATCGAACCCCCGACACTTGCTTAAGCGTACATGAATATTTATGATTGATGTACTCCTTCCATTTTAATTGAAGTTTTTGAATTTTATGATTTTAAATTAAAAATTTGCTCCTTCTATTCAATATTAGTTGTCTACTTTCTTCATCACATGCCCTTACATAATCATAAATAAGAAGAATAGTTTTACAATTTTTTAATTCTTTTTTTATAAATTTGCATACACTTAAAAAGAATTTCAATTGTAAGAGAAGAATAGAAAAAATCAATTAATTCTATTTTGTTTTGTTTTGAAGATTGACAAATAATTTGGGCTATTGTTTTTTATAATATGGACAACTAATATGAGATGAATGAAGTATGTAGTTTTTAAATCTTGTGGTCTTAGACTAGTCATGTAGAATGTTACAATTGAAAAACTTACAAAATATAGAAAAATCTATTTTTTTGAGATATACCCAAAAAGAAGTAAGACATTTAAATTGAGATGAACAAATAGTAAATTTTTATGAATTTTTGTAGCTTTTTAATTTTTTTGCTATATTATATTTTATTTTTAACGTTTATACTTAAATTATAATGAATATGTTTTATATAATGATGGTGGTCTTAATAATTTTTTAAAAATCAAAATTAAGACAACCGAGTTTTACATAACCAAAAGCTTATAGTAAATTGGTACTATTTAATTAAGGTAGCGTAATGTAGATTACTTATTATTCATGGAGGAAAATAATTTTCTAAAGAGTTGTCAAAACTAAAAATACTACAACTATGAATAAAAAAACCAACTAAATTACTCTTTATATTTTTATTGTAAATTTTTGGCAAATTAGGTAATAATGAAAATTTATGAACAATTTATTTTGACTGTCATTAAGTTTTATTAATTATACATTAAAAGAATATAATACAAATAATTTTTTTTAATTAAAGCATTATTATTTTTATATTTAGAGTTTGGGCCTAGGCTTAGCACGAGCTATAGATAACTAGTATAAGAAAAAAAATAATATGTATGTGTAACCATTTTATTGCATCATAAAAATAAGGACAAAACTAATAAATATAAGAAAAAAAGCAATATGCATGTGTAACCATTTTATTGTACCATAAAATTATCGAAATATTCTTGGGGTATAAAAAATAAGTAATTTAATAGGGAACAAAAAGATATTTATAAAAAATTACTACCATGTATAATTCAATTACAAAAATCTAAATAAGAATATTATTAAAATAATAAATAAGGACAAAACTAATAAATATAATAAAAAAATAATATGCATGTGTAACCATTTTATTGCACCATAAAATTACCGAAATATCCTTGATAGTCCTGTAATAAAAAACAAAAAGATATTTATAAAAAAATACTACCATGTATAATTCAATTACAAAGGTCTAAATAAAAATATTATTAAAATAATACATGAGGACAAAACTAATAAATATAAGAAAAAAAATCATTTGCATGTGTAACCATTTATTTACTACTATATATAAGTGAAGGTTGGGATGACTAAAATTACCAAAATACCCTTGGTAGTCACCCAACCTTCACTTATTGCACTATAAAATTATTGAAATACCCTTGTTAGTATTACATTAATATCTAGTATTGAAACAAAATTAATAATCCATTTAAAATCTAGAAGAATGAGACATA
This sequence comes from Capsicum baccatum var. pendulum, assembly GCA_030864225.1. Classification (NCBI taxonomy): domain Eukaryota; kingdom Viridiplantae; phylum Streptophyta; class Magnoliopsida; order Solanales; family Solanaceae; genus Capsicum; species Capsicum baccatum. Next base: position 86,500,844 of record CM061558.1, on the reverse strand, counting down.
TACCACCTAATTATGATAAAATTAGATTTAAATATCCACCAAGATATTATAAATATAATTTAAATGAATAAAGATCAGAAATACAAAGAATTAAAACAATTTATCTCTGAAAAACGTAAAGAATTAAAAATAAGAAAAGAAAGATTACATTATAATATATTTGCCGAAGTTAGTAAAAATTCAATAAATACACAAAAAGATGAAATATCAAAATTAGAATCACAAATAGATAGTTTAGAATATATATACCAACATGAATTATTCACAATAAAATGAACAAAGAAGAATTTATAATAGATGAAAAAATATATGAAAATCACGAAGGATCAAAAATAAAAATAGTATTTTCTAATCTAGGAAGAAGATATAAGAAAATAGGAGAATATTTATATCTAATGTTAGAAAAAGAAGAATTAAAAATAGAAGATAAATTAACAGCAACGGTAAGAATAGAAAAAGAAAATGAAGAAATAGATAGAAAAAAGGAAATAGAAAAAATAAAACAACAAACTACGGAAGAAATACGAAAAATAGAAGAAACTAAAAATAGTAGAATTGCTGAATTAGAAAAAGAACTACAAATGTTAAAAGATTTGTACGAACAAAGACAAAAAGAAAAGGAAGAAAAAGATAAAGAACAAAAATTAATAAACGAGATAAATCAATTTAAAGAAAAATTAGAAATAAATAATATAGAGGTAGAAGAGACAGATAATTATGATTCAGAAGTTAGTGAAACATATACGAAAATATTAACAAATATAAAAAATCTAGAAATTAACGAAAAACAAGAAATAATTAATGAAGAAAATTTGGAAAATAATAACAGAGAAATAAATACCCTTGATAAAAAAGAAGATGATAATATAATACCTAAAACAACAGAAACAAGAAAACCTATATATTATAAAAATAAATTTAAAAAATATAATGAATTTGACAAATGGACACCAAAACAGATAGTTAATAAAAATTATAACTTTTTAGATCTAGACTGTGTAATAGATACAGAAAAAATAATACAATTATGGATAGAATATATGACAAAACAATTATTAGATAATAATATAAACATAACAGATGCACCAGAATATATAGAAAGAACACTAATAGGATCAGTAAAACTATGGTTTTTAAATTTAACTGAAAATAGTAAGAAAGTATTAAGAGCTAATAAACCTATGGAAGGAACATCATCAACAACAACTAAACTAACACCTATAGAATTATTAAAAAAATATGAAACAGCTATAAAAGATGAATTTGGTAGTATGACAACATTAGAAGAAGAACAAGATGAAGAAAAAGATACAAATAGGAATTTAATGTTAAAATTAACAATATGTAATATGTGTTATATAGATGAATATACTTGCGCATTTAGAGAATATTATTATAAAGGAGCATATAGCATAGAAGAAAGTAAGGAAATAAGAAAATTATATTTTAATAAATTACCCGAACCATTTAGTTCAAAAATAATAAAAAGTTGGGAAGAAGCAAAAATAGTAGATATGTTAGGAGCTAGAATAAAGTTTTTACAACAATGGTATAGAAATTTATGTGAGAAATACAGAGAAGAATTAAAATAGAAAAAACATTAATAAGAAATTTAGCATGCTGCAAAAATAAAATAGCACCCCAATTCGGATGCGAAGAAAGATATTATAAGAAAAGAAAAAGACATAAGAAATATAAGAAATATAAAAAATCAAAATATAAATACAAGAAACCAAGAAAAAGATATAATGTAAAAAATTATAAAAATAAAAGACCATATAGAAGGAAAAAATCTATAAAAGAATGTACATGTTATAATTGTGGAAAGTTAGGATATTTAGCTAGAGATTGTAAATTACCCAAAAATCCAAAAAATAAACAAATATCAGAAATAAAAATAGAAAATACAGAATATATGCAAATAGATTATATAGACTATGAATTAGAAAGTGAAGATAGTATATATGAAATTTCAGAAAACGAAACAGATACTGAAATAGATAGTGAAATAGATGAATCAAATGACTGAAGAAGATATAAAAATAATAACAAAGGTAGAATATTTAAATGATGAAGGAACAGAACAAAAAATAATATTTGATGAAATAAAAGAAAAAGAGTTAAATTTAAGTGTAGAAAAAAAAAATTTAAAATACCAACAATAAAAAATATGTTTACTAGGAAAAAAGATGAATATTACGTAGTATGCCAGAAAGAACATGTAATAGACTGTAGATATGCAAAATGTAAAGCTAGTATACCACTAGTAACAAAAAGAATAATTAACAAAGAAATAAATGATATAAAAAGTAAAGGAGATCCAATAAAATATGTACACCTTAGAGGTACAGAAATATTAATAAAAGCATGTTTTAGAGAAGGAATAGATACACCAATAGAATTATATTTAGCAGATGATAGAATTATAAAACCTATAGAAAAAAGCATAATAACTGCCGTAAAAGGAAATTTAATATACCAAAAATTTAAATTTATAATAAGTGTAAATTATTCAGTAGCGGTAACAGATAGAAATATAGATAAATCACTAGTATTATATTGGAAGATATCAGGTATAGAATTAACCCCAGGAAGTAAAATATTTACAGCAAGATGCAAAAATTTATATGTATTAACAACAAAACATAAAATAACAGGAAAAAATAAGATTAATAAGATACAAATAGGTAGCCCATTCTAACAAATTGTAAAAACAATAGATTATAATGATTATAGCTATAGAGACATAGATATAGAAGAAAATTTAGAAATAGTAAATGATAGAATAAGTACAACAAAAAGAATAGCTAATGAAAAACCAGAATCATCAACCTCATCAAAAAGAACAAGTTATGAAACAAATTCAATGAGTAATCTAAATCAATATTACATAACAGGAAAAATAAATGAAAAAGAATATTTAATACTATTAAACACAGGACAAGAAGAAAATTATATAGCAAAATGTGTAGTAAAAAATAAAGAAATAAAAACTGATAATGATATATGCCCAGATCTACTGAGAAGTTTAATAAATAGTAAAGATATAGCAGAAAAAGAAATAATAATAGGAGGAATTAGAAAAATAAAAATAGAATTTGATGTAAAAGAAGAAATGCAAAAAACAGATATAATATTAGGAATAAAATGGTTAGAACAAGTAAAACCGTATAATATAGAACATACACAATTAGCCATAACATATAATAGGGAAAGATTATTCTTAAAAAGAGCCTTAACATAAAATGAAAATATATGTATTAATTAAGATAGTAGTGGAAGGATATTACAGTAGATATTATACGTCTATGATAGATACAGGAGCAGAAGCTAATTTATGTAGATATAATTGCTTACCAGAAAGTAAATGGGATAAATTAAAAATACCAATAGTAGTTAAAAGATTTAATAATGAAGGAAGCTTAATTATTTATAAAGCTAGGAATGTAAAAACACAAATATGGGATAAGATATTGACAATAGAAGAAATTTATAATTATGAACTAACGTCAAATGATATACTTTTAGGAATGCCATTTTTAGATAAATTATACCCACACATAATAACTAGAAACGATTGGTGGTTTACAACACCATGTAAACAAAAAGTAAGAGCAAAAAGAGTTAATAATAAAATAAGAACGAAAACTGATTGGATAAAAGGAAGTGAAAAAATTACACAAAAGTTAGAAAATATAAAATCCACTGAAGATACAATAGAACTAGTAGTATTTTCGATAAATAAAACAGAAATAACTATATTTTCAATAAATAAGATAGAAATAGTTAAGAAAAAATTAGAACAATTATATAGTGAAGATCCATTAAAAGGATGGGAAAAACATAAAACTACCATAAAAATTGAATTAATAGATAAAAATAGTATAATAACCCAAAAACCATTAACATATAATTTTGACGATTTAAAAGAATTTAAAATGCATATACATGAATTATTAGAAAACAATATATACAAAAAAGTAATAGTAAACATAATAGTCTAGCATTTATAGTAAATAAACATAGTGAACAAAAAAGAGGAAAAAGTAGGATGGTTATTGATTATAGAAATTTAAATGAAAAAACTATAACATATAATTATCCAATACCAAATAAGATATTAAAAATAAGACAAATCCAAGGATATAATTATTTTAGTAAATTCGATTGTAAATCAGGATTTTACCATCTAAAGTTAGAAGAAGAATGTAAAGAATTAACTGCATTTACGGTACCACAAGGATTTTATGAGTGGAATGTATTACCCTTTGGATATAAAAATACACCAGGTAGATATCAACATTTCATGGATAATTATTTTAAACAATTACCTAATTGCATAGTATACATAGATGATATATTATTATATACAAAAACTAAAGAAGAACATATAAAATTATTGGAACAGTTCACAGATATAATAGAAAAATCAGGAATAAGTCTAAGTGAAAAGAAAGCCGAAATTATGAAAAACCAGATAGAATATTTAGGAATACAAATAGATAAAAGTGGAGTAAAAATACAACAACATATAGTACAAAAAATAATAAATTCGAAAGAAGAATTAGATACAAAAAAGAAATTACAATCATTTTTAGGATTAGTAAACCAAGTAAGAGAATATATTTCAAAATTAGCAGAAAACTTAAAATCATTACAGAAAAAATTAAAAAAAGATATAGAATATAACTATGATGAAGAAGATAAAAAACAGGTTCAAAAAATAAAATTACTTTGTAAAGAATTACCAAAACTACAATTTCCGGATGAAAATAGAAAATTTATATATATAGTAGAAGCAGATGCCAGTGAATATAGTTACGGAGGAGTACTTAAATATAGATATGAGGCAGAAAAAATAGAACACCATTGTAGATACTACTCAGGTACGTTCAACGAGACAGAAATAAAATGGGAAATAAATAGGAAAGAATTATGTTCATTATATAAATGTTTGTTAGCATTTGAGCCATATATTGTGTATAACAAATTTATTGTGCGAACAGATAACACACAGGGACGCTGGTGGCTAACAAAGAAAATACAAAATTCAGTTACAACAAAAGAGATTCGGAGACTAGTTTTAAACATATTAAATTTCACATTTATAATAGAAGTAATCAGTACTAACAAAAATGTTATTGCAGATTACATATCAAGACAAAGCTACACAAACTGAAATGATAGAAGAAAATACTCTTGAAAAGATACTCAACGCCCTAATTACGCTTTCATTGAAAGTGGACAGTATGGGTACTGAGATAGAAAAGCTAAAGCTAAAGACTAGTGAAGATAAACTGAAGTCTATAGCTATGAATCAGCTAACTCAGCAATGCGCAGAGCTATGTCGATCGGAAGACAGTAAAATTCTAGAGCTAGAAGGAGACGTTGGGATACTCCATAAAACCCATAACGTTTATCAATCTACTTCTGCAGGTACAAGCAAAGGAGTTAGAAAAAATATAAACTTAAACAAGCTATTTGATAAACCATATACACCAAATACATCAAAAGATCCCATGTTTATACCCCCACAAATTACCACATACCGACATAGTCTAAACCAAGACAAAAAGACTTACAACTACACAACCCACACATATATAGAAAATATCTACAATGTACAAACCTTTTTAAATAGCAACCCCAAAGCTACAAATATCCAAGAACCAGATACAAACTATATAACCTAGAGATTGACCGGATATAATAAGCTAATTGCTTTACCAAAAACCAAACCAAGCTTAGTTAAAACTTGCTACGAATATGGACTACTTAGTACTGTATATACCACGGACGGAACTGATATATCCACTACACCAGAGATATATGAAGCATTTATCACTTTTAAAAGAATAACCAAAGGTACCTTGTTTTTTATAAAAATTTACATGGCACCAGCAGAGATATTATTTGATGAAGTTAAAAAACCTATACAAGTTGTAAAGATAGGAATGACACGAGATATGATTATATCACAAGATATTATTTCACAGCCAGAGATACCTAGAATCGAGATACCAAAATTTTATGCGAACAAAAGGATTATCGGACTATCTACAATTTTGCAAGAGCTAGCAAATACATACTGCAACCAAAATCCCATATGGAGCTACTATTCAAGAAATCATGTATTAATATATTCAAATTCAAAAGAGTTACGAGAAACAAATATGGAAACTATTAGGCAATGGATTCTCACGTTGCTTAAACCAGAAACGGAACCCATCGCCAGAGCTATCAGAGAAAAATTTATTTCGGAAGAATTATTAACCAGATATTGCAAGACTATTGGACATAAATATCCAGATCATAAATGTTCAAAATGTAATGGAGGAGATATTGATGTCCCAGCAGTTCAGCTAGAATAAAAAGAAGATAAGGACGCCAGCTGGAAAGATAAGACCAGAGCAATGATGGAGATACAACAGATATGGCAAAATAAACGGAAGACAAGATATTTAATATATTGTATAAATTTGTATAAGTCTTTAGTCTTTAGATAGTTTACGTAAAAGATAAGATAGTAATTAAAAAAGTAGTTGGTAGATTGGTAGCATTTAATGTAAAGTTTGAATTTTTAACTTTATAGGCTTAGGTAGGCTTTATAGAATAGAAGACTTTTAAGTCTTTCTTTGTTTGTTTTTTTCCATTAAGGCTTTTTTGACTTTTTGTAGAAATAAGAAAAACGTGTACACAAATGTACACAAATGTAAAGATGTATTCTTTTCTATAAATAAAGGAGAAGAAGGCATTGCAGATTAGCCAAAAAACTCTCTCCATTCCAAAAATATTTTGCCCAGTTAATTAAATATATACACTTCAATGAAAAAAGCTATGGAGCAACAAACCTCAGAAATATCAAAGCTACCGGAATAGGTATATCTATTTATGATTATGAATAGCTAAATTCATAATTCCCAACAATCATGATATGATAAAATAAATTCATATTAGTTACTTTATAGTAGAATTATTCGAAAAATAATATGTTAAGAAGTTTATTAGCAAAGTGGAAACGGAGAAAAATTCCTAAGAACTATGCCATCCTAAAGGTGAAACCAATGAGGCAAGGAGCCGTGGCGGGGAGTAACCAGAGTCGAGGCGCTGTTTAAGGAAAAAAGTATCTGAATTACCATGCTAATAGTGACCGAAGAACATGTTATTTAAGAATAATCTAGTATATAGTAATTTGAGATGACTATATTTTATTATGTACATGGTTGAAGGGAATATTTTGAAAAAAGCAATTTTATGATAATGAATAACAATTTATCTGATGTCATGGTAGATAAATTTAAGATACTTATTTTGTATGCACTTAGAGATATAAAGTTGCAGATATAAGAAAAATTATATTAGAAAAAGCATTTGGAGAATATTACATGACTAGAGTAAATTATATACCATTTCTACCTAGCTACTCTTATAAATACTTATTATGTTAAAGATATGCGAAATATACAGTTACTAGAAAAACAGATAAAAATAAATATAGACAAATACATGAAAAATAAAAAATATATAAAATCTCTTAATAAAAATATGCAAGAACTACTAAGGCTAAAACAAATAACTATAAAATATCAATTTTAGAAAATAGATCATTTAGACTACCTTAAAGTTTTAATCTTATATATACTTAAAGATATAGAAATTATAGATATTAATAAAATAATATTAGAAGAAGTAATAAACTACGAAATCGAAACAATAAATGCATTAGAACAGATATACGAAGACATTTACCCAGAAGGATATTATTCAGATCAAGACTGTGGATGTTAGAATATATTAGAAAAACTAGAGAAAACCAAGATAATCTAAATAATGAAATTAGTTATAGAAACCAAATTAGAAAAATAATGGAAGATCTAAAAGAAAAGCTAATATGGATAGAAAAAACCTTAGAAAATCTAGAAAAAAGTACATGTGATAGTTTATATACTTTAAAAAAACTCACTACGAGAAGAACAACACAAGATAATAAATGACATAGAAAATCTAGAATTAGATATATACTACAGTACAGATAGAATAAATTATTATACAAAAATTTGTAACTCTGCAGTTACTACAGGATAAAATAATAAACCAAATAAATTAATGGATACATCTTACAAAAAGAATAATTTATTAAAACAAAATAACAAAGATATCCACGCACAAAAATAAATAGATTTATTATATCAAATGAATCTATTTATTACCCTAGTTATCCGCACTTATTAATGTTTTTTCTATTTTTAATTCTTCTCTGTATTTATCACATAAATTTCTATACCATTGTTGTCCTTCACTTATTGCGCCATAAAATTACCGAAATACCCTTGGTAGTCATTTAATAAGGAACAAAAGGATATTTATAAGAAAATACCATCATGTATAATTCAATTACAAAGGTCTAAATAAAAATATTATTAAAATAATACATAAATTACCAAAATACCCTTGGTAGTCACCCTAATAAGGAACAAAAAGATATTTATAAAAAATACTACGATGTATAATTCAATTACAAAGGTCTAAATAAAAATATTATTAAAATAATACATGAGAACAAAACTAATAAATATAAGAAAAAAATAATATGCATGTGTAACAATTTTATTTACTACTATATCTAAGTGGAGGTTGGGGTGTCTAAAATTACTGAAATACCTTGATAGTTACCCCAACCTTCACTTATATATAGCAGTAAAAAATAATAATATAATAATAAATAAATAGAAATAGAAATAATAGTAGTAATAATAATAGTTAAAAAATAAATAAAAGAAAGAGAATAAGACAAATTAGTAGTACCAAGGACTTTCACTTCTATATAATATAATAATAATAATAATATAATACATATATATATATATATATATATATATATATATATATATAATATAATAAAATTGAAATGAAATATTGATTTAAAGTTTATTTCATTTTTATGTCCTAACTATCTTAAGTGAATAGTCAATAATAATTAATATTGTGGTATTTAGGATAAGCTTGAAAACTTTACTCGTTAATTGACCTTGCCCATTGGTGTAAAAACATGGTTTTCATAACATAATAATTAATATTGTGGTATTTAGGATAAGCTTGAAAACTTTACTCGTTAATTGACCTTGCCCATTGGTGTAAAAACATGGTTTTCATAACATAATTACCTTATCATTACAAATATAAAGGTTTGATTGTATAGATATAGTTATACGAAAAAATTTATGGTGGATGTAATAGTTGTATGAGGATATTTTTAATCGATAAAATTCATATTGGTGGGTCCGACTTTATTAAAAATTCTCCTTTTTATTAGGCATACATATGTTAAAATAACACACAATAACGTACTTCCTTCGTCTCATTTTATTGGGCTTATTTCATTTTATATGATTGTTAAAAAATTATAATTGAATGATGAATTTTATTATTTTACCCTATACAATATCAATGGTATTGGGCACAAAAATGGACATTAAAATTGTAATTGCCTACATTTAATTACATAATTAATTGTAGGAGTAAAATGAGAAAAATATTAATTAATTTTATCCTGATTTAATAAGTGATCAACTAATATGAAATATTTAATTTTAGTAAGAGACCAACTAAGAGAGGACTGGTGAAATATAAGGTAAAAGAGTTCATTCTTTGATTTGATTGGATATTTTGACTTTTAATAAATATGCTAACTGTAAATAAAAAAAATTTATGTGAATTCTTTGTTCAAGAATTTTTTTTTTATTTTTTTTGAGATTTCCTTAGAGTTAGATTCATTTTTTCGAGATGTAAAATAAAAATTTTCAGTTTTTTTTTCTTCTGGTGGTACAAGGGTTAACTTTTTTTCTTTAAGTTGATTTAGTTGAAAGTACAAAATTTAACTTTTATAAATTGATTTAGTTTGCACCGGGCTGTCTTGATAAATTGATTTAGTTGAAGGGCACAATGTTTAATCAGAAAGAAAGAGTCCGTCACGTTAATTAGTAAAAACACAAAAAAAATATCAATAAAAAGGGCAGAAAAATAAACAATGATGATATTGATCTATTTTGTTGGAGGGAGTAGGGGTATTTAGGGATCGATTTGAGTAGGTTATTGATTAAAGGAAAAACTCAAATCAATATAACTAATTTTTAATTTCTTAAAATCAAACCATATATATATATATATATATATATATATATATCGATTTTTGTTCGATTGTTTGAAAAAAATAGGAAGAAAAAGATAACAATTCATTGAAAAAAAATATACCCTCATGTCACTACATAAAACAGTAACACAATGTACATCTAATACAAGATATTTAAATAATAAATAAATTATGATGGAAACATATTATAAGATACTTAAAAACTCATAACAAATAATATATTATGTATATATAATTATAATATAATTTTGTATTACGATCATATATGTCTTTGAATTTCTTGAACAAAATTAAAATAACTCAAATATTATCAATTTTTAAATAGGTAAAACTAAATCAAATCAACTAAATGAAAAATAATTAATTTTTTTGTTAAAATTAGTTTTTATTCAAATTATGAACACCCTAGATAGAAGCATATAAAGAGGTGAAAAATACAAAAAAAAATGAAGGTATAAAATAGAGAAGCAATTAGAAAAAAAAAAGTGAACTGCAAAGTAGGAACGAAAGTATAGGAAATGAGGGGAGAGGTTGTGCTGACAAAAAGGGGCAACTATTATAAATGTATCTACATTATTATAGTAAATGTTTATCAATAATACATCAATAATTTATCAAGATCTATCAAGATTTAGTTGATATCTATCAGGATATGAAGTATCTATCCTTGAGAAACTATGAGTAATTTCCCTATAAATAAAAGGTTTCCTTCATTGTAAAAGACCCAAAGAGAATCCTCAAGAGAAATAAGAATTACTCTCTCTACTCTTATTCTTCTCTACTTTATTTCCATAACACGTTATCAGCACGAGTCTATAACTAATTGAGATTACTTGCTTTCCGATTAAGGTATGTTTGTAGTATCTTTAATCTCTGTCTTATATTTCGATGTCTTATTGTTTTCAGGTAAGTGTATTTTTTTTTCAATATATTTGATAGCTTTACATGTGCATGTTCACCATGTATTATCGTTAATAGACATCACTTTGATGCAATTTGATTATTAATCTTATTTTTTTACTATATATCTTGAAATCAAAGTCATCAAAAGCCCCATCATACTATTCTGCCATAAGGTTTATATGCACAAACTTTAAATCTATCTTTTGTTTGGTCCCTAACTATTAACAGGATGTACAAAAAAAATATATGATTGTGTATCATTAAATTTATCTATGTTTATAATTATTTTAAGTGGTCACATCATTATAGGCTCAAGTTTGAGTTATATATTATACTTTTGACTTATTATGTTATTAACTAAGGGTATGACGATAGATTTAAATTTCATCCCATTAAGAGAGCAAGACATCGGATTATATGCACTATGATGAGCATATTGGGTTTATGTCCCATCAATTTATAGCCTAAGACGTCTTTATATGGATAAGACGTTGAGTTTGAATCTCAATGCACCATATTAATGATATTATGATGGCTAAAGCGAAATAATATGTATTTGGTGAAAACCATATTGATGATAATATGATGGCTAAGGCAAAATAATATGCATTTGGTGAAAAGTCATTAAAACTGTCTCATTAAATATGCTCCATTCCATAAAGTGAATGTGATATGCTTAATTTCATGAAGTGAATGTGGTAGTAATATATGATAGGTCTGAAAGATGACAATTTTATCCATTCTTGAAGGTGAATGTGGTAGCAATATATGATATAAATTGAGAGATATGTATACCTCGATGTGCTTTTGAAGTAGCAATATCATGTAAGGGGCTATAAACTATTAAAATTTGATAGGCTTAAGGCACGATTATATTCCATTCCCGGGGAATGGGGAGTTTATTAATGCAAACTGCACTTGATTGTGATGGTATCACAACTCACCTCCGAAAGAGGCTGAATAATTGAGAAGAGTTAGTTTGAAATCTACTTCTAAAGTAGTAAATCTGAAATTTATTCATGTAATAGTAAATCTAAAATTTACTAAATTAAAAGGTATATGTCATGGTAAACTTGGAGTTTGCTAGAATAAAAATTCATAAATTAACATGAACGATTGCGACATCCCAAAGATGTGCATACTGAGTATTGAACATATATTGAAGAATTAGAAATTTCTTCATTACTCTTAATGTTACTTGTTGTCATGATAAGTTGGTTAGACCAATTAATTTTGGGATTGGATCTTTTAAAATACGAAAAGTATAAAAGGTGAATAAGGGCTCATTCACCTATTATGTGATATGTTTTGAAAAGATGCATCAATAAGTTGATCATATGTACATTTATTGTCAACCTTCAGTTTGACATTCATAAAGTTGCTTGCTCAATATAAATTGAGTTAAGAATATAATTTCAGATTGTGTAATCAAGATAATTCATCTTGATGATGGTGGTTTAGAATTGAATGCCTTCAATAGATAACTGAACTACTGATAATGAGAACAAAGCTTCATGTGTTGGTCTAAAATATGATATATTGCATATGATAACACTTGTATGCATTAGACCAATAACTTATGATTATTTCTTCCCTCTTAATTGGTTCAAGGTCTTGAACCAAATATTTCATCTAAATTTTTTTATGTGTGGTATATGATTAATGAATATACCATGATGCACAACGATGGATTCCTCTAATAAGATAGAGGATGTATGTTAGTTTTTCTAACATATGAGGGAGATTATAAGCAACTATGAAATATGTTAAAAATTATCATCAGATCCTCATTCAAAAGATAATTCAAATCAAATTTCGAAAGCATCTCATATTTAAGCTGCAAGTGCTCCTAAATTATGTTCCTAAAAGACAAAGTCTATGCATGTGTGAAGTGCGGTAGATCAATCAATTTCAAATGAAATTATCCTTGAAAAGGATAAGGAGCAAATAATCATAATAAGAAGTCAATGTGCTCTTGAAAAGTCCACGACATAATACTTCATGAAAGGTTCAAGTACTTGAAAATAATAAAGTGATGAGATCTCAAAATGTTATGCCACACTGTGAACTGATACGAAATGATATATCATCAATGATATCTTTGATACAATATTGACACAACATTGTAAAAGGTTACGAGGAACTGAATTTATGTTTATTTAAGCATGTTGGCGTAGAAATATTTATCAGGTGACATGAAAGGATTCATCTTGATAAGCATAAAATTTATTTGATTTACAGTCTAGATACTAAAAGATATCATACATAAAATGTTGGATATTGTCACTTGACAAAAATCTATATGAAAATCCCTAAAGGCTTCAAAATGCCTGAAGCATACAAAAGTTTGTAGGAAACTTATTTATTATTATTAAAAGGGAAAAGTTGATGGTTTAAATATTATTGAAATTCTTTGAGAGTTTTCAAAAATAATAGATTATTTGTTGAAATGAGAAATATACCAATTTGGATTGGTTATGAAGTATCACATCTTAGTGCAATTGGTGCACTCATGTATCTTGCAAATACTACAAGGCTTGGTATAACCTTTTTGGTTAATTGTTAGCAAGACATAGTTATGCTCATACTAGGAGGCATCAGAATGAGATCAAACACATATACGGTACCTAAAGAGACTATCGATATGGGCTTATATTATTCTAACTATTGCAGTTCCAATTTTATTGGTTATGCTGATGTTGGATACTTATCTGACTCGCATAAAGCACGGTCTCGAACAGGCTATGTGTTCATATGTGGTGGTACTTCCATATCTTGGAGATATATAAAGTAGTCTATCATAGATACTTCATCGAACCATACTGAGATAATAGCTATTCATGAAGCAAACCGAGAGTGTGTGTGATTAAGGTCCATGATACATCTCATTTGAGAAAAATATAATTTGAAATATGACAAAGTACCCATACTTTTGTATGAAGATAATGCAACATGCATAGCACAACTTAAGGGAGGATTTATAAAAGGAGATAGAATGAAGCACACTTCATCAAAACTTTTCTATATACATGAGCTCTAAAAGAATGACCATATTAACGTGAAACAAACTCGTTCAAGTAACAATGTGGCTGATTTATTCACCAAGTCTCTTCTAATTGCAACTTTCAAGAAGATGATGCACAAGATCCGGATGCAAAGGTTCAAGGATGATCTCATTAGGGGGAGTTAATACGCGCTGTACTCTTTTTTCCTTACGAGATTTTGTCCCACTGATTTTCCTTGTAAGGTTTTTAATGAGTCAGCCTATATGTGTATTATTAGAAATATGTACTCTTTTCCCTTCATGAGATTTTTTCTTCCACTGAGTTTTTTTCTAGTACGATTTTAACGAGACACATTATCTATCAATTTGACATTCAATGACAAGTGTTATAAATGTATTTACATTATAGTGAATGTCTATTAAGAATATAGATAAGATTTATCAAGATCTATTTAATATCTATCAGGATATGAAATATCTATCTTTTATAAAGAAACTATAAGTAATTTCCCCTATAAATAGAAAAGTTTCCTTCATTGTAAAAGACCCCAAGAGAAATAAGAATTACTCTCTCTACTCTTATTCTTCTCTACTTTATTTTTCATAACACCCACAAAACACTTGTCAAAAAATAAAAAAAAAGCCTCATACAACTATTGTAAGTTGTGTCTCACTCAAATTTTTTTTTTTTTTAGTTATACAATTAAAATCTTTCTGTTCTCCAATTTTCTTCCCTGATAAACATAGTTTTAAATAAAAACAAAAGTTCTACTACTCCTGAGAAAAACATGTTATTGAGAATTTAGGGTGTATTCGGCATGGGGTGAAATAGTTTTCATGAAGAATATTTTTCAAGAAAATATTTTTTAGAAAAATAAATCGTTGCTTACTTATTTTCTTATGTTCGTTACGCAAATAAATAAATATTTTCTAAAAGCATCTATATATATTTGACACAAAAATAAATAGGATAAAAGGGTGGAATAAGAAAAAAATTAAATTTTTTAAAATAAATTTTAAATTTTTTTGTTATAAAATATTTATTTAGGGGAGGGTGGACGGGGGTTATTTTAAAAAAATATTTTTTTTTTAAAATTGGGGTGCGTGGGATGGAAGGGGGTGACAGGGATTGGGGGTGGGGTAAGAAAATTCTTAAAAACAAATTTTAAAAATTTAGAGGGTAGGGATGTGAGGTGAGAGGGTGGGATAAGAAAAATATTTTAAATCTTTCAAATATTATATATATATATATATATATATATATATATATATATATATATATATATATATATATATATATATATATATATATTGGGGGAGGGGCAAGAAAAAAATTATCTTTTTAAATAAATAAATTTTAAAAATAATGTTATTTTAGAGGAGGGTTGGTAGGAGGTGCGTGGGATGGAAGGGGGTGGCAGGGATAGGGGTGGGGTAAGAAAATTTTCAAAAAAATATTTTAAAAATTTAAAGGGTGGGGGTGTGAGGTGAGAGGGTGGGGGTCGGGGTAGGATGAGGGTGGGATAAGAAAAACATTTTAAATTTTTTCACACACGCGCGCGCGCGCGCGCACACACACACATATATATATACTTTGGGGGAGTGTAAGAAAAAAATTATCTTTTTTAAATAAACAAATTTTAAAAATAATGTTATTTTAGAGGAGGGGTGGTAGGGAGTGGGGATGGTGGGCCATGCGGGGCGGGGTTGGGCTGGAGGTGAGCAAAAATATTTTTTTTTAGGGTGGGGTGGGTGATTCTAAGAACGGTATGAACATTGTAACTTGTTTTTCCTACTTTGATTAAGGAAGTCATGTCCTTAGTTTGAAGGAACTTGTTTTCCCAAGGAAAATATTTTTCAAAACTTCTAGTAAAAAAAAATAGAAAAATATGTTCCAAAAAATATTTTCCTTCATACCGAACAACCCTTAAAGTTCATTTCGTTGTATAGCTATCTTAAGTGAATAGTTAATAATAACTAATATTAATATTGTAGATTTTAACTAAAGGTGGTGACTCCAATTAAGCCAAATACTTTTAAAATGCTCTCTCTCTAGCCGCATAAAACCTAGTCGCCGACGTATAAATTTAGTGATTTTTCGGCCATCTATGGCCAATAAAGCCATTGGTCAGCCTTTGGCCATGCTGATCAATTCAATCTTGAGAATGATATCATTAATTTTCCAAAGTTACCTTCAAAAAACAATTAGGGTCCAAGTTGATTTATTGGTTGAGTTTCTTTCTCGCGTGGAGATGGAGATAGTGAATTTTTAAAGTGGTGAGTCTCGAATTAAAAGAGTAAAAATTCAATATGACTTCCTTCCTAAGTACTATAAGAAATGTATGTTACAAAGGAATGATGAAGTGGAGTGTAGGATCTTACATCCCGAGTTAAAACAAGTGGTTGGGGATGAGCAAAATAACCTTCAGGGTCACAATGTCAATAATGTGGATGGAAAGGGTATGATAAGGGGCCAGTAGAAACATCAAATTTCTCAAGGGAATACATGACATCCAACAAGAAGAAGATTTTCAAATAGAAGATATCAAGGGGAAAAGGCTGAAACTCCTGAGAAAGTTCATATTACTAATCAATTTCAGGCATTGGCAGAGGAAACAAAAGAGAAAATGCATAATAATAATAATAATAATAATAATGCTATAGCAGGTGCTTCTAATGTATAAAATACTGATATTGACAATGGAAAGAAAGAGATTTCAACTAAGGATTGGGTGACAATTCTTTCACCAGTGAGCAGCTACAACAACAACACATACAAGCATCAATCAAATAGAGCATCCTGTAACAAAGGTGAACATAGAATCAGTTCATGGTCAGTTAAAAGATGACCAATTTTTTACGAAGAAAGTAGGTAATCAAAAGAGTGATCAAGTGGGAAAGGAGCAAGAACAGGCGGTTAACAAATTCAAGCATATTAACAGTGATGATACTACATGTTTATCCATAGTGGAATCTGTTATCCACAAATACAACAATGATTTTTAGAGGAGCATAGTAAAAAAGTTGTTGATAAAAGTTTAGCTATTGTTCATGTGCCTATAGTTATAGCTGATCCAATGTGGTGTGGAGATTCAAAGCCTCCTATTCAGTGTTACATAAAATTCTTACTCATAATCTTGATGGTGTAGAGGATATAAGTGGTTATCTAGAAGATGGAAAAGTGATGGATCACAATGGCAATAGTGATGATCAGATTCTGACGAATGTTAATATTTCTCCAAGGGTTATTAAATCCTTAAGACAAGAAAAAAAAAAGAAAAGAAGCAATCTATGACAGATAAATCTATGCCTATCAGGTCTCAACCTAAAAGAGAGGGTGGAAAGAATTCTAATAAATAAGTATGAAAGCTCTTGTTTGGAATATTAGGTCAGTGAAGTCCCAAAAGGCTTTTCAAAGAGTTTAGATGCTGAATAAAGTTCACAATTTTGCATCTATTGTAATTTTAGAACATTTTCAACATAACAGATATATTTATAAATACGGAGCAAGGTTGCAGATGCCTCATATGTTTCATAATTATAATAAAAAATTATGGTGTTTTGTCAATCATGGGTTCAGTGTTTCAGTTGAGAGTGATACTGATCAACAACTTTCTTCACCGCTTCACAATAATTCTATGGGTTTGGAGTTCGTACTAACGTTAGTTTATGCAAAGTGTGACAAAAATCAGAAACTAGAGTTATGGGATAATATTGTAACTATGGCTAGCAGAATTTCAGGGTTATGGATTATTGAAGAGGACTTAAATACAATTATGAATGCTTCTGACAAGATTGGTTGGTGGGCTACCAGTTGTTGCAGCTGATATAGAAGATTTCAAATACCGTGTGGAGGCTTGTGATTTGAGACAGATTCTTCATAAAGGGAGCCGTTATACTTAGTGGAATAGAAAAGCAGAGGAGGATTGTATTTTTGAGAAGTTAGATAGATTGTTTGTGAATGATGCTTTTCAGGATAGATTTAATTTGATGAAGGTGGAACATCTTGCTAGAGATGGTCTGATCATGCACTTTTGTTGTTGAAATGTGAGAAGACTGATGTTATGATTCATAAATCTTTTAAATTATTGAAATTTTGGACAAAACATCTAGAATTCAAAGAGGTGGTTAGAAGGAATTGAGAGGTAGACTTTTCTTATAATCCTTTTAATGAATTTAAAAGGAAGATAAAAAAAATTAAGAAGGCTCTAACTTTATGGAGCAAGCAGACCTTTGGGGACATTTCCAACAGTTAATTATTAGAGAAGAGATTTCTAAAGTAAAAGAAAATCTATTTGAGGAGAATCCTTCCTCTTTAAACAGATGTGTGATGCGAAACGCTAGAGCTGAATATATTAAATATCTTAAGCTGGAAGAAAGTTTCTGGCAGTAGAAAGCTGGGTATGATTGTTTTGAAAGTAGAGATAGAAATACTAAGTTTTTTCATAGTATTGTGAAAGGAAGAAAAAAATACATTAAAGATTTTTAGAGTCCTCAATAATGATGGTTGATGGGTAGAGGAAAACGAGTTGATTGTTGATAAGGCCATTACTATTTACCAAAAATAGTTTTCTTAGGAAAGAGATGTTACTGACTTTCCTTTACTGAATAACATTCCAGAGATGATGTCTAACCATGAAAATAAGAGTTTACATGCTGTTCTGGATGAGTTGGAGATTAAAGGGGTGATTTTTAAGTTAAATGGTGATAATGCTAGTGGACCAGATGGCCTGACAGGAAGTTTTTTCAGATTTGCTGGGACATTAGTTGTGAAGATATTTTTAGAATGGTCAGAAGTTTTTTTTGCAGGTAATACCCTTCCAAAATTAGTTATTCATACTAATTTTGTTCTTATTCTTAAAAAGATAATGTTCAAACCTTTTCAGATTTGAGACTAATTAGTTTTAGTAATTTTATCAATAAGATTCTGTTAAGAATCATTCATGATAGAGTGGAAGGTATTTTACCAAATTTGATATTTGCTAACCAATTTGGGTTTGTTAAAAACAAAAGTATTGTGAAAAATGTTCTTACACAGGAGTTGTTTTTTGATATAGAGAAAAGAGAAAAGCCCTTTAATGTGATTTTGAAACTTAATATGGCCAAAGCATATGATAGGTTTCTTATTTTTTCTTGATGAAAGTGTTGAGGAAAATGGGCTTCTCTAGTACAGTGGTAGATATTATTTGTAGACTCTTCTCTAATAATTATTACTCTATCCTGTTGAATGGTCAATTTGTGGGCTTCTTTCATTCTACAAGGAGAGTTAAACAAGGGGACCCTTTTCACCTGCTCTCTTTATTTTAGCAGCTAAGGTTATGACTAGATCTTTAAATCGGGCTTTTGAAGATCCTTTGTTTGTAGGGTATGGTTTGCCTAAGTGGAGTTTTGAATTGAATCATCTAGCTTATGCTGATGATACTATTATCTTCACTTCATCTAATGAGTATTCTATTGGGAGATAATGCAGATTTTAAAGTAATATAAGAGAGAATCTGGTTAAAAAATAAACATGAATAATAACTTTTTTTTATATACATTAGAAGTCCTCAACATATGTGGTAATGAAGGTAGAACAAGCTACTAGAATGAGAATGGGTGTATTTCCTTTAAAATATCTTAGCTGTCCACTATCTCATATTAAGAGGAAAAATGACCATTATTCTGAATTGCTAGTTAAAATTCATAATCTTCAAAATTGAAAAGGGAGATTGCCATCCTTTGGTGGTAAAGAGGTGCTTATTAAAAGTATGCTTCAAAGCAATATCCTTTTATATTTTATCGTCTGTGGTTCCTCCTAAAAGTGTTATCAACGAGGTGGGGGAAATTTTTGCAAATCTTTTTAGGTAGAATAAAGATTTAGGAAGAAATAAACAGTGGGTTAGATGGAATAGATTGACTCTACCTAAAAAGAAAGGTGGGGCGGGTTTCAGGGGTATATCAGAAGTGGCTTGGGATATTTTGCTTAATTATGGTAGAGGTTTAGAACTTAGAATAATTTGTGGACCAATTTTACGTGGAATAAGTATTGTAAAAAATAGATTCCTACTGTTGTACAATGAAGGGGAGAGTCTTAAGTGTGGAAGGCCATGTTGGAAAACAGAGACAAGTTGGAACAATATATATGGTGGGAACCTAGAGGTAGAACTTCTACTATATGGTTTGATAATTAGATCAACACCGATCCTATATTTAAGCATCAGTCTAAGATTCTAACGTGTCATCTACTGTCTGACATTTCTAATTTCCTAAATGAAGAAGGTTGGAACTATGATGCTATGAAGGATGAAATGCATGTTGAAGTGGTGGAACATGTAAGAAAGTTCATGAATTGTGTTTACTATGAAGACATATGGATAAACCTTGGTGGACAAGGAATAGTAATGAAAGATTCTCTACTAAATCTGCATGGAAATTATTAAGGCTTAAGGAAGAGAAGGATGCAGATTTGAAAGGCATTTTGGTTAAAGGATTACCTTCCAAAATATGCTTTCTTATCTGGAGAGTGTGGACGTATTTGATTCCAGTTGCTTCTCTATTGAACAACTGGAATGCTGAAGTTTCTAAATATTGTGTGTGCTGTAAGATAACTACTAGGAAAATAATTTCGTACCTTTTCCTTTCAAGGGAGATTGCTATAAAGGTTTGGAAGTATTATTCTACAGGAATTGAATTAATAAAGACAATATTGAACTTGAAACAAACTGTAAGAATGTGAAGAAATCATGGCAGGACTTACAGGAAAAGAATGGTGTATAATGTTGTGCCTTATAGTATTATTTGTTTTTTTGTGTAAAAGAAGAAATACAATTAGACACGATGGATTCTATCTGAAAAGAAATTTATTCTGGGAGATTAATGAGACTATAGTGAGATTTATCAAGCTGAGATTTAAGCTTGAAGTAAAAAGAAGAGAGTGGTGCATAATTGTGTATGAACTGAATGCAG
Source organism: Capsicum baccatum var. pendulum (assembly GCA_030864225.1). Lineage (NCBI taxonomy): Eukaryota > Viridiplantae > Streptophyta > Magnoliopsida > Solanales > Solanaceae > Capsicum > Capsicum baccatum. The sequence goes on along the minus strand of CM061558.1, from coordinate 86,479,839 downwards.
TGAGAATAATGATTGTCTTTAAGTTGATTTCCTGATTTCCTCCTTAAAAGGGCTGGTTAAAAGAAAACACAGATGGAGCTTAAAAAGAAAATTTTGAGCCTAGTTCTATTGCATTTTGTATAAAGGATGAGAGGGGTAATTTGGTGATAGCTCAAGGTTTCAGAATCAAACATACCACATGTTTGGAGGCTGAGGTTTTAGCTATGAAAGAATGTCTACTATATTGTAGTAAGAACTCCATTAAGCAGATTATTTTAAAAAGTGACTCCTGAATTATGGTGCAGATTTTGAACTGTGGGAAATCCCTTCAAGGATTGCAATGGTGCTTATATCCATCAAGAATTTGATAGAATGTATATCAGTTAGAGTAGTACATTCTCTTAGGGAAGGTAACACTCTAGCTGATTTTTTTTGGCTAACTTTGTGTTTACTTGTGTAGGTAATTATTAATTCAATAATGAGGAGCAACTACCAAGTCAAGAAAAAGCTATTTTAACACTGGATAAAACAAGTATTTCTAAAATCAGAAGAATTGTGCAAGAAGCTACCAGTCATTATAATGCCCTAAATTTGCAAGCAGGAAAACAATACCAACAAAGGGAAGCAAAAAGAGAAGATTGTGCTTCACAACAAAATAAAAATTGTGTACAGGATGAGATTGTCAGAAACAAGAACTTGTTAGCAGCAAGGATTTCTCGTCTTTTCTGCTTAATACAACTGAGATTCTTGGAATGTACATGCAACCTAGATGACAACTAAACTAAAAGGGTGAGTAGATTAAAAACTACATGAATCAAGGATTGACAGGGAATATGATTTCATCTACTGTTGGAAATGAGTTCCTCGATTTCTACACCTACATCCAGTGAGAATTTTAGATATCGAAGGTCAATGCAAGTAAACAGTATAAAATCAAATCTAAAATGCTAATCTATTGACATATATAGTTTATATCTACAACAATAACCATCTGGATCCTATTATTTTCTTTCTAATTTAATGTTAGTAAGACAGTGGTATTAGCTTCTTTGAAGCTCTACCCATAAACTAACAATTGAAGGAAGGGGAAAAAAGAACTTAGCTTTGTATCAATGGTACGATTTTCTAAAACTTGCTTTGTATCTTTGTATCAGTGTTTTAAAAATAAAATAAAATTGAGTATCATGCATGTATCAACAATGGCTATTTGATGCGCATCTGTACAATTTATGTACACTTATATATATGAGATACACTTGTATTATTACTAGAACTCACCTCAACCATCACAATAAATCCATATCTCGATCCTATATACAAAACCAAAAGCACTCTAGATATATCCTCGCTGCAACTTTAAAAACTACCACATTCTAGATGGAATTCAAAAATATTCTAGATACAAACTAGTTGTGATTTCGAAAGTCACTAGATTTCTAAATACAACTTGAAAATAATTTTAGATACAATAATACATCTAAAAATTAGCTGCAACTTTAAAAATCACAAAATAGAATTAAAAAATATTCTGATGCTGAATACAATTTCTAAAATGTAGGAATCGCCCTTATCATATATGTTCTTGATGCAGAGTTCATTTTATAAAATTCATATTCGTATTTTATTTCATTAGAAGAGAAGTAGAATTCTTAGGATAGACGAAAGATCGAAGAAGAAAAGAAGGATTTGAGATAGAAACATAGTATCTATGTAAACATATGGATATGTAAACATAGTATCTATTTCGTCTTAGATCTCTTCTTCTTCGATCAAACAATTCTACTTTTCTTCTTCGATCTCTTCTTCTTCGATCTTTCTGCTTCCCCAAATTTCCCTTTAAGATCAAACAATTTCACTGAATTGAGTATGATTTTATGTGTGATAACATCTAGTATACCAGGAATATCAATGAACCCGATTATTGCAATTGCCCAGGATAGCTTTTTTTAGCTTCTAGGGTCTATTTCTTAGCTCAAGATCCCTCTTACTAACTGGATTCAAGGGATTAGTAGATTCGTTTCTCCTCAAATGGGAATGGGCTAGGGTTATGAGCTTATAATCTGATGATCGAGTCGATTCCATAATTATAAGTTCATTCCATACCGGACAAGGCCGGAATAGGGTTATATACATTCTCATTATGAGAAGAGGCCATTTGGGCCTATCTAAATAGATACTATGTTTACATATGGATCCCTACATCGTTACATTCCATTTAGGATTAGAAATACGCATAATAGAATCTGTTTTTTACATATCTCTATTGGGACCCTATTCACCTCTTTGAGTGAATCGAGAAATAGATTTGATTGTCCATCTTTTTGATATATATTAGGTATTGCATTCTCCAGATAATTCAAATCGAAGTAACTGGATGTCCAACTCGGGTCTATATGACATGACCGATCAATAGATCCACCCTTGTCATATATTCCATACATCACACTAGATAAATATCATATTCATAGAATACGATTCACTTTCAAGATGCCTTGGTGGTGAAATGATAGACACGCGATGATACTATACGGAATCTAAATGAGCACAAAAATAGTTCACAATCTCACAAAACAGCCCACACGCACAAGACACCAAACGGTAACAACTAATACAAACTTAAACGATAAAGAAGATAAGTAACTTGACACAAGGAGAACACATAATGTAGCAACTTAAGAGTATATTAAACTCTAAAACCTCTACAAAACACGTTAACAAGCATCAAGTTCTTACGCAAACCCAAGAGGAACTCGATTCACTCAAGAACTCACGTTTCTAGCTGATTCACAACACAAGTAAAACCTTTACTTGTGAGGTCAAGTGTTGGTGGTCTACTCTCTCTTGAGAGGAATGATGTTACAATATTACAACTTTCAATATGAGTGAACTAACTACTCAAGAAAGGCTAAGAAGATTCTTTAAATAGTCTATTACAAAAGGTGATGCAAAAGACTCCCCTACCCTTAATGAGGAGTGGTGCATTTGGAGTGTATTTGGGTAGCCTTGGGTGTATTTTAGAGCACCTAAGTCCGGCCTTCACATGTAAAAGCATATACTCCCTTGGACAAGTTCACAACAAGCTCAAACATGTCTATTTTCATAAACGTACCTTGAAGCCTCTGTAGTTTCCGAGCTTGGCTCCTAGTGATTGCTCTCGAGCCCATGATACCCGTATCACGCGAGACTCAAAATCTCATGCTAAAGAACGTGGAGGTTCGAGTCTTCTTCAAGGCATAATACTGATAATGCTCATTCAATGAGCATTCTGAATTGGAATAAATTGGGCAGTGGATCACAAAATCTTGGTGATCTTCTCTATCTAATGAATGGGGAGTCCGCTTTAAAATCATCCACCCTGCACCCACCCCCCGAGTATATACTTCAACAGGAATCACACAAGGATAGATTAGAAACCTCTGATAAAATGCCCCGTAACCCAACAGATAAAGTACATTATATAGTCCAGGGATTGGTGACTTACCCATTCAGTGACTTTGACACTGGACGTTCCCAAGATGGGGACTATCGGGTAAATTCAATATAATAGTCGCTTGTTGGCATTTCAACCTTCCTTCTCCTTTCAGGGCCTATCCGAAAGAGAATTTAGTACTTTTGATCATGAATATCTGAACTGGTTGTTTGCTATTCAAAAATTCTTGTTTAGGCAGTTCATGATCCGTTTTTAGTAAACTGATCTGATGGGTCCAACAAAAAATTAATTATAACAAATATCTATATTCTAAATAAAGGATAATAAATAAACGGGGTCTTCTTTTATTTGAAACGTCTCGTGATCTTCAACCAATTATGCGCTTCAATATAATTACCGGAAGTAAGCGCTATAACCTGTTTCCAATACTCAACGGCTTGATCGAACCAAGCCTCTGCAATTTCAGAATCTCCCTGTAGTTCAATTCCTTCCCTTAGAACCGTACTTAGAATTTCTTACCTCATACGGCTCAATAGTCAATCATTGATCTTATAAAAGTAATATAATAGAATTATAAGGATTGCTCAATTCGTGCGTATATTGTCTAAGAGAAACTAAATAATTAAACAAAGAACTATCATGATGATTATTATTGGTAGTCCCTATCAAATCTATGAGAACGTGGGTGCTCCTAGTACCATTCCTGTCAAATCTAAATCTAACAAAGTCGGTATTAATTAATATTCCATAATATAATTTTGCTAAACTTAATGTATTAATTAAACTATAGAAGTTGACTAACTACTAATAGGGTCACATGATATGTGGGCGTGTAAGCATGTTACCACCACTTACTATATTTTTTGTTTTCAACCAAATTAAGAGCATTGTCTTAAAAATAACATTGGCCTTTGCTAAAATGTGTTAGACAACGTACTAAAAGAAGTACTCAAACATTCTTGCGAAGGAAACTAATGCAAAGATTCCAAAAGAAACACTTATAAAAAAGATAAATTATTTTAAGACCAAAAGAATTTTTTAAGAAATATCCCAAGACCAAATATAAACACTTCAACAAAAGAAATAAAAGGAGTGGAGGAAGGTCGAATCAAATAATTAAAACTAGTTTTAAATCCGAAGGCTATATAATTTAATTTAATATAGAGATAACACTTGCCAAGTATAGTTCTGAAATACTACTTCACTGTTAGCAATTACTGTAAGTTTTATTTGCAAATATTATTAGTTTGGTCATGCGTATTTGTAGGTATAGATTGAACTTCAAAGTGAATTTTGAAAATATCAGCTTGATGAGATAAATTCACAAACTTTTTTAGTTCAAACAAAATTCATGTTTAAGCACATTAACTCCCATAAATTTTAATTCAATTTTATCTTCAAATTCTCCTTTTATTCAATTTCAACTCAAATAATATTTGTGCAAACATGTAACTCCTTTTCATATATAGAATAGAACAATGGAGGAACAGCCATTCTTTGTGACAACCACGCCACACAAGTAAATGGCACGCGCACACAAAATCCATGTTTCACAAATTTATCCTCAGACACACGTAACTTTCATGGCATCAAATCACTTTATCATTTTGGATGTTTGCACCAACTAATGAATGCAAGACATGTGATGTATTCTAATTATTTTTGAGAGTATATATAAATAAAAAGGAGGTGAATCATGTGTGCACCATTTTTATCTAGTGTAGGATTTTGCCTCAAAACTTTACTAAACAACAAAAGTGATTTTAGCTAGGTTACAACTTGATAACCAAATAGACTAAGATACATCAATCCCTAGAATCTATGTGAATGTAGCAATACACTTGAAAGACTATAAATTCTAGCTTAGAAAGCAAAATAATCCAAATTGCTCTACTTGTAATGTACTTTTTTTTTTAAATAAAAAGAACTAATAATCTTTTTTAAAAAGTCATAAAAATCCAATTGATAAAAAATCAACCTAATTGACTTGATTTGATTTGATTTATCAATTTGTATAACTAATTTAATTAATTGTTTTTTATTACACCTAATCCAGTTTAAATCGAACCGTAAACACCTCTACTTCGATTTCTTGAAAGCACCATCTTTTAGTAATGATGTTAAATAATTAAAGCTAATACTTATAAAATAAGAGATGGAGTAGCACCCACCAAATATAACCAAAGGAAAAATATAAGTCATAGTACTTTTATTTCATTGTTTGTGTGTACTTTACAATGGAGAAAGGATGGAAACATATAACCAAATATTTACTTGGCAAACAAGCTAACTACAAGCGGTGGAAGAGTACTTGGGCTTCAAAGTTGTCCTTGTGCTCTTCTTCACATGGCCATTTAATATATTTACAACATCCCTATTGGATAATCATGTAAGAAAAAAATTTAGTGAATACGCTTTGAATGTTGTCTCATTAAAAAGCTTACTAAAAAAATTTAGTGGGATAAAATTTTGGTTAAGGAAAAAAGAACATAAACGTGTTCTTACTTCCCCTGATGAAGACTATGATTTAGATAGTTCCGTCTTCGCACATCTTGTGTATCATCTTCTCAAAAATTGAAGTTGGTAATGATTTAGTGAACAATCTGCAAGATTGTCACTTGAACGAATTTGTTGTACATCTGTATCACCATTCCTCTTGAGATCATGTGTGAAGAATAATTTTGGCGAGATGTGGTTCGTTTTCTCCTTTTATAAAGCCTCCTTTCAATTGGGATATGCATACGACATTGTCTTCATAACGGGTGTTGGGTACTTTTGGTATCACATTCAAGGCCACACCTTCTTTTGATGAAGTGTATTATCGATCTCAACTATATAAATTCTCTACTTGCTTCATGAATAGCTATTATTTTGGCCTGATTTGAAGAAGTATTAATAACAGACTGTTTTGTGGATCGACATGGTATAGTTGTGCCTCCGTACATAAATACACAACATGTTTGCGCAGAATCGAGCTTTATGTGGGTCAGATAAATAACCTACATCTGCATGACCAACAAAATTTGCACCATCTTTGTTAATATAAAACATACTCATATCGATAGTCCTTTTTAGATATTGCAATATATGCTTAACTCCATTTTAATATTTATGTGAAGGAGAAGAACTATACAATGCTAGCAAATTAACAGTAAATGGTTTGAGCGTCAGCAAGATACATAAGCGCACCAATAACGTTGGGCTATGATACTTCAGGATAAAAAATCTCTTCATTCTCTTCTAGTAGTTGAAATGAGTCTTTACTCACTTCAAGTGATAGAACAACCATTAAAGTACTCAATGGATATGCTTTGTTCATATAAAATTGTTTCAAAACTTTATCAGTATAGACAAATTGATGAATGAAGACTCCATTTGCTAAATGTTTAATTTGCAGACTAAGATAAATTTTTGTCTTTTCAAGATCTTTCATCTCAAATTTTTTTAATATTAAATTTTTTTACTATTTAATTTTCTTTTGGACTTCTTCTGGAGTTCCAATGAAATTTATCTCATCAACATAAATAGCGAATATAACAAACTGTGATATTGTTTTCTTAATGAAAATACAAAGACAACTGACATTATTTATGTAACATTCATTATTGATCAAGTTCTCATCAAGGCGATTATACCACATACGTCTTAATTGTTTTAGATAGTATAACAATCTTTATAATCTGATTGAATATATCTTTCGAGACTTTAAACTATGTGCTTCAGACATCTTTAATCCTTCTGAAACTTTCATGTAGATTTCATTATAAAGTGAACCATAAAGATAAGTTGCAACCACATCCGTTAGATATATTTTAAGATATTCATGTACACTTAGACCGACGAGATATTAAAATATTATTGTAAATTCATAACGGGTGAATATGTTTCTTCATACTCAAAACTGGGTCTTTAAGAGAATCCTTGTGCAACAAGACATCCCTTGTATCTTACAATTTCATTTCTCTCATTTCTTTTTTTTCACAAAGACCTATTTGTAGCCAACTGTCTTACATTATCAGGGATTTGAACTACAAATCCAAAAACCTCACGTTTAGCAAAGGAGTTCAATTCTGATTGAATTGCCTCTTGCCATTTTGGCCAATCACATCTTTGTTAACATTCCTCGACAGATGAAGGTTCAAGGTTCTCACTGTCTTGCATAATATTTACTGCGACATATATAGACAAGTAATTTTTAATCCTTTTCGAGTTTTAACCCATTTTAACTTTGTATATTTAGTTTTATCTAATGTTTTATTTTTAGCTTCTATTTCAATTTTAGTAGGTTTTATTTGAAATAAATTGTGAAAAACGTTTAAAAAAATAAATCACATTTTATGATAATTTTTTTTTTTTTACTTTTAAAAGAATAAGAAAATTTTGATACATTTTTGTTTTTAATTTAGGTTTTAACAAATAATCAATTGATTTTAATATTTTCTTAATCATTTTTTTGTACTATCTAACTTCCCTGATCTACGTTTTATTAGTGTTAAATAATCCATTAATATTCTATTAATATGTACACTTATGTACTTCATTTAAAAAAAAAAAAAAAAACGGACGGAAAGGATTTCTTAGAAAACTAACAAATCATTAATATTAATCTTTATACCTCACGTTTTTCTCCCCCTAATTTCTCTCAACCTAAAACAAAACCTCATCCTAACTCCCAACATTCTCCAAAACTTCGTACCATTACTCCTTCACGTCCCACTTTTTTCTCGTGCACACACACACTCACATAACTAAGACAAAACCATACACTATATTTATATACAACTGCACATGACACACACAAAAGAGGCAGAACGGATACAACAAAAACAGAGAAAAAAACACTTGGAAAAATTGAAGAAAGAAAATAGAATTTTAAAAAATATATAAATACTAAACAGGAAGCATTCTTGAGGGTGGTGATTTGGAGTTCAAGTGTCATATCTCCTTGTTTCGAATTTTCAGTGATGACATCTTTATTTTAATTTATTTTGTCGCACGGGTTCTTATTCAGCACCCTTCTATTTGTTTTTATAAGCTTCGTTGTGAATTGAAGCATGAATAAAGTTAGTTCAATAGCTTAATGCATTATTTAGTATGCAAAGTTGATTATTTATGTGAGGTTGTTAACATGAATTATATATTTAGTTATCTAAATATTTAATGTGATCTTTATTAGGTATAATTTGCTAAAGTTCTTATTGTTGTTTTTGAGTACACAAAATCTGAAAGTTTATACACTAAATTTCAACAAAAGTACAAGAACAACTATTCAAGAACAATTAGAAGTTTCAACACCTTCAACTCAAGATCAATATTGGCCTTTCAATAGAAGTGTGTTTCTGTTAAGAAATAAGATGAAACAAAAATTAAAGCCAAGTCCTCCAAATTCATGAAGTGTCTTTAAGGAAATAAATTCCCTCAAGTACCCGAGGTCGCGGAATTTTCCTTCTAGGATAAAATGGCTTACAATCCGATAGTAGCGGTACCTCAAACTATCGGATTCTTCGAACTCACTCAACGGGAGGTGATCACAATGAGTTTTTATAAGATAAGAAGTGTTTTTAGCTGTCAAAAATCATGTATATACATGAGGAATACATCAGGTATTTGTAGTCATAAGATGTCCCTTTAGAAAGGAAGCATTGGTTCTGAAAAAAGGCACATTTTCTGTACAGTTACGTCACCTGTGCCCAATCTGTACTGGAACTGCGCCTGACCTGCGACCGCGGGTGACATTGCGCAGATTCCAATAGCTTCTGCACTACACCTGCATTAGTAGGTTGCCAGGTGCGCGCTCAGATCACTCTTCTACACGAAACAGTGTGCCTTTTACTTAGAAGGTTCGCATCCCTTCGAGGTGCGTTGTGCATGGAGTTAGAAATGCGCCCGCATATGGGGAAAAACATTTCTATTGGATTCTTTGGATTAAATTTCATTTGTTTTTCAAGTCTCAAATAAAATTTGATAATCTCATCGATCGATCATTTGCCAAATCCAAATCCAAAGCTGAGTGACGACAACGACGGCGCGAGACACCTCTTTTTTCTTACCTCACTATCCAAGTGGAGATGTGTTTCTCAATATAAACACATGAAAGTTTCTTTGTCCCACTAATGTGGGAGAATTTAGTAGACTTTCCTCATTTTCAGAACACTTTTCTTTTTAGTGTGGACTCACTTTTCTTCTACTATTTTCCTCCATTTTTCATTCACATATTCAACTTGAACCTAATAATCCCCCACATGAATGGGGAAATGCTATCTTATGAAGAATTTAAGGATAAGTATGTGATCATTAAGTAAAGATTGATTGCATCTGGATAAGTGGGTTTCCCTTTGAACTTTTCGTTGTGAACATGCATCGGATGCACTCGATCAATTGGTAGATTTGATATCTTTGAAACGTCGATATTTAATGTACACCTAGAGAACACATGTAATAAAACCAGACTTTTACCGTTTATGTCTCTCATAGTTTTGTCCGTTTCAGCCATGAACAAATTTAGATTTCATGAGAGCTTCGAGAATAGGCCTTTACTAACATTCTTCTTGAAGCGGCTTCCCCTTTGCCCTCACATAGGTGATTTCTAAACGTTCAATCCTATAGATTAAACTATTTGGTCAAATCTACTAAATTTAGTTAATCATTAAAAGATTTCACACCGTAAGTCTTATCCTTGTTTACTAAACATTGTCTACATCATTAAAATGGGTTGGGTATATTGACAATATTGAACCTGTCAGACACAACTTTGTTTGATCTCCTTGAACCTATCTCTTGGGATCTTCAGTTTGCTAGGTAGAGTTACCTCCATGCTGACTTGTCCTAGGCCGTAAAACCATTCCCTTGGACGTTCTCTCAACTCCCTTTCTAGATAGGCCTTTTGTAAGTGGATCTAACACATTATCTTTTGGCTTTACATAGTCAATAGTGATAATTTCACTAGAGAGACGTTCTCTAACGGTATAATGTCTTCGTCTTGTATGATGAGATTTACTATTATACATCATGCTCCCTGCCTATTTATAACCACTTGGCTATCACAGTGTATACATACTGGTGCCACAGGTTTGGGCCAAGTAGGAATATCTTCCAAGAAATTCAGAAGCCATTTTGCTTCTTCACTGGCTTTATCTAATGCGATAAATTCTGATTCCATTGTAGAGAGAGCAATAGATGTTTGTTTGGATGATTTCCAAGAAACTACTCCTCCACCTAAAGTATATACATATCCACTCATGGATTTTACTCCATTCGATCCAGTGATCCAATTTGTATTACCATATCCTTCAATTACCGCAGGATATTATTATAATGCAAAGCATAGTTTTGAGTGTATTTAAGATACCCCAAAACTCTTTTCATTGTCATCCAATGAGTTTTATTGGGATTACCTGTTTACCTACTTAACTTACTAATAGTACATGCTATGTCTGGCTGTGCACAATTCATGATATACATCAAATATCCCAACACTCTTGCATAGACCAACTGTGAGTCACTTTCACCTTCATTCTTTTGAAGTGCAAAGCTCTCGTCCTATAGAGTCTTGGAATTACCAAATTCCAAATACTTGAACTTGTCAAATAACTTTTCGATGTAATGAGACTGTGACAATGCCAACCCTTGTGTAGTTTTTGGATTCTTATTCCTAAGATCACATCTGTAACTCCAAGGTCTTTCATATCAAACTTGATCTCAAGCATTCGTTTCGTAGTATTTATGTCAGAAAGTCTCTACTGGTGATCAACATTTCATCCACATACAAATAAATAATGACCTTGTGATCTGGAGTGTCATTAATGTTGACACATTTATCATATTTATTTATCTTAAAACCCGTTTGTCAACATAGTTTGTTTAAAATTTGCATGCCACTGTTTAGGTGCTTGTTTTAGTTCATACAGTGACTTAACAAGTTTACACACCTTATTTTCTTTCCCTAGAACCGCAAAACCCTCAGGCTGTTCCATGTAAATTTATTCCTTCAATTCTCCATTTAGAAATGTTGTTTTCACATCCATTTGATGAATTTCAAGACCATATATCGCCGCCAAGGCAATTAATATCTGAATTGACATTATCCTAGTAACAGGCGAGTATGTATCAAAGTAATCAAGGTTTTCTTTTTGTTTAAAACCTTTTACTACAAGTCTTGCCTTGTATTTGTCAAGAGTACCATCCGCTTTTATTTTCCTTTTGAAGATCCATTTAGAACCTAAAGGTTTAATTCCTGGAGGAAGATCAACCAACTTCCATATATGGTTGCTTAAGATTGAATCAATCTCACTATTGACTGCCTCTTTCCAAAAGAATGAGCCTGAAGATGACATCACGTCTTTAAATATTTGAGGCTCATTTTCTAAGAGAAATATTACAAAATGCGATCCAATAAAAGTTGACGTTCTTTGACGTGTACTACATCTTGGATTCTAATCATTATGTACATCCTCACTTGGTTCATCTCGAGGGAATTTAGACCCTTCATTAGACTGTTTATGTCTAATTTTATACGGATAAATGTGTTTAAAAAATTCAACATTATCTTATTAAATTACCATATTTTCAGTGATATCCAGATGTTCGGATTTATGAATCAAAAATTAACATGCTTTACTACTTTTAGCATATCCTATGAACACGCAATCCACTGTCTTAGGTCCTATTTTCACCCTTTTAGGCATAGAAACTTGGACTTTTGCTAGACACCTCACTCTTTGAAATATTTCAAGTTAGGTTTCCTTCCTTTTTATTTTTCATATGAAATTGATAGTGTCTTACTGTGGAGTACTCTATTGAGTATTTAGTTAGCTGTAAGGATAGTTTGCCCCCACAAGTTTTGTGGTAAACCTGAACTTATAAGTAAGACATTCATCATTTCTTTTAAGGCTCGATTTTTCCTTTTCGCAATTCTATTAGATTGAGGTGAATACGAGACTGTAGTTTGATGGACAATTCCATTCTCTACACATATTTCCGCAAAAGGAGATTTATATTCACCATCCCTATCACTTCTTATCATTTTGATCTTTTTCTCTAACTGATTTTCGACTTTTGTTTTAAATTACCTAAAGGCATCTATTGCTTCATCCTTACTGTTTACCAAATAAACACAACAATATCAAGTGCAATCGTCAATAAAAGTTATAAAATACTTTTTTCCACCATAAGATGGTGTTGAATTCATATCACAAATGTCAGTGTGGATTAAGCCTAAGGGATTGGAATTCCTTTCAACTGACTTATACGGATGCTTAACATACTTTAATTCCACACATATTTGACATTTTGGTTTATTGCGCTCAAAGTTTGACAAAACTTCTAAGTTAATCAGTTTTTGTAATATTTTGTAATAGACATGTCCTAATCGTTCATGCCTAAAATCATTAGACTCAAGCAAGTAAGAAGAAACAAAATTTTTATTGATTTTAACATTCATTATATTGATCTTAAATAGGCCCTTAGTAAGGTAGCCTTTTCCTACGTATACTTCTCTTTTACTAAGTATAATTTTTCTGGAAATAAATACGCATTTGAACCCATTTTTATCAAGAAGTGATACAGAAATTAAGTTTTTCCTTAACTCCGATACATACAAGACATTTTAAGAGTCAACACTTTGCCTGATTTATTTTCAAGCGGACTTTTCCTGTTCCATCAACTTTTGCAGTTGTGGAGTTTTCCATTTATATATATTCTCTTCGCCTTGAGCCGGAAAAGAGGCAGCAAACAACTATTTATTTGCACAAAGGTGGCGGGTGGCACCGAAATCCATATATTATTCTGAAGGATTTCCCACCAAGTTACATTCAGACAACATGACACACAGATCGTCCGTTTCGTTCTTGGATTCAACCATATTTGCTTGGTCCTTCTTTTTACCTTTCTTTGGGGCACGACAATCTGTTGAATTGTGACCAATGTTTCCATAATTAAAGAATTTCCCCTTGAATTTCTTCTTAGTTTTATTGCTTTCTAATCCAACTTTCTTTTGTTTTTTCGAGTTGTTGTGGTCGCCTTCTACAATGTTTGCTCCAATCATTGTAAAATTTTCTTTTGACCTCCTTTTTACGGCTTTATTATCCTTTTCAATGCTCAGCCTCACTATGAGATCTTCGACTATCATCTCCTTTCATTTATGTTTCAAGTAGTTTTTAAAGTGCTTCCACATAGGTGACAACTTCTCTATTATTGCCGCGACTTGAAATGCCTCGTTTACAACCAAACCTACAATAAATTTTATGTGAACATTAAGAACATTTTTAACAGGTTCAACTAAGGTATTTACCAACTCATACCTTCCGCAAGGAGATCGTGGATGATAACTTGTAGTTCCTGTACCTGAGATACAATAGACTTGTTGTCAATTATTTTATACTCAAGGAATCTTGCAACAAAGAACTTCTTGGTTCCAACATCCCCAGTCTTGTATTTTCTTTCCAGCACACTCCACAACTCTTTTTATGTCTTCATCCCACTGTACACGTTGTAAAGTTCATCTTGGAGGCCACTTAGAATGTAATTCTTGCATAGGAAATCAGAATGTTTCCATGCCTCCATATCGACAAATCGCTCCAGTACCAAAGTTCCTTCGGGAAACTCTGGAGCTTCTTCAGATATAAAGCTTTGAAGACACAACGTTGTAATATAGAAGAACATCTTCAGTTGTCACCTTTTAAAATCAACACCCGTGAATTTTTTGGGTTTCTTCGCTGGTGCCATTTCCTGCGGAGCACTCGTACGACTCAATGTGGCAACATTAGTTGCTGCCACACTCGTCCCAGTATCATTTACATGACTTTCAGTAGTCATTTTCTTATCATAAAAAATAATCAACTTTAGTATATCGAAAAACTACTTATAAAGTTATAGTAAATTTAAACACCCCTTGTTTCTAGTATAACGATGAAGTTTTTATGACTTCCAATAGTTAACCGAATGACCTTTAACTTGTGATAAGCTTTTTATGTCTTTAAATCACTTGTTAAGTTCAAACGAAGTAGAAAACGTAATTAATCTTCAGAAACTAAACAATACCGATTATAATTTATTTTCTTAAGATTGTTGTTTTTGAGTACATAAAATCTGTAAGTTTATACACTAAAATTCAACACAAGTTTAAGAACAACTATTCAAGAACAATTAGAAGTTTCAACACCTTCAACACAAGATTAAAATTGACCTTTCAATAGAAGTGTGTTTCTATTAAGAAATAAGATGAAACAAAAATTAAAGCCAAGTCCTCTGAATTTACAGAGTGTCCTTAAGGAAATGATTACCCTCAAGTACCCGAGGTTGAAAAACTTTTTCCTCAGGATAAAATGGCTTACAATTCGACAGTAGCGGTACCCTCAAACTACTGGATTCTTCAAATTCACTCAACGGGAGATGATCACAATTAGTATTTATAAGACAAAAAGTGTTTTGAGCTATCAAAAATCATGTATATACCTGAGAAATATGTCAGGTATTTATAGCCATAAGGTGTCCCTTCGAAAAAGAATCACCGGTTCTAGAAAAAGACATATTTTCTGTACAATCACGTCACCTGTGCCCAGTCTGTGCTGGAACTACTCTTAACCTGTGGCCACCGGTGACATTGTCCAGATTCCAGTAGCTTCTACGCTACTCCTGCATCTGCAGGTTGCCAGGTGCATGCACAGATCTCTCTTCTACGCGAAACAATGTGCCTTTTACCTCAAAAGGTTGCATCCCTTCGAGGTTCGTTATGCATGCATTTTTATGGCATCCAAAATGCGCTAGCATATCGAGAAAAACATTTTTATTGGATTCTTTGGATTAAATTTCACTTGTTTTTCAAGTCTCAAATAACATTTGTATAAAAAATTAATCTCATCGATCAATTATTTGACAAATTCAAATCTAAATTTGACGTCGAAGCTGGGCCGAGCGACGACGACGACGGTGCGAGACACCTCTTTGTTCTTGCCTCACTATCTAAGTGGAGATGTATTTCTCAATATAAACACATGTAAGTTTATTCTTCCACCAATGTGGGAGAATTTAGTAGACTTTCCTCATTTTGAGCACACTTTTCTTTTTTGTGTGGACTCATTTTCTGTAATGCCCCGAAAATGGGTCCCAAGATGTCACATGATGCTCAAGAGTACGAGTAGCCTTAAGCTAACCCTGTAAGCCATCTACTAAATCTGAAACTCATAATAGGGAAGTATAGATATATAATCAAGCTAAAATGCAAAATTCTGTATGAGCTAAGCTGAAAATGTCTGATTATTAATCAATATAGAAAAGACAAAATTTTACTTTTAAAGTCAACTTTGAAACTGGAAATCTTGATTTTGGGCCCCTCCGCGATGTGCCACTATCGCGGTAGCTCACTGAAATTTGACTATTGCGAATTGGAACTTCACGACGTGGAGCTATTGTTGTAAGCCACTGGAAATTGAAAAATGTCATTTGGACCATCACCGCGATGCGGTACTATTTTGGTGAGCTAATGGAAATTGACAATCGAGAATTGGGACTTTACAGTAACATGGGCCAATTGCGGTGGTCCACTAAAAATCGGACAAGTGTCATTTTTCATGTCACCGCAACCCAGTACTGCTTATTTTGAGATACTATCTTCACTCAAAGTGCCATAACTTCCTAACCGAGTCTCAAATTGAGGATAAATTGGTATCGTTGGAAACATGAGCCAATTATCTACACATTGGTGGGTCTAAAACTTGAAAATTCTACATGTATCAAGAGTTATTCATTTTCAAAGATAAACCATGACATTCTAGGAGCTAAACTGAGCTAGGAATAGTACGGGGTATTACATTATCTCCCCCTTAGGAACATTCTTCCTCGAATGTGGCTAGTTACACTAAAAATACTATGGAACTAAGGCTATATACTGACATGCTCAACTGAACAAACTGCATGACTGAATTTAAAACATGCTGAGCCACTAAACTAATCTGTGAGTGCATGAATTTACTTAAAGATAACTATATGGCTGAATTTAAGACTAGAAAATAATTAAATTAAGAAAGACTGTTACCTTCAACTGAACTTGAGTTCGTGAAGAAAAGGTGAGGATACTTGGTACGCATGTCTGCTTGTGCTTCCCAAGTAGCACCCTCAATGGACTGATTTCTCAATAGAACCTTGACTAAGGGAACTTCTGTATTCCTTAGTCTTTGAATCTGATGATCTAGAATCTCTACTGGAACTTCATTGTATGAAAGGTTATTCTGAATATCTTCACTTTCTAGAGGGACTACAACAGCTGCATCATCCATGCACTTCTTCAATAAGGACACATGGAACACTGGATGAATTGACGACAAGTCTGTGGGCAGCGCAAACTCATACGCTACCTTCCAAACATGACTCAAAATTCGGTAGAGGCCTATATATCGGGGACTAAACTTTCTTTTTTTGCCAAATCTCTTTACCCCTTTCATAGGTGAAACCTTCAAATATACAAGATTATCTACTTCAAACTCAAGATCTCTCCTTCTCACATCTGCATAAGATTTTTGATGACTTTGAGATGCTTTCAATCTCTATCGAATTAACTAAACTTTCTCCATGGCTTCTGTAATACCCCGTATTTCCCTAGCCTAAATTAACTCTCAGTCCATCAGTTATCTACTATAAAAATTTTAAAATACTTAGTATTTTTCAGTTTAGAGTGTTCCACTGCGTAGGAAATTGAATTAGCTTTCCAACAATATAAAATTTTCCTAAATTTGATAACCGGGTAAGAAGTTATGACTATTTTAAGTTTCAGTTGTTAACCATCGTTATTTAGGACAGTAGCACATCGCGGAGTATGCCAAAATGGCAATTGTCAGTTTCCAGTAAGGTACCGCGATACTAGCGTGCCGCGCCGAAGTTTATTTTCATATTTGTCAATATCCAGTGTACCAATGCAATCCCACAGCGTCGCAGTGAACTTCCAGGTCGCATCTAAAGTGGCAACGCGATACCACCGCGTCATACCATCGTGCATTTTCCTAGATGTCAATTTCAAAAGACACGGCGCAATAGCACTACGTCGCGCCAGGGGTGAAAATTGGGATTTTTTAGTTAATTTCGAGATTTAATTTCCAAGGGTTTTTAGGTCTTTTATTCCCCTCATTCCAGTTAGCCTAAACACGGGATTAAAGCCCTAAGTAGCCTATTATCTTATTATTTGCTAACTTATCTCAAGAAAGAAATCATTCTCTTTCAAGATACAAAACCATAGCTTCAAGAAATCAAGAACAAACTTAAGAATTTCTTCATGTGCTTTCAAGAACTAATAACCCAAGGTATTTTAGGTGTTCATCTATGGGTTCCTTTCACCTATAGAGTCCAAGAATCCATTTTTAAAACTTTAAGATTTATGATTTATGATTTCTATGCTTGAAAATGAATGTATTTATGTTCATGATAGAAATTAAGATCTAATTCATGTTTAATTATAAGTTTCCATGAAATTAAGATAGTTATGCGATGGATTATATGAATTGCATGCTAAACCCTTGAAATTGAAACTTTGTAGTTGTATATGAGGTTCATGTGTTGACCATTATCATGTAAAATATTCCATGCTCTCTAAAGTGTTTTCTAAAATACCTATGTGAAATAGATAGTGGAATTATCACATGTCATTATATGGTCCCAAATCATATACAAGCTGATGCCTTACAAGTGTTTGATAAAATGTCTCTATGGATGAATTATGAACAAGTGAACAATGTTATGTTATTCAAGATTATGCTATGCTTTACTTTTCATGCTATCGAGTCCTGGGGGTATTTAATACCCAATAATTTAGCTGTTTACCTATAGACAGTATTAGTTACAGAATAGTCTCAGTCATGTCACGATCAATACTACTCTCAGTCAGTTACAGAACACAGTAGAACTCAGTCAATTATAGAACTCAGAAAAACTTAGTAATCTCAGTATCAGTCCAGTTCAGTTCTATTTAATCAGTTGAGTGTCTTTTAGTTGAGAGTAGAATTCAGCACTGAGTGAAGCCAAAGATGGGGGCTCACCTGTCAGTAGAGGGTGTGATCTTTAGAAGCAATTCTTGCATTCTAGAACTACGTAACAAGCATAGATTGAGACATCAAACCTGCCAGTTAAGGTTGATGGGGTGTTTTAACCTATCAGTTAAGGGTCCTACAGTCTCATTAGAGTACCTGTAAGATAAGGGTGTCTCTTTAGTTGCCTTTATCTATGGTCTGGTATTAATACCCTTCTAATTGGGGTTACAGATTAGACCCCAACTCAGTTATCTTATCTTATTTAGGATATATCGGTTAGATGATTACCTTCCACAGTTTTAGTGTCAGTTTTCATAATAGAACTCAGTTCAGTTCTATAGAATCAGGACTGTCAGATATAATCAATCAGTATCAGTAACTCAGATTATCAGTTACTCAGTATCAGAACTGAGTACTTAGCTTTAGAAAAGATCAGTTACAGTATTTAGATATGCACAGTATTCCATACTCAGTATTTACAACAGTTTTAGATTATCTATGTACTCTCATGTTCTGTTACTCTATATTATTTCAGTCAGTTATTATTCATGTATATGAACCCTTGCATTTAACCTTACTCCATCTAGCATACCATTACATTCCACGTACTGACGCATACTCTTCCTTTACGCTATGGTGTCTTATATCATAGGTTCAGATGCTTAGATTCCCGACCGCGTGTAGACAAATTTAGATTCAGCTAGTAGCATATTTAGTAGTGATTCCTCATCATTTGAGGCTATTTTTTCATTTCATTATTTCAGTAAACTCACTATTTCAGTAAATGGAGTTAGTTGGGGGATTATCCCATCAACTCTACTTTCATACTGTTTTATTTAGAGGCTTTTCAGACTAGTATCAGAGAGTAATCAATTTTACAAATTGTTATTTCAGTTGATATACTTATTTATTATTTTCAAATTTTGAACCTTATGGCATTTTAACCTATTTTCCATATTTATTACAATATATTATTCAATTCTCATAGCAGATATTAATCATGGGTTAGCTTGTAGTCCTTCAGGGTCGTAAGCACCGTGTAGCGTCCGGGGTACAGACTCGGGGTGTTACAAACTTGGTATCAGAGCCTAAGGTTCAACAGAGTCTTAGAAAGTATGAAAGTCACATCGCGTAGAGTCTTGTACATGGGTCTGCAGTGCACCACACTTATAGACAGGAGGCAACAAGATATTTTAGGAAAAGTTTCCCTTCTTTTAGTATTCATGTCATGCGAGTGATCATGAGCTTAAGTTAAACTCTCAGTCTAATCCGCTTCTTTATTTTGTTTATAATATGCCTTCCAAAAAGACAACGAGAGAAAAATCAAAAATCAGTCAGTACCTCAACCCATTCACACAAATCCCCTGGATGAGCATGTCTCTCATGAAAAGTTCAGAGCTGCATTCACTACTCTAGCTAATTTAGTAGTAGCTCAAAATGAATGGTTAGCTGTTGTTCTGGCCAACCCAGTAGCCAATACTGCTGTAGCCAGGATTTCGGACTTTACCCGAATGAATCCTTCCTTATTCTCAGGATCTAAGTCAGAAGAAGATCCACAGGAGTTATTCGATTAGGTTTAGAAAGTCACAAACATTATAGGAGTGACTTCCAGTGAGAGTGCTAATTTATCTGCTTATGAGCTACAGGATGTGACTCATACGTGGTTTAAGCAGTAGAAGGTAGACATGGGCACAAATGTAGAGCCCTTAGAGTGGGAAGAGTTTGCTCCTGTCTTTCTAGATAGATTCTTTTACTTAGAGCTGAGAGAAGCCAAGGTGGTAGAGTTCATCATCCTCAGGCAAGGCAATATGAGTGTGAAAGAGTATTCTCTCAAGTTTACTCAGTTAGCCAGTTATGCTCCCCATGTAGTGGCAGACAGTAGGTCCAGAATGAGTAAGTTCATGTCAGATAGTAAGGTTAAGGAGTGCAGAGCAACGATGTTGATTAAAGAGATGGACATATCCAGGCTCATGGTCTATGCTCAACAGATAGAGGAGGCTAATAATAGAGAGAGAGAGGCATAATAAGAGATCTAGAATAGGTAGTTTTAATTTTAATCAGCCTAAGTCAGAGAGTGGTAATCGTTCCCAGTTTTATCAAAAGTCTTCAGTTCCGGCTCCGTTATCAGCCAGTGCTTTAGTACCTAAGTTCAAAAATGGTAACAAAGATAGGGTGCTAGGATTTAAGTCTCAGGGTAGTGTCAGCAGTGCTCGGATAAATCCTCTTTATTAGACTTGTGGAAAGAACCATCAGGGTATCTGCAGATCTGGAAGTGATGTTTGTTTCGGATATGGCAAGCCAGACCACACGGTCAGAGATTATCCTCAGTCAGGTTCATTGCGTCAGTATAATCGCCCCCGACTCAGTCCGGTCGCCCAAATCAGCAGGGTGCTGCTTCCAGTTCCACCTGTGGGCAATGCTGAAATAGGCTCTATGTACTTCAGTCCAGACAAGATCAGGAAAATTCTCCTAATATGGTCATTGGTACATTACAGATATTTCATTTACATGTTTATGCCTTATTAGATCCAGGAGCTTCTCTGTCTCTTGTAACTCCTTACATAGCAGACAACTTCATTGTCAAACCAAAAATCTCAACAGAACCATTCTCAGTCTCTACCCCAGTGGGTTAGTCTATCATATCCCGATGGGTATACAGGAACTGTTCGGTTATGATATCTCAGAAAGTCACTTCAGTAGACTTAATAAAATTAGAGATGACAGATTTTGATGTCATTCTCAGCATGGATTGGCTCCATTCATGCTATGCCTCAGTTGACTGTAGACATAGAATCGTTCATTTTCAATTTCTAAATGAACCAGTCCTTAAATGGAGGGGTAGTACTACAACGCTAAGGGTCAGTTAATTTCATACCTTAGAGCGAGATAAATGATATCAAGGGATGTATCTATCATCTTGTGCGAGTTAAGGATTCTAGTTTATAAATTCCCAGTCTTGAGTCAGTTCCACTAGTAAATAAATTCTCAGATGTATTTCTTGAAGATCTTCCTGGAGTTCCTCTCGTTAGGGAAATAGACTTCGGAATAAACCTTCTTCCAAATACTCAGCCCATATCTATTCCTCCATATAGAATGGCACTAGCAGAACTCAAAGAGTTAAAAGACCAGTTCAAGGATCTCCTAGATAAGGGATTCATCAGACCTAGCATTTCCCCATAGGGCACACCAATTTTACTCATGCGTAAGAAAGATGGTTCTCTCAGAATGTGTATAAACTACCGTCAGTTAAACAAAGTCACAGTTAAGAATAAGTACCCACTTCCCAGAATCGATGACTTGTTTGGCTAACTTCAGGGTGCTGGTTACTTTTCTAAGATAAACCTCAGATCAGGCTATCATCAGCTCAGAGTCAGAGAATATGACATTCCGAAAACAACTTTCAAAACTCGGTATGGTCACTTCAAATTTCTACTCATGTCCTTTGGTCTTACAAATGCCCCAGCAACCTTCATGGACTTAATGAATCACGTGTTCAAGAATTACTTGGACATGTTCATTATAGTCTTCATCGATGACATTCTTGTCTATTTTTATAGCGAGATTGATCACGCAGATCACCACAGAATCGTACTTCAGACTTTCAAAACTCACCAGTTATTCGCCAAATTTAGTATATGTGAATTTTAGCCAAGGTCAGTAGCGTTTCTTAGTCATATTATTTTCGGTGATGGCATTAGAGTTGATCCTCAAAAGACCGAGGTGGTGAGAAATTAGCCTAGACCCATCTCTTCATTAGATATCAGGAGTTTCTTAGGTTTAGCTGGCTATTACCATCAGTTTGTTGAAGGGTTTTCTTCTATTGTATCCCTTATGTCCAGAATGACTCAAAAGAAAGTCAAGTTTCAGTGGTCAGATTTCTGCGAGAGGAGTTTTCAGGAGTTGAAGACTGACTCACCTCAGCCCCAGTCTTGACTCTACCAGATAGTTCAGATGGGTTTGTTGTGTACTATGATACATCCAGTATAGGTTTAGGTTGTGTCTTCATGCAGGGAAGTAAGGTCATAGCCTACGTCTCTAAATAACTTAAACCCCATGATAAGAATTACCCTACCCATGATCTGGAGTTAGCAACTATAATGTTTGCCTTAAAGATTTGGAGGCATTACTTGTATAGGGTGCATGTTGATGTGTTCACAGACCACAAAAGCCTTCAGTATGTATTTTATCAGAAAGATTTAAATTTTCATCAGAGAAGGTGATTGGAGTTATTGAAAGATTATGACATGAGTGTTCTTTATCATCTGGGAAAGGCCAATGTAGTGGTTGATGCTCTCAGTAGACTGTCTATGGGTAGTGTTACTCATGTTGAGGATGATAAGAAGAAGTTAGTTCAAGAATTTCATCATCTTTCCCGACTAGGTGTCCACTTAGTTGATTCAGCAAAAGGTTGTGTATGGGTGCAGAATAGTTTTGAATCCTCCCTAGTTTCTGAGGTGAAGAAAAAACAAGATAGAGATCCCAATCTAGTAAAGTTGAAAGAGTCAGTCAACAATTAGAAAGTAGAGGTTTTCTCCCAAAGGAGAAATGGTGTATTGTGTTTCCAGGGTCGGCTATGTATGCCAGGTGTAGACAACTTTAGGCAATGAATTCTTACAGAAACGCATAGTGTGCGTTACTCGATTCATCCATCGGCCACTAAGATGTACCATGACTTACAGGAGATCTATTAGTGGAGTGGAATAAAGAGAGATATTGCAGAATTTGTAGCTAAGTGCTCTACATGTCAGTAAGTTAAGATTGAGCACCAAAAGCCTAGTGAGTCCATGTAGTAGTTCAGTATTCCCACATGAAAATGGGAAGAAGTGAACATGAACTTTGTGACGGCTTTGCCTCGTACTTGTCGTCAACATGATTCTATATGGGTTATCGTAGATAGGATGACCAAATTAGCTTATTTCTTTTGTTTCATACCTCCTATTCAGAGGTACTTTTTTGAAGATACCGTGTGGGAATGAGGCCTTTGACAATGCAATTGCTGTGCGCACCAGTATCAAAGAGAGCGACTCTATTTAAAACAAAGTCTTTGTCAATAACAATTTTGACAACAATATGCTCACTATAAGTTTTAATGGCGGCGACAATGTTGTCAGAGGAGGATGGTATTTCCTCGCCAGGGAAAGAAATAGGTTCATGAACCGATTCGTTCACGATGATAGGGGTTCCTTGGGATAATTCAGGGAAAACAACTTCATGAGTTGGAGAAGCAGTTGGGTGAAGTAGCGGAAAGAATAATTCACTACCCAGTAGAGTGGTGCGAATTCCATCATAATCCGTTAAAAACGGTCGGTAGTGAATTATTCTTTCCGCTACTTCACCTTCTTTCTCCTGAAGAAGGACGTCGTATAAAAAAGGATACTGTGGTAAACTCCCATTATAAGACAGTATATATACTCATAATTATAATTTAGGACGAACCGGAATTATCTCTGCAAAGGGCAATTCACTAAACAAATATGTTCTCTTAGGAACATATTATTTTAATCCTGTATGATTTTACTTAAATTATAATTATGAGTAAATATCCTGTCTTATAATGGGAGTTTTAATCCAAGTATGAGGTAACAGTCTTCTCTCTGAGTGTTTGAAGTAACCGATTAATCTCCGATTTAGACGTTGGTCAGCCTGAAAGTAGGTCGTGAGCTGATACCAGAAAACGGATCGTGAGTATTACGGCAGAATTAAGACAATTAAGACAAAATTTAAAGAAAGCAGAGATATAAAACTTACAAATTTTATTGAAAACTTAAAACATTACAGACAGGTTGGTTTACAAGAGAGAATGGGCAGAGAGAATTTTTAGAGTGGGAAATTTCTCGATACCTCTCTAGAGAATTACAAAGCCTTATATAGGCGAAAAATGAGAGAAGAGGTACATCTAGAGTGTACAAGTGGACGTCTTATAATTTGCCGACAAAGGTGAGTGATTACTTTTTATAAAGTAAAAGTAGTGCGGTTTGCTTTTCCAAAAGCTGCCCTTTGAGTGCGCTTTACTTTATTAAAGTAGATTCTTTTCTTTTGAAAAGATGAGGTGATATCTTTGTCTTCTTGAGGAGACAGGATGGGTCCTAGATTCCAATCAGGAACAGTGAATTGCCCTTTGCAGAGATAATTTCGGTTCTTTGAACCTCTATCTCTTGGAAGGGTCAGTCTCCTATTCATAATAGGGATCTAAGTAGGCCATAGCTATTCCTTGAGGATTGAGCATATCGCCGTTATCATCACTGCTTCCTGTAGAAGAAGCTTCTGCAATGAGCTGGAGTAGTTCTTCAGCATTGGTAGAAGTATCTTGGTCATCTAAGTCGGCCAAGGCCTTCTTTAGCTTTTCTTTCAGAGTCTTCCTGTTAACTGAGGAAGGAGATACAACAGACTTTCCTTTGTCCGGAGTCTTGGGAGCAGTAGGCTTCGGAGTCCATCCTTTCATTTTTACCTCTTTGGATAAATATTTAATCCTGTGCTGTTCTTCTTTGGAGAAGTTCCAGGAAATAATATAGGAGATCCTTCGTTTGATAAAAAATTTACACATTTGAATGTGTTCGGGAAGTGTGGAGCATCCTTCCTTGATTACAAAATCAGGAAGTCTGTTGAGAAACTGTTGGGGAAGAACGTTTTTAGTTCCCCCAAAACATTGCCACCATTCGTAGAACCACCTTGGTATAATGGCCTCTACCATGGCAGGATGATACTTAACGAACCAAGTATGTCCTGGTCGGACAAACAAAAAGTTGAACCAGGCCGATCTGTAGTCGAACCAATTGTAAGTCTGAGGCCTATGCGGCATCGATAAAGCTATAGGGGTATGTAGATGATCTACAAACCAATTGAAAGGGGTTAGTACCCTCTTGATGATGAATTTAGAATAACCGATGTGATCGGGATATCGTTCATCTACTGAGTGTTCGACTTCAATAGAATCTGTGTCAACTAATATGGCTTCATAGAACCGACGAGTCTTGAGTGGATCTTCAGTATCCATAAAATTGTTGTTGGTATAAACCGGCTTGATGAGCTAATTTATATGGTATCCTTCGTAGGCCTTATCTAGTGCCAGAATGGGCATTACCTGAGTAGTAATGAACTTGAAATCCTCTTTATTTGGAGAGGATGGGGTAGCTGGAGCTACTGTGGGATCAACTGCTTGGGCGAAAGACTCGGGGGCCTTCATTGCATAACTCTGCTTTGTCTGGACTGAGGAAGAACTGGTTGTTGGCCCTTTATCCAAGGGCAAGTTTGTCTTTAAATCCACCAATTTTGTAGGATTTGGTGGAGGCATTTTAGGAAACTGAACTTCCGTCAATGCGGAGAACTTGTTATGGAGTGGAGATGGAGTCTCCGTCTTAAGAGTAGGTCGTTGAGGGACCGTTGGCCGCAATGGAGTTGCGGATGCTGATGGAGAATCAAATGGTCTTGCCATTTTGGATTGTTCCTGCTTGGGAGGAACTGTTGGTCTCATGGGATTTGGCCTCATGGCCCTGTAGAAATTCTCTTGTTTGAAAATCGGGAAGGGAGTTATGTTCTCCTTTGATAAACTCAATTTGGAAATCAAAGCTAGATAGTAGAGCTTGCCATCTAGCAAATATTTGTTTTGAAACAAGATTTTTAACATCTTTTTGTAAGATTTCTTTAGCTGATTTACAATCAACTCGGAGGAGAAATTCCTTATTAATAAGGTCATCTTGAAATTTAGTGATACATAGCACTATAGACAAAACTTCCTTTTTGACAGTGCTGTAATTTTTCTGGGCTGCATTCCATACACCTGAAGTAAAACGAACTAGTTGTTCGGGAGAGTTAACTTCTACCCTTTGCTTCAGGATTCCACCATATCCTATATCAGAAGCATCGGTTTCCACTATCATGAAGGCTTCAGGATTAGGAATGCCTAAACATGGAAGATTCTGGACTAAAGATTTAATCTTTATGACTGCATTGGTTTGATCCAGACTCCAAGGTACAGGGTTTTTCTTAAGACGTTTGTAAAGGGGTTCACAGACCTGCCTAACATGTGGAATAAAATCAGCAACATAATTAAGGCTTCCTAAGAACCTTTGTAGTTGTGTTTTATCAATAATTTCATTGGGAAATTTGGAAGAGAACTCTATGGCTCTACAAATGGGCTTGTGACTGTCCTGATGCAATTCATGACCTAGAAAGCGAATGGAAGTTTGAAACAACTTCATCTTTTTAGCACTAACGACCAAGCCATTTAGTTTTACAATCTTAAAGAAAGTATTAAGATGTTTGAAATGCGAATCAATATTTTCAGAAAAGATTAGCACATCATCAATATAAACAATGGACATATAAGAATATTCATTAAAAATAGTATTCATGATATTCTGGAATTCGGAAGGAGCATTCTTAAGCCCAAAAGGTAGGACGTTCCATTCATAATGTCCAAACGGGACATTGAAGGCCGTCTTATACTTATCCTTTTCAGCAATTTGAATTTGCCAGAATCCTGACTTCATATCGAATTTGCTGTAAAGGTTGGCTTTGAAGGTCCTTTTAAGGAGATCCCTTTTATTAGGAATCGGATGACGAATCCATTTTAGGACAGCATTTAATGGCTTGTAATTGATAACAAGCCTAGGAGTTCCTCTTTCCTTTTCTGCACTATTGTTGACATAGAATGTAGAACAGCTCCAAGGAGAATTAGAGGGCCTGATGATCCCTTTGCTGTGAAGATGGTTAATCTCAGTTTTACAGATTTCCATCATTTCATGATTCATTTGGATAGGTCTGGCTTTTGTAGGAATATTTTGCTCATCAAAGCCAGAGATATATGGAAGCTCAACGAGGTGCTTTTTGCGTTCCCAAAATGCATTAGGCAATTCAGAGCAAATTTCGTTTTCGAACTTCTTTTGGAGAAAGGTTATTTTGTTGACCATCTCCGGGGTTTTTAAAGTTTGCTCAATACGTTTGAGCTGAACTTCATGTTTAAGAAAAGAAACATGAGAGAAAAGTCAGTTGATTTTGAATACTGTGTCTTCCTTAATTTTGACCACAGTCTCCTTTTTTATACGACGTCCTTCTTCAGGAGAAAGAGGGTGAAGTAGCGGAAAGAATAATTCACTACCCAGTAGAGTGGTGCGAATTCCATCATAATTCGTTAAAAACGGTCGAATTTGGTTAACGAAGGGTAAACCTAGAATGATATCTTCAGTGATATCTTCAGTTATGACAAAGTCATTAATAAGGCAGATGCCATTATTGCAGACATGAGCTTTCGACAGCTGATAATCTATACGTATCCTTTCGTCGGTGGCGGAATAAAGGCGAGAGGTACTTTTTTGAAGATACCGTGTGGGAATGAGGCCTTTGACAATGCAATTGCTGTGCGCACCAGTATCAAAGAGAGCGACTTTATTTAAAACAAAGTCTTTGTCAATAACAATTTTGACAGCAATATGCTCACTATAAGTTTTAATGGCGGCGACAATGTTGTCAGAGGAGGATGGTATTTCCTCGCCAGGGAAAGAAATAGGTTCATGAACCGATTCGTTCACGATGATAGGGGTCCCTTGGGATAATTCAGGGAAAACAACTTCATGAGTTGGAGAAGCAGTTTTTAGGACTTGTTCAGTTAGAATATTAAGTTCTATCTGATCAAGTCGGGTTTTGAGATTTTTTATCTCACTTTTCAAGGAAGAAATTTCTCCCTTGAGATCGGTAACGGTAGGTTCCGTAGGAGTATTGAATTTAGCCATAACCCGTTTCATATTGAAAGGTTGAACTATGGGCTTCGGCTTAGATGAGCTAGCCTCAGAAGAAAGCATAAGTCTTTTGAGCTCTTGAAGGTACTTATTCCGTAGCTCATCATCTGCAATATGCTCAATAATGTCGAAGAGGACTTCTTTAGGTTGTCCTGAAATGACATTAATGGTTTTGTTGGAGCATATACAGAAAGTACCTTTGCAAGTGCAATCTTGCCCTGATTGAGAACTGTCAGACTCATAGGCGGCGTTGATAAATTCTTCATCGCTATAGTCTTCGTCCGAAGAGGAATAAGAGTCAGATGCTTCAGAAGAGTCTTCCATAATGGAGAATAACTTTTCTTTAGCTTCATCAGAAAGTTCAAGATGGTTGATCTTCTTTTTCTTATTAGATTTGCAATCTTTTGCCCTGTGACCGGTTTTACCACAAGTCCAGCAAGTATCTTTAGAAGATTTAGAAGATTTACGCTTGGCCTTGCGACTAGGTTTGTAGGAATCCTTCTTGTAATTCCTTTTGGTAGAGGGAGTCCTTTTGGAAGACTTAAAGGTTTTCTTTCTACGCTTCTTGCTGGAAGAAATGTTAGTGAAACCGTAATCGTGACAAAAGGTTCCTAGACCATATTTGCTATTTTGCTTAAGTTGTT
Source organism: Capsicum baccatum var. pendulum (assembly GCA_030864225.1). NCBI lineage: Eukaryota > Viridiplantae > Streptophyta > Magnoliopsida > Solanales > Solanaceae > Capsicum > Capsicum baccatum. Next base: position 86,451,041 of record CM061558.1, on the reverse strand, counting down.
GCTTAAGCTTGAGGTCGGTACAGAGTTCTATACCCGTAGTGGTAATGAAGCTTACCAAGTCGCCATAGGTAAGGATATTGTAGGGAATTTGTCCCTCGAATCTATCCTTAAGCTTTGTTCGCACTTTATCTGCAAACAGAGGAGGAAGACCGCTGATAAATCTTTCTTTCCAGAAATCATTATTGCAATCAGGTCTGATCATAACCTTAACAAGGAAGGTGTCTTTGTACCACCTAAAGTCTGCTAGGTTCTTGCAGCGAAGGTTATTAAGAATTTCTAGACTCCTATCTTGGAAGAGTTTGGGTTCTCCTACAAAGTGTCTAGCTATATGATAGAGAAGGGTAGCACAAGCATCTTCTTGTGCCTCTTCTACTATAGTGTCTTGGCCATTCACCACTCGAACTACTTGTTCGGTGACCGTGGCGTTATAGATAAGGTTCTTATCGTATTCAGTGACGTAGTTATCCCACCAATGTTTTATCATACCAGTAAATCCGGAGACAACCATGGTGGCAGCTCCTTTGTCAGAAGAGCCTTTGATCTTATAGGCAGTAATGGATACTGCCATTTCATGGAGTTTATTGTATATCTGGTGTTTGGCCAGACCATCAATATTCCATTCATTTATACCTCTTCCATCATGATTACAGGTAGAGAGGTAAGGGTGTTCCTCGTATTGAACATCGGGAGGAGAAGGTTTTTTGTAATAATTTTTCTTAAGAGAATAACGATCACTGGTGAGTTTGGAAAGAGAGTTCTTTTGAGAACTGGAACTGGACTCTCCTTGAGCAATTTTAAACTTTGTAAGTTTAGAATTGATCTTTTCTAAGATCTGCTCAGAGATTTTGAAATCCTCATTCAAGTCAGGGAACTTATCCTTTTGGAATTCCGGAATCTTGAAGATAGGATTCGAGAGGGGTTTAGAGCTAGGAATGCTCTTGATTGGTAAGGGAGCAGGCAGAGTATGACCTTTGGTTTCTTCTATCTGCTGAGAGATGGTATGGAGAACTTGATTAGTATAATTGTTTTGTTCAATTATCCTATCAAGATCTTTGCATTGAGGAGTTATGAATCCTCTATCAGATTTAGTTTTGAAGGGTGAAGACTTAATGACTTCATTGGAGTAAGGAATATTAAGACCTTCGAGAGGAGGGGTTACGGACTCTACAACCTTGTTACTCTGGGTATACCATTTGTTGATAATAACATTGAGGGATTCCATTTGGTTTCCCATCCTTCCATTGCATTCAAACCACCGAAAGAACTCAATATCACAGCGGAATATTTTCATGTCGGCTATCCATAGTCGACCAAATTCCTTTTGTTTTTCACTAGAATAGGTACTAGTGTACCATTTTCGCTTGATAGCGTCTTTTGGAAGATTCCACCTTTCCTTGAGAGCTTTAAGGTCAGGGGTATATTCTCCTTCATCTGCGGTGAGGACAAGGAGACTGGGATCAGTCCTAACCCTTTGAAGGGGGGCCATGTCAGAGGCCGTAGGACTTCCAGGTTCATAAAGATTTTCGGGTTCAGGGACCCTAGTGTTGTAATAGTCCTTAGGGACGGGAACAGAGAAGTCAACTCCTCTAATCTTTCCCTTGCTAGTATCGTGTTCCTCACTCTCCTCCGGGGGTTTGGAAGTAGAGGCACGAGTGGAAACTGAGCGGCGAAAGGACGAGTGCCGAAATGGGTCGAGCCCGAGGAATTTCAAATCGATAGATCCGTCAGGGTGTTGAATCACCCGTTCTATCTGAGATTTTTCGGAGTAAATCCGAACAGGTTGGGTGATGGCCTCAAAGTGCCAATCATTGCTATGGAGGATATCATCCCAAACGAGAGCCTTAGGAACAAAGACTGTTCTACGATCTTTGTTTGCTTCCATTAGGGTGGTGACCCCTTTAGGGCTCGTAAATCTAGCTTTAGGTGCTAGAGTAGTACCCATGAGGCGATAATATACACGGTATATAATCGCTATTTCTCTGGTGTTCTCCTTACTATTCATGTTCTTTGTTTTAACATTAAGTGTTAAAACGTCCATGATGTTAGGATCATTTATATCAACAGAGAAATTTGGATAGCAATTAAAGTATACCGGGCCGTCAGCTAGGTTACTTTGGATTACCCCTAAGAGTGAATCGTCAAAATTGAGAAAACGAGCATCTCTTAGGATAGCACAGACAGGGATATCTAAGCCCTATCGAAATAGTGGCTTAATAGCTACTTGAACAAGTCCGACATGAAGATAATTAAACTGATTCCTAAATCTGTTTGTATCTAACTTATTGAACAGTTGAATAATTTCTAAAGAATTATTAATAGCAACAGTAGACTCAGAGGTCTTGATATTATGCTTTTTCAAAAAGCTAAATTTCCCAATTTGATAAATGGTGTTAAAGGATTCTTCTGGAATACTCCAGTTTTGAAGATCATTTTCAATAGTGGCAATCGGAGTTGCCTGAGAATACAGATTAATAGTGTTTTTGACATGATTGTTCATTATTCTAAACATGCTGTCTAGAGACTAACAGAACAAACATACATGTTCACACAAGTAGTTGGAGTTAGTTGGGGACATATCCCATCAACTCCTTATTCAAACAGTACAGTGTTAGAGGCTTTCAGACAATAGTATGTTAAGATAGTTGTTTCAGTTGTTTTGGTATTGATATACCATATTTTTAGATTTGTGTTTTATCAGATATTTGAACCTTATAGCCTTTCATTCTTTTATTCTGCATTTATATAGTATATTATGCAGTGTTTAGTTACAAATATCAGTCATGGGTTAGATTGTGGTCCTTCAGAGTTATGAGCACTGTGTAGGGTTCCGGGTATCAGATTCGGAGCGTTATATGCAATCCCTTGTATATTCTCTAGCACCTGAATTATCCTCTATGACTACCTATTAATTAAGGATGAAAAGTCATGCTAAATGTAAGCTTTGTGCCAACTCCTCATGCAATATATCCTAAAATTTAGAAGTGAATTTTGCAACTATATAAGAAATGATGATCACGGGCACCCTATGAAGTCTCATAATCTGCTTCATGTATATTTTAGCTAACTGTTGACAGATGTAGTCTACCCATACCGACAAAAAGTGAGCTAATTTCTTCAATCAATCCACTATCACCCAAATTGAGTCATAATTTTCCAAAATACTAGGATGACCCACTACAAAATCCATATATATGTGCTATTATTTCCACATAGATATAGGCGTCCTCTAAAGCAACCCTACATGCATTTGGTGTTCACTCGATACCTTCTCTAGAGAATTACAAAGCCTTATATAAGACCTTGTTGGTGGTCCCGTCCCTAAGATAACACTAGAAGAATCCTGTGTAAAGCCATTAAAACTTGTTAAATCTCCATAAGCCATCGATATGTTTTCATAATCATGTTTAAGTTTATTCATACCTTGTTATTATGATATGCTTGATTGTGTGAACATGTATGTTTGCTCTGTTAGTCTCTAGACAGCATGTTTAGAATAATGAACAATCATGTCAAAAACACTGTTAATCTGTCTTCTCAGGCAACTCCGATTGCCACTATTGAAAATGATCTTCAAAACTGGAGTATTCCAGAAGAATCCTTTAACACCATTTATCAAATTGGGAAATTTAGCTTTTTGAAAAAGCATAATATCAAGACCTTGTTTTAAATAGGGTCGCTCTCTTTGATACTGGTGCGCACAACAATTGCATTGTCAAAGGCCTCATTCCCACACGGTATCTTCAAAAAAGTACCTCTCGCCTCTATTCCGCCACCGGCGAAAGGATACGTATACAGGAACTGTCCGGTTATGATATCTCAGAAAGTCACTTCAGTAGACTTAATAAAATTAGAGATGACAGATTTTGATGTCATTCTCAGCATGGATTGGCTCCATTCATGCTATGCCTCAGTTGACTGTAGAAATAGAATCGTTCATTTTCAATTTCTAAATGAACCAGTCCTTAAATGGAGGGGTAGTACTACAACGCTAAGGGTCAGTTAATTTCATACCTTAGAGCGAGATAAATGATATCAAGGGATGTGTCTATCATCTTGTGCGAGTTAAGGATTCCAGTTTATAAATTCCCAGTCTTGAGTCAGTTCCACTAGTAAATAAATTCTCAGATGTATTTCTTGAAGATCTTCCTGGAGTTCCTCTCGTTAGGGAAATAGACTTCGGAATAAACCTTCTTCCAAATACTCAGCCCATATCTATTCCTCCATATAGAATGGCACTAGTAGAACTCAAAGAGTTAAAAGACCAGTTCAAGGATCTCCTAGATAAGGGATTCATCAGACCTAGCATTTCCCTATAGGGCACACCGATTTTACTCATGCGTAAGAAAGATGGTTCTCTCAGAATGTGTATAGACTACCGTCAGTTAAACAAAGTCACAGTTAAGAATAAGTACCCACTTCCCTGAATCGATGACTTGTTTGGCTAACTTCAGGGTGCTGGTTACTTTTCTAAGATAAACCTCAGATCAGGCTATCATCAGCTCAGAGTCAGAGAATATGACATTCCGAAAACAACTTTCAGTACTCGGTATGGTCACTTCAAATTTCTACTCATGTCCTTTGGTCTTACAAATGCCCCAACAACCTTCATGGACTTAATGAATCACGTGTTCAAGAAGTACTTGGACATGTTCATTATAGTCTTCATCGATGACATTCTTGTCTATTTTTATAGCGAGATTGATCACGCAGATCACCACAGAATCGTACTTCAGACTTTCAAAACTCACCAGTTATTCGCCAAATTTAGTATATGTGAATTTTAGCCAAGGTCAGTAGCGTTTCTTAGTCATATTATTTTCGGTGATGGCATTAGAGTTGATCCTCAAAAAATCGAGGTGGTGAGAAATTAGCCTAGACCCATCTCTTCATTAGATATCAGGAGTTTCTTAGGTTTAGCTGGCTATTACCATCGGTTTGTTGAAGGGTTTTCTTCTATTGTATCCCTTATGTCCAGAATGACTCAAAAGAAAGTCAAGTTTCAGTGGTCAGATTTCTGCGAGAGGAGTTTTCAGGAGTTGAAGACTGACTCTCCTCAGCCCCAGTCTTGACTCTACCAGATAGTTCAGATGGGTTTGTTGTGTACTATGATACATCCAGTATAGGTTTAGGTTGTGTCTTCATGCAGGGAAGTAAGGTCATAGCCTACGTCTCTAAATAACTTAAACCCCATGATAAGAATTACCCTGCCCATGATCTGGAGTTAGCAACTATAATGTTTGCCTTAAAGATTTGGAGGCATTACTTGTATAGGGTGCATGTTGATGTGTTCACAGACCACAAAAGCCTTCAGTATGTATTTTATCAGAAAGATTTAAATTTTCATCAGAGAAGGTGATTGGAGTTATTGAAAGATTATGACATGAGTGTTCTTTATCATTTGGGAAAGGCCAATGTAGTGGTTGATGCTCTCAGTAGACTGTCTATGGGTAGTGTTACTCATGTTGAGGATGATAAGAAGAAGTTAGTTCAAGAATTTCATCATCTTTCCCGACTAGGTGTCCACTTAGTTGATTCAGCAAAAGGTTGTGTATAGGTGCAGAATAGTTTTGAATCCTCCCTAGTTTCTAAGGTGAAGAAAAAACAAGATAAAGATCCCAATCTAGTAAAGTTGAAAGATTCAGTCAGCAATTAGAAAGTAGAGGTTTTCTCCCAAAGGGGAAATGGTGTATTGTGTTGCCAGGGTCGGCTATGTATGCCAGGTGTAGACAACTTTAGGAAATGAATTCTTACAGAAGCGCATAGTGTGCGTTACTCGATTCATCCATCGGCCACTAAGATGTACCATGACTTACAGGAGATATTGCAGAATTTGTAGCTAAGTGCTCTACATGTCAGCAAGTTAAGATTGAGCACCAAAAGCCTAGTGAGTCCATGTAGGAGTTCAGTATTCCCACATGAAAATGGGAAGAAGTGAACATGAACTTTGTGACGGCTTTGCCTTGTACTTGTCGTCAACATGATTCTATATGGGTTATCGTAGATAGGATGACCAAATTAGGTTATTTCTTTTGTTTCATACCTCCTATTCAGTCGATAACTACGCCAAACTCTATATCAGAGAGTTGGTCAAGTTACATAAAGTCCCAGTGTCTATCATTTCAGATAGAGGTACCCAGTTTAGCTTTCATTTCTGGAAAGCATTCCAAAAGGGTCTTGGTACCCAAGTTCATCTTAGTATAACCTTCTACCCTCAGACAGATGGTCAAGCATAAAGGACTATTTAGACTCTAGAAGATATACTGAAAGCATGCATTGTTGATTTAAAGGTATTTGGGATGACCACTTGCCTTTGATTGAGTTCGCATATAATAACAACTATCATTCCAGTATTCAGATTGCTTCATTTAAAGCTCTCTATGGTAGGAGATGCAGATCCCTAAATGGTTGGTTCAAGGTAGGTGAGGCCATAGTAGTAGGGCCTGACTTAGTGTTTGATTCCTTAGAGAAGGTTCAGTTGATCAGACAAAGGTTTAGGGCAGCCCAAATCTGACAGAAATCTTATGCAAATGTGAGGAGAAAAGATCTCGAGTTTGAGATCGGTGAGTTTGTGTTCTCAAAATTTTTTTCCATGATAGGGGTGAAGAGGTTCGGCAAGAAGAGAATGCTCAGTCCCCGATATATTGATCCTTAAAAAATTCTCAGTCATTTCGGAAAGGTAGCTTATGAGCTTGAGTTGCCTTATCTAGCTTTAGTGTACCCAGTATTCAACGTGTCTTTGATAAAGAAATACATTGGTGACCCAGAAGTCATAGTTTCCTTAGAGGACATAAATATTCAGAATGATCGCTCTTTCGAAGGGGTTCCAGTTCAGATCCTCGATCATCAGATTTGCAGATAGAGAAACAAAAAAGTTTCCTTAGTCAAATTTTTTGGTAGAACCAGTCTGTTGAGGGAGCTACTTGGGAAGCAGAAGTAGATATGCGGACCAAGTATTATCACCTCTTATCTGTAAACTCAGACCCAGCTTAAGGTAATAGTCTTTCTTAGATTTAGTAGGTTCCATGTTCAGATGTAATTATATACTTGGTATTCCATATCACTGCATATTCAGTCATACATTCATGAATCTGTTCAGACATGTACTCATGCATCAGATATTTATGTTCAGTATGAAAATTTAGCGTATCAGTAACTTCAGTCATGTATTCCATGCATCAGATATGCATGTTCAATATACGAACTCAGTTTATTAGTAGTTCAGTCATGTAGTCATGCATCAGATATGCATGTTTAGTGTGTTAGCATAGTCTATTAGTGTTTCTTAGCTTACTCAGTCTTATTTGAGGACGAATATTCCCAAGAGGGAGATATTGTAATACCCCATATTTACCTAGCCTAAATTAACTCTCAGTTCATGAGTTATCAAATATAATTTTTTTGAAATACTTAGTATTTTTCAGTTTAGATCCTGCCATTACATAGAAAATTGAATTAGCTTTCCAACAATATAAAATTGACCTAAATCCAATAATCGGGTAAGAAGTTATGGCTATTTTAAGTTTCAGTCGTTAACCACCGTCATTCAGGCCAGTAGCGCGTTGCGGAGTATGCCAAATTGGCAATTGTCAGTTTCCAGTGAGGTACCGCAATACCGGCGCATCGCGGCAAAGCTTATTTCACATTTGTCAATTTCCAATGTACCAATGTGATCCCACCGCATCGAAGTGAACTTCCAGGTCGCATCCAAAGTGGTAATGCGATACCATCGCATCGCGCCACCATGCATTTTCTCAGTTGTCAATTTCTAGAGACACAACGCAATAGTGCCGCATCACGCCAGGGGTGAAAATCAGGATTTTTCAGTTAATTCTGAGATTTAATTTCCAAGGGCTTTTAGGTCTTTTTCCCCCTTTTTTCAGTCAGCCTAAACACGAGATTAAAGCCCTAAGTAACCTATTATCTTATTATTTGCTCACTTATCTCAAGAAAGAAAACATTCTCTCTCAAGATACAAAACCCTAGCTTCAAGAAATCAAGAACAAACTCAAGAATTTCTTCAAGCACTTTCAAGAACTAATAACCCAAGGTATGTTAGGTGTTCATCTATGGGTTTCTTTCACCAATAGAGTCCAAGAATCCATTTTTAAAACTTCAAGATTTATGATTTCTATGCTTGGAATTGAATGTATTTATGTTCATGATAGAAATTGGGAACCGATTCATGTTTAATTATAAATTTCCATGAAATTAAGATAGTTATGTGATAAATTATATGAATTGCATGCTAAACCCTTGAAGTTGAAACTTAGTAGTTATTTATGAGGTTCATGTGTTGACCATTATCATGTGAAATATTCCACGCTCCCCAAAGTGTTTGCTAAAATGCCTGTGTGAAGTAGATAGTGGAATCATGACATGTCACTATGTGGTCCCAAATCATGTAAAACTTATGCCTTACAAGTGTTTGATAAAATGTCTCTATGGATGAATTATGAACAAGTGAACAATGCTATGTTATTCAAGATTATGCTATGCTTTACTTTTCATGCTATCGAGTGGGGGTATTTAATACCCAACAATTTAGCTGTTTACCTAGAGACAGTGTCAGTTATAGAATAGTCTCAGTATATCACGATCAATACTACTCTCAGTCAATTTTACAAAACACAGTAGAACTCAGTCAGTTACAAAACTCAGGAAAACTCAGTAATCTTAGTATTAGTCTAGTTCAATTCAGTATATTCAGTTGAGTGTCTTTCAGTTGGGAGTAGTTTTCAGCATCGAGTGAAGCCACGGATGGAGGCTCACCTGTCAGTAGAGGGTGTGACCCTTAGAAGCAATCCTTCCATTCTAGAACTACATAGCCAGCATAGGTTGAGACATCAAACCTGCCAGTTGAGGGTTGATGAGGTATTTTAACCTGTTAGTTGAGGGTCCCACCATTCTCATTAGAGTACATGTCAAATGAGGGTATTTTTTCAGTTGTCTTTAACCATGGCACGGTACTGACACCTTTCTAATTACGGTTATAGATTGGACTCCAACTCAGTTATCTTATTTATTTAGGGCATGTTCGTTAGATGATTACCTTCCACAGTTTTAATCTCAGTCTTCAGAATAGAACTCAGTTCAGTTCTACAGAATCAGGACAGTTAGATTTAGCCAATCAGTATTAGTAACTTAGATTATCAGTTACTTAGTATCAGAATTCAGTACTTAGCTACAAAAAAGCTCAGTTACAGTATATAGATATGCACAATATTGCATACTCAGTATTTATAATAGTTTTAGATTATCCATATACTCTCATGTTTAGTTACTCTATATCATTTCAGTCAGTTATTGTTCATGCATATATACCTTTGCATTCAGTCTTACCCCATCTAGCATACCAGTACATTCCGCGTACTGACGTATACTCTTTTTTTGCACTATGATGTCTTATATCAAAGGTTCGGATGCTCAGGTTTTCGACTACGCATAGACTGACTCAGATTCAGCCAGTAGTAGATTTAGCAGTGAGTCTTCATCATTTGAGGATATTCTTTTATTTTATTATTTTAGTAGACTCAGTATTTCAGTAGATGGAGTTAGTTGGGGGATTTTCCCATCAACTCCACTTCCAGACAGTTTCAGTTAGAGGCTTTTCAGACTAGTTTCAGATAGTATTCAGTTTTATAGATTTTTATTTTAGTTGAAACATTTATTCAGTATTTACAGATTTTGAACCTTATGGTATTTTAGCCTATTTTCTACATTTATTATAGTATATTATTCAATGCTCACAACACAGTCATGGGTTAACTTGTGGTCCTTCAGGATCGTAAGCACCATGTAATATTTGGGGTACAGACTCGGGGCGTTACAACTTCAAATACCATATCTGGCCTAATTAAAATAGTCTCACCCTCTCCGAACCAACCTACCGGTGATCTACATCTCCACCTATAAAGAGCTTCAAATGGGCCATCTAAATATTAGAATGACAATTGTTATTGTAGGCAAACTCGTTCAATGGTAAGTGGTCATCCCAACTCCCTTTGAAATCAAGAACACATGCCCTCAACATATCTTCTAAAGTCTGAATGGTCTTCTCTGCCTAACCATCTGTCTGCGAATGAAAAGCTAAACTGAGATGAACTTGGGTACCAAGACCCTTTTGAAAGGTTTTCCAAAACTAAGAGGTAAGCTGAGTACCCCTATCTGAGATGATGGACAAGGAAACTCTATGTAATCTAACCATCTCTCTAATATACAGCTTAGCATAATCTTCAGATGTGTAGGACATGTGAACTGGTAAGATATGAGCTGATTTAGTCAATCTATCTACTATAACCCACATCGAATCATGCTGACGACGCGAATGGGGTAATCCAGCCACAAAGTCCATATTCACTTCTTCCCATTTCCAAGTGGGGATACTAAATTCGTGCAGAGCACCTCCAGGTCTTTGGTGCTCAACCTTAACCTGTTGACAAGTCGCACACTTGGTTATAAATTCTGCAATATCTTTTTTCATTCAACTCCACCAATAAACTTTCCACAGATCGCGGTACATCTTAATGGCTCCTGGATGAATGAATTAACGCTCACCATGCACTTCTGCCATAATTCGCTGCCTCAAATCGTTAACACATGACACACACAATCTACTCTGATATCTCAACACACTATCTCAAGAGTTATTTATTTTCAAAGCTAACCCTTGACATTCTAGGAGCTAAAATGAGTTAGGAAAAGTACGGGGTATTACATTTTCCCTCCACTATTTATCTCCATTTTACATTCCCACATTCAACTTGAACCCAACAATCCCTCACATGAATGGAGAATGTCTATCTTATGAAGAATTTACCGACAAACATATGATCATTAAGCAAAGACTGATTGCATCTAGATAAGTGGATTTTTCTTTGAACTTTTCGTAGTGAACATGCATCTGATGCACTCGGTCAATCAGTATATTTGATATCTTTGAACCATCAAGCTTTATTGTATACCTAGATAAAATATGCCACACAACCAACCTTTTACCATTTATGGTTCTCACGGTTTTGTTTGTTTCAACTATGAACCCGTCCCAGTTTCATGAGATCTTAGAGAATAGGCCTTTACTAACATTCTCCTTGAAGCGGCTTCCACTTTTCTCTCACATAGGTAATTTCTAAATGTTTAATCCTATAGATTAAACTATTTGGTAAAATCTGCTAAATTTAATAATCATTAAAATACTTCTCACTATAAGTCTTATCCTTGTTTACTAAACATTGTCTACATCATGAGAATGGTTGGGTATATTGACAATGTTGAGCCTGCTAGACATAACTTTGTTTGATCTCCTTGAACCTAGCTCTTGGGATCTCCAATCTGCTAGGTAGAGTTACCGCCATGCTGACTTGTCCTAGGATGTAAATCCATTCCCTTGGATGTTCTCTCAACTCTCTCTCTAGATAAACCTTTTTTAAGTGGATACGATACATTTTCCTTTGACTTTACATAGTCAGTGGTGATAATTCCACTAAAAATAAGTTCTCTAGCGTTATTATGTCTTCGTCTTATATGACGAAGTTTACCGTCATACATCACGCTCCCTGACCTACCTATTGCCACTTGGCTATCACAATGTATAAATATTGGTGCCACAGGTTTTGACCAATAAGGAATATCTTTCAAGAAATTCTGGAGCTAATCTGCTTCTTTATCGGCCTTATCTAATGCGATAAATTCTGATTCCATTGTAGAGCGAGCAATATATGTTTATTTGGATGATTTTCCAGAAACTGCTCCCCCACCTAAAGTAAATACATATCCACTTGTGGATTTTACTTCATTCGATCTGGTGATCCAATTTGCATCACTATATCCTTCAATTACCACAGGATATTTATTATAATGCAAAGCAAAATCTTGAGTGTATTTATGATACCCCAAAACTTTTTTCGTTTTCATCCAATGAGTTTTATTGGGGCTACTTGTGTACCAACTTAACTTACTAATAGCACATGCTATGTATGTCCATGTACAATTCATGATATACATCAAATATTTCAACACTTTTGTGTAGTCCAACTGTGAGTCACTTTCACCTTCATTCTTTTGAAGTACAAAGCTTATCTCTAATGGAGTCTTGGAAATGTCAAATTTCAAATATTTGAACTTGTCAAGTACCTTTTCGATGTAATAAGACTGTGACAGTACCAACCCTTGTGGTGTTCTTTGGATTCTTATTCTTAAGATCACATCCGCAACTTCAAGCTCTTTCATATCAAACTTGCTCTCAAGCATTCATTTCGTAGCATTTATGTCTAAAATGTCTCTACTGATGATCACTATCAAAAATTTACTCTAAAATATCTCTACTGATGATCACTATCAAAAATTTACTTTTTAGCCACAGTTATCAAAATTGTGGCTAAATAACTAAATGATTAAAACTTCTCTATATTTTAGAAAATGTGGCAAAAATATCGTGGCTAACTTTGGCGGCGAAAATACTTCATTTCCTCCCTTTAGCTTTTATTTGCCTCCAACAGTGAAAAAATATTATTTCACCCAAAAATCTCTACCCCCCACAACACCACCAAAAAAAAAATAAAATACATTTTCTCAAATACATTTTCTCCAAGTGGTACTTCTTCTACGTAACAAATCTTTACAATTTAAAGTCTTTAAGGTCAAAATTGAAAATAGGGTTCTATATTTCTCTTGTTTATTGAAGTTTTGAGCTTATGAAATCTGCAATTTGATGTGTTTTGTGGATTTTCTGGTTGTTAAGAATGGGAATGTTGATGGGAGTTCTAGTTTTTTAAAATGGGAATTTTGATGGGTTTATCTAGTTGTTAAGAATGAAATTTTGATGAGTTTTATGAAATCTGCAATTTTGATGGGGTTTATGTGATTAGTTGTTAAGATCTTCCCATTACACATTTTATCATGCTACACAAACATTCACAAATTACTACTTGAGTCTCTTCGTAATATGGATAGTGCATTGTGTAAAATTTGATTAGGATGTGAAACGTGTTAATTTTGGTAATAGTATTATACGACACTTGGATATTGAGCTACAAGTTTGAGTTTTTCTTATTGGAAAAGTTACGATGAACTGGTGTTAGTTTATTGATTAGGGTGGGTGATCCTTTGGCTAGGCCAGGAATAGAGTTTATGATTAAGCATAGACAATTTTCGTGCCTGAGAAGATGGTTACTCGAAAATAACCTTTCTACCTCCATGAGGTAGAGGCAAGGTCTGTGTGCACTCTACTTGGAATTGTGGGATTTCACTGAAATGTTGTTGTTGCTGAACATAGAGACAAGCAGTGTCACTGATTGAGAAAAATATAGGCAAGTTGTGTCGAGAGAATGAAAGTATGGAAGTTATGTAGTAAACTTGAGCTTCTAGACATGCTTGAAAAGTGTATCTTTTGGTTTGTTGCTGTTTGTGAAAGTTTATGCTTTTGTTTCATTTGAACTTGTTAAATATCCAATTACGATATTCAATAACGTGTCCGGTGAGTCCTAAGAAATGGGGATAGGAGTCAGTGGATTATATAGTTATGTCAGGGGAAGTATATCTTTCGAGAACTTGTTGGATTTAACGTAAAGCCTGAATTTTTTATTTGTTCGAGTAAAGTTACAAGTGTATCTAGAACCTAGAACTTCTAGTTTTTAAAGTTATTGAATTTATAACTAACTGTACAACTCATGTTATGCCAAACTTGTACCTATGTGCAAAGTTCTTTAGGTTGTTTTGGCCCTTACAGATGCTTGGCTCAAAGGTTTTGTGTTCTTCGTTACGTGTAAGGACCTGAACTATACTTCTGTCTGTGAGTTGATCAATTTCTTTCGCCAATGTTAAGCATTTTATGCTTGACACTGTATGGTAATTAAATGAAATCATTCAATTCTCTTTCTTTAATAGCTAACCATACAACTCACATTGTGCCCTTAACAGCAACACTGATCTTCTCTGACTCTAAATTACTCCTTTTTTGGTGTTCTACAAGATCTGGTGACATCAGTTGGAATGGGTTTGTAAGGGGTCTGCAGGAATGAGCTTATGGTGGGTGCTCTCCTTTAGGTCATTTGACTGTAATGCATTATTTCGTAGTCTTTCAAATGTGTCAGAATAAACTTGTTCATAGTTTGGTAGAGTCTGAACAGTGTTTCCCAAGAGAGAGTTAGCATGTTGTTGCAACCATTGTGAAGTTATTGACAACTACTAACTCATTAATGTGGTGCAGTCGCCTCTCATACCCTCCTCTTCCCTTATTTTGTAACCATCATCATTTGCTTGCTTGGTCACTTTCGTGATAAAGACACTTAAAAGGATTCTTAAAGGCCAGAATAGAATATTTTAAATCAACTTTTGTGATTGAACGACTTATTTAAACTCCACATGAACTAGATGCTTGATCTTCAAAACCAGAACAAAGTATATTTGGTTCCTAATTTTTTCTAATGATTGCAGTGTAGAACTATCAATAGATAGATCGTCCTCAGAAGTTACTGCTCTGTAATTTGGATTGTGCAATGTACATGGTGGGTCCTCTATACTTTTGGTTCCTATTTTTTTTCTTTTCCACTTGCAAGTTCTTATATTTTGATGTTGCAGATTTCACTTGGTAGGTAAAAGGAAGGAAAAGTATCAAAACAGTGAGTGACTACTGCTTACTGAAGCTAGTATAAAATGCCAAACTTTCATTTGAATTGATATAGTAGAATAAATCTGTTCTTTTCATATTCTAGGAAAATATGAAGCAAAAATGCAAGAAGTCAACACAATCATTGTTAGCAAGCCTGCGAGGACGACAAACTGACAACCATAACATATCTTCCCAAGATTTGGATCAACAAGATGACCATGTTGTGAATGAGAATATGATAACTCCTACTCTTAGTGATGGCAATTTAATTTCTTCTTCAAACTCTAATGAAGCTAGCTCAAAAGTGAAAGAGAAATCGCTACTTGTCAAGATTAAAGGTTAGAAGTTATTTTATTTTATTCTTTATTATTTTTTGTTATTATTACTTTTGATTAAAGCTAATTGCTTGTTAAAATGGTGGATACTTTGACCGGAGATTTTACAACTCAAAAGATGCAAATAGATCGAGTTTGGAACTTAGAAAAAAATAGAAAAGCCATGGTGGAACTCAATGGAGATGGACAAGGAAGTGATAATGGTTCAAACTTGCTTGTGAGATTTTTTGGCAGAATTTCTCAAAAGTCTGTATTTTGTCCCATATCCATTGTGAGATGGGATAGAATGCCAAAAGAGAAAAAGCAAGTAATGTGGGAGCTTATTGAGGTAACTACCTAACTTTATTGTCATTCAGTTAGTTTATTTTTTTTTGATATATATTGATTTATGAATATAAACAAATTTGAAGGAGCATTTTGAGTTTGATTATGAAGTTGGAGTTGATTGGGTGATGCAATCTTTACGCGATAGGTGGAGGTCCTTTAAATATAAGTTACGAAATGACAACTTCTATCCCAACAAAATTAAAGAAGAGCTACTTGAGAAAAGTCCCAAAAATGTTGATTCTGTTGTTGATTGGACTGCTTTTGTGAATTACTATAATGAGGAGAAGACGAAGGTAGTGGGTTAAGTAATCGCTCAAGGATTTTATATACAATTTTGTGTTTGTTCCCCTCTACTACTTATAATTGAATTGATGTTTGAGAATTACAGAAACAATATGCACAAAATGCAAAAAACAGAAAGAAACTTACAGTCTCGCATGCTGATGGTAGCAAAAGCAATGCAATGAGAGGTCTTCAGATGGTAAGTTTCTTAATCTTAAATTTTATTTGAAAATTATTTTATAAAATGTGTTTCATGCTACTTATTTTTCTTTATATATACTTGATTATTGGTAGGAACAAAAATTGGGAAGACCTGTGTGTCAAAGTGAGGTTATTTTGTCAACTTTACTGTAGAAGGATGACAATTTTGTGAATGAAGAAGGGAAGATTTTAGCTGTAAGATTCATATATTTGTCCATATTCAAATTTCAGTCTGGTGTTGATTTATTCATGTCTAATTTTACTCCGCTAACTATCACAAATGGCGGCGAGCTTTAAAAGTTGTTGAAGTTCATAAGAATATAAAAGCATTTATCTCTGGTGATGTCCAAATTCTCGCATTTCTTAGGAATCATGTGTCTGTTTGTGTAACAACAAATAATTAAGTGGTTGATGATATAAACACAGAGGGTGGCCTCCAAATGAATGGCTTTCTTTTACAAAGGGACCTTGATTCTACATGTCACAGTACCTCAAGATTGCTAGACCTGGTTTGTGAACTGCCTTAATCTGCAGCACTTGCTGCAAGTCATCCAATACGACGCAAGGACAAATACGTGAGGCAGTTTGAGATACTAAATTTCAGTAGTCTTGTCTTCCTTATAAAGGTGTTCTAGAAACTTTATGGTGGGTGATGACTATTGAATTCCTTTCATTATATTCATCTGAGAAAGTTATCAGACTCGTGAATCGTCCAATTGAGGAGGTCATTTCAGCAATATTGTGCATTTCACTTATAGGTTGGCTCAGATTTTGGCTTCTGAATCTATCATATAGGATTTGTATTTAGTTTGATATATATAATGATGTGAAATGGTCTTGAGAATTCAAAGAAGTTGAAGATGAAGTCTTCAACCCCACATGAATACTAAGAACTATATGGAAAGCAATACAAGGATAGGAAGATTAAGAGAATTGTTGGGGTAAACACACTTTTAAGTAATTAATTGCCTAGACATATGAAAATGCAACAAATAATCCTAAATGTAGAATACGAAGAAAGAAAGGTTAATCTAGAATTGAAATCTAGAAAGGTGTGGTATCCGATATTATATCGGGCAAGATTAATTTAAATTTGCACCAGAAAGTTTCATTTTAGAGGTAAGACACTTCTCTATCAAAGGTTTTCGTTCCAAGGATTTAAATTTGAAGCCACTTATTAAGAGTGAAATAGTACTTACCACAAAACCACAACATTATATGGTGTTGAAACATGTTCTAGAAAAGTGTTATAAACCGGGTTGGATCTAGAGGAACATTTATGAGTTCTGATGAACCTAATAGTTTTTTAGTTTTACCTAGACATCGTTATATATCAGAATCTAACAAATATTTAATAGCGAACCTACTTACTATTGTAGTATTAATGTGAGATCGTGGTAGGAACCAAGAAACTTCAAATCATTAATCTGCCTGTTGCTGTCAATTTATATTTCTACACTTGTCTCATATGTCCAGCTGCTAGCTCTTACTAATTAACATGATGTTTAAGTAATTAGGTACAAGGTCGATATTTGATCCAAGTATGTTTACTTAACTTTCTATCCTTTCTAGCAATATTTTCACCCCCTCAGATATAAAGCACTCTAATTAGTAGTAATTCTATTTCTATTTTAAATAATATCTTCCAGGGATAAAGTTAAACAAAATATCTTCCTGGAAAGTACTACTAACATTTATATAGTTAATCTCAACTTATTTAGAACTAAAGCATATATTCGATTTCAACTTATTTAGAACTAAAACATATTAGTTTCTGTCATAGTCAATTATTTGATCTCTAGGTACACAAATAGTTGTATAAGGTAAGCCACCTTTCGATATTTCATGTGTTGACGCTTAAGATTTAGCTGATAGGCATATGCTGTGTGGGTCTAGTAAACCTATTATTGTTGCTATCTTGGAAGTTGGAACCTTTGCTGATCACAATACATGATACGATATCTTTATCCTTAAATTTCACTAACTTGAAGTGGTGAAATTAAATATTAATACACGCATTAGTAGTATATTTCCTGAAAACTTTCTATTTTAGCTCTCATATTTCTCATCGATGATGTCTAATATGGTACACTACTCCACATTATTTTATAAAGGCTAAATACATATACAGCTCCCTTAACTATTCCACTTTTTCCGCATAGGCACCTCAATTAAACCATTTACTTATTGGACCCTTGGCTCCTTCACAAAATGTGTCAATTGAGCCCAATTGCTGACGTGGCGCTGACATGGCGTGGCATGTGTAATGCACTCTCCTAAAGGAGAGTGAGAAACCATTTTTAATTAAAAAAATTAAACATCTTCAAAAATCATTCACATATAAGTTGAGTGACAAAGCATAATTAATCAACAAAATTAAACATAAAAACCTCCAACCAAAAAAAAAAAAAAAAGGAAATAGGCATCATCTTCTTCTCCATATCTTCTTCACCATTAATGGCTTCTTTAAAAATCATTCATATATAAATTGAGTGAGAAATCATAATTAATGACTTCTCGGTATCTTCTTCTCCATTAATGGCTTCTTTAAAAAACACATTGGAGAAATAAAAAAAAACATCAGTTTTCCTTAATAAGATATAATTTTTTTTTTTTAATTTTCTTGTTCAATCCACGAAGGGGGCTTGGGGGGAGGGGGGTCAATCGACAAAAGGGGGGTTGTTTGGAAGAGAAAGCTGCTGGGGGTGGGGAAGGGGGCTGGGGGGTTTCAATCGAAGAAGGAGGGAGGGGTGTTTGGAAGAGAAGGGTTGCGGGGGGTGGGCAAGGGGGCTGGGGGGTGTTCAATCGTTGAAGGGGTAGGGGTGTTTGGAAGAGAAGGGCTGGAGGGGGGGGGTTAATTAGTTTATTTATTTTTAATTTAGATTTAATTTTATTAAAAAATTATTTTTATAATTATTTTAAATTAAAATGCCACATGTCGTTATTTAATTCGCCACTTTTCCACATCATCAGCGTGTGTATTACACATAGTTCATATTTTTTGCCACGTCAGCAAATTGGGATCAATTGAAACCATTTGTGAAGGAGTAAAGGTTCAATATGTACCTGACTTAATTGAGGTGCCTATACGGAAAAAGTGAAATAGTTCAGGAGCCTGTATATGTATTCCATTTATTATAAACCGACCAATTAACATGGCATCTCCATGTTGGATTGTCTTATCATAAAACTCCAGTGTAGGGATTGATTTTATGAAGCTAATGAAGTATACATTCTTGTAAGACACACTTGTTCTTGTTCTTGTTATTTTCTTCATTCTGCTGCTTCTTATTTTTAGCCACAACAATAAGATTGGATTTTGATGAATCTGCTTGTTATATTGCTTCAGTTGCAGATAATAAATAGAACATAACTTTCTGCAAAATACTATTTTTTTCTATTAAACGTCTCTATATTTAATGGACAATTGGTTGAATTAATACCCAACTCTATTACAAAGAAGTCTTATTGATACGAGGACATCTCATTTATCGATTTTGTTTGTAGGATAAAATATCGGAGCATCTATCTGAAGATCAGGAACTTGCTATCAGTTATGGTGTTCCTTTGAAGATACTAGCTCATTCTAACGACGCCATTAGAAAGGTGTTTGGATCTGAACATTTTGGACGTGTGTGTGGTTTAGGTGGTAATGTTTGTCCTTCAAAAGTCTTTGAAATGTCTAGAAATAGTCATGTGAATCTTGGTAGCTCAAGCTGTATATATCATCAACGTGTTGAAGACCTTGAGAAATAAGTAGAAACCTTGAAAGAAAAGCTGACCGGATATGAAGAGACCAAAGAAAAACTTGTGCAAAATGAGAATTACTTGACAACTCTTCATAGTTTTTTACAATCTAAATTTGGTAGCGAGTTGCCTACTTTCAACTAATCTTCTTAGCCTTTAGTATATTTTGAAACAAACGACATATATGGTGTTTCTTTAACTTTTAACATTAGTATTTGTGGTATCGTTTATGAATATTTAAGGTTCGGACCTTATCTTTTGTGATAATATATTGAATAATATCAGAACTTTGATAATTAAGTTACAATTAATATCAATCTTGTATATAATGGTCAATTTATAAGTGAATGTCTATCATTATTTAGGAATTACTATCAGACTATCAACATATTTAAAAGGGAAATAATTGTAATATATATATATTTAAAAAGAGTTGGGCATTTTTGCCACGGTTAAAATCGTGGAAAATTTATATACAATATATATATTTTTATAATAAAGCTGGACACTTTTGCCATGATTAAAACTGTGGCTAATTTATATGCAAAAAATATATATTTCTTAAAAAACTGGGCATTTTTGCCACGGTTAAAATCGTGGTTAATTGATATGATAGCAAAAAAAATTGAACAAATTACCCATGGAATAGCCGTGGCTAAATGCACCCGAAAATCCTGGCTAGTGAAATATTACCACGGACGTCAAATATGGCTAATTTACTCGCCACGCCCCTGTTGGACACACCTTTAACCGTGGCTAAACTATTTAGCCATGGTTTTGCACGTGGCTAAAACGCGTTTTCTTTTGTAGTGGATCAACATATCATTCACATACAAAGAATCATTCACATACAAAGAAACAACGACCTTGTGATTTGGAGTGTCTTTAATGTAAATACATTTATCATATTCGTTTATCTTAAACCCCTTTGCCAACATGGTTTGGTAAAGCTTCGTATACCACTGTTTAGGTGCTTATTTTTAGTCCGTACAGTGACTTAACAAGTTTACACAACTTATTTTCTTTACTTGGAACGACAAAATCCTCAGGATGTTCCATGTAAATTTCTTCCTTCAATTCTCCATTTAGAAATGCTGTTTTCACATCTATTTGATGGATTTCAAGACCATATACCGCCTCCAAGACAATTAACATCCGAATTGACGTTATCCTCTTTATAGACGAGTATGTATCAAAGTAATCAAGACCTTCCTTTTGTTTAAAGCCTTTTACTACAAGTCTTGCCTTGTATTTGTCAATAGTACCATCCGCTTTTATTTTCCTTTTGAAAATCCATTTAGAACCTAAAGGTTTATTTCCTGGAGAAATATCAACCAACTCCCACGCATGGTTGCTTAAGATTGAATCAATCTCACTATTGACCGCCTCTTTCCAAAAGGATAAGTCTGAAGACGACATCGCTTCTTTAAATGTTTGAGGCTCATTTTCTAAGACAAATGTTACAAAATTTGATCCAAACAAAGTTGACGTTGTTTCCAACATAATTTAATTCATGGAAAATAAACTTCAACCACAAATAAAAATATGAAGAAAGAATAATTTTATTGAGCAAGAATATGGGTACAAATCTGTTCGTCCCTTGATTCTTCTCTCTTGATTTTCTCCTTAATCCGAGGGCCGTCAGTAGCGTATTTCTCGAATGTATGAAGATTTGGATATGAATTTCTCCGTAATTCGAGGGCCGTTAGTGGCATATTTCTCGAACGTAGGAACATTTGGATCTGATCTCCAGGGAGGGAGGTTTTGTCTTCTTGATGTATTTGATTATCAAGAAGGAAAGATTTTGATCTATAAATATCCCATGAATTTATTGAGACTTTGAAGATCGTTGATCTATTTGTGAATATCCCGTGAATTTGTGGGATACTGGAGATTCCAATCTTTTTACGAATACCCATCAGCTTATGGGATATTCCAGATCATTTTGTGGGATATTGGAGATCCTGATCTTTTTACGAATACCCATCAGTTTATGGGATATTCAAGAAGCCTGTTTTAGGGAACATGTTACCCGTTAAATAGGCGAGATTTAGGGTAAAGTAGCCTTCTAGAACTCTAACAGAATTTGGATTCTTATTGAAGAGTATGTCTACAATATGAATTTTTGTATTCTCTATTTTTTTATATTGAGGAGAAAGAAGGTGACTATGGTGACATTTATGGCATGATGACTATGGAGAATGTGAGATGAAGGCAAAAGTTGAGTAGTTAGATTTGGTCTCACTGGGCGTGCCAGTAAAATTTGTTCGCAACAAATTTTCTTTGTGTTGAAAATTAACTGCAAGAAAAAAAAAGAATGAAAAGAAAATAACAACTTTATTTATAAGTATATTGCCTGATTCATTTTTAGGAAGAATTTTCCTGTTTCTTCAGCTTTTGCAGTTGTGGAGTTTGCTATATATATATATCTTCTCTTCGCCTTGAGCTGGAGCAAATGCAACAAACAACTCTTTATTTGTACAAACGTAGTGTGTGGCACTGAAATCCATCCACCGTTCTCAAGGATTTCCTACCAAGTTATATTCGAACAACATGACACACAGTTCATCCGTTTCGTTTTTGGATTCAGCCATATTTGCTTGGTTCTTCTTTTGGTCTTTCTTTGGGGAACGAAAATCTGTTGACTTGTGGTCAATCTTGCCACAATTAATGCATTTTTCCTTGAATTTTTTATTAGGTTGATTGTTTTCTTGTCCAACTTTCTTCCGCTTTTTAAGTTGGTATGGTCGCCTTCTACAATTTTTGTTCCACTCATTGCAAAATTTCCTTTTGACCTTGTTTCTGCGGCTTTGTTGTCTTCTTCAATGTGCAACCTCACTATGAGACTGTCATCTCCTTTAATTTATGTTTCAAGTAGTTCTTGAAGTCCTTCCACATAGGTGACAACTTCTCTATTTTTGCTGCGACTTGAAAGGCCTCGTTCACAACTAAACCTACTATAAAGTTTATGTGAACATTAAGAATATTTTTAATATATTCAACTAAGGTATTTACCAAACTCATACCTTCCACAAGAAGATCGTGGATGATAACTTGCAGTTCTTATACTTGAGATACAACAGACTTGTTGTCAATCATCTTATACTCAGGGAATCTTGTAACAAAGAACTTCTTGGTTCCAATATCCTCAGTTTTGTATTTTCTTTCCAGCGCACTCCACAACTCTTTTGATATCTTCATCCCACTATACACGTTGTATAAGTCATCTTGGAGGTCACTTAGAATGTAATTCCTGCATAGGAAATCAGAATGTTTTCATGCCTCCATAATGACAAATCGCTCCAGGTTTGAAGTTCCTTCGGGAAACTCTGGAGCTTCTTCAGATGTAAATCTTTGAAGACATAACGTATTAAGGTAGAAGAACATCTTCAGTTGCCACCTTTTAAAATCAACACCCGTAAATTTTTTGGGTTTCTCTGCTGGTGCCATTGCCTACGGAGCACTCGTACGACTCGTTGTGGCAACATTAGTTGCTGCCACACTCGTCCCAACCTCATTTACATGACTGTCAATCGTCATTTTCCTGTCACAAAAAGACAGTCAACTTTAGTATATCAAAATACTACTTATAAAGTTGTAGTAAATTTAAACACCCTTTGTTTCTAGTTTAACGATGAAGTATTTATGACTTTTATTCGTTAATCGAATGACCTTTAACTTGTGATGAAGTTTTTTATGTCTTCAAATCACTTGTTAAGTTCAGACGGAGTAGAAAACATAAATCTTTAATCTCCACAAACCAAATAATACAAATTACAAATTATTTCCTTAAGAATGCTGTTTTCGAGTACACAAAATCTGTAAGTTTATATACTAAACTTCAACACAAGTTCAAGAACAACTATTCAAGAACAATTAGAAGTTTCAACACCTTCAACACAAGATCAAAATTGACCTTTCAATAGAAGTGTGTTTTTGTTAAGAAATAAGATGAAACAAAAATTAAAACCAAGTCCTACGAATTTACGGAGTTTCCTTAAGGAAATAATTCACCTCAAGTACCCGAGATTGCGAAATTTTCCTCTTAGGATAAAATGACTTACAATCCGACCGTAGTGGTACCTCAAACTATCGGATTCTTCGAACTCACTCAACGGGAGATGATCACAATGAGTTTTTATTAGACAAGAAGTGTTTTGAGCTGTCAAAAATCATGTATATACTAGAGGAATACGTGAGGTATTTATAGCCATAAGTTGTCCCTTCGGAAAGGAAGCATTGGTTCTGGAAAAAGGCATATTTTCTGTATAGTCACTCACCTGCGCCCAGTCTGTGCTGGAACTACGCCTGACCTGCGGCCGCTGGTGACATTGTGCAGATTCCAGTAGCTTTTGCACTACACCTGCGCTGCACCTGCATCTGCAGGTTGCCAGGTGCGCACGTCGATCACTCTTCTGCGCGAAACAATGTGCCTTTTACCTCGAAGGGTCGCATCCCTTCGAGGTGCGTTGTGCATGCGTTTGCATGGCATCCAAAATGCGCCCGCATATGGAGAAAAACTTTTTTATCGAATTCTTTGGATTAAATTTCACTTGTTTTTCAAGTCTCAAATAAAATTTATCTAAAAAATTAATCTCATCGATCGATCATTTGACAAATTCAAATCCAAATTCAAATCGCGAAGCAATGTGCCTTTTACCTCGAAGGGAACCCTTCGAGGTGCGTTGTGCATGGCGTCTGAAATGCGCCCGTATATGGAGAAAAACATTTCTATCGGATTCTTTGGATTAAATTTCACTTGTTTTTCAAGTCTCAAATAAAATTTGTCTAAAAAGATAATCTCGCTGATCAAATCAAAAGCCGAAGCCGAGCGAGCAACAACAAAGACGACGACATGAGGCACCTTTTTGTTCTTGCCTCACTATCCCAATGGCGATGTATTTCTCAATATAAACACATAAAAGTTTCTTTCTCCCACCAATGTGGGAGAATTTAGTAGACTTCCTTATTTCGAGCACACTTTCCTTTTTAGTGAGGACTCACTTTCCCTCCATTATTTCCCTTCATTTTCCATTCACACATTCCACTTGAACCCAATACTTATCAATATAGATGATACGCATAACGTCTAAAGTAATAAAAAGGGAGATAGAGAATGCAAAAAATATTAGATGGGAGGTAGAGAGTACGGGAGATAGCCGAGAGAAAGGAACACACAAATATATTGAACAAATGTGAGAAAGAAAGATAAAAAAAAGCGAAGGAAAAAATAGATGAGATAGAAAAAGAGGAAGAAGGAAAGAGAGAAAAGTCACAACACAACAGAGGGATAGGGTCATACTAGTAAAGAGCAAATCCACACATTTTGAAATAAAATTAGCTCTATCTGATTGAAATAGAAGCACTGAGTAACGTCCATTTCTCTCATCATTTTACTGGTGTTTCTTTCATTTACAATATCATGCTTTTGTTCTTGTCGTTGATTCATATATCGTTGATTAATTCAGTTGAATTTTGAATTTAGTATTTGTTGTTTTCTTGAAAGTTTGAGTTAGTAAACTGTTTCTATGTTCTCATGGATTGTAAGTATGCTACTTTTAATATGATTGTTTATTGATGTTTGCTTACCTGGCCGATAGCACACCAACATTCAATAAGGACCTTAAATTGATTATTTTAGTGGAATTAAGAAGAGTTTGAAATAAAGCATAGTTAAAGGAAGTATATGTTTCTTACTTTATATAAACTATGTTATGGTAAGTTGGCTATCAAAAACTGAAAGGAATTTGGATTTCAAATTGGTTCTTGTTACTTGTGTTTTCATTTACTGATTTGTTGGTGAAATTACAATAAAATTACAACTGAAAAATTACAAATGAAGAAAATACAATAATATCTTCTTCTTGATTGAGGCGCGGATATCTCGCTCTATTTAAAGAGATTCAAGCCCACTGCAGCAGATGTTTTCACTGATTCAACAGTAATCTTCTTGACTTGTCCCTCCAAGATACAACAACTTTCTCACAAAGAACAACTCAACAACTCTGGACAAGAGTTGAGTTTAAAGCTCCACAAAAAGAACACCCCCTTCAACTAATAAACTCTTTTTTTCTAGCTTTTAATTTGTTAACTCTATATTTTCTTGTACATCCAAAATAATGCAATAGCATCTCTATTTATAGGTGTGAAAATATTTCATGCAATGAATAAGAAGAAGTAGTGGATAATAAAGGTGGAAGATCAATGGCCTATATGTTACAAGAGTTACAAAAGTAATGAAGAGAATAATGGTAGAAGTTACAAGAGTTAAAAGAAATTTATGTCCACATTCTACCATCACTAACTATAATGTTTAAAGGCCCAAGAATAAAAAATGGATGGGATTTGGAGGCGGTAAAAAACAGCCATACAACATGAGAATAATGCCTAATTAAGGTATTAAAGTTTGAGGAAAAATGCTGCACAATAATGTTATAGACGGATGGAGTAATGATGTAGAATAGGCAAAGAGAGCTGTCAACATCTCAAAGCATTAAAATATAATAAATTTAATGTTAAAATGCTAATAACCATCAATCTCCCACTCAATTTAATATTAAAATAAGAGAGTCTACTAGCTGAAAAAAGACTATCGTGCATAATGAAGGTGTGCTCTACATTGAAATTTCACTTAGTAAAATAGTAAGTTTTCCTCCAGAGTCGTAGTGGTCTCAGACTTGAACTATGATTGCTTAAGGGAAATAAAAAGTCACCGGTTACACATAATAGTCAACATGTTGACATTGAGCTTTATAGACAGCACGTTACGACCTTGTGCTATCCCAATTTCATGAATGTTTTTGAGAATGAGCCTCAATTCTCATAGGAAGAGACCTACTTTCACACTCACATAGGTGAAATCTGTCGAAAATGCTCCTGTAATTTTATCACCCTTCTCATACGAACTAAAGATTTCATTAAGGGATCGTTTGGTAGAGTGTATTGAAAATTAATACATGCATTAGTTTAATGTGTATTAGTAGTACCTTATTTGGTATATCTTTTTACCCTATGTATAACTAATGCAAGCATTAGTTATACACTCTATTATGTATTGAGGTGTGTATTACTAATATCTCAAAATCCATGACATTAGTAACGCAATGGATCTAACGAATGCATTAACATGCTTAAAGACACTATCATCCCTCAAAAAAAATTTCGCATCCTTTTCAACATATATATATTGGGGGTTATGTAAAAAAAAAAAGTTTTTTAAAAATTAAGTAATTCATGTTATTTTTAATATATTGAACCAAACACTGCATAAGAAAGATACAAGTATAACTAATGCAAGTATAGCTAACACAAGCATTGTTAATACAAACATTACTAATACACCATATTTTGTAAAATTCTTGTATACTCTACCAAACGACCCCTAAGATTTCTATTTTAAAACTCAACCTCCACAACTATTACAGGAACAAGTGCACTCGCATAATAAAGAGAGATAAAAAATAGTGTATTTTTCCACAACAAGTCATCATGTGATTCATTTTTCTCACTGAACCTGGTTATAGGATCTCTAGTTCCCAAGTTGGGGTTCCTCACATATGACTTAGGAATTTATAAGCTTCAATTCTATTCCCCTTGATGTGCTCCAGACCTTTTCTCTTGCTAAGGCATTAGTCAATGGATTTGCAATATTATCACAAGATTTGACATAATCAACATTTATGGTATCATTTGTCAAATATAGTATCACATTACTGTGTTTTCTCCTTATAGGTTTGGATTTACCGTTGTATTAATGATTTTGAACTCTATCAATTGCAGCGGTGCTATCACAATGAATTAAAATAGAAAGAATTATTTTTTTAAAATAAGGTATTTGAAATAACAAATCTCTCAACCAATTTACTTTCTCACTAGCTGAAGCTAAAGCAATTAATTCAGCCTCCATGATAGAGTTAGCAGTAATAGTTTATTTTTTAGGTTTACAACAAATAGCACTACCACCCAAAGTAAAGATATAGCCAGTAGTAGATAAGGAAACACCTGATAAAGTATTTCAATCCGCATCACAAAAGCCTTTAAGTACAACAATTTTTTTTTATAGAACAAGCCATAAATTTTTGTTCTAATTAAATATCTCATTACTTTCGTTATAGCATGTCAATGCTCATTACCTGGCTTGCTAGTAAACCTGCTAAGTACACCTACTGCATATACACTATTAGGCCTAGTACAATTAGTTACGTATCTGAAACTTTTAATTAGGCTAGCATATTTCTTTTGATTTATTACATCATTTTCACTTTCAACGGAAAACAAGTGAACACTAGAATCAAAAGGAGTTACAACATGCTTGCAATCAAGGAAATTATATTTTATTAAATTTTTTTCAACATAATGTGACTGATCAAAAAAAATTTCATCACATGTTCTAGTAATTTTTATTCCTAGAATAAAATTTGCCTCTCCAAGATCTTTCATATAAAATGGCTTCTAAGAATGATTTTAGTCTCTCCAATAATATTCATGTTAGAGCCAAAGATCAATAAATTATCAACATATAGACAAATAATAACATGTGAACCATTTCAAGACTTAATGATATATGCACTTATTACACTCATTTGTTTTAAAGCCAATTTCAATCATGTAGGAATCAAACTTTTCATGTCATTGTTTTGGTGAATGTTTCAAGACATATAGGAATTTAGTAAGTTTACATACTTTGCTTTCTTTGCCTACTTCAACAAATCACTTGGGTTGTTCCATGTAAATCTCCTCATTTAGGTCTCCATTTTAAAAAGTAGTTTTTACATCTATTGGATGAATTTATAAATAAAAAATTACTGCAATAGCAATTAAAAGTCTAATGGAAGTAATTCTAGTTACCGAATAAAACGTATCAAAAAGTTTTAGGCCGTCTAGTTGCTTAAAACCTTTAGCCACTAGCCCAACCTTGTATTTATCAATAAATTCATCCGGTTTTAATTTTTTGCGTAAGATTCATTTACATTCAATTATTTTACAATCCGGTGGTAAATCAACTAGCTTCCAAGTTTTATTGAAAATTAGTAATTTCATTCATCATTTACAACCTCTTTTCAAAAAATAGCATCATGAGAAGATAAAACTTTTTTTAAAGTGAGAGAGTCATCGCCAACGTTAAAAACATAATAATCAGGACCACAATTTTTTTCTACTCTAGCTCTTTTTCTTCTTCTTAACTCAATTTCTTTTTCAAAATAGAAGTAGAAAAACTAAGTATAGGTAAAATATTTTCTTCAGTCCTTTGACCCCCACTATTTTTAAATTCAAAAGAAAATTTATTTTCATGAAAAATAACATCACTAGATTCTATTATAATACTATCTTCAAGATTGAAAATCGATAGGTTGTCCTATTTGACGCATAACTAAGTAAAGCACAAGCTGTAACCTTTTTACCCAACTTAGAGATTTTAGGATCATTAACCTTACATAGGCTAAGCAACCCCAAACTCTTAGATATTTCAAATTTGGTTTATGACCTTTCCACAACTAAAAGATGTTAATTTGATCTTTTTATAAGGCACGCGATTCAACACATAACAAGTAGTCAGAAGTGCTTCACCCTAAAAATTTAGAGGTGGACGTGATTCAATTAGCATGACATTAGTCAACTCAGTCAAAATTTTATTCTTCCTTTTTGCTACACCGTTAGATGCA
Source organism: Capsicum baccatum var. pendulum (assembly GCA_030864225.1). Classification (NCBI taxonomy): domain Eukaryota; kingdom Viridiplantae; phylum Streptophyta; class Magnoliopsida; order Solanales; family Solanaceae; genus Capsicum; species Capsicum baccatum. The sequence goes on along the minus strand of CM061558.1, from coordinate 86,421,882 downwards.
AGAGAATAAGGAGGAGTAGTTTTATGAATTATACTCAATGATCTAGAAAAAGAATTAAACTCGTTAGACTCATATTCACAGCCTCTATCACTTCTAATTCTTTTTATTTTTTTGCCAAACTGATTTTCAATTTCATGGAGAAAGTCTTAAAATTCTCAAAAACATCACTTTTATTTTTCATCAAGTAACATAAATAACTTAGAAAAGTCATCAATGAAAATGTTAAGATTTTTTTGATCGTTGAAATTAATTCTAAACTACTCATGATTCCCACATAATGATCATTTATATGACAAAAACAAGTATGTCAAGAATTAGTAGAAGAGAACATATAAATAGAAGTAGATGTTTTATTCATTTCAACATTCAACTTGAACATTCCATCACAAGCATACCCCTTTCCCACAAAAATATTATTTTTCACAACTACATATTGGTTAGATTCAATAATCTGTTTGAAGCCTGCTTTATTAAGCAGAAAACTGGACATTAATTTTTTTCATGAAAAAAGTATAAAGTACATCTTTTAAAATTAATACCCTTTCAGAAGTAAAACTCAGCTAGACATCTCCCGTTTCAACCACTTGAGTGGTGTTAGAATCTCCAGCATAATGGTTTTGAGCTCCTCAAAAGGAGTATAAATTTTAAATCAGTCTTTGTCATAATAGACTTGACGGTTTGCACTAGAGTCAACCCACCATCCATCAATATTAAATATGAGCAGTATGCTCACTCTTGCCACAGACAAAACACGGTTCCATTTCTTAAATATGTTAATTTTTTGCTTGTTTAGTTCCACTATTATTGTCTTTGGGATGTCTATCATTATTTTGCTTAAAGTTTTTCTTATTATGCTTCAAAGAAGCATTTTTGTTAGTTTCAGGAGCAATATTATTTGAAGTAAGTAAATTTACCTTCGATGTGATGTTGTTCTCATTTGTTTGCATCTTGGCCCTTTGCCTCTTCTTTCATGCAGATCTCATTATTAAAGTCTCAACAGAAGTTTTCTTTTATTTGTGGCACATATTTTTTGAAATTTCTTCCAAAAAGGAGGAAATTTATCTATTATTTCACTAACAATAAGGTTATCTCTAATTTTGACTTTCTCAGACCTAAGCTCTCAACAATTATTATGAAGTCTTGAGCATGGTCTACCACTGATTTACTGTCCATCATTTGAAAATGAAAAAATCTGCTAGCCGCATATTTTCGCTCTATCCTCCTCTGTATCATACTTACTCCACAATGCTTTTCAAATTTTCTTTGCACTAGAGTAAGTTCTATCATAATAATCACGAAAATTATTAGATTGACAATTAAGTAAAAAATACCGACACTTGTAGGAGTCACCATCGTATTTTTCATTTTTTTTTAAAGAGAAATAAGTTCTTCATCATTCATGAAAGAATTATTGACTTTATTGGGATTCTTATCAGTTTACACATAAGACACATTGAGAAGACTTAAGTATAAAAGTACTTTATTCTTCCACCTTTTGAAATGACTATCGTTGAACGAGAATGGATTGTTAAGATCTCTCATATTTACATCCGCAAATTTTTCAATTGTTGTCATTTAATCACCTTAAAATTATTGGTGAAATTATAATAAAATTATAATTGAAAAATTACAAATGAAAAAAATACAATAATATCTTTTTCTTGGCTGAGGCGTAGATATTTTGCTCTCTTTAAGGAGACTCAAGTCCATTGCAGAAAATGTTTTCATCGGTTCAGCAGTAATCTTCTTGAATTATCTCCCCTTCAGGATACAAAAACCTTCTCACAAAGAACACATCAGCAACTCTGAACAAAAATTGAGTTCAAAACTCCACAAAAAGAGCACCTCCCTTCAACTAATCAACTCTTTTTTTTCTAACTTACATTAACTTTATATTTTCTTGTACATCCAAAATAATGCAAGATCAGCTCTATATAGGTGTGAAAATGTTTTATGCAATTAATAAGAAGAAGTAGAGGATAATAAAGAAGGAAGATCAATGACCTATATTTTACAAGAGCTACAAGAGAAATGAAGAGAATAATGGTATTAATTACAAGAGTTATAAGAAACTTATGTCCATATTCTTCCACCACTAATTATTGTGTTTAAGAGCAAAAAATCACAAATGAATGAGAGTTGGAGGCTGTAAAAATAGCCATGCAACGTAGGAATAATGCCAAATTAACACATTAAAGTTTGAGGAAAAATGTGCACAATAATGTTATATACGGATGGAGTAATGGCGTAGAATAGGAAAAGATAGCTACCACTATATTAAAGCATTAAAATATGATAAATTTAATACTAAAATGCTAGTAACCATCAGTTCGATAAAATGATGGCTAGGATCTTGTGAACATAATAATAGGCAAAATTTAGGACCCGTATAATGTTAGGTGAGTCTAGAAAATAAAAATATTTTATTTCGGTTTAGAATGTGGTTAAGCATCTTTCTTGAGAAGCATAAGGAAATTCAAAGATGCAGTTCTGTACCTTGGCAAAATTTGTCCTAATAATTAACCTTTATTATTTTAATCTCCAGGTGTGCAAATAGATATTATTGGTACATTAAAAATGAGCGAATCAAGGTTTAAAAATATAATTTATTCAAAATAGTTTAAATTATGTATAAGTTAATAAAATCAATTGTACTACACGGGACTCGAGGGATGCCTCATACTTTTCCTCGATCAACAAAATTCTTTATCCGGTCTTCTGTTTTTACAAACCAATAAAGAATCATTTTCTTTTTATTAGAAATTCAAAAAGGTAATCTAAAACACCACAACTTAATTCCAAGTGACGACTCTGTAAATAATAAAAATAATTTCTACTCAACATCATCACTATAATTGAAAAAACCCTTCAACCATAAAAAAGGGTGTGACAACATATATATGCAAACATATTATCTACCATAATTTTTGATCGATCCAGATTTATATCATCAATGATAGAACTTATTGAAAGTTCTCCATTCACTTAGAGTCTTGCATTCACTAATTTCTTCAGTAATATCAGGATTGATTAGATCTTGAGTCTTTTCATGAGATTCTTTTATAGTGTCACGTTACTATTTTTGTGATTTTTTCTTAGGATTTTTAGCCCTCAAACCTAATGGTATACCATATTTTAGGCGTGCTTGAAATTCAGAAGCTATGACTCTAGTAGATGATATTTTTGAGACATAAATTTAGACAGACACATTCACTGTTCTTTATTTTATACCCATTTTCAGGAGCAGAAATCTTAAATTGAAAATCTTTTTTTTAACCTCGCCACTTCTTTCACCACCTTATCTACCACATGGATATGCCATTTAGTTATTCTTCTTAAATCAACAAATGTGTCTGTCATTTAACTTGTCATTTTTTATACATGAATGATCTTTTGGACCTCATGTTCACATATGGAGGTAGGTGTATCAAAATGAGGTATTTATAAAACTTTCCACACAATTTCTCTTCTGAGTTCATGTTTCTATCCCTCTTAATTAGGGAGAATTTATTTCATCAAATTGACAATCTGTAAATAAACCAGTAAATAAATCTCTGTTCAATGGTTTAAGGTATCGAAGTATGGAGAGTGACCCAAACCCAACATATATTCCTAACCTTCTGTGTTGCCATCTTAGTGTATTATGGTGGTGCTACTGACACATATAAAACATATTCAAAAGTTCACATGGGAGTAATATTTGGTTCGTAACCAAGATCAATTGTGATAGAAAATATTAATTATAATGAGTCGGTTTGAGACGAACAAGTGATGTTGCATGTAAGATAGCATGACGGAAATTTTACTTTAATAAGTAATGGTCTTGCTATCAATTGTAGGCGCTTAATAAACGACTCAGAAAGGTCATTTTGAGTAAGAATATGAGCGACAGAATGTTCAACCCTCTTACAATTGATGTATATTAATCATCAAAAGCTTGGGATGTAAATTCTCCAGCATTATCAAGGCGAATAGACTTAGTGGAATAATCTGGGAATTACACCCTTAATCATATTAGTTATGCTAATAATTTTGCAAATGCTAGATTGCGAGACAATAAGAGACACACATGAGATCCTCTTGAAGATGCTTCTATTAGGACCATAAAATAGCTAAGTGATCCACTGGATGGGTGAATACTTCTGCATATTTTTCCATATATATGTTCTAGAAAAAGAAGGGATTCAACACTAACTTTCAATGACGATGAATTGTTATCAATTTTCCTTGACAATAAGTGGCACTTGAAAATTAATCACTTGCAAGAATCTTTAGGTTCTTTAAAGGATATCCATTTATATTTCCAATGATTTGTCTCATCACTATTGATTAGGGTGACCCATTTGGTCATGTCAAAGAATAAAAGTATTTAAATTAGTAAACTTTTAATTTATGATAGAGTGTACTTCAACTGTATTAGTTTCTGCATAATATAGCCAGAAGACAAAGTTAGCAATTTCTCCAACACACATTTCTGGCCTGAGACGTTCTAGGTAATGTCAATATATTCAATATTTATTTCATTTATTATCTCAACATGATGTCCATTTCGATGGATATATTTAAAACTTAATAAATTTCTTGGAGATTTAGAAGAGATCAATGCATTTTCTATGACAAGTTTAGTCCTTTTAGGCAGAAATATAGTAGCTCTTCTGAAGCTTTTAGTTAATCTTGAATTATGGATTTCTATAATATTTTCTTTTCTTCTAAGCAAGCAGGAAAAATATTTCTCATCTTTAAATATGGTGTGCATTCTTCTACTATCAATTACACAAATATCCTCAAGATCAATCATTGATTCATAGAAAGACTAATGAGTATTCACATATTCTTCAAGTTGAAAATCTAAACAAATTAAATATTATAATATTACTAGCAAACAACTAACAGAAAAGTAAACTAATATGATCAACAGAAAAGTAAAATGCTTACACTATTACAGATCCATCATCGAAAGATGATCTATATTTCCTTCAAGGAATTTAAAGAAATCTGTAACATCTAAATGTATAGGATCAACATTTTCTTTAAAGATAAAGTAGTTCTTACATCATTATCTTCCTTTTTCAGGTATACTTGGTAGAGATTAACCAGGTGCCTTGGCGTAGGACAAGTACGTGAACAGTGTCATTTTCCTCCATATCAATAGCATTTATTTTTTAAATTATTTTTTTGCACCGTTTCAGGCGTTTTACCATTCGAGGAAGGTCATTATTTAGTGTCAGATGCTCACCATGGTTGGAATTTCTTTCTCGGCTATAGCGACGACTATGAATGGGGTCAGGACCTTTTTCATGTCTGAATTGGTGAAAGTTTGTAGCATTAATTTTAGAAAAATGCAGTACTGGTAAGTCGACTTTCATAATTTTTTATCAAAAGATCATTATGTTTTCAGTAACAAGAAGATACAAATAATTAATAAAAAATTTTAAATCTTGTTTCTCAATATTGTTGTTGTAGGAGCATACTTGAGCCTAAAAAGATGGAGGATGTTTTCTCTAGCATATCATGATCTATGATATTTTCTTTGCAGAAATTAACTATGGAATAATTCTAAACATGGCAAAATTATGTCCAGTTATATCTTTAAAATCGTGTATTCTCAAATGGGTTCATTCATAATGTGCATGTGGAAGAACGACCATATTCATGTGGTCATATTTTTCTTTGAATTATTTCATAGTACAATAGGATCCCTATTAGTGATATATTCCATTTTAAAGCCCTAATAAAGGTGATGATGGTGAAATATCATGCTTTTAGCATAATTTTTGATCGATCCAGATTTATATCATCAATGATAGAACTTATTGAAAGTTCTCCATTCACTTAGAGTCTTGCATTCACTAATTTCTTCAGTAATATCAGGATTGATTAGATCTTGAGTCTTTTCATGAGATTCTTTTATAGTGTCACGTTACTATTTTTGTGATTTTTTCTTAGGATTTTTAGCCCTCAAACCTAATGGTATACCATATTTTAGGCGTGCTTGAAATTCAGAAGCTATGACTCTAGTAGATGATATTTTTGAGACATAAATTTAGACAGACACATTCACTGTTCTTTATTTTATACCCATTTTCAGGAGCAGAAATCTTAAATTGAAAATCTTTTTTTTAACCTCGCCACTTCTTTCACCACCTTATCTACCACATGGATATGCCATTTAGTTATTCTTCTTAAATCAACAAATGTGTCTGTCATTTAACTTGTCATTTTTTATACATGAATGATCTTTTGGACCTCATGTTCACATATGGAGGTAGGTGTATCAAAATGAGGTATTTATAAAACTTTCCACACAATTTCTCTTCTGAGTTCATGTTTCTATCCCCCTTAATTAGGGAGAATTTATTTCATCAAATTGACAATCTGTAAATAAACCAGTAAATAAATCTCTGTTCAATGGTTTAAGGTATCGAAGTATGGAGAGTGACCCAAACCCAACATATATTCCTAACCTTCTGTGTTGCCATCTTAGTGTATTATGGTGGTGCTACTGACACATATAAAACATATTCAAAAGTTCACATGGGAGTAATATTTGGTTCGTAACCAAGATCAATTGTGATAGAAAATATTAATTATAATGAGTCGGTTTGAGACGAACAAGTGATGTTGCATGTAAGATAGCATGACGGAAATTTTACTTTAATAAGTAATGGTCTTGCTATCAATTGTAGGCGCTTAATAAACGACTCAGAAAGGTCATTTTGAGTAAGAATATGAGCGACAGAATGTTCAACCCTCTTACAATTGATGTATATTAATCATCAAAAGCTTGGGATGTAAATTCTCCAGCATTATCAAGGCGAATAGACTTAGTGGAATAATCTGGGAATTACACCCTTAATCATATTAGTTATGCTAATAATTTTGCAAATGCTAGATTGCGAGACAATAAGAGACACACATGAGATCCTCTTGAAGATGCTTCTATTAGGACCATAAAATAGCTAAGTGATCCACTGGATGGGTGAATACTTCTGCATATTTTTCCATATATATGTTCTAGAAAAAGAAGGGATTCAACACTAACTTTCAATGACGATGAATTGTTATCAATTTTCCTTGACAATAAGTGGCACTTGAAAATTAATCACTTGCAAGAATCTTTAGGTTCTTTAAAGGATATCCATTTATATTTCCAATGATTTGTCTCATCACTATTGATTAGGGTGACCCATTTGGTCATGTCAAAGAATAAAAGTATTTAAATTAGTAAACTTTTAATTTATGATAGAGTGTACTTCAACTGTATTAGTTTCTGCATAATATAGCCAGAAGACAAAGTTAGCAATTTCTCCAACACACATTTCTGGCCTGAGACGTTCTAGGTAATGTCAATATATTCAATATTTATTTCATTTATTATCTCAACATGATGTCCATTTCGATGGATATATTTAAAACTTAATAAATTTCTTGGAGATTTAGAAGAGATCAATGCATTTTCTATGACAAGTTTAGTCCTTTTAGGCAGAAATATAGTAGCTCTTCTGAAGCTTTTAGTTAATCTTGAATTATGGATTTCTATAATATTTTCTTTTCTTCTAAGCAAGCAGGAAAAATATTTCTCATCTTTAAATATGGTGTGCATTCTTCTACTATCAATTACACAAATATCCTCAAGATCAATCATTGATTCATAGAAAGACTAATGAGTATTCACATATTCTTCAAGTTGAAAATCTAAACAAATTAAATATTATAATATTACTAGCAAACAACTAACAGAAAAGTAAACTAATATGATCAACAGAAAAGTAAAATGCTTACACTATTACAGATCCATCATCGAAAGATGATCTATATTTCCTTCAAGGAATTTAAAGAAATCTGTAACATCTAAATGTATAGGATCAACATTTTCTTTAAAGATAAAGTAGTTCTTACATCATTATCTTCCTTTTTCAGGTATACTTGGTAGAGATTAACCAGGTGCCTTGGCGTAGGACAAGTACGTGAACAGTGTCATTTTCCTCCATATCAATAGCATTTATTTTTTAAATTATTTTTTTGCACCGTTTCAGGCGTTTTACCATTCGAGGAAGGTCATTATTTAGTGTCAGATGCTCACCATGGTTGGAATTTCTTTCTCGGCTATAGCGACGACTATGAATGGGGTCAGGACCTTTTTCATGTCTGAATTGGTGAAAGTTTGTAGCATTAATTTTAGAAAAATGCAGTACTGGTAAGTCGACTTTCATAATTTTTTATCAAAAGATCATTATGTTTTCAGTAACAAGAAGATACAAATAATTAATAAAAAATTTTAAATCTTGTTTCTCAATATTGTTGTTGTAGGAGCATACTTGAGCCTAAAAAGATGGAGGATGTTTTCTCTAGCATATCATGATCTATGATATTTTCTTTGCAGAAATTAACTATGGAATAATTCTAAACATGGCAAAATTATGTCCAGTTATATCTTTAAAATCGTGTATTCTCAAATGGGTTCATTCATAATGTGCATGTGGAAGAACGACCATATTCATGTGGTCATATTTTTCTTTGAATTATTTCATAGTACAATAGGATCCCTATTAGTGATATATTCCATTTTAAAGCCCTAATAAAGGTGATGATGGTGAAATATCATGCTTTTAGCATAATTTTTGATTCGATGCCTGGTTTTTATCTTTGATAGTGTTCACCAGACCTATCGCAATCTACTAGATTTTAGCATCAAGTGCCCAAGATAAGTAGATTTTGTTCAATATATTGTAAGAACCTGATTAAAATTTTACTTTTTATGTAATTTGATAATTTTTTCCTTATTTATAGTTGCTACATGTTGATTTTGGAGTGTATGGATAATTGGTATGGTTTTCAATGCCTTTGAAAGGGTTTTGGGAGAGTTTGAGATTTTTAGAGGCTTTAAAAGTCCTCTAGTTGACTTTGATCAACAATTGATGTTTTGAATGTAATATGTTGATTTGGAGAGTTTCATTAGATTTAGAATATCGAATTATGTTTTGTAGCAGAGTTGGTTCAGGTTTGAACCTTCAATTTGCATTTCGATCCCAGTTGTGAAAACTAGTGAAATTTACCTAAAAGATGTAATGGGGGTTAATTTGTTGCAAATGATCCCTTTTAAAATATTTGATGTTTTCATTTAGTTTGGAACATCAATATCCCAGTATCATATTTGGTTTGTTCCAGGGGGATTTTGAATAAATTTTGAGGGTCCGTGAGGAGACATTTTTTCACTTGAAAAATCTGTTGGTGCAGCATTTTCTGGTGCATCAGGATCTTCATTGCAATTGTGTGGCTACGTGCTATGATCACGGCCCTTGATGATTGCATTCATCGTAATCTCATGGTAATGGTATCGAGATCGTGATGGATTAATCAATGGCCCAGGTTTGATTGAATCATCATGATCGCAAGGCCCAACCACCTGACCCAATGAACAGTCTAATTGCCGGTCAACATTAACCCCCGTGATCGCCAGGTAGTGTTCCACAATAGCAAGAAACGATTCATAAATTAGTATAGATATTTCAATTTTGCAACTTCATTTTTGGACCTCCAAGCTTTGGGGAAAGACGATTTTGTATTTTTTTGTTAATTTTTTGTGTGGCTGACCTCTAAACTCATTTTCTTATTATTTCATATTTATTATGTCTTGGAAATACCTTTTAACCTCAATTCTAAAATGGATTTTTGGGATTTGATGGTAGAGCTTAAAAATAGTTTTTCTTCAATCCGGGCCTTAATTTTTAACTCATTTTTGTATGAATTTTTAACTGTAGACCCCGACAATCTTGGAGAATGTATTTATAAAATAAAATTTTGACTTTAATCCTTTTATTTTTGAACTCATTTCGTACCCATTTGAACCCGCCATAAATATTTCCAATATGAGTATCATTAGTTTTTGTAATGCGTAATATTGTATTTGTATGTTTTAGTTGATTTCGAGACCAAATTTCAAAAGGGCATTGTACTGAAGTACTTTAGGCTTAGGTTTCTATGCTTCGAGGTAGGTTATGACTTAACTTTCTTCAGACTAGGCTAGATAGTTAATAAATAAGTCACGCATGCTATAGGTTGGGGAAAATAACTACGAAAATTGATTTTCAAGCTATTGTATATGGCATGATGCTTGTGTGGGGATTATAGTCTTGTTGGTGTTCACTAATATTATATATGACGTGTTTCCTATGTGAAGGCTTTATTTGACATCATTGGCCTTATATGTACATTTAAATGCCTTTGTTTGTAATTGATATTCGTAAATGGGTTTGTATAGATATTATAGGACTTATTGGGCATTCTTTTTCTTTATCATGATATAAATTCTCGATTTATGAGTTGATATGATATTAATTATGTCTTACATGTATATTTATTCTGATGGTGCCAAACTAGAACTGATATCATGAATTGTTGACATATTGAGTTGATTTCTAGGATCACTTATATATGTATTAAATGAATGTGTCATCTTTATGCCGATTCGATTATGAGATTTATATCCTTATTTATACATACACATTCTATGAGAAATTGGTACCATAGAGGAACACTAATTTAGAGAGAAAATGAGATACTTTTGTAAAAATCTTAATTTCTGAACATAAGTCGGAGAGGTGAGTTGAGATTTTGAGATAGTATATGGGTCGCTAACCCCTCATGGGTCTTATTTTAGGATTATCTAGGCTTGATAGGTGCATACCAAAAAGCCACGTGATCACTCGATAGGTGTATACAAAAAGTCATGCGATGAATTTCACATATTCACTTCATTATTCATTGAATTGCACTGTATACACATATTCATTGCTTATGTTATGTGTCTGCTTGACATGAAATTAGTTCTTATGCACCTTCATGAATGCTTGATTTTGTTGATTTCATAATTTATTAGAACTGATAGCGGAGATGGTGTGAGCTATTGTTTGAGAACTTTCTAGTTTGCAGGTGATGTGCTCATAGTACTTCTTTACTTATATTATTTTCTACTTTGCATAGTTAGCCTATGATACCTATTGAGTCTAAGTAGACCATACTCACCCTTATTCCACTTTTCTGTGCAGATCCTAATGCGAGTACAATATATGGGGGTTGATTTTGTGCTGGTTAGAGTTGGTGGTTTGAGGTACTGGCATGCTCTAAGGTCTTTAAAAGTTGACTCTAGACCTCCTCTTATATTTTTTGATGCCTTTGATTGATTTCAGGGATAGACATTTGTACTTATGATACTGTAAATATATTTATTAGATGCTCTACATTTATGACACCAGATGTTAGGAATTTTATATATTATGTTCATTCTCCTACTAAATTTGCATGTGTTGACCTGATTTTATTCTAGAAGTCTCATTTTATTGTATTTTATTATTATTTTAAATTTTATTTTCTTTGGGTAATTGGCTTATCTACCAAGCATGGGTTGATGTAGACGCCATCATGACCTCACATTTTGGGTCGTGATAAATTACTATCAGAAAGCTAGGTTCAACAGTCTCATAAGTGTACGAGACACATGTCTAGTAGAGTCTCTCAGATTGGTATGTATAAAATTTATATCTATCATTCGAGAGGCTAAAAGATGTCTTTAGTACAAAATTTCTCTAATTAATTCCTTTTCATGCAGATTATTCATACCTGACATTCTAAACTTGTATTTCATTCTTTTCTTCGCAAATAATGAGGAATAAGTCCAGGGATACAAGGGATAATGAGCTGGCACTTGATAAGGGAGCCCTAGTTGAGGACGAGGCAGAGTGTGTGATCGACCTAGAGGTAAAAGACTAGAACGAGAAGCTGCCCCAACCAGAGTACATGCTAGGAAGGCCTCTCCTGATCATGAGGTTATGTATGCTATATATAACTATCAGACAGGGGGTATGGGGCCAACTTTAATTTTATAGAGTTTAGTTGATACCCAGTACATCAGGATTTATTGATCCGCCTTTTGAGTTAATTAAAGGGTATTACCTTAAGTGTGCCTGGTATTCCTCCGACTTTGAGTGGTGTTCTGCCTTCTGTACTAGTCTCTGCTTATGCTATTCTTTCTTTAGGGTTACAACCATCATCTATAGTACCCTTGTGTATAAATTCACTGTCTGACAACTGGTCGAAGGGGAATGGGCTAACTCAAAATTGACCAATCCAAGAAAACGATCAAGATATGGCGTTACGGACAAAAAAGGGAAAAATTATTATTTCCTATCCACCAGTGGGTAATAAAAGTTCTATCTCACCTTCCTACAGATGGAACCTTTGACCAAGAATGCCTGTTGCTACCCTAACCTATCTAGCACTACATCTTGCTAACGTCGTCTGAATTACCTTGCAAACGCTACATGGAAAACCTACATCGTCTTCATCTCCCATTGTAGTCACTCAAAAAAGAGTAAAAATAACAGCCCTCGACCCCTCTAGAGTATGGCCTACCAGTCTTCTGATTCTTAGGTTCATATTGAAATGTGGATTCTTAGGACTAACCATTGTATAACTTCTGTATAGAAACTAGAGAGTCTGTCTCAATCCAAATGAGTTTATGACCCTCCTCCCATAAAATACCAAAGGAAGTTACTCATGTTCAAAAGTTTTAATAATGCCACTGTCACTGTTACAAATATACAGGGTCGAGTAGTTTCTTGGTCCTTCCCGCTTGACTAATAAGATAGAAAAAGCCTATCTTGCTTGTTCAGTAAAGTCTCACTTTTTGATAGGAGTAGGTACTTGCTAGGGCAGGGTCACTTTTCATTCTTCATTCAAAACTAACAAGTGTCAGGTTGGGGATTTGACCATTTCTCTAGGTTGCACTACCCTTTTAGATTGTTTTATTCATGCTTGAAAAATCACCCCATCGATCTAATCCTTTTAATGGACATTCTTAGTAGTCCTTTGAGGGCCACATAGATTAGATTGTGAACTCTTTCAGACCCTTAATTTAACTTGGTTGGGGACTTGAGGGTAATGTCAGAGCCTTTGCATATCCCACATAAAGGCTACTAATAATAAGAGTTATAGTCATTTCAATCCTGTTCGTTGTTATGATGTTCCATATTCAAATAGCAGAGATTTATGAAGAAGTATTATGCTATTTACCCTTATAAAGCTCAATAAGCCTCGCTTCCCTCCCCCTTTCACTTATGTTGTGATAAATAGTCGTCAATATTCTATAAGAGACTTGATCGAGTCTATGAAGCTTTGCTTTTCTTCTAGTCGGGCTATAATGCCTCCCTTCATTTGCTTTTCTCATTTAAGCTCAAAATGCCTACTGCCTATTTTATAGTGCTAGAAGCTAACCGTCATAATCTCTCCCTTCAAGTCTTGCTTCCAGTACAGAAGACCAAGCATTCTTCCATACATCTCGGGCTGGGAGCAGACTTACTATCCCTCCAGTTGCTTTGGATACAATGATGACTTCTGATGACCAAAAGAGTTTTGAGAGGGTTTATTTATTTGGATCCTTCAAAGTTTAGTGGAGTGATTAGCGAGGACGTCTATGAGTTTCCCAGACTAGCAGGAGAAGTTACATAATCTTGGATTCCTTGAATTTTTACACTACCTATCAGTAGATAGATGTTTATAGGGATTGGTGAAGGTCTCTATCTAGTTATAGACCTTTGGGTTCGTCTATTATAACTTGACCTCAATTTTCTGAGTTTTTTTTGGAGAGATTTGTGCCGTACAAATTAAGAGATCAGATGTAAGATGAGTTTGAACACTTAGAGAAGGGATCCATGTCTATTGTCGATTATGAGGCATGCTTCCATGCTTTATCTTAATATTGAGCCTCCAATATCTCTACTAATTCAGAGAGGATTCATAAGTTTGTGAAGGGATTAGAGGGTTCTTATCAGTTGGATACTGCCCATGTGGTTGTTTCAAAGGCTTCTTTTTAAATCAATATTGAGCATGCCAAGTGGATCGAGTCTATTACCCCGACTAACCAGGAAGGCACCAAGAAGGTGCGCTGACAGGGCGAGTTTAGTGGTTGCATCTCTCGAGGCAAAAATATCTTTAGTAGAGGTTCTTGTGGTTATCATGGTCGGTCAGTTCAGGACCTTTTACAGGGATCAGGTGGCAGACCTTTAGATTCTGTGGCTTCAGGTAGCTATGCATCTGGTCATGCTGGTGAAGGTTCCAACTTCTGTTCTTCGGGCCAAGGCGATCATCATAGTTTGTCTGTGTCCCCTCAGAATGATTTAGGCCATAGAGGATGCTATGTATGTGATGAAGTTGTCCATTTGGCGAACGATTTCCCCGACACATGTATAGACCTACTCAGCAGGGTCCTCAGCTTCACACCAGTCTAGAATGACTTCGCACTTAACCCGTTACGTTAATTCATCATGGTTCTCACTACCCTAGTTGTGGGATTTATCTACTCGTGACTTGAAAATCACAATTAGAAATCATAGACAAATCATAATTATGAACTTACAATTGAGTAAAGACAATCAAGAATCTTGAATTCTCAAAGAAAAAATTAATAACGATGGAGAAGAAAAGAATAAATCAATTTTCTCCAGCCTCCACGGCGGCTCCAAGCTTTCTCTAAATAGAAAGTTTACAAGTTACCTCTCCATAGTTCCAATGTTATGAAAGCTATCAAAATTTACATAAAAACTTTTTTTATCGAATATTTATAGGTGTAAGAAAAGCCCCAAAATAAAATAATTGAATCTAAAATGGACTAAGAAATAAAAATTCAATCCAAATTGAACTGGATTACGTCGAACAGTAGGTAACCGCCTAACGTTTTCAAAGATAAAAATATAGCTGCCACGTGGCAGTCACAAGTTCATTCTTCAATTCAATTTGAAGAATGTTACAAATGTATTATTTTATTAACTCTGTTCTATTAAGCTGCTTACTTGATTTCTTTATATAACTTCTTGATTTTAATTTTATTTTTATTTTAAATTTCTTTATTTTCACATCAATTTAATTCTACAAACAAAAATACAATATTAAACATAATCCATAAATCAATGCTCAAAAAAAAAAATATTAACTATGAGGAAAATAATGACTAAATATATGTAATTTGGCCTCACATCAACACTCCGCACTTAGACTCTTGCTCGTCCTCAAACAAGCATTAAATCTTATCTAAATTAATCAAATCTAGGAATGTCACCACTTTGGTTGATGCAAACAATTAGACCATAGAGCAGTTCACAACATCAATACACTTCCCGATCATTAATTATATAATAGTGACTTACACTTTCCTAAGCACTTTGAACTTTTTAAACTCCATCACCCATTATTTTCATCACCTCTTTTTTCAGCCCTCTTCATCAATTATTTTCACAAGTACTTCTCGTCTTATCAAGAATATTTCGATCATTTTTTCCTCTTCAAATTTATCTTTTTCACTTTTTTTTCGGTCACATTCTTTTAGAGAGGGAATTTTCATCACCTTGTAGCTATCAATGATTATCTTTTACACTCAACTATTTACTTTTTTTAAATTTACCAACTTTCAACACAATCTATGCTACAATACTCAAGGAAGCATGGTGTAAAAATTAGGGATTCAAAAAAAAAGATCAAGATGAAAATACGGCTAACAAAAAAAGGCTACAAGCTCAAAGGGGCTAACTAGTAATATAATATATGAAAAGACTAAAATTTAAAAGACATATCAAAGAAAGCCCATTACCATATTCTAAACAAAATAATATTTTTTATTTTGCTTCAATAATATGCAAGGCAAGTTCTAGACTAAGATGCAAAACATGAAATATATGCAAAAAAAATCTTCACCTTACATGGCACAAGTATCAATAAAGATAGATTAATTCCACTTCTAAGACAAATAGGGTCATAACAAACTACAAAAATAATATATACAAAGTCACAATCATGAGCCTAGGTGTCAAAAAATCTATTATTTTATTTTATACTCAAGCATTCACAGAAAAGTACTAATCAAAATTAGGTCTAAATTGCTAGTATCAACCAAAAAAAGATAATCTTTCCTTTCACTCCAAAAAAATACTCCTACAAATAAAAAAAATAAAAATTATTCCTAAAAAAATAATCTCAAAGCCCCCCCCCCCCCCCCCCCCATTCGAAAAAGAAATGAAAAGAAAAATCAAGGTGTGAGCAAAGTATGCTCAACTAAAGATATAAACAAAAATATATTAATCTAAAGAATAAAATTAAAGTCTTTTTGTATTTTTTCAATTGTTTTTCTCTTTTTTTTTTCAACTAAAAATGAATAAATAAATAAAACTATTGCATAGTTTACCATTAACAAATATTGAAAAATATCCCACCCTACACTTAAAATCATGTGTTGTCCCCAGAGCAATAAACAAAATAAAATGAGGGTTAAAGATACTTTCTGAGACCCTCTAGGGCCGAGCTAGCGACATCTTTCTTCAATTTTCATCAAGGATCGCGCACACCCTACACTTAAGTTCAAACATGCAACTTATCTTTAAATTCGGATACTTGAACTTCCCCTAAATCTGAAAAATAAAATAAAATAAATTAAAATGAATGATATTATAAAAATAAAAAATAAGAAGAAGTAAAACTATTTGTTGGGTTGCCTCCTACTTTTCCTTCCACTTTGAATGTATAAATTGCACCCCTATTTTTTTTTTAATTTTCTACTACGCTCAAGGAGCAGTGATACAAAAGTAAAGAAACCAAGCAATAGATGTGGCATGCTGCAATTCTTGGCTCTTAAGTGAGGAATGTAATTTTTTTATTTTAGCATAAGAAATCTAAGAATATAGATATATTATTTCTCCTTCTCACACTCTTCCATATATTTAGATGGTTCGATTAATATCTTCCTATCCAAACATAATGTGAAAAGAATGATTAGAATGAGATTCATTACTTCCCAACTAATGAATTGTATTATTATTTAAACACACCAGAGTTTTTTAAAATAATATTATCTACTTCCTCATATGACTCTATTTTACTCTTCTCAACAGTGGCAACATCAATAAAAGTATGATCAAGTATTTGACCCTTCAATTTTAGCTCCTTAATTTGGCTTATAAGAATTTTTCAGTCTCACATAATTCATACTTAAATTGTTGGATGTTACATGCATCAACCTTTGCATTCAAATCTTCTTTTAAGTTGTGAATATCCAAGCCAAATCTATCAACCTTTTGAATGAACTCATGTTTTTATTTTGTAAGGAGTGTCACATCCTCATAATGCTCTTATTATGATCCCATAATATGTCTATCGTACTCCTACAGTGATGCATTATATCAAAAGAATAAGGATCAATAAAATAGAAGTCCCCATCACTCCACACTTTCTCTTATAATGATGTCATATCAAGAAGAGTAGTAAAATATCAAAAATAAATTAAAATAATCAAAAAATAAAATAAAATAAAAATTTATAAGACAAATAAAATATATACAAGAAATAAGGACTAATAATCTAATAAAAACAATTGATTTAACCCTAAACTGTATTCCCTAGTAGTGGCACCAAAATTTGATGTCACCCAAATTACACCTTACAAGAAGTATAAAACGGTCGTCAAACAAATATAAAATCTAATTAGGTTCCCACGAGGAATATGATTAGGATGTAGGTCAATGCAATTTATTTAGACTATTAATTAACTACTTTTAAAAGGAAAAATTAAAAAGAACAAATCAAATATTTGTAATTTAACGTAACAAGTAAAAAATATCAGTTTATATTGAGAAAATCTTGAGAATTTATCATGATTTCATAACTAGGCAGGTTGTTTGTGTTAGCAAATTCTCCTAATGCATTGCATACAAAACCTAACAAGATATGTATCATCTAACCTTCTCTCGACCTTGGATAAATGAATTTCACTCA
Source organism: Capsicum baccatum var. pendulum (assembly GCA_030864225.1). Taxonomy (NCBI): domain Eukaryota; kingdom Viridiplantae; phylum Streptophyta; class Magnoliopsida; order Solanales; family Solanaceae; genus Capsicum; species Capsicum baccatum. The sequence continues at coordinate 86,404,068 of CM061558.1, read as the reverse complement.
TCTCCTCTCAGACTCAGAGTGTCACATTACTATTTATTGTTCTTTGATCTCAACTTAACTATTTCGGTCAAGGCTCAAGATAATTAGATAAAGGTTGGCAGCTTCAAATTTCTGTTGTTATTTTATTTTCATAATCTCTACCTCTCTCTCGAGCAAGACTAGAATACAGACGAATTTGTAATGTTTGTAACTGTTAGAAAAGAAGTCATAACGAAGAAAATATCAATACATGCAAACACACTAGTCTAGAATGACTTCACACTTAACCCATTTTGTTAATTTATCATAGTTCTTACAACCCCAATTGTGGGATTTAGCTACTCATGACTTAAAAATAACAATTAGCAATCACAAATCATAATTATGAACTTATGATTGAGTAGAATAAATCAAGAATCTTGAATTCCCAAAGAAAAATTAATAAAGATGGAGAAGAAAAGAATATATTAATTTTATTCAGCCTCCACGGCGGCTTCAAGCTTTTTCTAAATAGAAAGTTTACAAGTTACCTCTCCAAAGTTTTAGTGTTATGAAAATTATCAAACGTTGTCAAAACGTACATAAAAACTATCTTAGGTGTAAGAAAAACACCAAAATAAATAACTGAGTTCAAAATAGAATAGAAAATAAAAACCTAGTCCAAATTGAACTGGATTGCGTTGAACAGTGGGCAGCCTGATGATAGGCGTTTTTACATGCCTAAAGTGCTATAATTTACCTATATTTTAGCTAGGTTTTGAGGACAAAATATATAACTCATGCACTTTTAGTCCTCTTTCCTGTAAGTGAGCTAACAAACATGATTAGCAAGTTTTCAGGTATAAATGATGAATATTTCAGCATTTTATGGATAACTTGATGCCAAAGGAAGCTTCACGAAAGGAGGAAAGCAAAGCTTGGACGCCTAAGGACTAAAAGTGACGCATGGAAAACCTGTCCCGAGCAAAAACAACATTTCTCAAGACTTTGGGGATCAGCAGTAACTTATTAGGATTAGGATAATGATGCAGTAATTTATTAGGATTAGGATAAGTACGCAGTAGCCTAGTAGGAATAGGATATGGGTGTTATAAATACCCTATTTTGCTGGAGATTTCTATTATTCCCATCCATCCACCATCCATCCATCCATCAAAATAATTCTCCACCACCCACATCCCTATTCGATCCCTTCCCTTTTTCTTCATAAATTTGTTGTTGACATTATTATTCATCTATTCTATTTTTAATTTTCACGACAAGAGAAAAGCTATTTTGCAAGGAATTCACGCCACAAGTGCTACCAAACATACTTCACACAAGATCTTTGTTTTGGTGTGATTATAATGTCTATTGTGATTTCCGTCGCACTCATGAATAGCTAAACTTCTCTGTTGGGGTTATGGAAGCCCTATGAGATACTATCTATTGCTATGAGTTTGTGAATTCTTGACACGTATGCTGCTTATATTATTACTCTCTTCATCTTAATATAAATTCTTGTGGTTGCAAACATATAGAATACGCCAGTATAGCATTAACTTGTTCGAAAGAAAAGTTATATGTCTGGAAAAGAGATAATGTCAAGGTAATAGGGCACCAACCCCTGTTAAAAAGTTAGTGCCGTAACTGGATTAACCTCTTGGAGAATTTGTACTGTTAGATACGCTTTAATCTCGAAAGAGTTAAAGTGAAATAATCCTTGATGGTCGAAAGACGCCTGGATTTACCATAGAATACAATTCTCTATAAGCACATGCATGTCTGAATTCCGCATAACTCATAGCCAATAGATACGTACAACTCATAAGGTGGACATAACCCCAGCTCTAAATTCTCATTGATCAAAACCAACCAAACAATCCATTTTACTATTCTATTTTCTGTTCTTACGTTATTATTTTGTTACTCACGCTACAATCCCCCCTTTTTATGAAACTTTCACCAAAAGTCTAATAATTTTTGCTTACTTAGTGACCAAGTATTCTCTGTGGGATTCGACACCCAACCCAGTTGGGTTCTATATTTGACAACGACCGCTTACACTCTTACGAGAGTTGCAGTTTGAGCATTATCAAACTTTGGCGCCGTTTTCGGGGAATACGGTTGTCAACTAAGCTTGTAATAATTACTAAACCCTTTGGTCAAAGATTCTCGTACTTTACTTTTAGTTGTTGTTTTTGTTTTCTGCAGGTTTTTGTTCAGTGCATGCCAAATACTCGAAGTTCGGGACAACCATTATTACCCATAAACCCTGAACCACAACTTATTGGAAGGATGGATGCACAACGTGACATTGAGAGAAGGGCTGCTCAACAGGAGCAGGCTAGACTAGCTGCATTGGCCGCTGCCCAAGTACATCAACAGAATATTGATAACCCAGGGCGAGCAGCAGATCTTGATGATGAGGACTTGGGTGATGATGAGTTACTAAACCCGAGGCATGATGCTGAAGTAGCGACACCAGCCAACAGAAGAGATTGTCAAGCAAGATTTTGGCCTGAACGTCGAGCCGTGCAAATACCGTTTGATGGTGATGATGATGATCTTGATGGAGCTGGTGCCACAGGAGCCATTATTCCTCCGCCATTAGCACCCGGAGCCAAGTTCAACATCACGATCACCATAATTCAGTTATTGTAACTCAAGGGATTATTCGGTGAACTAGCAGGCGATGATCCGAATATGCATCTGATCAACTTTATTTCTACATGCAAGTCATTCGACAATCCTGGCGTTGGACAGAATGCAATTCGGTTGCGCTTATTTCCATTGTCTCTATCTGGGGAGGCAACTCTATGGTTGAACAGGCTGACTCCTGATTCTATAACTAATTGGAGGCAATTGAAAGATGCTTTCCTAGAAAGATTCTTTCCGCCATCCAAGAGAGCACAATTGAGAGATGAAATCAGCAATTTTCGACAGCTTCCAACTGAAGCCCTCCACGAAACATGGGAGAGATTCAAGAAGAACCTTATGAGGTGCCCAAACCATCACATGACCAATGTTCACTTGATGGAGATACTATATAGATCCTTGAATTCAGTAACTAAACCTGTGGTGGATAATGCGGCTGGAGGATCATTTATGGACCTCACCTTTGTTCAGGCAAGTGATATGCTAGACCGGATGATGAAGCAAAGTAGGGCGTGGCATACCAGAGATTCTGAGGTAGCAAGCAGCCTTACTTTTTCTATTGGCATGACTGCAGAACAAAGGAGAAGAGAAGAAGAACATGATCAAGATTTGGCGCACATGAAAACATAAGTGGATCTTCTTACAAAGCATCTACTATCAGGGAAGACCGAAAAAGTCAAAACTGTTGTGTCACAGGCAAAAGGTGAATTCGATTCTGAAGAAGAAGCTAACTACTTGAATAATCAGGGGGGTTTCCGAGGCAATGCCCAAGGAAACCAAGGTCGAAACTATTATGATAAATCTGTAAACAAGGACCGTGATCAAGGTAGTTGGAAGAATAAGACTGACAGGAGTGGTTTGTATGTTCCTACCAGAAATCGTGAGGCTGTGGCGTCTGGCACTGGAAAGATGTCCATGGAAGATATGATGGCTAAGCTGTTGAAAGGAGTGGAGGCAACCAGCACGGGAGTAACTGAGGTAATAAATGATTTGTCCTCAATGAAGCAATTGGTTGACTCGCATTCCACTGCAATAAAACAGCTAGAGCAGCAATTGGGTCAACTTTCAGCGGCACTTAATCAAAGAAAAGCTGGCACCCTACCTGGAAACACAACGCAAAATCCAAGGAACGACGGGTCATGTATGGCTATTACTACCAGGAGTGGTAAGGTGTTGGAAAATCTACCCAAAGGCAAGCAAGCAGTCGACAATATAGCAGACAACGATCTTCATGCTGATGGTGAAGATGCCGTAAAAGCTGGCAAGAGTGGTCATGACATTACACCTACACGTTTGCAACCTGAAAGGAGTGATAATCGGAAGCAAGATAAAAAAGAAGTGGTGGGGAAAACTATTCCTCTTCCACCACCACCTTTTCCGCAAAGACTGAAGAAGAAAGCTGACGATACCAGGTTCAATAAGTTTATGACTATATTGAAGCAGCTGACTATTAATGTTCCTTTGGTGGAGGCGCTGGAACAGATGCCTGGGTACGCTAAATTCATGAAGGACCTTTTAACAAAGAAGCGGGCAGTAAGCTATGAGCCGGCAGATAATATTCATCATTGTAGTGCAATTGCCACGAGGTCCTTAGTACAGAATAAGGCAGACCCTGGTGCATTCACTATTCCTTTCACGATTGGATCTATGAATTTTGCTAAAGCATTGTGCGATTTGGGAGCTAGCATCAATTTGATGCCACTATCCGTCTACAGAAAGTTGGGGGTGGGCGACCCTACACCAACCAATATGCGTCTCGTGATGGTAGATAGGTCGGTAAAACGACCTGTTGGTATCTTGAATGATGTGTTGGTGAAGGTTTCCACCTTCATCTTTCCTGCAGACTTTGTGATTTTAGATTGCGAGGTGGATTCTGAAGTTCCCATAATCTTGGGACGTCCATTCCTTGCAACAGAAAGTGTGCTTATTGACATGAGAGCTAATGAGATTTTATTTAGGTTGAATGATGAAGTGGTCCGTTTTGATGTATGCAAAGCAATGAAGCAGCCTAACGATTTGAATGTGTTCTCTGTAGATGATGCGTATTATGAGGATGAGAAAGAATTATCTGTAGAGAAGCAGCTGACTGTTGAGCCATTGTCTGCTGTGCTTTTGAATTTCGAGAGTGAAGATATTGAGGATCATGAAGAAACTATTTGTGATCTAACAGGAATAGGGTCCTATTCTCATGCTTCTAAGAATCTGGACCTTGATCTTAAGTATCGACCTTCACCAACAGTGAAGATTTCCATTGAAGAGCCACCAGTGCTAGAATCGGAAGAGCTCCCCAGTCACCCAAGGTACGCATTCTTGGGAAGTGAAAATACACTTCCGGTAAGTGTTGCGGCTGATTTAGGTGAACAGCATGTAGAGGCTCTCATCTCTACTCTAAAGATGTACAAGAGAGCTATGGGTTGGTCTATTTATGATATAATTGGTATCCCTCCTGGGATATGTATGCACAAGAGTCATCTCAATAAAGATTGCATGCCTACAAGTAAGTATCAGCGTCGTCTGAATCCATTCAGAAAATGATGCATCATCTATCTCGATGAAGTCTGAGTAATCGAGATAGCTATGTCGTGCCGCGATAATAAATCAAGCGCTTGGTGGGAGGCAACCCATCGTTTTTAATTGTTTTTGTTGTTTTTGTTTTCCTAGGATTTTGTCGAGCCACGACCAAAACTAAGGAGCTTGATGGGAGGCAACCCATCGTTCTAATCGTTTTGTTGTTTTTGAGTAAATTTAGGTGCAAGAGGTGTAAAGGAGAAGATTTGTTTCAAATTTTGATTTGAAAGTATTGTATGTCGAAGGTGGTAAGTTAGGAATGAAGAAGCAAAAGGCTATGAGTTAGGCATTGCCTATGAAAATATAGGCAAAGAATAAGGCAAGGCCTATGTAAATCTAGGCCACGAACAAGGCAAGGCCTATGCTATGGCATAAGCTCTCGGATTCCAAAGTGCCATAGCATAGGCGCCGCCTATGCTCAATAATGCCATAGCATAGGCGCCGCCTATGCAAAAGCCTTCTGCTCAACTTGGCAAAGCATTAGGCATGGCCTATGCTATGGCCTTCTGCTCAACTAGGCAAAGCTAAAGGCGCCGCCTATGCCATTGCCTTTGCTCTCTGAATCTACAATGCCATAGCATAGGCGCCGCCTTTGCCTCCCAGAACTCTCAAAACTTTTATTTTTGCTCTTTTAACTTTGCAAGAACATCTTCCGAGGCCATCAACCAAGTAAGTACTTCTTTGATCTTCTTTTATATTACGTAAGTATTACAATACTACGCCTATAAGAAGTTGTTAAATCGTGAAGTAGTGTTGGTGATTTGAATGTGGTTGATACAACTAAGTGAGTGAAAGAATATGTATGGATGCTCTTGACTTGTTTCCAACTTGTATTTGATTTTGATACACTGTCATACTTTTGCGAAATCGACATGGTCAAGATAATTGCATAATCTTGTAACTCGAAAGCTTACATGTTGAAATGACTTGTTCATTGAGATGAAAATCATGGGTGATTACAAACATGCGATGTTATTTCAATGCCATAAATTGATACGATATCTATGTAGTAAAAGATGCATTAGTCCAAACACGAAAGCATTGTTAAGATTGCATAACATTAAGAAGACATGAAAGTATGACTGTGCTAAACATATTGTTGGAACATATCACCTAAATGTATGTCGATGAAGTCTGAGTAATCAACATCATTCACTTAATTAGTTTGTGTCAACAAATTAAGTGTGGGGTGGTGCCACTATTGTCTGTTTGTCGATTGAATCTTCTGAGATAAAGCTAACATGACTTTATTGAGATCTCAGGTAGAATGGCACAAAAAGGACGACAAGGAAAAGAAAAAGCGCCCACCATACAGAAAGGTAAGAAAAGAGAAAGAAAAGAGCAAGCTGAATCCTCCGTGTTGCAGATACCTCGACGCACTCTTGGAATCAAGTGGGGTACTTTTGAGGAACTTCTGAGCATGACGACTCTGATGATGATTCCGACGCAGGGGGTATGACCCCAGACATAGAGGAGGAGTCCGACTAACCAGGTTCTTCTTATCTATTTTCCACTGAGGGCAGTGTGTCCCGTCTAAGTGTGGGGTGCTGGTATTTGTATGCTTTACTTCTTTATCTGCATTTGCATCTATTTATGTTTGTTTGTTTTGTTTGTTAGTAGTTAAATTTTTTTAATTTTTTTTTTAACTTTGCATAAAATCATTCTGAGGAGCAGCATGGTATTATAACAAGAAGTTTGTGCTAAAATCATTACTATTGAGATGTTTAGGCTCTAATTGTGACTCACTATGTGATAATTGTGTGGTTCAGTTCCTTCATCAGTTGGGTCAAGAGTCTATACTACTTCCAATAAAGTCGACCATGTGCCTTGTGTGTGTGAGATGATAGTATATTCTATGTTTGTGGCTGATGCTAGAACTTGCCTGGTATGTATGTAAAGCGAAATAAAGAGTGTGAGTTTAGGAGATGATTTAGGCATTTCTTTGGCAACCTATGATTGTTTACCTTCATTTTATCTACCCATGGACATCATCCTAGATAACCCCCTTTGAGCTGTTAGCCTATTTTTCTTTGACAACCTCATATGTAAGCCTAATCCATTTTTTTTCAAGACCATAATTTGATCCAAATTCCTAAGTGCTTTAAAGTGTAAAGTCATGTGACAAAATAAGAGGAAATTGGATGAGTGTGATGCCTTAGAGTTTATTGGTGCTTGAATTTATTATGAAAAAGAGGGGCTATCATAAGAGGTGTGCTATACAGAAAAAAAAAGAAAAAGAAATAGAAAAAGAAAAAGATAAATTGTGTTTATGATTGAATAAAAATATAGTTATCTTTTAATGGCAAAATAGGTGAAAAGGGGTGAGAGATGGAAGAAAGGTAGCAAGGTAGATTAAAAGAGAGTGTTAATGGCATAATGTGATGTATTAAAGCGCTTAGGAACATAGTCACTATTTCTGGCCAAAATAGTCATACCCGTCCCTTAGCCTACATTACAACCTGTAAAGACCTATTTGATCCTAAACTTAGCATTCTGATATTTAGTGGAGCATTACACTAAGGGCAAGCCTATGGTCATCAGTTGCAACATATGAATTCTTTGTGAGAGTGAGAGCAAGGATAATCTTATACCCATGTTCAAAATATATACAATACTTGTGAGTGATTATGGGTGATATATTGTGAGACACACATGGTTGATGAGTTTTGGGTAGTCGTATATGAATCTTTGTGCCTTAACTTTTGAATACGAATTAACCATCATCACGAGTCTATATTAGAGGTTGAATTGTTTCTAGAAGTGATCAAAAAACTACTCTTTGTTAATAATTGTCGTGCCTGTCTTGATGAATATTTTGTGTTGTTACTGTGAAACCCTAAGTGGATGTTTAGAAGGACATGATATTTTGTTCGAGGACGAACAAAGATTTAAGTGTGGGGTGTTGATGATAGGCGTTTTTACACGCCTAAAGTGCTATAATTTACCCATATTTTAGCTAGGTTTTGAGGACAAAATATATAACTCATGCACTTTTAGTCCTCTTTCCTGTAAGTGAGCTAACAAACGTGATTAGCAAGTTTTCAGGTATAAATGATGAATATTTCAGCATTTTATGGATAACTTGACGCTAAAGGAAGCTTCACGAAAGGAGGAAAGCAAAGCTTGGACGCCTAAGGACTAAAAGTGACGCATGAAAAACCTATCCCGGGCAAAAACAACATTTCTCAAGACTTTGGGGATCAGCAGTAACTTATTAGGATTAGGATAATGATGCAGTAATTTATTAGGATTAGGATAAGTACGCAGTAGCCTAGTAGGAATAGGATATGGGTGTTATAACTACCCTATTTTGCTGGAGATTTTTATTATTCCCATCCATCCATCCATCAAAACAATTCTCCACCACCCACATCCCTATTCGATCCCTTCCTTTTTTCTTCATAAATTTGTTGTTGACATTATTATTCATCAATTCTATTTTTAATTTTCACGACAAGAGAAAAGCTATTTTGCAAGGAATTCACGCCACAAGTGCTACCAAACATACTTCACGCAAGATCTTTATTTTGGTGTGATTATAATGTCTATTGTGATTTCCGTCGCACTCATGAATAGCTAAACTTCTCTGTTGGGGTTATGGAAGCCTTATGAGATACTATCTATTGCTATGAGTTTGTGAATTCTTGACACGTATGTTGCTTATATCATTACTCTCTTCATCTTAATATAAATTCTTGTGGTTGCAAACATATAGAATACACCAGTATAGCATTAACTTGTTCGAAAGAAAAGTTATATGTCTGGAAAAGAGATAATGTCAAGGTAATAGGGCACCAACCCCTGTTAAAAAGTTAGTGTCGTAACTAGATTAACCACTTGGAGAATTTGTACCGTTAGATACGCTTTAAGCTCGAAAGAGTTAAAGTGAAATAATCCTTGATGGTCGAAAGACGCCTGGATTTACCATAGAATACAATTCTCTATAAGCACATGCATGTCTGAATTCCGCATAACTCATAGTCAATAGATACGTACAACTCAGAAGGTGGACATAATCCCAGCTCTCAATTCTCATTGATCAAAACCAACCAAACAATCCGTTTTACTCTTCTATTTTCTGTTCTTACGTTATTATTTTGTTACTCACGCTACAATCCCCCCTTTTTACGAAACTTTTACCAAAATTCTAATAATCTTTGCTTACTTAGTGACCAAGTATTCTTTGTGGGATTCGACACCCAACCCAGTTGGGTTCTATATTTGACAACGACCGCTTACACTCTTACGAGAGCTGTAGTTTGAGCGTTAATACAGCCGCCTAACTTTTTCACAGATGGAGATATAGCTGGCACGTGGCTGCAACAAGTTTATTTCTATAATTCAATTTGAAGAATGTTACAAACGTATTATTTTATTAACTTTATTCCATTAAGCTGTCTGCTTGATTTCCTTGTATAACTTTTTAAATTTATTTTTATTTTAAATTTCTTCATCTTCACACCAATTTAATCCTACAAATAATAATACAATATGAATCATAATTCATAAAATCAATGCTAAAAATAGTGAATAAACTTACTAAATATAAGGCAAATAATGACTAAATATATGTAATTTTGACCTCACATCATAGGGCGGTTATCCTAGTTAGCCTGTGCCCCCTCAGATTAAGTTAGGCCATAGATGCTATGTATGTAATGAGGAATGCCATTTGGCCAAGAATTGTCCCCGACGCATGTATGGACCTGCTCTGTAGGGTTTTAAACTTCAGTTTTGCACTGCTCTTATATCTGCGGTGAGAAGTAGTTTATAAAATAATAGGGGTTATGCTAGAGGTGCTAGAGGTAGAGGTAGTGAAGCTCGTGTGGTGGTCACTGGATTACTCAGTCCAGGAGCAGATGTAAACAGTGTTATGCTAGAATTGGAAGACCCGAGGCTGAGAATATTGATACAACTATTATAGCTATCGTCCCATTTGGCTACAAATTTGCTTTCATGTTATTTGACCTTGGGTCAACATTCTCCTATGCGTCTATATATTTTGCTTCTGGCTTTTGACGCTGCATGTTGTCACGACCGAACCAAGGCCCTAGCCATGATGAGCAATCCAAACCATGAAGGCCCGGACACCCATCTAACTTGTAATCACATATACTATTCATATATAGAAAAAATGCAAAAATAATACTGAATAAGGGATCATGGTCATGCTTTGAGAATAACATAATATCAAAGACTACAATTCAACAATATTTAAAATAATATCTGACTCCGTCTGCGAAACCTCTACTACATATGAAGCAAAGATGTCTGAAATTCGGATAAGGCCCCCAATAGACCAAAACCATAAAAAAAATATCTGAAAATAAACAAGCCTTCTGAAACATAGAAGGCTCACTAATTGAACTCTGCACTTCTGTCTGGAGAAATCTACTACTTATCAGGACCCCTAGATTGAGCCTCAGAACCTAGGAGGTAGGGGAGGGGGGTTAATACAGATGTACTGGTACACAGAGCAAATCCAAAATAAGCATTTATATTTAATATATATAAGAGCAGTTTAAAACAGTTCATAAATATATCATAGAGTAAGAAATCACATGGGTAATTTTAAAAGACTCTGTGAAATCATCTGAACTCTGTGACACTCTTTGTATTACTTCTGCGCTAAGTGGTATACCCTACAATAAAGTAATTCCCCGGGCTATAGGGAATCTGCCATTAACTCAGCAGCCAAGCCCCCAACCCAAGTGTACCGCAAGGGTTGGAGTCTCTGTCTCTACTACACCATACGACCGTCGCTAGCGTACAATAATAATCTACACGTATCGATAAATACGGTTTCAGTCCCAGAGTTACTTGAACTCATGCCTTCTTTGGGTAACCACCTAACTCTCTTTATGCCCATCTTTAATTCTTTAAACATGCATTCTCTGAAAATATACTCTGAAATCTTTAACTCTGTCATGGCATACACATTTATGGTATCGTCATACCATTGACTTGCAAGTCACATCTCTGAGACACTAATAGTATATTATATTCTCTGTTTTCAAAACATATGTTTAGGACCACCATATCAATAAATCATTTCAAGAACTCTTTCTTTAAATACTCAAGTGAACACATGTATGCAAATCTATTTGTCAACATTTCAATGATACAAGGTGGTCATGTCAAAGTCCTTAATCTTATGCAAATCTTTCTATTTTAAACAAAACATATTTATATCAAGAAACTCCCTCTCATCAATCTCTAAATCATGCTCAGAATACTATGGTATTGAGTAAAATATTTACAAGCCAAAAATTATGCATTTCAAATCATTCTCAACCGTTTCATAAACTCTAAATCACCAAAGAGAGGGATTTCAATGATAAGGCTCTCAATCAAATTTTCAATATCATACATATACATATAGATGTAAATCAATTTAGGGGGAAAGGCCTAAAGACCAAATCACAATACAATTAAGCATTCATCAAGCATAATAAAGTCACGTATTCCAAAACCCTTTTCTCAATTCATTCTTGATAGATCCTTAAATCATACTTGAATATTTCAACAAGCCCATTTAGTTTTAGGATAAACCCTACGTACCTTATATTAATTAGTTTAAAGATAAGAACTCAAATCTCGATTCGTTCCTTGGAAATCTTGAACTTAAGGCTTGATTTTCTTAAATTTCTTATTCTTGGAGAAAACCCTAGTTTGATCTTATTTTGAGAGTGAAGAGGAAGTTTTTGATGTTGTAAAACTGATAGTGATTGATTAATAATGCTTAAGGGGGTGATTTAATTTGTGTGAAAGGTTTTTGGAACAAATTACCCCTAAGGAACCCCCAAAAATGCATAATTGCATCAGTTGACGACCAGGGTTGACAGGCCGTCACTCAGGTGATAAGTCATTACCCAGGTTATCACTTTTGGGCAGGTTTTCACCATACACTGCCTTAGGCTGACGACCAGGACTGACGGGCCATCACACAGCTGATAGGTCGTCAGCCTTGTCGTGACGTTTTGGCAGACATATACTTTGAAGTAAAACAAACATAACTTTCTACTACAATATAGGATTAAAGAAAAACCGATGACGTTGAAAAGTTAATTCAAAGATATTTTATTTGATATATAGTAGGACTCCTAATTCATTATATACAAAGAGTTATGGCCGATTGAAGTTGAGCGTTCAAACTCAAACGATAGGAAATCTTTCAACTCGTCCTTGGGTTTGGGGACCTCTATGATCCCAATTCATGATCAAATAGGCTCCACACTAAATTATTGTTTACCATTTCAAATTTTTATAGGATTTATGACTTTTGGATCATCTACGCATAGAAACGTACAATTTTCGTTCTAGCCCAAAATGCAGGGTGTTACACATGTGAGCCCTTTTCTATGCCTCTTCATGTTTCTACCCATGGAGGGGATGTTTTAGTGGTTGATCGGGTATACCAATCTTGTATAGGTACCTTTGGGGGCGTGAGACTTGGGTAGACTTGATTATCCTAGATATGATTAATTTTGAAGTTATCTTAGGTATGGATTGGTTAGTTCCCTATCATACTATTTTGGATTATTTTGCCAAGATCGTGACCTTATCTAAGTCAGGTATGCCAAGGATAGCTTGGAAGGGTACACTTAATTTTAGTCTGAAGGGAGTTATATTTTTTCTCCGTGCTCCTCGTATGGTAGAAAGAGGGTTCTTATATTATTTGGCTTATGTTCGTGATACTAGTGTTGCCCCATTGCTTTTTATAGATTCTATTCTGGTTATCTGTGAGTTCACGAATGTGTTTTCTATGGACTTGCCTGGTATGCCTTTGGATCGTGATATTAATTTTTCTATTGATATGGAACCGGGCACCAAGCCGATCCCCGTTCCTCCAAATAGGATGGCCCCAAACGAGTTGAAAGAATTGAAGGAATAGTTATAGGATTTTTTGAGTAAGGGGTTGATTAGGTTATATTGTCTTGTTTATGAATGAGAATGATGGTTTTATGTGTATGTGTATTGACTATCAAAAGTTCAACAAAGTGACAGTTAAGAAAAAATATCCTCTGCCTTGCGTTAATGATTTGTTTGACCAACTTTAGAGTGCTTTCGTATTTTTTAAGATTGATTTGAGATTCAAAAATTACCAGTTAAAGGTTAGAGCTTCAAATCTTCTAAATATGTCTTTTTAGATTTGATACGACCATTATGAGTTCTTGGTCATGTCTTTTGGTTGATCAATGCACCAACAACATTCATGAGAAAGGCTGCCCATTGACAACCTGCTAAGGGCATCGACTACCATATTCGCCTTGCTCGGATGATAGTGCAGGCTCATGTCATAATCCTTTAGCAATTCCATCCAGTGCCTTTGCCTGAGGTTCAATTCTTTCTGCGAGGAAACATACTGTAAACTCTTATGGTCAGTGAAAATATCAACACGCACCCAATAAAGATAATGCCTCCAATTCTAAGCGCAAACACCACAACTGCTAACTCCAAGTCATGAGTGGGGTAATTTCGCTCATGCACCTTCAACTACCTAGATGCATAAGCGACCAGCTTACCGTGCTGCATAATTACACCCCTAAGTCCCACACGGAATGCATCACAATACACAACAAAGCCCTCTGTACCTTCCGAAAGAGTCAGAACAGGTTCAGTAGTCAATTTGTCTTTCAACTTCTCAAAACTATTCTCACAGGAGTCAGACCACACAAACTTCACCCTTTTCTATGTCAACTTAGTAAGTGGAGCAGCTATAGAAGAAAAACTCTCTAGGAATCTTCTGTAATACCCTGCCAAACCCAAGAAACTTCGAATGTCGGTTGGAGTCATGGGTCTTGTCCATTTTCAAACTGCCTCAACCTTTTTGGAATCTACCTTAATCCTGTTAGTAGACATAATATGCCCTAAGAATGCAATAGCACTTACCCAGAATTCATATTTGGAGAATTTTGCATACAGCTTATGATCTTTGAGAGTCTGAAGGATAATTCGAAGGTGATTGGCATGGTCCTCCTAACTCTTAGAATAAACCAAGATGTCATCAATGAAATACTATGACAACCAGATCCAAAAACTGACGAAAACCCCTATTCATTAGATCCATAAAGGTTGCAGGGGCGTTAGTAAACCTGAAGGATATGACTAAGAATTCATAATGACCGTATCTGGTTCGGAAAGCTATTTTAGGAATATATGACTCCCTAACCTTCAATTGATGGTATCCTGAATGAAGGTCTATTTTTGAAAAATATTTAGCACCCTGAAGTTGGTCAAATAGATCGTCTATTTTAGGCAGAGGGTATTTATTTTTAATGGTGACCTTATTTAGCTGGCGGTAATCTATGCACATACGCAGGGAACCATTTTTCTTTCGCACGAAAAGTACAGGCGCGCCCTAGGGAGAAATACTAGGACGGATAAAAACCTTTATCTAGAAAATCTATTAGCTGTTTTTTCAACTCTTTCAAATCTGCAGGAGCCATTCTATATGGCGAAATAGAGATGGAACGGGTATCTAGCAATAAATCAATGCCAAAATCTATCTCCCTATCAGGTGGTATTCCTGGGAGATCATCTGGAAACTCATTTACCATAGAGACTGACTGAAGAGATGGACTCTCAACATTAGAATCTTTTACTCGAATCAGATGATATAGACAACCTCTAGAAATAAGCTTACGAGCTCTAAGATGGGATATAAAGTTCCCTCTAGGTGCTAAAGAATGACCCTCCCACTCTATAACTGGTTCATTGGGAAAGATAAAGTGACTCTTCAGGTCCTACAATATAGTGTGGCATAGCACGAATGGAGCCAATCCATCCTTAAGATGGCATCAAAGTCAACCATCTCCAGCTCTATGAGGTCATACACAGTATCCCGACTGTAAACAGACATAACACAATTCCTATACACCCTCTAGCCATAACAAAATCTCCCACTGGGGTTAAAACAGAAAAAGGCTCAGCAATCATATCGGGCTCTAACCCAAAACCAACAGCTACATAAGGGGGTCACATAGGATAAGGTAGACCCGGGATCAAGCAGTATATATACATCACGAGAAAAGATTTGCAATATACCGGTAACTACATCAGGTGAAGCCTCTGCCTCCTGGCGGTTAGTCAAAGTATACAACTGGTTACGTCCATTCCTGGCGGCTAAAGTGGTGCCCTTTTGAGGTGGTGGTGGTGCAAAAGAATTAGCCTGTGACTTGGATCCTCCAACATTACCTCTTGCTGCCAGACAGTCTCTCTGGATATGGCCTTGCTGGCCGCACGAATAACACACCATAATGCCAAACTAATATCTCCCGGGATGATTTCTCCCACATCTCCCATAACGAGGGTATGACCGAGAGGTTTGAGCTATACTTCTCTGAGACTGCGCACCCTACATCCTCTGCCCCTGAATAGACTGAAAATTCTGGGTGCGCTATTCAGATGGGGGTTTGGACACCGTAGCACTGGTTTCAAACTGCGCATTACCTCAATTCTTTCTCTTCTGCCATTTTTTACACTAATTACCACTCTGCTGCTGACTGTGACTCTGGTCAGCTATTTTGGCCCTCTTTGCCTATCTGTCCTTCTCCCTAGATTCAGCAATTTTATTTTTCTTCTCCTCAACTTGCTGCATGTGGACTGATAGTCTGGCGAAATCCATGTCCCTGTTCAACATTGCTCCTTGACATTCAAGCACTAAATTATCTGAAAGGCCAAATGCAAATTTTCTCATTTGGGCCCTCATATTACCAGTCATATCAGGAGCATAATGAGCCAGTTGGTTGAAATTCAGAGTGTACTCCTAGACACTCATCTTTCCTTGCTTTTGGTTCATGAATTCTTCATCTTTGGCTTCTCTCAACTCTAGAGGGAAGAACCGATCAAGGAAGGCCTCCACGAACTCGCCCCAAACTGTAGGCTCAGCACTCTCACCCTTCACATCCTCCAATTCCTTATACCATTGGTTCGCTATATCCTTAAGTTGGTATGCTGCCAATTCAATCCCTTCCACCTGGTCTACATGCATTACCCTAAAAAATTTCTCCATTTCATCCAAAAACTCCTGTGGATCCTCTTTTACATTAGTGCCAGAAATTTGGGTGGGTTCATTCTCATGAACTGACCCACCCTAGTAGCCTCATAAGTAACAGATGCAGACACAGTATCCTCTGACCTCTAAGTTTGTGCGGCTACCAGCTGCGCAAGCATGTGAATGGACTGTCTGAATTCTGCATTAGATATGTCCCTCTGAGAAGACTGGGGACGGTTAAAATTTGTTCTTAGAGCTCGAGGAAGACTGGTCGGGATTGGAGGTACTCTTGGAATGGAAACAGGTTTTGGGGTGTGCGCTCTGTTACGGGATGGGATGGGGAGGACTTCATTTGTTTGAGTATTCTTATTGTTGGAGCGATGGGGATACATGGCTGCTTTTTCTAAAATACAAGAGATCACCTGATTAGGGGACTGAATAGACTCCAAAGCATAAACTAAATCACAAAGAGGGAAAACATTCCTAAATGCCTAGTAGCCTCCTGTTTATAAGTGTGGCATGGTACACACCCATAAATAAGACTCTTCCCGATGCAATTTTGCAGACACCTTGGGACCATGAACCGTGCTCTGATACCAAGTTTGTCACGATCCTAACGAAGGCCCTGGCAGTGACGAGCAATCTGAACCATGAAGGCCTGGATGCCCATCTAACTTATAATCACATACACTATTTATATACAAAAACGAAATGCAGAAATAATGCTGAATAAGGAATCATAGTCATGCTCTGAGAATAACATAATATAAAAGACTACAGTTCAACAATATTTAAAATAACATTTGACTCCGTCTGCAAAACCTCTGCTACATATGAAACAAAGATGTCTGAAAACTAGGACAAGGCCCTCAGTAGACCAAAACCATAAATAAACATCTGAAAATAAATAAGCCTTCTAAAACATAGAAGGCTCACCAACTGAACTCTACACTTCTGTCTAGAGAAATCTACTTCTTAGCTAGACCTCTAGATTGAGCCTTAAAACCTGGGAGGTAGGGGAGGGGGGTCAATACAGATGTACTGGTATGTAGAACAAATCCAAAATAATTATTTATATTCAACATATATGAGAGCAGTTAAAAACAGTTCATAAACATATCATATAGTAAGAAATCACATGGGCAATTTTAAAAGACTCTGTGAAATCATCTAAAATCTGTGACACTCTTTATATTACTTCTGCGCTAGGTGGTATACCCTACAATAAAGTAATTCCACCGCTATATAGAATCTGTCATTAACTCAGCAGCCAAGCCCCTAACCCAAGTGTGCCACAAGGGTCGGAGTCTCTATCTCTACTATGTAACATGGTCGTTGCTAGCATACAATAATAATCTACCCATATCGGTAAATACGGTTTCAGGCTAAGATTTACTTGAACTCATGCCTTATTCGGGTAACCACCTAACTCTCTTTATGCCCATCTTTACTCTGAAATCTTTAACTCTTTCATGGCATACACATTTATGGTATCGTCATACCATTGACTTGCAAGTCACATCTCTGAGCCACTAATAGTATATTATATTCTCTATTTTCAAAACATATGTGTAGGACCACTATATCAACAAATCATTCCAATAACTCTCTCTTTAAATACTCAAGTGAACACATATATGCAAAACTCTTTGTCAACATTTCAATGATATAAAGTGGTCATGTCAAAGTCCTTAATCTTATGCAAATCTTTCTCTTTTAAACAAAACATATTTATATCAAGAAACTCCCTCTCATCAATCTCTAAATCATTCTCAGAATACTATAGTATTGAGTAAAATATTTTCAAGCCAAAAATCATGCATTTCAAATCATTCTCAACCGCTTCATAAACTCTAAATCACCAAAGAGAGGGATTTCAATGATAATGCTTTCAATCAAATTTTCAATATCATACATATACATATAGATGTAAATTAATTTAGGGGGAAAGGCCTAAAGTCCAAATCACAATACAATTAACATTTCATCAAGCATAATAAAGTCATGTATTCCAAAACCCTTTTCTAAATTCATTCTTGATAGATCTTTAAATCATACTTGAATATTTCAACAAACCCATGTAGTTTTAGGCTAAACCCTACGTACCTTATATTAATTAGTTTAAAGAGAAGAACTTGAATCTCGATTTGTTCCTTGGAAATCTTGAAACTAAGGCTTGATTTTCTTGAATTTCTTGTTCTTGGAGAAAACCCTAGTTTGATCGTATTTTGAGAGTGAAGAGGAAATTTTTGATGTTGTAAAACTGATAGTGATTGATTAATAATGCTTAAGGGGGTGATTTAATTCATGTGAAAGGTTTTTGGAGTGAGGGAAAAACCAAAATACCCCTAAGGAACCCCAAAAAAATTGCATAATTGCATCGTTGACGACCAAGGTTGATGGGCCGTCACTCAGGTGATAAGTCATCAACCAGGTCATCACTTTTGGGATGGTTTTCACCATTCACTACCTTAGGATGGCGACCATGTCTGACAGGCCGTCACACAGCTGATAGGTCATCAACCTCGTTGTCACGTTTTGGCAGATAGATACTTTGAAGTAAAATAAGCATAACTTTATACTACGATATCAGATTAAAGCAAAACCGATGGAGTTGGAAAGTTAATTCGAGGATCTTTCATTTGATATATAGTAGGACTCCTAATTCATTATATACAAAGAGTTATGGCTGATTGAAGTTGATCCAAGTTTCGATGCTTACTCAAACTCGAACGATAGGAAAACTTTCAACTCGTCCTTGGGTTTGGGGACCTCTATGATCCCAATTCATGATCAAATAGGTTACACACTAAATAATTATTTAACATACCAAATTTGCATAGGATTTATGGTTTTTGGATCATCTACGCATAGAAATGCACGGTTTGCTTTCTAGCCCGAAATGCAGGGTGTTACACATGTGAGCCCTTTTCTATGTGTCTTCATGTTTCTACCCATGGAGGGGATGTTTTAGTAGTTGATAGAGTATACCAATCTTGCATAGTTACCTTTAGAGGCGAGAGACTTGGGTAGACTTGATTATTCTAGATATGGTTAATTTTGAAGTTATCTTAGGTATGGATTGGTTAGTTCCCTATCATACTATCTTGGATTATTTTTCTAAGATCGTGACCTTATCTAAGTCAGGTGTGCCAAGGATAGTTTAAAAGGGTACACTTAATTTTAGTCTGAAGGGAGTTATATCTTTTCTATGTGCTCCTCGCATGGTAGAAAGAGTGTTCTTATCTTATTTGGCTTATGTTCGTGATACTAGTGTTGCCTCATTGACTCTTGTGGATTCTATTCACTTTATTTGTGAGTTCACGAATGTGTTTTCTATGGACTTGCCTGGTATGGCTTTGGATCGTGATATTAATTTTACTATTGATATAGAGCCGGGCACTAAGCCCATCCCCGTTCCTCCAAATAGGATGACCCCAAGCGAGTTGAAAGAATTGAAGGAATAGTTAGAGGAATTTCTGAGTAAGGGGTTCATTAGGTGATCTTGTCTTCTTTATGAATGAGAAGGATGGTTTTATGTGTATGTGTATTGACTATCAAAAGTTCAAAAAAGTGACAGTTAAGAAAAAAATATCCTTTTTCTTGCATTAATGATTTGTTTGACCTGCTTTAGGGTGCTTTCGTATTTTTTAAGATTGATTTGAGATTCAGATATTACCAGTTAAAGGTTAGAGCTTCAAGTCTTCTAAATATGTCTTCTTAGACTCGATACAACTATTATGAGTTCTTGGTCATGTCTTTTGGTTGATCAATGCACCAGCAACATTCATGGAGTTGATAACCCAATTATTTCAATCGTATCTTGACACCTTTATGATTGTATATATAGATGATATCTTGGTTTATTCCAAGAATGAGGTTGATCATGTGAGACATTTGAAGATTGTACTTCAGATATTGCATGGTGAGAAGTTGTATTCCAAGTTCTTCAAGTATGAGTTTTGGTTGGATTCTATCTCTTTTTTGGATCACGTAATGACCAAGGATGGCATTGTGGTCGATCTGGCTAAGACAGAGGCAATTTATGACTAGGATAAACCTACTTCTCCTATCGAGATTCAAAGTTTTATTAGTTTGGTGGATTATTATCGGTGTTTTGTAAAGGGTTTCTTGTCAATTGTAGCTCATTTGACCAAGTTGACTCAGAATAAGGTTGTATTTCAGTGGTCAGATGCTTGTGAAAAGAGCTCAAAGAGTTTTTAACTTCAACCTCTATTTGACCCTACCCAAGAAGGGCATGGTTTATCATAATTTTTTATTGTTTTGCCATTGGTTTGGGTGCGGTGTTGATGGAGGAGGGTAAGGTGATTACTTATGCCTCTCATTAGTTGAAGCATCATAACAAGAATTACCCTATCCATGATTTGGAGTTGGCATCCGTGTTATTTGTATTGAAATTGTGGCGACATTACTTGTACGGAGTTCCTTGCAAGATTTTCTTGGATAATCATAGTTTTAACGATCCGAGACTACCCCCTAGTCGTCACACGGTGCTTAGGACTACAAGTGATCCCAAGCCAACCCTTGAGCTGGCATAATGTTAAGCAACTGATTTAAATATGTATAAAATGACTGAGTTTACTGTGCAAAAATATAATCATGATGAAATTTGTGAAAAATACAATACTGATACAATTTCACATTCTGAAGAATAAAACCGAAATTACAGGACTGACACTAATTGACATCTGTGAAGCCTCAACTATACTAACCATAGATATATGGGATGTGACTCCAACTACTACTAATCAATACATCAGAGTAAGAAAGTAAAGTATATAAATAACATCTAACTGTAGTCCCCGAAGTAGGAGGACTCATCATCTGCTGGCTGGAATCTGCAACTGTCTGATCGTGATATATGGACTACAAATGAACTGGTACCTACACTATTAAGCAATGTAGCACATAGACATATATGTGGATCAGTAGTTTTGGAATGTACTAAGCATGTGAAGGTGAATGCATAAGTAAAACAATATCTCAATGTTCACATAAACTTGTAAAAAGGATACATGTTAAGTATAAATGGCTCACATTGGCTGGAGTAACTGAAAGATAAAAATCATGAATCATGAATAATAAAGCATACTGTATAAATCTTGTGAGTTGTAACACTTAGTTCTAAAAGTTGTACTTTTACTCTTTCTGCTAGTGGCCTAAGTAGAACTGAAGATAAGTCTATTTTCAAATCAGACAGGCTAAGTGTAAAAGGACTCACCTTTGTATCTGTAAACTAAATGATGAAATCTCATGGCTAATGACTTATGTAAAGCAATATCTGAATAAAATTGTGAGCCTTTACACTTCGTTTTTAAAAGCTATTTTGTTATTTTTTTCTATTAGGATTACTCTTTTCTGTAGGGAGGTTCTTCTAACTGACAGACACTATGTGAGCAATCATAGTGTCCAACGTCTAGTTCCCTTATGGTAAAACCTCACGTTGGGGAAAGGTGTCATACTCTTGCCAAGGAGTATAACCTAAGCTAAGTGATCACATTTGTAACTGTCATACATATAGAAGTGAGAATAATCTGATAATATGAATCTACGTTGGCTCGTAGTTCTGGGGCATGTAAACATACCCAACTCGGTGCTAAATACTACTTCCTTAAATCAGTATGCTCATTCTGTAGGAAATCAACTATTAGAAGGGTTTATAATACAAACCATTTGTGTACCTGTTTACTGTAACTTGTAATTAAAACTGTAAAGTGGATCTATATCTAAGCTGAGATCAAAAGATTAAATCTTGTTCAAAATCTGAAAATAACTAATCTTAGGGTGCTTAAAGAATTGTCATTCTTGAAATATCAACATTCAAACTAGGGCTTAATAACCCATGCATCAAATTCATGTCAAATCATCATAAATTTTATGCTTAATATGAAAGTATTGATAATTCAATTCTAAATCTGGAAATTTATGTCATATGCATAAAAATACGAAAGTAGACATGCAATTGAACATCTAAATCACTTGTAGGATTATAATTTGTAGGATTATAATCTTCAAATAACAATATCTGGGTATAAAACCTAATTTGAAACTCATGTAAATTCCTGTGAAATTAACTTCAAAAACTAATTTGGACACAAGGATGAAAGAATTATCCTTGTTGAAAATCCCACATACCTTAATTGATTAAATTGATGAATACACTTGAATTAGAATCCCTATTTGTGCTCTTGAAGATTGTTTCTTGAAGATCTTGAATTGGAACCTTGAATTTTGGGTTATCTTAGAAAAAGTAGGGTGAAATTTAGATTTCTTGAGGTTTAAAATTTGAAACTCTAGGGTTTCTTGGAGAGAAATTTTGATGAAAATCAGTGTATTAAGCTTAGAATAGGTTTAATCTCTTATTTTACATGATTTGGGGGCTTGGGAAAAGACTAAATTGCCCTTTGGAAAAATAAGTTCTGAATTGGAAATCCCAATTTTGCACCGCGGCGTGATGTGACACCATCATGGTGGCTTACTGGAAAAGGGACAAGTGCCATTTTGGTCTCTGGCATGATGCGTCGTAATTGTGTGGTGCTATGCTCCACAGCTATTTCTGGTGCGACATTGGCCAATCGCGGTGAGCTACTGAAAAGTGTCAAATAGGATTTTAGTGTTCACCACAATGCGATGTAATGGCGGTGCTTCACTGGAAAGAGGACAATTGCGAATCTGGCCTCCTCCACGACACGGTGCTATTGCGTTGGCCTACTGTTTCTCACTAAAAGTGCCATAACTTCTCAATGGGGTATTAGATTTCGGCAAAATTGGTATCTTTGGAAAGCTGACTTAATTTTCTATGATTTTTTGGGTCTTGAGATGAAGAATTCTACATACATAAAAAGTTATACTTGTTCAAAGATGACCCTTGAGAAATTGAACACCAAAATTTGGCCGAATCAAAGGCCCTTAGCTCACTTGGCTCTAAGTGACATTCATGAACATATTTACCACCTCATAATCTTTCTTTACACTAGGTTAATGATCATGAAACATGGATTCAAGTATGAATCACTAGACTAGGGTTTACACTCGTAGGAACGAAGGTTCGATTCCTAGATTAGAAGCGTACGGGGTATTACAGTAATCTTCAGTACTTCTTTAATCAATGAGATCTTAATATGATACAACAGCATTGGCTTTATTTGCTTAAGGATTATCATATCACTATTTTTTATCATTTGGGAAGGCTAATGTAGTTTTGGATGCCTTGATCGAAAAGATGACTAGTATAAAGAGTTTATCTTACCTCTTGACTCAGGACTTTAGAGGTTCAGTCTTTATCTAAACATATGGTTAGGCTTGAAATTTTGACAACCAAACCTGTGTTAGCCTTTATTGATCTTAGATCTTCTTTGATAGATTAAATTCGAGCTCACCAGTTTAATGATAATAGTTTGACAGTGATTCGAGATGAGGTGTTAAGTGGCAAGGCTAAAGCGACATTCCTTGATTATGATGGTATTTTGAGGATTGGTGGCCAAGTTTGTGTGACGAGAGTGGCTGGATAGGTGAGATTAATTTAGAGGAGGCGCATTGTTTAAGATACTCTATCCATCTAGGTGTGACCAAAAAGTATCATGATTTAAAGTAGCATTACTGGTGGGGTAGTATAAAGAAGGATGTAACAAACTTTGTGGCTCGTTACTTTTGTTCTCAACAAGTGAAGGCCGAGTATCAGAGACCAGGTGGCTTACTTTAAAGATTACCCACCTCTGAGAGAAAGTAGGTGTTGTTTATATGAACTTTGTGAGTGAGTTACCTCATACTTCTCATGATTCTGATAATATTTCGATCATCGTGGTTTGATTGACCACATTAGCTCATTTTATCCTATTTTAGATTTCTTCTAGTGTCAAGAGGTTGGTTCACATCTATGTTTCAGAGATAGTTCATTTTCATGGAGTATCTGTGTCTATTATTTCAGGTAGAGGCTCAGTGTTCATCTCTAGTTTTTAAAGGATATTTCAAGAGGAGTTGTGTATTGAGGTTGACCTTAGTACCACTTTTAACTCCTAGATTGATGGTCAGTCAGGGTAAACTACTCAAGTTTTGGATAATATGCTCCGCACGTAGGTTATGGACTTTGGAGGTCAGTGTGAGCAATATTTAGCCTTAGTAGAGTTTGCTTATAATAATAGATATCATTTGAGTATTGAAATGACACCTTTTGAGGCATTGTATAGTAGGCAGTGTCGATCTCTGATTAGTTGGTTTAAGTCTGTGGAGGTTAGATCTCATGGTACCGACTTGCTTCATGAGTATTTAGACAAAGTTTGGGTCATTTTGGATAGATTTTGGGTATCCTAGAGTAGGAAAAAGAGTTATGCGAACCCCAAAATTCTTGGTGATCAAGTTTTCCTTCGCGTGTTGCCAATGAAGGGTGTGATGAGGTTCGGGAAGAAAAACAAACTTAGCCTGAGGTATATTGAAACTTTTTGAGATACTTCAGACAATTAGGGAGATTAATAATGAGTTGGACTCACCTCCAGATTTTTCATCCATTCATCTAGTTTTTTATGTGTACATGCTATAGTGTTTTATTCCTGATGAGTCTCAAGTACTTCTTTTGGACTCGGTTCAGTTGGATAAGAGGTTGACCTTCATAGAGGAGCCAACATATTTTAGTTAAAGATGTTAAACAGTTGCGTTCTAGAGATATTCCTAGTTTAAGGTTCAATGGATACACCATCCTATTGAGGAGTCTACTTGGGAAGTCAAAGTTCGATATGCATAGTAGTTACTCTCAGCTCTTTACCGATTCAGTTACTTATTTGCCTTTTTGTTTGAGGATGAACTAGATTCTTAGTGGTGGATAATGTAAGAACCTGATTTGTGAAATTTTACTTTTTATTTGATTTAACCATTTTTTTCCTTTTTCATAGTTTTTGTATGTTGATTTTGGGGTGTGGGGATGGTTGTCACAATTCTCAATGCCTTCGGAAGGATTTTGGAAGAGTTTGAGGTTTTTAGAGACTTTAAAAGTTCTATAGTTGACATCAGTTAATATTTGATGTTCTGATTGTCGGATGCCCATTTTAAAAGTTCTATTAGATCCAGAATGTCGAATTTGAGTTAGTAGTAGGGTTGGGTTGGGTTCGAAATCTTCAATTCACTTTTTGACCCTTGTTGCAAAAACTAGTGAAATTTTCCTAAAAGGGGTCCCGGGGTTAATTTATTGAAAATGGTCTTTTCAAAAAAATTCAACATTTCCACTAAGTCTAAAATATCAAAAATAGCCTAGTAGCATATATGATTTATTCCATTGGGGTCCCAAATGAATCCCGAGGTCCCTTCGCAGGCATTACACGATTGTAAGCCTCGATGATAACATTTATCATCAGTGTGGTGGTGGTACCATGATCGCAGTGGATTAATTAGTAGACTGGGTTGGATTGACTCATCACGATTACAAGGCCCAGCCATGTGATTGCTATGACCAAACTAAGTGTTGTTCAATGTTAACCTTAGCGATCCCACGGTAGGGGTCCTCGATCGTGAGGTACCATTCACAGAACAGTATAAATACTTTGATTTTATAATTTTACTTTATTATTGGACCTCCAAGCTTTGAAAAAAATAATTTTCTAGGATTTATTCATCATTTTTTCATCTAGGTAATCTCTAAACCCATCTTTTCATTATTTTCTATTGATTATGTCTTCGAAAACACTTTTTAACCTCAATTCTGAAATGAATTTTTGAAATTTACCAGTAGAGCTTAAAAATATTTTTTCTTCAATTCGAACCTTGTATTTAACTCTTTTTTACATGGGTTTTAATTGTAGATTCCTACAACCTTAGAAAATGTATTTCTAAAATAAAATTCTGATTTTATAGCATTTGTTTTCGAATTTATTTTT
Source organism: Capsicum baccatum var. pendulum (assembly GCA_030864225.1). Taxonomy (NCBI): domain Eukaryota; kingdom Viridiplantae; phylum Streptophyta; class Magnoliopsida; order Solanales; family Solanaceae; genus Capsicum; species Capsicum baccatum. The sequence continues at coordinate 86,378,004 of CM061558.1, read as the reverse complement.
GGAACTGTTTTGGAATCAACATAAATATGGACAATATGGGTATCATTAACTTTCTTTTAATGCATAGATGTTATATTTGTATGTTTTAGTTGATTCTGAGATGTTCGAAAGGGAAAGACTCCATGTTGAAGGACTTTAGACTTGGATTTCAATGCTTCGAGATAGGTTATGGCTTAGCTTTTCAAATTGGGTTGGATAGTTAATAAATAAGTAAAGCATGCTATGAGGTAGAAAAAATAACAGTGAAAATTATTTTTTGAGCTATTATATATTATGTGATGCCCGTGTGGGGGCTTATGTTTTTATTGTTGTTGACTTGTGATATTATATATTGTGTGTTGCCCGTGTGAAGGTTTTATTTGACATTATTGGCCTTATTTGTACATTTAAATGCCTTTATTCTTAATTATATGCCTGTGCGGGTGTTTGTATAGATATTATAGGCCTTATTGAGCATTATTTGCCTTTATTATGGGTTGATATGATATTAATGATGTCGTACATGTATATTTAATATGATGGTTCCAAACTAGGACTGATATCATGAAATGTTGACATATTGAGTTGATTTATGGGCTCACTTATATACTTATTGAATGCATTTGTCATCCTTCAATGATTGTGAGTATTATATCCTCATTCATATATACACATTCATGAGATAAATCGATACCCTTGAGGAACACTAATTTAAAAAAAAAGGAGATATTTTCATGAAAACCTTGATCCGTGAACATAAATCGGAGAGGTGGGTTGATATTAGGAGATAGTATACGGGTGGTGAACCCCCCATGGGACCTATTTTGGGAACATTGAGGTTCGATTAGCGCATACAGAAAGTCATATGATGACTTTCACATATTCACTTCATCATTCATTGATTTGCATTTGTATACACATATTATGTGCTTATTTTATGTGTTTTCTTGACGTGAAATTAGTTCCTATGTACCTTCGCGAATGTTTGATTTTGTTGATTTCGTCATATATTAGAACTGATAATGGAGAAGGTGTGAGCTACCGTTTTGAAACTTTTCTGTTTGTAGGTGACGAGCTAATAGTATTTCTTTACTTGTATTATTTTCTACTTTACTCAGTCGACTTATGATACCCACTGAGTACAAGTGGATCGTACTCACTCCCACTGCTTTTTCAGTGCAGATCCTACTACAAATACGATACGCAGTGGCTGATTTTGTGTTGGTTAGAGTTGGTGGTTTGGAGTACTGGAACGCTCTAGGGCCTTCAGAGTTGACTTCATAACTCTTTTCATTTTTTTGATGTATTTAATTATATTTGAATACAGACCTCAATATTTAGGATGTATTTATTAGATGCTCTACATGTATGACACCGAATGTTGGGGATTATTTTGTATTTTGTTCAGACTTTCGCTAAATTTTCATATGTGTTAACCTGACTTCATTCTACAGGTCTCGTTTTGTCTTATTTTATTATTATTTTGAATTTTCTTTTCTTTGGGCTATTGACTTATCTACCAAGCTTGGGTTGAGGTAGATGCCATCATGACCTCACTTTTTGGATCGTGACATATATTTAGGGCAACAAATTTATGTTTAGATATATTTAACATTATTTTAAGAAAAGTAATTTCTTACCTTTATTATCTTTAAAAGTGTTTGCTCGAGATGAAACAGTCACATGTTGATAACGTGTTAAATAATTAATGCTAATATGTAAACTTAAAAGGAAGAGATGGAACAATAGCTACCAAATATAACCAAATGGAGACCGTAAGTAATAATACTTTTATTTCATGGCTTGTGTCCTTTTACAATATAAAAGGGATTGCTATTTATAGCCAAATATGTACTTGGTCAACAAACCAACTACAACTGATGGAAGAATACTTGTGCCCTTGTGCTATTCACGTGGCCATCCACAACATTTACGATATAATGAATTTAATTTAGTGATATGCTTGAATAATAATGGCGGCAATAAGGTACTTTATATAAGTATGAAGTTTTGCTATATCCAAATATTTTCATAGTTGAGACCTTGTTGAACATGAACTTCTTCAACCAATAAATCCTAGTATCAATAGAATTAACCTGCCATAAACCAATATCATCGTAGAATTATACTATATTCAAACTGTATCTGCAACTTTTCTTCGAACTTACAATAAAAGAAATCATAACCAAATGCTAGAATTATTTGAGATTTGTGATCGTGAGAAGTAGGAGTGTTCGTGGTTTGATTTGAGTAAGATTTTGTTTAAATAAAGAGTAAATCAATTAAGCTAGTTTCTTAAACATTAAGTTTAAATCAAACTAATTAAATATATTTTATATTATTTTTTTTATTGATTATTTTTAGTATGTCACATATAATGGCAAACACATATTCCAACTTTTATATCTTTTAGTATAAGCACTACTAAGTCAGTTTTCTTTGTGATTTTATTACTAACTCTTTTTGCTCTTACTTTTTGTTTACATGGTGTTGTGAACCACCAATCATTTCTAGTTATTATATGTGGGTAAAGTTTATCTAAAAATGGCATTCCTAAAAGTATATCTTTTGATGTTAGTTCATAATTATAAATTTCTTCTATTGTCAATATCTTATCCCATATTTGTGCTTTTACATTCCTAGCTTTGTAAGTAATTAAGCTTCCTTCATTATTAAATCCTTTAACTATTATTGGTATTTTTAATTTATCTCATTTACTTTCTGGTAAGCAATTATATCTACATAAATTAGCTTCTGCTCCTGTATCTATCATAGGCGTATAATACCTACTATAATATCCTTCCACTACTATCTTCATTAATACATATATTTTCATTTTATGTTAAGGCTCTTCTTAAGAATAATCTTTCCCTATTATATGTTATGGCTAATTGTGTATGTTCTATATTATATGGTTTTACTTGTTCTAACCATTTTATTCCTAATATTATATCTGCTTTTTGCATTTCCTCTTTTACCTCAAATTCTATTTTTATTTTTCTAATTCCTCCTATTATTATTTCTTTTTCTGCTATATCTTTATTATTTATTAAACTTCTCGGTAGATCTGGGCATATATCATTATCAGTTTTTATTTCTTCATTCTTTACTAGATATTTTGCTATATAATTTTCTTCTTGTCCTGTGTTTAATAGTATTAAATGTTCTTTTTCATTTATTTTTCCTGTTATGTAATATTGATTTAAATTACTTATTGAATTTGTTTCATAACTCATTCTTTTTTATGAGCTCGATGACTTTGGTTTTTCATTAGCTATTCTTTTCGTTGTACTTATTCTATCATTTACTATTTCTAAATTTTCTTCTATATCTATGTCTCTATAGCTATAGTCATTATAATCTATTGTTTTTACAATTTGCTCAAATGGGCTATCTATTTGTATTTTATTAATCTTATTTTTCCCTGTTATTTTATGTTTTGTTGTTAATACATATAAATTTTTACATCTCGCTGTAAATATTTTGCTTCCTGGGGTTAATTCTATTCCTGATATCTTCCAATATAATACTAATGATTTATCTATATTTCTATCTGTTACTGCTACTGAATAATTTGCACTTATTATAAATTTAAATTTTTGGTATATCAAATTTCCTTTTATGGCAGTTATTATACTTTTTTCTATAGGTTTTATAATTCTATCATCTGCTAAATATAATTCTATCGGTGTATCTATTCCTTCTCTAAAACATGCTTTTATTAATATTTCTGTACCTCCGAGGTGTACGTATTTTATTGGATCTCCTTTACTTTTTATATCATTTATTTCTTTATTAATTATCCTTTTTGTTACTAGTGGTATACTAGCTTTTCCTTTTGCATATCTACAGTCTATTACATGTTCTTTTTGACATACTACATAATATTCATCTTTTTTCCTACTAAAAATATTTTTTATTGTTGGTATTTTAAATATTTTTTCTACACTTAAATCTAACTCTTTTTCTTTTATTTCATCAAATATATTACTGTCAAATATTATCTTTTGTTCTGTTCCTTCATCATTTAAATATTCTTCCTTTGTTATTATTTTTATATCTTCTTCAGTCATTTGATTCATCTATCTCACTATCTATTTCAGTATCTGTGTCGTTTTCTGAAATTTCATATATACTATCTTCACTTTCTATTCATAATCTATATAATCTATTTGCATATATTCTGTATTTTCTATTTTTATTTCGGATATTTGTTTATTTTTTGGATTTTTAGGTAATTTACAATCTCTAGCTAAATGTCCTAACTTTCCACAATTATAACATGTACATTCTTTTATAGATTTTTTCTTTCTATATGGTCTTTTATTTTTGTAATTTTTAACATAATATCTTTTTCTTGGTTTCTTATATTTATATTTTGATTTTTTATATTTCTTATATTTCTTATGTCTTTTTCTTTTCTTATAATATCTTTCTTCGCATCCAAATTGGGGTGCTATTTTATTTTTGCAACATGCTAAATTTCTTATTAATGTTTTTTCCATTTTTAATTCTTCCCTATATTTTTCACATAACTTTCTATACCATTGTTGTAAAAATTTTATTCTAGCTCCTAATGTGTCTACTATTTTTGCTTCTTCCCAACTTTTTATTATTTTTGAACTAAATGGTTCGGGTAATTTATTAAAATACAATTTTCTTATTTCTTTACTTTCTTCTATACTATATGCTCCTTTATAATAATATTCTTTAAATGCGCAAGTATATTCATCTATATAACACATATTACATATTGTTAATTTTATCATTAAATTTCTATTTGTATCTTTTTCTTCATCTTGTTCTTCTTCTAATGTTGTCATACTACCAAATTCATCTTTTATAGCTGTTTCATATTTTTTCAATAATTCTATAGGTGTTAATTTAGTTGTTGTTGATGCTGCTCCTTCCATAGGTTTATTAGCTCTTAATACTTTCTTACTATTTTCAGTTAAATTTGTAAACCATAATTTTACTGATCCTATTAGAGTTTTTTCTATGTATTCTGGTGCATCTGTTATGTTTATATTATTGTCTAATAATTGTTTTGTCATATATCCTATCCATAATTGTATCGTTTTTTCTGTATCTATTACACAGTCTAGATCTAAAAAGTTATAATTTTTATTAACTATTTGTTTTGGTGTCCATTTGTCATATTCATTATATCTTTTAAATTTACTTTTGTAATATATAGGTTTTCTTATTTCTGTTGTTTTGGGTATTAGATTTTCATCTTCTTTTTTGTCAAGAGTATTTATTTCTGTATTATTATTTTCTAAGTTTTCTTGATTAATTCTTTCTTGTTTTTCGTTAATTTCTAAATTTTTTATATTTGTTAATATTTCCGTATATGTTTCACTATCTTCTGAATCATAATTATCCGTTTCTTCTACCTCTATATTATTTATTTCTAATTTTTCCCTAAATTGATTTATCTCGTTTATTAATTTTTGTTCTTTATCTATTTCTTCTTTTTCTTTTTGTCTTTGTTCGTATAAATCTTTTAACATTTGTAATTCTTTTTCTAATTCAGCAATTCTACTATTTTTAGTTTCTTCTATTTTTCGTATTTCTTCCGTAGATTGTTGTTTAATTTTTTCTATTTCCTTTTTTCTATCTATCTCTTCATTTTCTTTTTCTATTCTTACCATTGCTGTTAATTTATCTTCTAATTTTAATTCTTCTTTTTCTAACATTAAATATAAATGTTCTCCTATTTTCTTATATCTTCTTCCTAGATTAGAAAATACTATTTTTATTTTTGTACCTTCGTGATTTTCGTATATTTTTTCATCTATTATAAATTCTTCTTTATTCATTTTATTGTGAATAGTTCGTGTTGACATATATATTCTAAACTATTTATTTGAGATTCTAATTTTGATATTTCATCTTTTTGTATATTTATTGAATTTTTACTAACTCCGGCAAATATATTATAATGTAATCTTTCTTTTCTTATTTTTAATTCTTTACGTTTTTCAGAGATAAATTGTCTTAATTCTTTGTATTTTTGCTCTTTATTCATTTAAATTGAGTTTATAATATTTTGGTGGATATCTAAATCTAATTTTGTCATAATTAGGTGGTATATGTCTCATTCTTCTAGATTTTAAATGGATTATTAATTTTGCTTCAATACTAGATATTAATGTAATTAAATAGGCTAATCTTTGTTGATTTTCTTTTGTTTTATTTAGACTTATATATTCTGAATAATTACTAACTAACGATTCTTTAACTTTTCTAAAAGCTTCTTTATTTTTAAATGGTCTTCTCATAATTAATTTAATAAATAACTAATTGTAACTTAACTAAATTTAAATTTAATTTAACTAAACCATATTTGGAGGGGGTGCGGATAACTAAGCTGATAAAGAGATTTATAAATAGATTTATAATAACTGATGAATCTATTCTTTTTTGTGCGTGGTTATTTTTTAGATTTTGTTTTAATAAGTTATTCTTTTTGTTAGATGTATTCATTAATTTTTAGTTTATTATTTTATCCTGTAGTAACTGCTGAGTTACAAATTTCTGTGTAATAACTTATTCTTTTTGTACTGTAGTGTATATCTAATTCTAGATTTTCTATGTCATTTATTATTTTGTGTTGTTCTTCTCGTAGTGAGTTTTTTATATTATATAAACTGTTACATGTACTTTTTTCTAAATTTTCTAAGGTTTTTTCTATCCATATTAACTTTTCTCTTAGATCTTCCATTATTTTTCTAATATGGTTTCTATAATTAACTTCGTTATTTAGATTATCTTGGTTTTCTCTAGTTTTTCTAATATATTCTAACATCCACAATCTTGGTCTGAATAATATCCTTCTGGGTAAATGTCTTTGTATATTTGTGTTGTGGCATTTATCATTTCTATGTCATAGTTTATTTCATAGTTTATTACTTCTTCTAATATCATTTTCTTAATATCTATTATTTCTATATCCTTAAGTATATATAAGACTAAAATTCTAAGGTAGTCTAAATGGGCTATTTTTTAAAACTGATATTTTATAGCTATTTGTTTTAGACTTAGTAGTTTTTGCATATTTTTATTAAGAGATTTTATATATTTTTTATTTTCCATGTATTTGTCTATATTTATTTTTATCTGTTTTTCTAGTAACTGTATTTTTTGCGTATCTTTAAAAGTCCTACGTAATTTTAACATAATAAATATTTGTAAGAGTAGTTAGGTATGTGTGGTATATAATTTATTCTATCCGTATAATTTTGTCCATATGCTTTTTCTAATATAACTTTTCTTATATCTGCAACATTTATATCTCTAAGTGAATACAAAATAAGTATCTTAAATTTATCTACCATGACATCAGATATATTATCATTCATTATCATAAAATTGCTTTTTTCAAAATATTCCCTGCAACCATATACATAATAAAATATAGTCATCTCAGATTACTATATACTAGATTATTCTTGTGAAAAAATTACACAAAAGTTAGAAAATATAAAAACTGCTGAAGATACAATAGAATTAGTAGTATTTTCAATAAATAAAACAGAAATAACTATATTTTCAATAAATAAGATAGAAATAGTTAAGAAAAAACTAGAACAATTATATAGCGAAGATCCATTAAAAGGATGGGAAAAACATAAAACTACCATAAAAATTGAATTAATACATAAAAACAGTATAATAACCCAAAAACCATTAACATATAATTTTGACGATTTAAAAGAATTTAAAATGCATATAGATGAATTATTAGAAAAACAATATATACAAAAAAGTAATAGTAAACATAATAGTCCAGCATTTATAGTAAATAAACATAGTGAACAAAAAAGAGGAAAAAGTAGAATGGTTATTGATTATAGAAATTTAAATGCAAAAACTATAACATATAATTATCCAATACCAAATAAGATATTAAAAATAAGACAAATCCAAGGATATAATTATTTTAGTAAATTCGATTGTAAATCAGGATTTTACCATCTAAAGTTAGAAGAAGAATCTAAGGAATTAACCGCATTTACGGTACCACAAGGATTTTACGAATGGAATGTATTACCATTTGGATATAAAAATGCACCAGGTAGATATCAACATTTTATGGATAACTATTTTAAACAATTACCTAATTGCATAGTATACATAGATGATATATTATTATATACAAAAACTAAGGAAGAACATATAAAATTATTAGAACAATTTACAGATATAATAGAAAATTCAGGAATAAGTCTAAGTGAAAAGAAAGCCGAAATTATGAAAAACCAGATAGAATTTTTAGGAATACAAATAGATAAAAGCGGAGTAAAAATGCAACAACATATAGTACAAAAAATAATAAATTCGAAAGAAGAATTAGATACAAAAAAGAAATTACAATCATTTTTAGGATTAGTAAACCAAGTAAGAGAATATATTCCAAAATTAGCAGAAAACCTAAAACCCCTACAGAAAAAATTAAAAAAGGATATAGAATATAATTATAATGAAGAAGATAAAAAACAAGTTCAAAAAATAAAATTACTTTGCAAGGATTTACCAAAATTACAATTTCCGGATGAAAATAGAAAATTTACATATATAGTAGAAGCAGATGCCAGTGAATATAGTTACGGAGGAGTACTTAAATATAGATATGAAGCAGAAAAAATAGAACACCATTGTAGATACTACTCAGGTACGTTCAACGAGACAGAAATAAAATGGGAAATAAATAGGAAAGAATTATGTTCATTATATAAATGTTTGTTAGCATTTGAGCCATATATTGTATATAACAAATTTATTGTGCGAACAGATAATACACAGGTACGTTGGTGGCTAACAAAGAAAATACAAAATTCAGTTACAACAAAAGAGATTCGGAGACTAGTTTTAAATATATTAAATTTTACATTTGTAATAGAAGTAATCAGTACTAACAAAAATGTTATTGCAGATTACATATCAAGACAAAGCTACGCAAACTGAAATGATAGAAGAAAATATACATGAAAAGATACTCAACGCCCTGACTATGCTTTCATTGAAAGTAGACAGTATGGGTACTGAGATAGAAAAGCTAAAGCTAAAGACTAGTGAAGATAATCTGAAGTCTATAGCTATGAATCAGCTAACTCAGCAATGCGCAGAGCTATGTCGATCGGAAGACAATAAAATTCCAGAGCTAGAAGGAGATGTTGGGATACTCCATAAAACCCATAACGCTTATCAATCTACTTCTGCAGGTACAAGCAAAGGAGTTAGAAAAAATATGAACTTAAATAAGCTATTTGACAAACCATATACACCAAATATACCAAAAGACCCTATGTTTACACCCCCACAAGTTACCACATATCGAGAAAGCCTAAATCAAGACAAAAAGACATATAACTACACAGCCCACACATATATAGAAAATATCTACAACGTACAAACTTTCTTAAATAGCAACCCAAAAGCTACAAATATCCAAGAACCAGATACGAACTATATAACCCAGAAATTAACCGGATACAACAAGCTAATCGCCTTACCCAAAACTAGACCCAGCTTAGTAAAAACTTGCTACGAATATGGATTACTTAGTACCGTATATACCACAGACGGAACTGAGATATCTACTATACCCGAGATATATGAAGCATTTACCATATTTAAGAGAATAACCAAAGGTACTTTATTTTTTATAAAGATCTACACGGCACCAGCAGAGATATTATTTGACGAAGTTAAGAAACCTATACAAGTTGTAAAAATAGGAATGACAAGAGATATGATTATACCGCAAGATATTGGTACACAGCCAGAGATACCCAGAATCGAGATACCAAAATTTTATGCGAATAAAAGAGTTATCGGACTATCCATGATTTTACAAGAACTAGCAAATACATATTGTAATCAAAATCCTATATGGAGTTATTATTCAAGAAATCATGTATTGATATATTCAAATTCAAAAGAGCTACGAGAAACAGATATGGAAACAATTAGGCAATGGATTATGACGTTGCTTAAATCGGAGACAGAACCTATCGCCAGAGCTATTAAAGAAAAATTTATTTCAGAAGAATTATTGACCAGATATTGCAAAACTATTGGACACAAATACCCAGACCACAGATGTTCAAAATGTAATGGAGGAGATAATGATGTCCCAGCAGTACAGTTAGAATAAAAAAAAAAAAAAAGATAAGGACGACAGCTGGAAAGATAAGAACAGAGCAATAATGGAGATATAGCAGATATGACAAGATAGACGGAAGACTTATTTTTGCAAAGTTTTTAATATGATGTAACTTTAGTAGTTAGCATTAAAGAGTAAATGTTAGAAAGTCTTTAGTTAGGTAGGAGAAGACTTTTAGTTTTTTAGTTTTATTAGTCTTTTAGTTTTTTAGCATATTATTGAATACGGATGTAAAAATGTAGTACACTTTTCATTCTATAAATAAAGAACTTAGGAAGCATTGCAAAGGCAAGCTTTCCTACATTCAGCAAAAAAAAAAAAATGGTATTAGAGCTTTACTCTTTAAAAAAGGTTATATTATATCAAGATATTTTGATGATGAAAGCATTATATTTTTAAATAGAAATTTACATGGTACATTAGATTAGATTTTTTCAATTACTTTTTGCTTAAAAAATAAAAAATTATCAGTTGTTAAATCTAAAATTGAAACTCAATCAAACAAATGGATATTATTATTTCCTTTTGTTTGATTCAAATTTTGGTTTGATTCTTCGTAAACACATAAAAGTAACTGATCAATGACCCGAAAACACAATCTTTATACTCATTTGTCCCTCGGTTTCATCTAACTTGGTCCTATTGACCTGACATAATCTTAGAGAAAGCTTTAATTATGATATATCATACTAAACTAACCTTATTAATGATGTTTCAGACTCTAAATTTGTCAACTTACTTATGTACTAAGGGTAGTATGAAAAAATCATTGACAAATTTTCTAAATTTTACCCCTTTCGAGTTTCATTTTCGAATTCATTTTGGACTCGATATAAATATGGCCAATATGAGTATCATCAACTTTCTTTTAATTCATAGATGTTATATTTGTATGTTTTAGTTGATTATGAGACCGTTCGAAAGAGAAAGACACCGTATTGACGGATTTTAGGCTTGAATTTTAACACTCTGAGGTAGGTTATAATTTAACACTCTTCAGATTGAGCTAAATAGTTAATAAATAAGTAAAGTATGTTATGAGTTGGGAAAAATAACTTTGAGAATTATTTTTTAAGCTATTATATATTACGAGATGCTCGTGTGGAGGCTTATATTCTTACTGTTATTGACTTGTGATATTATATATTGTGTGTTGCCCGTGTGAAAGCATTATTTGACATTATTGGCCTTATTTGTGCATTTAAATATCTTTTTTCTTATATGATGCTCGTTCGGGGTCTTGTATAGATATTTTAGGCCTTATTGAGCATTGTTTGCCTTTATTATGATAGACATGCCCAAGTTATGGGTTAATATGATATTAATAATGTCTTATATATATATATATATATATATATATATATATATATATATATATATATATATATATATATATATATATATATATATATATATATTTTGATGGTGCCAAACTCGGACTGATATCATGAAATGCTTACATATTGAGTTGACTTCTGGGCTCAATTATATACATATTGAATGAATTTTTCCTCTTCATACTGACTTGATCGTGAGCACTATATCCTCACGTATATATACATAATCATAAGATAAATCGGTACCCTTAAGGAACACTGATTTGAAAAAGAAGAATATATTTTTATAAAAATCTTGATCCATAAACACAAGTTGAGAATTCAGTTGAGATTCTGAGATAGTATATGGATTACGAATTCCCCATGGATCCTATTTTGGGAGAATTAAGGCTCGATTAATGTATACAGAAAGTCATGTGATGACTTTCACATATTCACTTCATCATTCATTGCATTGTATTTGAATACACATATTTTGCTCTTATTTATGTGTTTTCTTAAAGTGAAATTAGTTTCTATGTACCTTCATGAATGCTTGCTTTTGTTGATTTTATTATATATTAGAATTGTTAATAGAGACGGTGTGAGCTATCATTTTAAAACTTTTATGTTTACTGGCGATGTTCTCATAATATTTCTTGCTCAGTCGACTTATTATACCTACTAAGTACAAGTGAACCATACTCAATCCTACTACATTATTTCAGTGTAGATCCTATACAAGTATGACACATAGTGGCTATTTTATGTTGGTCGGAGTTAGTAGATTGAGGTAAAGACACGTTCTAGGGACTCTAGAACTCCTTTTATATTTTTTTATGTTTTTAATTACTTTCAGAGACAGACATTTGTACTTTTGATATTTTGAATGTATTTATTAGATGCTCTACACGTATGATATTAGATGTTTGAAATTTTTTATATTTTGTTCAGAATTTTGCTAAATTTGCATATGTTGACCTGACTCCATTCTACAGGTCTTGTCTTGTCTTATATTATTATTATTTTTCATTTTCTTTTTTTGGGTGATTGACTTATCTGCCAAGCTTGGGTTGAGATAGATGATGATGTCCAAGTAACACCCCCTTTTAGATGATGGTACGACCGTTGTCAAGATAAAGTAACCCAACTAAGGTTGGGTTCGAATCCTAAGGAAACAAATGGACTTGCAGTTATCAGCAATTGTAGTCTATAGGCAGTACTGGAAAGTAAATGGGGGGATTTGTTTGTAGTAATCTCGAGCAAGTAACAATATTAACTTGGGTTAAAATCAGTTATAGGTGAACACTAGGATTGTGTTTCCCCTGGCTTCTCAACTCTGTAGGTTTATCGTGATATGGTCAACCAAACCAATACCTTGCATACAAAATCGATAAGTTATGTACCTTCGACAGTCTTTTGGACAAGTAGAAGGATTTCACCCTTTACCTTTTGAGTCTCAGGATGTCGCATTACTAACCCTTATCTTGATCCAGGTTAACTATTACCTTTTGAGTCTCAAGTAATTAGATGTAAGCTAATGGTCATTCACTATATTCCATTGTACGCAATGGATCGACAATTAACTCCCAAATTACTGTTGTCATTATCCTTTCCTAGTCACAACTCCTCTTTTGGAGTACGTAGCAATATCTAGGCGGGATCCTAACATTTGCAACCACTAAGACAACTATTATACTGAAGATAACGCAATGCATGCCATAGGTATTGATTCAATTCAACAATTGCACTTTCCCAACTTCGTCAATCAACCAGGGTTACACAACCCTGGCTATGGGTTTTTAGACGCTCATACTTGTGAAGAAATCAATAACATTCATAATTGAAATCTTAGATAAAATCACAATGCTAAGATGAATAAAAACCCGAAATCGTAACTTGATAAATCAACTGAAGTTGATACAAGAGAATACCAAGATCATAGATGGATCTTGAAATCAAAATATGTTTGTGAGTATCAAAAGTGTGGAACTTCTACTAAAAAGTACATAAGGGGTATTTATAGTACAAGATAAAACCCTAAAAACAAAGTCTGGATGAAATAAAAGAAAAAAGAATTAGTGAAAACCTGCTCTCTATACCTACGGTCTGGCAGGGTGCAGGTAGAACCTGCGGCCTGACACAGGGCGTAAGTGCAAACCACAGGTTGAGAATGTATGACTTCCTGCAATTCAGCTCTCGGGATTTTGAATTTTTGGTATTCTCTTTGTGTACCTATAGTTCGTGGGTCAACTTAGTAGGTGCCGGGAGTAAGTTTCTCTGCTGTTCTTTGATTCTCGAACATGCTTTGATCACGATCAAGTTGAAAAACATTCAAAACATCCATAATCGCTTCAAAAGTGGTCAAAAATACCTTTTTTCACCATTTTTACGAACTTATCATCCAAAATATGGCTTCTGCAAAACATACCCAAAATAAATTATATCTAACAAAAAGGCCTCAGAAACTTACATATTTTCCTCGTTTTAAGCACTGAAAGTGCTATATTTCTGCAGCACATCAACACCCTCAACTTAAAATGTTGCATGTCCTCGGGCAATAACAACACAACAAAATAAAAACGACGTTTAACTAGGAGACTCTAAGATACTTAAGGCAATCAGTCATCATATTAAGTTCAAATCACAACATCCTGTCGTATATCTTTTTTTTCAAAACCAACAGTGTATGAACCTGAAGCACAATAATGTGACACAATAGGATCAAGGTATGACAATTACATTGGCAAGAAATAACCAGTCATATATACAAATTACACTACCTGACAAGCAAATAGTTAGCAACATGACTCAAGTGTTCTCATAACAAAGATGTCCCACTTACTCATATGAAATACGCATGTCAATATAGGGACGATCAAGAGATAATCACACTCAACAAAGAAATTCCAATCAATGCATGTCAAATACCATAGGCTTGCGCTTATTTTCTTTACCTTATCATTCAGATAGTCGAGTTAGGATCACTGTAGGACTTTTCTTGGCTTGTAATGTTGGCTTAGGGGCTAGTATGATATATATGGACATGTGAAAGTGACTACGCCTCCTTGGCACTACACTAACCTTGGGGTGTCACTAGCAAATTTCCTGTTTTATTCCACCCTTATTTCTCAAAATAGGGATCAAGGGGTACAATTCGTACATGGAAGGTCATTTAGGCTAAAAGTGGACTAAAATAAAAAATGACTTATAATCCTTTCCTAACCATTTATCTTTCAACCTAGGCAAGACTAACCAGGCAAGTTCTGAATTTAACATACAAAGAGAACTAGGTAGTATCACACACTCACATAGAACAGAGTCAATATCACCAACTACTACCTATCCAGTTCATCCAATTGTTAGCAAATGGTTATCATATCCCTAATCCTAATGTCATAATAAGATCCACAAAGTTCACACATATATATATCAACACAGTTCTAAAACATAAATATTTGAAGGGGTATGAACAATTGATCAAAATATAACTACTGCACTAAATACTTAAAAATCTCTTAATTACATAAAACATCACAAAACAAAACACAATACGCCTAAACATGCCGGCTTTACTAGGAACAAACTCTAGAAAAAAGAGGCACGGCAAAAAAAACCTCAAGAGGACATCAAGACCCATAAGCATCCACACCCCCAACTAAAAATCATACATTTTCCTCCAATTCATCAAACTAAAATAAGAGAGTTAAGCATATACTTGTGACACCATAGGTGCGAAGATCCGACATCAATCATATAATATGAATATAAACAACAAAATACTTTGGGTTGCCTCCCAAGAAGCTCCTGATTTACTATCGCGGCATGACTTAGTTCCCTTGGCTACTCAGCTTTTGTCAAGGTCCATCTCAGCACAAACTTGAACTTCTTCCAGATTTCTTATGTAGCATTTCACACGCTGCCCGTTTACTTTAAATAGGACATCACCATCATGATTTACCTCAATAGAACTGTATGGGAACACTTTAACCACAATGAATGGTCCAGTCCATCTTGACTTCAGATTGCCACGAAACTAACGTAGTCTTGAATTGTATAGCAGGACCAAACACCGGGTTTGAACATCCTCTTTTCGATCATTGTATTATGTTAAAACTTCATTCTCTATTTATGGCCTATATTTCACAAGAACGGAGTTGGAATTCATCCAACTCATTTAACTTTCCCAGCCTTAAGTTTGTTGCATCACGCCATTCAAATTTCAGCCTTTTCAATGCCCAAAGTTCCTTATGTTCCAGCTCAACTGGTAAGGGGAATGCTTTACCATATACAAACTGATATGGAGAGGCACCTATGGGATTCTTATAAACTATCCGGTAGGCCTACAATACATCATCAAGCTTTCTAGACCAGTCAGTCCTGTTAGCATTCACAGTCTTCGCCAATATGGACTTTAGTTCTCTGTTAGAGACTTCCTCTTGGTCGCTAGTATGTGGATGGTAAGGAGTTTCCACCTTATGCCTCACACAATATCTATCAATCAAGTCCTTGAACAACTGATTACATAAGTGAGAACCACCATCACTAATAATTGCACGTGGAGTGCTAAATCTAGAAAAGATGTTCCTTTTTAGAAAAATAGTGACACTTCTGCCTTCATTGTCTGTAAGTGAAACTGTCTCTACCCATTTGGATACTTAGTCAAACACTACCATAATGTACCTCATGATATTAGAACTCTCAAATGGACCCATAAAATTAATTCCCCATAATTAAATAGCTCTAACTCCAAGATGGGTGACATGGGAGGTTCATGGGCGTTGAGAAATATTGCCTTGATGCTGACATTGGTCACAAACCTATGAAAAATTATGAGCATCCTTGTATATTGTAGGCCAATAAAACCCACATTGTAAAATCTTATGGGTTGTCTGTGTACCACTATGATGACCCCCAACTGGTGATAAATGACTAGCCTCTAGAATGCTCATCGTCTCCACCTCTGGTATGAATTTTTGAATTACTCCATCGGCACAAAACCTGAACAAATGTGGCTCATCTCAAAAGAATTTCCTTACCTTATGTATAAATATCTGCCACTGCTGGAAGGACAAATCTTCTGGAATGAGAACACTTGCCAAGTAGTTGGAAAAGTCAGCAAACCAGGGGATCAAATCATGAGATGTCTCTAACACACGCTCAAGATCATCACCTAGTTTCTGGATTGTCTCCTTTTCAAGTCTGGATAAGTGATCCGCGACTTGATTCTTTTTCCCTTTTTGGTCCTTCACCTCAAAATCAAACTTTTGTAGAAAGTGTACCCAATGAATAAATCATGGTTTGTCATATTTATTCATCATCAAGTACCTCAATGCTACATGGTCAGTGTGAACTATCACCTTAGTCCCAATCAAGTAGGACCAAAACTTCTCAAAAGCAAAAACCACTTCAAGTAGATCATCCTCTGTAATAGTATAATTTTTCTGTGTAGAGTTTAGAGCTTTGCTGGTATAATAGATGAGATGCAAGATCTTATCTCTTCTTTATCCTAAGATAGCACCCAAGGCCACTCCGCTCGCATCACACATCACCTCAAAAGGTGCAAACTAGTCTGGTGACACAATAGTAGGCGTCGAAATCAACCACTCCTTTAGAAATTTGAAAGCCTTGAGACAGTCATCATCAAACACAAATTTCACCTCTTTCTCTAAAATTTTGCATATGTGAGTTGCAATTTTAGAGAAGTCCTTGATGAATCTTCTATAAAAACTGGCGTGACCCAAAAAGCTTCGTATACCTCTAACTGATACTGGCAGTGACAATTTCTCAATCATCTCTATCTTTGCTTTTTCCACCTCAATGCAATATTTGGAGATATTGTGCCCTATCACTATACCTTATCTTACCATGAAGTGATATTTTTCCTAATTTAGCACTAAATTGCACTCTTCACATCTCTGAAGTGCACTGGCTATATGGGCTAAACAATCATCAAAAGAATCTCTGACCACTGAAAAGTCTTCTATTAATACCTCGATTGTATATTCCACCATATCAGAGAATATGGACATTATACATCTCAGAAAAATAGTAGGTGCATTACAAAGTCCAAACGACATCCTCTCGAAAGTAAAGGTCCCATAAGGGCAAGTAAAGGTAGTCTTTTCATTATCTTCAGGAGCAATCATAATTTGATTGTATCTCGAGTACCCGTCAAGAAAATAGTACCAACCCTTGCCTGCGAATCTTTCCAGCGTCTGATCCATAACCAATATTGGGAAGTGGTCCTTTTGTGTGTACTTGTTCAGCTTTCTGTAATCCATACACACTCTCCATACGGTCACTAGCCTCATTGGTACTAACTTATTATTTTTATTTGGAACCACTATGATTCCTTATTTATTTGGAACGCATTGAACTGGGCTTACCCACTTGCTATCAGCAATAGGGAAAAATACCCCAGCATTTAGCCACTTGATTATCTATGTTTTCACTACTTCTTGTTTAAACGAGTTTAGTCATCTCTGATTTTCAATACCGGGAATGATGTCTTGCTCAAGCTGTATCTTATGTGTGTATATACCTTATGGGATACCCACAATGTCATCAATGATCCATGCAATGCTTTCTTGAACTTTTATAATACCAATATTAAAGCCTCCACCTATGTTCCTGCCAAATTTGTTGCAATGATCACCGATAAGGTATTGTTGGCCCCCAATAATGCATACTGCAAGTAAGGAAGGAGGAACTTCAATTCCAATATTGGTGGTTATTTAATCGATGGTCTAGTAGGAGGTGTGGTTTTATTTTTCAAGTTAATATCAAGCTTCTTAGGGGCATACTTATAAGAACCTGTTCCATGTAGGGCGCTAGCCTTATCATCATAGTCAGCTATTTTATCACTCTCAAAGTTTATGATTACCGTGGCCAATGCTTCTACCCCTAATCTTTCCTCAATAGGTACATCAATTGTGATCATGTCATCATCTACCATTTCAATCACTGCCACAACTCTCATATCATCTAGCTATTGTACTATCATGCATATATTCAAAATAATTTGTTCGTTGTTCCACTTAAAAGTGATATCTTCTAAGTTCATGTCAATTAACACTCTGCCAGTAGCAAAAAAGGGTCTACCCAATATGATTGGATAATGGGCATCTACTTCAAACTCTAAAATTATGAAATTTGTTGGATAGATGAATGATGTAACTTTTATCTCCATATCATGCACAATACCCACTGGCTCCTTTATAGAAGATTCAATCATCAATAGCATTGTATATAAAGGATGAAGTTATCCTAATCCCAACATCTTATATATTACCAGTGGCATAATATTTATTTCAGCTCCTAAATTACATAGGGCCTGGTTAATCTCATAAGGCCCATTAAAACAGGGGATGGCCACCGTGCCTAGATCCCTTTTCTTTTCAACTGAAGTTTTGTGAAAACTCAAGATAAATTCATTGACTATGTTTTGGAGCTCTTCGCCAATCCATTCATCATCATAATCACTATCAAAATTATCATTAGTACAGCTCAGCTTCTTAAGATCTGTATCAGGTAGCTCATCATCAAAAACCAACTCCTTATTTGGCTCATCAATAGTGAGAAAATAGTGCTTATCAGGTAAGGAGTCATCACTAAAGACAATAGCCATACAATGAAAAAGTGTTGGAGGATTCTACACATTAACATCAGACAGTGCTTCTGACTGTCTCTCTGCCAAAGTGATAGAGATTTTCCCATAATGGTGCTTTAACTGCTTAATATTAGTTTAATACCCCAAGTTTTAATGATCTAAACCTCTCAAAATATAGCCCATGAAGGTAGCTTTCCAACGCCGCAAGTCTTACATTGATCTGATATCATGGAAAGAAGCTATATACTTTTCCCTTTAAGTGTCAATCAGCTGCAGTTGTTAAGACCTTTAATTAGACCTTATGAGTCATTAAGAGTAATCCCAGTCATAGAAGTATGTAATCTAAAAAAGAAATTCAACCCAGCGGTTACGAGTCTAGCATAAGGCTAGTATCTAAACATTACGAGTCATCATAAAGACTTGTAGCCTGACCAGTAAAAGGTTCAAGAATCAAGACTCATATATTGGTAGCTTAAAAAGTGGCTTAGACATCTATTAAGACCCTAAATAGCTCCAAGCTTATAGATAAGTCAAAACATTCCTTAGGGATTAAATTCTTGCGATA
Source organism: Capsicum baccatum var. pendulum (assembly GCA_030864225.1). Taxonomy (NCBI): domain Eukaryota; kingdom Viridiplantae; phylum Streptophyta; class Magnoliopsida; order Solanales; family Solanaceae; genus Capsicum; species Capsicum baccatum. The sequence goes on along the minus strand of CM061558.1, from coordinate 86,358,361 downwards.
TATATATAACAAAAGTCATCTTTAAATAAGCATAACTTTTGTTATACTAAGAAATTTATATCTCAAGACCCACAACCAAATATATAATTGAAGTATCTTTCTAACAATACCAATTTTGCCTCAATCCGATATCGTAGTGAAAGGTTATGTCTAAATTAGTGAAGCACTGTTAAAGCTGCTAGTGGATAGTTAGTGGTAGTTAGAGGCATGTCTCTTTTTGTTCAAGTATGGATTATTAATCTTCTTTTATGAAATTATCCATGCAAATCATGAATTTAATCCATGTCACCTTAGAAAATTGAATTCAAGCCATTTCAACATATTTTCCCATAAAAATTAGATTACTTCGTGTTTTGAATTTCAACTACTCATGTCATATTCAATTGTTCCCATGTCAAATTATCAAGTTATGAATTAAACCATGTGAAATTGTTATCCTTCCTAGTTTAATACATTCATATATTCAAATTCATGAACTTTATCAGTTTGGTGACACATATTATATTTTGGGTCTTTGAGTTGGGACTTTATGTCACTGTTTTAAGTGTTGCTATCGAATTTTGTAATCATTCAGTGTTGGAGGCTTATGAACACCTAATACCTATGTGTTTATTTATGTTTCAGACCTTCCAAGCAATACGTCAGTCAACTCATGATTTTATAGTTATACTCAGTTTGTTATGACCATGATGAACACTATCAACTTACATATTTATGATTACTTCAAACTATACATGCGCTATTGTTTTCAAAATATCATGACCTGAGCTTATCAGTTATCAGTGCATGTACCAAATTAGTGTTTCAGTGTCTTTTAGTTGGGAGTAAGATTTAGCACCAAGAGAGAAGTGTGGGTTTAGTACATCCTACTTCCCAAAAACTATGTTCCATCGTAAGTTTAGGGGCCTTGCTAGAGAGTGTCCCCACTTTCCCAATATGGGTTTAGTTTAGTGATTACTCCAGTTAGGTTCTACTCTGATGGAAAGGAGAGAACAAACCTCCTCAATGTTAGTCAGACATTGGAATCCATGATAGATTACATGGTTTATGTTGGTTACATGATAGCTCTCAAAATTTTAGTCAATCCTTTGTCTATCTCAGTTCAGGTTTTCTTGACTAAGTGGCCATATTTTAGTATATACTTTGTCTATTTATAGATTATTTTAGTTATGTAGATATCAGTTATTAAGTTATTAAGATCATGTTAGTACATGCTATACTTGGTCTTGCATTTCCAGTTTTACATGTTCATGTTTTCATGCTCAGAATCCATACATGATCCTCAGTTCAGTATTACAGCATGTTCAGCTTTACATTAGGTTTACATATAGTGATTCATGTTTCTACCACTTCCAACTTACTGAATTAGTTTTAGCTAATGATTTATAATTCTCACTATGACTTACAGTTTTCACGTATAGCCATGTTTTAAATATATGTTTTAGCAAATAACTTATGTCCTAAGTTTTTAAGCATATTTTAAATACTTTCATGATTTAGTGCATTATCCCCATATTCTTAGAACATTCCAAAGTACTGACCACATATTTGAGTTTTTGGTTACATTCCTTTATAATATACATACCAGATATAATCATACCCCAGGGTCAAACAGTTCTCAACATTCAGCCAGCAGGTGATGAGTTCTCTTATTTCAGGGACTCCCATCCATTACATTTCATTTTTTGTATTTGATTATCCATATGTATTTATTAGTGGTAGTTGGAGGCATGTCCCAGCGACCTATAGTCATTATAGTAGAGGATTCATAGATAGTCAGTCAGAGTTATTCATGAAATTTCAAGTTCTTTCTATAGTTTTATCATTTTGTAAACTTGATCAGTAATTAATACATTCAAATTTTCTCACATTATGCTTTCGCTCAATAACTTTACCTTTTATATATAATATAATCAGTTGCTCAAGTAGTATGTTGTAAATGGGTTAGCTTGGGATCACTTGTGGTTCTAAGCACCGTGTTACGACTATGGGGAAGCCTCGAGTCATGACAAACTTGGTATCAGAGCACAAAGTTCAATTGTCCTAGGGAGTCTATGAAGTTGTGTCTAGTAGAGTCTTGCAGAACGGTACAAAGACGTTTGTATTTTTCTTTGAGAGGCTACAGGACATTTAAGAAATGTTTTTCTTTTTTCATATCTCAGATCGTGCAGTATAGATATTCTATAAAAAAACTTATGCAGATTCTTACGTTACTCTATTCATGTCAACTCTGCCTTATTTTTTAGGTAGCAAAAATAGTCAAGCTTAAATTTCTACTGATAGAATTTTCTCAGACAGTCCCCATAAGAAGTTATGGTATTACATATGTGCTCAAAAAGGATCCCGTCAGTGCTTTGATGTTCTAAAGTTTGAAGGATTTCATCCATGCTCATGAATATTGTGCATTGATCCATAGTTAGATGTGCCCTCAGATCCCTTCTCATAATCCTATGACAACATATGACTTAGAGTTGGAAGAATGAACCCACAAGTTTAGCAGTAGTAAAGTGGGGATATTATTTAATGGGATTTAGTATATTATGTATCCATGGGGATAGTTGTATGAAAGGTGAGCTAGTAGTCTTGAAATAATTTATGCAAGAATTTAAGTTTATTGATTCAAAATTAAGTATGATGATGTCGGTATGATCTAGAGGTGTACCCAACGTGATATGGGATTGTATTATTTATAAGTTTCTGCAGTGTGTGTGCTTAGATAGTACCCTTGAGTTGCTAAGTGTGAATGAGGCTAGTTATGTAGTATATGATATTCTTACCATCTAAGTTATGGGTTATAGGTTAATGACGTTGGGTATATTGGTGTAATAGTAATTCTCATGGTTTAGGAAAAATATAAGTTTAGAGAAGTGATATTAGTAAGATATGAAGGAAAAGAGGCAGATTATGTGATTAGTGAGGTAAGTATGTTGTCAAAAAGGGACTAAGTATATGATGATTGTTGAAGCTAAGGAAAGTTAAGGATGGTATATATAAGGGAGTGTTCAAGAATGAATTTAGTATAGTTCATTAAAAGATTGAGAATATCTATGTGAAGTGTTAGAATCTAAGTTTGACTTATGGATGATTAATCTAATCGAAAGAAAAATTTGAAATTCTAGATGGTGTGAACTCAAGGTATGGTAATACTCTTGAAGGTTCTAAGTTAGTAAGTGCTTAAGTTATTAGATGATGAATATTGGGGCTATAGAAAGTTAAGAATTCTAGCTCAGAAGGAAATATTAGCAGTGTGCTTTTACACTTTCAGGTGTAGTCTTTTAGGGTGAGTTTATTATTTATGTATTGTTATATCTCAAGATCTAGAGTAAAGTGGTTGTAATTCAGTATATAGTTTATTAAAGGGGTCCATAGACTTAGAATGATGGCTTAAAGCTAAGGGAGAGATGATAGAACAAGGAACCAAGTCAGGCACTCAGATTCTAGTAATGATACCAGTGTGTTGTAGAACAGTAGTAGGGGAGGAAAATACCCGACCCATTCTTATCTCAGTGTAAATTTTTGTACTTCAGTCATCACGACATCTACTTATGCCTTACATTTCAGCTCCATGATCATAGCTCATATCATGCAGCTTCCATGAAATTATGTATACTTCCAATTCCTAGTATAAGGAGTTCCAGTTCACTCAATAGTACAAATCATTTTCCATGAATTTATGAACTCCAAACTCAGGTCATGTAGCTCATGACTCATGTATTCATGCTTTACAGTATGTTAAGTTTCAGATACTTATGCTACACTTTTAATAATCAACGAGACTTTAAATTATGTCATGTATGTCCTCAATTTTGATCTCTTTAATTATGTCTTTGATATTCTATTCCTCAGGTCTCAGTTAAGTGTCAAGGCTATGTATAACCTTTTATGCTTTAGGTGCTCATGCTTCAGGTCCTTTCAGTAACCTCTTCTTATTAGATCTGTCAAAATGGGCTTGTATCATGAGGTCGGCCCAGTCCAACCATTTAATTAAGTAGGGTTAGTTTACATTTTTTCATATCTTTAGGAACGAGGCTTATAAACCCAGCCCCACTTGACCTGTCGGACTCAGAGGCCTAGCCCGTTGGCCTCAGAGGCCCCGTGAGCTGAGACTTCAAAAATATCTATTAAATATTTTAAATTAATCTTTTATTTATTAGAATTTTGTAATTGTCAAGTGTGATTGCATGAAAATAAACCATAAAACCAAGGCACAAACCCAAGCCCAACATAATTTAACTCTAAAAACCTAACCTATAAACAATAAATAGTGTCCATTAATCACTTAAGAGCGTACAATACATTAGACTCTGAGAACAAGAGCCATTAGTGGTCACATGAAAGCGGCAATAGAGAATCCTCCTACTGCTAGGCTAAGGGCAAAGATCACAGCAAGATTGACTGCCCTTCAGTAGTAGTAGTGTCTACTACCTGTCAGAATGGCTACTCCTTCCCACTCTAAGGAATATTGATCTGTATCCCTGGGAACAGGTCTTAGAGAAGTAGATGGTTAGGACTAAGGTTACTTTATTTTTTTTCTTTGAAATTTCTGAGTTCTCATATGCGACCTGTGGCTGTACAGCTCTTGAATGCAATATTGAATTTGTCCAAATAGATACCCGTAAGAAGATGAAAAAATGTTAGTTTTTTTGGTAATGTTTGTCCAATTGTTCTTGCTTTTACGACTGTATTGATAGCTTGTTGGAGTACTTCTACTTCTATGATTTCTAGTGTTATTATAGATACACTTTGTTCTAAGTACTTTATAGTTGGGAACTTGTTAGATGAACTAATTATCATGTTCTTTCACTTTTAGTTAGCATGATTTTTCTCTGCATTAATCAATTTAGATCAAAGTTACTTTTCCATCTTATATTGTAATTAAAGTTCTAATGAGATTATGAGATGTTCGTTATCTTCTTTATTGTTGTCTTTTTCCAATTAATTATATTCCGATGGTCCATAATAACAACATGGCTAGTATAGTCCTAAAAATTGGGGCCTAGAAAGTGTAGACATTACCACTATCTAAGAGGAAAAGAGTACTATGATGTATAACCAATTTTGATATTCAAAGAGGTGTTGGTTATTTTAATACTTCTACTGATAAGAAGTGCTGAACCAGTAGAGTGATAAAAGTTTTAGTTGAGAGACTCGACTGATAAATAATTGAGGGGAAAATCAGAGACCAGAGAGTTCAAGAATTCTCTTAATGGTGCTCATATGTACACCAATAAAATAAAGTAGAATGAAAGATACCAATTTGGCAAGAAGCCAATAGTAATACTCATAGTGTCCCTTGTTGATATTTCTTGAAATCCAACTCTCTTTCCCTTCTCCTCTAGTGTACTATGTGCTTATCCAGAACACTCAAAATCACACTTGCTAAAAGATTTGCCACTGCCATTCCCAATCCAAAAAGAGCAGATGCAACACTTGGCATACTCTTTAGGAGCTCGCAATAGTATAACTCTGTGGATACATTTTTCTATATATATGGGCAGTAAGGCTGGAGTGGACGGACCAATTTGGAAAATTAGAATCTCATCAATTCAACTCTGTTATTATGTTAACTATATATAACCAATATGAATTTTAGGGAAATCTAAGAAATGATTTCTGATGATGATTTAGAATTAGTCAATATGGTGATATGTTAGTTGTCTGTTATCAATTTTAAGTTGAAGTATGTTTGGGATATGTTAGAGACCTTTGACGGTAGGATTTGCTAAAGACCTTTGGCAGTTTATTTAGGTTCCAGTCTTTAAGTTGCTACAACTCATGATTTTAGTGCACAACCGTTTAACATACTTGTAGCATTATTAATCTTTGTGTGGTTTTGTAAGGAATTTTGCTGAAGGAAAATATCAGTTACTGAGTTATTATCGTAAGCTATAACAAAGATATTATCTTTTGAAGTCTGATTATTTACTTCTAATTGATTACCTCTAATCAATTTTTGAAGTCTAAAATTATCTTTTGACATGCTTATCTTATTACAAGAAAATTAATGGATAATAATGATGATTATAGAGCATGAGGATAGTGTAGAAGTGAATGAATCTGAAGAACCTGTGCAGAAGAAAATGAGGCAATTAAAATCATCTGTTTGGACATATATGAGAAAGATTGGTAAAGGTAAAGATAGAGTGTAAAAGGCAGTATGCAGAGTTTGTAAGGAACCATATAAGGTTGGTTCTACTCTGGGACTTAATGGTAAGAACTATGGAACATCACATTTAAAACGACACATACTTAAATGCAAAATGATCAAATACCAATATTTGGGTCAGATGTTTATGGATCAGCAAGTTAACATACAATCGAGAAAAATAGATCAATCGATTTCTCGTGAAAAGCTTGTTGAAACTATTATTGAGCATGATTTTCCCTATTCTTTTGTTGGATGTAAAAAAATTAGAGTTGGGGAAGATTATGTAAATCCAGAAATAATAATGTTGTCAAGAAACACTACTGTTGTGGATGTCTAAAAAGTGTATTTGAAAGTGAAAGAAGAGTTAAGACAAGCCTTGGCTAAGATTCCTAATCGAGTTTGCTTAGCTTCTGATTGCTGGACAGCAGGTACATCTGAGGGTTATCTTTGTTTAACTGCTCAATATGTTGATAATAATTGGAAGTTGGTTACTAAAATTTTAAACTTTTGTTGTATGATTCCATCTCATACTAGATTCGAATTAGATACAACGATATATGATTGTTTGAAGGAGTGGTGAATTGATAGGAAGGTATTCTCTATCACTTTGAATAATGCCACTAATAATGATAGCCTGCAAATAATTTTAAAAGGCCATCTTTATTTGCAAAAGAGTTTATTATATGATGGTGAGTTTTTTCATGTGCGTTGTTCTACTCATATTCTTAATTCTATTGTTCAAGAAGGTTTAAAAGCAGCTACTGATGTCTTGTTTAGAATAAAAGAAAGTGTGAAGTATGTAAAAGGATCTGATGGTACAATGAGAAAATTTGAACAATGTATTAAGCAAGTGGGAATTAGTACAAAATTGGGTTTACGTTTGGATGTGATAACCAAATGAAACTCAACTTACTTGATGCTTGAGAGTGCACTACAATATGAAAAAAGATTTTTCTAGTCTACAATTGATTGACATGAATTACTCTCTTTGTCCTACATTTGTTCATTGGAGAAGGGCAAAAAAAATATTTGAATTTTGGGAACCTTTTTATGAAATAACTAACTTAATTTATGGTTCAAGTTATTCAACTTCCAACTTGTATTTTATGCAAGATTGGAAAATTGAATGCTTGCTAAAGGAGAATTCAAGTAGTTCAGATGAAGTTATGAGGGAAATGACTGCAAGAATGTTCAAAAAAATTTAGAAGATTTAGTCTAGTACTCTCATTTGGATCTATTCTTGATCCTCGCTTCAAGATGCAACATTTAGAATTTTATTTCTCAAAGGTCGATGCGTCTTTGGCAAAAGAAAAAGTTGCAGCTATTGATAAAAAATTACACAAGCTCTATGAACAAAATGAAAATAATCAAATTCGGACAACTACTCATGTTCAATGTAAACCAACTGAAGAAGGAGGTCAATTCAAACAAAGGAAGTCCACTTTGTTTGCGGTAAGTATTAATTTTTTTTTTATTTATCTAATCTTCTTTTACTTTTTTTTTTCAAATTTATGGTATATTGTGTTTGGCATTGTTTTACTGTAAGGTTAAGGATATTCTTGACTTCTATATTCCTTCACTTAAAATTAACAATTTAATTATTAACCAGTTTGTGAAATTTTAGAAAAGAAGCAAATCTTTCAGTAACTTAGCTAAGTGACAGACTTATGAAAGTAAACAGACTTAGCTAAGGATGAGTAAAATTGGCAAACAGAATAGTAAACAAACTTAGCTAAGTGGCAAGTAGAATAGTAATATTATGTATTTTTTTAAACATCTTTGCTAATCTTATTGTTATTATATTTCATGTTTCAAATTAATAGGAGTTTAAAGTGTTTGAGGGTACATGAAGTTAGAATTGACCCTTTATTTGGAGGAACAGAAGCTTGATTATGAGTCTTTTCATGATGGATGTTATCAAGTATTGGAAGGATAATGGAAAAAAAATATCCTAATCTTTCAGTGATGGAACATGATGTACTTAGTATTTCAATTACTTCAGTAGCATCGAAATCAACATTTAGTATTGGTGGTCATGTTGTTACCAAGTATAGAAGTTGTATCCATCATGAAAATATCCAAACTCTTGTTACTGCAATAAATTGGTTGCATGGATTTACCCAATCTAATACAGGTACTATTTTTGACTTTTCTTAAAGTGTTTGTTAATAGTTATCTAACTAATATCTTATTTGATGTGAATTGTATTTGTATATGAAGATAAACTTCTTAAGGAAACTATATTAATTGTTGATTCAAATGTGATTGATGGTTCATAATACATTACAAGTGCAAGTGGAAGTGGAGTTGATAAGCTTTAATTGATTGATTTTGTAATATCTAAAAATTTAGATTTATTTTGTAACTGGGCAAGATTTTAGTCCAGTTAAGATTTTTAAGTTTTTGAATTTAGTTTTTGTCCATGTTTTGGTGATTACTATGTTTTGTTTTGAAATGAGATGACTCTGAATCTCTGATTAATATGCTTATTAGAATTTAAAATTCACATGATCTTTTTTAATCCATTTACAGAATATTTATATTATTGGCTTTGAATTGATATATTATTGACCTTGAATTGATGTCTTTAATCACTTTAATCATTCACTTCTTGAATCCGTAGTGAATTTATGACTATTAGAATATGCGATAAGCTTAAATTGTTTCCATATTTTCATTTTAACAAGCTTTCAGGTTATTTTTATTTTTTGAAGGGCCAACCCATCCCAATTTGTGGCTTGCTTAGGGATGAGTTGGGCTGGTTTTTCAATGGTCCTTTAGTTAAAAAGGCCAACCCGTCCTAGCCCATTTATCTCTCTAGCCCGCTAAGGTTGGGTTGGGTAGGGTTGGGCCAGCCCATATTGACAACTCTACTCCTTATGAAATTATAGTGGTGATAAACAATGGTTTAGATGGGAGAGAGTAAACGTTCCTTATTAGGAAGGATTGTTGCATGCTTGTTTTATCTAAGGCTATAAGTGTGAAGGAAGGTTGAGGCAAATCTTTTGATATATATCATAGTTGATTGAGAATTCTAGATGTGTCATCTTGGGTATAGTGCACGACAGTTGTTATTGATAGAGATATTAGAGAATGTGGAAAAAATTCCTAGGTGGGTTGGTTGCCAAAAAGTTCATATGTGGTTATAATGATAGGCATGAATGTCATATTGGTATGTAAGTAAATAAATGCATTATGTGCTAGTGAATTCTAGCAAGAGGTTGAAGTTAGTTGTTGAAGTGGTAAGGAATATTATTTTGGAGATGAGAGATCTGAAAATACATAGGATATTGAATCTGTGGTTTAGACTAATATTATGGTGTTATGAGTGGTACCTTGTGACTTTAAGTTAATCTTGAACATGGTGAGAGAATTTAGTTCATCTTAGACTTTGGTAGGAGGAGTTATCAGTACCCACATGGAGATTACAAGTGGCGTCACATGAAGTGTAGTTAAGGGAGTATTTGAGAAGTGTAGCTAAGCTTGAAAGTTAGCAGTTGCATTGCCTAAGACATAATAGTTTCATCCCAACTTATGTTTTATATGTCTATATTCTATGTTTTAGAGTTGTACCCATATTACTATTCCTTATTCAGATATCTCACTTAGACCATAGCCAAAATTTCTTGCTCCCTAATGTTATTAGAACCTCTGACAAGGAGTGTTAGAAGCAGCAAATATTCTTTTTCAAGTGACTCTTAGAACTCTCATGTCATGATATATCACTTTACAGTTCTAAATATCCGTTGGTGCCAAGAATACTTCAGTTAAGCTATCAACTTTCAGTATAAGTCGGTCCGTATAACCATCAATTCAGTTTAACAAGCAGACATATAAGCTCATATGATATTCCATTTTTCATGTAGTCTTACTATCCAAAGTTTCATGAATATGCCTATTCCATGAGGTAATTTATTCACATTCATGCAAATTGCGAATTCAGTTGAGTCCTTACTTCTAGTCTAAATCAATCTTAACCATAAAGGATATCTAGATTCAGAAATCAGTATCATGTTAGTTATCCAACTTTAGAATTCAGCCAAATAGTACCAGGGGGTTCCCAGATTTTCAAGCAGTTGCAACATGCATTCATGAATTCAGCTCACTCCATGCATCATGCATCAGTTTCAGATTCATATATTAAGTCATGATTCAACTGTAAGTGTTCAGGGCATCATCTCAGTGTTTTCTTAGTATTTCAGACAAGTCAGTATTATTTGAGGATGAATGATCCCAAAGGGAGATATTGTAATACCCCGAGTTTTAATGTTCTAAACCTCTCAAAATATAGCCCATGAAGTTAGCTTTCCAATGCCGCAAGTCTCGCCTCAATCTCATATTGTGGCAAGAAGTTATACATTTTTTGCTTTAAGTGACAATCAGCTACAGTGGTTACGACTCATGTGATGACCCGTAATCAGACCTTACGAGTCGTTATGAGTAATCATAATCACAACAGTATGTAATCCAAAAAAATATTTCAACCCAGTGGTTACGAGTCCAGCATACAACTAGTATCTAGACACTATGACTCGTCATGAAGACTCGTAGTCTGACCAATCAAAGGTTCAAGAATCAACACTAATTTTTTGATAGTTTTATAAGTTTCTTAGACATATATTAAGGCGTCAAATAGGTCCAAGCTTATAGACAAGTCAAAACATTCCTTAACAATTAAACTCTTGGGATGTATATAACTATAGTCATCTTCAAACAAGAATAACTTTGTTCTACAAAGAATTTTTGAGATCAAGACCCACCAACAGATATATAATTGAATTATCTTTCCAACAATACCAATTTTGCCTTAATCCAATGTCAGGGTGAAAAGTAATGGCTAAATTACTAAAGCACTGTCAAAGCTACCAGTGGTTACGACTCCTGATGACGACTCGTAAGCAGACCATACGAGTTGTCAGGAGGAGTCGTAACCATGATAGTAGGGGTCAAAATCTGGGTTCCTAGTGATGACTCAAGACACAACTCGTACCCAGATCTTACAATTCATGGCCAAACTCATAGGGACGGCTTCCAGGCGATTTCTAGACGGTTCCTAAGGATTTTTCTGTCTTTTTCCACTCTTTTAACCCCAAGACTATGTCATTTAAGCTTTTTTAAGACTGGATAAAAATCTAAAACAACCCTAAATCACTCATTCTCAATTACAACACGAAAAATTCTCCAAGAACAAGTGGTTTCCTCTTTCTCACAAGTTCTCAAGAACACTAAAACAGGGGTTTCTCTCAATAATTCATTTTCAAGGGTTCCCAACTCAAATGTTCCTTCAAGAAATCAACAAGTCCAGGTATGTGGGGTATTCATCAATGGGTTCCTTCCACCCACTGAGTCCCAAAAATTCCGTTTTGGTTCAAGTATGAATTTTTAATCTTCTTTTATGAAAGTATCCATGTAAATCATGAATTTAATCCATGTCACCTTAGAAATTTGAATCCAAGCCATGTCAATATGATTTCTCTATGAAAATTAGATTACTTTATGTTTTGAATTTCAACAACTCATGTTATATTCATTGCTCCCATGTCAAATTATCAAATTATGAATTAAACCATGTTGAATTGTTATCCTCATGAGTTTAATACATTCATATATTAAAATTCATGGACTTTATCAGTTTGGTGACACGTATTGTGTTTTGGGTCTTTGAATTGGGACTTTATGTCACTCTTTTAAGTGTTGTTATCAAATTTTGTAATCATTCAATACTGACGGGTTATGAACACTGATACCTATGTGTTTATTTACGTTTTAGACCTTTCAAGTAAATAAGTTAGTCAACTCATGATTTTATAGTTATACTCGGTTTGTTATGACCATGGTGAACACTATCAGTTTACATGTTCACGATTACTTCAGACTCTGTATGCACTGTTGTTTTTAAAATATCATGTCTGAACTTATTAGTTATCAGTGCATGTACCAATTAGTATTTTAGTGTCTTTTAGTTGGGAGTAAGATTTAGCACCGAGAGAGAAGTGTGGGTTTAGCACATCCTTCTTTCCAGAAACTACGTGCCACCATAAGTTTAGGGGCCTCGCTAGAGAGTATCCCCCCTTGCCCAATACGGGCTTAGTTTAGTGATCACTTCAGTTCAAGTTCTACTCCGATGTAAAGGATAGAACAATCCTCCTCAACATGGGTCAGACGTTGGACTTCATGATAGCTCACTTGGTTTATATCGGTTACATGATAGCTCTCACAGTTTCTGTCAGTCCTCCTTCTATCTCAGTTCAAGTTTACTTGACCAAGTGGCCAGATTTTAGTATTTATTCTGTCTGTTTATAGTTATTTCAGTTACTTAGATATCAGGTATTCAATTATTAAGATCATATCAGTACATGCTATACTTGGTCTTGCATTTTCAATTTTACATGTTTATGTTTTCATGCTCAGCATCCATACATGATCCTCAGTTCAGTTTTACAGCATGTTCAGCTTTACATTAGGTTTACATACAGTGATTCATGTTTTTACCACTTCCCAGCTTACTTAATTATTTTCAGCTAATGATTTATAAATCTCACTATGACTTACAGTTTTCACATATAGCTATGTTTTAAATGTATGTTTCAGTAAATAACTTATGTCCTAAGTTTTTAAGCATATTTTAAATACTTCCATGATTTAGTGCATGTCCCCATATACTCAGTACATTCCAAAGTACTGACCACATATATGTGTTTGTGGATACATTCTTTCATAATGTACGTACCATATGTAATCCATACCCAGGGTCAGACAGTTCTTAGCATTCATCCAACAGATGATGAGTTCTCTTATTTTGGGGACTCCCATCCATTGCAGTTCATTTGTTGTATTTTATTATCCATATGTATTGATTAGTGGTAGTTGGAGGCATGTCCCAGCTACCTATAGTCAGTATAGTAGAGGCTTCATAGATAGTCAGTCAGAGTTATTCATGAAATTTCAAGTTCCTTCTTCAGTTTCATCCTGTTGTAAACTTGATCAGTAATCCATACATTCAGATTTTCTCATGATTATATTTTTTTCTCAGTAACTTTAGCTTGTATATAAAATATAATTAGTTGCTCAAGTAGTATGCCAGTACATGGGTTAGCTTGGGATCACTTGTGGTTCCAAGCACAGTGTTACGACTAAAAGGTAGCCTCAGGTCGTGACAAGCAGTTTCATGTGACTCAACTTTTTGGGCTAATTCAAAAATTTCAGCTTTAAGTTCTTTAAGGTAAGCCTCTTGGCTCTCTTGACCCTTTATCAACATGGTCAACATCTCTTCTATTCTAGACTTCGCCTCACGTCTGCCAGGTGAAATGTACTTTCTCTCCCATCATGATAGTTCTGACCTTGATATCCTTTCCCTTAGGCTCAGAAACCCTCCAATTGATAATCCACATACTTTGCCTCTCCATATATCCCAAATTCATGCACTTTAGAAGAATTTATGGTTGTAAATTATTTGACCAACTCACCAATTTCCATTCGTAATAATGATATCTCCTGAGCTACAACGTCCTTAGCTACTCTCTGTGCACAGAAAGCTCCAATGGCATAAATATCAGAATCTCTCTTAAACTTCTCGAATTTTCTACCCTTTGGTTAATGAGATCTGATCCATAATTCCCAAAGCTATCTCCCATCGTAATCTCATCAAGGCTCCTCGGAAAATAGTGTTTGCTATTGCTTTGGAACTGGTAGTCAGGGCTCTATAGAATATCTCCAATAAGCTTGTCCCTGACATCCGGTGGTTGGATACCATACTAAGACTCTTCTTGAACTGAAACCATACCTCATACATAGACTCTGATTTCAACTGTCTGAAATTATAAATCTCATCCTTGAGCTGCAATACCCTAGATGGAGGAAAGAATGTGTTCAAGAATTATCTGTGTATCTCCTTTCATGTAGTAATAGAACCTCTTGGCAGTTCCCCAAGCCATAATGATGCTTCCCCAGTAAACGAGAAATGGAACAATCTCAATCTTAGTACCTCTTGATCTACCCTCAATATGGTATATGAAGTGCATAGCTCAACAAAATTTGCAGGTGTATATTTCCATCATTCATTGGTAGCCCCGCAAATACTCTTTTCAAGTACAAGAGTTGAATCATAGCACTATAGATATTGAACTTGATATCAGGACATAAAGCGGGAGGGATAATGGCTCTTGTATCAGTCGAATCATCATATCCTAAATCTTCCTCATTATTAACATACATCTGAACAAACTGATATGTTGGGATCACTTGAGGTCGGCTTTTGTTCTGACTTCTATCGAGTGTTGCTCGGTAGTTTACTATTTGTCTCAACTCTGTTAACTCTGCCTGAGCTAACTTCTCACCAATCAGTCTATCAACATCATCCTGAACTTCATATTCAGGGAGATTGTCCCTCTTTGGCTCTGTATGTGATTGTAGGATTTTCTCTAAAATCGGTGGGAGTAAGGGATTGCCTTTACTCTGTGTGTTAGGCATACACCGACGTATGCCCAACTAAGAACTAAAAAGAAAAAACCTAAAAACTGCAATGACTTCAATCCATAAATCAACATTGTGCTCCCCGACAACGGCGTCAATTTCTTGATGACTCCAAGCAACAACTCCTTCAGATGATGGTATGGTCGCTGTCAAGATATAGTAACCCAGCTAAGGTTAGGGTCAAATCCCAAGGGAACACGTGGACTTGCAGTTATCAGCAATTATAGTCTACAGGCAGTACTGGAAAGTAAATGGAGGAATTTGTTTGTAGTAATCTCGAGCAAGTAACAATATTAACTTTGGTTGAAATCAATTATAGGTGAACACAAAGATTGCGTTCCCCCCGGCTTCTTAACTCCGTAGGTTTATCATGCTATGGTGAACCAATCCAATACCTTGCATACAGAATCGATAAGTTATATACCTTCTACAGTTTTTTGAACGAGTAGAAGGATTTCACCCTTTACCTTTTAAGTCTCAGGATGTCGCATTACTAACCCTTATCTTGATCCTAGTTAACCATTATATTTTTAGTCTCTAGTTATTAGATGGAAGCTAATGGTCATTTACTATATTCCATTGTGCACAATGGATCGACAATTAACTCTCAAACTATTGTTGTCATTATCCTTTCCTAGTCACTACTCCTCTTTTGGAGTAAGTAACAATAGCTTGGCAGGATCCTAACATTTGCAACCGCTAAGACAACTATTATATTGAAGATAATGCAATGTATACCATGGGTATTGATTCAATTCAAAAAATGCACTTTCCCTACTTCGTCAATCAACCAAGATTGCACAACCCTAGCTATGGATTTTTAGCCGCTCATACTTGTAAAGAAATCAACAACATTCAAAATTAAAAGCTTAGATAAAACCACAATGATAAGATGAATAAAAACCCAAAACCGTAACTTGATAAATCAACTGAAGTTAATACAAGAGAATTCCAAGACCAAAGACGAATCTTGGAATCAAAATATATTTGTCAGTATCAAAAGGATGTAACTCCTACTAAAAAGTACATAAGGGGTATTTATAGTACAAGAGAAAACCCTAAAATCAAAGCCCAAAAGAAATAGGAGAAAACAAGGTCGGTGGCCACCTACTCTCTGTACCTGCGGTTTGGCAGGGCGCAAGTGGCACCTTCTGTCTGGCATAGGGCGCAGGTGTAGACCGCAGGTTGCGGATGGATCACTTCCTACAAGTCAGCTTTCGGGATTTTGACTTTCTGGTACCCTCTTTGTGTACCTGCGTTTCTTAGGTCCTACCTGCAATTCGTGGATCAACTTAGTAGCTTTCGAGAGTCAGTTTTTTAGCTCTTCTTCGATTTTTGAACGTGCTTTGATCACTATCAATCCAGAAAATATCCCAAACATCCATAATCGCTTCAAAAGTAGCCAAAAATACCTTTTTCACCATTTTCACGAACTTATCATCCAAAACATGATTTCCTGCAAAACATACCCAAAACAGATCATATCTAACAAAAAGGCCTCAAAAACTAGCATATTTTCCTCGCTTTAAGCATTGAAAGTGCTATATATTTCTATAGTACATCAGTAGACACCATCATGACCTCACTGTTTGGGTTGTGACATATATACAAGACAACAAATTTATGTTTAGATAGATTCAACATTATTTTAAGAAAAATAAATTCTTACCTTTAAAAGTGTTTGATCGAGATGGCAGAGTCTCGTGCTAATAATGTTTTAAATAATTAAAGGTAATACTTAAAATAAACATAAATGTAAGAGATGGAACAATAGCTACAAAATATAACCAAATGGAGACTCTACGTAATAGTACTTTTATTTCATTGCTTGTGTGTCACGTAATAGTACTTTTATTTCATTGCTTGTGTGTCCTTTTACAATGTAGAACGGATGGCTATTTATAACCAAATATGTACTTGATCAACAAACCAACTACAAGCGGTGGAAGAATAGTTGTGCCTTTGTGATCTTCACATGGCCATCCAATACATTTACAACAGAATATATTTAATTCAGTGATGCTTGAATAATAATGGCGGCAATAAGGTACTTTATACAAGTATGAAGTTTACTTACATCCAAATATTTTCATAGTTGAGACCTTGTTGAACATGAACTTCTTCAACCAATAAATCCTAGTATCAACAGAATTAACCTGCCATAAACCAATATCATTGTAGAATTATACTATATTCAAACTGTATCTGCACCTTTTCTTCGAACTTAAAATAAAAGAAATCATAACCAAATAGTAGAATTATTTGAGATTTGTGATCGTGAGAAGTAGGAGTGTTCGTGGTTTGATTTGAGTAAGATTTTGTTTAAATAAAGAGTAAATCAATTAAGTCAATTTCTTAAACATTTAATTTAAATCAAACTAATTAAGTTGATTTTCTATCTGTTTTAATTTTTATTTTTATTGGTAACTTTTAATATGTCACATGTAATAGCAAACAAGTATTCCAACTTTTATATTTTTCAACATAAGCATTACTAAATTAACTATTACTCTTTAAAAAAGGTTATCATATATTAACATATTTTGATGATAAATGCATTATATTATTTAAATAAGAATTTACATGGTACATTTGATTAGATTTTTTCAATTACTTTTTGCTTAAAAAATAAAAAATTGTCAGTTGTTAAATTTAAAATCGAAACTCAATAAAAAAAAAGATATTATTATTTTCTTTCATTTGATTCAATTTTTTATTCGATTTTTCGTAAACACCTAGAAGTCACTGTTTAGAGACCCGAAAACACAATCATTATATTCATTAGTCCCATGATTTCATATGACTTAGTGGATATTGACCTGAAATAATCTTACAAAAAGCTTTAATTATGATATAATTTTACTAAACTTATCTTTTTAATAATGTTTCGAACTCTAAATTTGTCAACTTACTTAGTACGGGTAGTATGAAAAAAGTATTGACAAATTTTTCAAATTGTGCTAAGATAAACAAATAAAATGAAATATTTTTTTCATTAATCTAAAAGTTGAGTAAAATGAGACTGAGAGAGTAAGGGCCCGTTTGGCCATAAAAATCTTTTACTTTTTTCCAAAAAAAAAAATCACTTTTTTCACTTTTCCGAAAATGGTGGTATTTGACCATGAAAATTCAAAAAATTATTTCGGAGTTGGATTTCAAAAAGTGAAAATAACTTTTTGTTGTTTTCATAATTTTTCACTTCCATTTCCAATTTTCATTATTATTACATATAACTCAATCTTTAAATTTTTTCAGAAACCCCTCTTATAACTACAACTAACTACCAAGAAAAATTATTATTTATTTTCTATGGTACAACATCATTTTTAATTGTTACAGATATTCTAATTTCTTTTTCTTCTTTTAACCAAAATTTACTAACATGAAGTAAAAAATAATAAATGACAATCCATGGCGGAAATATATCAACCTTTGTTTTGAATGAACTATATTATAGAAATATAAGGCCTAGTACATTATTCCCTCCGTTTCGAAATAAGTGAATTGTTGGGGTATTTATTGGTGTTTCAAAATAAGTGAATCATTGAATTTTTTTCCAAATTTACCCTTATGATTTGATAACCAATTAACTTTTGAAAAGGTATTACAAAGTCAGTTTTTTCTTTTTTTTGGGTAAAAATGAAAAGTTGTGTTAAATTTATGTCTTTAATGGTTTTTCCTTAATTTGTGTGCAAAAATCCAACAATTCATTTATTATGAAACGGAGGGAGTATGTTATTTAAAAATGAGAAATTTAATATTTTTTTCTTGTCATTCTAATTTTATGTATATGTCATATAATGCCTATTATGATTTTAATAAATAATTAAAAAGTGATCAATAAAGTCGCATATCAAACATAACGTAACGATCCATATTTAAGATACAATAATATTCAAGGAAAATCAATATCATCAATAAAGAAAAAGCAAAAAATTAGCACTAATCTATTCAGAAATAATTCATCCATAAATTAAAAAAAAAAAAACAAATTCAATAAAATAAGTAATTCTAGTGAAAGTAATTAAAGAATTTTCATCAACAAATTTAAGAATATATAAAATATATTTATATCCTTCAATTATATTTATCAAAATATATTTTCTCTATTCAATCAGTTATGGTTAGATAAACTTATTTAGCTCGTGTTTGTGATATTTTTATTCAAATTTTAGAAGAATAACAGTCATAATAATTAGTTTGTTGTTAATTATTTTATCAATTGAAGACATATAAATTATTTTTTCAACAGTTGGTTGTATGTTAGTAGGTAATTAGTAGTTGAGTGATTTTGATAATTTTTAAAAGTTAAGGGCATAAAATTATATTTAAAAAAGATTTTTCAAAAGTTTACAAAAAAAATTCAAAAATACATGCTCAAACACAACTCTAACTCCGACTTCAATTCCAACTCCAAAAAAAAAATTTTTATGGCTAACAGGCTACCAAAAAAAACTAAGCAAAGACATTGGAGATTTTTGTTTGGTGACAAGGGCGCTGTACAACAGGAAGTATCAACGACTTGATAAGAAAATGACAAAAACAGAGCCTGCTTTCTCTGTACGCCCAGACTATTTTGTTAATCCATCTCATTCTTCACCCAAATTCTTCTTTAGCTTTCCATAGGCTATCCTGCCTTCTAAAGTTCCAACTTTTAGTAGTAGTGGTAGTCAGTTTTAAGAATATCATGTCATGTCATGTCACGTTGATGCTTTTAATTGTTTGTGTAGTTTTAATTTGATATAAAATTTTAAAAAATATTTTTTCTTTTAAAATTTTGATATTTAAATTAAAGATATAAAAAATGTATCAAAATATTTTGATATCTTAAATTAAAGATATGAAAAATGCATTAAAATATTTTTTAATTTTGTGATCTTTAATATGTAGCATGAAATACTCGAATTATGATTTGGCTTAATTGGATATCGATTTGCACTGAATTTCCTAATTCACCTGATTTTCTATCTGAATTAGAATTACTTTTGTTGCTGTAAAGAATCTCTTTTCTAATAGATTTATTCTTTTTAGAGGTAGGATTTTGTAGAAATAGAAGAGATCTCTTATCAAGCCATAACATAGTATTCATAACGTAGTCCTTTAACAATTTTATCCACAATATAGTTCTTTAAGAATTTTGTTTAGGGAAAAATTTCTCCGAATAGATTTAATAGTTTTCGATATTAGATTTTCAATATGTAGATCTCTTGATCAAATCATATCAATAATATTATATTTTTAATATATTTTCTTTATCGTCTGAATTATTGCATTTATGGTTTGCAAACTTTAAGCTTTCGCATGACGTCTTTTAATTTCGAACCCAACAATCAAAACACATGTAAAGTGCTCTTATTAGACATTTGCAGATCATATTTTAAAAAGTTATTGGGCATTGTTCACAAGCGTCCATTACATGAATAACTTAATCACATAAAATATGTTTCATATTTTAGTTATACTCATCAATATTAATTGAAACATGCATGAGGTTTTACGTCTTGTTTAGATAATCTGTATAATTTAAAAATATATATTATATATTTTAAGTGGTTAACTTAGAGATAAGCAATAGACCTCTGAGAACATGTAGTAATAGACGTTTGAGAATATGTGCAGAAATGTTTTCAAAATTTTTGAGTCGGAAAGTGTATGATAGAAACATCTTATTATTTTCACCCACATTTTTCTTGTTCTTGGTGTCTGCCTTATTGTCACTGTAATCGTCTGAACTGTTACATGAGCCCTCGAGTCACTAACCTCAAGTTCTGGCACTTCTTTGGTACTTTTGGATTAATCCTCCTTTTCCACCTCTTTCATGTGCCCATGTTTTTTTGCAATATTTGCAGTACTTGGGAATTCCTTCATATTCTAATTTTTGCATAAAGCTAGTCTGAGGAGAATTTTCGTGCATCAAACTAACAAGGACAAAATCTAATTGAGGTTTAAGGAGATCAATCTTCACCCTCACCTTGGCCATGCTCGACTTAGTTCTTCCTCTTGTGGCCAAATCCATTTCAAGGGGGGTTCTCGACAGAGCTTACAATTTGCTTAACGTATTGCCAAGTATGGATATGAAATGGGAGTTCAGGAAGAACCACCTACACAGGTTTAATCAACAAGTCCTCTTCTGGTTTAAAGACTAGTGACCATTTCTGAAGCCACTACTGTTGGCCTTCAATATCGATAACATGTTTTTACCGAACTGTACTGAAATCTTCTTTATTTGTAAAGTCGAGGAAGACATTGTAGTAGTTATCATAAACACCTATCCTAGTCAACCCCCTAAACAGAAATCGTATCTTTGAAATTTGACCTTATACGATCAATCTGAGGTCTTGGTTTGAGATAAGTGCCTACTAAAGTGTGTTTGCAATCGGCAACCATTATGCCATAGTAGTTGGAGTGACTTTGAAGGCCGGACAAAAACTTAACACCCCCCATTCATGATAGTTGCAAGTTGCAACAAATACCACGAAAACACAGATGTTCAATGTGATGAAATAATTCACCTTTTCGATTTTGATTTGATGAATACACAATCATCTGAAACGTGATCACAGGAATTTCCACAGAAAATATTTCATGGAAAATAAATTCTCATTAAAATTAATATCTTGACAATGACTATACGCCCGGCAGGTGCAAAATGAAGCGATGAATATTCAGATACGATAAAAATAATATCACGGTGATTGCTGTTAGTCTGTAACACGAAATTGCTTCAGAGTAATACAAATAGAAGAATCGAACACTATAATATACTTGCACTAAAGGCACATCTTCAGGTCTTCAACACGTAAATTTAACCTGAGTTGCCATAACCCTTACTTCTGAATTTAGCAAAGGGATGTAGCCCGTGATAAAAGCAGCATTTCCCAAGCTGTAAACACCGAAAAACCAGCTCTCATCTCTCTTTTATAGGCAATCCGGCAAGGTTTAATTCGATTCGGGAAACAGAACACGTAATCAACGAAAATACGCCATATGTCTAGATGACTGAAATGGAGAAGAGACAAAAGGGGAGGACTTTTGAACTTTTGGTGGAGCGGGAAGCGGCTTCTTTTTCTCAATCGTGGTCTCAGACCGCAACCAGTTCTCAACTACTGAAAGCAAATTGGGTGCAGACTTCAACTCCGGAAGTTCGGGTAACTTCTCAGACCTCTTCAGAACTCCATCTTGGATGTAAACAAGATCTGTCGCCCATGTCTCCAGTCCATCAAATATATGTGTTGCATAGACAATTGTAGCTCCTCTCTGTGTTATCATGACATAGAACCAGAAAATTAATCTCACCAGAAAATTAATCTTTTTGTCCACCTTCATTTACCAGATCTGTAACACAATAGTATCTAAAGTGGTTTGCCAATATTAATTCCATCAAAGTGGCTTACTAAATTATGTAGTTTTTCAAAACTGCTTAAATGCTACTTCACAATTTTCTGTAGGATTTTGTTTCAGGTGACGCTAAGGAAAAATCTGTCACAGAAGTGCTGAATGGACATGCAGTCTTGACACTTAAATATGAACGAGCCCACTCCTTCCCCTATCTCAAAAAAGAAAAAAGAGCTACGAGAAAATCCAAGGGGAATATTGAAACATCTGTTCGAAAACCACCCTTGTACTGCTTAAACCCAGTTGGATATCTAGTTCAGCACACATAAGTTCAGAAGAAGACTATGCATACCTCTTCACATTCTTCCTTAAAGAAATCCAACAAATCCATCCTCGCGACAACATCTAAGTCAACTGTGACTTCATCCAGTAAAAGAACCTAGAAGAAAGTGAGTCTCTATTAGCAAGAGTCATCAAAGAAGTTAAACCACCCAGCTGATAATTATCAAACTAAGTATGAAAACCACCTCACAGTAAGCATATTGTTCGACTATTGAGCAAGCAACAGATGGATCCTATTATCTCACTTGGGAGGGAACCCCAGATGGACAAAGGAACAGAACTTTTCC
Organism: Capsicum baccatum var. pendulum; assembly: GCA_030864225.1. Taxonomy (NCBI): domain Eukaryota; kingdom Viridiplantae; phylum Streptophyta; class Magnoliopsida; order Solanales; family Solanaceae; genus Capsicum; species Capsicum baccatum. The sequence continues at coordinate 86,335,777 of CM061558.1, read as the reverse complement.
AGAGGTGAAAACACACCTCCCCTTTCCTTTTGACCAATGAGACAAATGAAACTCGAAGACAAATAGATATGAAGCCCCCTCCATAAAGAAAAGAAAAATATAAGTGAGAGGCGAGCGATGAGAATGAGCACCAGAACTATTTCTGAAAATTTTTAAATGGTGAGCCTACTGCAAATATGACCAGTATTCTTGGGGGTTGATGCAACCTTGGATCCACAAATTTTCAACTCTGATATGGTCAACTGTGAACCTAGTACATCAAACATTACCTTGTAGGGGTGGAGGAGACCCATGCAGATTTGGACTCTACGCCTCTGACCATCAGATACCTTGTGCATACGCCACTGCAGATCAATATCCAGCAGCTCAATCAACTTTTCTCGCCGAACTGGATCCACTCCTTCAACTAAACCATGACAAAGAAACAGAAAAAAAAATTGAAAATTGTAGCTCGAACACAACAAGTTCACATTTAGCAGAAAATCATATGCAGAATAGTCCAAAAACAGAATGGTGTCAATAAATTAACAACTAGTTACAGTCATATTAGTTATGGGCTCTGTTAGAATATGAGTAGGAATAGGAATAACATATAAAATCCTACTTGGAAAAGGATTATAATGTAGTGTCCTATTAAGAAAAGGATTGGAATGTATTGTCTATAAATAGAGCCTCAATGTAATAATGTAGTTACAACAATTCAATAATATTCTTCTCATACTTCTCAACATGGTATCTGAGCTTCCACGATCTTGGTAAAGAATCAAAGAGTTTCCGCTGCCGGCGGGCGGCTATCATCCATATATGCCGCCCGTCTTGCCAATGATTATGTTAGCAAAAGTTGGTTCACTGGCTCACTATGTATCTTTCTAGTGACTATTTTCTCATATCTTTGCGTAGCACCATACATCTGTCCGCTGACTACTTTTTCATATCTATTTTTCTTAGCACCGTACTTCTTTTCGGTAACTATTTTCTCATATCTGATTTGCGTAGCACCGTGCATCTTTTCGGACTACTCTCTCATATCTGAGTTGCATAGAACCATGCATCTTTCTGGTGACTCCTCAGATTTAATTTACATAGTTCCGTACGTCTTTTCGGTGACTCCTCAGATCTTTTTCAGTAGGGTCATGCCATCATTCCGACCCTGCCCATATAATTTCTCTTTTCCAGTAGGATCGTGCCGCCACTCCGACCCTACTCATATAATTTCTATTTCTCTATAGGGTCGTGCCGTCATTCCAACCCTACACATATTTCTCCTTTTCAGTAGGGTCGTGTCATCATACTGACCCTACCTATATACTTTTTTTTCCTCAGATTGTAATCACTTTTCAGCCATCAAATCTAATAATCCGGCGTGTGAGCATGTTTCAGCTAAGTTTCCGGTGACTTTCATGTTCAAGATCTACTCGTCTCTTGATTTCGAGATGACCCGTATATTTTATACCAGTTTTCGGCAATTTTCCAGCGACACATCGACTTTACGGCAATATTTACTACTTTTTGGATCACTTTTTCAGTTTGTTCCGTTTCAATTGAGGTCTCTCAGACGTTCAAAGCAGTCCTTACCAATTTTCTTGCAAATATCTTCACCAAGTCCCTCACCGATTCTCATATTAGTTACATCCATAACAAGCTTGGTACATATGTCTTCTATGCACCAGCTTGAGGGGAAGTGTTAGAATATGAGTAGGAATAGGAACAAAGTATAAAATCCTACTTGGAAAAGGACTATAATGTAGTGTCCTATTAGGAAAAGGATTGGAAAGTATTGTCTATAAATAGAGCCTCAATGTAATAATGTAGTTACAACAATTCAATAATATTCTTCTCATACTTCTCACAGGCTCCTAGGTCCGAGATAGAATGGTGCAAAATGCAAAGGAAATCAGATCGAAATTTTGACACAGACTAAAAGTCTTTAAAGTTAAAGATAATACATTGGTAGTTCCAGTAATAGATGAAATAGTTTAGAGGATCTTGAGAAAGCCTAGATTAGACGGGCCACGAGTGCATGTCAATTTAAGTGATACCTAAAACTACTATCTTTTCATAGTATGAGTCAATATATATCCTCGTGAATAACATATAACAAGCACTCGGTATTCACGACTCGACAAATTTGACAGAAGATCATTATGTAATGCCATCAGGAGATTAAAACGGGAACTTGCAGAAAAAAAGCGATTACAAACCTCCGAATATCATATGTTCAGCCGAAAAATCTCCCTGAAGTGGAATCTCTCCCTGAATTTGGGAAAAAACCAACTCATTTAGAGTAGAAGCTTATTCAACAAAGTCGGAAGTTCTATGCTTGGATAAAAATAAAAAGATCAAAAAAAGGAATTGTAAGTTATCATTGAGATAACACAGAAATCTCAACCACAATAACCAGCTTCATTTGCACAATTAGGGATACATGCATAGTTCATCATACAGATACCCAAGTGCAGTTCAGGATTTTATCAGTAGGGTGCGGGGTATAACACTACAATTTCACCCATCACTACTTTATATTGGTGCGAAATTCGTATAAAAACATACCATATATATTTTTTAAAAAGTTGTTAACCTATGTTATTTGTACACTGAAGATATGAAATGAGCTTAAATGAAAAAATGGGAACTGATATAGCTGACTCCAACTTGTTTGGGACTGAGGTGTAGTTGTTTTTGTTCAACTGCGGCATTTGTGCAATGAAGATATGAAATGAGCTTAAATGAAGAAGTGGGAATTCATATAGCCAAGCCCAACTTGTTCGGGACTGAAGCATAGCTGCTCTTGTTCAACTATGGCAATTGGTGCCATATGCTAAATCCACCATGACCACACCCTCAATTTCATGAAACAAAAATCACAAAATTGCAGACATGAAAACCAAGACCAGAAAGTAAATGAAGTACTTACAACAGTGCCGACAGTTTTGCTCCAAGACTCTCCAAGGTAAGCCAGATCACCACTACAGACGAGGTGGGTGTCATGAAAAGCCGAAAAATTCAGCACCCTCACTACCTCTTTTCCACCCACCATATGCTTTCCCGCCAATATCTTCAAAAGGGTTGTCTTCCCTATTCCAAGTTGGAAAAAGTTGAGGCTCACAATTAATTTGAAGATAATGGGTGTAAATTGCAAAACCCAGAGGTTTAGGAGTCACTATGAACGTAACAACAACAACAACAAACCCAACGTAGTCTGGGGAGGATAGGGTGTACGTAAGCCTTAACTCTACCTCGAGGGGGAAAAGAGGCTGTTTCCGGAAGCTAAAAAAATATAGAAGTAAAAAAGGACAAAGAAAATAATAGGAAAAACATAACATAGCATTCAAAAGAAGAGCAATGACCATAACCAAGTAATGCGATAACTGAAGCACAATAAATAACAATTAACAGAAGTAGTAAGACAGGCAACTGTGAGCCAAATGCTACTACTACTGTTATAAACATGTACAATGCACCAACCTATCCCGCTAGGAAACGAGACAACGCCAACTACCATAATCCGCGACTTCATAACCCCTCCTATCTAAGTTCATATCTGCCCCCACGTCCAGTCTAATCACTTCTCCCCAATGTTTCTTCGAACTAACCTCTCACACATTCTCGTCGTACGTATATAAATTTCTACATATGTAAAATTGGAAAAATAGTGGTTACAGTAGATGAGAGTAAAGAATACCGGATCCATTAGCACCGAGAAGGAGACATCGAGATCGGGGAGAAATGTTGAGGTTGAAATCGAAAAATATGGGACTTTGGAAATCGTATGAAAATTGCATTCCATTTACTCGAATACTGCTTGATTCTCCCTCCATCTTCTTATCTGTTGTTCAATGAAGTATTGTAAACATTTCGTGGGCCGTATTTTATACCCGGTTTCAAATAGTTAAAGTCACCGTTTATCGCTTACCGAACTGCTCTCTCAACTGTACCTTACCTTGCTGTTTCTGTTACATCCACAAAGTGCCCCCTCGGTTTGCTGCAATTCGACTTAGATCCGATCACTACACTTTTTGGAGCTCCGAATCAAATCTTAATCTTATTTGGTGCATGATGTTATACAAGGTGGGCGTTTGGTATTCGATTCAGTATTTTTATAATTTAAGTTCGGTAATTCGATAATTGGTAAATGAAAGTAGATACCAAATATCATACTATTAAACTTCAATTCGGTAATCGATAAATTAAATTTTGGTTCAATAAGGAATTCGGTATTATCATATTAAAGTTAGACATGCTTATAGTGATCCTATTTGGTGATAATAGTGGTGATTTCTAATCAATATTTTGAGAAAAAATCAATTTTGTTTGATAGTTTTACACTTCTGAATACACAGTTTTACATCAGAAAAAATCAATTTTATTTGGTGTTGTTACACGTTGATATGTGTGGCTCAATTAATGAAACACCTTAAAACCTATGTTATTGTAGTTTGATCCAGCTCCAAGAAGGGGAGAAGGGGATGTAACACGAATAACATTTACATCAAACTGGATGTAATGTGATGTAAAGTCATAATATTACTTCTTATAAATATGATGGAGAGCAATATATGTTATGTTGTCTGCCAAGTGCAGAGTTTTTCGATAATTTCCATCTGCTGTTGACATGTGAACACAAGGATTAAGAATACTTGACCAAGTCCCCTTGGTTAAAGCCATATTTCGACCTATGTTAGGAATATTAGAGTTGAGCAAGTGCAACCAGCAATGGTGTTATGTATCATGTCAGGAAGACTTCTTTTCTGTTGTTCCTTCCACGCCCTAATTTTTAGTTTTAGCGTGATATTTTCGTCAAAATTTGTCATATGTTGGTCGCAAAGAAGTCTGTAATGTAAAGTTAAGAGTCTATTTTATGTCTATGTTTAATAGTTCAAAATTTGCTCGAGCAATATTCACACAAGTATGTGACCTTTGGAGTGTGGATTAGGTATGTGGCCTATGGGTCACTTAACTATTATTGGATATTCGAGAAATATCAAATACCAAATGGTAGTAATATTTTTTACTAATCCTGAATTCAAATACTGTAATTTTAAAATTTTACTCCCAAATACCAAATTATCGAATACCAATTACCAAATCTTTTAAGTTCAATTCGATAATTTGATTTTGGATATTTTATACCCACCCCTAATGTTATTTATGTATATTGTCATTTGATTTTAACATTAGAAAAAACATGAATATACAAACTTACTGAGATATTATAAATAAATTTTTATAAAATTGGATAAGTTATGAATATGAAAAGGGGCACTTACAGAAAATAACAGATGTTTGAGTAAAATAAGAATATCTTTAGCTAATTTTTTAAACTACAATCCACAATTTCCTTATTCTATCTTTTCTGTCTTTTTCTTTTTAATTTTCTTTTGCTTCTTTTTTTTTTTGTTTCTTCAATCTATAGTATCTACTTCTCTTTTTTTCTTTGTTCGTTTTGTCCTCTTTAGTTTTCTCTTTTTCTGTTTGTTTTTATATTTTTCATATTATTTTATATGTTTAAAAAATATGATTACGTCCGATACAAATCACGAATGATAATGAAAACATATTAATCACTCATCATATTTGTATTCAAAATAATTTTATTTTTTTCTTTTTCTTTTACTTTTTGTTTCTTTTTTATTTTCGTTTTCTTTTTTCTTTTTTGATTATTTCGTTTCTTTTTTTCCCTCTCTTCTATATCTCTATTTCTCTTTCTTCTTCTTTTTTTCTTTTTCTATTTTGTATTTTTCTTCTTTTTCGTGTTTTCTCCTTTTTTTCTCTTTTTTTCTTCTTCTTTTATTTTCTACTTTCTTACTTTTTTCTCTTTTATTTCTAGTTTTTATTTCTCTTTCTTCTTATTTTAGGGTTTCTTTTTCTTTCTTATTTTTTTAATTCTATTTAAATTTTTTTTGTACTTTCAGAAGATATGGCTACGTCGAGCATAAGTTATACAGCAATTTATGAAATTGCTCCTTCAAATATAATCTATTTGAAATATTTTTGGTTTGGTACAATTCTTCAAGTTTTTTCCACAACTCCTTTGTTGTAGGCAATCCAATCACATTAGTAAGAACATTTTTAGCTAAACACAAGCGAATTTGACTTGCCGCTTTCATGTCTAGCTCTTCCCATTCTTCATTACTAATTCTGGATTTTTTTGAGTCTTTACTGCTTTCAGATTTTTTTGAATGCTTATTACCTTTTCCGCTAGTTGGTATTTCTTTCAATGCCTTGTGTAATCAAGATTGGATTAACACATCCTTGACTTACACTTGCCACAAGCCAAAAGTAATTCTCCCATCAAATTTCTCAATCTCAAATTTTGTCCCCATTTTGTTTATCAATACTAATAAATGGACAATAGTAATGTAAACTACCCATTAAATTAGTTCCCAAGAAAGAGAGGTGGATCACAAGGGATACACTTAAGTACCAAGTCTTTCCTTAGCCAGAACCTCTTTAGATTGTACTTATTCCCACTATTACCAAATATACAAGTACCCCAAAGTAACTCCACCAGAATAGCAAACTCCATCGGAATCAGACTCCACTTTCTACTCCACCGGGACGAAACTTCTGCTTGAGAACAATAATTCTAATTCAAAAAAAATTTCTGATGTGAAAGATCAGACAAAGCTGCAACCACAAAGCATACTAAAATTTCAAAAGAATTATTCCACACCGAAGGCTCTGATACCACTTGTTGGGAAAATCGACTATTTTTTTCACCCCTTCCGAACTGCTTTCAAGCAGAAAATAACAGAGAAATTAAAAAGAATAACAACACAAAAATTTAACGTGAAAAACTCCCCAATTGGAGAAAAACCATGGGCCCCCCAGAAAAATATCCACTATATGAAATTATCACACCATACAATACACATTGTTTTTCTCACACACCCTCACTTCCTAAAATACTATTCTCAAAGAGATCTCTAAGAGAATTATCTCTAAACCTTTTTAATAGTAAACAAGAAAATAAATATTTTTGTGTGTATTAAACAATGAAGGAGGTGGAGTTTATTTATAATTCCCAACCTCCTCCCAACCAAAGTAAATTTCTGATGTAGGATTTTCTTTCTTCAAAATAAACTTCAACACCATTACCCCCTTTCCTCTCATTTTCTCTTTATGCATTTGACTCCTAAAGTGAGTTCTAATTTGATTTCGTTTCGGATGTGTGGTTGTTGTTGAAAACGGATTCATCGGGGGTTTTGAACCCGTATTGATATTGCTGTTGGTTTCCAGTAAAACTTAATTTGGAGCATTATTAAATTTAATTTTCGGACTTGCTTTGAATCGAAATAGGAGATATCAAGCTTACAGGGCGATTGGCTTTAGAATTGCGATCATAATAGATTTGCTTTCAAGATAAAAACAATAGAAAAGGCTAAAAATACCCTTGAACTATCTGAAATAGCTCAAAAATGCCCCTCGTTAGATTTTTGGCTCAAAAATACTCTTCCGTTAAATATTTGGCTCAAAAATACCCCGCCCTCTAATGGAATTCGAAAAAGGATCAAAAATACCCCTGAACTATTTGAAATGGGTAAAAAATACCCCTTTGTTAAATATTTGGTTCAAAAATACCCCTCCCCTTAACGAAATTAAATTATTTCGATTGAATTAAACCCTAACTTTAACTTTTTAACCCTAATACTTTAATTTTTTTACATAAAAGTATTTTTTTAATTTTAAAAATAAGATAATGAAAAAAAGTATTTGAATTATAATATAAATTGGTTGAATTTGATTTGAAAAATAAACATACATTTATTCTAAAAAGGTATTTTCACTTTACATCTTTTTAATCTTTAAAGAAATTAGCGAAATATAAATTAACGAAATTAATAAAATATAAATTTTCACTTAAATAAATTAACGAAATAAAAATTAAATGATGAACTTTATATAAATTAACGAAATAATTTAATTTCGTTAAATACCCTTCTTTTAAATATTTGGCTCAAAAATACCCCTCCCCTTAATGAAATTAAATTATTTCGATTGAATTAAACCCTAACTTTAATTTTTTAACCCTAATACTTTAATTTTTTTTACATAAAAATATTTTTTAAATTTTAAAAATAAGATAATGAAAAAAAGTATTTGAATTATAATATAAATTGGTTGAATTTGATTTGAAAAATAAACATACATTTATTCTAAAAAGGTATTTTCACTTTACATGTTTTAAATTTTTAAAGAAATTAACGAAATATAAATTAACGAAATATGAATTTTTACTTAAAGAAATTAACGAAATATAAATTAAATGATGAACTTTATATAAATTAATGAAATAATCGAAATAATTTAATTTCGTTAAGAGAGGGGTATTTTTGAGCCAAATATTTAACAGAGGGATATTTTTGACCCATTTCAGATAGTTCAGGGTATTTTTTATCCTTTTTTGAATTCCGTTAGAAGGAGTAGTATTTTTTGAGTCAAATATTTAACGGGGTATTTTTGAGCCAAAAATCTAACAAAGGGCATTTTTGAGTTATTTCGGATAGTTCAAGGGTATTTTTGAGCCTTTTCCGTAAAAACAATGATATTTGAAAATTGAAGTTGTGTTTTCTGTGAAAATGGTAAGGTAATTTGATTTGTTTTCTTGAATTCCGTGGTTAAGATGAAGTTAAAAAAAATGAAAAACACTTAGTGCTATCAACCCAGTTCCGTCATGTTTAATGGTTTAATGGTTCGTTGATTTAGAGTTGTGTTAACGATTTGGAGTTAATTACAAAGTTGGGAAAGAATATGTCGTGATCCGATGATTCCCATTTATGTGAATATACAAGTCAGACTTTTGGCAAATGGTTAAATTTTGATTTTCTTCGAGTGTAGTAATTACAGGGAGGTGTGAACTTTTGAGATTATGTGATAATCTAGAAATAATAGGCATCATAGTATCACTAAGGTTAACATTAAAGGGGTTAAAAAATTGTCAGGTTCTCCTAACTATTTGGATGTGTTCAAGGTGTTAAGTTTTTTTTTTTTGGCCGTTTGGTTGATTAAAGTTATCAAAAACTAGTTCAAGGGTCGTGTTGACATTATTATGTATTCTGAAATATATTTGTATGCGGATGCAACTTAAACTCTCAAATTTTACTTGGGTCTAACCTTTGTTTCAATCTTACAAACGATCCGGTTGCTTGCTGAAAATATAGATTCAACGTCTTAGGCGCACGGGCAGTATTCCCATTTATGGATGGTCGATAATATTATTATTTTCTTTTAGGACCCACTCTGCATTCTTGTTACAACTGAAGCATTTGAATATTCTATATACAAGATAATGTTGAATAATGGTAAAAGTTCGGGTTCACAGCATAGGAATTAACATTGATATTGGATTAAAAGGGTTCTTGCAATATTTTTTTACATCAACATGTCTAGTTTTTTTTTTTATTCTTAAAGGAACCATGAGATGTGTTTGTCTTTATTTTTTTTTAAAAGGTACAAAGTTGATTAAAGAGTTAATATATAAAAATGAACTTAAACTTGACACCAAATTATAACTTTGATAGTGCACAAATAGGACCTTTAACTATTCAAAACCTGAATAAATATGACCTGCGATTTTGCGACCCCGTGCCTGAGTCTCACTCGCGCCTACGTGGAAATGTAATTCAATCACACGGTGCCACGCCGTTAAAAAGGCTGACTTGGAGAGATGTCATATTTCTGCAGTTTTGAATAGTTAAAGATTATATTTGTGCACTGTCAAAGTTTTATTTTTTGTGTTAAAACGACGTTGTGTTTATTATTATTATTATTATTATTATTATTATTATTGTTAATAATAATAATAATTTTTTATTTATTTCTATAGCAGCAGCACCTAGCTTTTTTTAATTAAAAAAAAACAGCCACTAGCAGGGATCGAATCCGCACAGTAGGCTGAAGGAAGCGTCCAAGAAAAGCAAATAACACCACTGGGCTATCTAAGTATCTTGTTTCATGTGGTTCAACATTAATATACGTACATAAATATACATTTTCTGTCTTATATATATACAACGTATTTTTTTTACCGAGGAGGTTCGGGTGAATCCCTTGGCAATCACGTAGGTCCGCCCCTCGTTAATTTAATAACATTTTAATTACGTTAATTTGATAATGTTAATTTAATATACTACTACTACTATCCTTAATAACATTAATTTAATAACGTTTTATTAAAACTATAATTTTTTTATTATTAGTATAGTTTCATCTTTAATTTTATATTTAAATAAATAATATTTAGATATATTATATAACTTATATTCGTCCTCTGCTTTATAATATATATACATACCCGCTCGATTTTTTCATATGAGGCTGACCCGTCTAATTAATAAATCTTCAATATTGCTCTTTTTCCGCAATGACAAAAGAAATTAGATGTCATTTTCCTCTTTGAGCCGAAAATAATGAAAAAATAATAGTGAAGAGTCATTTAAAGGTCATATTTGTGCAGTTTTGAATAGTTAAAGGTCATATTTGTGCACTGTCAAAGCTTAAGGTCATATTTATGTATTATGCCCTTAGATTTTAAGCTGGACGCGCCCAGTTTTGCGTGTTGAACACGCGTTTTGCCATGTAGGATTGGAGGTCATATTTGTGCAGTTTTAAATAGTTAAAGGCCATATTTGTGCACTGTCAAAGTTTAAAGTCAAAGTTATAATTTGGTGTCAAATTTAGAGTCATTTTTATGTATTAACTCTTGATTAAAATTGGGGCAGAAAGCAGCAATTCACCTCAATTGGGTTCCTATTGTAGTATTTGAATTGTGTTTTAATGCCCAATTAAGTTGGAGAGGTGTTTTACTAGGTTTGGTTAACAATTCCATTTTTCTTCGTTGGAACTGTGAATGATGTTTGACATAGCTTGCTAATATTCATCACTAATTCATGTGTATCTTCTAATTATTTAATAAGTTACTAATCTTTACCTTTTATTTGTCTCGTGTAACTCGGGAGTTGGAGTTCTACAACAGAACTCTCTTTGGCCCAACATCTGGTCAATTGCTACTAGGATCGCAGAACTTCGGAGTTACGTAAATTGAGAGTTTAAGTTTCCAAATGGAGCTCAGTATCTTTTACCCTTTTCGATTTAATTTATGTTGATTATGTTGAGTTTTGCTCTAAAAATGATATTAACTCTTATTATTGTCAAGATGACTTTATTTGGTCATTGATTTTCGGTTGCCTTATTATTTATCGATCTTTTAGGAATAGCTCAATGTCACAACCTTCACAAATAGAATATGATTAATTAGCTCAAAAGAAAAATGTTGGTTTCATCATTTCAACGCTTGGCTAATTCTTTTGAAAAACTAACTATTGCTTCATAATAGCTTGAATAAAGTTAACGTGATAATCTCCATGACTTTTAAATAATAAACGAATTTTTATTTTTTTTTTCAGGAGGATCAATAGTGTTTCCACACTTCTCCTCCAGCGTGACTCGAACCCTCAACCTACCGGTTGAAGGTGGAGGTGCTCAACCACTTGAGCAAGCCTCACTTGTCTAATAAACGAATTTCAAAACTAAATTAACAGGAAGGCAAATCGCCAAATTCGAATTTTGGTAAAATTTATTCATTATTTTATTTCAACAAGTTAATAATTCTAACATTTGAACATTTGCCTGAGTATTCCCTTTTCCAGCTTTCAAAAAGGCTAAACTGCGAGGTATATTTTTATATGCACTACAATATACAAGGTATCTTGTATCATCATCATTTATCCTAAAATTTTACTAACATCTTATTTCAACCTATATTCATATTCCGCTATTAAGTTTATTTATTTTTTACCATTAATTTAAATTTTACAAAAATAGATAAATAAATAAATGCATAAATAAATGAACATTGCCATGTCTTTATACATACTAATCTATTTTAATCAAGAATTAGTGTACCTTGACACCATATATATTTTTATTTCGCAATAAACGCATCTATGTATATTTACTCTTGAACACAAATTACTTTTCATATTTAGGCATACATAATTATATTTATAAGAAAATAAATTCTCACATGATATTAAAATTATAATTATTTTACTTAGTTATTAATTCACCAATATATCTACCTTTATGTGTTATTAAACTTTTCACAAAAATTATAAGTCATTGAATTCTGTAAAATGCGAATATCGGATTTTTCACTCTCTCATTTCATATCTTTAAAAATACATATATATTTTACAATAAACTATATCCTTGTATATTGTGGTAGTGTATCTTTGTATACTTTGAATTTTCTTTTTCTTTTTTCTTTTTTTTAAAATAATAAAGGTTTTCTTATCATCATTTTGAGCAAATAACGAATTAAAAGTTTTTCCTGATATTTTACTAAACTAGGTGTAGGGACTATTTTCGGATAGGCTCTGAGGGGTGTCTAACACCTTCCCCACGAGCAACCAAAACCCTTACTCAGAATTTTAAATAGACTAAAACAGAGTTTTATAATAAAAAAGGTTTTTCCTAATTTTCCTAAAAAGTTAGGTAGCGACTCTAAAAAATGATTTTCAAAACCCAAGAGTCACGACACACCACCATACGTTGTATGTTGTTTCGATCGATTCGAAATAGGGCGCGACAACGATATCTGGTAATACCATATTAAAGTTGGAGATGTGAAAATGTATGTTTAAACTTCAAAAAGTATATTTAATAGAAACCTTATTTAGTATTCTTTTTGTTGTTTTTTACGAATATATTACCAAGGTCCAAGAGATTTTTTGGAATGACTAATACTATTATCTATTGGGTTGGTTTAGACACACACACACATATATATAAGAAATTTGAAATTTGATAAATATCGAATACCAAACGGTATTAATATCTTGTACCAAATTCAATACCGAATATAGAAATATTGAAATTTTACTCCCAAATACCATACTAAATACCGAATTACCGAATATCAATTACCAAATTTTTAGTTCGGTTTGGCAATTCAATTTTCGGTATTTTATGCCCAACCCTAGGCCCAGGGTAGTGTTCCGGGAACCCATCTGGTTGCCACCCCTAGTGACCTCCATCCTCCCCATCGTTAAAATCTATCGGTCCATACTCTTCTTTCTCTGGGTCCTCTTCCATGTCTTCTGTCAACTCTTCTTCTTGTTCTTTCATTTCATCCATCGAATCTTCCTTCGTGTCTTTGTCTAGGTCTTCTTTTGGATCTTCTTGTATCTATTCTTTGAATTCCTGATCCACTACAGGGATAAGATGGTCCACCGATCCTAGGATTACCTACTGGTACATGGCAGTGGATATGGGCACGAGGTGCAGAAGATGGTCCCAAATCTGATCTGCCCTGTAAATGTCTGCAATTCCCGGGAGTGATTCATAGCTTGGTCAGGCTAAAATCCCTCTCAACATATACTATGTATAATATTTTAGGGTGCAGTGTGGATCGACTCCCAAGCTTGAACTGAAAATTTGTCCCCATCCTTTGATCAAATTTCTAAGTCTTTTGATGGGGATTCTTCCTTCATAGTCTTCTTTAGCCAATGCCATGTTTGACCACAGGGGAACATTTTAGATCATGTAAAACTACCGAAGAACCCTTAGTGGTGCATATGGTTGGATCCCTTCCAACCCAATCAATTCAAGAAAGTAACAGTAATGCCTCCTCAGCATTGTCTGGTCGTTGATCTATGGTAGTCTCCATTGGATAAGGTTACCAGTGAGGTAGGTCAAGAAGGTGCGCCACTGCTCTTCATTATTTGGAACGTACCACATAGTCATCCTGAGTGTGTGGCTAGGAATTTTGTTGCATTCTACCTCTCTGATGCCATTGTGCACATTTCTTCGATAAAAATATTCCAACTCCCATACTTGAAGCATTATATTGCATCCCTTGAGGAAGTCGTACCCTCTAGAACACGCAGACAATGATCAAAGATTTCTGCCAAAATCATTGGCACTATCGTTAATCTGACTAATCCTCTGCACATGAAGATAACCATCGGAAGTAAGTTAATATTTATTTGGTTCCCTCTCATTGGAAATGCCATGATGCTCAGGAATGCCACCATGAAGATGATGGCTCTGTGCCTTTCCTAGTCGATTCTGGAAAAGAAAATTTTTCTTTGAAATTGATCGTAGCTTTCTCTCCGGCCGAACCTCTCAAAAAGATATCTCAGGATTATCCAGCCTGCCTCTACCATTAAACCTGGGCCAACTCTCAATCCCATCAAGCAAAGAAAAATGCTTTTCGAAGTAGTCTGTGGGACCAAAGGTGCCCGCCCCACCAACTGCAAGTTAGCAATTTGGCTAATTTCTTCCAAAATGGGTGTAATCTCGAAGTCTGTGAATAAAAAAGTAACTGTGGTCGGATTCCAAAGTTCGACATCAATCGAATGAATAACTCATTCGTCTTCAGCTCCATTAAATCTATCAACGATCCCAAATGAGTCATCACTTCTTCCCCGTGGGCCACCCAAATGTTCCCCATCAGTGCCTTAGGATCTGTGGAACATCGGACGTCATTTGGATGTTTGCAATATAGTGGTTGATTTCCATCTGTAAAGAGAAAGGAGGGTAAGTTTAATGTCTTGAATCTATTACGGTCTTAACATTTGGATCAATTAGTCATTTTCACACAGATGGCGTCGTCGGGTTTACAAAGAACCCATTGACATAAAAGGTGGCTTCCTAACTGCGAAAATGATGCCTTGAGCCATCCTGCCTAAGGTTTATGCAGTATGTCCTATTTCTAGAGTGAAATTTTTTCCTAAATGTTAAGAGTAGGACTGAGGAGCTACGAGAAGGTACACTAACCTAATTGCACCGACTCTGAAATTAGGGAATCCAAAAAAGGTTTGGAGGAGTGCAGTACACCCCTCACGTGTTTAGTGTGTTATTGTGTACGGCCAAGACTCGATAGGAGAAGTGCAAGTGATAAAACAGTAATAAGTATTGTTATTTAGACAATAAGGAATGCAAGTTTGGATATGGCTTGTGTCCTTTCACACAAAGCATGATATAAATACATGTAAAGCAAATAACGCATAAAAGCATGGAAAGCCTAAACTAAGCGTATTAAGGTGAAAACCTAAGTTCAACATCCCTAACAGAGTTGCCATTTTGTCACGTTCTATTTCGAACCGATCGAAATAGCTCACAACATGTGGTGATCGTTGTGACTCTCAGGTTTTGAAAATCATCGCCACCTAACTTTTTAGGAAAATTAGGAAAAATTATTTTTACGTTAAACTCTATTTTGGTCTATTTAGGGGTGGCAAACGGGCGGAGTGGATTGAATTTGGACGGGTTAAATATGGATCGAGCAAAAATAGTTTGGATTACAATCCGCCCATATAAATATGGGTAAATATGGATTTGGTCAAATATGAATTGAGTAAAAATGGTCCAACCCACTTTAACTCCTAAAATAAAAAATATAAAACTTCTATATCATATCAACTTGACTTTTTTTACGTATGTTTTTTTTTAGTTTTTGTCTTTTTAGTTTTTTTTCTCTCTCTTCTATATGTAGCCTCTAGTTTTATTTTTTTTTATTTTTTCATTTCTTTATTTCTCTCTCTTTTGTCTCTACCCATTGCTTCTCTTTCTTTCTTTTTTTTTTCTTTTCCTTTTTAGTCTCCTTTTTTTCTATTTTTTATTTTGTTTTATTTTTACTTCTTTCTCATTTTTTTTCTTTTTTCGTTGTATTTTATGTTTTATATTTTTTTTTTTGAAGAACATGGTTAAGTCGAGTATAAATTATGGATGATGACTGAAATATCATAACCACTCAGTATATTTGTATTTACCATCATTTTTTTTCTTTTTCCTTTTCTCCTTTTTCATTATTTTTTTTGTATTTTTTTTTCAATTCTTTCTTTACGCCTTTTTTCTCTCTTCTATCTCTAACTTTTACCTCTTTTTTTTTTCTATTATTGATTTTTTTATGATAACGAAAATACCCTAAGCGCATATTGATTTATATTCGCCCAACATTTATAATTTGTGTAAGTACACTCAAGTAAACTCCACCTAATGGACAGAATGAGAAAGGGGGAACCGAAAAAAATATAAAGAAAACAATAGATGAAAAAATGAGAAAGATTTTTTTTTTACAACAAACGAGTAAAAAATAAAAATAAAATGAAAAAGCAAAAAATTAAATTAAAAGAAAAAAAATAGAAAAGAGAAAAAAAACTAAAATTTTAAGCATAAATGGGTGATCTCTGTGTTTAAATGGGTACCCATATTTTACCCATTTTGTCCATATTTGTATGAGCTTTTAAAATGAGTTGAAGTCCATATTTACCCATTTAAAGTATGAGCGATCCAATTCAATAAATATGAGTTAAATCGACTCTTTTCACAAATATGAACTGAAATTTCCAGCTCTAGGTCTATTAAACATATTTTGAGATTCTGGGTAAGGATTTTGGTTGCTCAAGGGAAAGGTGTTAAGCACCCCTCAGAACCTATCCGAAGATAGTCCTTAAACCCAGTTTAGAAAAAACTATTGCTTCGTTATTTGCTAAAATGGTGATAAGGAATCCTTTATATATATATATATATAAGAAAAAAAAACTTAAGATATAGCAAACGTGACACTATCATGAACAAGGAAGTAATATAATTATTGCAGATATATACATGTATTTTAAATATGAAAAAAAAGTGATAATATAATTCACGCATATATTAGAAAGTTAAAAGTCTTATAATTTTATAAGATAATTTAGAGATATGCGAATTTAAGTATATAACTTCAATTATTATAGAGTAAATAAAAGTATTTTTGTGGCGTGAGAATTTATTTGCGAAATGTATATTTAAGAGTATGTAAAAAATATGTGAAAGATTATGAATAGGTGGGAATAAAAAAATAAAAAATATATAATAATAATAATAATAATAATAATAACTAAAAAGGTTCAAAAATACCCCTGAACTATCCGAGCTCAAAAATGCCCTTTGTTAGATTTTTGGCTAAAAAATTACCCCTCCGTTAAATATTTGGCTCAAAAATACCCCTCTCTCAAATGGAATTCGGAAAAGGATCAAAAATACCCCTCTGTTAAATATTTGGGTCAAAAATACCCCTCCCTTAACGAAATTAAATTATTTCAATTATTTCGCTAATTTATATAAAGTTCATCATTTAATTTATATTTCATTAATTTTTTTAAGTGAAAATTTATATTTCATTAATTTCTTTATAGATTAAAAAGATGTAAAGTGAAAATACCTTTTTAGAATAAATGTATGTTTATTTTTCAAATCAAATTCAACCAATTTATATTATAATTCAAATACTTTTTTTCATTATCTTATTTTTAAAATTAAAAAAATACATTTATGTATAAAAATTAAAGTATTAGGGTTAAAAAGTTAAAGTTAGGGTTTAAGTTAATCGAAATAATTTAATTTCGTTAAGGGGAGGGTATTTTGAGCCAAATATTTATCAGAGGGGTATTTAATAAAATTAAATTATTTCGTTAATTTATATAAAGTTCATCATTTAATTTATATTTCGGTAATTTCTTTAAGTGAAAATTTATATTTCGTTAATTTCGTTAAGTTCTTTAAAGATTAAAAAGATGTAAAGTGAAAATACCTTTTTAGAATAAATGCATGTTTATTTTTCAAATCAAATTCAACCAATTTATATTATAATTCAAATACTTTTTTTCATTAACTTATTTTAAAATTTAAAAAATACTTTTATGTAAAAAAAATTAAAGTATTAGGATTAAAAAGTTAAAGTTAGGGTTTAATTCAATCAAAATAATTTAATTTCGTTAAGAGGAGGGGTATTTTTGAGCCAAATATTTAACAGAGGGGTATTTAACGAAATTAAATTATTTCAATTATTTCTTTAATTTATATAAAGTTTATCATTTAATTTTTATTTCATTAATTTCTTTAAGTGACAATTTGTATTTCGTTAATTTCCTTAAAGATTAAAAAGATGTAAAGTGAAAATACCTTTTTAGAATAAATGTATGTTTATTTTTCAAATCAAATTCAACCAATTTATATTATAATTCAAATACTTTTTTTCATTATCTTATTTTTAAAATTAAAAAAAATACTTTTATGTAAAAAAAATTAAAGTATTAGGGTTAAAAAGTTAAAGTTAGGGTTTAATTCAATCGAAATAATTTAATTTCGTTAAGAGGAGGGGTATTTTTGAGCCAAATATTTAACAGAGGGATATTTTTGACCCATTTCAGATAGTTCAGAGGTAATTTTAATCCTTTTCCGAATTCCATTAGAGGGAGGGGTATTTTTGAGCCAAATATTTAACGGAGGGGTATTTTTGAGCCTTTTTCGTAATAATAATAATAAATAAATAAACGTGATAACATGTGAAAGAGTTGAAATAATGTATAAACCATAATAATAATAATAATAATAATAATAACAATAATAATAATAATAATAATTAAAATAGTAGTAGTAATTGTTGATACCAATAAAAAGTAATAATGATAGTTATAAAATATACCTCGTATATGGTGGCATAAGTACGCGTATACACCTCGCATTTTGGGGTCCTCTGAAATCTGAAAACTCAAACAAAGTTTACAACGTAGGATGTTGGGATTATTTGATTTACTAGTTTAGGTGTACGCGTCTCGCCCGTGTACCTTACTTTATTGAGGTCAAACGTTACACTAAATAGGATATTTGTTTAAATAATAAAGATGAATATAATAATTAAATTCAATATCTTTTGGAGAATTTATTTAATTAAACCTAACCTTTACCAAAAAAAAAATCTCAAAGCTGATTGACATTCATCTATCACCTGTAAACTGTAACAAAACTATACGATTAACTCAACAATATGATAAAATCTAATATTTTCACAAAAATTTTCTCAAAGCCGTCTGACACTCATCTACCACTGGTAAACTATAAAAAAATAATACGAAAATAGAGATATCAAAATAATACAACTAAATTTTATCTTTACACCAAAAAAATTCTCAAAACAGAGATATAAAAATAATACAATTAAAACTAACCTTCATTTAAAAAAAATCTCCAAAGTCGACTGACATACATCTACCACTTGTAAATTTATCTACGACCTATAAACTACAACAAAATAATACAATATTGATCACAAAGCTTCAGTTTTGATGAAAATAATTCTTGTCTGAGCAAAAATTTTGACACTAAAGAATGACTTAAATGAAAATAAAGAAAAAGTTAGATGAGCATCCAGCAATAGTGAAAAAGTTATATACGCGCAAATATGGTGACAAAAATAGTGAAAAAGTTGAGGGTTAGAAAATTAAGCATTCATCAATCTAGACATGCAATCGAATCAAGTTAGATGAGTATCAATCATATTTTTTCAATAAGTAAATCAATTTTTTCTCTAGTTTAAATATAGAAGTATTTTCTTAATAGAGTTTTATTTGAGTAAATTCCCTAAATAGTCACCCATGTTAGGGAATTTGCCTTATAATATCATTTTTGTTTCTTTTAGGACCATAATATCACCCAACTATTTCTATTTTCCTCAAAATATACTTGACATAATATCAACATCATTCTTTCTTCTAATAGGATGCCATGTCACATTTTTCTTTTTTAATAATAAATTTTTTAACTTTTTAAACCACCGATCTTTTACCCGAGAAGAAGATTACAAAGAGGCATATTTTTCTGCCCGAAAAAGTTTTCTAGGGTTCTAAGGCAACTTCTAACATGGAATCCTCTGGTTCTTTGAGGAAATTGTGGGTTCTTCAACGAATAAATTAATGAATTTGCAAAATAGATTGTATCCCTAGCCTCTATATACCTTTGATGTCGACCAAAGAAATCATCACAAGGTAAAATTCAACCTTTTTTTTAATCTTTGAAGTTTAAATTGTGAAATAATTTGAATACTCAATGTGATATTGGAGTAATTTTCTTAAAATTTAGAATTTTTTTTTGCTTGTTTTTTAATGGGATATTCTTTTGTTTGAATCTGCGTTATGTGTTTGTGTCTATAGTCTGTGTAGAACATGGGAGGCATTTACTCTTAAGGGGTTATTTGATTGAGAATAACTAGAATAAGTTATTCCGGGATAACTAATCCAACGATTAGTTATTCCACCATAGGTGATAACTAATTCCATCACTTAAATAATTTCGGGACTAAGTAATGCCTTCATCCAAACGTAGGATAAGTAATCCTGCATTTTATCCCAAAACCATTGCACCTTATACCTCTAATGTTTATAAATTTCTTGCATCTCTATGTGCTCAAAAAGGTTGTTGACGCTTCTTTAAATCAATCAAAGAACAAGCTAAAAATGATGATTTGTGGGATTATTCTAAATTTTATCATCCAGAAATTTGGGTAGATTCACAAATGGATTTGAACTTAACAAAGTAGTCAACTAGAACTCACGTAAGGAATTCTTGATTTATTTATTTTCAGTTAATTTATTGCAAAGTTATGATTTTTTCCCATTAATTGTATTTGGCTCAGGGAGGTGTGCATGTTGAATCTATTGATTGACCTTCTTTTACAGCAAAGAAAGGAAGCCACTTTGAAAGAGAAGTCATGACGAATTATGTAGTTTTGTTGAAGAAGAAGAAGAGAAACTTTAGTAAAATATAGGGATTATGCATTAGTTTCTTTTGTTAGTTATGTGAAGCACTTATTTAGACATGTCTCCGTGGTCATATTATGGCGTGGTACAGTGTGATGTTGCCACTTGCCTATAAAACATTATTTAACTGTAAATTATAGCAAGTTATGACACTTTTTTAAAGTATTGATGCTATAATTTGTTATTTTGAAGGCCAAATATGTTTGTGCAAATAGTTTGGTAAGGCAGTGAAGAAAATTTGTTATTATGTTTTATCTTCCTGATTAGCTCCAAAAAACTAATTTAATTTTTTCTTTTGTTAAGAGAAAGGCTAATTTTTTGTATGAAGAGAAGTTGACGTTCATGCAAATACTCATGAATGAAATAGAGAATAAAGATTTTCGCTATGAAATTGAAGTAACTAGATTCTCGTACAAAAAATAATGTATTGAACTACTAAAAGTATAACAACATGTACACTTGTTCACCGTTACAGCTTCGAAATCTTTAAAAATTAGATAAATAGTTTGATTGAATATGTAAAAAAAGTTGTTTATTCAAAAAATAGGTAAATGTTTTGATTGAATATTTAAAAGAAGTTGATGCTTATAGAGACATAAACACTCTTTTATGTATTGTTAAAAAAAATGTGACATGGCATTCTATTGGAAGAGAGAAGAATGTTGGTATTGTGTCAAGTATATTTTGAGAAAAATAGAAATAGTTGATGATATTGTGGTACTAAAAAAAAATAAAAGTGATATTATTAGACAAATTGCCAAACATGGGTGATTATTTAGGGAATTTACTCTTTTAATATATTATAAATATAAATTAAAGCAAGTTGGAATTAGTGGATAAAATCTAAAAAAATTTAGCGACTCACTTTCCTATCCAATTAATATCAAAAACTTATTTTTTGTTTTAAGCAAAAATAGGAATTACTACGTCCAATTTTGTTAACAAATTGTTCTTTAAGGTGAGATAATCAATTAAACATTTGGTCAAATTTTCTAAAGAATTCGCTAATCTTTAAAGAAATTTTACCTTTACGAATTGATCGATCAAGTGTCAGTCTAAAAAACATGATAATGCTACCCTATTTAAAGATTTGATACGTAACAAAGCAATTATAAAGCAAATAAAGTTGCCCTAAGCAAATTTAACGACAAAATAGAATTAGTTATCATTCAAAAGAAAAGACGTAACATCATAAGAGAAAATTAAAGGAAAAAACAGCTAGGAATACTAGACTCCTTTTCGGAGTTTGAACTTTTAATTTTGCGACTCTGAGGCTCTGCGATCCTAGTGGCAGTTGACCAGATGTTTGGGCCCAATTGGGTCCCGTCGGAACTCCCAAGTCCCGAATTCACATGTAAAAGATAAAAAAAGAGATTAGAATACTAACTAATTAACTGAGGAGAACACTAAATTATACCACAAATAATGAGATATAATGTCATATTTCATCTTTTATTGATCTAAACAGGAGACGATTTAACTATACCACCAAGAAAGAAGTTGTCATCAAAGATTTAGATAATTTGCAAAGCCAAGTGAGCAATCTCTTAAAACTTTAAGAAAACATGTATATGCCTTGAATATTGAGAAAACAGAGCACACATTTGAAGGGATGTATTTTGTAAATGAGAGAAATATCTATTTCAAACCAAATCTTATTAACAAAATATTAAAAGGCGTTAAGAAAATTGCTATATGGTAAGTTTTGTTTAGAAGAGAACAATATAATCTAACAGACTATCAAGACGAGGAAAATCACTTCCATGAATACATGAGGAATCTAAAAAAGGTCACTAAATACTTGTATGAAATGTAGATAAAAGTATCAATTAGAAGATGAAAACATTCATTGAACAAAATTCCACTGACTTTAATAAACCAAATGGTGAGAACTTAATATCTTTAAACACACAAAAATTTTCCGAACAATTGGAAGAGGAGATGATCATACATTATGCTATTATTAAGATGAAGACATAACTATTAAAAGTGAAAAGAAAGGGGGGCAGAACAAACACACACAAAAAAAGCTGGACATATATTACCCAAGAAAACATCAAACAAAAGGCTAAATTTAGGTGGAAAGGGAAAACCCCAGTCTTCGTTCCATTTAGCAAAAGAGCAAATACCGAAGACGCAATATGAGAAAAGACTTCTTAAAGCCTGAAGACATTAAACGTTTACTTTGCAGGGAAGACAAAATAAGATTCCAACACATGCGATTCTTGAATAATTTTGAATGTCGTTCGAATATACACCCTTATCCGGGCTTAGATCAAGAGAAAAGTGAAGGGGTGGGCACGATGAGAAACAGAATGCCATAACTCCATTTTTAATTAACAAACTTGTAGTTATCCTTTAATTTAAAAGAAAGAATCATATATGAAGAACATGATGGGCAACAAAACATACAAAAACAAAGTCGCTATGTGGTCTTAGACGAAAATACCTTACGTTTTAGTCTCCTAAGAAATGGGCAATGATAGAAACACGAAAACCGTAATAAAAGTCCATCTGGTAGCTATATTTTGCAAAAGGGCGACAGTAAAGTCACGACGGGTTGAGCATAAAGATCAGACTCACATCAAAACCAAGAATAAAGATCAAGAACACAACCAATAATTCCCCATAATCGCAATCAACCATTTATGCACTCGATTTGTGACAAGAAAACACCAGCGATCCAAAACAAAACAAATCACAAATGCATATATTCACACACGTATTAACACACAAAATGAAAATATCAAGACCAAAATTACATTCATCCACAGAAACACGACAAAAACATAGGTTTGAACCAAGTTTGGACAGTCTCACGGGTCCATGAAAACTCAAAAATTACTTTATACAGCCCATACATTCAGGAATGGTGCAACCAAAATACACGCTTAAATATGAGAGGTTTACATGGCTAGATTTAGGGAAAGTGATGTTCATTGTAAGAAGAAAAGAAAAAAATGATCCCAATCTTAAAATGAGCCAAACTTCCAATGCTAACAAAAACTCAGCCACCAAAACCAAATATTCAAAGTACTGTAAGAACTAAGGCCCTTTTTTGTTGATGTTAACATGAACCAGACTTAGGAAATGATTTTAAAGCCTAGATAGACAAACACTTACATATGGGCTTAGGTAAACTTACTAGCCGAGAAGAAAGACAAATAAAATTGAAAAGACGGACATCCATGCCAAAAAGAATAAGAGTTTATACACACAAATTCAAGGAATCGAAATAGGCGAAAGAGAGAAGAACAAAACGAAACACAGACGGTATACATGGTTGGCTCAACGTAGCTTTTCACTTCTCTCTTTAGCACAGAACCCTTTAAAACATATTTGAAACTTCAATCCACATGTCACTACATACTAAAAAAAATGCGTGACAGCCCCCTACAATGATCATAACAAAATTAATATGTTCCCAACTTAACAAATGGCGAGATATACAATAGAACAGACAATTAAATGAGTGATATAGTTTCAAATTCCAAAATTTTCGTATAAGAACTGAAAAGAAGCAATGAAATAGGAGATGTTAAGAAGGTTGAATGACGGGCAGCCCCCTCCGTTGCGAACAAAGAAACTAAGCGATTCACATACTCCTTAATTCACATAATCACAAGGAGGCATACCAACAGAGTGCCTTGAGCAGCAGCGTCGTTCTACCCTTTTACTTATGTGCAAAAGTCTTTCAAAATAAAGTTATAATTTCAAACCGCATGTTATTTCGTATTTAAACAAAGCAGCCCCTAAATGACCAACTTGAAGTAGAACGAACTCACCTAACACATCATAAAGCGACGTAGACTTTTATAAATTTCAAATAAAGGTGAAAAGTGTTCGAAATCTATTTTTCCCTAGCTTCAAACCAACATTAATCTGAACCACTAGTTTCAAATTAATGTCGAAACGTCTGCTACTCTACGATTTTCTAGTATTCAACCCAAATTTTTTGTTTCCTGGTTTTTCAGATATTTGCAGAGCCTTTCTTTGTAACAACGAAGATAGGTGGTATTTCACACATTTTCGCACCCTTAGACACAAAGCAAACCCAAAGCTTACAAAACAATTATGATCCGGACTTGATTTTGTGGGGAAACAAACAAAAATCAGCATGGGCTAGATATCCCCCCCTCTAAAAGGTTAAATATCCACCGGCAAATCCATTTTTGGGAGCCAACAACAACTTAAACTTGATAAACATTCATATTTTAAAACCAACATTTTCTGTTCAGAAACAGTAACAACTTAAAAAAATTTATATTCCAGAATCAAAAATTATAAAAATTTTATATTCAAAATCATTTTTTTCAAAATCAACAACTACTTGAACTTGATTGAAATTTACAACCAAATCCATTTTAGAATCAACATGATATTATCATCCGCAAAGGTAACAAAAAAATGCCAACAGCAAAATATCAAAATCACATATTCATAAATCGGTCGAGATTAATAAAATTAAAAAAAAAAAAAGGCGAAGAATGAAAATAAAGGGGAGACTCGCACGTTGTTTGGGGCAGAATATTGGGGTTTTCCGTCAAGATTTCGTCCACCGAACTCGACTCTGGGAACTCTCTTTTTACCCAAAATTAAGGGACGATCGAGAATTCTTGGGATTTCCTTTTTCCCCATCTCTTCTCAATTTTCCGATCTTGTTTTTCTCTTTTTTTCTTGCTTTTCTCTCCTAACTTTTTCACTTTCCCTTTGGAGGTTGAAGAACGCCCCTTTTTATAGGCCAAGTCCGGATTTGACGCCAAAAATTTGAAGAAAATACGAGAATCGAGATCGAATTTGAGTTTCAAATCCGAATCTCCAACTTTCCCAAGCTTATTCAAAGCCATAATGGTGGATTTGAAGCCTGCCTTACACTCTATCACTGATTTAGTGTCTGTATTTGCTGTCACCGGACGCTACGGGTTGTTAGATGATGGATTTGGTGGATCCTTGCAGGGTACGGCTAGGGACGACGATGGGCTGTGGTCAGATTAGGGTTACTGTTTTAGTGGTGGTGGAGGCGAGGGAGAAGAGAGAAGATAGAGGATCGACTGTTGATCGTACGTTGGGTTTTTGGTGAAGGGGGTATCACGTATATTCTGACATTTGGGCAGTGGGAAAAGACTTGTAATAGGCTGATTTTGTTGACTAGAGCTTGAACCGTCCGATCGTTTTATCGGTTGGATTAGATTTAAGAAATATATCTATCTATATCTATAATATATTAAAATTATGAAGGTTTTAGAAATATAATTTGAATTTTGTTGTCCTTTATTTAAAAAATTTACTTTAGACGAAATTATATTTTCACTATCTTTTTTAATATTTAAAAATTAAAAATTAATTAAATATATTTATGGTAAAAAAAATTTTTATTAGAAGTCATTAGAATTTTACTATTTTTTTCTAATTTAAGAGTTGAAAATTAATTAAATATATTTATGATAAAATATTTTCTTATTAGAAATTATCAAAATTAATGAATATTAATACCTTTTTCATTAGTTTAAAAATGAGATAATACCTACAAAAATACATGAAGTTTAACTAAATTTTCAGTGGAGCATATTGAACTTTGCGAAGGTCCTATTACCCCTATACTTTTTAAATTGGAATTAATTCCCCCCTAGACTTTTTTAAAATGGAATTAATCCCCCCTCAAAACGTATACCCAGCTTTTTCCGTGGAAAGTGTAGTACACGCACTGTTTCTTTTTCATTTTATAAAAAAAAAAAATCAAATAATTGAATGGAATCTTTCATTAATTTTCCATTGAAACTCGGAATATTCAATTAGCGAGTTCCATTAATGAAAGATTCAATGAAACTCGCTAATTGAAAACTCAATGGAAGATTCAATTTCCATTAATGGAACTCGAAAGATTCGAAAAATTCATTAATGGAACTCGAAAGATTCGAAAACTTCATTAATGAAACTCGAAGATTCAAAAATTTTAATTTCATATATGAAGTTATTCAATCTTCCGTTAATGGAACTCGGAAGATTCAATTTTCATAAAGCTATTCAATCATCCGTTAATGAAACTTGGAAGATTCAATTTCCATTAATGGAACTCGGAATTAAATTAGTGAGTTTTCGAGTTTGAATCTTCTGAATCATTCATTGAGTTTCAATTAGCGAGTTTCATTAAATTATAACCATTAAGGAAATTTTTGAGTTCCATACATGAAATTCAATTCAGAATCTTTCCATTAATTATAACCATTAATCTTTCCGAATTATAATTCCGAGTTCGAATTCATTTATAATTCCGAGTTCAAATTATAAATGGAACTCGAAAGATTCGGAAAAATCTTTCCATTAATTATAACCATTAATCTTTCCATTAATTCGGAAAGATTCCGAGTTCCATACATGAAATCTTTTTCATGATTTTTCGAGTTCCATTAAGAAGAAAGAAGAATGAAAAAATAAATAAAAATATAAAAATTTAAAGAAAAAAAATGAATAAATAAATAAAAATATAAAACTTTAAATAATTATAAAATTAAAGGGCTGTTTGAAAAAAAAGAGTTTTAAAACGTTTTTAACACTGTTCACGCGCTTAATGCGCGTGAATCACACGCAGTGTGCCAAGTGGCAGATATATGCCATTAAAATACGAAAAAAAAGTCTGGGGGGATAATACGACCCACGCAAAGTTCAGTATGCTCAACTGGTAATCCGGTCAGATTTTAGGTATTTTCGTGAGTATTGTCCCTTTAAAAAATTCTAAATTAACTAAATCTGATTTTAAGAAGATTTAAAAAATCTAAAAATAAATGCAAAACCGTTAGAATAAGAAAAATTTAAAAAGTACCAAATTTTTACAAGTTTTAAATACGTAATAAGTATGTAATCAATGATTTTGTAAAGATAAGACTTTAAAAATAAAAAATATTTTAAATATAAAAAAAAAAATAATAATCGTAACACAGATATGGTTCAAATTGATGCATCTCTCTTAACGTGTCGCACCAAGGAAAAGAGGTACCATATGGCAAACGCAAAAGTGATGATTTATCAACCACTTGAAACTTCAATATATATGTTTATATATTTATGTTTACATTATTTTATTAAAGCGTGAAAGATTTTTGAAAAGTGATTTAAATTTTTACACTTTATTTAAAATCATCGCAATAAACAAAATCATTTAATTTTAAGTAATCAAACATTACACGTGCGAGGCGCATGCGGTTAAACTAGTATATATATATGTGTGTGTATATACGTAGTAAATTTACAGAATTGAAAATTTCAGAGTCGTTGGATTAGAAAATAATTAACGTATCTGGTGATTTTATGTTTGTTGGGTGGATTTTGTGTTTCTTTGCTGACGTAGTAGCGTGTGATTGGTTAATACTAGTTTAGTGTACGTGCTTTGCACGTGTGTATCGCGTTAATTAATAAAACTATACATTTTATTTCACTATTTACCCTAATATTAATACTATACATCAATTATGGTCATGAAAAAGAATTTGTAGATCATGTCTCATGTGTTCGATCAAATTTAACTTGTTGAATTTGATTGCAACATCTAAAGCCCTCTTAGTTTTGGTAATTATCAAAAAGGAATTATGAACGTGCGTCGTAGGTTCTAAATAATAAAGTTAAGAACATATTAAGAAAGAAAATTTGAGTCTCTCAAATAAGTAATAAAAATATACCGATTGATTAACATAGAAAAATATAAAGAAGCATCTCACATATTGAAATGCAATATCAAACATTAGGAATGACAAATTATATAAAATATACACAATAAAAATTTTACTTGGTGTTACTATTGCTTTACCACCACATCTTTTAGGTAACTTAGATTTAGATCTCATGGAAGACACATGTATGTGGGATATCACAACAACTTTTTATTTATAGAATTTAAAGAATTAAATTTGTGTACATTCTACATCTTATGAATATATTGTTTTGGTTGTAAACCTAAAACAAATTCTAACAAGAAATAACGAAAAAAGAGAAAAAAAAAATAATGGCATGATGAATTCTCATAAGCTTTATATAATACCTATATAAAAAATATCGGCAAAATTAAAACATAAAAGTAATTTACTCGCCATTTTTTTTAATACATGCTTAATTTAACAAATTACAAATAAATAAATGTAATTAAAAACCCTGGTCACGAGAACACGTCTATAGTAACTTTTGTCTCCAATATAATCAAATTCACATGCCTCTCTCGCTGCTATGCAACATATTTATAAATCAAGCAACTGAAATATCATTAATTACACAAAATTTTAGATAAAATAAATAAAAGTAAAAAAGTAATTATCATTATTAGTGGATAAATGCATTCACTTCATGAGTAGCAACAAAAGTACTTTCTAATATCTTCCATATAACTACTTTGGGCGAACAGATTAAAGAAAAATAGTAGCAACGGAAATAGAAGAAAAAAATAGATAATAATAAAAACAAGAGATAGTAATTGATCATAAACCTCAATCAAACAATATAATAATCGAGATATTATTATATCAACCTTTATATAAAAAAATGCTCAAAGCCAGCCGACATTCATCTACCACCTACAAACTACAGCAAAATAATAGGACAATAGAAATATCAAAACAATATAATTAAATCTAACCTTTACACAAAAAAATTCTCAAAGCTGATCACCAACATTCATCTACCAATTGTAAACTACAACAAAACAATATTATAATAGAGATATCAAAACAATTCAATTAAACCTAATTTTAACATAAAAATTACCTTCTTAAAGCCGATCCATTTGTAAACTACAACAAAACAATACGATAATAGAAATATAAAAGGAATACAATTAAACCTAACTTTTACACTATTTTTTCTAAGACGATTCGACATTCATCTTTCACTATAAACTATGACATAATAGAGATATCAAAACAATACAATTAAACCTAACATTTGTATAAGTTTTTTCTCAAAGTTTACTGACATTCATCTACTACTTGTACTAAGCAGATAACAAAGAAATTATGACAATACGATTAAATCTAACATTTACCTAAGAAATTTCTTAAAGTCCGATAGAATATACAAAATAATATGATGATAGCGATATCAAAATAATATAATTAAACCTTTTTACACAAAATATTCCTCATAGTCGGTCGACATTCCTCCACCTCCTGTAAATTGCAATCAAACAATACCATAATAGTGATATCAACAAAATACAGTATAATTTAAACCTCACCTTTAGAAAAAATTTTCTCCAAAACCAACCAAAATTTATATGCCACCTGTAAACTACAATAAACAAAATAATACAATAATAGAGATATCAATACAATATATTTAAACTAATCTTTACACCAAAATCATCTCAAAGCCAATTGACATTCTTCTACCACCTGTATTAAGAAGAAAAACAACAAGTAGTGAAATATTAGGAGAATACGATCAAAACTAATTTTTGCCTAAAAAAATTCTCAAAGTCTGACACAAAATTCATCTATAATATAATTTTGAAATTAATAAAAAGAATCATCTTCACTGAAAACTAAGAAAGAAAAGTAAGCAATTGAATATCAAAATAAAAAATAATTGAGATAATGTAGAGAATAAATAATTACATACATGCTAAAAATATACATATGACCAATATAAAATAATTTCAATTGAGAGAGAATGATTAGGAAGAACTGTCAATTTATAGAAGTCCAAAACTTTTTCCTTCAAAAAGGGATTATCTAAATATGAAAGTTCTTATTTATTTATTTTTGAAAAAATTAAAATCCTAATAACTAAAATTTTTGGGGACAATCCTACATGTATCAAACAAAAATTGTAACAAAATTTGGCTTTTGAAATATTTTATTTTAAAGGTCTAATTCCTTTCTAATATTATTTTACGTTTTAATGTATTTTACCAAAATTGAGTAGCTTCTTACCAAATATTTTGGGACACCTATTATAGAATTCTTTAATTTTTAAAATATATTTTTCTCTTATCATATATTAATGTATTTTACCAAAATTGAGTAGCTTCTTACCAAATATTTTGGGACATCTATTATAGAATTCTTTAATTTTTAAAATACATTTTTCTCTTACCATATATTTTGGGACTCTTTGATTTTAAAAATATTATTAATATAATAATTAAAGTAAATAGGTGAAAAAATAATTTTATCTATTGTATCGATTTTTAACGAAGGACAAAAAGTTTAAATCACTTTTCTAAGGGTCTTCACACTTTTAATATATTATAGATATGATGTGGAAATTGGTTCGAATTTTGGATCAATTTTGGACTTCTTTGACTGAAATTTATGAAAAATAGTTGGGTTTGAGTAATAAGATTAAAACTTGGTTATTGTTGTCTCGAATACTCTTTTTTACTGAAACTAATTTTATCGATACTTCCTACTACTCTAAAATTATTTTTATTATAATGTATACTCCCTCCGTTTTAAAAAGAATTATATACTTTGACTTGGCACAAAATTTAAGAAAACAAAGAAGACTTTTGAATCTTGTGGCCTTAAATTAAAGTTGTGTCAAATGTACCAAAATGCCCTTTAATCTTGCGGTCTTAAATATGTCATGTGAAAAGTAAAAATTAAAGTATTGCCAGAAAAGAAAAGGACTCATTCTTTTTCAAACGGACTAAAAAGAAAAGTAAGTCATTCTTTTTTAAACGGAGGGAGTACAAATTATGTAAATAATTTAGTACACGCGTCTGATTTAATAATTTTTAATTTTAATATTTTATAATATTAACAAAATACATATATATAATAAGAACATAGTTGAAATGCGTGCATGTATGAGATTATAATAAGATATATTATGTTTATAACTATTATGAGATGATAATAAAATATACACATATTCATGTAATAAGGACTTATATATTATAAAATATGTATAGTCACAATATATCATCTGAAAAAATAAAATTAAAAAAATGCGAATGCGATTGGTGAAAGATATTTTTGAAATTTTGATGTTAAAATAATTATTTATAGTTAATTAAAATGTTTTAACATATGATAGGAAAATAAATTCTCCCTTTTTTATTTCTTTTTGAAAAATATGAATTTATTTTGAAAAATTATTTAGGGCCAAGAAACATCGAAAACATAATTCAAATAAAAAGGGCGAGTTGAAATTTGGTGTTAACAATAAGTATAAATATGACGCCCCTATCTATTTTTCAATACTCTTGGAATGGAAAAGTAGAGGGCATGTTTTGTGGTGCTCCAAATGGCGGATAGAATAAGAGTAGTTGAAACATCCCAAATTTTTCGCCCTTGGAAATTTCTTGAGCTTTGAGCTCACTGCCTTGGTAACGACTCACACTATGAATCGTAGGGTGTCCTGACAGTCATTGGGATGAGTCATAACCAAATCAGTAATTTTGTGGCTTGATTCTGCTCTGAATACGAGTGGATCATTAAGAGACATAAGGATATGTCACGAGTCATTAGGTGTAATCGTAGGGTGTCCAGTGTAAGTCCTACTTGGGTTTTGTGTCAACTACGACTGGACCCTACAAGTCGTTGTCCCATTACAAGTGGTGTCATTGAGTCATACGAACAACAGTGTAGGGTGCCCTGGTAGTACTGCCTTGGTTACGATTCTTGGTGACTAGTTATAAGGAGTGGCTACGAGTCAACGATTGATTCGTAGTCAAAGGAGACCCTATTTTATCTTTTAAGTTAAGGGCATTCTAAACATTTTTCCTCTTACCCAACTTGAAACCCACGTCTTATAACCTCATTAGGGTATCAATATCACTCAGAAACACATCAAAGTAATTTCTCAACACTCTCAAATTCCTCAAGGTAAAGAACACTTAGGGTTTCAAGAGGTTGATCAATTAGGGCTTTCAAGAGTGATTTCTCTCCGTACATCTTACTATTCCAGACATGTGACTCTTCCCTCATTGTTAATTTGTTAAAAAAGCATATGTATTAAAGTGGTCTTCACATGGAATTATTTTGGTTTTGAAAACAAAGGTTGTGGGTTTTGAATGCTTATTGTTGAACAATGTTTTTTCGTGATTTAATTATGATTATTCGTGCTTTAAATATGGTTTTGAACTTATGGGTGCATGGTAAGGTGAATGAACTAGGGAATTGTGATTTTTCAAAACTTGTGGCTTTTGAAGTGGTTATGACCATAACCCTATAGTATGAAATTGGTTTTGAGTTACGAGAAAGGTGGAAATTTGTAAAACTGAACTAGTATTGAGCTATTGCATGATATATAGAGGTATTTGAAACACAATGGTATGATTTAATGAATAAAGAAATTCGATTTCCCCCATCTTGTATTAATGAACAAAAAGAGTTGTTTTTCCCAAGTAAATAGAAAATTATTTTGGCATGTTGTTATTACCTTGCAAGTGTAGTTGGTATGACAATACCAACAATGTATGTCTTAATGTAAAATGTGGTTCATGATTGGGATTGTGTGATAAATATTTTAATTGGGCTCTAATAAGGGTTTTGTAGCTGAGTCGTGAAAGTAGAGGTTCAGGTGACCGACACTGGAAATCGTGTTTGCCGATGCGAGGATCAAAGTGACAAGGATGTTCGAGTCCTTCTCATTATTATTATTTCATAATTAGGGAGGTTCTAAGCCCTCTTGAATTATTACATGATCGGGCGCTTAAGTCACCTTAGTATATGTTGGGAGGTTCGAGTCTCGCATGTGTATATATATATAAGATTATTCTCTAGTTCGTGCAACTACACAAACTGGAGCCCGACCAGGGGGTGAGAGCTGGGGCCCATATAGACCGTGGGTACTATTGTATGATGGTTGAGCTATATAATCTAGGTTAAGGTTTAAAAGAGCATGCTAGACCTTATTTCCTATCCCGACATAATATATATATGTGTGTGTGTGTATATATGTATTTGCATATGGTTATGTACATTGGATGACTTGGTTTGAATTGATGGAATTATTTTAACTTTATCCCTGAGTTACATGTTAGCGTTCACCCCACTAACCATCTTCGGACGTTGTATCCTCACACGATGCAGGATTTGGCCATACTACTATTTCTCCTACTCAATGATTGTGGATTGATCGAGAGTCGACTTGAAGTGGTGAGCTTCCATGCTTCGAAAGGCTCCATTTTAGGATTATATTTTTCTTTTGAGTTATAGACTATTGGATACTATTTTTGGCTATAGTCGGGGGTATGTCCCTATACTTTATTGATATTCGGTTCGGTAGAGGTTTTTTCGGGTTACTATGGACTTGCGATAGTTTGGTTGTTGGTTGGTTTGGTTATACACATATCATAACATCTTTAATATTAGGTTCTCTTATCTTGTTATATGTTTGAGATTCATCCGACATGGATGAATGGTGGTCTACGATTTGGGTTTTGGGGGTGGTCTTCAGTCCTTGTTGAACTTAAGATATCCGTCATGACCAGGCCCTAGTTCGGGTCACGTCAGGTGTTATCAGAGCCTAGGTTCATAGTCAATTGGGTGTCCACAAAGACGTGTCTTGTAGAGTCTCTTTTATAGGTGTGTAGCGCGCCATATTTATAAGGGAGCGCCTACGAGGCATTTAGGAATATTTCCCTGTCCTGTTGTCTTATTTCAGGCTATAGAGTCTAAGGTCTCAAAATCTCTTCTAATTTCCATTTGTTTGCTTTTCAGATCATGACTGCCAAATGATATGAAGCTCATGAAGGTTCCATGCGAAGGTTATTGAATAAGCTTTCCAATGATATAAAGATTTCCAAAAACGGATAGTTTTCGGATATAATCGAGCACGTTCGAAACTATAAAATGGTGGCCGGGATATTTGGGAATAGTAAATGTGCAGGAAAATTTCCTGCACACAAACTACTGAGGCCAACCAATTTTTTGGGTCAACTTCGAACGATCATAACTCCCTTAATATAATGAACTGGGAGAGCTGCAACCTATTAAAATGAAGATATTTGAGTCTTCTTTCCAATGTAATTGGTTTAATCCAAATCCAACATCTGAGTAAGGAGTTATACTCGTTTTACTTCAGCCTCTCAAAATAGATTTTTAGGGTCAACTTCGAACGATCATAACTCTTTGTACAGGACGAACTGGGTGGCCTACTTTATATGAAATGAAATCCCTTTGAATTATCTTTCTAATGATACCAATTTCACCCAAATCCAATATTGGAGCAAAGAGTTATGGTCGATCTACTTTAGCTTATCAAAACAGTCCACCAAAGGACAGATTTGGCATTTTTTAAATTTTAAAGGCATTTTGGTCATTTCCTATTATATTATGGATGGGAATATGTGTATATATAAATGTATATGAGTTCAAAAACTCATTTTCATCATCAATGATTGAGAAAGAACAAACCCTAGCCAAATTTAACCTTTAAATTACTTTTGATTCAACCATAGAAATTCCAAAGTAATTCGATAACTGCATTTCTCATCTCGAGAGCTTCGAACGACACCTATTATTTGTGCAAATAGGATTGCATAATCAAGAGGTGAATTCTAAGGTATGAATATTGTTTGCGTTATTTTTTTCCCATATGTATATGTGTGATAGAGGATTATATGTATTGGTTGTTATTGAAAGGTGATGGAAATATGGTTATAGACTATTTTGCATGGTTTAGTTGTATTGAATTGTGGAAGGTGGATATGGTAATTGGGTTTTGGAAGGTGGATATGGTAATTGAGTTATGGAAGGTGGATATGGTGATATACTATTAAATTGATGATTATTTATGTCTATGGCTCAATTTGGTTTAATGAATTGGTTGGAAGGATAAATGAATCCAAACTTGATATTGGAGGATGTTTATGAATATGCATGGCATGTGAATGTAATTGGAGTATAAGAGGGTTAAAGTGACACCCTTTATGGTGTAATTAAGGCTTACTACTCAACCACTAGTTTGGTGAATTCAAATAATTGAATTGTGACGTTTGGTTGCTAATACTAGATTGCTATATATGTTCATTGTAGATAAGTAATCCGAAAAGACGGGAAGTCCATTTGGGACTAGTATTGAAGGTTGACAGTCAGGTATGTAAAGCATACTCTATACCATATCTTTGGCATGAAAGTGAACAATTGTTCTATTAAGAAAGTTTCCAAAGTTATTAAATAACATGTGATCCATAATGGTTTTGTATGATGTCCTACGTTACCAATGAACTTGTTTCCACCCTATAAGATATCAAGACATTCCAATACTTACTTGTCTTCCAAATCTTACATGTTTATTGCACTAATGAATATCAGAAGGTATTCGGTTACTCAAACAAGATCCATGTGCTATTAATGACTCCAAAATGTTTCATTGATATACCAATAAGTTCCTACTTCATTGTTATGGCATTGATGACTCCAAAATACTTTATTGATGTTCCAATGAGTTCTTACTTCATTATTATTGCATTGATGGTTTATTTATATGTCTCTTATTGATGTGTAATTGTTTTAATGTATCAAAGATACGGTGGCGACTGAAATAACAATCTCAAAGATTAATTGAACTAAGTGATGAAAGTTCTCTCTTATCGGGTGGTATCCCAGGGGCATAAGCCTATCATGGGTCGATCCCAGTTGATATGTACTGGAGGCAGCCTAATGGTCACAGTACAGTACAGTAATGATTACAAAGATGATAAGAATGAAGGTAAAGTGATTGAATAAATACAATGTATAGGTTGTCACAAGTTCTAGTAAGTATGGTCCACTCCTATTATGATTTATTCACTTGTTTCTGATTTCTATTGAGCTCCTATATCATATGTGATTATCTACAGCTTTACATACTCAGTACATATTTCGTACTGACGTCCCCCACGGGGGACCTGCATTTCATGCTGCAGGCACAGGTACCTCAGCTCAAACATCGCACAAGTAGGAGCCAGGATATCCAGCTACTTTTGGTGAGCTCCAGTTTGCTTAGGGACTTTTCGTGTCATATCCAGTCACTTTTGGTATTGTATAGAAGTTAGTTATATGGCGGGGTATGTCCCGACCTTAGTTAAACTCTATGTATTGTCTAGAGTCTTTGTAGACCTAATGTACAGTCAAGGTGGTGTTTTGCTAATGGACGTGATGGCTCCAACGACCAAGTATTGTATATACATATATATGTGTGCTCGAGCTTATACAGGTGATTATTTTCTTTTATATGCGACATGATACTGTCCGAATTTCGGGTTGTCATAGAGGTATGCATGGAAAGTATAAGGTTATGAGCTGGTTCTCCTGGGCCTCCTCGGTTACGGGTGCCAGTCCGCCCCAACAGGATTTGAGGCGTGACAAAAGTGGTATCAGAGAAGTTCGTCCTAGTGAATCTACAATGCCGTGTCTACGTAGAGTCTTGTTTATCGGTGTGTCGGGCACCGCATCTATAAACAAGAGGCTATGGACATTTAGGAATTATTTATTTTCTTTATGTCTTAGATCGTGCGATAG
Source organism: Capsicum baccatum var. pendulum (assembly GCA_030864225.1). NCBI lineage: Eukaryota > Viridiplantae > Streptophyta > Magnoliopsida > Solanales > Solanaceae > Capsicum > Capsicum baccatum. Next base: position 86,298,759 of record CM061558.1, on the reverse strand, counting down.
AGCCTATATTGTATATGAAGTCATAGTTGACTACTAAATCCGTTTATTTCTCTTATTATAGTAATGATGCCGGTTAGCAGAAACAAGAATACCGGTAAACAAGTAGATGTGGCTGCCGGAGAGTGGACTAGTAAGTCACCCACTATACCAGCTAATCAAAGTGAGGCTCCAGCTGAGCATGCATCAGAAATTTTTTCCACTCCGGAAGAAATAAGAGGGAGGAGAACTATATCCCCAGAGCCACCTATTAATGTTGTTGATCAAGATCTTAGAAATGCAGTGCAACTTTTGACTCGTATAGTTATTGGGCAAGCTCAAGGGCAAGCCATTCCTTCCACGGGTCCTAGTGGTACAGATAGGGCGGCTAGCCTTCGAACACAGGATTTTCTTAAGATGGATCCTTCCACTTTTACTGGATCAGATCTTAACGAGGACCCACAGGACTTTATTGATCAAATTCAAAGGGCCTTAGATATTATGCATGTAACGGGTAGAGAGACAGTGGAGTTAGCAGCGTATAGATTTAAAGGGGAGGCTATATATTGGTACGAGGACAGGAAATGATCTAGGGATATTGATGCACCCCCAGCAACTTGGAAAGAGTTTAAAGAGGCATTTCTTGATCATTATCTTCCATTCAAGATTCGTCAGGCCCGTGCAGATCAGTTTTTAAATCTTTATCAGGGGAATATGAGCGTGAGGGAGTACAGTCTCCGATTTAATTCCTTGTCGAGATATGCTCCTAATGTTGTAGCTACTATGGATGATAGAGTTCATCAATATGTGGATAGGCTAGATCCATATCTGGTTAGAGATTATACTATTGCCGCTTTGAACAAAGATATGGACATAGCGAAGATCCAAGCTTTTGCACAGAAAATAGAAGATCAGAGGAAGAGGAGAAGAACACAGGAATTAGAAAGAGGATATTCCAAGAGGGCCAGATCTACAGGGCAGTTCATGGCATCTCAAAGAGGGTTCAGACCACACTTTTATGCTAGACCACCTAGGTCATTATCTTCTTATTCTGCAGCTAGTGCCTCACCATAGTTCTAAGGGTCCAGAGGAAATCAATTTGGGCACAGAAGTGAGAGTCAGAGTTCGTGGACAGTGGGGTACCAAGGTCAAGGGAATATGAGCCAATCGAGACCTCCTCGAGAGCCATGCAATAAATGTGGAAGGTATCATTTGGGCGCATGTTGGCTGGGGACCAATGTTTGATTTTGCTGTGGTATGTCGGGGTATATGATGAGGGAATGCCCACGAAGGAACATAGGGGGTATGGCACGACCTATGGGGTTATTTGTTGCATCATCATCATCAATGCCTTATTTAGGAAGGGGTACACAACCAATGGGTCATGTTAGAGGTGATAGAGAAGCCACGAGTTCTAGCGGGGCTCAAAATTGTACATATGCTCTAGCGGATCGACAAAATTTAGAGGCTTCCCCAGATGTGGTTACGGGTACGTTGTCTATCTTTTCATTCGATTTATATGCCTTAATTGATCCCGATTCTACATTATCTTATGTTACTCCATTGGTTGCTGGAAAGTTCGAAAGAATACCCGAACTGTTAGTTAATCTATTTGAAGTGTCCACACCGGTTGGGGAATCTATTATAGCTAGAAGGGTTTACCGAAACTGCATAGTAACTGTTTGTGATCGTGATACGATGGTTGATCTTATGGAGTTAGAAATGGTAGATTTTGATGTTATAATGGGTATGGACTGGTTGGCGTCTTATTATGCCACAATTGATTGCTGCACGAAAAAGGTATATTTCCATTTTCCAAATGAATCAGTCATTGAATGGAAAGGTGAAATTAACGCGCCAAGAGGTAGATTTATTTCTTATTTTATGGCAAGAAGAATGATTTCCAAGGGATACATATATCATTTAGTTAGAGTAAGGGATAAAGAAGCGGAGCCACCAATTCTTCACGCTGTTCCGGTGGTAAATGAATTTTCTGATGTATTTCCTGAAGATCTTCCAGGTTTACCTCCTGAACGAGAAGTAGAGTTTGGTATTGATGTAATACCAGGCACCCAACCAATCTCCATTCCTCCGTATAGAATGGCCCCAGCAGAATTACGATAATTGAAAGAGTAATTGAAAGATTTGCTAGAGAAGGGATTCATAAGACCTAGTATGTCCCCCTGGGGAGCACCAGTGTTATTTGTATGCAAAAAAGATGGCTCGCTGAGGATGTGTATTGATTACCGATAATTGAATAAGGTGACTATTAAGAATAAATATCCTCTCCCAAGAATTGATGATTTATTTGATCAGTTACAGGGCACCAAGTGCTTTTCTAAGATTGATTTGAGGTCAGGCTACCACCAAGTGAGGGTCAAAGAGAAGGATATACCCAAGACAGCTTTCCGAACACGGTATGGTCATTATGAGTTTCTAGTTATGTCATTTGGGCTAACAAATGCACCCGTAACTTTTATGGATTTGATGAATAGGGTGTTTAAGCCATTCCTGGATGTATTTGTGATAGTTTTTATAGATGATATTCTAGTTTATTCTAGATCAGAAGAGGACCATGCCAATCACTTACGACAGGCGTTGCAAACTCTTCGTAATTGTAAGCTTTATGCAAAGTTCTCTAAATGTGAGTTTTGGTTAAAGTCGGTGGCATTTTGGGTCATATTGTATCTAGTGAAGGGATAAAAGTTGATGCTCAAAAGATAGAAGTTGTGAAGAATTGGCTAAGGCCCACGACGCCTACGGAGATTCGTAGTTTTCTCGGGTTGGCCGGTTATTATAGAAGGTTTTTTAAAGGATTTTCTTCCATTTCAGCACCCTTAACCAAGCTAACCCATAAAGCATCCAAATTCCAATGGAATGATGCCTGTGAGAAGAGTTTTCAAGATTTAAAGAACAAGTTGATTTCTACACCCGTGTTGGTACTTACAGAAGGCACCAAAGGGTATACGGTGTATTGTGATGCTTCCAAAATTGGTTTAGGATGTGTATTGATGCAGCATGGTAAAGTAATAGCATATGCTTCTAGATAATTGTGGCCACATGAGAAAAATTATCCTACACATGATCTTGAGCTGGCAACAGTTATTTTTGTTTTAAAGATATGGCGCCACTACTTATATGGGGTTCATGTTGATATATATACTGACCATAAGATCTTGCAATATATTTTTAATCAGAAGGATCTAAATTTAAGGCAGCGGATATGACTTGAACTATTAAAGAACTATGATGTTGATACCTTGTACCATCCAGGGAAAGCAAATGTGGTAGCTGATGCGTTAAGTCGTAAGGATATGATGGCGCCTATATAAAGGCAAGGTATGATTAATGATCTTCACCAGTTAGGTAGTTTGGGAGTTCGCCTTCTTGAAACTCCGGATAAAGAGCTTATCGTACATAATGCTGCGGAATCTTCATTAGTAGCTGAAGTGAAACAGAAGCAATATGCAAATCCTATTTTATTACAGCTTAAGGAGAACATTCAGAGAGGGTGCGACCAAGGCATTTGAACTTACGCGAGAAGGATTACTTCAGTGCCAAAACCGATTGTATGTGCCGGATGTAGACGGGCTAAGAAAGAAGATTATGACAGAGGCACATTGTTCAAGATATTCCATCATCCAGGATCAACCAAAATGTATCAAGATTTGAAAGATATGTATTGGTGGAATGACATGAAGAAGAGCATTGCAGAATTTGTAGCTGAATGTCCATATTGTCAAAGAGTTAAAGTTAAGCACCAAAAACCCGGAGGTTATATGCAATGCATTGATCTTCCAAGCTGGAAGTGGGACATGATCAACATGGATTTTGTTATTGGTTTACCTCGTACATCCCAGAAGTTTGATTCTATATGGGTGATTGTTGATAGGCTTACCAAATCTGCACATTTCCTACCAGTTAGGACCACTTACACAGTTGAAGAGTATGCGAAGCTGTACATTAAAGAGATAGTCCAATTACATGGAGTACCAATCTCTATTATATCAGATCGGGGAGCCCAATTTACCACAAACTTTTGGAAGTCTTTTCAGAGGTGTTTGGGAACACAAATGAAGTTGAGTACAACTTTTCATCCTCAAACAGATGGACAAGCAAAACGTACCATCTAAACACTTGAAGATATGCTATGAGTTTGTGTAATAGATTTTAAGGGCAACTGGGATGATCATTTACCTCTTATTGAGTTTGCCTACAATAATAGCTATCATTCAAGTATCAAAATGGCACTATATGAAGCTTTATATGGAAGGAAGTGTAGATCACCAATAGAATGGTTCAAAGTGGGTGAAACTCTTTTGTTTGGACCGGATCTTGTTTATCAAGCCATAGAGAAGGTTAAAGTAATTCAGCAACGACTGAAAATAGCCCAAAGTCGACACAAGTCATATGCGGATAGTAGAAGGAGAGCGCTAGAGTTTTCTATAGGTGATTGGGTATTTTTGAAGGTATCACCAATATAAGGGGTAATGAGGTTTGGCAAGAAAGAGAAGTTGAGTCCACGTTATATAGGCCCGTATAAGATCACTCGAAGGTTTGGACAAGTTCCATATGAATTAGAGCTACCCGAAGAGCTCTTATCAGTGCATCCGGTATTTGATGTGTCAATGCTTTGAAAGTTCATCGGAGATCTATCACATATCACTTCTACTGAGGATGTGCAAATTGCGGAAGATCTTACCTATGAGGAAGTGCCTATTGCTATTCTAGATTGCCAAGTTAAGAAGATGAGAAATAAAAAGATAACATCGGTGAAAGTACGTTGGAGAAATCATCAAAGGGAAGAGATTACATGGGAAGCTGAGGAAGCAATGAAATCTAAGTACCCTCATTTGTTCAAAGATGAAGAGGCAGTTCAAGAAACGGAGTTAGAACATTAACAAGTAACTTTTTTTTTATATATGCATAGTATTTATGTGATGATGTGAATGTTAATGATGGACTTGAACTTGTTTTGGTTGAATAACTATGCTAACATTCGAGGACGAATGTCCTAAAGGGGGGAAGGATGTAACACCCCGTATTCAAGTACGTGTATTGGTCTTATTTATATGGAATTAATTTTTTTTATTTTATTTATACCGGAATTTGCCCGTCGATGGTTCAATGCAAAGGTTATTGAATAAGCTTTTCAACGATATAAATATTTCCAAAAACGGATAAGTTTCGGATATAATCGAGCACGTTTGAAACTATAAAACGGTGGCCAGGATATTTGGGAATAGTAAATGTGCAGGAAAATTTCCTGCACACAAACTACTGAGACCAGCCAATTTTTTGGGTCAACTTTGAATGATCACAACTCTCTTAATATAATAAACTGGGAGATCTGCGACCTATTAAAAGAAAGATATTTGAGTGTTCTTTCCAATGCAATTGGTTTCATCCAAATCCAACGTCTGAGTAAGGAGTTATATTCGTTTTACTTTAATTTTTCAAAATAGATTTTTATGGTCAACTTTGAGCGACCATAACTCCTTGTACAGGATGAACTGGGTGGCCTACTTTATATGAAATAAAAGTCCTTTGAATTATCTTTCCAACGATACCAATTTCACCCAAATCCGATATCGGATCAAAGAGTTATGGTCAATCTACTTTAGCTTATCAAAATAGTCCACCAAAGGATAGATTTGACATTATTTAAATTTTAAAGGCATTTTGATCATTTCCTATTTTATTATGGACAGGAATTAGTGTGTATATACATATATATGAGTTCAAAAACTCATTTTCATCATCAATCATTGAGAAAGAACAAACCCTAGCCAAATTTGACCTTTAAATTACTTTTGATTCAACCGTAGAAATTTCAAAGTAATCCGATAACTGCATCTGTCATCTCGAGAGCTTCGAACGACACCTATTATTTGTGCAAATAGTATTGTATAATCAAGAGGTGAATTCTAAGGTATGAATATTATTTGCCTTGTTCTTTTCCATATGTATATGTGTGATAGAGGATTATATGTATTGATTGTTATAGAAAGGTGATGGAAATAGGGTTATAGACTATTTTGCATGGTTTGGTTGTATTGAATTGTGGAAGGTGGATATGGTAATTGGGTTATGGAAGGTGGATATGGTAATTGAGTTATGAAAGGTGGATATGGTGATATACTATTGAATTGATGATTATTTATATCTATGGCTCAATTTGGTTTAATGGATTGGTTGGAAGGATAAATGAATCCAAACTTGATATTGGAGGATGTTGTATGAATATGCATGGCATGTGAATGTAATTGGAGTATAAAAGGGTTAAAGTGACACCTTTATGGTGTAATTAAGGCTTACTACTCAACCACTAGTTTGGTGAATTCAAATAATTGAATTGTGACGTTTGGTTGCTAATACTAGATTGCTATATATGTTCATTGTAGATAAGTAATCAGAAAATACGAGAAGTCCATTTGGGACTAGTATTGAAGGTTGACAGTTAGGTATGTCAAGCATACTCTATACCATATCTTTGGCATGAAAGTGAACAATTGTTCTATTAAGAAAGTTTCTAAAGTTATTTAATAACATGTGATCCATAATGGTTTTGTATGATGTCCTATGTTACCAATGAACTTGTTTCCACCCTACAAGATATCAAGACATTCCAATACTTACTTGTCTTCCAAATCTTACATGTTTATTGCACTAATGAATTTTAGAAGGTATCTGGTTACTCAAACAAGATCCATGTGCTATTAATGACTCCAAAATGTTTCATTGATATACCAATAAGTTCCTACTTTATTGTTATGGCATTGATGACTCCAAAATACTTCATTGATGTGCCAATGAGTTCTTACTTCATTATTATTGCATTGATGGTTTATTTATATGTCTTTTATTGATGTATCATTGTTTCAAAGCATCAAAGATGCGGTGGCGACCGAAATAACAATCTCAAAGATTAATTGAACTAAGTGATGAAAGTTCTCTCTTATCGGGTGGTATCCCAGGGGCATAAGCCTATCATAGGTCGATCCCTATTTATGTGTTTATGGGTGGTATCCCAGGGTCATAAGCCTATCATGGGTCGATCCCAGTTGATATGTACTTGAGGCAGCCTAATGATCACAGTACAGTACAGTAATGATTACAAAGATGATAAGAATAAAGGTAAAGTGATTAAATAAATACAATGTACAGGTTGTCACAAGTTCTAGTAAGTATGGTCCACTCCTATTATGATTTATTCACTTGATTCTGATTTCTATTGAGCTCCTATATTATATGTGATTATCTACAGCTTTACATACTCAGTTCATATTTCGTACTGACATCCCCCACGGAGGACCTGTATTTCATACTGTAGGCACAGGTAGCTCAGCTCATACACCACACAAGTAGGAGCCAGGATACTCAGCTGCTTTTGGTGAGCTCCAGTTTGCTTCGGGGCTTTCCGTGTCATATCCAGTCACTTTTGGTATTGTATAGAAGTTAGTTATATGGCGGGGTGTGTCCCGACCTTAGTTAAACTCTGTGTATTATCTAGAGGCTTTGTAGACCTAATGTACAGTCAAGGTGGTGTTTTGTTAATAGACGTGATGGCTCCAACCACCAAGTATTGTATATACATATATATGTGTGCTCGAGCTTATATAGGTGATTATTTCCTTTTATATGTGACATAACGCTGTCCGAATTTTGGGTTGTCATAGAGGTATGTATGGGAAGTATAAGGTTATGAGCTAGTTCTCCCGGGCCTCCTCGGTTATGGGTGCTAGTACGCCCTAATAGGATTTGAGGCGTGACAATGCTATTGAGACATGCCCTGTTTGTGGGTATAGACCTGGTCTAGGAGTTCAGATCTTGATTGCTTTTCTGGAGTTCCACCGGTCCCCTCTATCCCTCATTGATCTCCTCAGGCTGATGTGTTGAATATAGAATTTTGTCAATCTATTCATATGTTAGCTCAATTGGTAGCTTCTCAGTCTGAGCATGTAGCTTCTATTTACTCTATCTTCTGAAGCCACAAGGGTTGGCTAGTTTATGAGGTTGAGTCCTCCAACTTTTATTGGTGTTGAGGTTGAGGAGAATCCTCAAGGTTTTATAGATGAGTTGGAGTTATGCATGCTTTGAATGTTGAGGGTGTAGAGTTTGCTGCCTATCAACTGAAGGGTGTAGCATACCAATGGTATGAGAAATAGGAACAATCTAGGGGAGATGATGTTGAATCCGCACTGTGGGATAATTTCTCTTGTACTTTTCTAGACTAGTTCATTTCCCAGGAGTTGAGGGAGGCGAAAGCGGAAGAGCTTATTAATCTGAAGCAAGACAGGATGACGGTCAAGAAGTATGCCTTGAAATTCCATCTGTTGTCCCGGTATACTTCTGAGTTAGTGTCTTGCATGAGGGCTATAATGAGAAAAATTACTTCTAGGTTATCTCATAATTTGATTCTAGAGAGTAAGGTTGCCTTATTGAACAAGGATATGGACATCTCTAGATTGATTGTGTATATGCAGCAGGTTGAGGAAGAGAAAAAGAAGCGGGCGAAGATAGGGAAAAAGCAGAGTAAGAAGATTAGATTTTTTTAACAGGGTGGAGGTCAGCAACAAAGTGGTAGATATGGTGGAAAGTGGTCTAACATAAAGTGAAAAAGTTCTTGTTCCTACTCTACGGTAACTGCTCCTTATTCGAAGGTGTCGGGTGATCATCGTTCTTAGCATGATAGTGGGTTTAGGGCATAGGGTGCCCAATATTAGGTTGGTGGGGCTTAGTCTGGTCCATCATATCCTCTTTGTAAATTCTACGGGCAGGCACGGGTTTTGTAAAGAGGAGGGGAACAAGTATTTTAAATGTGGTCAGTTGGTCACTTGCAGAGGGATTATCCTTCTAAGGTTGCTTCAGGGACTAATAAGATTCTTGTTTCCACTTTATTAAATCTTGCACCAAAGGGTGTTGCTTTTGCTTTTAGTACCAGCAGAAGCCAAAATTGCTTATATGCCTTTAGTACCTGCCAGGACTCTGAGGCATCTCCTGATGTCGTCACTAGTATGTTATGAATCTTTTCTCATTATTGTATTACTTTCTTGATATGAGGTCTACTCTTTCTTATCTGACCCCATTTATGGTTATATATTTTGGTTTTGGTCCCGAGTATATCCCTAATTCCTTTTCTATTTCTACCCCGGTGGGTGACTCTATGGTTTCTAGAAGATTCTATAGAGGTTGTGTGGTTTTTGTTGGTAGTAAAGAAACTCTGGTGGATCTGGTAGAGTTAGACATGGTTGATTTTGATGTTATATTGGGGATGGACTGGTTGCACTTATGTTATGCCTCATTAGTCGAACTCGTAAGGTCATATTTAAATTCCCTAATAATCTATTCATTGAGTGGGAATGGGGTTCTCTAGTGCCTAAGGAAAGATTCATATCATATCTTAGAGCAAAAATTTGATTTCCAAGGGATGTCTTTATGACTTGGTCTGAGTTAAAGATTCTAACTTGGAAGGTCCTTTCTTACAATCCGTTCCTGTGGTTAATGAATTCCCCAAGTTTTTTCCTAATGATCTTCCTGATATCTCACTCGATTGGAAGATTGATTTTGGGATTGAACTTGTTTTAGAGACTCATTCTATCTCTATCCCTCCTTATAAAATGACTCCGGCTTAGTTGAAGGAGCTTAAGAAGCAGTTGAAAGACCTCATTGACAAGGGTTTTATCCTTCCTAGTGTATCTCTGTAGGGTGCTTATATTTTGTTTGTGTATATGAAGGATGGTTCCCTTTGAATGTGCATCAATTACCATCAGTTGAATAAGGTTATAGTGAAGAATAAGTATCCTCTTGATTAGATTAATGATTTGTTTGACTAGCTTCAGGGTGCTAGATATTTCTCTAAGATTGATCTTCAATCCGGTTATCATCAGCTAAAGATTAGGGAGGTGGATATCCCTAAGACTGCCTTTTGAACCCGATATGGTCACTATGAGTTCCTAGTCATATCTTTTGGTTTGACTAATGCCCCGATGGCATTCATGGACTTTATGAATAAGGTCTTTTATCAATTTCTGGATTTGTTTGTTATCGTGTTTATAGATGATATTCTGGTGTATTCCAAGAGCGAGGCAGATCATGATGATCACCTCCGTATTGTGTTGCATATATTGAAATATTGGCATTTATATGCTATGTTTTTGAAGTGCGAGTTCTCATTGAAAGTTGTTACTTTTCTAGGTCATGTCATTTTTAGCTAAGGGATCATGATGGATCTGTAGAAGATTGAAGTGGTTAAGAAGTGGCCTACGCCCATGACTCCAACCGATATTCGAAGCTTCTTGGGTTGAGCTGGTTACTATAGGAGATTTATGGAGAGTTTCTCGACTATAGTTGCCCTGCTGACTAAGTTGGCCTAGAAGAATGTGAAGTTCTTGTAGTCTGATGCTTGTGAGGGTAGTTTTGAGAAGCTGAAAAATAAGTTAACTTCAGCTCTAATTTTGACCCTGCTAGAGGGTAAAGATGGATTTTTGGTTATTGTACGCGTCCTGTGTGGGACTTGGTTGTGAGTTGATGCAGCATAGTAGGGTGCTGGCCTATGCTTTTAGGTAGTTGAAAGACCATGAGAGGAATTATCCAATTCATAATTTGGAGTTATTGGTTGTGGTGTACGCATTGAAGATTTGGCATCACTATTTGTATGAAGTTCATGTAGATATCTTTTCTGATCATAAGAGCCTGCAATATGTGTCTACCCAAAAGGAGTGGAATCCTAAGTAGAAGGCGTGGCTTGAGTTGCTAAAGGACTACGACATGAGTCTCCACTACCACCCAGGTAAAACTAATGTGGTTGTTGATGCTCTTAGCAGGTTATCCATGAGGAGTCTAGCTCATGTGGATGAGGATAAGTGGGAGTTGGTGAAAGATATTCACCGTTTATCTAACCTTGGAGTTCGCCTCTTAGACTCAGAGGATGGGGGCGTATTTGTATAAAAGGTGGCACAATCATCATTTGGTACTGAAATAAAGGAGAAGAAGGTATTAGATCCTATCTTAATAAAGATTAAGAGATATTTGGGACAACAAAAAGTTATAGCTTTTGAGATTAGTGGCGCTGGTATCTTGAGGTACCAAGGCAGATTATGTGTTCCCGATGTAGATGGGTTGCGACAGAGGATCTTGGTTGGGGCTCATGAGTTGTGTTATGCCATTCATCCTGGTTCGACAAAGATGTATCATGATCTTAAGAAGATTTATTGGTGGAATAATATGAAGTGAGATGTGGATAGTTTTGTGGATAAATACATGGTGTGTCGACAAGTGAAGGTTGAGCTCTTGCAGCCTGGATGGTTGTATCAAGAAATCAATTTGCTTGTGTGGAAGTGGGAAGTAATTAATATGGATTTCATTGCTAGTCTTTCTTGATCTCGAAATCAATTTGATTCGATTTCGGTCATCATGGATATGAAGACTAAGTTTGCTCACTTCATGCCAGTGAGGACTAATCATTTGGTAGAAGATTATATGCAATTGTTCCTCTAAGAAATTATTAAGTTGCATGGTGCACTTATTTCTACCATATCAAATCATGGTACTCAGTTCTCATCACACTTTTAGCATTCATTTCAGAGAGATTTGGGAACTAAGGTGAGCCTTAGTACTACTTTCCACCCGTAGTCGGATGGGCAAGGGAAAAGAACTATTCGGACATTGGAAGATATGCTTTGAGCCTGCATTATTGACCGTGGTGGTATTTGGGTTAATCATTTGACTCTTACAGAGTTTACGTATAATAATAGCTACCATTCTAGTATTGGGATGGCTCTGTTTGAGGCGTTGTATAGTAGGAGGTGTATACCTCCTATTGGGTGGTTCGAGGTTGGTGAAATGGAGATGTTTGGCCCTAATTTGGTTCACCAAGCCATGTAGAAGGTGAAGGTGATTCGGGATAGACTTAAGACTGCCAAAAGTCACCAAAATTCCTATGCAAATTGAGGCGTAGGGCATTAGAGTTTGAGGTTGGCAATTGGGTGTTTTTGAAGGTGTGTCCCATGAAAGGAGTAATGCGGTTTGGGAAGAAAAGGAAGCTCAGTCCCCGGTATATCGGCTCGTACTTGGTATTGAAGAGGGTTGGTAGTGTTGCATACGAGTTAGAGTTACCTCCTAGTTTGAGCTTTATTCATCCGGTGTTTCATGTTTTGATATTGAGGAAGAGTGTGGGTTATCCTTTGGCGGTTGTTCTTTTGAAGGAGGTGGTATTTTTGATTCCGTATCATATAAAGAAGTCCCGATTAAAATTATTGATCGGCAATTTTGTCGGCTGCGAACAAAGGAAGTAGCTTCAGTAAAGGTTCTATGGAGGAACCACAAGGTTGAAGAGGCTACTTGGAAAGCCGAAGAGGGCATAAAGTCCAAGTACTCATTCGTGTTTCCCATTCCGGATAATCGTGCTTAAGGTATGTGTATTCCTTAGCATTTATGGTTTATGGCTTTGTCAAAGGTAAGAGTAGGTATAAATATAAATGCCTTGTCCCATCATTCGAGGACAAATGATCCAAGTGTGTGAGGGCATTTTTAGCCCTTGGAAATTTCATGAGCTTTGAGCTCACTACTTTGGTAACGACTCACCCTATGATTCGTAGGGTGTCCTGACGAGTCATGGGGATGATTCGTAACCAAATCAGTAAGTTTGTGGCTTGATTTTGCTCTGAGAACGAGTGGCTCACTAAGTTCCGTAAGGATATATCACGAGTCGTTAAGTTTAATTGTAGGGTGTCCAATGTAAGTCCCAATTTATGTTCTATGCCGACTACAACTAGACCCTACGAGTCGTAGAGTCTCATTACAAGTGGTTCCATTGAGTTATAAAGATAATAGTGTAAGGTGCCTTGGTGGTACTGCCTTGGTTACGACTCGTAGTGACGAGTTGTAAGGAGTGGCTACAAGTCAAAAGTTAACTCGTAGTCAATGACGACCCTTTTTCAGCTTTTAAGTTAAGGGCATTCTAGACATTTCCACTCATACCCAACTTGAAACCCACATTTTATAACCTCATTAGGGTGTCAATAGCACTTAGGAACATATCAAAGTAACTTCTCAACACTCTCAAATTTCTCAAGGTCAAGAACACTTAGGGTTTTCAAGAGGTTGATCAATTAGGGCTTTTAAGGGTAGTTTCTCTCCGTACATCTTACTATTTCAGGCATGTGACTTTTCTCTCATTGTTAATTTGTTAAAAAAACATATGTATTAAAGTGTTGTTCACATGGAATTATTTTTGTTTTGAAAACAAGGGTTGTGGGTTTTGAATGCTTATTGTTGAACAATGTTTTCCCATGATTTAATTATGATTATTCATGCTTTAAGTATGGTTTTTGAACTTGTGGGTGCATGGGTATGGTGAATGAACTAGGGAATGCTGGTTTTCCAAAACTTGTGGCTTTTGAAGTGGTTATGACCCCAACCCTATGTGTGAAATTGGTTTTGAATTGTGGTCTTAAACATGACACGTGGAAAGTTAAAATTAAAAAGTTACTAAAAAGGGAAAGGGGTCATTCTTTTTTAAACGGACTAAAAAGGAAAGTAGGTTATTCTTTTTGAAATGGAGGGAGTAGCTATTAGTGTTGAAAAAGTTTATGTGTTGTTTTTAGGAGTGATGTAGTGAAATAAGAAAAATTGATCAAAGTTGAATCATGTGCTAATAGAAAATACTCCCCTATTATGATGGGTGAACTAGCTTAAAATCAATGGGGCAAAATAAAAGTGAAGTAAAAAAGATAGAAGAGGGTGGAAGTTTAGTTGTTTAGAAAAGAGTTCAATGTGCAATGTGATGTACTAAAGCGGTTTGAGAAGATAGTCACTATTACTGGCCAGAACAGTTCCTACCCGCCCCTTAGCCTACAAAACAACCCTCAAAGTCATATTTGATATTGATCCTTGATATTATGACATTATTGGAGCACTACACTAAGGGCAAGCCTATGGTTCATTTTATCTGGCATGTGAATTCTTCGTGAGAGTGAGTGAAATTTGATTCTTATACCGATTTTTATGATGAATTGCATATTTGTGAGTGAATATGAGTAACTCTCTTGTGGGAAGGGTGCATGTTTTATGATCGTTAGGTGATACGATTCAAATGGACACCTTAGCTTTCAATGAAATCATTCAAAGTCAGTACGTGGGGCATCAAGCTTTGGTCACATTAAGTAAATGGGATCCTACATGGAGGGGCCGATTTGAGTACATCAAAGAGCAATCCCACGTGTGAAAGATTTCTTGGAGCATTGAAGATTAAGGACTCAAGGTTTTGGGCCTTCATTAAGGACATTTTGGTTACTTAGCCTTGTCCAAGTAACACTCCATGACCACCCTTTTTCATTAAGGGTATTGTGGTTATTTTGTTATGTAATAAGTTAGACTATAAATAGGTTCTATTAGTTCATTTGCTAGTTAGTTTATGAAAGATGAAAGATTGAAAACTTGAAATCCTCTCTCTTGAGAGTAGACCACCTTTGTATAGTCTTAGTTAGGACTTGGAAAAGTCATCCTTAGTATAGGGCTTGGAAAAGCCAATATTGTTCTTTGCTTGGAAATGGTGGATCTTGAGGTGAGTCGATTACCTTGGCGGTCACCGTAAGAGTGTGGTTTTGATTATTTCATTCATTAGGGGTTAATGTTGAAATATACTTGGTTCTTAATTTGGTAATAATCTTGGTCTCACTATCTATCCTTTCATTATTTGCAAATCCATGTGGTTTTGTGTTTGTCATCTTGTATCCCTTTGTGTTGCTTGTTATTCTCACATTTTGTGGACTATTTTGGCATCTTGGTGGACTGATTTATATCATTTGATATCAGAGCATGGCTTGATATTGTTCCCACAAGATCAATCTTGGGCTCGTAAACTTGAAAATAAAAAAAAGTGTTAGAAAACTGAAAAATAAAAAGAGGCAAATCTGTCCATTTTTTATGTTCTTGGCCGAAATTGTGTTCTTTTTGTTGCTATTTTTTTGGCCGAGATTTGTGTCTAAATTTAGGTGTGTTTTGATTGTCTTAGTTGTTTCTAAGTGTTAGTTTTGTCTTCACTAACATCCTTGAGTCTAGATCCAAGTTGAGCTTGAACATTGTTGTTGGTATTGTTGTTATGGTTTCAAGAACTTAAACATTGTTGGTGTTGTTGTGTGGACCAAAAATTGAAGTTGGTTTGAGCTTGTGTTGTTGGTATTTTGTTATGGTTTTTAAGCTTGAAAAAGGTGTTGTTGATTGTTGGATGTTCAATGTGAGGCTAGGTTTTCAAACTTCTATTGAAAGTTCTTGTTGTTCTAGACTATCATGTCTAGTTGCAAAAAAGCTCTTCAATAGTGTTGCTTGATCTAAAAGCCAAGTGAAAATAAGTGAGGCATTTGTTAGTCTTTAAAATAAATCCCAAAAACCTACCAAAAGGGAAGGGGGACAAAAAGATCTACAAAAGACTTGGTACTAAAAGAGGGGAAAACACTTTTCTAGGTGTCCAAAAGAGGAAAGGGCCACAACCCTTCACAAAGGTGTCTTGCCCAAAAGGTGCAAGACAAGTCAAACCTTTTTGAATGTGAAAAATGGCTCCAATCTTGATATTTTTCTTTTCCAAGGCCGAAATACACTTCTTCAAAAATTGAAAATTGAACCAAAATTTTAAAGTTGGAAAAATAAGAACCTTTCAAAAACCGCAACCTATCCTAGACTGCCACATCACCATTTTTTGTACAATACCGAAGCTTAGGGATCATAATCTTGGATTCTTAGTTTCTTATTGTTGATTCTTAGTTTCATTTTTTTATATTCTTATACTAATTGGCAACTAGTAAATACCTACTAAGTTGTAAATTAGTTTTTGAATACGTTTCTTTTGTGTCTTCGTTATTTGTGTGCTTTTCTCGTTTGTAACTCATAGTAACTTCTTTATTTCAAGTTCATAAGTGAATTTTATTTTGTGTCTTGAGTCAATCAAAATAAGAATCCATTCTGACCTCCAAGTAGGATTAATATCTTATTGACTATCGGAGTATAAGCAACTTTCAATATTCGCTGCTCCAATTGTGAGAATCACAAAGGTGAGTGTATCGAGTGTTGGTAAGGAGCTTTTTGTTTTCTTTTATTTGTTTTTTTTTGTTTTGTTAGGTACCATGGCTGCACATAATTTCAAGGCCACGTGTGATCACATCCATGACGATCTTGAAGATATGCAACAATACATTGAAATTATACACCAATTGTTACCCAAACTCTTCCCTCAAAATCCAATTGTCCAAGCAACTTGCGATAAGAGCTTTTTGAAGGAAACTGCTGCCCAATCTTGTAATAGACTTTCACACCGAGGTAAAGACGAACATACTCATGAACTTCAAGGTAAAATAGCTAACCCTTACACTTTTGTGCATGTGAATGATAATTGTGTGGCTAGTATCCCATTGAGTGTGAGTTATAGCTTGCCTATATGTGAGTCTATTGTTTCTTTGCCACTTAATGATCATGTACTTGTTGTGAGTATGGATACACTAGTTGAACCTATTGATGATCGAATCAACTCTTCTTATAAGATCGATTTATGTCCACCTAGTGTTGAAACCATTGTGTTGAATGAAAGTACATCGTCTTGTAAAATTTATGTTGATCAAATTTTGTGTGAAAATTGCCCACCACTTAAGGATGAATGTGATGAGATTAATGAATCTCAAGTGTGTGATGATGTTTAAAATATTGATCAAAGGAATAGGAGTGAACCCAAGAGATATTCTTGGGATAATCTTGCACTTGAAATCTCTTTGAAACTTGATATTGATCTTTTAGAGAGTGATGAACGTGTTTGTTCCGAATCTGCCCGTGAAATAGATCATGCTCTCTTAAGGTAAATGTCTTGTTTGAAGATGATTTAACCACTCCTAATGAACCTAGTGGTGGAAATGATGGTATAGCTTGCCTTAGAAGCTATAGTCGATATGCTAACCCACCATAGTGTGACAACATTCCTCCTAAAGATGGAAATCTCTTCTTGGAAGATGAGAGTACTCTTAAGGGTAAGGGATATGTTGTTTTGGAAACTACTTCTCCTTTTACTTTGTGTGACTTTATTGTTGAGAGTACTCATGGTGATGATTGTGAAACTAGTAGTGAGTACACACATGAGACACCTTAGTAGAAGTCGACTTGAGTAATACCTTTCCCTATTTTCTATTTGCTCTGGATAATATGTATGTTGTTGTAGAGAGTATGTCATTTATTTTGGGTGGAGACCACAGGAAATGGGAGTGTTGCCTAGACCTGTGTCTATGGCCACTCTTCCCGTTTGACCCCGGTGCCAAATATAGAATTGGTGATGATGGTGAACCCAACTTGTTGCTTGGTTTGTATGACAAGAAGTATCATTTTTGGTGAATTCTATAGCCAAATACTTTGTGCATTTTTCATTAATTATGTAATATTTAGTTCAAAAGATCCTTGGTTATATTCTAAATATATGCAACCTTTGCATGTTGAGGTGATTTATCGTGCTTACCCTAACCCTCATGCCATGAGAAGTTTGTATTTGTATGTCCTTTCTTTGGTTTTGCAAGGTTTGGATTCGAGGTCGAATCCTTTTCAGGAAGGGGAGGATGATACAATTCAAATGGACACCTTATCTTTCAATGATATCATTCAAAGTCTGTACGTGGGGCATCAAGCTTTGGTCATATTAAGGAAACGGGATCCTACATGGAGGGGCCAATTTAAGTATACCAAAGAGCAATCCCACGTGTGAAAGATTGTTTGTAGCATTGAAGATTGCGGACTCACAGTTTTGGGCCTTCATTAAGGACATTTTGGTTACTTAGCCTTGTCCAAGTAACACTCCATGACCACCCCTTTTCATTAAGGGTATTGTGGTCATTTTGTTATGTAATAAGTTAGACTATAAATAGGTTCTATTAGTTCATTTGCTAATTAGTTTATGAAAAATGAAAGATTGAAAACTTGAAATCCTCTCTCTTAAGAGTAGACCACCTTAGTATAGTCTTAGTTAGGACTTGGAAAAGTCATCCTTAGTATAGGGCTTGGAAAAACCAATATTATTCTTTGCTTGGAAACGGTGGATCTTGAGGTAAGTCGATTACCTTGAAGGTCACCGTAAGAGTGTGGTATTGATTATTTCATTCATTAGGGGTTAATGTTGAAATATACTTGGTTCTTAATCTTGTAATAATCTTGGTCTCACTATCTATCCTTTCAATATTTTGCAAATTCATGTGTTTTTGTGTTTGTCATTTTGTATCCCTTTGTGTTGCTTGTTCTTCTCACATTTTGTGGACTGTTTTGGCATCTTGGTGGACTGATTTGTATCATTAGGTGACTTATATGATCTCTTTGATTGAGTAATATGCATGAGTTTGTCAACTTGGTAGAGTCAATTCTTTAGATTAGGATATTTTGAAATAGTGTTCATGAGTTTTCAAATGTATATGCCATGCTTAATGTGGAACTTGCTATTTGTGTAGTCATTGTAGTGTTAGCTTAAGTGTCTGGTTTATAGTAGTGATAGTGGAGTATTCCTTATATTGTGCTTAATGTAAAGAGTTGTTCAAGGACGAACAAGGCTTTGTGTGTCCTTCACAAAATTTAATACAGAACAAAAAAAATTCAAATCAATATCAAAGTTTTGATTTTTCTGTCGACAAAGTAATTAAAAAATGTACTAATAAATTTTAGGTTTAGAAGAAAATTTTCATTTAATTTTATGTTATAACCTATAGAAAAAAAGTTATACGAACCAAACTCAACAAGCTTTAAAGATTGATAATTAGATGAAACACATCATATACAAACAACTTAGTGAAGAAATAATGGACATATCAACAACTACTCAATATTTTATTTTCTCTTATATTTATTCGATACACCATCCGATAACTGTCCATTAATTGTTAATCCGATACCGAATCAATCATTATCTTATTGGTTGGCTAGCGGATTGATACATTTAAATATCAATAACCAATAAGATGAATGTTAAGTATGATTATCGACCCGATCCGTCTGATAAGCAGCCTTACTTAAAATGTCAAAATTGTAATTCCTTATTACTCTGTATGAGTACATGAAACTAATCTCTCGGTTTCGTTTTTACTTGATCTTTGTTGACTTGACGGACTCCTTAATAAAATACTCTCTCAGTCCCATTTTATGTGTTGTTATTTGATCGGACACGAAATTTAAGAAATAAATAATGACTTTGTAAAATTTACAAAATTGCCCCTCTTAAAGTCACTTTAATGTTTGCGTTTTAGTTATTTTTTCCTATTAAGTGGGATCCAGTAAGGATAAAATGGGGATGATGCCATTAAATAGTTGCCAAATAATGAAATATGGCATAACATTCTTTTTGGGACAGATCAAAAATGAAATGAAGACACATAAAATGGGATGGAAGGAATATTAATTAGAGAAGAAATTTACTAAATTAATCTTATTAGTACTATCAAAACTTTAAATTTGATTGCTATTATTTTATATAATTATTTAATAGTGAGAATAGTAAATTTTCTTGATTTGTAAAAATAAATAAATAAATAAAAATATTTATTTTTAATATAAAGTTTAAGTAAAAGGAAACAATTGATAATATAAGTTGGGAGTCAAACTATCTATCTATATATAAAAGCAAAACTAAAAGTAAGACAAGAAGGTAAGTGGCATGGTATTGAGAAGCCACGTGGCGGTTTTTAGGAAAAAGCTTACTAGTATTGTAATAAAAATTTTGAAATAAAGGATATTAAATATTTGAATTTAAAAATACATTATCCTGTTATTTAAAAAAAAAATTAAAATAGAAACTTATCATTGTAGAGTTCTAAATAGATTCTTACTCTTTCATAAACTTATCTTTTTTAAAATTTAATTATCAAAAAATATATTTGAATACAATTTATTTAAATATTAAATAAAATATAATAATATAAAAATAATAATAGCAATAAAAGTAGTAGTAATAATAATATTTTTTTAGTAGTAATAATGATAATAATAATAATAATAATAATAATAACTATCATAGTTATTATTTTAGAAAAACTAACAATAATAATAATAATAATAATATAGAAGAGTCCTAAAAGACACTTATTGTTTCATAAGCTTCTCATCCCTTCCAAATATTTTAAGTGTATTTAAACATTAAATAAAAGTAGCTAATAATAATAATGGTAATACTAATAATAATAATAATAAAAATAATAGTAGTAGCCGCAACAATATACTATGAGTTGTATAGCAGTAGTCGAGGTAGTAATAATAATAATATAACACAATAAATGATGATAATGATAATATACTATGAGTTGTATAGCAGTAGTCGAGGTAGTAATAATAATAATATAACACAATAAATGATGATAATGATAAAATCCATAGTAGTAGTAGTTGAACATACATAGTAGTATTTGATGATGATGATGATGATAATGATAATGATAATACTCCTATAACTATGTTAGAATCAACACATTTTCAAAAAACAATTAAAAGATAAAGATTTAAAATTAAAATTATAATAATAATAGTTGTATATTAGAATCTTGAATTTAAATTATAAGATAATCATGCTATTCTAAAACTTTATCTTTCTAATAAATTGACATCACATTCAATTTTGAATTTGAACTCTTACTATTTCATAATAATAATAATCTATAAATCAATAATAATATAAAATATAGTTAAATTCATTTCAATTATATATTAAATGAAAGATAAGAAATTAATAATAATAATAATAATAATAATAATAATAATAATAATAATAATATATGCAAGACAAGAAGGTAAGTGACATGGTATTGTGAAGCCACGTGACGGTTTTTAGGACTAAGCTTAATAGTATTGTAATAAAATTTTTGAAATAAAGGATATTAAATATTTGAATTTAAAAATACATTATCCTGTTAATTTTTTTCTTAAAAAAAGTTTTCAAAATAGAAACTTATCATTGAAGAGTTCTAAATAGATTCTTACTCTTTCATAAACTTATCTCTTTTAAAATTTAATTATCAAAAAATATTTTTGAATATAATTTATTAAATAATAAATGAAATATAATAATATAACAATAATAATAGTAATAAAATTAGTATTAATAATAATAATAATAATATTTTTTATTATTAATAATGATAATAATAATAATTATTATTATAGTTATTATTTTAAAAAGATTAACAATAATAATAATAATATAGAAGAGTCCTAAAAGACACTTATTGTTTCATAAGCTTATCATCCCTTCCAAATATTATAAGTGTATTTAAACATTAAATAAAAGTAGTTAATAATAATAATAATAATGGTAATTCTAATAATAATAAAAATAATAATAAACAATAGTAGTAGCCGCAACAATATACTGTGAGTAGTATAGCAGTAGTCGAGGTAATAATAATAATAATACAATACAATAAATGATAATAATGATAAAATCCACAGTAGTAGTAGTTGAAAATACATAGTAGTATTAGATGATGATGATGATCATAATACTCCGATAACTATGTTAGAATCAACATATATTTTCCAAAAAAATTAAAAGATAAAGATTTAAAATTAAAATTATAATAATAATAGTTGTATATTAGAATCTTGAATTTAAACTATAAGATAATCATGATATTCTAAAATTTAATCTTTCTAACAAATTGACATCACATTCAATTTTGAATTTGAACTCTTACTATTTCATAATAATAATAATCTATAAATCAATAATAATATAAAATATAGTTAAATTCATTTCATATATATATATTAAATGAAAGATAAAAAATTAATAAATTAATAATATACTTGTATACATAACTGTTATATGTTCAACACACCATTCCTAATGAATATCATAAGAAAGAAAAATATTGTGAAAAACAGTAAAAAAAGGAGTATGATATTTCTCAGCACTTGGATCTGCTTAATAAGTGGACGATCCCAAAAGTGTCACCCAGAAAGTTGTACCAAATGGGAACTTTCGAGACTTTAGGTCTAAAACAAGTTGTTAAAACGACTGAGAAGACACTTACAGTAGATAGTGACCATGCTACTTTCAAATTATTATTTGAAAGTGATTTTGCTCCATATCGTGAAACAAATAAGTTTATGCATATTGGTTTGATTCAAGTTGCATTTAAACCACTAACCCTGAGAGGTTTTTCTGAATGTGTTATTGCAGCTTTAAGAGATGGCAGAAATAAAAATTGGAAGAAGTCTCTTATTGGGACAGTCCAAACAAGTTTGGCTTATGGCCTGGTGTACTTTAATGCTTATCCTAATATACAGATATCTCTCACTGATGAGAATTCTTTGGATGCATTAATTCTGAGTATTAAATTACATGGATATGATTACATGCCTGGTACTGAGGTTATATGTATTTGTTATAGGATATATTATAAACCTTTGCATACCTTAAATCCAATGTGTAGAATGATGGATTTCAAGAATGAAACTATTTTAATAGAAATATTTTTTTGTAGGTCCAAAGTTGTTACTAGACGACCTATAAAATGGGATAAAATTAATTTCCTAAAAGAATGGATCCTTGAGGATGCAGCTCCTCCTCAAACGGATCTCAATGAAGAGATTTTAGAGGTAGAAAAATCCACTGATGGTACTGTTCGGATCAAATTTTTTGATTTATTACCTCTATTAAATAGAGCTGATGATTTGTGTGTTGCAACACCATCGAGATTAACAAGATCAACATCTTCATACATATCTCCTGTTGATTATATTGTTAGATCTCCCTTTAGAGCTTCCATATCTCAAATTAGAGAAAGCACTAGAATGAATAGCATCAGGATTGATAATGATGATATTCTTACTGCAATCCCTGATATGGATCCAACTGAGTCCGAAATGGAATCTCCAACTGGTTTAAAATGAATCACAACCAAATTGATTTTAGTCCAGAATCTCTGGAAAGAAAAAAAAATTCGGAAGAATTCTATAAACCTAGATGGAAACTGTTCCGAACATGGTTTTTTCAAAACTTTAGAAAAGAAGAAAAAACTGCTTTCCAGGAAGAATTCTACGCAGACCTTTCTGTGCATAACAAAATAATTGCTTTTGTGCCCTGGTTTATGGCCAGATATATGGATAATTATATTTCCATGCTAGCTAGGGAGTTTAAATTACCCACTGGAGAAATTACTACTTCAGTTTCCCTCCCCAACAGTCCTTTCAAATTGAAATAGACAACAAGGTAGTTTATTTTACAGCTTTTGCTAAGCTGATTGATAATGATACTGCCTAATAACTGCTCAGAATGTCAATATGATGTTAAAATAGCATAACTATGCTAATTATTATATGAGTATCTTGGGAGAGCAAATTATTTCTCTACATGAAAAAATTGATAAGGTCCTATCTGATTTTAAAAAAGATAGAGCTTAGTAATACTAAGCAACTACACCTTAAACTTAAGGATCCTAAGGTCCTGGCCACTCCCACTATCCAACCTCCTCTTGAAATCAAAGATTTCAAGCTATCTAGTAACTTAGATAATATTGAAAAGTTGCTAGAAGAGAAATTTTGTGGATTAAAGATAAATCCTATCCACGATGAAAGTTTTGCAGGAGACAATGGTGGGCATGCTACTCTTGTTGAGATAAATAAAATCTCAGATAAATTTTCTAGGAAGCCTACCCAAAAGATATTTTATTATCCTAGACCAACTCCTCAAGATGTTCTATTTGAAGAACAAGGACTATATGTCCCAAATAGTTTTAGAGGAGATGAAATCTATCAATGACATGTAAAGGATTATCTGATAGACAGATATCTACAATGGTACATAGAATGTTGATGTACAGTACCATTTGTAAATCCCTTCCTAATACGAATGATATAGGTATTGCCGAAATGATTACGGCAGGTTTTACTGGTCAGCTTAAAGGCTGGTGGGATAATTATCTTACCTAAGACCAAAAAACCAAAACCATTCAGTCTATAGTAAAGAAATAAGATGGACAAGAGGTCATGAACGTTGTCTATACTTTAATTATTAATATTATTGAGCACTTCTCTAGAAGATGGTCCGATAATAGTCAAAGTATTAGGACTTTGCTCCAAAATCTTAGATGTAAGACTTTGACATCATGGAGATGGTATAAAGATGTATTCCTTTCTAGAGTAATTGAATTACCTGAGAGTAATAATTCTCATTGGAAGTCCAAGTTCATAAATGGCCTTCCCATGTTATTTGCTGAAAGAATTAAGAAAACCCTTAGAGGTCCTAATGTGAGTATTAACTATGAGGCTTACACTTATGGTAACCTTATAAAAGTTGTTACTCAAGAAGGTTTAGCTTTATGTAATGAGATTAAGTTAAACCAACAGGTTAAGAAGTATCGTCTTACTGAGAGAGACAACAACTGGGAGAATTTTTTGAGCAATTTGCCATAGATATCCCCAAAACCTCAAGAGATTCTCATAAACATAAGAAGAAGTACTCTGAGGAGAAAAAGTCTAAAAAATAGAGAAGAAAAGAAAAAGAAAGGAGGATTACAAATCCAAAAAGGCTTGTAGACAAGCCAAGAAAACCAACACTTATTACCGATGTGGTAAAAAGCAAGATCAAGAGTCTCACTATCGATGATGATAATAAAGACTCTTTGTGTAAGATTTTACTCAATTCCTCTCCGAAAAACTCTAGTCCGGACCATAGTGATAATGAGGAAAATGATTCAACTGATGAGGACCTGCGGGTTCTCCAACAAGAAGACTGTATGCCTTCTGATGATGAGTGCATACCTTGCCAAGAAGAATAACCTTGTACTAACAGGGAGGGGGAAGATGTTTTGTACAACATCATATCCCAATTTTAAGATATAGAAATTAATGTCTTGAAAGATAATAATTAGAAGCTCTACTAGAGATGCTAAAAGAATTGGGTAAGCAGGATGATAATCCATCCACCAATTCTTCCCCTATTCAGGAAGAAATGCATATTATTCCATCCCAAAAAGGTCCTTATACCATGACTGAAGTTAATAGACTTCTAAGGGAAAGACAAAAGGTTGAAGCTATTCCAGCAACAACCCAGGACCTAAAGAACAAGATAAATAATCTCAAAAAGGAAATATCTTTCCTTAAGAGTCATAATTTGGCATTAGATCAAAGGGTTTCTGCTTTAGAAAACCCAAAATTGTTACATGTTGAGGATAGCCAAACTCTCCCTAATGGAGGTTTTCTTAAGACCTTAGAAGAAGCTGCTCACCAACACTTCTATGCTAAGGTCACCCTTCTTATTGATTATAGCTATAAGAAGGAATTTGCAGATCTCATTGACAGTGGGGCAGGCTGTAACTACATTAAAAAAGGTATGATATCTTCAAGATATTTTGAAAAGACCACTAATACTGTGAGTAATGCAAGTGGTCAGAAAATGGGAGTCGGATACAGAATCCCTAAAGCTTATATTTGTAAAAACAAAGTTTGCATGCCTAAAACTTTTATTTTAGTTAAGGATATTACCGATGAACTTATCTTAGGGAAACCTTGGTTTCTACATTTGTATCCTTTAGTCCGTTGTGATGAAAAAAGTATCATTGGAACTTTGAATAATAAACATATTCAGTTTGAATGGTGTGATCCACCCTATACCAGATATTTAAATCTGATAAAAGAAAAGATTCTTTTAAAAAATAGGCAAATGGAATTTTTGAAAAATGAAATTTGCAGTTTGACTATCAATGAAACTCTTCACAAACCAAAATTACTTGAAAAATTTGAGTTTCAAAAAATTAGTTGTCCGTTCAAATTTGTGGAGATCATCCAAATGAATTTTGACAAAGGAAACATGTAATACCCCGTACTTCTACCTAGCTTAAATTCGTCCCAAAAATATCAAAGAATTATTTCAAAGATGAATCCACTTTTATACATGTGGTATTTTCAATATTTTCATTTTTTGTCATCTAAGAAATTCAATAAGATTTCCATCGATACCAAATTCGCCCAAATCTGACACTCGGGTGAAGAGTTAGAGCCATTTTAGTAAGATAGTGTCCCACTTGAGCCATCAGCGTGTCGCGAAGTAGGTTAGAATGTCAATTGTCAAAATCCAGTGAACCTACATAATTATGGCGCATCGCACCATGGCTCAAATTCAGAATCATCCTTTTTCCAGTGCCTTAACGCGATTTCACCATGTCGCGCCATCAGCCCAATTCTCAATTGTCAATTTCCAGTCGCATTGCGCCAGCCTGCCAAATTGGAAAATTTTCTCAAAAATAAAATACACATTCAAGGGTTAAAAGGATCAATTTCTTAACCCTATATAAACCCAATAACACATGATTCAACCATATTTTATCCAAAATATAGGGTTTCTCTCAAGTTTCTCTCAAGAATAAGTTACGATTTTCAGTTGGAGTTTCAAATCCAAGACCCAAATTCAAGAATCTCTTTGTCAATCTTCATAGAATCAAGAACTAAGGTATGCACAGTGTTGATTCATGTACTCCTTTTATCCATGAAGCTCAAGAACCCTATTTTAAACTATATGTCATGATGTTCTTGTTTTGAATTGATTATGTTCATGTTGTTATTGTTGTATGATTGCCAAGATTGCATCCTTATCATGTTTTCATGAAACTATGTTAGTATAAGGTTGAAATTCATGTAATTGAGTTAAATTATGGAACCATGTTGAATTAAATTGATGATCATACCTATGCCCTAAGTGTGCATGCAAGGTGTTTGATAATATACCCCAATGAATGAATGATGATCAAGTACTTAGTTTCCATGTGTCAAGATCATGTCATGCCTCTTAAGTTATGCTATACCTACTTAATTAAGATGATTTCCATGCAAAACCTATGCATTGTGATTGCTTGATGAGATGTTCATAAGATTAGAAGTATGAAATTATGCCATGTTTATACGCATTACTATCCATGTACGACATTATGATGATCATGTGCTTCATGAAAACCCCAACTATGAAATTATGAATTGTTGATATTGGTATGTGATCAAAAGTATCAAGCCTTCTCAGTTTCATTCTATTGAGTCCTGGGGGTACTTGTACCTGATAATTTAGATGTGTGCCTAGAGCCATGCCATGTTTTCACAATAATCTTAGTCAAGCCATGATCAGTAGAATTTAGTCAGTCTCATGACTAAGGAAAACTCAATAAATTCAGTATCAGTCCAGTCTTACTTAGTAATCTTAGTAATCTCTGTCAATTATCAGATTTCAGTAGTATTTCGTCAGTCAATGAAATTTAGTAAACTCAATTTAGCTCTGCTAAATAATACCTTTAGTATCAGTTTAATTTAGTTAATAAGTTCAGTATCTATTTAGTTGGGAGTAGGATTCAGCACTGAGTGAACCTAAAGATGGGGACTCACCTGTTATTCAGAGGAGGGTGTAATCCTTGAAGCAATCCTTGTGTTCCAGAACTACGTAGCCAACATAGGTTGAGATGTACCCCTATGCATAGGGCTACTAATACATCTTGTTTGGGGTTATTCCTACAGGAGGGTTGACAAAAGAGCTTCCTAACAAAGAGGGTTACCTCACAGCTTGTCTTTACCCATGGCACGGTACTGACACCCTTCCAGCTGGGTTATAGGTTGGACCCCACCAGTCAGTTCCGGGGCATGTCGGTTAGATGATTACCTCCCACAGTATTAGTTTTAGTCTCAGTCTCAGTAATAGAACTCAGATAGTTCTACAGATTTTAGGACTGTCAGATTCCGTCACTCAGTAAGTACGAAACTCAGCTAGTTCCATCAGAACTTAGATTGTTAGATACAGTCACTCAGTATTAGTATATTAGTTATACGAAACTCATGTTATCAGTATTCATACTCAGGATTGTCAGATATAGTCACTCAGATCAGTTTTCATAATCAGAACTATCAAAAATAAATATTCAGATATCCATATCAGTAAACTCAGTTGTCAGCTTACCAGTAATATAGTTAATCTGTATTTCAGTAATAGTAAACTCAGATATTAGTAAATCCCTGTTATCAGTAGACTTAGTAGTCAAAACTCAGTATTCAGTCCTATCACGATCTCAATTATAGTTATGTATTCATACATGTATTCTCATATTCATATTATTCAATCAGTTAGTATTATTCATGCATATGAACCCTTTGCATTCAGCCTACCTCACTTGCATACCAGTATATTCAAAGTACTGACGTATTTGTGCTATGGTATTTTATACCATAGGTTTAGAAGCACGAGCTCCCGAGCATCCTTATAAGATCAGACGTTCAGCAGCCAGACTAGCAGTGAGTCCTTATCATTCGAGGATAACATAATTATTTTATTACATTATTATTTCAATAGTTTGGATTTAGTTGGGGACATGTCCTATCAACTCCATAATTTTTAGACAGTTTAGAGGCTTTCAGACTACAACATGTTTCATACTATTTTATTTCAGTTTTGGGTATTGTTATGCCCCATTTCAGACATTATTTTATATCCAGTATTAGTTTATTTTTGAACCTTATGGACTTACAAATTTTATGTATTTTGCATAATTTCAGTATATTATTCAGTGCTCAGTTACAAACATCAGTTATGGGTTAGCTTGTGGTCCTTCGGGGTCATAGGCACTGTGTAGCATTCCGAGTACTAGATTTAGGGCATTGCAAACTTGGTATCAGAGCCTAAGGTTTAATAGTATCCTAGGAAATTTGAAAAGCCGCATCTAGTAGAGTTTTGTACATGGGTGTGTTGTGCACCACACTTGTGTGTAGGAGGCTATGAGATGATTTAGGAACAATTTCCCTTCTTTCAGTATTCATGTCGTACTAGTAAGAATAGGCTTAAAGTTAAACTCTCAGTCTAATCCGCTTGTTCTTTTCGTTTACAGAACATGCCTCCCAAAAGGACTAACAAAAGGGGAACCAAAAATTAGTCAACACCTCAGCCCATCCAGCCAGATTCTCTGGATGAGCATGTCTCTCATCCAGAATTCAGGACTATATTTACTACTCTAGCCAGTTCAGTCGCAGCTAAGAATGAACGGCCAGCTGCTATTCCGACTAACCCAGTGGCAAATTCTGATGCAGCCAGGATTCGGGACTTCATTCGTATGAATCCTCCTTTATTCTCTGATTCTAAGCCTGAAGAGGATCCACAAAAATTCCTTAACTAGGTTTAGAGAGTCACAGATATCATGGGAGTGACTTCCAGTGAGAGTACAGAGTTAGCTGCCTATCAGCTACAAGATGTAGCCCATACGTGGTTTAAACAATAGAAGGTAGACAGAGGTACAGATGCAGAGCCCATAGAATAGGTAAAGTTTGCTACAGCCTTCTTAGATAGATTCTTTCCACTAGAGCAGAAAAAAGATAAAGTGTTAGAGTTAATAAATCTCAGACAAGGTAACATGAGCGTAAATGAGTATTCCCTCAAGTTTACTTAGTTATCCAGGTACGCTCCCTAAGTAGTAGAAGACAGTAGATCCAAAATAAATAAGTTTATGACTGGGATATCAGGTAGAGTGGTTAAGAAGTGCAGAACTACGATGTTGATTAGGGAGATGGACATATCTAGGCTTATGGTGCATGTTCAGCAGATTAAGGAACAGAAACTTAAGAAGAAAGAGAGAGAAAATAAGAGGGCCAAAATAGGTAGTTATAGTTTTGCTCAGTTAGGGTGGTAGGGTAGTAATCGTTTTCAGTTGTGTTAGAAATGTTCAGCCCTATTTACTCTTCAGCTAGTGCACCAGTACCAAAGTTCATAAATGACCATAGGGATGGGGCATCAGGATCCAAGGCCCAGGGTAGTAAGGGCAGGGTTTTTACTTATCTACTTTGCAAAGAGTATAGTAAGCATCATAAGGGTGTGTGTAGAGTCAGCAATAATATGTGTTTTAGATGTGGCAAGTCAGGTCACAAGGTCCGAGACTGTCCTAAACTCGATCCTCGTAGTTAGCATGGTTGTTCTTCAACTCAATCCGATCGTCCAAAATGATAGGGCACCAATTCTAGTGCTATCACTGGGCAATGCACAAACAGAATTTATACACTTCAGTCTCGATCGAATCAGGAAAGTTCTCCTGATGCAGCCACTGTTATGTTACAGATCTCTCATTTACTTGTTCACGCTTCTTCAGATTTATGAGTTTCTTTTCTTTTGAAACCCTGCATAGCAGTTAAACTTTGGGGTCAGAAAGTCAAGCCTTCAGATTCTAGTTATAGTTCCAGTATGTGTAGATAATCAGTAAGGAAAGACGATTCCCGACTCGTTCCTGTCTTAGTGCAAAGTTTCGTACTATAGTCATCATGATATTTATACATGCTACCCATCTCAGTTCTACGAATACAACTTATAACCATATGTTTCTCATAGAATAGTATGTGTTCTAAGTTCTTAGTGTAGGAATTCTGTTTCACTTAGTGTCACGAATCATGTCCCATGAAACACAAAAATTCCAGACTCAGGTCATGAAGCTCATGACTCATGTACTCATGTCAAGCTTTAATGTATGCTTAGCCCATATGACTCACGTTCCACTTCTAGTGAGTAGCCAAACTCAGTAGTGTCATGTACACCCTTAGCTTAAGGCCCTTGATAAATCCATGATTTTGGTATTTTATTCCTCAGGCCTTAGTTAAGTGTCAAATTTGATATATCCCTAGTGTATGTTAATTATCCGTAAGCAATTATCATAACTCAATTACAGTTTCAGTGTTCAGTTTCAGTAACCAACATTCAGTCCTAGAATCAAATACTTGAGCACTAGTCTAAACCTCAGTTATCAAAAATCAATGTTTAGTCTTAATTACCATCTTAGCTACAATCTCAGTCCCAGTCCTAGTTCAGCCAGATCAAAAACTCTGTTCGCTTTCAGGATTACCCGACCATAGCATATAGCTATCAGTTACTCAGTTATTAGTATTTCAGTACCTCAGTTACAGAATGTTTCTGAATTATGTCATACTTTTGGTCTTGTAATTTTAAGTAACACAGTTTTCATAAATCCATGCCCAGTCACCTCTTGTCACTCAGTTAGTTCTTACCTCCTATGTATAATACTCTACTGCCTCAGGCTAATCGTTCAAACTAAGTATAGTTCAGTCTTATATACCAGCATTCATCTATAAGTTATTCAGTTAATTAGATAAGTTAGTATGTTTAGGCATTCGTGCTCAGCGCTCATGCGAATATTTTCAGTAGTCTCAGGTAAAGAAGAAGTGCTTTAGTTAAGTGTAAGTTTTTAGTATGAATTAAATCAGTCAACCAGTAATCCACTTTAGAAATCAGGCATCAATTTCGTATAGTGTAGTTTCCCATCTTTCCACCTAGTCCTACTATAAAAAATCTCAAGAATATAACTATTCCAAGATAGAAAGTCCCAGTAGTTATGAGATCAGCTCAGTTCATATATTATGCCTTAGTTTTAGATCTCAGATATTCAGTCACGATTTAGTTCGTAGGTGCCTTGTGCATCATCCCAGTTTTCCTCAGTACCGTAGTCAAGTCAGTATTCTTCTAAGGACATAGTTTCCCAAGGAGGAGATACACTATGAACCCCAAATGTTTATGACAAAAACATCCCATTATTTATTCATGTAATGAATCTAATTTGGAGTAGTGGGTACCCAAGGTTGAACCTCTAGCTCCAATCTCGATCGTATGCCATATGTTCAAGGCACTCAGTTCAGATCATGTTATTCATCTCATGTATCACGTTCCAGATCCAGTTGTGTTCTCATGTTTCCGCTCATGCATATTTAGTAATTAAGCACAGGCTTAGCCTAAGGTAATAGATTTTCTTAAGCTTATCCAATTTCATGTTCAAATTTTAGTTACAAATATGGTATTCAGTTCCATGCTCAGTTTTTATTTCAAACTTGGTATAGTTACGCTTACATGTTCAATCGCATATTCATGAGTTGGTTCAGTCATGTATTCATGCATCAGATATACGTGATCAGCTTATTTATAATCCCAGTCATGTAGTCATGCATCAGCTCAGTCATAAAATTATGCATCAGATATGCATGCTCAGTATGAATCTCAGTATTGTCAGTTATGTAGTCATGTTTCAGTTGTTCATGTTCAGAATGTACTTTAACTTATCGTTTCTCCCATCTTAGTCAGTCTTATTTGAGTTTGAATATTCCCAAAGGGGAGAATTGTAATACCCCATACTTTTACCTAGCTTAAATTCGTCCTAAAAATATCAAAGACTTATTTCAAAGATGAATCCACTTTTATACATGTGGTATTTTCAATATTTTTACTTTTTTTATATAGAAAATTCAATAATATTTCCATCGATACCAAATTTGACCAAATCCGACACCCGGATGAAGAGTTAGAGCCATTTTAGTAAGATAGTGTCCTACCTGAGCCATTAGCGTGTCGCGAAGTAGGTCAAAATGACAATTGTCAAAATTCAGTGAGCCTCCGTAATTATGGTACGTCGCGCCAGGGCTCAAATTCAGAATCGTCTTTTTTCCAGTGTCTCAACGCAATTTTACCACGTCGCGCTGTCAACCCAGTTCCCAGTTGGCAATTTCCAGTCACGCCGTATCGTGCCAGCCTGCCAAATTGGGAAATTTTTTTAGAAATAAAATACGTGCCCAAGGGTTAAAAGGGTCAATTTCTCAACCCTATATAAATCCAATAACATATGATTCAGCCATATTTTATCCAAAATATAGGGTTTCTCTCAAGAACAAGCTAGGGTTTTCAATTGGGGATTCAAATCCAAGACCTAAATTCAAGAATCTCTTCATCAATCTTCGTAGAATCAAGAACTAAGGTATGCACAGTGTTGATTCATGTACTCCTTTTATCCATGAAGCTCAAGAACCCTATTTTAAACTATATGTCATGATGTTCTTGTTTTGAATTGATTATGTTCATGTTGTTATTGTTGTATGATTGCCAAGATTGCATCCTTATCATGTTTATATGAAACTATGTTAGTATAGGGTTTAAATTCATGGAATTGAGTATGCATGCAAGGTGTTTGATAATATGCCCCATTGAATGAATGATGATCAAGTACTTAGTTTCCATGTATCAAGATCATGTCATGCCTCTTAAGTTATGCTATACCTACTTGATTAAGATGATTTTCATGCAAAACCTATGCATTGTGATTGTTTGATGAGATGTTCATAAGATTAGAAGTATGAAATTATGCCATGTTTATACGAAATACTATTCATGTACAAATTATGATGATCATGTGCTTCATGAAATCAAAAACTATGAAATTATGAATTATTGATATTGGTCATGTGATCAAAAGTGTCAAGCCTTGTCAGTTTCATTCTATCAAGTCCTGGGGATACTTGTACCCGATAATTTAGTTGTGTGCCTAGAGCCATGTCATATTTTTACGATAATCTCAGTCAAGCCATGATCAGTAGAATTTAGTTAGTCTGATGACTCAGGAAAACTCAGTAAATTCAGTATCAGTCCAGTCTTACTCAGTAATCTTAGTCAGTTATCAGATTTTAGTAGTATTCCATCGGTCAACGAAATTTAGTGAACTCAGTTTAGCTCTGCTAAAAAATACCTTTAGTATCAGTTTAGTTTAGTTAATCAGTTCAATATCTATTCAGTTGGGAGTAGGATTCAGCACCGAGTGAACCTAAGGATGGGGACTCACCTGTTACTCAGAGAAGGGTGTGATCCTTTAAGCAATCCTTGCATTCCAGAACTACGTAGCCAGCGTAGGTTAAGATGTACCCCTATGCATAGGGCTACTAATACATCTAGTTTGGGGTTATTCCTATAGGAGGGTTGACAAAAGTGATTCCTAACAAAAAGGGTTACCTCACAGCTTGTCTTTACCCATGGCACGGTACTGACACCCTTCCAGCTGGGTTATAGGTTGGACCCTACCAGTCAGTTCCGGGGTATGTCAGTTAAATGATTACCTCCCACAGTCTTAGTTTTGGTCTCAATATCAGTAATAGAACTCAGATAGTTCTACAGATTTTAGGACTATCAGATACCGTCACTCAGTACAGTACGAAACTCAGCTAGTTCCATCAGAACTTAGACTGTCAGATACAGTCGCTCAGTATTAGTATACTAGTTATACGAAACTCATGTTATCAGTATTCAGACTCAGGATTGTCAGATACAGTCACTCAGATCAGTTTTTATAATCAAAACTATCAAAAACAAATATTTAGATATCCATATCAGTAAACTCAGTTGTCAGCTTACCAGTAATACAGTTAATTTGTATTCCAGTAATATTAAACTCAGATATTAGTAAATCCCTGTTATCAGTAGACTCAGTAGTCAGAACTCAGTATTCAGTCCTATCATAATCTCAGTTACAGTTATGTATTCATGCATGTATTCTCACGTTCATATTATTCAGTCAGTTTGAATTGTTCATGCATATGAACCCTTTGCATTCAGCCTACGTCACTTGCATACTAGTACATTCAAAGTACTGACGCATTTGCGCTATGATGTTTTATACCATAGGTTTAGAAGCACGAGCTCCCAAGCATCCTTAATAAATCAGACGTTCAATAGCCAGACTAGCAGTGAGTCCTCTTCATTCGAGGATAGCATGATTATTTTATTACTTTATTATTTTAGTAGTTCGGAGTTAGATGGGGACATGTCCCATCAACTCTAAAGTTTTCAGATAGTTTAGAGGCTTTCAGACTATAATATATTTCACACAATTTTATTTTAGTTTTGGGTATTGTTATGCCTCATTTCAGACATTGTTTTATATTTAGTATTAGTTCAGTTTTGAACCTTATGGCCTAACAACTTTTATATATTTCACAAAATTTTAGTGTATTATTCAGTGCTCAGTTGCAGATATCAGTCATGAGTTAGCTTGGGGTCCTTCAGGGTTATAAGCGTCGTGTAGTATTTCGGGTACCGGATTTGGGGCGTTACAAAACAACATGTTGTTAGCCTTCCTTATGAAAATGATTTCCAAGAAGGTAATATACCAACTAAGGCTAGACCTTGTTAAATGTATTCTGACTATTTAGAATTATGTAAGAAAAAAAAATTGAATCTCTTTTGCATAGAGGCCTGATTTGACCATCTAAGTCTCCATGGTCATGTACTGCATTTATGTGAATAAGCATGTAGAACAAGAACGAGGAGTTCTGAGGTTGGTTATTAATTACAAACATTTGAATGAAGTCCTCAAATGGATTAGATATCCAATTCCCAATAAGAAGGATTTATTAGACCGTTTGTATGATGCTCTAATATTTTCAAAATTTGATTTGAAATTAGGTTATTGGCAAATCCAGATTTTAGAAGCTGACAAATATAAAACTTCTTTCAATGTTTTAATGGGACAATTTGAATGGAATGTCATGCCTTTTGAACTGAAGAATGCTCCTTCAGAGTTTCAAAATATCATGAATGATATTTTTATGCCATGCAGTAATTTTATTATTATCTACATTGATGGAATTTTGGTGTTCTCAAAAAACATAGAGACACATTTTAAACATCTAGATCTTTTTAGAAAGGTCATTATACAAAATGACTTAGTCATTTAGAGGCCAAAGATGTTTTTATTCTAGACTACTATCAGATTTTCAGGTCACAATATTGACAAAGGAAAAATTATCCCCATAAATAGAAGTATTGAATTTGCTTCTAAATTTTCTAGTGAAATAACTGACAAAACCCAGTTGCAAAGATTTCTAGGAAGTCTAAATTACATATCTCCTTTTGTGGAAGATTTAAAAAAAGATATAGCTATCTTGTATGATAGACTGAAGAAAAATTCTAAAGTATGGTCTGAGAGCCATACTACTGTAGTAAGAAATATTAATCCTAAAGTTGAAAATCTACCATGCCTTACACTTGCAAATCCCCATTGGGCAAAAATAATTGATACTGATGCTTCTGACATTGGATATGGTAGAATTCTTAAACAATATTCCCCAGAAGAAAAACGTGTTCATATTGTTCAATTTTATTCTGGAAAATGGAGTGCTAGCTAGAAAAGTTATGCAGCTGTAGCTAAAGAAATTCTTGCTATAGTTAAATGTATTCTTAAATTTCAAGGTGATTTTTATAATCAAAAGTTCTGAATTAGGACTGATTGCCAAGCTGCCAAATTTATCTTTAACAAAGATTTTAAACATGATGTCTCTAAGCAAATGTTTGCAAGATGGCAGGCTTTGTTAGCCCCGTTTGATTTTGAAATCCAATGTTTAAAAAGATCGGATCATAGTCTACCCGATTTTTTAACTCTTGAATTTTTAAGCTAATATTTTCTCTTATGGATTTCAGGATGGCATCACGGGGATCTTATTCCTCGTTCAGAGGAAGAGGTGGAAGAAATTCACCAAGAGGCAGAGGTAATGTCCTCGCCCAAATTGGAAATCAGAGGTTGATTCCTTGAGCATTGCAAGCTCAAGTTCTTCTGGTATGAATACAGATGAACAAATATATCAAAAAAACTTAGAATTCATGAAATTCAAGTCTAAGAAATAAGAGTATAATGAAGTCCATTCGTATTCAAGTATTCTTAAAGATGACAATGGGAATACTGAGTTGTATGAACACAACATGACAGAGAAAATTATAATTTTTCTTGAAAACCATGATCTTTGATGGAAAGATAATCCTTGACAGCTGATGCAAAGGTATTTGGATAATACGTTTTATGCTACAGTATCTTACAAATATCGCAAACATTATCAATCCATATTATCTACAATGGGTTCTGCAGAAATCCAACATTTATATGCTAATAAGGCAGTAAGAAAAGATTATAGTTATTCTAAAATTATAATCAAACAGATTCTAAATCATGAAGAATGGGGCTTGAGTACCCTAAAAGAAAGAGAATATATACATCTCGAACAACAGAAAGTTGCTGTAAAATAAAATTACTGGGATTATATAGAAAACTTTGATAAGGTTTTCTTATGTGAGAATTATGAGAGATCTCATTCATAGTTTGTGAAAATATGTGCAAATGTGCACAAGCAAAGCATATCAAATAGGTTTGCTAAATGGTGGATCTTGCATGGTCCGTCATAAAAAATATTGCTAGAGCCATTTAAGAGTCTGTACAAAGACTGGATAGAAGTATCAACGACACTTTTAAAAATACAAAAAGATAATATATATTTTGAAGGAATATCTATCATGTATTTCTTCATTGAATTTTTAATTCCCTGGATCTTGAAGTGGTCCATAGAAGTAAAATCAAATATGGATAATTTACCATGTTTAATGTGGGTTTACTATACAAAATTTTGGAGTAAATTAAACTAGCAAATGGGTGATGGTAATGTTCATGGTCACCAACTAATTGAATCAATAAAAATAACTGTTGCAAAATATAGGCAGTAAAGAAATGGAGTCTCCTCATAAGCAGGAAGAACTTATCTCTTTCAAGAACATCACTTGAAAGTTCCAAATGAAAAATGGTGCAATGACCAAAGCTGAGATTTTAGCATCCTATATGAAGGAAGTCAAAAAAAATTTATTGAAAAATCTTGATCAAGAATGTACTTTAGATATGCCAGTCTCATCTGCAGGAGATTGTTTGGCTGGAGAGTCACAGAGCATCCAGAGTGATGAATACATAGATCTAAATGAATATTCGAGAATATTTAAATCAACAATAGAAGAATCTTCCAGCACTGCAAAACAAAAAGGAAAATTACATGAGAACATGAAGGACATGGAGGGCCCGCCAATGTTGAAATTATTGAAAGCTATGATGAAAGACAAAGTAAAAAATAGCTTTATGAAAAAGCAAGAGTCGTTGAATAATAAAGGACACTTATATTTCTGAAAAAACAAGGGTCATTTACAAATAGTAAAGGCCAATCGTGAATAGTAAGGGTCATTTCTTGTTTTGTCCTTTGTATAAGCATCCATTATATAAGGAGCTCATTTTCATTTGAAAGAGACAGGTTTTTCAGCACCCCTCTCTCTTTTGTACTCTCTCACCCTCTCTTGTAAAAATATTCTGAGTGTAGAATAAAAGATCTTTGCTTCTGAGTACAATCCACCCGTCTTAAGGTGAATTTAAATTTTAGTTTTATTTTAAGTTTAATTTAAAATTTATTATCTTTAGCCTATGATGTGCTAAATTCTCAGTGTTGAACTATAACAGAATATATTACATGTATGAAATGGCATCTTGTTATTAATAAGAATTGTAATTCTCCATTGTTGCAGCGGCCAATATATTAAGCTGTTGCAGTTATGAGTCCAATCTTGGCATTAATGCCGGATGTCCCTGTAAAGGCCGATTAGCCAAGTGGGCGTGCAAGGCCGTAATTGAGACTTGGTTTAAGATTTGACTCTTGACCAAGGTTAACTAACAAATAGTGAAGGTACCTTATGCAGCAGTGAAGCGATCCGGTTCGATTTATTTGAACTCTTACTATTTCATAATAATAATAATCTATAAATAAATAATAATATAAAATATAGTTAAATTCATTTTATTTATATATTAAATGAAAGATAAAAATTAATAATAATATTATTATTATTATTATTATTATTAATAATAATAATAATAATAATAATAATAATAATAATCAAAACCAATTTGGAGTAGTGGGTAATACATAGTTATAATGATAGATAGAAAAAGAAAAGAAATCGTGGGAATTCTTTAAAAAAAATGTGTATTAATCATATTGATTTTAAATATTTCTCTTAATATAAGATGAGTATGTGTTTTATTTGAAAAAATATGGATAAGGAAGAATAGTATATTGATCTTCTTGTAACAAATAGATATTATATTTGAATTTGAATTGAAATTGGAATAGAGTTCTATTTTCTCAATCTCTCTTATATATCTATATAATCAGTAGTAGTAGTTGTAGAAATAGTAGTACGTAGTACATAGAAGTAGGATAATAGTATCTCTTAAATATAGCCACTTAAATTGATATGATATTTGAATTTCAATTTCAAATGAAATTTGAGTTGGAGTGGAGTTCTAACTTCCTAATCTCTCTATACATATACTTCTACAATGGTATATAACAATAAACTTCCTTCTCTCTCCTTTTTGTTTTTTTACTAATCATTAGCTTTATTAATGAATTTATTTATTGTGTTCTTCATATTATTTATTTTCTTGAAACATTTTTTTTTAAATCTACATTTTTATATGCAGATGAGTGATGGTTATATTATAAGCTATTTTTTCCATTATATACGGGCCTGAATTCAAGTAAGTAATTTGTCATTTTGATATTATTCGTTTGATTTTTGATAAAAGTAAATGCATTCGATTAAATGAAAAAAATGCATTCGATTAAATGAAAAAAAAAAATCACATTTTGTTAAGATTTTGAGTCACATATTTAACTTTTTTAAATGCTTGCTTTTGTTATCATTTTTATACTATTATTTTATTAAAATAAATGTTCATATTATTTTATTTTTTAAAATTATATAAGGTACTAGAATGTTAAGTATCACAGAATATTTTATCAGATCATGTTTAAAGAAAAAAATGGCGTTATAATTGAAAGATAAATTTTAATTGATATTTAAAATACATGTTTTTCTTTTTGAACTCGAAGAACAATAAATGAAAAGAAAAAGCATAAAATTTTAGTTCGTATGATAAAAATATGCAAGTCTAAATTCAACCAAATTTAGTTTTATTTGTCTATCCACTAGATAACATATTGATTTTCAAATTCAAAATTTCAACACAAATTAACTCTTTATTAGATAAACATAAAATTCAATCAATTTGGTTATCTTATTATTTAAACTCTTTAATTTTAAAAACAAAAATGAAATTAAACTCATAAATAAATTAAAACAAAAAAGATACCATATTATTAAGGAATAATATGATTTTGAAGCAAAATTAAAAGATATTGCTTCTTAGATTCTGCCAACGTTAAATGATAACTTTTGTCATTGTTAATTCATTATAATCCAATTAAGCTAACTTTTGTGAAAAAATAAACTAAAAGATTATTTTGAGTTTTAATATAGAAAAGTAGAAATTATATTTTCGCAGGTTACATAAATATATATAAAAATTATTTATGATATTGACAATTATTTTTGATATCATAAATTTATATTTATTTTATAGTATGTTAACATCTGATAATTGAGTTTTGATTAATTGATAGATTGAATTGCTTTGTGCTTCTTGTCATGGCATTCAGATTTTTTGGATCATATTTTAAGAAAGTATTTTTAATTATAACGAGCAAATTCTTAAATTGTGCATACCAAGTAATTATAATCCTAACAAATGACGAAGAACATTAAAATATCAAATCTAAGTAATTGAAATTTAAAACTCAGCATTCTATATTTTGAAAAAGAGAAGAAAACTCAACTATCATGGCATGTAATATAACAAAAAAATAATAATTTAAAGTTAGATTAGATATAAGTAATTAAACTACACTGAAAAAAAATAGAAAAATAAAGGGTTGGGAGATAATATTTTAAATTAATTGTGAGAATATAATGAAGTAATTGGATAACACTCATATTATTTATGAATTTTAAACGAAAGAGGTCGGGAAGGGGGGGAGGGAGGTACAATAAAATAAAAATTTAAAAGAAAAAACTATCAATATTAACAATATGAAATCTTTAAATTGTAAATAATATAATAAATAAAATATGAAAAATAAGATATTTTATAATAATTGCATGATTTTTTTACACATAAATTTTATTAAAAGTATGGGGGAGAAAAATATTAACAATATAATATCTTTAAATTGTGAATGATACTCATTTAAATTTAATTAAAAGTAGAAGAGTGGGGTGGGGAAATATAAACGGTATAATATCTTTAAATTGTGAATAATATAATAAAAATATGAAATATGATTATTTTTTTTATAATTACGTATTTTTTTCATAAAGATTTTGTTAGAGGTATGGGAGGTGGATGGAAGTGGGGGTGATAGAGGGATTTTTTTCAAAAACAAAATTGAGGGGTGGGAGTGGAGGTGGTAGTAGGGGTGGGAGGTGTGTGAGGGTAGAGAAAAAAATTATTTTATTTTTATATTCCATCAAAAAATAATATCATAGTTAAATTTTTCTTAAGATAATAGAATTTAAACAAGACATTCTAATATAAAATATTATTTTAATATGCACGAATACATACACCAGTGAGTGTTAACTGAGAAGATTTAGTTTGCAGAACACTTTTAACACTTATTTTGATAAATATACACCTATTTTTTTCTATTTAAAATTTTAGGGTTTTGGATAAAGTGGTGGGCTATGGGTTAAAGTGTTAAAAAAAAAAACGCTTTTGGCACCCCTTATGTCTTTTTTAAATATTTTTCACATCCTACTTTTTCATTAAATACCAGAAACTTTTTTCTCTCTCCTCACTCTCTCTCGTTTCTCCCACTAGTTCCTTACTCATCCACCATTTTTGATTTCTAGCTTATGTAAATCTTAAAGAACTTCGATCTTCAACTTTAGGTAATTTATATTCATCTCCCGAGTAATTTGTGTTCCATATTGATGTTTTTTTTATTTTTGTTATTTTAATTTGTGATTCAACTAGTCTGGAAGAAAAAAATTATTTTTTTTAAAATGGGGATTGATTTTACCGAAATTATTTATTTTTAGTTGATATTTGTTTGATTGTTGATTGATAATTGGTGTATATCGATTATCCTTGGCGATTGCATGGTGAATTTTTTCGCTGATTTCATCGAAATATGCCAAGAAATCTGATTTTCTTCAAACTTTTCTTCAATGTAATGGTGTTGTAGATGCATGTTCATGTTGGGCATTCATTGGTTTGAATCATACGTCGTTCTTCTGATGTTAATATACCGCTCTGTTGATTAGGTATTTGAACGAAAAAATTAAATTTTTTTGGAAAAATGGGACTTGATTTTACTTAAAATCTGTGTGTTTTAAGTTGATATTGGTTTGATTATGCATTATTTTTTATGGATTTATTATTTTTCTCGACGATTGCACTGAGATTTTTTTCCCAATTTTTCTCAATTATCGTGCTAAAAATCTAGGTTCATTCATGTTTTTGTTCTATATAATGGTGATTTATATACATGTTCTTGTGGGTGATGGAGTTGTTTTAGATGTATTTTTTGTTCTGCTAATAGGCAATTAGTGTGCTGCAGCTGCTGTCATGTTAATAGACTGTTACGTCGATTAGGTATTATTTTTGCTGTTATAGTGTAGAAATCTTATTTTTTTATGTAGATCATAAAAAATGACTAGAGGTAATAAATGCAAGGCTGTAGAAGTTGAGTGGTCCGAGAAAAGAAAAAAATGAGTAATCGATGAATCAGAGTAGAAATTGCAGCGACGAATCTGTTAAAGCTTTGATTAGAGATGAGCCAGAGAAAATAGAAATTGAGCCTAGGATAGATGAGGAAGCATTGATCTTGCCCCACTGTGCAAGGTTTATTTCAGCTGAGAGGTACGACCTCGTCATAGTCATGGATGATGTTGGATCATTTCTGGCTAAAATATATCCGTTAGGTCTTGTTTGAAAATGTATTATGAATTCAAACAAGTCGTGGTTCATTAACGTCTGAAGTATAGGTTTAAAAATTCCTGCTTTGGTTATTTGTGGGACTTGCCATAATATATGAAGTTCAATGGACAGCTTGTCCACTACACACTTCTTTGTCGAGTTTAATAGGACAACAAGTTGCATGAAATATGGTTTTGCATCAACGACAGGCATGCATGTTTTGGCCTGAAGAAGTTTGTGCTAATCACGCGTTTAAACTGTGGACGTTATTCCCGTGATTCAAAATATGTCAAAGCGATGGAGCAGGGTTAAACTTTTTTCAAAAAGATTGCAAAGAAGAGGAGTGTAAATATCAAGAGATTGTTGAAGCTTATTAAAGGTGGGAGACTAGATAAGGAGGACAAGTTCAAATGCTGCTTGGTTTGGTTCGTGCACTGCATATTGCTTGTACACGACTTGTAAAAAATCGTGGACATAGACACCATTAAGATGGTAGATAACTTGAATTTCCTTGAGATATACCTTTGGGGTAAGGATTCATTTACCTTGACTCTAGACTATCTAAAAAACGAATCGAATTTACAAAGCAGAAGAATACATTTGTGATAAAGGGAGTTTCATCGTATGAGCTATACAGATTCCCCTGGGAATTTCTGGTATTGCTTATAAACCATTGAAGTAGTTTATTCTATACTATAATTTATCTATGGTGTCTATACGATACTGACTAAGTTATATGTTTTTTTTTTCTTTTGATCACAGATTTGGATATACGAAACTTTTTCCAAGCTCGGTAGAGGAAATGGTAAATCAATAGAAGATTCGTTGCCCATTCCCCGATTGCTCAGATGGCACACCTCAAAAGGCAATAAACTAATTGAAGGTGATCCATATTTGAACGGATGGAGCACAAAGGTATGAAACTATTTTTTCGAAGAATTCTTTACCAATATTGTGTTGCTCAATAATCACATTTGCCTATTTATCTGTAGAGAGTGCATTCGTACCTTATCCCTACAGTTCGTAAAATGAAGCAGCACTACATAAAAAAGTTCAAAACATTCACGGACGAACCGAAGGACACATACATCGATGGCTTGAAGACCCATCTGGAGGGTGTGACGACCATCACCTTATCGGAGGATGGTGAGGACGGGTATGATGTTTGGGATTTGGGTGGAAATGTTATTTCAAGTCATGTCACTCGCAATGCGGAGACAAGTAAGCTGAGAGCATCGAAAAAGACACCGATGATCAAAAATCTGGAAGAGCGCGTGTTTAGGCTGGAGGAGTCGATGAAGGACATTATTGATTTTGTGAAAGAAAAGAGGGTGCGGAGAGTAGAAAAAAAGAAACAGAAGAAGAGAGATAAAGGTAATATCTGCTCTGTATATTATAGAAGTTGCCTATTTTATAATTCATTTTACTTATAGTGGAATCTATATAATTCTTCATCAACTGATAGCATAGTTTATTATGAATGGTAAATACTTAAAAATCCAGGTGTGCAGGTTCAAAGTCAGCATTCATCGATGAGGGTTATCCACGATGATAACGGCATTAAATAAGCGCTCTTTGAGGCAGCAACTTTGGAACAAGCCTTGATCAATGCTGATGAGGTGATGATCCCTGATGATGTAAATGTTGTAGAGAAGGAAAATAC
Source organism: Capsicum baccatum var. pendulum (assembly GCA_030864225.1). NCBI lineage: Eukaryota > Viridiplantae > Streptophyta > Magnoliopsida > Solanales > Solanaceae > Capsicum > Capsicum baccatum. The sequence continues at coordinate 86,254,665 of CM061558.1, read as the reverse complement.
CAATGAAGGCAATGAAGAGAAAGAAGAAGAAAAAATAAAGAAGTTGTTTGTGAAAAATAAAACAAAGCTGATGAATCAGCTGGTGTGGAGAACGATAATCATGACAAAGGCAGGTAGGAAGAAGAAGATAAAATTGAAAAAAGTATTTGTGAAGAAAAAAATAATGAAGAAGATGGAGAGAAGCAGAAGAGAAAGAGGGAGAAAAGAAGAATAAAGCAAGAGAAGTAGAGAAAGACAAGGAATAAGAACATGAAAAAGATGGAAAAATGATGCACCAGAAAAAGAAAGTATTACGGAGGAAGGAAATGAAAATGCATTTCCGAACATAGATGATTTTCTTAAGGAAGTTACTCATGACATCAACAAGATGCAAATGGAAGACAACAATGTTGAGGAATGTTCAAACAATGTTTAATTTTTATTTGTGGTTGATGTTTATTTGTGTTAGACAAGACACTCTTAACTTTTTTATTTTTCAGCTCTGGATGTGTAGAGCTGAACAATTTTATTTTTGAAACTGCTTTTATAGTTTATGATAAATATTTTACATTTTATATAATCAACGTATTATTATTTTTACATGAATGTCATCGTTGATTATAGACTCTAACTAAAAGGTAATACATATATAGTACAGTGTTGTGTAGTCAATGAATGAAAAAGGTAAACGATATATAATATAAGTGAAAAGTAGTCGATTAATAAAAGAGACAGAATACATTCAATCCAACTACACCCCATTACACCTTTTCAAAAAGCCAAAATTAATAGTAAACCATGCACCATAATTTTCAGGTCTTTTTTTTTTCTTCAGTCATAGCCAACCTAGCTTAAGTTGATCCCTCTCAATTTCGATGTCTTTCAACAATCCTTTTAAGTGATCAATCTTGTGTTTCGATTCTCTATATAATGTCATAAGAAACTTATTTTCTTCAGAATCTCCAAGCCTTTTTAACATTTCAAACTTTGTAAGACCTTAAAATTTTAATCCCTCGAAATTGGAGGGAATCCACTTGAAATAAGAGCATCCACCATCATCCTAAAATAATGGCGATAAATAAGTAAATTGTATTATGTGATGAACATAAATAATTTTTTGTTTAAATAAAAACAAATCTTTTCAACTGCACAGTTATAGAATTTTCGACCTGAATTTTTATCGGTTTGTGATATCTTCAAAATAGTGGGATTACCACAATGACAAATATAAGTACTTTTGGATGCTTGAGATGATTGCGACATTGTTATTGTTGAAGCAAAACTAGAAAGTGATGAATAAATGAACATGGAGGAGTTCAAAAAGTTTTTTTACATTTATATAGTAGGGCTACCAAAAGCTGACCGTTGAAAAATTGTAACCATTTGAATTGTACCATTGAGGAAAATTTAAATGGTTTATCATTTACTTCAAAGGGTCTCTAAAGAATGTCTATGTCTTTTGTAATCGACTAGGGTAAGTATGAATTATATGTTGTTGTCTTTGTTGATGATTATGTGTATTGTCATATTATCGATTTCGACTCGGATCGATTATCGACCGATCATATAATCCATGCTAAACTTACTGAATATATGTACAGCTTAACATAATGACAAAAAAGAAGAAATTAAATTAAATAAAATTAAAGTATGTCAATTAACACCATTAAAATATTGTAAAGCAATTTAGATACATCAATTATGACTCCTAATCACTTTTGAATGTGATCAAGTGCTATCTAAGGCATGTTGTAGTCGTAGATCATGAGATGGGACTATAAAATGGGAGGAATAAAATAAATATGAATCATCCAAGCACTAAAGAACAACTACATATCATGATATGAGATTATACTTGTGTAATGACCATAAAAAAGAGTGATGGTCGTCAGTTGTGGGTGTTCAATGAACAAGCAGTGTCTGAGAACAGAGGTCCTTCTCAATACAGATGTTTGATCTGAGTAATTGGTTGTTACTATCATTGCCTTCCCATATACTTATTTGATTGAGTGTCTAATTATTTTGTACTCTTATGTTATGATATTTAGTCACTTTACATTGCGTGAATGATGTTTATTTTATTTTATTTCTCCTTTTTTAATCTCACCTTCTTTAAAAATAGACTCAATTGGTCGATACATGACTAATAATGTAGTCTGGTATAGATAAAGATAATTACCTATAATATATGCAAGATATCATCATAGGTCTATTTTCAAAGGAAGTGAGATTAAAAAAATGAGAAATAAAATAAAATAAAATAAAATAAAATAAAATAAATAAACATCATTCACGCAATGTAAAGTAACTAAATATCATAATTTGAGAGTACAAAATAATTGGACACTCGATCAAATGAGTATAGGGGAGGGCAATGGTAGTAACAACCAATTACTTAGAACAAGCGTCTGTATTGAGAAGGACTTCTTGTTTCAGACACTGGTTGTCCATTGAACACCCACAAGTGACAACCATCACTCTTCTTTATGGTCATTACACAAGTCTAATCTCATGTCATGATATGTAGTTGTTCTTTATTGCTTGGATGATTCATATTCATTTTATTTTATTCCTTCCCTTGTATAGTCCCATCTGATGATCTACGACTACAACGTGCCTTAGATAAAACTTGACCACGTTCAAAAGTGATTGAGAGTCACAATTGATGTATTTAAATTGCTTTACAATGTTTTAATTGTGTTAATTTACATGCTTTAATTTAATTTAATTTCTCCTTTTTTGTCATTATTTTAAGTTGTCCATATATTCAGTAAGTTTAGCATAGACTATATGATAGGTCGATAATCGACCTTAGTCGAAATCGATAATACGTCAATACACTTAATCATCAACAAAGCCAGCAACATATAATTCATACTTACCCTAGTCGATTATAACCTTAATATTTCCTTTCTTACGTTTAATGAAAGAGTCTTTAGAAGAGTTTAAACGTACTGTACTCAATATTTTGTAGTCGATTATATATTCGTATTGAGCGTATATAATTCATATTTAGCATAGTAGATTATATATTCAATATTTTTTTCTTACGTTTAACGAAATAGTGTTTCAAATCTTTAAACATGCATTACTGAAGAATCATCAACAAAGACTGAAAGACATAAAATCATTATACATAAATAGAAGATAATGTAAACACAAATTTGTTCATAAATAGATAAAAGTTCATTGCAGGTACATTTACAAATTTTGGGACAAAATCCCAACTAAAAAGACAAAAAAAAAAAGCTTTCATTTACAAAATCCCACCATGAAAGCTTTAGCAATGAACTACACATTTCTAAACTAAACTAGACTAGGGGAAAAAAGGGAGGGGATGATGAGGTCATAGGGGTCCAGGCAGAGCTTCTCGGCTATGGCCTAAAGAAAATGGGCCATCCATCGGAGTTCCCTGTTCAGCCACCGCTGATCAGCGTCAAGACCCTGAAAAAAAAATCCATGCCGTTCTAATCCAGAACAATTTAGTGTTGTTGGTTGTCTTCCTCCTGTGCAATGGATGAAGTGGGTACCTTCTCCTTGCCATTTTTTTTCTCTTCTTAATCTTTTTTTTTGAAATTGAGTTTACAATCAACAATGACCTCTTTAAATAGATCAGAGCAAGGGGAAAATGCATATGGCGGTGTGGGAATAGTAAATAAAAAGTCACGGCAGTTGAGTCATTTCAAATCGACACATTTTTCAAAGTGTAATAATTACATTGAAATGTTCAGTGTATGAAGAAAAGAATTTTTGTAATAGACTACTCGAAAGGTCGATTATATTCTATGTCGTTTAACCTATACTCTGTAGACTATGCATCGATCTATTATATATTTTGAGTACAGTCGATGTGTAATATGTATAGTCAATTTCATAACTTGGGATGAGTGTTTTCAAAATGGCACCTTTTCTAATGCGTCATAATTATTCTGAACTCAATAGTGTATAAATAAAAGGGTTTGTTTAATAGACAACGTGAAAGATTTATTATACACTACGTATTGAATATTTACTCTATAGATCAAATACTGATTTATTATATATTATGAGGCTAGTCAATTATTTCAATGTATAATCTATTTAGTACATAGTATATAATATATGAACTGAAATCGATAATGCACACCAAAAAAAGTTGATTTTGACTATAGTTCATTGGCTTTGAAAACAGAATACACATTACATATTGTCCAGTGCATTTGACAAAGCCAAAAACATAAAATACAATGCAAATCCTTTAATCCTATGTTAAGGCTGCATGTTGTTCTCTTATGTCCCGACCTTTTGCACTTGGAGCACTTGTTCCCTTTCTTGGGACTTAAAGGCTCCAACACACCCTTAACGCGTCTCGCCCTATTTCTCCCTACTTTGGGATTGAAATCGGGTGAAAGAACTTGCATTTTTAGATACTCTCGCGCCACACTCCACTCCAACTCCAGAGGTATATCACAAATAGGTTCCAAGTATGCAAGGAGGTATGATTCTTTCGAATATATAGGCGAATAATAGTTGTAAATGCTAGTGTCGTATTTATCCCCGTGCTTCAAACACAACGCTGCCATTGCATGAGCGCATGACAATTTAACCACGTCGAACTTCCTGCAAGAACATGATCATCTCGATAGATTAACTTTGGCGGAAGGACCACAATCAAGCACGGTGAATTCGTCGGTGCTTCCGTTTATATTGTTCATATACAATTTGTCACCCCCGTTCATGTTTTCCCTCAAGATCTTCTCGGTTAAGGGAACGAATGGTTTTCCTGAATTGTTCATCTCCGCATACCTCTTCCTGAATATTTCTCCAAACCTATGTGCAATTGAATTGAAGATGGCCGCCACTGGATACTCTCTTTCGTCGAGCAACATTGAGTTGAGCGACTCGGCGATATTTGTGGTCATGACGTTGAATCTATTACCTGGAAGGTGAGCCCGACTCCATTTTTTAAATTTAATGTCATGCTCGAGGCAAACTGCTGCACTGGGACATCTTTCTTTAAGGGTATTGAAGTAGTCATTAAATTCTTCCAACGTGTATGCCTTGTCCGCATAGTAGTACAAATAAAGAGAATCTGCATAATGGTGAGTCGTTTGGAGATTTTCACCGAGATGCCTCATACAAACACCATGATACGTGAACGAATAATGACTTGCGAGGCCGTTGCCTGTGCTTACGTGTCTGTCGGAGATAACACACAACTCTGATTCGTCGACGACAAAGGCCTTAAGCTTCTTAAGAAAAAGCCCCACGACGCATCATTCTCCTTATCCACCACACAATAGTCTAAGGGATAGATATGATTCTATGTATCTTGAGCGACAACGGATATCAGCACGCCCTAGTACTTGCCAGACAAATGTGTGCCATCAACGGCAATGACCTTTCTCAAGTGTGCATATCCACAGTTGGAAGCCCCAAACGCCATAAAATAGTAAATAAACCTGCTCGACTCCTCATCGACCATGAGGGAATTTATAGACCCAGGATTAAGGTCATTGAAAACATATGAAAAGGTGTGAAACATTGCATATCCATGCTCGGGTGTACCTCAAACTATGTTCTTCGTAATAACGCCTGTCATCAAACACTTCCAATGGCCCAGCCTGCAATGTAGCTCCCTAAATACGATCCTCTCGATCTCTTTCGGGCTTGGACCTTTGTTGTCGACGAAAAAGTTCAAAATAAGTAAGGCAATGACCTCCGCTGTGACATTCTTGTGCTTTCCCATGACATGATCAACTTCACAACTATGCTCTCCCACGTACTTGTAGATATAAAACTAACCCAATTCTCCGATCGCACATGCGCGCATCATCCACTGGCAAGTAGGATCTGCACACCTCACTCTCAAGTATTTCTTAAAACTCTTCACCGTTTTATAATTGAAAGACATTTCCACCGACGCCTTCTTCAACAAAAGAATCAACGTTTTCTTATTCTTGAATGTTTGTCCTACAAAAATATTGGTGCCCTCTGAGAAAGAGTGCTTTCTTGTCGTCCAAACTGCCCGTCCTCACCTCTTCCATACTCTTCCTCTTCATAATCTTCACTATTATCCCATTCATCACCACCCATGCAATCGTATTCCTTTGATGTATCATCCACTGCCGGGGGTGGGGGTGGAGCTGATGTGGAAGCTTATTCCCGAGACTCTCCCACAACTTTAACTCGTAAAATAGGCCTGAAATTATTAGAATCAACGTAAAATATGTATAATTTCACGTGTCTATCATTTCTTAAGAACGTTGGATAGATTTTTCCCCTCTCGTTCATCAAGTAACTAAGTACCACATCGCTTTGATCACAACTTAATTCACCGCTCTCCATTACGCTTTTAACCAAAATCGGCATATGAACCATTGCGACGAAGGGCAATGGACAATGTCTCCTTAAAAATGGTTTTTCAAACCCAACATTTAGGAGTCTCCTCCCATTCACTAGAAAATATACCACCACCAACCACGTATTCTATAATAGACATGATATACCTCGATGATAGTATTTAATAGACCTAAATAGTGGTTTATGAGCCTAGACTCAATAGACTGTAGTCGTTTTTTTCTTAGCTGCTTTCCTTATAGTACATAATCTCGCCTTTTCCGACGACCACTGGAATAGTCTAATGGATTACAATTTAGAAACAAACTAAAGAGTGTTGGAATATTTTTATTGAGCCAAGAATCGATTTCAAAATGTGAGACTGATTTTCAAATTTTTTGTATGAAAATGGATGAAAATTTGGGGCTAAAAGTATGAAAAAAAATGGCTTAAAATAATGGAGGTAATGTCACTTTCCGATGTATATCAAAAAAATCGATGAAAAATGATCGAAAAATTAAGGAAATGGCGGGAAAATCGGGTGCTTGATAGTGGATTGGTTGAGAAGCTTGATTTTTTTTTTTAAATTAGTTATTTAATATTTATCGGAAACAGCCTTTCTAGGTATGGACTGCGTACATCTTACCCCCCAGACCCCACCAGGTGAGAATACACTGGATTTGTTATTGTTGTTGCAGTTATTTAATATTTATATTTATATTTTTGGATATGAACTAGAATATAATTTTTAAAAAATAAAAAAGGAATTAAAATGTATATTTTTTAACTTGAGTGCTAAGATTGCTATTTATTTTTGTGAATCCATTAGAATGTCTATTTTCTTAATTTTTTAAAACTAGTATCTAAAAATATCAAAAATAGTTGTGGCCTTTCAGGAAAGAGCCCCGTGTTAGTTTACCCAAAAATATGAAACAAACTTTATGCCTTACAAGGGGCCACGTAGCTTGGAGAACACGAACCCGGTTGACAAACAACAAAAATGGACCCCCTCGAATTCAAGAAACCGTAACGGAGGTCGCCCGTCGATGCATCCGACGCTAACATAAAAGCGCCCATTGAAAAAGCCAACGAAATTCATTTCCCAAATTAGGGTTTATATTATTTCTCGTATACTCCATTCGGTTTCTCTCGCACAGGGCCTGCGATTTCATTTGTTGACTAATGGCATTTTAAAGCAAATTCTCTCCATTGGTCCCAGTAATGTGGATGATCTCTATCAATTAAACGAGTTCACGAGTTTGTAAAGGGAGTTTCACCCTTTGACTACTTGTTTATTAGGTAAGTCTATTCTCACCAACAGTTTTCTACTTAAATCGCCAGAAAAATAGACTTTAATTTGAGGTACTTGCATATGTGTCTTCGTTTTTGTTCAATTGTAGAAAAAAAGAAGAAGCAGAATTTGATATTAAGAAATCAATTAATCGACCTGTTGAGCACCGTGAGGTCTCAGCTTCAAACACCAGTAGAGACAAAAATACTAGGTAACCACTTTTCCTATGTGTTGCTGGTGGGAGGTGACAAGTATTTCATGAAATTAGTCTAGTTGCGCGCAAGCTGGCAATCTATCAATAAACTATGACTGGAATTCCAAACTTGATTTTTTGTTTGATATGCAAAGTTTTAGTTAGCGAGATACTCATTCTCAACAGGGATGAGATTTTTATGCTCACTGAATTACTTCTAATAAGAACGACTTCTAAGGGGATTTTATTCTCTGATGCACTTAACTGTATGATATTCTACTTGTATATTTAGAAAAATTTACTACTATATTGGTGGTATGTATAGTGCACTGAACTTTTGAATATCAGAAATGAGAATTGAATTTTATTCCTTAAAGGAGGTTTTCGTTGTTTTCTTTTGCTGACAGGGAAATGGGAGAAATGGAAGAAGAGGAGGAAGATAAGATTTTACTCAGCAGTTTGGGCGTGACCTCTGCAAATCCTGCAGATATTGAACGTGACGTCTTGGACCAGGTTTGTTGTGCAAAGGTGTAAATGTTGTTTGTCTGTAAACATTTGGGAATAAGAATGTTGACTAGTTCCGTGAGATGCTTTGATGTTTATAATACAATTTAGCACTCTGAAAACTTATTGATGATGGACTTTAATTTTTCATATATTGGCAGGTAACAAGGCACGCTGGGGAGAGCAACGAAGATACAGGGATTGCCGAAGAGGAGAGAGTGGAGAGGAAAGAAGAAAATGAAGGACATGATAAGAAATTAGATTTGTTTAATAAATTGAGAGCAGTAGAAGTAGAAATAGATGCGATTAAAGATGGCTTTGGACGCTTGGAGCGCTTCAGAAGAAATGAGGAGGATGTGCCTGATACTGATGGTAGCAGTGAGGCAAAGGATACAGAGGATGAGCAAAGCATAATTCAGGCACCTCTGGATGATTCAAACCTTCATCATGCTTTAGCTGATGATCGTCTAAGAAGTCTTCTCGAAACAAAGGCTCAACTCAGGGAAGAACTTTCAAAATTTGCTAATGATACTTCGCCTGATGCGTTGATGAGAGATCTTGTTAAGGATCAGCCTAAATTTAAAAGAAAGGTGAAAGAAGTTCAGAAACCAAGCAACAAAAAGAACAAACGGCGGAAAACAGCATTGCTGGATGATGATGATGATTTTGATGCAGTGTTAGCTGCAGCATCTTCTGGATTTGTGGAAACAGTATGTGATTTTCACGAACTGTAAATTGAAAAGAATTTTTAAGCTGGAAGCTACATGCGTGTGTGTGTGTGTGTGTCAATTATAGGAAGTACTTCATTCAACATAAGCATCTATACCTAAACATATGGATCTCTCAAGCTAACCTTATATTGTCTCTGTTGTAGGAAAGAGATGCACTGGTAAGAAAAGGAATGTTAACCCCCTTCCACAAGCTCAAAGGCTTTGAACGTCGGATCCATGATTCAGAGTCTTCTGGCAGACAAAGTGCTGCAATTGATATAAACAGTAATGACGATGACCTTGCTTCCACCAGTATAGCCAAGGCTGTCCAGTCAATGTCACAGGCTGCTCAAGCTCGTCCGACCACCAAGTTGCTTGATTCTTCATCATTACCAAAACTTGATGCACCGACCCACCCTTTCCAAAGACTAAGAAAACCCCTGAAAATTCCTCAAGCATTAGAGATTACTACGGAGAAGAATGGAGAATGTATTAGAAAGAATAGAAGACCGTTACCTAGCAAGAAGTGGAGAAAGTTGGCATCTCACGAGCAAAGGCAGGACGAAGGATCAGGTATCTTTATATGCTTCTGTGTTATGCACCTAGGATTGTTTCAGTGGTAAGGACGCTATGCATGAACCATGAAGTTTAGGTATTTGTCACGAGCTCAAACCTTATGAGTGACTAAAGCATGGTATGTAAGTGGGGCAGGGTTTGTGGGGAAGAGGGGCATTCTCCCTGATAGGCATGGCAGTCAGTCTGTTTGGTTCAGTTTTAAGATATCGGTTTTCTAGTTGGTAAAACTGAAAACTGAAACTGAACTGAAATTAGTTTAGTTTGGTTCACACTGATTCAGTTTGGGCTTCATCAGTTGGTAAATTTTTGTTTGGTTGAAGCAAGTCTCATCTGATACTAGTCGCTAGGGAGTAGATGACTAGTTTAGGCCTGCTTTTGTTTATGACGATTTCACTTGAAGGGTATAAGCTGGTCAGCAAATTGATTTAGTGAAGAAGGATTATATTCACATTTGAAATGCCAACTCACAACTTACTATAGAAAATCCCAGTCATAAATAATAAACAAATAATCAGGGGAACAACATAAAACAAAATACGTAAAAGAAGTTAAAAGAGCAGTGACTTTGAAATCTATAGGCGGAAAAGTGAGAGTACGGATTTCGAAGGCTGAACTGCTTCAGAACATTACTTCGAGTAGAGTCACATACTTGGATTCCAAATCAGAAGTTTCTTACCTGAACGGTACGAACGATGAGAACCGACACTGGCAGCGGTAATTTGTAATGTTGGTTAAAGTCTGAAGACTGTACCGCTTGACGGCACTTTATATAGTGATGAATAAGGATAATATGTGTTGTTAATGGAAAGAAGAAATTGTGGCTAATCAGGAAAAATATGGAATCTCAGGTTGAGAAAACTGTAGAGTCCCTTATCGAAAATAAAAAGCTGAAGAGGATTGATGGATGGCTGAAGGAAATTTAAAAATTTTGAAGTCTTTAAAAAAAAAGGCTGAAGAGTTTTAAAAAATTCCTCAACTTTCTAGAAACTACAATTATTTGGTGAACCGAAAAACTGAAAGATTGAAACCGACCGCCATACTGAATAATCGAAGTTATAAGATATTAACTCTGAACCAACCAAATAAACCGAAAAGCCGGAAAAAAAAACACCCAAAATTTTGGTTCGGTTGTTTTTTCAGTTTTATGCCCACCGCTACTCCCTTAGTTTTGAACCAGTGAGCACAATTGGATCGCTGATCACAAAATATATGTGTGTGTGTATGTTTGTGCGCACACTTCGATATTGCTAATAAATTACAGAATGGATAGCTATTTTGTGATAGATTCTCCTTCCACCCTGTATAAGTATTTGACTTTTAGCTAATATTCTAGATGCATTGCAAATTCTTCTTTAGAAACTATATTAGTCTTGTGTTTTTTTTTTTCCTCGGAACATGAATAGCTCCATAATGCCACTCTGTTACAGAGCTTTGCCTATCAAAGAATGTTTCTGGTGACAAAATTGGATAATAAGTAAACATCTAAAATATATTTTAGAGAGTCAATTGCTAGAGCTCTTATCACTATCATGTTTTTGACCAACTTTTGTTAAGCCTGATGTAGAAGTCTCAGAACTATGATTTGTAAGCTTGATAGAAACTCTAGCTTTTAATGCCAGTTGCGTGTCAAATATTTGAACTGTAAGTTTGAAAACTTTCTGTATTTTGCTTTATGGTTCCTCAAACATTTTGGTGTCCAAGCAGAAAGATATTGGTCAATTCTTTGGGGTGGGGTGTTGTAAAATTCACATATGATCATCATATAGACAAATATATGATGTCTAACGTTTGTTGTCTGTTGAAGATGTCAATACCTCCAGTCACGAGGACAGCAAAGGGGATATTGAAGATGTAGAACCTCCTTTTGTGGCACTTGAAGGTGGATTCAAAATCCCGGAAGCTATCTTTAACAGACTTTTTGATTATCAGAAGATTGGTGTACAGTGGCTGTGGGAACTTCACTGTCAAAAAGCTGGTGGGATAATTGGAGATGAGATGGGTCTTGGTAAAACCATACAGGTTTTATGTTTTCTTGGATCACTGCATTTTAGTGATATGTATCAACCAAGCATTATCATTTGTCCGGTCACACTTTTGAGGCAATGGAAGAGGGAAGCCAAAACATGGTATCCCAGCTTCCATGTGGAGATATTACATGATTCAGCTCATGATCTGTCAAGTAAAAAGAAGCAAGCGGATTCTGAAAGTGACTATGAAAGCGAAGATCTGCTCGATAGTGAGACGGAAGGAAAGAAATCTTCTAGGACTTCCAAAAAATGGGATCCCATGATAGCTCGTGTTGTAAGATCAAGTTCTGGGCTATTGATCACTACTTATGAGCAACTCCGTCTACTGGGAGAAAAATTACTCGATATCGAATGGGGTTATGCAGTGTTAGATGAAGGACATCGAATTCGGAACCCAAATGCTGAAATTACTCTTGTATGCAAGCAGCTCCAGACTGTTCACCGTATCATAATGACAGGGGCCCCAATTCAAAACAAGCTGAGTGAACTGTGGTCATTGTTTGATTTTGTCTTCCCTGGAAAGTTGGGAGTTCTACCTGTGTTTGAAGCTGAATTTGCTGTTCCCATATCTGTTGGGGGTTATGCTAATGCAACACCATTGCAAGTTTCCACAGCTTACAGGTTGGTGTTTTATCCCAGAATACAGCTATGTAGGTTTCTGTTTCTTTCTACTCTTGAATTTTAGGTTCCAAGTCGGAGGCAAAGGACTATCTATATTTGTATTTAATTCTGGATAAACTTACTAAAAATGAAGAAGAAAATCTGTGGTAGTACAGGACAATTGATTCTTGCTTTTGTCCAGACTCCTGTGAGGATAAACTAAAAGTAAAAAGAAATACTGATCAAAACTTGGATTGCTTGTAATTCTTTTATTTATTGCTAAACCCTGTCTGATCGTCACTTGTTGGACCCTTGAGGGGATCTGAGGTGGTCCTCACAAGGGGATGTAGTTTTGAGTTTGTGGTTCATTATTTGTGGCTTTGGCGTGTTGATATGCAGATGTGCTGTGGTGTTGCGTGACTTAATTATGCCTTACCTCCTCCGGCGGATGAAAGCTGATGTCAATGCTAATCTCACAAAGAAAACTGAGCATGTCCTCTTCTGTAGCCTCACTACAGAGCAGCGATCTGTTTACCGAGCTTTTCTTGCTAGCTCTGAGGTTGAGCAGATCTTTGATGGGAGCAGGAACTCTCTGTCTGGAATTGATGTGATGCGTAAAATTTGCAATCATCCCGATCTTCTCGAGAGAGAACACTCCCATAGAGATCCAGACTATGGAAACCCTGAGCGTAGTGGAAAAATGAAAGTTGTTGCCGAAGTCCTTAAGGTATGGAAGGAACAGGGGCACCGCGTTCTCCTTTTTTCTCAAACTCAACAGATGCTTGATATTCTTGAGAGATTCCTGGTTACTTGTGAGTATAATTATAGGCGAATGGATGGTGTCACTCCTGTAAAGCAAAGGATGGTTTTGATAGATGAATTTAACAATACAGATGATATTTTTATTTTCATCTTGACAACAAAAGTTGGTGGTCTGGGGACAAACTTGACTGGAGCTAACAGAGTTATCATTTTTGACCCAGACTGGAACCCGTCAACTGATATGCAGGTACTTCTATTCTTATCCTCTTGTTCTTGATTTTCCAATTATGGAGAAAATGAGAGTCTTGGTCCCTTGACAACAGACTGTTGTGTGTTGTTAGACTTCAAATTTTATTTCTCATACTTTAGCCCCTTGATTAATGGTGCTTGGAAAAATTCACTCTTAAAAAATGATAGACGATTGAATATTTAAAAAAAGGAAAAGACTGGGGACGGAGAAACAGGTTTATGGTAGTGAACCCGTCCGGAAGTTGAGGACACAACTTACAATTAAATATTGAAAAACAGGTTTAGATAAGATAAATTATTAGAGTACTGTTTGGGGTAAGGGATCTTAATTTTATTTTGAATAAGATATATGGGAGCTGTGAAAGGGTTTTGCTCTGATTTAAATACAGTAATATTGAAGGGAAAATTTGGACCCAAAAAATTAAATTCTCTTCCAAATTTCCTTACAGAGGAGAATACTGGTAGCTTGCTGTTTGTCAAAGTAATTAAACAGTAAATATAAAACCAAAATGAATAAAACAAAACAAACAAGTGAAGATCAAACGAGAGGAAAGGTCTCGGACCTACTTAGACATCCACCCTAGTACAATAGTACAAGAGAGGAGAGGTGTAATGAGTTCTATTGTACTAGGGTGGATGTCTAAGTAGGTATATATATATTTTTTTAAGGGTGGGATGGATGTCCAGTTAATTACTTGATATTTGTTCAATGATTTTAATTGGGACCTTTTACATAGGACAGGCCAGGGAGCGTGCTTGGCGTATTGGTCAGAAAAAAGATGTTACTGTGTATAGATTGATTACCCGAGGAACTATTGAGGAGAAGGTGTATCATCGACAGATTTACAAGCACTTTCTTACCAACAAAATATTGAAAAACCCACAGCAAAGAAGATTTTTCAAAGCAAGAGATATGAAGGATCTCTTTACATTAAATGATGATGGAAATGGAGGATCTACAGAAACATCTAGTATTTTTAGCCAAATATCTGAAGATGTGAACATTGTCGGGGCTCCAGATAATCAAGATAAACCAGCTTTTAAAGCACCAACAGAAAAGGATGATGATTCCAAAATGTGCGAGGGAAACAACTCAGCTACCAAGGGAAAAGTGGGAGATGATAACAACAATGGTGAGTTAGATGAAGAAACAAGTATCCTGCGAGGTCTTTTTGATGCTCATGGGATCCATGTAAGCCCTCTATTTTTACTAGTCAATTCATAGCAGGCTTTGTGTTCCCAGCTACCCCCAATCCAATGACACAGTATGCTGTTGATGCTCATGAGATCAAGTAGATCTCCATGTCTAAATGCTTTGGATTTTTTGCCCTTATTCTCAAGTCTTCTTTTTTGGTTCAGGGTTGGCTTGGGGGAGGGGGAGTTTTATCAATTATCTTTACTTGTCTTAAACCCATGTCAGTTCTGTAGAACAGAAGCTTTTGGATTTGGGAGAAAATTAGCACATTAGTTTCTGTTTCAACGTAATCTGAAGCTTGATTTTGAGTTAAATTTGCTATTTTGTTTTTTGTATTTCCTTAGTCACCTTTATTTATCTGTGATTGCTTTGTTTTACTTGCCTTATTCATCTTTTCTGCTTTACCAGAGTGCGATGAACCATGATGCTATCATGAATGCTCATGATGAAGAAAAGTTGAAGCTAGAGGAGCAGGCATCCCAAGTAGCTCAGAGAGCTGCAGAAGCACTGCGGCAATCAAGAATGCTTCGAAGCCGAGAAGGTGTAGCAGTGCCAACCTGGACTGGCAAATCAGGAGCTGCTGGAGGGCCGTCATCTTCTAAAAGGAAATTTGGTTCTACTATTAATCCTCAATTAAGCAGTAAATCATCTGAAGAATCATCGAATGGTTATGCTACTAGGGAAAATGCTTTAGCTGCAGGGGCATCTGCTGGAAAAGCATTATCTTCTGCCGAGTTATTGGCTAGGATTAGGGGGAATCGAGAACAAGCTGTTAGTGATGGACTTGTCCATCAGTTTGGTATGTCGGCTTCAACCTCCAACAGTAGAGCAGGATCTCTATGTAGTGGGCAGCGGAGTACATCTTCTAGCTCTGTGGTTCAGCCAGAAGTGTTGGTTCGCCAGATCTGTACATTTATACAACAGAGAGGCGGAAAAACCAATTCAGCCAGCATTGTAGATTATTTCAAGGACAGGGTACCATCAAAGGATCTGCCACTGTTCAAGAATCTATTAAAGGAAATAGCGATTCTTGATAAAAACCCTAGTGGGTCTTTCTGGGTTCTAAAGCCTGAATATCAGGATCAGTTAGCGTGGCTAGTAAACATATGATCCGTGAACTTTGCTTTTGTGCTTTCTCAGAAATGAAATACCGTATAGCAGTTAGAAACATCTAACTAATTTCATTTTCAGTTAAAAGTCTGCCATTCCTTTGAGGGTCAAGGTGACATTAACTTTCTTATTATTTCTCAGCATCTTTGGCCAGGCCCAGTAGTATAGCACTCTAGGTAGTTGGACCAATGAGCTGTGTACATAGTTGGATATTTTTCTGCTTTCTTTGATTCTTCTCTGTAACAAGAAAGCTGTCCAAAAAAGAAGAAACAAACTATTCTTTTGCTTCATCTTACTGAAAGACACTTGTTGTTTTGTTGAAATTCTTTGAATCAGTAGTCAACGTAACTTATTGTTTTGTTGAAATTCTTTGATCAGTAGATTGGATGCTAGTAAATAGGCAGTTGCAGCAGGAGGAAAAGAGGAGGAGATGCAGTAGGAGGAATTTGGGCCGTAAAGGGAAGTTACGTGACACTAGATCTCAAGTGGTTAGCGAGTGCAAGAAAGATCAATATGAGGAACGGAAATTCTCACACACACTTCATAAACTTCTAAATTTCCTTGGAACATCTTTCAAAAACTTTGAAATCCAAGTATTATTTATGTTTGTTGATTCAATAAGTACTTTTTCTTATTTTGGAAAAAATGCTCTTATATTCCATGTATGGTCTCTTAGCACCTCTACATAACACTATTAGGGGTCGTTTGGTAGAGTGCATAAGAATAACGTTTAATAAAGTGTATTTGTAATGCCTACATTATTAATGCAAGTATTAGTAATGTGTTATAAATATATTATCATATATAGTGAATGTCTAATTTATTAGAGAATTAAGTGGGAGGTGACAAAAAAATTTTTAAATTAAAAATGGTGACAACTTTGATCAGCTAAGGTCAAAGCTTAATTTAAATTATGATTAAGTTAATCAGGGTGTAAAGTGTAATTTTTAAAAACTTTTTAATGTTTTAAAAAATTCTCTAACTCCAAATTTTAAATTTTAGAGTTTCCCCCCTTTTTTATCTTTCAATCTTTCTTCTGCTCTTTTTCTTTCTCCCCATTTTTTTCTTCTTATTTTTTTTCTCTCTATATAAATTTTCCCCTTCTTCCATCTTCTCATCTTCTTTTTCTCTCTTTTTATTTCGTTCTTACTTTTTTAATTTTCATGGACTATTTTTTTAAACAAAATTTAAAAAGTTTGAATTTTTTTTTTCGATTTCTTTTAAAAATGAATGAAGAAATAATTTCGCAAACTCAGAAACTACGAGAGTTGCTTCAGCAACTACGAGAGTTGTTTTAGTAACTATGGTAATTGCCGCAACAACTACTATTAGTTGTGTTACAACAATTATCGAAGTTGTTGTAGCAATTATTGAAGTTGCTGCAACAACTATCGAAGTTACTGCAGCAACTTCGACTGTTGCTGCAACAACTTAGACTGTTGCTGCAGCATCTTCAATACTTAATTTTTGAAAAAAGATCTGATTGGAGAAGGAGCCCACGAAAAAGTGATATTAATGATAAAAATAGAGGTTTTGGTGTTGGTGGTGACGCCGAATGAGAAGGTGACATTTGTTGTGGTGTTGATAGCGATGGTGGTAGAGAAGAAAGAAGAAAAATAGGCAATAGTTATGTAGAGGGAGAAAATAATGGTGAATCTGGAAGAGGTGGAAATGGTAGTGATAGTGATAGTGGAGGAAGAGGAGGCGGCGGCGGCGGACAACAACAAAAAAGGTGTGGAGAAGGAGTAGTGGTGATGGTGTAGGGATCTTTGTGTAAATATGGGGTAGGGATCTTTGTGTAACTAATAAAACTTGAGGGTTTTAAAATTAATGTCATTAACACTAATCTTAAAATTATTACCTCTACTCAATATTTAAGACTTGTGTCACTCTTTTTTAGTTTTGAAACATTTTTGTCACCCTTAATTAATTTGCCCAATTTACCATAAATAATGAATGTCTATTTATGAAAAAGTTAGAAACCTAAGGTGTTAGTTTTCCCCTATAAATAAAGATTTTCCTTCATTGTAATTTACAGCATCAAAAACCCCCTCAAGAATTACTCATGAGAAATAAAAAGTCTCATCTATTCTCTCTTCATTGTTGTTGTTCTTACTTTATATTACATAACACGTTATCAATACGAATCTCTAATTTTTTAACTTTAGTAGATGATATGCTTGAATTTAGGCCAAGGTACACACGATGCCAAAGAAATTGACGGAGACATTAGCAATCATTGTCTTACAGGGTTTTATGGTCTCAGTTTTTGTAAGGTAAAGTAACATGATGTTGAGTGCTGCCAAAGGTAGGTATTTTTACATTCATGTAACTTTATTGCTTATGTTACTTGCATGTCAAGGACCTAAATACTCTATCAATATAATGAGTTGCATAAAGACTCACTTGCAACCGCTATATGTATTTAAATTTATCAATCACGGAGAAATATTATTGAATATCACGGCAAGAATTATTCTCCTATTTAAACTTGATCATTGAACATATTATTGTACACTTCAAGCTCTTTTCTATAATATGTTTTGGTTCCAAAAATCGACAAAAGCAGAGAATCAATATTCTTTTGATAAATAAGAGTTCCTTTGCCTGATCTTGTGATTCAGATTTGATCAAGGATACATTATATCATACAGGCTTTGACGGAGCAAAGATTTTCACTAAAGAGTTCCAAATGTAAATATACGAAGAGAGTTCAACATCTACTATATATATAAAAAAAATAATATTTCCTTTATGAAAAGTTGTTAAATTTATCCTAGTGAATACATTTCACTCCATAAAGTAAATGTGATAGTAATGTCTAATAAGTCTGAAAGATGACAATTTGCTATATGTTAGAGAAAAACTCTCTAGATCTTATGTATGCTTCGACTTGCTCCTGAAGTAGCAATATCTTGAAAGAAATTCTAAGTTATCATGATTTGATATACTTAAGGCACAATTATATTTCATTTCTTGGGAATGAGAATTTTGATAATTATAAATACAGATTGATACCCTTGGGTGAATGTGACTGTATATAAATTCGAACGCGTTCTTAGTTGTGAAGATATCACAATCCACCTTTAGAAGAGGTAGAATAATTGGAAGATGAATATCTCCAAATTATTATGGTAAAAACACGAATGTGAAAAACTACCAAGCATGATGAGATCACATGCTGGAATGAGAAATATACTGAATTATTGATTATATATCTTAGTGCAATTGGTGTACTAATGCATCTTGCAACTACTACAAGACCCTATATAGCCTTTCGCTCAATTTGTTAGCAAGCTGTAGTTCTGCTCCTACTAGGAGATATCAGAATGAGATCAAACATATGAGCTTATTTTATTCTAAAGATTATAGTCCCGATCTTGTTGGTTATGCTGATGCTTGGTACTTATTTGATTCGTATAAAATTCGATCTCAAATAAGCTATGTGTTCATATGTGGGGTTACTGCTATATCTTGGAGATATACAAAGTAGTCTATCGTAGCCACTTCATCGAAACATGCTGAGATAACAACTATTCATGAAGTAAGCCAAGAGTGTCTATCATAGTCACTTCATCAAAACATGCTGAGATAGCAACTATTCATGAAGTAAGCCAAGAGTGTGTGTGGTTGAGGTCCACAGTACATCTCATTCGCGAAAAATATGGTTTGAAATGTGACAAAGTACCATTGATTTTTTTTAGGATAATGCAACATGCACAACACAACTTAAGGGAGGACTCAAGGAGATAGAACGAAGTACATTTCATCAAAACTTTTCTATACATACGAGCTATAAAAGAATGATGATATTAACATGCAACGGATTCGTTTAAGTGACAATGTGACTGATTTATTCACCAAGTCTCCTCCAACTGCAACTTTCAAGAAGATGGTGCATAATATCGAGATGCAAAGGTTCACGGATGTTCTCATTAGGGAGAGTTAAGATGCACTGTACTCTCTTTTCCTTACGAGGTTTTGTCCCACTGAATTTTCCTTGTAAGGTTTTTAATGAGGCAGACTATATGCGTATTGTTAGAGATATGTATTTTTTTCCTTCACTAGATTTTTTTTCATTATATTTTTCTAGTATGGTTTTAACGAGACATATTATATATCAATTAGACATTCAAGGGAGAGTGTTATAAATATATTACTGTATATAGTGAATGTTTGCTTTACCATATATAGTGAATGTCTACTTTACCATATATAGTGAATGTCTATTTATGAAAAATTTAGAAACTTCAAGGTTAATTTTTCCTATAAATAAAGGGGTTTTCCTTCATTATAATTTACCCCACTAAGAACCCCCTCAAGAATTACTCATGAGAAATAAAAAAGCCTCCTCTGTTTTCTCTCCATTCTTCTTATTCTTACTTTTTATTGCATAACATAATGCTGGTATTATGCACACGTTATTTCTTACACAGTGTTTAATTTGATGATTAAAAACAATATGTATTTACATAATTTCATCAAAAAATTTTGCTTACCAAAATACCCTTCTTTTCATTAAAAACTTCACAGATATCTCGTGACAATTAAGAAAAATAACATCCACCTGAAAATTCATTCCCCGTAGAGGAACCGTCATCTCCAATTAATTGGGTGTTGCTTCTCCTTATCTTTCACCCAACTTCTCTTGAAAAATATCCTAACTTTCTAAACTTTTTCTCAATCAATTCTAATAAAATTGGCAATGTTATGTTCGGATACAGATCAAGATCAAACTTGGGATCTCAATAGAGCCATTAATATATTATTATCACCTCATGTTTTATCTGTCTAATGCTACTACCATAGAACCAATTAACACCTTAACACCATTCCTCCTACACCTCGTAGAAAACATAATTTGGTTATCAATCTACTTCTAATTTCATAGTGGACTAATTCTTTGATATATGGTGAAATAGGTTTAACTAAATTCTCAGATTTTGGTAAAATGGGTATCCTCAGAAAAAGTGGTAGATTTAGTTAAAAGAATAAGATGAGATTTGAGGGGAAATTTTGTAATTCATCAAGTTAGTGCATGTATTGAAACCTTTGTATTATTAATACATAGAAAATGAGTGGTGTTAGTAATACAAACCTCAATGCACAATAGAATGTATAACTAATGTTTGACAAAGTGGTATTAATAGTACACATTAACTAATACATGCATTATTTTTCTCAATACACTCTACCAAATGACCCCTTGACATACTAAACACAAATGACATACGAATTATCGGAATAGGAAGGATACTTTTACTATGTTACCAAGTAAATTCTTTCAAAGGTACCTATTTTTCAACCTATTTGTCTTAACCAATTTAGTTTAGGTTCTTTGCACGTGTATCTCGCGTCAATTAATAATATTATATGTAAAAAATAAGCTTAGTAAAAAATACAAATAGATGTTAACTTAAATGTTAATTTAAATGATGTGAATAAATATCGTATGAAAACAACAAATTATTTGAACTTATATAGTAGTTAGCATTAAAACAAATGCAAGATTCATTTAAATGATAAAAATAAGTGTGATAAATGTTATGATATATCTCTTCATAAATGAAATTATTGATATATGTATACCTTATAACTATCTTTGTAGGATAGAGGGACTATTTAGGATTCAATAGTTATGTCTTCAATAATATATGGAGTCTTTGAAGGGTAGAATACACACTTTATCACTACCTCTGTAGGATAGAGAGAGTGGTCAAATTACCAAAGCCGGTTTGCATTAAGATTTTAGATAAAAATCAGAATTACCCCCTCAATCACAAGAAAAACTTGACCCATAAAGATTTTTTAAAATCAAAGGAAAGTTCTAAAAAACATTAATAGATATTCATAATCTAAAACGGGATAACATTATTAGATATGAATTAGAAGTAAAAGATACTTACATATGTTTTAAGTTGGCGAATGAAACTGAAGAAACTATTATGCTTGAAAAATATAGACAACAATGTGGTGGAGAATTTATGAGAATTCCTAACAATAAAGCAATTGCTCTGCTTCAAGAAATCACTGCAATGAAGATATCAAAGTCAGTATCCCGTATTAAGAAAATATTTTGAAAAGAAAATATGACAATGAAGAAAACATGTCAATTAGTAACAAAAATAATGGATAACATTCAGAGAAATAATGCAGGAAATAATGTTGTAACTGAAATACGATATATAATAGAGGGTAATAGACATCAAAAGTAAGAAATACATGTATAAAGTTAAAATTACAACATACACAATGCTCTCAAACTCCCGCCAGACTCCCACTAAACCTTAACCTGTCAAAAGATAAGTCAAAGTGTAACTACCTACTAACCTTCTATCCTAATTCATGACCCCCACATCCTCCTATCTAATGCACGTGTATTAAAAAAATTATAAATTTTTGAAATGAACATACTATGGGCATGTATTAGAACTAAATTGCACATAAAAATTACAAATAACAGAAGTATGATTCATAAATAAAAAAGAATTTAACCTTTCATAAATAAAAATCTTCTTAACGACTCAATTGTGACAGTTGGAGGCATAAACACCTATCAATATGACATAGAGTTTTTGGTGAACTGTAATATGATAACATCAATCACTTGTATTGTGAGTTATAGCATTATCCAAAGTATATGTACGTAACACTCCATAAAAAAAATTTGATCATTAAGGAGCAAAATAAATTTAATAAAAGAAATTAAATTACCTCTAAAAAGACTTATTGATCATATTTTATGTGCACGATAACAATTAAAGCCTGTATAAAAAAAATAATTATTAGAGCCATTATTATATGCTAAATCTTATGATTATTCATATGATTGAAACTAATGTAAGTAATTAAAATGTAAAACAAGTAAAAGATCATGAATATAAACAGAGATAAAACAAACTACTCCAATAAAGGAGACATTAAAAAAAGGCATGAAAGACAATATTACGAGTTTAAGGATATAGATATTATATATAATATTTGACATCATAAACGTGTGTAATTAAAATTTGATTTCTATTGAAAAAGAGAATTTGATTTGTAGCTAAAAAAGGTTATTTTATATAAAGTAAAGTAATATGTCAATATGAATTTAATATTTAAAAAGATTCTGAACTTAAAAAAAAAATCAATTAGTTTTCTAATATTAAAAATAGATATTTAATTTTTTCCTATAAATTAGACTTTTTTCCTTAAGTTTTTTTTTTATACCTGTTTAATGATTCTTTTTTTTTGGTCCACTTTTAAGTTTATTAGGTTTTGAACTCTTTTTCCCTTTTTAGATGTTTTTGATTTCCCCCACCCTCCACCCCCCACATTTTTATGCTTTAATTTTTCTAATAAACCTCTACTTCTATTTATTTATTAATAATATAATATAAGAATAAAAAAAAATCATAGGATTTAGGACTCTTTGCCCTTTTCTAGACTTTTTTTTCTAATAAACCTCTACTTCTCTTTATTTATTAATAATATAATATAAACATAAAAAAATATCATCGGATTTAGGACTCTTTGCCCTTTTCTAATTTTTTTTTCATGTTTTGTGTTTTTCTTTTTCAAATTGAACTTTACTTTCCTTTATTTAATAAGAATAAGAAAATATCCTTAAATAAAATATAAGTGAAATGATGATTTTATCTATTGTGAAGAATTTTAATGAAGGACAAAAAGTTCAAATCACTTTTCTAAGAGACTTCAAACTTTTAATATATTATAAATTATAAATATAAATAGATTATAGATATAGATTACTATATGGATACTTGGGGGTTTGGGCCACAGGTGACAAAAGAGTTTTAAAATGAGGTGTAGGTGACACAAATCTTAATTATTAGTTGGAGGTGACAATTACTTTATTATGTACTAAGAAAGTTGGGGAAGTTTTAAAATAACCCACAAGTTTTTAAATTTACACTTTGATCCTAATGTATACCTAAAATAACGGAAAACGGAGGGAAAAAAGGCGCCTTTCTCTCTCTTCTCATCCATTGTTGTTTTCTCTCTCTTAGCGATTTTTGTTGTTAATTTTTTCTGTTTCTGCTGCTTTATTCATCATCTTCTGCTTTATCTTCTTCTTGTCGATCATTTGTTGTTGTTGTTGTTGTTGTTGTTGGTACAACACTACTGCTGTGATCTGACCAATTTCTTAGGTCAAATTTTGTTTACTACATCACTTTCCACTTTTTCATTACTTCATAGGTTACTTTGGTAAGTAAAATTATGATTTTTATTCGTATTTGTCATCTGGGTACACTTCTGTTTTTCCAACAATGGATAGAACCCCGATTATGAATCTAGTACAAGTGCCCATAATTTAAATAGATCAATCATCTGGTGCATCAGATTAGTAATCTGTTGCATCAGACTATTTATCTGTTGCATCATCATATTATCTGTTGCATCAGATGTATTCTGTTGTATCAGGATGTTTATCTGTTGCACCAGACTAATTATCTGTTGCATCAGAATGTTTATCTGTTGCACCAGACTAATTATCTGTTGCAACGAATGATTAATCTATTTGAAACAACACAAATCAACCCCTACCACAAACACAACAGATAAATCTTGCTATTACTACTGGATTCTAAATTGTTCCTTTTTACGTTGAATCATCAAAATATTTGTTGAGAAGATAATAGACATAATGAAAATTAAATATGGATTAAAACGTCAAAGATCAAACAAAATTTACTTATTAAACAAATAAAAATACATATAATATAATAGACTAAAAGAAAAATAATAGTCTAATTATTATTATTATTATCAGCATCATCATTGCCAGTCGACCAATCTTCAACCAAAAGTAGCAATGCCCTCCTCAGCCTGCGTATCTCACGGAGCATTCTTGATCTAACTCCTCCCAATTCCCATTGTAGATCACGAACTTGATTCCAAAGTTCATTCATGGTGTCTTGCAGAAAAGCAACGTCCCACACTGGGTCAGCAATAATCTTATCTTCTAGAGTGTAATATGAAGGACGAGATGCAATAAATAAATAGAGTGTATATTTTAATGAACGATTGAGTAAGGACGGACCTATTTATAGAGGATTGAATTTGAATGAGAGGCAAAAAGGCATGACTATTCACCTTCATACATTAATTAAATTTTTGATTAAATTAAGAAAATGAATATTGTGATATAAGTCATGACTTTTCAGATTATTATTATTAATTAGTCTTTCGAAGAACCATTTTTGTTGAGTTGTGGCAACAGATTTTATATCTGTTGCATCAGATAACACATCTGTGACAACATATATATTATCTGTTGCAACAAATATAAAATATGTTGCATCAGATAACATATCTGTTGCAACATATAATATAACTGTTTACCTCCATTTATTAATTACATTTTTTATTAATATGAAAAGTAATGAATTAATTAAATTAAGAAATATTGTGATAAGTCATGACTTTTTAGATTATTATTATTAATTAGTTCTTTGCAAGAACTGCTTTTATTGAGTTGTGACTCGATATAGGTTGCATCAGATAAATCATCTGTGTCAACAGATATATCATCTGTTGCAATCATAGTGAACCTGTTGCATCGGATAATTTAATTGTTGCAACATATAATCTACTTTTTTTTTTTAAAAATAACTATATCATCATATCATTAATTCAAATTTGCTAACTTTTTTATTTTATAAATTAAAAAAATATCTTTTCAAACTTCTTAATAAAAATCATTTTATTATATAATAAATAATTTAAAAAACAAAAATGGTGAAAAGTCACGACCAGTTATTAAAATTGTGGTTATAAATTGTGTTTATTAAAAAAATATCTTTTCAAACTTCTTAATAATAATCATTTTATTATATAATAAATAATTTAAAAAACAAAAATGGTGAAAAGTCACGACCAGTTATTAAAATTGTGGTTATAAATTGTGTTTATTATTTATTTCTTTATTATTTATTTACGAAATATTTTTCATATTGAATAATCGAAACTCCGAGTCATGTCTTTCTTTTCACCCTCTCAATAACAACAATAGCCCTTTTTTATTAATAACCGCCAGGTACAACATATGATCGATCTGTCATAGCAGATTAACCTCTAACTGTTGACACAAATTGCTGTTCAATCCCTACCACCAACCATCGACATGTTGAGAACAAGGAATAAACAGAATGATTATTATTAAATACTAAATAAGAATTAAAAATTCAAAGTCGACAACAAAATGAAATGAATGTTCATAGATTTTTAAATCCCTTGGGTAGATTTGATATACAAAAGGAGGAAAATAATCGCTGAAATAAAAAACATTACCTAATTATTATTACTACTATTATTATTACTGTCAATCAGACATCTTTCATTCATCCGACAGCCTTGCTTCAAAGTCAGCCAAATATCTCTCTGGAGTTCATCAATCAAACTGCCTTTGAAGTTCACGCAAGGACTCGATATGAATATTCTTGTACGAATCTGGATCATCCATATTTGTAAGGAGGGACCTATTTATAAATTATTGTATCTCGAAAAGAAAAGAAAATTACTTTAAAATAAATCTAACAGATGGGTAATTTGTTACAAAATATATTCAATCTGTTAGATAACTTACAACATACTGGCAATCTTTTTGCAACAGATGTATATATCTGTTTGATTTCTGCAACAGTTTGATCACTGTCGTAACAGATGTCTCCAATTGATTGACAATATAAGCAGATGTGTCATCTGTTTTAACAAGCTAGTCATCTGTTTATTCAATTTAAGCCATAGATGGGCTAGGAAGAATAAGATGCGTACAGATGGATTCACTATCATATGTGTGGGAGTTAAGTATGTATTACTGATAAGGTTACCGGGACAACACACACAAAGTACAATGTTTTTGTGAATGCAGTTTTTAACCTATTAGGCATTGATCATTCAAACAAGATCCTACATTGTACCATTAAGTTTGATGGGTTCAAAATTGATAAGGTTGAGGACCTCATGAAGAGGGTGCAGATACCTTATTACGAATTACTGATGATTGGTGCTTGTGTTTATACGTGTCAAGTTTTGAGAAGGGATCAATATTTGTCGTCACTGTAGAGAACCAATAGCGATTGGACTTAACTTTAAGTGCGTATTGGACCCTTAGAGGGCTCTCGAAGCCTCACACTGCATCAAACAAGAATGGAAAACCAATATAGTTATTGCCCTGGCCAAAATTTATATGGTTGGGTTGCTCGCTCGGGTTGATGATTATATGCCAGAAGGTGTGGTAGAAGAATGCTTTCGAGGGAAAATGGGTTGTTGATGCAAGACTATATCATCTGAGAGCTAATTAAAGAAGAGACACAGGGTAGAAAGTAACTTCTAATGAATCTGGTCAATGGAATTATCTTAACAGAAGCGAAATCTGAATCAAGTGCAAATATGAAAGTGTATCCGGTAATGTAATTTTGTTTGTTGTGTCTCTGAAAGAAAAATAATACAGATGGACACTTTGCTAGGGAGCTGCATGGTCGGGATTATCACCTAGGTAGAAAATAGGAGAAGACCAACAAAGCAGCCTCACGGGCATCGAGGGTAGAAATGATGTTCAACAAGTCTAGAAAACTTACGCCAACAACAACTGCAGTGAAAATAAGAAAACTAAACGAAGGCGGCAATTTCTGAATTTTAAATTTCATACCATCCTTTTGTTTGTGTTTTTGATCAGGTCAACGGAACCACAAACGAGATTGAAAGACAAATAGAGTTTCATTGCTTTCTTAGAAATATGGTTATAATTGATTGTGTTTTCTTGCCTTGACATGCTTTCAACATTCCTTGGAGAAGATCAGATGCTTGCTGTAGTATGTGAATCTCGATAATTTTCAAGCTTGCCTCCAGCTTGTTGATTCTGTATTCAAGCTGGTCGTTACTGTCTTCGAAGTTGGTAAGGAGTTCCTCGTCTCTTGTGAGCTCTATCAGGAACACTACCTTCAAAGTTGTGGCATTCTAGAAGCCCTTCAGAATACTTTCTCTTCAGAAGTTTTAAAGGATACATGGAGGGTCGCAGTGTTTGTTTTAGATCAAAATGTGTTGATGCACATTGAAGATGTGGTCCCAACAGTTGAACAACAAACTTTTATCGAGCGTTGCTCCATGTATCTTGCTCAACCAATTTAATAAATTAGTAAGCATGGAGTTACGTAGCATGTGATTTAAACCGGCTCTACCAAGCCTATCAAATGTTGCGTAACTCCAAGCTCATTACCCTATTAAAATAATATGCCCGAGTTAGTACACATAGAAAAAAAATCTGTCAGCCGTTCTGCTGATCACTCTTCTCCAATATAGATGACAAGATATCTGCTATGCAAAAGTCTACACCATTGCCAGACATAATTGCCTGGGAACATGTCTGGCGACGGGTGTAGACTTTTGCATAGCAGATATCTTGTCATCTATATTAGAGAAGAGCAATCAACAGAAAGGCTGAGAGATTGAGCTCGTTCGATTTGTGCACTAACTCGGTCATATTGTTTTGATAGAGTAATGAGCTTAGAGTTACGTAATGTTTAATAGGCTTGGTAGAGCCAGTTTAGATCACACGCTATGTAACTTCGTGCTTACTAATTTATCAAATTGGTTGAGCAAGATGCATGGAGAAACGCTAGATAAAAGTGTGTTGTTCAACTTTTGGGACCATATCTTCAACGTGCATCAAAATATTTTGACCTAAAACAAACACAAAGACCCTCCATGTATCCTTTAAGGCTTCTGAAGAAAGTATTCTGAAGGGCTTCTAGAATGCCACAACTTTGAAGGCAGTGTTCCTGATCTAGCTCACAAGAGATGAGGAACTCTTTACCAACTTTGAAGAGAGCAACGATCAGCTTGAATACAAAATCAACAAGCTGGAGGCAAGCTTGAAAATTATCGGGATTCACATACTACAACAAACATCTGATCTTCTCCAAGGAATTTTGAAAGCATGTCAAGGAAAGAAAACACAATCAATTATAACTATATTGCTAAGGAAACAATGATACTCTATTTGCCTTTCAATCTCGTTTGTGGTTCTGATCAGGTTAACAACAGTAGACCTGATCAGAAACATAAACAAGAAGGCATGTAATGAAATTTAAAATTCAGAAATTTGCCGCCTTCGCTTAGATTCCTTATTTTAACTGTAGTTACTTTTGGCATAAGTTTTCTAGACTTGCTGTACATCATTTCTACCCTCGATGCCGTGAGACTTCTTTGTTGGTCTTCTCCTATTTTCTATCTAGGTGATAATCCCGACCACGCAGCTCCCTAGCAAAGTGTCCATCTGCATTATTTTTCTTTCAGAGACACAACAGATGGAATTACATTACCGAATACACATTTATATTTGCAGTTGATTCAGATTTCGCATCTGTTAAGATAATTCCACCGACCAAATTCGTTAGAAGTTACTTTCTATCCTATGTCTCTTCTTCAATTAGCTCTCAGATGATATAGTCTTCCATTAACCACCCATTTTCCTTCGAAAACATTCTCCTACCGCATATTCTGGCATAAAATCATCACCCCGAGTGAACAACCTAGCCATATAAATTTTGGCCAGGGCAATAAATATATTGGTTTTCCGTTCTTATTAGATACAGTGCTAAGCTTTAAAGGCCCTCTAAGGGTCCAATGCACCCTAAAAGTTAGTCCAATCGCTATTGAATCTCTTTACAATGACACAAAAATTAGATCCCTTCATAATGCTTGAAAAATAAACATGAGCAACAACCGACATTAAATCTTAATAGGCTATCAGAATAATATTCATGGTCCCTCAGCCTTATCAGTTCGAACCTACCAAACTTAACTGTAAAATTGCAGACATTTTGTTTGAATGATCTATGACTAATCAGTAAAAATATCATTCACAAAATTAGTGAAATCTATGTGTGTTTCCACGATAACATTATCAGTAATACATACCTCCCACATATGAAGTGGTTCCATCTACAAGCACCTTATTCCTCCGATCCCATCTTTACTACAACCTCTTGAGATAGTTCGTCAAAAGTTGATCAATTGTCAGTTCCTTATATCTACAAAGAAGAGGAAAAAAATTAATGTCATAAAAAGAACATTGTCCATTTGTTGCATCAAATGTGAAGTCTGTTGCAACAGATGTGAAGTCTGTTGCAACAGATGTGGAGTTTGTTGCAACAGGTATGGAGTTTGTTGCAGCAGATATGGAGTCTGTTGCAACAGATGTGGAGTCTGATGGAATACATCAAACCAGCCTTTCTGGTGGTTTTATTTGTTCCAACAGTTTCTCCATCTGTTGCAACATCAACAACAACATAAACATCAACAAAAAAGAAACAACATTTGTTCCAACATCATCATCAACAACAAAGAAGCAACATCCTTTGTGCCAGAACCATCAATAACACCACAAGTTCCAATAGCGCTAACCCCACCAACAACATCAATAACTGCATTAACAATAATGAAACAAACAAAATACATACAAAAAAAATGATACTGCCAACAAGACTTTTAAACTTCTCCCAACAGATGATTTTTTCCTCATATTGTAATAAAAATTCTCGGATTGTTTATTCAATACTTAAAAGTTTCTTAAATTTTTTTAATAAATATGATATGGGTAAATAGTTATTAAATAAAAAATAGATGTAAATAACATGCAAAGAAGAAGACGAGAATAAAAGAGCAATAATGAACCATACCTTAATATAAAAAAGGGAATCAAAACAAAAATTTAAGTCGAGGAAAGATATGGGTGGGTTTAGATGCGAAAATATCTTTATGAGAAGAGAAGAGAAAAGAGAGAAAAAATATTGTGACCCTAAAGAGGAGAGAGAAAAAGATGAGAGTTGAACAAAATAAACTGCAGCTGAAGGAAGAGATGAGATAATTTCTATAGATGTATTGTGTGCGTAGACGTGGTGGTTTTCAATATTCATTAATTAATATTCATTAATAATTTGAGGGGCACAAGGAAGACTAAGACTACTGACATTGAAAAGACAAGACAAGACTGCTCAATGAACTCACTTTTCAGATATCCAAGAAACATTTGTTACCGCCTTTAGTAGTAAGTACTACTACTTGATATTATCTACTCGGACCAGAAGCTTCTTGTTTTAAAATTAAAAGAGATAAATAGATTTTCAAACAAATATGTCATCTATTGCAACATATATAAATATCTGTTTAGAAATCTGAACAGCTCAGTCATCTGTTACAACATATATAAATATCTGTTTAAAAATCCCTAAAGCTCAGTCATCTGTGACAACAGATGAAAATGTTCAGTTGATAATTAATAAAATCAGATATGTCATCTGTTACAACAGATATAAATATTTTTTTAATTATTTCCAAAAGCACAGTCATCTGTCACAACAGATGCAAATATCTATTTGATAATTAAATCAGATATGTCATCTGTTGCAACATATATGTACCTGTTTGAAAATTTTCAACAGCTTAGTCGTTTGTTACAACAGATTTTATAGCAATTGATTTAGGTGAAACTGGGGATGAATGAATGAGCTCGCAGGGTCAACTACAAATCCAATTGAGTCTTTATAATTGCATGACATTGGTATTGCGTTCATACCGACCCGAGTCGTCGATTGATCACTCTGAGTTGAAATGAGTTCTCATCAACTCAATATTAGGATAATGATAGTACCTAAGTTGCTTTAGGTGAAACTAGGTATGAATGAGTGAGCTCGCAGGGTCAACTACAAATCCAATCGAGTCTTTACAATTGTATGGCATTGGTATTGCGTTCATACCGATCCGAGTCATCGATCGATCACTCTGATTTGAAATGAGTTCTCATCAACTCAATGTTAGGATAGCGATAGTATCTAAGTTGATTTAGGTGGAACTAGGGATGAATGAATGAGTTCACAGGGTCAACTACAAATCCAATCGAGTCTTTGTAATTATAAGGCATTGGTATTGCGTTTATCCCGATTTGAGTCATCGATCGATCACTCTGAGTTGAAATGAGTTCTCATCAACTCAATGTTAGGATAGTGATAGTACCTAAGTTGATTTAGGTGGAACTAGGGATGAATGAATGAGCTCGCAGGGTCAACTACAAATCCAATCGAGTCTTTGCAATTGCATGGCGCTGGTATTGCGTTCATCCCGATCTGAGTCGTCGATCAATCACTCTGAGTAGAAATGAGTTCTCATCAACTCAATGTTTTAAAAACTATATCTTTTAAAATTTTTAAAATTAATTAAGATCAATTCAGACCAAATTAGCAATTTCAAAACTTGTCATTCTTTTCCAAAATTACAAATCAACCCATACAAATCATTCATTTGCGCGAAAAACTTTTCATTTCAAATCTTAAGTTCTCGCTCTTCTCTCTCTCTCTCTCTCGGGGTATCCTCCCCCTCTCAATACTACAAATAATACAAACAACAACTACTCAACATATTGCTCAACCTTTCAAAAAAGGTCGATTTTCTTCCCATTTACGACTACATATAGTTATTTTTTTCGACTTCATTCCCGCTTGTATCTGTTGTTTTCTCTATCTTCGCATGTAACAGAGTTCGAGAAGATTTCTACATTTGTTCTTTATTCTAAAAAATAGGGTTTTTTAGTTAATTATAAAAAAGAAGACTTTTAGTTGTATTATCTTCGAGAATGGGTTAACAATTTTGAGTTTTGATGCTAAAAAAGTATGAAGCACCCGAGAAAACCCTAGTTTTTCTCTCAATATTTTATTGACTGTCGTGGTATTATTGGATGGTGTTTGTGGTGTTGTTGGTGGCTGTTTTTGGTGGTGTTGGTATTTGTATTTTTTGGAGGTGGTGTCGGTGGTCTTGGTGTTGGTATTGGCGGCATTGGTGGTGGTCTTGGTGGCATTGGTCGTGGCATTGGTTGTGGTGGTCCATCTGTTGCAACGGGTGAAAGATCTGTTGGGAGATATTAAATACGTCTTCAAACAGATTCCCCATCTGTTCCAACTGATGGGTTATTCGTCGGAGTATTTTCTTGTAATGTGGCAGAGAATAATTTAAGAAAATTTCTCCACCTGTTGCAACAGGTGAAATTTCTCCACCTATTGCAATAGGTGGAATATCTGTGGAAAGATATTAAATAGGTCTTCAAACGGATTCGGGTTCCCCATCTGTTTCAACTGATGGGTTGTCCGTTGGAGTATTTTTTTGGTTATGTGGTAAGAATAATTTATTGAAATTTGTCTCACCTTTTTTAAAAAAATGATGTAGAAATCAAATGCAATGTATTTTTTATTTTTCTTTTGTTTGTAATTAAAAGATGTCTCCCAAAAGAAAAGAAACAGAAAGTGGAGAAAGTGGATCAACTTTCGATCACCAAACAAAAAAGGCTAGAGTACAGATAGATTCATAAAAACTTCCAGAACAATCTCAGTCAGGGCAAAATGAAGCCGAGGAAAGTTATAAGTCCTCCTCACCAATGGGGCGTGAAATAGTATCAAAATTTCAGCATGATTCTGTCAAAACCATTAGTATTGACAAGTTTCGAGTTGCGATGCCGATGAATAACCCTAATGCAGTATTTGGTGATCTTGTACTTAAATGTCAGTTGGGGAAACCTTTTGACGAACTTAGGAGTATTATGAAGAAGGAAAACATAGATAGACTTTTTAAGAAGAGCAGCTTTACACACTTTCTTGAGCTGTCTAGGCCCCGCCGTCTTCGTTTTCCAATGATCATGGTATATGGCTTCTCAAGCGTAGGATCATGTATGCGGGGAATGATGGAGGTACGAAGGAGGGCAAAAATAAGATGGATGAAGTCTGGATCAACTATTGTGGCATGCCAGTTTGTTTTGGATTGAAAGAGTTTGCCATTGTGACGGGCTTGAGATGCGATCATCCAGAAGAACCTGCCGTTAATAAAACAGCCCACAAAGGGTCCAACAAATGCAAGGTAAAAAAATATGGGTTGTTGGGCATTGTTGGAACTAGCTACAAAGTGAAGGATTTGATAGCGGATCTCAAGAATAAAGACATACCAAAGCAATACAGAAAGAAATTGTGCTTAGTTTGGTTTATCCATTCCATTTTATTGGCAAGAGACGTCAAGAAAGTCATAGAACATGATTTATTGGCGCTTACTGATGATTTTGGGAGATTCAACGATTATCCCTGGGGCCACGACAGCTACTACTTGACTGTCAAATATTTACTGAAAGAGCTAAAGCAAAAGACGACCATATTATACTGCTTTTCTTGGGCTTTCATGATAAAATTAATCACTATATTTACTCATTCATTAATTTATATTGAATATACTCGTGACTTTTTTTTGCTTGCTTCCTATTTATAATTTTTAGGCTTGGGAATGTGAAGCAATTCCTCCCCTCCAAAAGCATTTCACGGATTACTCGGATAAGATTTCTCATCCAAGGATCCTTAGGTGGTTGGTTGCAGTAGAGAGCAGCAAAAAAATATTAATGAGGCTGATCTCTTTAATCCT
Organism: Capsicum baccatum var. pendulum; assembly: GCA_030864225.1. Classification (NCBI taxonomy): domain Eukaryota; kingdom Viridiplantae; phylum Streptophyta; class Magnoliopsida; order Solanales; family Solanaceae; genus Capsicum; species Capsicum baccatum. The sequence goes on along the minus strand of CM061558.1, from coordinate 86,220,695 downwards.
CCGAATGATGCAGTACGTCTTCTTTCAACTAAACTAATTTGCCTCAAAGAAAGATATTGAAACAGATGTTTCATCTGTTGCAAGAGCTTACCTGTCAACTGTGACTGGTGCAATGGGTAATCTGTTGCAACAGACGATCCATATTTCACAATTGATTAACCATATGTTGCTCTGTTCTCTGAACCCTACTCAACATATTACCCATCTACTATAAATTATGCAACAGATGGGTATTCTGATGCAACATATTATTAATCTGTTTCAACATACATATCAACAATTGTGGTAGCTAGATCGTCTGTTGCATAAGTTAGCTGTGTTAACATAACCCGAGCCCCATGTAACCCAACTGACTGCAAATTATTATTATATGATTTAAATTCCTCCTGTCGTTTTTTTATAAGTTGTGCATCCTTGGATCATGCCTACCATTGATGAGCTGGGGATGACTTCTTTTCTTACTCTGGGTCTTATTGATACAAAAGAAGACCCAATGGTGAAGTGAATATAGAAGGAATTGGATGGAGCAACATCCATAAGAAAAGCAGTTAGGCAAGGTCAATCTAATGTTGAAGCTCTTCACGACCTAACTCAAACTGCAACAGATTTGGGTGCTTCTTCTGGGGTGTTGCTGGTGGAGTTGTTTGTGATGGTGGTAGCCATCCTGCTTCTTCTTCTGCTGCCAGTCGTGATTATGAGCATGTTGGTGCTCAGCAAAAAATAAATATATTTGAAAATACCCCTTGCACAGGTCCTCCCTCTCACCCCTACACCGGTCCCTCCCACCCTTACAGTGGTCCCTCTCACCCTTCCTCACTCTCATGTTCTCATTATAAATATAAAGTGTGCAAGGACAGAGAGGATAAACTCCTCGACAAGCTAGAGGCTATTGCTGAAGCTGCCGAGGAGTTGAAATCCAGGAGAGGTGTCATACCATCCAACGAGGTAAGGGAGCCATGCACTCCTACAGTGGAGGTTAGGAGGAAGAGAATAAAAACTAGATAAATTCTCTTCATTCTAAAATCAGCAAAAAATGCAACTCCCCCCGCTCCAATAGTTGTTGAATTTTAGGGGCGGCCAAAGAAGGTGGATATATTTGCGACGCTTGGCAAGGAGAAGAAGAAGGAACTGGAAAAATTTGTCAAGATGAAGGTTCAAAAAGAATACACCATGCATTCATTTACCTCCAAAGACTTATCAAATATGACAAATATGTGCGTGTGGTACGAGGACAAGGTAAGTTTACTTTTGTTAACCTACCCTTCCAATCTACTCCATGAAGAAGAATCTACGCAGGAGATGTGTAATCTGTTGCAATAGCTTGGTATTCTGTTGCAACATAATACACATCTGTTGCATAAGTTGCGTTGGCTGGGTAATTTGTAAACTGATTCAGAGAACCCTCTGCATCGGATTCTTTCCACTGTGTTTTTATTCTTTATAATTACTAACTTATTTAAAAATTATCTTCTTATACCACAGTATGTTGATGAAATTCTCTGCCTCATGAGGGGCAGGCAATTAGCATACCCAGATGCTTATGATGCTGCTGATAGGATAATGGACCTCAACTTCTAAAATAATTTCAAAGATAGGTACGCTAATCTTCGTAATCTAGCTGATTCCGATGGCCTGGGATTTGATCAGTTAGTTTCTACGTTCCAATGGGATAAAGAAGCGATTAAATATGTTAGAGGAAAGAGGCCATATCCACACAGCAAGAGCTGGACCAAGGCAAAGAGAATCTTTGTAGTCATGAACGTGGATGTCACCCATTTTCTCACTGTTGAGATACTACTATACGAGGAAAAGATTAAGGTTTATGACTGCAACTTACCCGTGTTCAGCGAGAAGATATTTTTAACCCACATGTAGCCACTCTTGAAGTTGTTGACGCAGAGTAAGCTGATGGATCATTTGTCGGCTGAAGTCTTGACGAAGAAATCATGAGTTTTTGAAGGTCGAAATAAGAAAATCCAGCTCCCAAAAAATACAACCGGTGCAGCGTGCAGGCCATACTCGCTTGCATACATGGAGTGTTTGCTGACCGGCACACAAATGACCGGTGTGTGCGACACCGTTGTGGGAAAGATGCAATGGGTCTAGGCATATGGGGTACAAACTAAATGGTTGGAGCCCGTGTATAAAAACAACATGTACAAAGACAGAAACGAACACGATAACAAATTTTTATTTCAAGCCAATTCACTATACATATAGGGGCAATAATTTTTATGTGTGGCAAAGTTGAATTTTTATAATGCAACAGATTTTATATCTGTCGTAATAGATATAGTACCTGTTATGATAAATTGATTATCTGTTGGAATAGGTTGGTCATCTGTTGCATTATGCAGATGTTCCCCATCTGTCTGTCACAATAGATTTACGATCTATTGCAACATATAACTTATCGGTTGCAACTGATCGGTAATCTGTTAGAGCAAATAAAAAAAGTAGGAATACCTGTTATATAATTTTTAGCAGATGACCTACGCGTTGCATCTTATGTTACAACATATGTCAATCAGTACGAACCTTTTGATCCAAAAATCCACTCATTTCAAGGTAAGTAGGCAATATTTTGGCCAGCTTTTGTATCTCAGACGATGGTCCGAAACATCTCCTTCGCGACATCGAGTCATAAACTTGGATGCGCCTCTCTTTAGAACGACGATAGCCAACACCCAATGTAATTCATCACCCCAATTGATTGGGATGTACACTTCGTCGACCAAATGCCAAGATAAGCCAGCCAGAATGCTAAAACCTTTGATGATGTTGATTAAGCATTCCTCATTTCGAGAAACTTTTGGCTGCTATTGACAATACCTATCGTAGGCATTATTGATGTAAACTTTATACAAATAATTGCCTGTTGTGTATCTGTATTATTCTTGTGTTTGCAACTTGACCTTCTTTCGAAGGTAGTAAAAAATGACATCGATGTGCTGCACATATTATCAAACATTTCAAATTATGTGGCGAAAAATCAATATGCAGATGCAATTAAATAAAGTATTAATTAATAGTAATATGTATGGCCTTTAAACCTCATCATTTCAGCAAGTTTGGAGCTGTGACATCAAATAGAACCAATTCTTCATTCCGGGATGTGCAACAACAAAGTCGAACATATCAAAACCAAGACTCGATTCATTCACTTTGTAGCGCTCACCATTTTATTTTTTACATGATGATTTATATGTGTTAATGTCAGGTTCTTACAACAAGAATTGTATAAACCAATATCCATAAAATTGATTTATGTACCTGCCGGTATGATGCTTTAACAGCCCATCGGCAATCCATTCTGAATAGTCGTTGATCAACTGTATTAGTTTTTTTGGAGCCTCATTCGAGATGTTGAACCCTTCAAATGGGTAATTCTTTCGTTCTCCCAAACTGACAGGCTCCACTCTTTCTTCATCTTTGGAAGCAGTTGATGGATTATCAACTGTCATATTATGCTCTTCGACAGTAGTTGTGACATCCACCTGGAAAGCCAGAATTGTCAATGCTAAGTAGAGATATACAACATATTTTCCATCTGTTGTAACAGATGATTCTTATGTTGCATCAGATGGATTATCTGTTGGGACAAATTCGAATAGGTAAATCAGAGCAGTACGATAATTTCGAACAGATAACCCATCTGTTGCAATATAAGACTTATATGTTGAAACAGATAACGAATCTGATGCAATAGGTTAGACAACAGTTGCAACAGATGTATACATCTGTTTGATAATTTTCAGCAGATGATATTGAAACAGATATGTGCTTGTTTATTTTTTGGAACAGATGATGTACATTCACCTTCTTCAGCTCATGCTGCTCTTCTGTGGCCCTTGCACACTGAACATCGGTGTAAGACAAAGACAGAGAAATTGAAATCTTGCCTTGGAAGTGTCTTTCCTTCTCCTCTTAGCCGCCTTGATCTCTAGTGGAGTGTCTGGATACAAAATCCTCTTTGATGGAATGGCACCCCTCTTAGATGTCATTTCCTTTACAGAAGCAGTTAGTGCATTAATAACATTAATCACTCCATCGTGTTTCACCTTGCAGTCTTGACATTTGCATGAAGAACATTCGCTAGATGCGGCAAAATCTGTACAACCATTATAATCATAATCATAATGACTTGTTGTTTCAAAAACTGTAAGAGGAGCATCATTAGCCCCATCCTTCAAAATTATTTTTCTTGTGATGGTTGTTGCTCCAAATAATTCCATTTTTATTCCATCAACGACCTTATGGTTCAATAAAGTTTGTACAGACCGTAAAGTAAAAAAAAACGGCATCTTCAACTCTCGGTTGGTCGGAACAAGCCACGGATGGACAATCTAAAATAAATCGGTACATATATTAAGAATGATGATGAAATCATTTAATCATTAATTAAAACAAAAATTTGATTAGAATTGGACTTACTGCTTCTTTGGGGGGATTGAAAAGATCAAGAAATTTTGCATTTTTATCGGTTTTGGCCGACAACCATCTCAGAATTCTTGAACAGGAAACTTCTTCCTGGTAGTTCACTTGTTGTCTCAAATAAGGAATGGCATCAAATGCCCAAGCCTATAACATAACGCCAATAAATCAAAAATATTATTGAATAAAAAAATGATGAATCATATCATGATAAAAGAAATATTTACCATGAAGGCCCATGGAAAACCATATAAGTTGACTGTTTTTGGCGTTAACGGAGTCAACAAATATTCGACAGTCATTTTGAAGCTTTCATAACCCCAAGAATAGTTGTTAAACGCCTCAAGATCCTCAGATATATTTATTAAATCGAGGCTTATATTGTTGTTAACATCTCTCGCCCAAAGAACATTATGTACAAACCAAACCAAGTACAATGATTGTTTGTGCTTCTTTGAAAGTCCTTTAACTTTCAACGCTTCAATCAGAGTTTTATTTTTGAAGCTTAGACCAACAACGAACACCAGGTCATCACGATCACTCAACTTGTCTTTTCCTTTTTTGGGTGTGCGGGGTGCTTTTTTTGGTCAGAGTAGGTATAACTTGAGAAGGAGAAGGAGGATAACGTTTTAGTCCGGTAACTATGGCAAAATCCTCCCAACCAAAAGAAACAGGCATGCCACAGTAATTTATCCACACCTCATCCATCTTATCTTTGTTTTCATACATAAACCAGCGCTTGAGAAGATCATATACCATTTTCATCTGGAAACGAGCATTGTTGTCCTCCGACAAATCAAGATATTTCCCAAAGCAGCTTTCCCTGAAATAAGAATCCAATTTTTGTTCTCGAAGTATTTTTTTGAAGGCGTCGAAAGATTTTCCCATGACTGACTTAACCACGGGATCACCCATTAAATCTGTGGTCAACCGTTAAATCTGTGGCACCATCGCACTGCATTCTCACAGGGTAACGATCAATGCTGAACGTTTTGACCAACGCTTCGACGGAAGGGCTATTAGCATTTGGATCATCTCTTTTGAAAGATTCCTCCTCCCCGTGTTCATTATCTTCTGCTCCTGATTGAGTTAACGGTTGTAAAGCAAGCTCATAGAGTGGTAGATGTAGCTAAGTTGCTGAACTTGTTCCTTTACTTGGACTTGATTCGATTTCTTTTATTTTGGGAGCCATGTTATCTTAAATTGACAGGAACATAACATAGATTATAATCGATTAATGCATAACAGTAATATAACAGTTCCAACAGACAACTAATCTGTTGCACCATGTATGTTATCTGTTGCAACATATAACCGACCTGTTGCAACGGATGAGTAATACGTGGGAACCATAAAAATAGCACTATCTGTTGCACCTGATATTTTATCTGATGCAACACATAACTGACTCATTGTAACGGATAAGTAATTCGTTGGAAATAATAAAAACAGATCACTAATCTGTTGCACCAGGTATTTTATCTGTTGCAACATATAACCTACCTGTTGCAACGGATGAGTAAACCGTTGGAAAGAATAAAAATGGATCACTAATCTATTGTCCCAGGTATGTTATGTGTTGTAACAGATAACCGACCTGTATGAGTAAATTGTTGGAAAGAATAAAAACAGTCCTAATCTGTTGTAAAATAAAGAGTAAACCGTTGGAAAGAATAAAAACAGATCACAAATTAGTTAGCTGTTGGATCAATATTGTTTAGATTTCTTCCAAACAGAAGAGTCGTCTGTCGCAACAGATAAATGATCTGTTAGATTATTCACCTGTTGCATCAGATTTTCATAGTTGCATCAGATTTTTAATTTGTTGCATCAGATTTTAAAATGAAGAGTAAACCGTTGAAAAGAATAAAAACAGATCACTAATCAGTTATCTGTTGAATCAATATTGTTTAGATTTCTTCCAAACAGAAGAGTCGTCTATCGCAACAGATGAATGATTTGTTAGATTGTTCACCTGTTGCATCAAATTTTCATAGTTGCATCAAATTTTTAATCTGTTGCATCAGATTTTCATCTATTGCATCATATGTTTCATCTATTACATTAGATGTTTCAACTGTTGCAATACCATTTCTACCAAGACAACAACAAATCAACCCAGCAACACCAACATATCACACACACATACACATTAAGAACATCAACTGTGACAAAAAATCACCAACAAATTCGAATCAACAGTACGACAATGAGAAAAAATGCAGAAATGTCAGAAATTAGGGTTTTATTCAGTCCATATTTCAATACCAGAAGAGTAGTTGACTCAAGTTCCTCTGTTTCTTCATAACTTTTTACCTGTGAAAAAGGAAATGGGAGAACCAAGAACTCGAAGTAGTTGTCGCCGGAGAAGTATTCACGTCAATTGATGGTTGAAAGTCGAAAAGAAACTCGCCCTACTATTTGTCGCCGGAGGTTGAAGGGAGAAATTTTGTAGAACTATTGGTTGGGAGAAGCTAGAGAGAGAGAGTGGTTGATTAGGATTGAAGAGGGGTGTGGGCTATGTTGATTTGTATTTTTAAAAAGATTAAAAAGTTTTAAAAATATTAATCAAATCCACAATTAACTTAATTAAATTTCCTAATGATGTTTGACCCTATATGTTGATCAATGTCACCAATCCTTCAATCCTTCAATTTTCTCTTGATAGTCAAATGACATTTTCTTAGATTATAAAATTTTTAAATACTTTCTAAAATATTGAGTGGCTTACCGTACTTTTTATGTTGTCTGAATACGTAAATTTTACTTTAAAAGACACTAAAAATTCTGTCCTAATTTGAACATTAATTAGCTTGATCCTTCTCAAAAATCAAGCCAAACAAATAGAGGCAGGGTGTATAACACTTGAGGGATGTCGAAAACCTCAGGAGCATAAGAAAAGAGCTCAACAATTAAAAACATCTCTAATCATACAATCTTAATGGATCACACCAAGGACTTGAAGTCTTAAATAACATTGTAATACATAAAAATATGTTTTTGAAATCATGACGCTGCAAGAACTCAGTTACTTCTACAAAGCTCGACAGATGTTTGTGTATTATTTTCCTTATTGCATGTAATACAAAAGCTCGATTCACAAGTCTAGCCAGTACATGAACATATTCCATTGCAATCATCTTCCAAAATGGGAGGGAAAAAATAGCATGAAATTTCTCTTCACTTTTCTGAATCCCGGTGTATTTTTCTATGGTAATACAACAGCAAAAATACAAGTCAGCGATAACACAAATCAAAACGCGGCCCATCCAGCTGCTGTGGTTTTACTTGATCCAGATCCAGTGGCAGAAGGAAGGCTTCTCTGTAGATCCAATAAGGATGAAGTAAAAGACTTGCTCACTTCAACATGAAATAATTGCTCATAATGCAGTCATAGCAATAGGTAAAATGAGCATCACATGAGTCATAAAAGAACAATATAGATCGAAACTGACACACCACAAAGCTATAGGTTTAGATCCTCAAGTTCCAATCAACAAGTGAGACACAATCTTTTGTTCTATGAACAGAACAAACCGATTATGTTCAACAGGTGTCTTCTAACTTGATTGTGAAGCCAGCTCACTGAAGTTACCTTTTAATTCGAATACTTCGATAGCAAAAGATTTGTAATCAATAATTGCAGAAGAACTGTTTATTAGAGCAGGAAACAATAGTAAAAACAAGTGACCAAAAGATTCCAACAGTTCAGTTAGGTAGTTTTGTAACTTTTATTGATCAAAGTCACTGTTAGCTATTACTTGTTGACTGAAGGTGCACGAACAATGGGTTTTGGCCTTTAATGTTTAGCAATATGCAAAGAGCTACCACCTTCATAGGGAGCATGATGAAAGGGGATATGAAAATACCTCAATTTGAGAGAGATCTGAAAGTGGATCAGTGGAATGCCTGGTATTTCCCTTTGACCCCTTGAGATCAATACTGGGAGTAGTAGAAGTCTTTCGAGAAGAAGCTGGATCATTTGGAGGGGGTGGAAGAGGAGACCTGATCTTGTTACCTCCACTAGGTGGAGGTGCAAGGGCAGGGTTTTTTTTCACAGCTCCTGTTGTTCCAGCTGCCAATCCCACAGCCGAAAGCATGCCTGTCCCACTAGATGGTTTGTTCTTCACATTTATCCGGATTGTTTCACCTTCCTATACACCAAACTGCCAAAAGTTATTCCCCTAAGATAAATAGCATAGATAATTACCGAGGACAAGCCAATGATACAACAATTTATTTTGAACATAAAGATCAATAAAAACCATGACATGAATGTATAGCTATATCAAATATTGGAATGGAGCAGGCAACATTAAGTCCGGTGAGAAGATTGAGGAACTGGAGAAATGAAGGACATAAAACAAGGAAACCAATTTAGTGAAAAAGTACTATAGGCAGGCATCTACATCATCATAGTTTTCCTTGCACCGGTACTTAGAACTAAAAGGAAACAAACACCCAATCAGATGAATAATATTGATTACAATCATACAGGACAAGTAATTTTATGCTCCCAAACACTAGCTAAAAGAAAAGGTGTAGTCATTGTAAAAAGGATCAACAAAGCTCTAATCTAACACTAAGACTCATCCTTTCTTTTGCCTGTCCGATAAGCTGCTTGAATTCAGTCCTATATTAGCTCAATTCCTATCTAAATTGATCACTATATTGAGCTCTAATTTTATAATGGAAACACTCACAAAGAGTATCCGACAAATTTACCCATCAAGATTAGCAGTAGGGCAGATATTCCTCGTTCATAATCACATAACCAATAATTCACAAACTTCTTCTGAGGGACTTCCCTCAAATTAAAAAACGCAGGGCTCTTAAGCTGATCTATCAATCACGAGTTTTCACCAATAGATAACAGTGCAAATGCATACGGATTTGGGTTCATTAACTACTCAACTATCTTCTCCAAGCAACCGATAAACAAATTTCTACAACAACAACAAACTGCGTGTAATCCCACAAGTGGGGCCTGGCCAGGATATCGTGTACCCAGACCTTACCCCTTTTCCTCTTAGAGATAAAATGACTGTTTTGGCTAGACCCTCGGCTTAAAATAAAACATATCCTGCGGGACTCTACCCAAGGCTCTCTTAGACTGATCCATCATTGGCGAGTTTTCACCAGCAGATAACAGTGCAAATCCATAGAGATTCAGGTTCATTTACTACTCAACTGTCCTCTCCAAGCAACTGAAAAGAAAATCTCTATAACAACGTACCCAGTGTAATCCCACAAGTGGGATCTATGGAGGATACCTCACAGACATATATAGGCTACTTTCAACAGATCATGGACTTAAAAGTAAGCATATCCAAGCAATTCAAAAAGAAAAGGAAATACAGAAATAAGAGCAGTAACAACAACGGAAAAACATAACAAAAAATGCGATACCTTCAATCGATGATTAACAGCAGGATGAATGTCAATATGATTACTATCATCACCATCTTCACAATCACCAACTTCCTTCTTCTCATTCTCCCTCTTTACATACTTCTCATGATCCGATAACGCTACATTGAAATCAAACGCTTCATTCCTTTCATTAAACCCTAATCCAATAAACGCATGTTTCCCTCTCCCATCCTCGATCTTCATCACAAAATACCTCGACGAATCGAGCACCGATTCCACCGAACTCTCTCTCTGTCCGGGTCCCACAAAACACGCCGCGAATAGCTCCGCAGAATTCGGATCCTCCAATCGGATCTCACAACGCTCGTTACACGATACGACCCGGAGTCGACCCGTCCAGATCTTGTCGGATTGTAACCACTCGCCGCATTTGTAACCGCCGCTAGTCGGACGTGGCGGGATTTTGAAAACGGAGACTTCACGCACAACGAGGAGCGTGTGCTCAAACGCTTCTTCGTCTTCCTCAAACGACATCGTTTTGGGAGTTGGAGACCAAATTATATTCAGTGTTTGTTTGGAGATTAGAATGTTTCAATTGTTTTTTTTTAAGTGTTTGGAGTTTAGATATTTTTCGAGTGAAGAAGAAAGGTGACATTGTTGGTGTCGAGGGAGACGTGTTGGATTTTGTGAATTTATAAAATTGTCCTCAATATATTTTCATTATTCCGTTTATGTCCCTTAGTGGGGCGTTTGGCTACACGAGCATCGGAAAAAAGTAATTTTTGATTTCAAAAGTGAAAATGGTACCTCCTTGATATTAAAAATTTTAATTAGAGATGTGTTTTATTAGATTGGTTTAGAATATGTGTGTTGCACATATATTTCACGATAATTAATAAAACTATACAAAAAAAGTCATGTTTTAACCTATAAATAATATGAATATTTTGGTAAAATACATATTAGTTATTATTTTCTGAAGGGTGTGTAAAGTCCAAGTAGACAAATAAAAGTGAATGGAGCCGAAAATGCATTACTAATGACATATTTTAGATTAAGGGTGTGTTTGGTATGAAGGACAATATTTTCTTAGAAAATATTTTCTTGGAAAATAAGTGATTTTCTTACTTATTTTCTGGTGTTTGATTGATAAGAAGATAATATTGTCCTAAGATCATCTAGGTATAATCTAGGCAAATACTAACGACATCAAACCCGATCACGAGCTTAGATCCTGACTCCTCACATATGATGCACGACTCGACCATGACAACCAACACAAGACTCAACCTTGACTCCTCACCCAAGACCCAATCCCGACTCTCGACACGAGAACCTACCCCGACTCCGTATCTGGAACCCAACCCCAACTCCTGATCCTAATCGACTACGACTCCCAAGCCCCAACTTAGACTCGCCCCCGAACCTAGATCCGATTTCGACTCCTGATCCGAGACCCGACCCCAAATCCCAACCCTACACCACCAAGGACGCGATCTCGACTCTCAATTGGGACCCAACCCTAACTCCCTAGGGGTGTGCATCGGTCGGTTCGGTTCGATTTTATGTTATTGGTTCGGTTTATCGGTTTTAGGTTTTTAAATATGTAAAACCAAAAAACAACCAATAAGATATTTTCTTATCGGTTTCGGTTTATCGGTTTTTGGTCCTTAACGGTTTGGTTTTTGATTTAACCAATAAGAAAATACTTATAAAATAGAAATAGTAACAACTAACATAAAAAAATGAAATCTTAATTACCGTTAAAACCTACGCAATGCATTTTAGTTTACAAGAATCTTCAAATTTGAACTGAATTTTAGTTAGAAAAAAAATTGAATCCTAATTGTTAGAAGCTATAAATGCTTCAAGCTTTTTATTACGATAATAGTCGAACTTTATATTGTGCCTTTATTGCCCTGAATAGGTTAATACTTTGTGAATCACTGAATTATGAATTAGTAGTACATATAATCTATATACATACATCTCTCTCTATATATATATAAAGAGAGAGATATATATAGAGATATTTAAATATATAACATAAATAGGGATAAAACAATAACTTAGTGTATCCTTGTTGGATTATCGGTTTAACTGATAACCCAATAAGCTAAAACCGATATCGAACCGTTTACCCAATAATTTTTTTTATAAAACCAATAAAAAACCTTTAACTTGATAACCGAATAACATTTTTATCGGTTCGATTTATCGATTGATTCGGTTTTTGCATAGCCCTATAACTCCCGACTTTGACACCTAACCATGAATCCCACCCGGGCCTCAATATATTTATGTAAGCAAAATTTATTAGGTGAAATTAAAGGAAAATAATTAGTTACGGTCATAGCAACTTTGGAGTTAAATTTATTGGTAGTGAATTTAAATGGGCTCAAAGGCTATTAATTTCTCTTTTTCTATAACGATCCTACAAATTGTTTTATAAATTTATCTTATTTTAATCCTCCTCGTAGCTTTTAGACCTGAGTTATGACTTAGGGGGCGGGTAGTACCAATCCTCGAAGTGTTTGAAAGTGATTTAAATCATTAGATTCTTGAGTTTTAATAAAGTTAAGCCCGATCATGGTGAACCTTCGATCGTGCCGACCTTAGATTAGTGTTTTAATATTCCCAATAGGTTCGAAATGTACTTTTTAATCAATGTACATATTTGGTTTATTTCCTCGAGGTTTTGAACAAATTTGAGGATTTGTTCGAAGTTTTGGATATTTTACACATTATTTTAGTTGGTGGTTAATGGACCAAATTGATATTTTCTTAATTATTGACGGTCGGAGTGCACGCCTGCACAATACATGGACTTTGTGAGTTACCCATGGGTCCTGACCTTAATGTTTGATAGGTGTGTACATAACATATGCATTGCATTAATTCTTTTCATGTTCAAATTGAGTAAGTTGTATTTGTTGGTTTTGTACTATTTATTGAGTACTTGAATATCTATCACTTGATTTCATGGTATCGAAGATTTCTTAGACTTTGTTATAATATCCTTATAACTGTTAGACTTGATTATTCTGTTGGATTAGGGTGGCTTTCCTGAGTGCAAGTTGTATAGTTGTTTTAGAGGGTTGACGTGGTGTTACTCATCACTACTTTGAATTATGATTGGACGATGATGCTTGTTGAGTATATGTGGTTTTGTACTCACCATTATTTTTCTACACCTTTCGTGTAGGTACCGATCCGACGACCACTGGACACTGATTCCTATGGTGTCTTTAGTGTTAACATCTTTTGAGATTCGAGGTAGCTGCTATTGATTTCATAGACTACTGAAATCTCCCCCGCCCTTATTTTATACCTTTTGAGATACTCAGACATTTCTTTAATTTTTGTATTTAGAGGCTTGTATTAGTGACTAGCAGATCTGAGATTATCTATATTTTTACTATAGTGATCTACGAATCTACTTTAGAGATTATTCGGGATTGTTTTGTTCTTATTTTCTTTTGCTTTTATACTTTTGAGTTATTGAGTTTGTGTTGGGTTTTAGGCTTACCTGTCGTGGTGGGAGTGACAAGTGCCTTTACGATCTCAATTTTTGGATCTTGATAGATGGTATCAGAGACCCAAATTCATTGGTCTCACAAGTGTAAGTCCAGTCTAGTAGAGTCTCATAGATTAATGCAGAGACGTTCGTTACCTATCTTTGGGAGGCTATAGGACTTTAGAAAATATTCATTTTCTTCCTTTTCTTATCGTGCAATATTGACCCTTTAACTTGAAATACTGAAATTCTTGTCTTATTCTCTTACAGAAGATGAGGACTTATGCATCTCAGGATTATGGTCTGGAGCCCATATCAACTCCTGAGCAGACTGTCTGAGATAGGATATGCAGATGGGAAATGGTACGTGGTACGAGCAGAGCTCATGGGATAGAGAGATCTCGAGGACCCGTTCATATTTCTGATAGGGAGGGGTCTCTCGAGGTTGAGGTTGAGGCAGCTGATGATGATGTTCAGGTTCCAGTTAATGATGTGGAACCAGGTCAGGCACCACCGGGGTTTGTTGCTACACTGATTCTTCAAGATACTTTGATTTGGGTTTTGGGTATTTTGACGAGTATAGCTCAGAGAGGTGGATTATTTGGTACTCCATAGGTTTCATAGGTTAGGTTGGGGGCACATATCTCAAACCAATAGTCCAAGCTAATTTATTAGGGTCCAGTGGTTCAGCCAACACCGAGATATGATGGTATGCCTTTACCAGAGGTAGGAGCTAGTGGGGAGGTTAGGGAATCTATGTCTGATAAGGAATAGAGATGATTTGAAAAACTTAGGAAGATGGATCCACCACAGTTTTAGGGTGATTGGCGTGAGGATGCTTATGAGCTTATGGTTATTTGCCACGAGAGACTTTAGAGCTGGGGATTGGTTAACTCCTATGGATTTGATTATACTGCCTTGCAGATGCATGGTACCGCCAAGCACTGATGGCTGATGTGCTATAGAGATATAGTATTTTTGGTGCTTAAAACAAGAAAAAGATGCAAGTTTCTGAGGTTATTTTGTTAGATATGATGCCTTTTGGGTATGTTTTGCAGGAAACCATGTTTTGGATGCTAAGTTTGTAGAAAAGCTGAAAAAGGTATTTTTATCTATTTTTGGAGCAATTATGGATATTCAAAATATTTTTCAGCTTGTGCGTGATCAAAGCATGTTCGAGAATCGAAGAAAAGATGAAAAATGACTCCCAACACTTTCTAAGCCAACATATGGCCGCATGTAGGACCTACGGATCAATGTAGGCAATCAATTACCAGAAGTCCAAAATCTTGAGAGCTGAACTTGCAAGAATTTTTGCTCTCGGTACCTGCGGTTTGTACCTGCACCCAGTGTCAGCATCGTAGGTACTAGGCCAGATTGCGAGTACAGACCATCTATGGTCACCAACCTGATTTTCTCCTATTTTGTTCGAGCTTTGATTTTAGGATTTCCTCTTGTACTATAAATACCCTTTATGTACTTTTTAGTTAGAGTTACACACTTTTGATATTCACAAACATATTCTAATTCCAAGATCCATCTTTGATCTTGGGATTTTCTTGTATTGACTTTGGTTCATTAATTCAGTCACGCTTGTGGGTTTTCTTACTTCTTATCATTGTGATTTCTTTTATGCTTCCGAATATGAATGTTATTGATTTCTTCACAATCATGGGGGCTAAAACTCATAGCTAAGGTTGTGGAAACCCTGACGAATTGACGAAGTAGGGAAGTGCTTTTGTTGTTCTAAATCGATACCCATGTATGTATTGCTTTGTCTTCATTATGATAGATTTCTTAATTGGTGCACACATTAGATCCTGCCTAGATATTGCTGCTTACTCTAAAAGAGGAGTAGTGACTAGGAAAAGATAAAGACAACAGTAATTTGGAGTTTAACTGTCGATCCACGCTTTTTGATACTATCTAAGTAAGATGGTTAGGTTTCATCTAATAACTAGAGACTCAAAAGGTAATAGTTACCTGGGATCAAGATAAGGGTTAGTAAGACGACATCCTGAGACTCGAAAGGTAAAGGGTGAAATCCTTCTACTCATCCAAAATACTGCAGAAGGTACATAACTTATTGATTCTGTATGCAAAGTATCGGGTTGGTTCAATAAAGCATGATGAGTCTATATAGTTGAGAATCAAGGGGGAACACAATCCTAGTGTTTACCTATACTGATTACAACTAAAGTTAATATAGTTAGTTGCTCGAGATTACTACACAAAAACCCCTATTTACTTTTCTTGTTTTGTTTGCTGACTATAACTGCTTGAGATCTGTAAAGTCACGTGTTCCCTTAGGATTCGACCCCAACCTGTGTTGGGTTACTATATTTTGACAGCGATTGTACCATTATCTAATAAGAGGTGTTGTTTGTACATCATCAAAATTTTAATGAGAAAAGGGCAACTGAAGAAGCTTAGCGGGTAGCTAGGAAGGCAGAGCTAGCTGAGTATAGACAAGTAGCAAACTGTCGAGTAGCACTCGATGGAAACCAGAATAGAGCTAGAGGTGCCCGTGTTCAAGAGATCACCACATATCGGTATGTCCAACCATATATAGATGATAAAGAAGACTTGGGATACGTTGAGCCGACATAGACTGGAGACATAGTTCCTCCTTTTTCCCCAGACATCAAGTTCGATATTATGAGCGCAATGATCCAACTCTTAAATCTGAAGGGTGTGTTTGCAGGTCTGCCTACACATGATGCAAATTTTCACCTTGCTAATTTCCTCAGGATCTGCAGTTTGTATACAAATCTAGGGGTGAATTAAGAAGCACTTACACTGAGGCTTTTCTCCTTCTCACATATAAGATAAACATCTTTATGGTTAGGGAAGCTTCCAATAGGCTCTATCACTACATGAAATGAGTTGTGCAAGCAATTTTTAAATAGGTTCTTTCCTCCATCTAGGATGTTGCATCTCAAGAACGAGATTTATAACTTCAGGCAGTTGCAGTCTGAGTCTATGTACGAAGCTTGGTTCAGGTTTAAGAAGAATTTGAGTTTGGTGCCCAATCATCGGTTGTCAGAGATGAGCTTATTAGAGATATTATACAGAGCCCTGACCATCAGCTCTAGAGCCATGAAAGATACCATATCTGGAGAAACTTTTATGAGATTATGCTGAGAGCCAACTTCAAAAATGTTAGATCAGATATCACTCACTAACCGAGGGTGGCAAACTCGAGAGGCTGAGAGGGGATCTGACACTTATGCTATGGGTTCCTCCTGCAACCAGAAAGTAGCTGATGACACAATAGTGCAAGAAATTGCATTGCTAAGGACTAATCTTGGGGTACTAGCAAAGCAGCTTGCAGAAGCGACTTTCAAAAAAGTAAATACAGTAGCAGCACAAGGGTTATCCTCCAACTTGTACAAGTCAGAATCGAAAGAGGAACTAAATTATCTGGATCGTCAAATAGTGGGTTTTCGAGCCCAAGGGCAAGGGAGCCAAGTTCAAAACTATTATGACAGATATATAGACCATAGTAGAGAGTGAGATGATAATTGAAGAAAGAAGGATGACAACAGAGAGAAGGGAGATAAATACATTCCACTTAGCAGAAAATATACAGAATCCAGAATGGAAGAGATACTAGCTAAGCTGGTGAAGGGTAAGGAAAATTAAGAGATCAACCTCAAGGAGATTAGTGTCGATATTTTAGGATTGACCTAGAAGGTCAAGCCACATGCCACTACTATCAAGCACTTAAAACACAAATTCGGGAAAATATTAGCAACTCTAAATCAAAGGTAGCCATGTACCCTTCCGAGCAACATGATGCAAAATCCTAAAAATGGTGGTCACGTACTTGTTATTACCAGGCTAAGTGGTATTACTACTATGGATCCCCATGACTTACTGCAGAATCTATTGATAATGAGACAGACGGTGTTCAATCTGAGAAGGTAATAGGTGATAATGGTAAAGCTGCTGAAGATAAAGGTAAGGGTCCGATCACTGAACCAGAAATCAGATGAATTTTGAGACTGCTCCACCTTATCCTCAGAGGTTGAGGCAAAATAAAGAGTAAGATAAGCTCAAGAAATTCATTAATATGTTGAATGAATTGAGATTGAACATACCTCTCCTAGAGATAGATGCCTGGATACGCAAGTTTCATGAAATAGTTGGTCACAAGGAAGAAAAGAGCGATATTTGAGGATGTTGATGGTTTGCACCACTATAGTACAATTACAAAAAGGGTGATCTTGTGCATTTACTATACCATGCACTATTGAGTCATCTCAATTTGCCAGAACCTTGTGTGATTTAGGGGCTAACATTAATTTGATGCAATTGGCCGAATTTAAGAAATTAGGTTTGAATCCTTCAGAACCAACTTTGATGCGGGTGTTGATGGCTGACCGTACAGTGAAAAAGCCTGTGGGAATTTTTTTGTTATGATCGTAAGGGTGGATAACTTTATCTTTTCGACTGACTTTGTCATTCCAAACCGTGAGAGATGCCTATTTTATTGGGAAGACCATTTATGGCCATAGGTAGAGCTATGGTTGACATGGAAAAAGGTGAGCTGAAATTTTGAATCAACCGTGAGGAGGCTACATTCAATATTCGAAAAACAATGAAGCAACCAATAGACATGAGGGTAGTATCGATGATTGATTGTATTGATTACCCTAGAGGATATTCTTATGGGTATCTTGATGAATTCTGAGTAGTCAAGATACCCGCATTGTGCTGCGATATTAAATCAAGTGTTGCATGGGAGGAAACACATGGGCTTGTTGGTAAAGTGTGAGTAACCAACCTAGCCATTCATGTTGCGATGTTAAATTAAGTGCCGAGTGGGAGAAAACCCACTATTTTATTATTTTTGTCTTTTTTGTAGGTTTTTATCTTTTGGACCTTACCTGAAATATGGTAAAAATTGCTACATTCATCGATTTCAGGTACATATGACACCTAAATTGGTGAAGAAGATGAAGGCTGGTACTTTGAGAAGATGGGGATAGGCTCTCGAGCCTAGAGATTTAGAGAAAAAGTACCTGACAGTCACGAGAGGACATACTCGCCAGGCTGCTCAGTCAGCTGCAGCCCAACCGAGGATAAAGTCTACAAGGATATCACCCCCACCCCCACTTGATGATGATGGTGAGAAGACAAAGTATGAGACTACTCTACAGGTTGCTGCTCCGAACCCCTAGTCTGGGGAGGGGTCTCCAGATTCATCTGATGAGGTTGAGTAGAAGCATTCATTCGTGGTGCCCAGTCTGAGGATGGTAATGCTACTCATGTACATCATACAGAGGTACCCCAGTATGAGGAGGTTATCGATAAGCCTTCCCTTGATATATTAGTACAATAAAGCCCTGCACCTGCACATACCCATAGGCACGACCCGAGATGGTGTGAATTAAATCTTTTAGCACTCCCAATGGTTGGGTTGTGGTATTTTTGAGGTGTGGGAATGATTGATATGATTTCCAATATATTTTGGTGTGATTTATGTGATATTATGATTTTTGGTGGCTTGAGAAGCCTTATAGTTGACTTCAATCAACATCTTTTAATCTATGTGTCAGATGAAAAAATGGACTTGCCAACAGATACAAAACATCTATTTTAGGGTGGTGATATAGTTGGTGTGATTTTTTGGCTTTTAAATCTCATTTTGACCCTCGGTTTGATGAATTTCGAGGGTCAACTTCATAAAAATTCAAAAATTTGATATCTTCATTGAGTTTGGAGAATTGAATTTGATAGGGTATCATATTTTATTTGCGTTCATGGGATTCCAGATGAATCTTGAGGGGTTCGGGAGACTTAAATCCTATATATACCCATGTTTTGCCAATTTTGAGACTTAGAGCCTAGAGTTTCACTCTTTTGAGCACTTTTTTCTATTTCTAATATTGTTTAAGCTTCTAAACACCTATTTCAACTAATTTTCTCTAATTTTATCATCTATTTCTTGTTTTAACATGGATTAAAGTGAAAATTGAGAATTTTGGCCCGGAAGGCCTAAAATTATATTTCTTCGATTTAAACTCCGATTTCAATCCATTTTTACTTGGGTAAGTTTATAATCTTATTATTATCATTTTTCTATCAATTTCATCTTCAATACAACTTCAAATCTTGATTTTTAATGATTTTTAAGGATTTTTCCTGGTAAAGCTTGAAATTAATTTTTCTTCCATTTGAACCTTGTTATTAACTCATTTTCACTTGGGTTTCTAGCTGTAGACTACTAAAAATATGAAAAATATGTTTTTGAAATAAAATTATGATTTTTGCCCTTCTTTTTATGAAAATCCAATTCAGGAGTTCGTTTTGATCCCGACTTCAAAATAGGCAATATGGGTATCATTGACTTTGTTTTGATGCATAGATTCTATATTTCATGTTTTAGTTGATTTCAGATCCATTCGTGGGGAGTAAATCTTTGGATCGAATGCTTGCAGATCAGTTTTTGACATTCGAGGTAGGTTATGGCTTAAATCTTTCATATTGGGCTAGGTAGTTAATGTTGATACAAAATCATGTTAAGGGTGTGGGAACTAATCATAAAAATAGTTACTTTTATTGTGTTGTTCCCGCGTGGGGGCCTCTATGTTGATATATTTAGTGGTTTTGAAATATTATTTGCTATGCGTGATCGTGTGGGGTCTTATATAATATTATTGGTCTTGTATATGTGAAATTGATATATGTTGCTAAGGAGAGAGATTATCAATTATATATTATGATATATTCATACTCTTTTGGCATGTGAATCGTGTTGGATTTCATGGACAGTTGGAAAATTAAGTGGATATTTAGCTCACATGGTTGGTATATTAGTTGGATATGGAAATATTCATGTTGGTTGGTTGTGAAAATTTCATCCTTATATGATACTGATTCATGAAACATTGTTACCACTGTAAAAATATGGGAAAAACTGGCTTTTTCTAACAAAAAATATGATATCTTAAAAAAAAAGTCCTCCTCAGGGGATGTGCTAAAGAGGACATATGGATATGGATTGTAAAAGATTGATGAAACCCCCATGAGTCCTACGTCGAAAAGCTTTAGCTACATAGGTATATATGGAGGTTGTGCGACAACCTCGTGCATTACATCATCATCATCATCATTTTTATTGTATTTACCTTATTATGCTTGTATAGTGATTTTCTATCATGACTTATTTTCTTTCCATCTGTATTATCTCCCTTTACTTGTACTTGATATTCTCGTATATATATATTTTTTTGCTCTACTTGTATATGGTATAATGTATACTTGTATTCTTTTTTGGTGTTTGCTGCAATATATATGAGTATTATAGAACTATTAGTGCAAGCAGTGTGGGCTACCATTGCGGGATATTTTTTAATTACAGGTGATGTGCCCTTAGTGTATACTTTTGTATGATTTATTTCTACTTTGCTCGATCGACCTATGATACCTACTGAGTATAAGTGGACTGTACTCACCCCTACTGTACCTTTTTGGTGCAAATCCTAGTTTGAGTATGCCTCACAGTGGTTAATTCGGGTGCCTTCAAAGTTATTCAAGGTAGTTCTTGGATTTCATGTGTTTAGAGTTCACCTCTATCTTTCTAATATTCGGTTATAGAGTTGTTCTTATTGGATTTCTTACGTATTTGATTCATGGATTGTATTAGTAGTTCTTACATTGTGACACCGGGTTTTGGGAGTTATGGCCCTTGGTTTTTAGGTCATGACAAATTAGTATTAGAGTAGCAGATTTATTAGTCTCAATAGTGTAAGAACAAAATATCTAATAGAGTCTCACAGATCGATACATAGACGTACTTGTATGTATCTATCGTTGAGAGGCTATAGGATATTTTTAGGAACTGTCTTTCATTTTGGTCCTTATCTGCTGATGTCTTTCATACCTTATGTTCTATGTCATATTTCACTTTTTTTTGGCACAGATAGTGATGAATAGATCTTATGAGGTTAGAGATGTAGAGCCTCTATCCAAGGAGAGGTCCTAGTCTAGAGGGCGTGTTGCGAGTTGTGGATAGACTCGAGACAATGGATGGGTATATGGATCTATTTCATATAGGAGTAGTGCTAGAGGAATCTCCCCTGAGCGTTGTGTTGAGCATGTTGGAGATGTGGGTCTTACTTTATTTACATCGAGTTCTTCTATCCCAGTCTTGAAGGGTTTATTGATTTACTTATTAACCCATTCGGAGGGTGCTCCTTCGAGTTCATCTAATGTTCCCTTAGCTCTTAGTATTGCACCTCTATCTGTGCTAGAATATGCTTATGGTGTTTCTCTAACCCTGAGTATGGATCCTCTGATAATACCTATTTCTACCTTTGGTATTCCACAGACTCCGAATGTTATTCCTCCTACATCTCCTACATTTAAGTATGGTATTTCGAGATTAGGAGTTCAACCTTCGTCTATGTTGCCTTCCCAAGTGGGATATTAGATTTCCAGATTTACCATGCCTCCTCTTATTGTGAGTACAATTATGTCTTCTGAGAATCAGAAGAGGTTTATGATATTCACTCGTTTGGGTCCTCTTAGGTTCAGTAGTGTCATAGGCGAGAATGCCTATGAGTTCTTGACTGACTGTAGTGAGAAGTTTTATAACCTGGGTTTGCTTAGGTCGCATGGTATTACGTATACTACTTATCATATGATAGATGTTGCTAGAGATTGGCGGAGGCTGCTTTTTAGTAAAAGACCTCTTGATTCTCTCGAGATGATTTGGGATCAGCTTGTTAAGGCCTTTTTTGAGAGGTTCATGCCTTACAACCAAAGGGATCAGATGAGAGATGAGTTTGATCGCCTGGAGCAGGAATCTATGACTATTGAAGAGTATGAGGCACGCTTCCATGCCTTGTTTAGATATTCCTATGCCAATATTCCCACTGGGTCTGAGAAGATTCTAAAGTTCGTAAAGGGGATGGATTTCTTTCTTCAGTTAGTTACATCTTAGATGGTTGTATTTAGAGCATTTTTTCAGAGTATAGTAGATCATGCTAAGATGACTGAGGGTATTCTTTGAGCATATTAGGGAGGCTCCAAGAAGGTAAGCCATTTTGGTAAGTTCAGAGGCCACACTTCTCGAGGTAGGGATTCCAGAGGTTTTCATGGATATCATGGTAAACCAGTGAAGGTATCCTTGTAGAGTTTAGGTAGTGAATCTTCTAGTTTAGTAGTTCAGGTTTTCCATTTTGGTCTAGCCGTAATTCCTCCTATTGAGTCGGTTTATAGAGCTTGTATATGTGTGATAAGACTAGCCATTTGGCCATGGACTGTCCCCGTCATGTATTTAAAGCTACTTCTATTTCACTTGTGAGAGATAGAGGTTCTACTAAAGGTACGCGAGACAGAGGTAGTGGTGCCTGTGGTGGTGGTTGTGGGGCTACTTAGGCAGTTGGTGGTCGTGGACAGTGCTATGTTATATCTGCCAGACCAGAGACAGAGGCTTCTAATGTTGTGATCATGAGTATCTTCCCCATTTATTTTAGATCCACATCTGTGTTACTTGATTCAAGATCAACTTTCTCCTATGTGTTTGCATATTTTTCTTAGGGTTTTGGTTCTATTAGTGAGCCTTTTCCCATGCCTATTTATCTACCCTTGTAGGAGATTCTTTAGTGGTGGATCAAGTGTACCTATCCTGTAGTGTGACTTTTACTAGGCGTGAGACTTGGGTAGATTTGCTTGTCTTAGATATGGTTGATTTCAACGTCATCTTGGGTATAAATTGTTTGGCTCCTTATCATGCGGTTCTAGATTGTTATGCTAATACTGTGACTTTATCTTCGCTAGGTATGCCAAGGATAGCTTAGAAGGGTATGTTTTATTCAAGTCCTAAGAGGTTTATATCTTATGTTCAGGCTCATCGATTGGTTAAGAGGGAATATTTATCTTATTTGGGTCATATTCATGATACTAATATTATTTCACTTTTTTCTTTGGATTCTATTTGTGTTGTCCATGAGTTTATAAATGTGTTCCCTACGAATTTGCCTGGTATGCCTCCAGAATGAGATATTGACTTTGCTATTGATGTTGAGCCAGCCACCAAGCCCATTTTTATTCCTCCTTATAGGATGGCTCCTACTCGAGTTGAAAGAATTAAAGGATCATTTG
Organism: Capsicum baccatum var. pendulum; assembly: GCA_030864225.1. Classification (NCBI taxonomy): domain Eukaryota; kingdom Viridiplantae; phylum Streptophyta; class Magnoliopsida; order Solanales; family Solanaceae; genus Capsicum; species Capsicum baccatum. The sequence continues at coordinate 86,197,255 of CM061558.1, read as the reverse complement.
CAGGAGTTATTAGATAAGGGATTAATCCGGCCTAGTGTATCACCATAGGGTGCACCTATCTTGTTTGTAAAAAAATATAGTTCTATGCATATATGTATCAATTATCTACAGTTGAACAAGGTGACGGTTAATAGTAAGTATTCTTTTTCTCAAATTGATGATTTGTTCGACCAACTTTAGGGTACTTCAGTGTTTTCAAAGATTGATTTGAGATCCGGGTATCACCAGTAGAGGATTAGAGCTTTGAATATTCAAAGACAACTTTTTAGACTCGATATGGTCATTATGAGTTCTTGGTCATGTCTTTTGGTTTGACCTATGCCCTATCCGTATTCATGGAGTTGTTGAACCATGTGTTTTGATCGTATCTCAACTTTTTTATTATTGTATTTATAGATGATATCTTGGTTTAATCCAAGAGTGAGGCCGATCATGAGTATTATTTATGAATTGTACTTTAGAGTTTGAGGGATAAAAAGTTGTATTCCAAGTTCTCCAAGTGTTAGTTTTGGTTGGAATATGTTCACATGGTGACTAAAGAGGGTATTATGGTCGATCCAGTCAAGATTACAGCGGTTCGCGGTTGGCATAGTCCTATTTTACCCATCGAGATTTGGAGTTTTGTTAGTTTGGTAGGTTATATTATTGGCATTTTGCTGAGGGTTTTTCATCTATCGTAGCTCCATTGACTAAGTTGTCGCAAAAGACGATTTCTTTTCAGTGGTCTAATACTTGTGAGATGAGCTTCCAAAATCTCAAGGATTTGTTGACTTCAGCTTCTATCTTGATCTTGCCCAGGAAGGGTGTGGGTTTTATTATCTTTTGTGATACTTTAGATGTTGGGTTAGGAGCGGTTTTGATACAAGAGGGTAAGGTGATTGTGTATGCTTCTCTTTAGTTGAAGCCCCATGCGAGGAATTATCCTACCTATGATCTGGAGTTGTGCGTGGTGGTTTTTTCTTTGAAGTTATGGAGGCACTACTTGTATGAAGTTTGTTGTGAGATTTTCTTGGATCATAGTAGATTTCAGTATTTCTTCACCTAGTGAGATCTTAATATGTGCAACACCATTGGCTTGCATTACTTAAGTCTTATGACTTGACTATCCTTTATTATCCGAGCAAGGCTAATGTAGTTACGGATGCCTTGAGCCAAAAGTTATCTTGCATGGGTAGCTCGACGCATCTTTTGACCTAGGAGAGGCCATTGGCCTTAGTGGTTCAAACTTTAGCTAACCAGATAGTTAGGCTCAACATTTTAACACTTGGGCATATTTTTGTTTTTGTAGAGGCTAGGTATTCTTTGACGAAGCAGATTTGCGATCATCAGTTTGATGATGTTGGATTGAGATTGATTTGGAATAAGGTGTTAAGTGGTGAGGCTAAAGAAGCCTCACTTGATTTAGATGGTGCTTGAGGATTGGAGGCCGAGTTTGTGTATCGAAAGTGGGTGATTAGATTAGATTGATTTTAGAAGAGTCCAATTATTCCAGGTGTTCCATTCATCTAGGCACGACTAAGATGTACAATGATTTGAGGTAACATTATTGGTAGGGGTGGTATGAGAAGAGATGTAGTGGATTTTATAGCTTGCTACCTATGTTACCAGCAAGTGAAGACCGAGCATTTGAGACCTAGTGGATAGCTTTAGATGTTACCCATTCCTGAGTGGAAGTGGGAACAGATTACTATAGACTTTGTGATTAGATTGCCTTGTACTTCTCATTTTTCTGATAGTGTATGGGTCATCATGGATCAATTGACTAAATCTGCTCATTTTAATTTGGTTTAGGTTTCTTTTAGTGTTGAGAGGTTGGCTCATATCTACATTTGTGAGATTATGTGTCTTCATGGTATGTCAGTGTCTATCATCTCCGATCGAGGTTCAATATTCACATCTTACTTTTGGAAGACTTTCCAGGATAAGTTTGGTACTCGGGTTGATCTTAGTACGACTTTCCACCCCTAGATTAATGGTCAATTAGAGTGCACTATTCATATTTTAGAGGATATGTTCCACACTTATGTGATGGATTTGGTGGTCATTGGGAGTCGCCAAGCCTTGGCAGAGTTTATGTACAATAATAGATACCATTCCAGTATCGATATTGCTTCTTTTGAGGGTTTGTATAGTAGACGTTGTTGCTCTCCAGTTGGTTGGTTTGAGGTTTCTGAGATTAGACTTTGAGGTACGAATTTTCTTTGTGAGTCTTTGGATAAGGTTCGGATCATTTAGGAAATACTTTGAGTGGCTCAAAATAGGCAGAAGTGCTATATAGACCGTAAACTTTGTGCCTTGAGATTTGGAGTTGGTCATCGAGTTTTTTTTCAAGTTTTACCCATGAAGGGTGTGATAAGGTTTAGGAAAAAGGGCATGCTTAACCCTAGGTATATTGGCCTATTTAAGATTCTTCAGACTGTTGGTGATGTGGCCTATGAGTTTGCTTTGACCCCAGATCTATCAGCTGTTCATCTATTTTTTCATGTTTTCATACTTCGTTGTTATATTTTGGATGAGTCTCATGTCAATCTGGTCTCTATTCTGATATGCATAGTTCTTATCCCCAGCTTTTTGCGGTTTCAGGTATTTCTCCTGCCTTTAGTTTGAGGACGAACTAGATTTTTAGTGGTGGATGATGTAACATCTTGAATTTTTGATGAATTATGTGAAATATGTGTTTCTTTGTGAATTAACTATTTTACCACTCCCCGTGGTTGCGTTTTGGTATTTCTGGGGTGTAGGGATGATTGGCACGATTCTCGATGCATTTTGGTGTGATTTATGTGATATTATGATTTTTGATGGTTTGAGAAGCCTTATAGTTGACTTTAGTCAACATCTTTGTTCTGTACGTTGTGGTGTTTGATGGCTTGAGAAGCCTTATAGTTGACTTCAATCAACATCTTTTGATCTGTATGTTGTATGGCAAAATGGACTGCACCAACAAATCATAAATGTCAATTTTAGGGTGGTAACATGGTTGATGTGATTTTATGGCTTTTAAATCTCATTTCGACCCTCAGTTTGGAAAATTGTGATTTTGAATTTCAAGGGTCAACTTTATAAAAATAATATTTTTTTGAAAATTTGATATCTCCATTGAGTCTGGAGCATCGAATTTGATAGGGTAGCATATTTCATTTATGCTCACGGGATTTTGGATGAATCTCGAGGGGTCTGTGGAGACTTGAACCCCATATATACCAATGTTTTGCCATTTTCCCCATTTTTGAGACTTGGAGCTTAGGGTTTCACACTTTTGAGCAATTTCATCCATTTCTAAGTTTGGGTAAACTCCTAAACACCCATTTCAACTACTTTACTCTAATTTTATCATCAATCTTTTATTTTAACATGAATTAAAGCGAAAATTGGGAATTTTTACCTGGAAGGCCCAAAATTGTATTTCTTCGATTCAAACCCAAATTTTAACCCATTTTCACTTGGGTAAGTTTCTAATCCTATTAATAGTACTTTTCTATCAATTTCATCTTGAAAACAACTTCAATTCTTACTTTTTAAAATGGATTTCGGAGACTTTTTCCAGTAAAACTTGAAATTATTTTTTCTTCAATTTGAACCTTGTTTTAAATTCATTTTCGCTTGGTTTTTAGCTGTAAACTTTTAAAAATATGGAGAACATATTTTTGAAATAAAATTATGATCTTTGTCCTTTTATAAAAACTTATTTCAGGGGTCCGCTTTGACCCCGATTTGAAAATAGGCAATATGGGTATCGTGGGATTTGTTTTGATGTATAGATTTGATATTTTTATATTTTATTTGATTTTGGGTCCGTTCATGGGGAGTAAGGCTTCGATCGATGGCTTGCAGATCAATTTTTAGCATTCAAGGTAGGTTATGGCTTAACTTTTTTCTGACTAACTAGTAGTTAATGTTGATACAAAATCATGTTAAGGGCAAGGAAAATAATCATAAAAACAGTGAATTTTATTGTGTTGTGCCCTTGTGGGGGCCTATATATTGATGTATTTGGTGATTTTGGAATATCATTTTTTATGTGTGATTGTGTGGGGTCTTATATGATATTTTTGGTCTTGTACATATGAAATTGATTATATATTTCTAAGGGAAAATCCTAACATGGTATCAATTGTATATTGTGATGTATTAATACTATTTTGGAATGTGAATTATGTTGGATTTCATGGATGGTTGGAAAATTAAGTGGATATTTGGCTCACTTGGTTGGTATAATGGTTGGATATGGAAACACTCATATTGGTTGGTAGTGAGAATTTCATCCTCATATCATATTCTTTCATGAAACATTGGTACCACTGTAGAAATATTGAAAACACTGGTTTTTTCTAATAGAAAATGTGACATCTTAAAAAATCTTCTCCCCGTGGGATATACTAAGGAGGAGATATGAATATGGTTTGGATATGGATTGTATACGGGTTGAAAACCCCTCCATGGGTCCTACCTTGGGAAGCTTTAGCTTCGTAGGTGCATAGAGAGGTTGTACGACAACCTCGTGCATTACATTATGATTATCATTATTTTTATTGTATTTACCTTATTATGCTTGTGCAGTGATTGTATTTCTGTGTTGACTTGTTACCTATCCATTTGTTCTATCTCCCTTTATGCATACTTGGTATTATCGTATATGTCTATTTTTCTTTGCTCTACTTGTATGTGGTATAATGTATGCTTGTTTCCATTTTTGGTGTTTGTCGTAATGTATGTGAGTATTATAAAACTATTAGTGCAAGCTGTGTAGATTACCATAGTGGGATATTTTTTTATTATAGGTGACGTGTATTTAGTGTGTACTTTTGTATGATTTATTTCTACTTTGATCAATCGGCATATGACACCTACTGAGTGCAAGTAGACCATACTCACCCCTACTATATCCTTTTGGTGTAAATTCTGGTTTTAGTGCGCCTCACAATGGTTAACTTGGGCGCCTTTAAATTTATTCAAGGTAGCGGTTGGATTTCATGCATCTGAAGCTTACTTCTATTTTTCTATATTAGACTATGTCCTTACTACTATTCAGAGATAGAATTGTTTTTGTTCGATTTCTTATGTATTTGATTCATGGATTGTATTAGTAGTTCTTACACTATGACACCAGGTTTTGGGAGTTATGGCATTCTCGGTTATTTTCTTATTTTTATTATATGTATGTGGTTCAGCTTCATTCTAGAAGCCTTATCTTGGGGTTATTATTGTCTTTCCCCCTTGCATATTAGTTTGGGTAATAGGCTTACTTGTCAAAGTTCGTCGCGATAAGTGTCATCATGGCTCTTATTTTTTGGGTCGGGATAATGCATACATATGAGGGTGTTTATTTAGGTCAGGGTTCTTATATTTTGGGATAGGCTTCACATGGTTCATCTTGATAGATTTTAGTTTGTGGTGGCCTTACCAGATATCAGGTCACTCTCAGTAGTTGATGGCCCCCAGGTTCTGTTATGGTGTGGTAGTTTGAATCATCTTTGGAGCAACTGTCTAGTGTACAGATAGAGGGGTTCATAACAGGGTCATCAGGATCCTACTGTAACAGTAGCACCACTGGCTAGGGGTTGGGGCAGATCTCAAAGAGGTAAAAGAGCACCACCAGCTGGCCGGAGAAGTGGTAGATGAGTGACTCAGGCGATAAATGACAAGACTCACGGTTATATCATCGCACGGAAGTGTAAGGTAAAGTCTTCTGATATAGTTATTATAAGTATCATCTAAGTTTGTCATCAACCTGCTTCAGTGTTATTTGATCCTGGTTCTATTTTCTCCTATATGTCTGCGTACTTAGCTTTCTGCCTTGATATGATATGTTAGTCTGTTGTTGTTCCTATTCATGTTTCTACCCCAGTAGGTGATTTCTTAGTGGTGGATTCGGTGTACCAATCTTGTGTTATTTTTTTGGGGGTATGATACCTGGATGGATTTTATTATCCTCGATATGATCAATTTTGATGTGATTTTAGGCAGGGATTGGCTTTCTCCTTATTATGTTATTTAGACTATCATGCCAGGATAGTTACTTTGACTACGCCTGATCATTCGAGGTTGGAGTAGAGGGTTGTTTAGAGTTTGTATCCTTAGAAGGTGATTTCATTGACTTAGGCTTTGCGATTAGTTGAGTAGGGGTGTCTTTCATATTTGGGTTATATGTTTGATACTCATACTGAGACACTTTCTTTGACGTTAGTGAAGGTAGTTAGAGAGTTCATGGATGTAGTTTCTACCTGTATTCTAGGTATTTCTCCTGATAGAGACATTGATTTTGGTATTGATTTAGAGCCGGGAGCTAAGCCCATATATTCCTTCTTATAGGATGGCGCCGATGGAGTTGGACAAAATTAAAAAACAAGTTTCAGGATTTGTTAAGTAAGGTATTTATTCAACTACGTGTATCACCTTGGAGTGATGTACTTTTGTTTGTGAAGAAAAAAGATGAGTCTATAAGTATATGCATTGATTATCGATAGTTGAACAAGGAGATAATCAAGAATAAGTATCCTCTACCGCGTATTGTTAACTTATTTGATCAATTTCAAGGTGCTTAAGTGTTTTTAAAGATTGAATGAAGGTTGGGTTATCATCAATTGAATATTCGGGCTTCAAACATTTCTAAGACAACTTTTTGGACTAGATATGGCCATTATGAGTTCTTGGTTATGGCCTTTCGATTGACTGATGCCCTAACATCGTTCATGGAGTTGATGGACAAGGTGTTTCATCCATATCTTGATTCATTTGTGATTGTGTTCATCGATGACATTTTGATGTATTCTAATAGCGAAATAGATCATGTTAAATATTTGAGAATGGTACTCCAGAAGTTGAGGGATGAGAAATTACATGCCAAGTTTTTAAAGTGTGAATCTTGGTTCAGTTTTATGGCATTCTTGGGACACGTAATGTCCAAGGAAGGTATTATGGTCGATCCAACCAATGTTGAGGCAACCCAAAATTGGTCACGGCTTAATTTACCTTAATATATTTAGAGTTTTATTGGGTTGACAGGCTATTATAGGCGATTTGTGCAGGGCTTCTCTTCCATTGCAACTCCGATGACTCGATTGACTCAAAAGAATATGGTTTCTCAGTGGTTGGATAAGTGTGAGAAAATATTTCAAAAGCTTAAGACTCTATTGACTTTAGCTCATATATTAACCTACCTGTGGAAAGTGAGGGCTTTACTGTATTTTGTGATGCTTTCTGTATTGGCTTGGGTGGTGTATTAATGCAAAAATTAAGGTGATAGTATATGTGTCGAGGCAGTTGAAGCCACATGAGAGGAATTACCCTACCTTTATTTAGAGTTACTAGCAGTTGTGTTTATATTAAAATTATGACTGTACTAATTTTATGGAGTTCATTGTAAGGTGTAAACTTATCATTGCAACCTTCAGTATATCTTCAAGCAAAAAGAGTTGAATTTGAGACAGTGTAAGTAGATGGAGTTGTTAAAAGATTATGATATGACTATCCTGTATCATTCGAACAAGGCTAATAAAGTAGCGAATTCCTAGAGTGAGAAGCCAGTTAGTATAGGTAGTCTTGCATTGTTGAGTGTGGAGGAGAGATCATTAGCCAGAGAGGTTCAACAACTAGCTAATAGTTTCATACATCTTGATATCTCTGAGTCAGGTAGAGTTCTTGCATGCATAGAGGTGAGGTCCTTATTGATAGAGCAAATTTGAAATTGTTAATTTAATAATGAAAAGTTATGTATTATCAGAGATAAGGTGATGAGAGGTAAGGCTAGGGAGGCAATTTTGGACTAGAAGGCTGTTTGAGGATTAAGAGGCAAATTTGTGTTCCTAGAGTGGGTGATTTGCTAGATATATTATGAAGGAGGCTAATTATTTACAATATTCCATTCATCTAGGCGCAACGAAGATGTATCATTACCTAAAACAACATTTTTGGTAGTGTTGTAGGTTGAAGAGAAATGTTAAAGAGTTTGTGGACTAGTGTTTGAATGGCCAACAGGTGAAATATGAGCATCTGAGACCAGATCAGATGGTTTGCTTCAGAGGATGTCCATTCTCGAGTGAAAATGAGAGCTTATCACTATGGATTTTATAGTTCAGTTGCCTCAAATCTTGGAGAAGTTTGATTTTATTTAGGTGATTGTAGATATATTGACCAAATCAGCCTATTTTATGTTTGTGAAGATGAACTATAATGCAGAGAAATTAGCTAAGATCTATATTTGTAAGATAGTTTGATCACATGATGTATCCATTTCCATTATTTTAGATAGAGGTACTCAGTAAACTTTAAACTTTTGGCGTGCTTTATAATAGGAGTTAGGTACTCAGTTAGAAATATATTATTCCATCCACAAATAGATGACCAGTTAGAGCGGACTATTCAGGTGTTGGTGGATATGTTATGGGCTTGTGTGATGGATTTCGTGGGTCATTGGGATATGTTTTTACCCTTAGTGGAGTTTTTATATAATAATAGCTATCATTTTTGTATTCAGATGGCTTTGTTATAGGTTTTATGTGGTAAGAAGTGTAGGTCCCTTAAAAACCCAGGGTTTTGGCCCCTACAAAATTTCCTGAGCTTTGAGCTCACTGTCCTAGTAATGACTTACCATACGAGTTGTATGATGTGGGTACGGGCCAGGTGACCCTAGTCATTAGGTGTCCAGAGGGTGGTGGTTGGGTTTCAGTCTTGGTAACAATTTGGTGGTATGAGTCGTTAGGGGTGGTGATGGGTCGTTTTGTCAAACTTTTCTCAATTCAGTAACTCAGTAACTAGACTTGGCTCTGTGTATGAGTGGCTCACTAAGATCCATGAGGAAAGGTTATGAGTGGTAAGGGTGAGACATATGTTGTCTAGTGTCCAATCACTTTGGTTCCTACCCTGGGTACGACTAGACCATACGATTCGTATGGTTAGGTCACGATTGGGGGTCATGGAGTCCTGTAGTGGACAGTGTATGGGTGTCCAACTTACTGTTTTAGTGACGACTTAAAGGTATGAGTCGTATGTTGTGGTATGAGTCACGGGGGTTGCCTCGTAACCACTTGCGATATTTTTACAATATTAAGTTGAGGCATTATGGACATTTCCCCTTTTAACTCCTTTTGAGGCCACGACTTAAAACACCTTTTGGCACTTCATTAGCACACTATTCCCAATACAACAGTCTTAAATTCTCTCTCAAACTCTCTCTTCAAGCAAAATCTAGGGTTTCACCAAGATAATCAATTAAGGCTTTCAAGGGGTAGTTTCTCTTCGTACTTCTTAGTGTCTAAGGCATGTAACTCTTCCCTTATTGTTATTTTACTAGTGGCATATATTTTAATGTATGGTTTTAAAGGTGTTGTTATGGTTTTGAAATAAAGGTTAGGGGTTTCGGTTGTTCATGGATAGATATTGTTTCTCATAGTTTAATTGTGGTTTTCCATATGTTAATTATGATTTTCCATATGTGGGTGCATGGGAATGGTGATTTAATTGAGGGGTCATAGTTAGCCCCAAATTTGGATGATTTTGGTTTTGATAATGGCATGCCCCCTAATGAGTGGTGATTTTACCACTCATTCTCACTCATCATTTGTGCACCTTACCTTATTTTGAATGAATAAGTGAGACATAATTGTGATTGAATGCACTAATATCCACATTTTTCAAGCACACAGGTGATGAGATGAAAAGATGTGGATTGGAGCTACAAAAGGAACACAAGGAAGCAAAGAAGTGCAGTTGAAGACCTGAAGCAGAACATGGCCTCAGTTATCGTGATCGCGGACTGCAGAGTCAAGCAGTTCAAAATGCCGCAATTGTGTGGAATTACCTGCGGTTGCTGTACCAGGTTTGCGTTAAAGACATCGTAATCGCGACCTAGCAGGATTTCAGCCCAAGGGTAAAATTATAAATGCACAAAGTTGTCCCAAATTTGCCCAACAAAAACAGACTTAAACACTAATCCAAGAGAGGATCCATCATTGTACAACCCTACCTCCCATCCTTAGTTTAGGGTTTTTGTAATTTTCTTAGAGCTTGGAGATAAATTTGTACTAATTTTGAGCTAAAAAGACATTAGAGTGACTTCTAAGTGGAGAATTGGCAAATCCCATTGAGGATTCATTGAAACTTAAAGTGTGGTTTACGTTCTTTTAGTTTTGATGAATCAATATAATGGAGATTTTGGTTTTTTTTTTTTATTATCATTATGAGTAGCTAGTTTTTCCTTATGGGATTATGTTAAAATAGGGTGCAATTGTGTGTGGGTTGTGATTCATTTGTGCATATTCTAGTTTGTTGGTGATGAGTTCTTCTATTGCTTGACTAAATTTGTTGGGATTTATAGGTGAAAGCCCCAAATACCCAAATGGGTTTGATGGGTGAAAATCCTAAACTCTTCATTGAAAGAGGGGTTTGGGTGAACTTTTGGAACATATATCATCCTTGAAAGAGGGATGTGGAAACCAAGATAATAGTAGACAATTATTGGGCTTAGTTTGCTAATATTCATCATCTTAGACATAAGGGTGAATATGAGGTTGACTATCCCTTGAGTACCATCCTAGAAATAGGGGTCCCTAATTGAGGTATTGGGTGGCTTTAGTTGACACACTCATTAGGTGCTCAAAAGAGCCAATGGGTGAAATCTTTGTGGTTTTGTTGAAAGACTAACCATAAAGATCTTCTACCTATCTTACCACATCACTAACAATTAAAATTTGCATTGAATTTTCATAAAACCATGCAGGACTTACCCCTAGGAGAACATAATCCCAAGATCCGTGCCTAATTGATTACACTTTAATTATTCTTAGTCTCGAATTAGCCTTTTAGAAGACGAAGAATTACTTTCACAATGGAAAAGATTGAGAACCCCCAAACTATTTTGTACCATAGGTTTGAACTTAGCAAGCAACAATTATTTCATACTTACTCAGTCACCACTCACATTGTTCCTCTTGGATTTGATCCCAATTCTTGTTGGTAATTATATTGAAACCGACCGCCTTGCACTTTAATTAATGTGTAAGTTGAGTGTTATCACCCTCAACCTATTTGTGAAATTATCAATGAGAATGATTTGGTCACATAGTTTAACTATTCTTGGCTTGCATTACATAAATGTTAAGTAGAAGATGAATTGGTTTTGGTTGGTTTCATATGGTTTTGAAAAGTCCTTGGTGGCCACGGTTTGATTATAAATGGTTTTGTTTTTTTTGGAAATGGCGGAGTCTAATTTGGTTTAATAGTTTGTATATCATAAGGTAATAGACTTGCAAGGTCTAATTTTGGCATGACGATACCAATAGTTAATGCACAATTAAAAGACTCCTTGGTAAATGGTTTGGTTATGTGTAAAAAGGTTTAATTATGCTTAAAGGGGGTTGAGTAGCAATGCCATGGAAGGTGAAGGACCAGGGTGACCGACATTAGAAACTCATATTTGTCGATGTGAGGGTGGCCTTGGTGGTCATGTGCATGGTGTCACACTGTATGTTTTTCGGGGATGTACTAGTCATCCCAGATTCTTTTCTACGATCGTGCGGCTAACATGCACTGGGGCCCTTTCAGCAGGGGAAGCTGAACCCATATAGCCTGTGGGTGATTTTAGGATGGTAGAGATATACAACCCAAGTTAAGGTTTAAAATGTATGCTAAACCTTGTTCCCTATATCAGCACGATAAATATATATATATGTATATATGATATTGCATATGGTTATTTTATTTGGTTTTGATTTTATGCCATTATCTTATTTTTATCCCTGAGTTACATGCCGGTATTTACCCCAGTAACCATCTTCGGGCAGTGTATCCCCATGCAATTCAGGAACCGTCCATACTACCATTCTTCCTGCTCAATGACTTGGATTCGGGGACATCTTTGAGTCAGATTAAAGTGGTGAGCTTCCATACTCCGAAAGACTTAATTTTATGCTATGGACTTTTTTTATTTTTATTATTTCTTTGGTTTTGGTTTTGGCTATGTTCGAAGACATGTCTCGATCGAATATTCTTTGATTCTGGTTAGAGTCTTTGTCGAACAATTATGGGCATAAATGGTGTCGGTATTAGTGATAGCCTTGCTATTTGTATTGGTATTGGTATTGGGATTGGAAATGGAAATGTTTAATGGGTTGTGGATTTTGACTTTGGTTTTAATCTTACCATTATATTTTTGGATTATTATTATTTTATTTTGTTATATGTTTGGAATTCAGCCAATATTAGGTGTAGGGTAGTTAACGATTGGGTATTGGGGATGACCTCCGGTCCTGGTTAGACTTGAGATACCCGACATGACTAGGACCTGGTTTGGGTCATATTAGATTGGTATCAGAGCGCTAGGTTCATGATCAACTTGGTGTCCGATAAAGCCTTGTTAAGTAGGCTCTCTTTTAAGGATGTGTAGCACGCCACACTCATAAGGGAGAGGCTACGGGGCATTTAGAAATATTTCTCTTTCTTTTGTTTTGTTTTTGAGTTGTAGAGTCTAAGATCCTAAAATATTCTCAAATATTCGTTTGTTCATTTTTCAGATTATGCCTCCTCGATAATCTGAAGCTTATGGAAACTCCTCTGTCCTACTTAGGGACAATGCTAATGGGATTCACTCTACTTATGGGGTCTAAACTTGGCCTAGGTTTCTAGTTCCTGATTGTTCTCTTAGAGTTCTATCGGTCCCTTCCAATCCTTCTCAAGATCCCCGGGCTGATATGATAAATACTGATTTTCGTCAGTCTATTCATATGTTGGCACAGTTGGTAGATTCTTAGGCCGAGTGTGGTACTTATGTTACTCCATCTTTTTAGGTCACAAGGGTTGGCCAGTTTATTAGGTTGAACCCTCTAATATTTACTGGTGTTAAGGTTGAGGAGGATCCTTAAGGTTTTTTGTATGAGATTAAAAAAATCTTCTGTATTAAGCATGCTACTAACGTGGAGGGTGTGGAATTTTTGGCCTACCAATTGAAAGACGTAGCCTACCAATGGTTTAAGGAAGGGAACAGTCTAAGGGTGACGCTGCTGAGTCAGCCCTATGGAATGATATTTTTAGTGCTTTTCGAGACCGTTTCTTTCTGTACGAGCTTAGGGAAGTAAAGACAGAAGAGTTTATTAACTTGAAGCAAGTCAAGATGTCAGTTAAGAAGTATGCCTTGAAGTATCACCAGTTATTATAGTATGCTTCAGAGTTGGTTTCTAGCATGAGGGCTAGAATGAGGAAGTTTGCCTCTGGGTCATCACGAGACTTGATTTTGGAAAGTAAGGTTTCCTTTTTGAACAAGGATATAAATATATCTAGACTGGTTGTGTATATAAAGTAGGTCGGGGAGGAGAAAAAGAAGCACGCAAAATAAAAAGTTTAGATTTTCTAGGCAGGATGGTGGTCAACAACAGAGTGACAAGGATAGTGGAAAGTGGTCCAAAAAGAAGTGGAGCCATTCTGGATCTTACTCAATGACTAGTACGACCCAAAGTCTCCTAGTGACAGGCGTTTTTATGGTAGCGCAACTATAGAGCATATGGTACTTAATCTTAGGCTAATGGGTGCAATCAGCTCCATCATATCCTCTCTGTAGATTTTATGGTCGGTTATATCGAGGTTACTGTGATGAAGAAAAGGACAAGTGCTTCAATTGTGGTTAGCCATGGCATATAGTTAAAAGTTGTCCTATTGGGAAGGCTATCTCTAGGGAAAATAAGGTTCATGTTGCCTCTTCATCAGCTCTAGTACCAAATGGTGCACCATCTGACTCTGTCACTGGTCGGAACCAACTCTATGCTCGCACTACCTATCAGGAGTCTGAGGCATCACCTGATGTCGTTACTGGTACATTAAAAATTTTTTTTGGTAATGTGTACTATTTGCTTGGACCAAGGTCTACTCTCTCTTATATGACCTCATTTATGTTTGTGCATTTTGGGTTCGGTCCTGAGAGCATTTCAGACCTTTTTTTCTGTTTCTACCCTGGTAGGTGACTCTGTGGTAGCTAGAAGAGTCTATAGGGGTTATGTGGTGTCTGTGGGTAGTCAAGAGACTTTGATGGATCTATTTGAGTTAGACATGGTTGATTTTGATATCATATTAGGGATGGATTAGTTGAACTCATGCTATGCTTGTCTAGATCGTCAAACCCATAAGTCCATCTTTAAATTTTCTAATAAGTCGGTTATTGAATGGGAGGGTGGTTCTCTAGCTCCTAAGAGAAAGTTAATATCATATCTTAAATCTCAGGGATTAATCTCCAAGGGGTTTCTCTATCATCTGGTCTGGGTTAAAGATTCTTAACTCGGAGGGTCTTTCTTTACATTCCATCCCGGTGGTGAATAAATTCTCTGAGGTCTTCCCTGATGATCTTCCTGGTGTTCCTCCCGATAGAGAGATTGATTTTGGGATAGATCTTATTCTAGGAACTCGTCCTATTCTATTCCTCCGTATAGAATGACTCCACCTGAGTTGAAAGAACTTAAGGTGCAACTAAATGATCTTTTAGACAAGGGTTTCATCCATCCTAGTGTGTCTCTATGGGGTACACCAATTTTATTCGTGCATAAAAAGGATGGTTTACCGGGAACTGAATAAGGTAACAGTAAAGAATAAGTACCTTTTTCAAGAATAAATGATTTGTTTGATAAGCGTCAGGGTGCTAAGTATTTCTCCAAGATTGATCTTTGGTCTGAATATCATCAGTTAAAGATTAGGGAGGTGGATATTCCTAAGACTACTTTCTGTACCCGGTATGGGCATTTTGAGTTTTTAGTTATGTCCTTTGGATTGACAAATGCCCCGGCAATATTTATGAACTTGATAAATAACATTTTTCATCAGTTTCTGAATTTGTTCATCATTGTGTTCATAGATGATATCCTGGTGTACTCTAAGAGCGAGGTGGATTATGCCAACCACATCTACATTGTGTTGCAGACCCTGAAGGAGCAATAATTGTATGCCAAATTTTGAAATGTAAATTTTGGTTGAACGATGTCACTTGTTTGGGTCACATTATTTCTAGTGAAGGGATCATAGTAGATCTACAGAAAGTTATAGTTGTTTAGAAGTGGCCTAGACCCACGACTCTAATCGATATTCAGAGCTTGTTGGGTTTAGCTGGATATTATAGGAGGTTAGTGGAAAGTTTCTTTTCTACAGATGCCTCATTGACTAAGTTGACTCAAAATAAGGCAAAGTTCTTGTGGTCTAATGCTTGTGAGGGTAGTTTTGAGAAACTAAAGGATAAGCTGAATTTGGCTCCGGTCTTAACTTTTCTTGAAGGAATTAATGTGTTTATCGTCTATTGTGATGCATCCCGTGTGGGGGCTTAGTTTTGTCTTAATGCAGCATGGCAAGGTGATAGCTTGTGCCTCTAGACAGTTGAAGGTGCATGATAAGAATTATCCGACTCATGACTTGGAATTATTAGTTATGGTATTTGCACTAAAAATCTAGCATCACTATCTGTATAGCGTGCATGTGGATATCTTTTCTAATCATTAGAGCCTGCAGTATGTGTTTACTCAGAAAGAGTTGAACCTCAGGCAAAAGAGATGGCTTGAGCTACTCAAGAATTACGACATGAGTCTTCACTACCATCCAGGTAAAGCTAACGTGGTTATTGATGCTACTAGCAGGTTATCCATAGGAAGTTTAGCTTATGTGGATGAAGGAAAGCGGGAGTTGGTGAAAGATATTCACCATTTGGCTAACCTTGGAGTTCATCTCTTGGACTCTGACGATAGGGGTGTGTTTGTGTAGAAGGTGACGCAGTTGTCTCTTAGTGCTGAAATAAAGGAGAAATAAGTATTGAATCCTATCTTGATGAGTATCAAGGGTGATTGTAGGTGGGAAGAAGGTGATGGTCTTCGAGATTAGTAGTGATGGTACCTAGCGGTACCAAGAGAGGTTATGTGTTCCTTATATAAACGGATTACGAGAGAGGATCTAGGCTGAGGCTTATGAGTTTCCCTATGCTATTCATCCTGGTTCAATGAAAATGTATCATAACCTAAAGGAGATATATTAGTGGAACAATATAATGCGATATGTGGCTAGTTTGTGGCTAATTGCATGGTGTGCCTACAAGTAAAAGTTGAGCATATGAGGCCCGAAGAATTGTATCAAGAGATTGAGTTGCCTATGTGGAAGTGGGAAGTGATCAATATGGATTTTGTTATCGGTCTTCCTCGGTCTCGGAATTAGTTTTACTTGATTTGGGTTATCATGGATAGGATGACAAAGTCTGCTCACTTCTTGCCAGTGCAGATAGATTTTTCGACAGAGGATTATGCGAGGTTGTACCTGCATGAGATTGTGAAGTTGCATGTAGTGCCTGTTTCGCTCATCTTGGATCTTGATACACAATTTTCATCGCACTTTTCGTGGTTGTTTTAAAAAGGTTTGGGGATCAAGGTGAGTCTTAGTACCGTTTTCCACCCGCAGTCAGATGGTCAAGCGGAAAGGACTATTCAGACACTGGAAGATATGCTTAGAGCTTGCATGATTAACTATATGGTAGTTAGGTTGAGCATTTTCCCCTTATAGAGTTTGCGTATAATAATAGCTACCACTCCAGCATTGGGATGGCTCCGTTTGAGCCTTGTATGGTAGGAAGTATAGATCTCCTATCAGGTGGTTTGAGGTTGGTGAGGTGGAGATGTTTGGTTCGAATTTGGTTAACCAAGTTATGGAGAAGGTGAAGGTGATTCAGGATAGGCTTAAAGCTGCCCAAAGTCACTAAAAGTCCTATACAAATATGAGGCTTAGAAATCAAGAGTTTGAGGTAGGGGATAGGGTGTTCTTAAAGGTATCTCCTGTGAAGGGAGTAATGTCATTTGGGAAAAAGGGGAAGCTCAATCCTCGGTATGTTGGTCCGTACTAGGTTTTGAGAAGGGTTGGCAATATTGCATATAAAT
Source organism: Capsicum baccatum var. pendulum (assembly GCA_030864225.1). NCBI lineage: Eukaryota > Viridiplantae > Streptophyta > Magnoliopsida > Solanales > Solanaceae > Capsicum > Capsicum baccatum. Next base: position 86,180,375 of record CM061558.1, on the reverse strand, counting down.
TTGAGTTGGCTTCTAGCTTGAGCTCCATTCACCTGGTGTTCCATGTTTCTATGTTGAGAAAGTGTGTAGGTGATCCATCGTGGATTGTACCTATCAAGGATATTAGTATTTTAGATTCTCTATCTTATAAGGAGGTCCCAGTTGAGATCTTAGATTGGAAGGTTTGTCAATTGCGGACCAAGGGTATAGCTTTGCTAAAGGTTATATAGAGGAACCACAAGGTCGAAGAGGCTACTTGGGAAGCTGAAGAGGACATGAATTCCAAGTATCCCTTCCTGTTCCTCATTTTGAAAAATCGTGCTTAAGGTATGTGTTGCTATTAGCATCTTTGATTTCTATCTTTGTTAAAGATAGATGGTGAGTTCCTTGGTAATCTATTTTCTGTCTTAAAGGTAAGAGTAGAGACGTTTAGAGGTTAAATCATGCTAGTCACTGCCTTGTCCCATTCTTTGAGGAAGAATGATTCAAGTGGGGGAGAATTGAAACACCCTGGGCTTTGGCCCTTTGAAATTTCCTGAGCTTTGAGCTCACTTTCCTAGTAACAACTCACCATACAAGTTTTATGATGTGGGTAAAGATCAGGTGACCCTAGTCGTTGGGTGTCTAGAGGGTGATGGTTGGGTTTTGGTCTTGGTAATAGTTTGGTGGTACGAGTCATTAGGGGTGGTGATGTGTCGTTTAGTCAAACCTTTCTCATATCAGTAACTTAGTAACTAGACTTGGCTCTTAGTACGAGTGGCTCACTAAGAGCCGTGAGGATAGGTTACAAGTGGTAAGGGTTAGACATATGTTGTCCAGTGTCCAATCATTTTGGTTCTTACCCTGGGTAAGACTAGACCATATGAGTTGTATGGTCAGGTCACGATTGGGGGTCATAGAGTCGTATGGTGGATAGTGTATGGGTGTCCAACTCACTATTTTGGTGACGACTCAAAGGTACGATTCGTATGTTGTGGTCACAAGTCACAGGGGTCAACTCGTACCCACCTACGATATTTTTATAGTTTTAAGTTGGGGGCATTCTGGACATTTATCCTTTTAACTCCATTTGAGGCCACGACTTAAAACACATTTTGGAACTTTATTAGCACACTATTCCCAATACAACAGTCTCAAATTCTTTCTCAAACTCTCTCTTCTTGCAAAAGCTGGGGTTTCAACAAAATAATCAATTAAGGCTTTCAAGGGGTGGTTTCTCTCCATACTTCTTGGTGTCTAAGTCATATGGATCTTCCTTCATTGTTATTTTACTAAAGGCATATGTTTGAATGTATGGATTTCATAGTGTTGTTATGGTTTTGAAATAAAGGTTGGGGGTTTTGGTTGTTAATGAATGAATATTGTTTCTCATGGTTTGATTGTGGTTTTCCTTGTTTTAATTAATGATTTTTCAAGTTTCTATGTTGAAAAGGTACCATCCGGATGATTTGCATTTGATTCAGTAGGATTCAGTGAGTTTAGATCAGAATCTGGCATTTGAAGAAGAGCCTATAGCTATTTTGGATAGACAAGTTAGAAAGGTAAGGTCAAAGAAAATAACATCGGTGAAGGTACAGTAGAGGCATCGCCTTGCGGCAGAATTCACTTGGGAGGTCGAGTCTGACATGCGGAAATGATATAATGATGCTACAAATCATTTTATAAATGTGTCTTATTTTAACCCTCCTCGTAATTTTTAGACATGATTTATGACTTACAGGGGCGGGTAGTACCAATCCTCGAGGTATTCAAAAGTGATTTAAGTCGTTGGGTTCTTGAATTTTAATAAAGTTAAGTCAGATCATGATCAACTTTCGATCAATACGACCTTAGATTAGTGTTTTAATATTTTCAATAGGTATTCGATTTATTTTCTCAAGGTTCTGAATAAATTTTGAGGATCTATTTGAAGTTTTGGATACTTTACACATTAGTTTAGTTGGTGGTTAATAGGCCAAGTTGATATTTTCTTAATTATGAGATCTATGTATAAGCATAAATTTAAGTGGGAAGGATTTGCCATATTTATTTATAATACTAGTTTAGTGTACGTGCTCTGCACGTGTATCTTGCATTAATTAATGTTATATCTATTTAAATGGTATAAATAAATACGGTATCTCAAATTTTACTATAATTTTTTTTAATTGTTTTCTTAGGTTGTAAAATTTATGATGACACACGTGAAACTTATCCTATCCTATGTTAAATTTATGTGAACTTATAAAGATGAAAGTTTCAGTTTATTTACTTTCTTTAACAAAATTCGAAAATTTGAACTTTCAGAAAAAATAAAACTTGACCAGCCAAAACGAAATTTTAGGACCTAAAGAGTTTGAACTTCTTCCATGTTTTTGCAAATCTTTTTTAAGATTAATTATAATTGCATTTTCAATAGGAAAAAAGGTGTGAAAAATACTTCTACTTCGTCTAAATTTGCCGTTACGCATACTGAACTTTGCGGGGGTCCTATGACCCCCTTAGACTTTTTTTTTTCGTATTTAAATGACTTATATAGTCCACTTGGACCACTTATTTAGTCACCCAAAAGGCGGTGATTCACACGCGACCTTTCAACAAATAAGTGTTTCTCTTAATTTTGACTTTTACTTTTTAAAATCCCACCATGATAATATCTCAGGGTTATATAATTAGGAGTTAAAACATAATTAAGAGAAATAATTATTTGTTGAAAGGTCAAGTGTGAATCACCACCCTTTGAGTGACTGAATAAGTGGTCCAAGTGGACATATATATGCCATTTAAATACGAAAAAAAGTCCAGGGGAACATAGGACCATTATCCCTTTTAAATATGTGATTGCTAAACAAATTGAATTGTGGGCTAAGAAATCTAAAAAAATATGTTAAAATCTATAATAGCGACAAATAAATAGTTTATGAATTATGTAGTTTAAAAAATCTAAGAAAATTATGCAATAATCAATATGTGATTACAAATAATATTATCTATAAAATTACACATTCAATTAATAAAAAAAGAGGAACAATATTAACATGGATGATAAGAATTTCTATTTTTATTTTACAAAGTGCATAGTCTACCTCTACAAATCAAGCAATAACTTAACAATGTAAAGTGAATTTAGTTAGAGCTACACAATGGTCTCTTGTTTTGAATCCCAAAAAAAATTATAGTTATGTTCACGCGAACGACATCATTTAATAAGTCAAGCCTCTGATGTACCCTTGTATTGAATTCAAATTATGAGCATATTGATGGGATCTATACAACGTAGCGTCGTGCGAAAGTTAACAAAGAAATCTTAAGTGACAATAACAAAGAAAAAACTTGTACAAGGACTACATTGTGAATTTAGTTGTATCGTAAATTAATTTGGTTAAAGCTACATAAAGGTATCATGTTCTGAATTTCAAAAAGAATCATAGTGATGTTCACGTGAACGACGTCATCTAATAAGTCCAATCTCTTGATGCACCCTTGGAACATGATTGAACTCAAATTGTAAGCACATTGATGGATCTATACAACATGATGTCATGTGAAAGCTATCAAAAAAATCTTGGGTGAAAATAACAAAGAAAAAACTTATTTGAGAACTACATTATAGATATAATATTGTGTAAAAAAGAATTCTCAATTTATAAAAGTCTGAAACTTTTCCTACCAAAAAAGAAATTAATTATTCAAATATGATAAATTTTATTTTTCTTCTATAAGTTATTTATTAATATAAGAATAATATGGTTGGTGTCCTTTTTCACTTCAAATTTGTATACGTTTTTTATTTCCTTTTTAACATTAAATTTGTATCCCTTTTATGTAATTTAAAAATTAGCATGGCCTTCTTTTTAAGGTTTAGTTTTTTTTCTTTTTGAAAGACGGTTTTGGGTTTTCCTTTTTTATTCAAATTTGTATGCTTATATTATTTAAATAAAAAAATTTATATAATAGAGTAAATAGCGATTTGTCTATTGTGGGATATTTTAATGAAGGGCAAAAAGTTTAAATCACTTTTCTAACGGTCTTCACACTTTTAATATATTATAGATTATCTATAATATATTAAAAGTGTGAAGATCCTTGAAAAAGTGATTTGAACTTTTTGTCCTTCATTAAAAGTCTCCACAATAGATAAAATGGTCATTTTACTATTTTCGTAGAATTATTATTTAATTATATTTATAATATTCTAAACAAGGAGTCTTAAAACATATGGTAAGTTTTAAAAATTAAGAAATATACTAAAATATGATACAATAAATATATGGTAAGAGTTATTAGAAAAATTAATAATTATTAAGTCCTAAAATATATGGTAAATGAGAAGGAAAAAATTGAAAAAGAAGTGCATGTTTTAGGCAAAAACTGGCATCCCATTAGCATCTCTACTGGAGGCGCCAAACTGTTTCACCTCTTCTTTGTTGATGATCTCACACTAATGGCTAGAGCAAACCCCCTCAACTGCCACACAATTATGAACATCCTCTAGGTGTTCAGCCTCCTATCTGGACAAACCATTAACAAGGCTAAATCCAAGGTGATCTTCTCCAGCAACTGCAGCTCTGAGAATGAAACCTTGTACTCTATCAGTTCATAAATATAGGTTTCAATACACAAGATCTTAGATCAAACCAAATCTTTAAAATTTAGTTTTTTTTTAAATATAAATAAATAATTTTTTAAAAATTGAAAGAATAATCTCCTATAAAATTAAACAAAAAATAAAAAATTAAACTCTTTAGTAACATTTTCTCCTTACTGTACTCTTTTGATAATTGAAAGTTAAGAATTTAACTAAAAAAATTAATAGATTATGTATTTGTTTGAACCAAAATTAGACTGAATATTTTTATCATAATATTTGTTATTTTGATAAAAAATATATTAATATTTTTACTTTTCATAATATTGTACTCGTGCTAACACGGGCCATTTCCCTTTAGTTTAAACATAAACAACATAAATTCTGACAGTTTGAAGTTTGATTACAGAAAATTTTAATATTTTGTATAATTACTGAAAATTTCATTTTGGGTATGTCAAGATACGTATTATCTCTCGATACATCTAACAAATATGCATTTTTTCTTTGTAAAGATACATAATTAGCTTTCGGTATATTTTTTTCAATTTTGTATCTGCTGAGATACACAATTAGCTCCCTAGTTGTTATGAATGGGCCTAGACTCGTATTGGCAAAACAGCCCAAGACCATATTAAGTAGCAATGTGTGGGATCCGAATTGATAAATAGCACTTGTGGGAGCAAAATAGGTTATGCAAATTGTGATAATTGCTTAGGCAAAGTCTATGTTTCTCATCCCAATTCTCTTGAATCCTCTCATCCCCTTCTACTACTATTCATGCTCTTTCATATTGTAATTTCTCCCTTGTCTATTAATCAAAGTTTATTAGTTTCGTTTACTCCGTGTATTGATTGTTGAGTTAAGAATTTGGGTTCGTTACATTGGTGCTTTCATCCAGAGGTCTCTCAAATGGAGGACCAAAAAGTACTCAAGGCTTTTGTTGACGATTCAGTTCGTGATTCAATCAAACAAATGAAGGATTCTATCTCTAAAGATCTCACTGAATTTAGGCTGATGTTGCTGGACGTTTTGGGTAAAAATGCCATGACCTCTTTTGAACCCCCCCCAAAAAGTTATGGACGCCAAATTAGGGAAGTTTCGTGGTGAGAATTTGGAGGCCTGGATAGTCCAAGCAGAGCACTATTTCAATTTCTATAAAATTAAGAAAGATCAAAAGCTCACCGTGGATTTGTTTTATCTCGATGGTGAAGCATTGAAGTGGTACCAGTGGTTATTAAGGAATGATCAATTAATTAATTAGCCATATTTTACTGATAAGGTGAGAATTCAATTTAAACAGAAAGGATTGGAGTTTGCGGGAGGGAGATTCGCAAATCTCAAGCATGTAGCTTCCGTGACTGAGAACCAAAGTCATTTTGAGGCTATCTCATCGGGCTTCGGTAAGTCAGGGGTACTTTCGACTTACCCTCAATATGTTCATCCATATAAAAGCAATACAACCACAACACCTTTGCAGCAATGCTATGATGAGAAATCTGAACCTCAAAGCAAAATCGATGTGCACAAGGTGTTTGACGAAAGATTCACCAATGGCTGCCCCACAGTATTTGTGGAAACACTATCACAAACTTCAATTGAAATGCCTCGTGAAGCAGCTACAAGTAGGGATAGTATCGCAGTCCAATTGTTTAATGAATGTCCCCAAAGAGAACTACCAGAGAGGTACATTAACACAATTTCTCTAAATTGTGGCCATAATGTACAACAAATTGAAATTGAGACCTTGGAAGGTACTGAGTATCTATCTTTAGATAAAGTTCTTATGAGGAATGGAGAGGTACATTAACACAATTTCTCTAAATCGTGGCTATAATGTACGACAAATTGAAATTGAGACCTTGGAAGGTACTGAGTATCTATTTCTTGATAAAGTTCTTATGAGAAATGGAGATAACATTCCAACAAGTGAAATTCCTATGGATAAAGTGATATCTGATGTGGAGCGTGGAAAATCTATTGAGGAATTTAGTATTCACAATATTTTGTATCAGTTTTCATTTAATCCTGGGGTGAATTCCTTCATTATCGTTGTTCATAAGACTGCAACGAACCTTAGTGTATGGGATCCCGGTATAAGTTTTATGTCCAAGGCTCCCAGAGGTTATACAGTGAACACGAAGCCACTACTATTACTGGAATGCTATTGTGCTCAAGATGTCGCCTTCAGTGAGCACATGCTAGTTGGTTCCTCGTATAACGTGTGGGAAATTTTCTTATTCTATGGTACTTGGTTTCAGTTACTTGGTTTGGTTGCTGCAAGGAGATACGCCAAAAGTTCTTCTGGTACCTACAAAATTGATCTTGAAAGGCATAATCAACAAATAAAGCAGTTACCCGATAAACATTTTGATCAAGTTGTACCTTGCAAAATATTGATTAGTTGTATGCAACGGTTTGACTTACTTTTCCGTTGTTCCTTTGGGTTGCTATGCACAAGTTTGGTGCATAAAATGTTTCCCAATTTATCAATATTAAGTCATATCCCTAGTAGTATCCATGAGCACATTATCCTCTTCAACTCGATATTTTACCCATTTCAACCCGAAATACATTTGGGCGAGTCATGACCCAATCCAATATCCAATTCAACCCATTTCATATTTTCAATCTCAACCCAATCCGCCCATTTAACACCCCTAGACTGTGGTGATATAAAACCTGAAATTAGGGCATTGTGAGTCATAAAGTTCTTTTACCTTTTCTTGAATGCCCTTAATTATATGTTTTATGGTTGTTTGTTGGTAATTGAATTTTTTGCTTTTGTTAGTTAGTTTAGGGTTCCCAATTTGAAAAAAGAATGACCCTTTTCATGTGTGGTTCGATCTCTTTTAGCATAAGGAGATATGGTTGTGTTTTGTGATTGAAATTGTTGTTATCGAATTAATTTTGTTCAAATAGTTTGCATATCAATTATGGTGAAAATTGTTAAAGTAAGTAAAGTTATAATTTATTTTTTGTTGTTGAATTGTTTTTCCGTTTTCTTTCAGTTTTGAGTATTCAAGTATTATGTTTCTCATCTATATTTTAATGTAATTCAGATTTATGTTTGCGTTCGTATTTTGTGGTGCTCTTTTTGTGTATTTTTTAATTGATCAGATTTTAGTTTTGTGGTATTTCAAATTGAACAAGATCACTTGAGTACACTCATCGCCAGTTGCTTCTATAGCTGCAGTGTTCTTCTTCTTATTTGTATAATTTAATTAATTGACGTGAGATACACGTGCTTTGCACGCACACTAAGTGTGAAGACCCTGAAAAAGTGATTTGAACTTTTTACCCTTCACTAAAAGACTATGTAATCTATAATATATTAAAAGCCTGAAAACACTTAGAAAAGTGAATCGAATTTTTTGCCCTTCATTAAACCCTTAAAAAACCCTTAGAAAAGTGAATCGAATGTTTTGCCCTTCATTAAAATACACTGTAATAGACAAAATCAGTTTTCCACCTTCTTTCTTCAATTATTATTTAATTGAATATATGAATAATTAATGTTGATAAGTTTTTTTTTCTCCTTTTATATATAAAAAAGGAGTCTCAAAATCTATGGTAATATAAAAAAAAAAAAAGTAAAACATTTATAGGGTTTTTTCTTTTTGTATATGTGATAAAGGAGTCCTAAAATCTATGAGAATAGAAAAAAAGGAAAACATTTATAAGGTCTTACTTTCCCGAATTAATATTGGTATGCCTTTTGAAATCCAATGCTACATGCTATATGAAAAATGTTATATAGTTAATTGTGATCATATTTATTAATCTTTTAGGTGTACGCGTTTCACGCGTGTATCTCACTTTAATGAGTTCAAACATTATTCTAAATAGGATATTTATTTAAAAAATAAAGATGAATACAATAATTAAATTAAATATCTTTTGAATATATAAAGATGGAGAATTTATTTAATTAGACTTAACCTTTATCAAAAAAAAATCTCAAAGTCGGTCGACATCCATCTACCACTTGTAAACTACAACAAAACAATAATACGCTAATAGAGACATCAAAACAATACAATTAAATGTAACTTTTACAGAAAAATTTCCTCAAAGCCGATCGACATGCATCTACCACATGTAAACTACAACAATATAACACGACAATAGAGATATCAAAATAATACAACTAAACCTAACTTTTACACACATAAAAAAAAATCTCAAAGCAAAGAGATCAAAACAATACAATTAAACCTAACATTTACCTAAAAATATCTCAAAATCTATCAACATTCATCTGCAACCTGTAAACTACCACGAAACAATACACTAATAGAGATATTAAAATATTATAGTTAAACATAATCTTTACCTTAAAAAATTCTTTGAAGCCGACCAGAGTTCATCTATCACCTGTAAATTGAAATAAAATAATACGATATTAAAAATATCAAAGCAATACAATTAAGTCTAACATTTACATAAAAAGTTCTTCAAAATCAACCGACATTCATCTTACAAATTAGTTAACACCAATAAATAATTAACATTAACATTAATTTTGGGGACAAATAGAAGTCAAACCTAAGGACAACCACATGCAATACATTAAGATTAAAAAATTCATACTTTCTTGGTGTTTAAATCTTTTCTCATTTCCGATTTCAGGTGAAGACCTTAAAATATCTTTGTAACTAAATGAATAAAATTATAAAAAATAATTGATTAAAAATTATAAACAAGTACCAAACTTCTAATCTACACGAGTTTTTTCTCCATGTAAAATTTCTAAAATTTAGGACTATATTACAAATAAGAAAAGATTTTCAAATCAAATTAAAAATTAGGAGCATATAACAAATAGAAGGCTAGAAAACCCTAATGAATTCAATAATGAAAAATCTAATTAATCATCAATTCAAATCAAAACAAAAAAAAAAACATAGAAGTAGAAGAACCATACGTATGTTTCTAGTAAAATTTATCAAAAATACTATTTAAGTAGAATTGTAGATATTCTTTTTTATATAAAGTAAAATTCTAATTGATATAGAAGTGTTAAATATTATATTTTTTGCTTGAATCCAATAATCTTTTTTCTTTCCATGCATTATTTTTTTAAAATAAAATATATTTTCTTCCTAAAATTCTTACCTTAAAAAGTGGTAGGAATTTTTTGTTACCATGCGTACTTTTCTTAAAAAATAAAAAATTTTAATTCTTAAATGTTTTTTTTTCTTTTCCACGTTAATTTCTCAGGCAGTTGGATCTTCAGCACTACTGGCAAATGCCACATTTTGTTGCTACTTTCCTTTAAGAAGATAGGGAGGACGTATGTTTTAACCGTACGATTAAACAATCATTTATTTTTCTACAGGGTTGGAATGTAGCCCCGAACAATATTTTTGAAGTCCCCACACCAACTGGGGGCAACAACTGTATGCTACATTAATCTTAAATGCATATCTTCTTTCCAACCAAAAAAAAAAGTACACGTTCAAAAGGAAAAAAGGAATAATAAAATAAGTAGATAACTTATTATTATTATTCTAATAATAACAATTTTAAGTTCCTTTTTTGGTAATACTTTAATTTCAACTTTTCACATGGCATGTTTAGAACCACAAAATTAAAGGGCATTTTGGTACATTTGACACAACTTTAATTTAAAACCACAAGATTGAAAAGTCTTCTTTATTTTCTTAAACTTTGTGTCAAGTCAAAGTAAGTCATTCTTTTTTAAACGGAGGGAGTATATTATTTTTTTGGTTTCACGTAGTGGTGGGCTTTTTTAGTTATAATTCATTTTATTATTATATTATTTTGGGGGTTTTTATAATTACAACTTTTCTTATTATATTATTTGTGGATTTTTTAAATCATAATTTTTTATTATTATATAGTTTTTGTGGGTTTCACGTCAGGGGTGATTTTTTTTTAATTATTACAATATTTTTTTAGTTTTAGGTTGGTACCAGGTTATCAGGTAATTTACGGTACATCATAATAGCTATATTTATGATAATTTTTGTTTTTTCAAGAAATATACTTTTTATTTTAAAAAATGGCTTCATTGGTTTACCAAGATGGTGATGGTGAGCGAAAAGGTCCATAATCTTAGAATTTTGATGAAAACAAATTATCATATTATTTTATTATAATTTACAGATCGTAGATGAATGTCCGTTGGCTTTGAGAAATTTTTTATGTAAAGGTTAATTAGTTTTAATTGCATTATTTTGATATCTTTACTATTGCATTATTTTATTTTAATTTACAGGTTGTCAATTAATGTCGGTCGGCTTTGAAAAAATTTTTAGATAAAGGTTACGTTTAACTATATTATTTTAATATCTTTATTAGTGTATTATTTTGTGGCAGTTTACAGGTCGTAGATAGTAGTTTACATGTCGTAGATGAATGTTGATCATCTTTGAGGAATTTTTGTGTGTAAAAGTTAGGTTTAATTGTATTATTTTGATATCTCTTTTATCATATTATTTTGTTATAGTTTACAGATGGTAGATAAATGTCACGACCCAAAAACGAGGGTCATGATGGCACTTTTCGCGGCGTACCTTGACAAGTAAGCCTATCACTCAAACTAATACGAAAAGAGGAAAAGATAGAAATATTCCAAGGTAAGACTTTTAGAACAAAGCGAAATCATATAAATAATCATAACAATGCAGAAAGAACTTATCCAAAATACCAATCATGCCCAAAACTAGGTGTCAATAGTGTAAGAACTACTAATACAATTCAAGAGTCAAATACATTAGAAAAATAACCACAAAAGAATAATAACTGTCTCCGAATACTAATAAAGACATAACTACTACAGAAAGATAGAGGTGAACTTCAGACGCATGATTGTCCAACCGCTACCTTGAAAGCTCCAACAATCGCCTAAGTTTTAATAAAAAATTTAAAAATTATTTTAACAAATTAAATTTGTGAAAAAATGCACGGGCTCTGCTTATTGAAAAAATATGATTGATGATCATCTAATTCAGTTGCATGTCTAGATTGGTAGATACTTAATTTTTCAACCCTCAGCTTCTTCACTATTTTTGCCAACATAATAGAATTAATCAACGTGTTTGTATGTATATGTATATATATATATATATATATATATATATATATATATATATATATATGTATATATATATATATATATATATGTATATATATATATATATATATATATGTATATATATATATATATATATATATATGTATATATATATATATATATATATATATATATATATATATATATATATATCTTCTTTGATTTTATTCAAGTCATTCTTTAACGTCAAAATTTTCATTCAGAGAAGAATTATTTTCATCAAAACTGAAATTTTGTGATCACTATTGTATTATTTTGTTGTAGTTTACAGGCCGTAGATGAATTTACAGGTGGTAGATGAATGCCGGTCGACTTTGAAGTTTTTTTTTAGGTAAATGTTAGATTTTAATTATATTATTTTTATATCTCTGTTTTGAGAATTTTTTTTGTGTAAAGATAAAGTTTAATTGTATTATTTTGATATCTCTATTGTCCTATTATTTTGTAGTAATAGTTTACAAGTGATAGATGAGTGTTGGACAGCTTTGGGACAATTTTTATGTAAAAGTCTAGATTAATTATATTGTTTTGATGTCTCTATCATCGTATTATTTTGTTGCAGTTTACACGTGGTAGATGAATGTCGATCGGCTTTGAATTTTTTTGATAAAGGTTAGGTTTAATTAAATAAAGATGTTGAATTTAATTATTGTATTCATCTTTATTATTTAAATAAATATCCTATTTAGTGTAACGTTTGAAAATAAAATTGAATCCAATTCTACTTGAATTAAGGTTTTGTGATCACAATTATATTTATTGTTTTGCAATGTTATTTTGCAATGTTATCATAGATTTTCACCTTTTTATAGAAATTGGTGCAAGAATCATGGTAGGGTTCATCACTATTCACTATAGAAGCGATAGTTGCAGTAAATTTGTCATACTTAACCTACAGAAAAGAAAAAAAAATTAGGTATCATACTAATGTAAAAACAAAACACTAAATTATTGTAGGTGAAAATAGTACCTCTTTATCAGAAGATAAACAATCTGTGATTTCACCAATTGTCATTTTTTTCGCCACTTTAATTTGTTTACTTGGCTGTAAAGTAATATCATTATGAGTTTTCTTTTGGGAAACAGACCTGCATGTTTGTTACTTAGTGTATTATAATAAAAATAGTCTACTACAATTTATTTGCATGAATAGGAAGACACATATTACCATTCTTGGAGAGAGGTTGCTTTTTCAAATGTGGGGTCTACCCACATACCACTGATATAGGTAGAATATAGTCTGAAATTTTCTGCAACATAAAATATTAGGTGCAAAAAAATAACACAGTATTTATTATAAATGATGTAGTTGCTAAAATAGTACCTTGATATAATGTAGTCCTTAAATCACAAAATGCTACGACAGAATTTTCTGAAGATAACTTTTCTAGCAATGCATCATCTATTTCTGAGGATTCGCCCTATAATGTGATAGTTTTTCTATCACATCTTTATTTTTCAATTAAAGAAAATAAGATTAAATTATTAAATTAATAGAAAAATTTATGTATTAAACAAACACTTTTGCTTCGTAAAAAAATTAAGGTTAACTTACTCTTCATTCATAAGTACGATTTCTCTTCGGGTTGTGTCTTTTGTGAAGAGTTTAAAACTCACGAAAATGCCAAATATATCTGGGGGGGAAAATATTAAGCATGTATGATTAGATAAATAATGGTAAGTAATTGAATTTACGACAATATTAGTTAGCTGATGAAAGTTAAAGGAATTACCTACTATTGTTTCTTTGGTATGCAATCTTTCATCTTTGAAAAAAAAACTATCTAAACTCACTTTCTTATTTTTGGAATTTTTATTCTTCTAAAGTTGGTAGTTATTTATGGGGGAAAAAATATAAATTTATTTTATTTAGATAATTTCTTTTGAAAAAGTTTTGGATTTTTATAATTTGAAAATTCTTTTGCAACAATATACTAGCATCTTCAATGAACGTATGAAAAATTGAAAAAAAAAAAAAATTGAAAATATATGGTAACAAACAAATATTAGGATAAGAAAAATTAGAAAAAAATTATATATTCTTATTTGTAAGACTTTTAATTAAATTTTAATTTAAGTCATTAATTTTATCAAGACATTTTTATAAAAAAGGTAGAGAATTCGTATAGTTTTGTAAAGATAAATTGAGTTGTTATGAAATTTTTTTATATGCATATTAATGTGGTTTTTATCATTTAATATGGATTATAATATTATAAGATTTTGTATTTTCAATGTTCAAACATGGCCTTAGAGGAGATTGAGTTATTGGTGACACAGAGTGAAAGTTGACAAGGGTAGATGACGTAGCAATTGCAAATTTGCGTCTGTTCAGTGTCCGGCGATATATTATTTTTCTCCGTTATAATCAAAATACTAATTGCTTTAGAATCATTTTTTACGTCAAGAAATATTTTTATAATATTTATTTACTTTAAGGTGCATTAATTTTGAAGATGGATGATGATGATAATATATATAGATAGTTGATGAACCAAATTTTGAAAGGTGGTTAATTTTGCGTGATAATTTTATCACAATTCAAGCCGAAGTCCTGGCCATGACAGACATCCATACGATTGGATTTATATTATATCAACATAATAAATAATATAATTACATCTAAATTTTACAGAAAACATTCTCAAAGGCAACCAATATTCATCTACCACCTGTAAACTGCAATAAAATAATATCATGATAAAATATTAAAATAATATAATTTAATTTAAGCCAACTTTTAGATAAAAATTTCTCCAAAATCAACCAATATTCATATATCATCATAACCTACAATAAAATAATATAATAATAAAGATATCAATACAATATAAATAAACTAACTTTTACACAAAATTACCTCAAAATCAACCGACATACATCTACCACTTGTATTAAGTATAAACAATAATAAATAGTAAGATATTAAGATAATAAGATTCAAACTAATCTTTACATAAAAAATTTCTCAAAGTACGACAGAAAAAATCCATCTATAATATAAACTTTAAATTAATTAAAAAAAAAATCATCTTCAATGAAAACTAAGAAAGAAAAGTAAGTAATTGAATATCAAAATAAAGAAATAATTTAAAAAATTTAGAGAATAAATAATTACATGTATGCTAAAAATATTTATATATGACTGATATAAAAAAAGTATCAATTGGGAGAGAATTATTAGGAAGGATCCTCAATTTATAGAAGCTCAAAATCTTATAGAAATTCAAAACTTTTTTTCTTCAAAAAAAAAAAGATTACCTAAATATGAAAAAAATTATTTGTTTATTAATTTTTTAAAAAAGTAAAAATTACAAATATAATTAATAATTGTGGGAGCAATTCTCACACGTTTCAAACGAAAAAAGGCTATTGAAATTTTTTATTTTAAAGGACTACATCCTTTCTAACATCACTATTAGGGGTGGGCGTTCGGTTGGTTCGGCCTAATTTTTTAATATCGATTCGATTTATCGATTTTTGGATTGACAAAAATGACATTCGTAATCAAATCGAAATAAATTTGGTTTGGTTCGATTTTTACAAATTCGGTTCGGTTATTTCGGATCTTTATTTTGATTTGAAATATTAAAGTAGTTAGTCTCTCTTTTTCATAACTGGGCATTTAAAATTGATGGTTTTTTTTAGAAAAAATATTTTTTTCAAACCTAGTTTTCATTCCCAAATATAAATAACTACAAATAACTCATTATGGATGAAATGAAATGAAAAAATCATAAACTTAACATAATACATAACGTCATTAATCATTACATATAATATAACCTTGCATAAATAGTCCATAAAATAGTCCAAAGTCACCAAAATAGTCCATAAAATATTTGAGTCACTAAAACAATCCATAAACAGTCTGCGGCGTATGCGAATTTGCTGTTAAATGTTAATTGTGAATGTGAATTACTAAATATATAATATATATATATATATATATATTATTTATTTATAAAATTTTAATTTTTCGGTTTAACCGATTTTTTTAAAAAAACAAAAATCGAACAGAAAAATCAAAATTTTAAAATTACAAACCGAATTTGATCCAAAAAACCGAAAAACCGAAACCAAAATTAAATTTTGATTTGTTTTTTTTTATTTTTTCGATTTAAACCAAAATATGCCCACCCCTAATCACTGTACGTTTGAATCTATTTTACCAAAATTGGATAACTTCTTGCCAAAATATTTTAGGACTTATGTTATAGAATTTCTTAAATTTTAAACTAAATTTTTCTCTTATCATATATTTTAGAATTCCTTAAATATTAATTCTCCTAAAAATTTTTACATATATTTTTCTTACCAAATAATATAAGACTCTTTAATTTTTTAAAAATATTTTTCTCTTTCCAAAATATTTTAGAACTTTTAAATTTTAAATATTATAAAATAAATAATAATTGAACAAAATAAACGAAAAGATAATTTTATCTATTACAGGATCTTTTAATAAAATTACATATTGGTATAATTTTATTAAAAACTACCCCTATGCATATAGAAATTAAATAAGAAGTATTACTACGGATAAAACTATAACTAAAAATATTTAAAATATCTAAGCGAAAAAAAAATTGTGATTAAAAAGTATTTGACTTCTAAATACATAATGTCATATATATATATATATATATATATATATATATATATAATTACTAGTTTAGTTGTATAAAGCGCATGTACCTCATTTTACTGAGTTCAATCCTTTCACCTCACAAATTTTGCTCTAATTCGTGTATTAATGCACTCTTCCATCTAGTAACTCAAGAATGAAGAAATAATCAACATTTGCTTCCTTAATTTCTAGATTTCAAATCTTTAAATATGTAGATAGTTCAAGAATGAAGAAATAATCAATTTTTGCTTTCTTAATTTTTAGATTCCAAATATTTAAATACGAAAAAGATACGAATATATCCCTGAACTTTGATAAATGGTACAAATATACCTTCCAAGTATGTGGTAGTTTTGTGTTGAGAAGTGAGAAAATGAATATTGGAAGTGATTGGATATTGCTGCCCCAGAGTTGATCCCGATACATGTTGTGGTGTGTCAACAAAAATAGAAAACTGTGTATGTGACACTGGAGGCAAGCTAGAAAGATATTCCAGATTATCAGCGAAAAATGGAGGAGGAGGCAACTCATTAGCCCAAGCTCGATGCATTTTTATCATTTGTTGCCTTAATTTCCAAATCTCTTCATTAGCTCCTAAATTCTTATTGCCCGAACTCCCTATCTGACCAGTGACAACAAACTCGATATCTTTTTTGGCCATAACTTTCTTTGTGACTTGGTGCAATATGGAGGATCTACCACCTGTAAACTACAACAAACTAATACGATGAGATATCAAAATAATATAATTAAATCTAATTTTTACACAAAAGTTTCCTCAAAGTTGTCGGACACTCATCTACTACCTGTACACTATAATAAAATAATATAAAATAGAGATATCACAATAATACAACTAAACTTAACCTTTACATAAAAAAATTCTCAAAACAAAGATATAAATACAATACAATTAAATCTAACCTTTATCTAAAAAATTCCTCAAAGCCGACCGACATTCATCTACCACTTGTAAACTACAACAATTAATACAATAGTGATCACAAAGCTTCAATTTTAATGAAAATAATTCTTTTTCTGAGAGAAAATTTTGACCCTAAAAAATGACTTGAATATATATATATATATATATTATATTTTAAATAAATGTTTGATTCAATCCAGACCCTTTTATTAATAATCAATAATCTAATGAGATCCGATCTGTACATTGAGTGGTAAACAAAGGACCCGTCATTAATTTGGAAGATGAAAGGTTTCCTAAGAAATTATAAAAGAAGCATTTGAGCAAGAGTACTCAGTACTCTTCATCCTACTCCATTGCCTCCCTTGAGTAATGTTCCCTCCGAGCTAGAATTGCCACCTAATTTCATACCTTTCGTGGGTAATCTTTAAACTTGAACCTTGCATGGCTTCAATGGTGCTCAGTCTATCATCTTCACTTGCCTCTAGTAATTCCTCATCCTTCTTGCTCTTTATTCTACCCTTTCATCGATTTAATCCTAAATAAAAATCAGATGGTCAGGGTTTATCCCTACAGGACTGAAGTATTATGCCAACACCTGGATTTGATAACTTCTGTAAGTCCCTCTTCCCCTCAAAATTTAGCTCAACCCATCTCGTTTCATTCTTTATGACTGATGCACTCTTTTGTAGAATCTGATGATGACTCAACAAACTCTCAACTAGTTTGGTCAATTAAATAAAATTTTTAGTGTACGTGCTTTGCACATGGGTCTCTTGTCAATCAATAAAACCATATATATGAAAAATTAACATTATTAGAAAATAGTAATTGACATTAGAATAAAATTGTGAAGAAAACTTACCTCGAATCACAAGCAAATGCGTTTTTTCATAATCTCTTATTTTTCGGGTATCACCCATTTTTCTTTTGGAGTCATATTATTAACACCATAGAAAACTTCCTCCATTATTCTATTCAGTAGATGCAAAATTGTCGCACTGGGTTTATCTGAATTCAATACTTCCAAGATGAAGTATAAATTTTATGTGTAAAAAGCTATCTAATAGGTGTGAACCTATAATTTTAAATCACAACGATTGAATGGGAAGAAAAACTTTTTTTGTAAAGAAACCTTGGAGATTCAATCCATAAAGTTTAAATTCTAGATTTTCCCCACCCCCACCCCCCACCCCCACCTCCCACGCGCATCTTTTGTTGATGCTACCAATTAAAGCCAATCAGTAATTTATATACTAACATCATCTTCTTCATATCTCCTCTTATTGCAATACGTAAATTTAGCTAGAATAATCTTGAAAATAAAAAAAAAATACATAAATATATAGTCTGACTAACTCATTTAGAGTCGTATTCGAATTAACGTCTCTTTACCATTCAACCCTTAAATCAACAACTTTTTGTTCGACCATCTCCAATTGCAATGGACATCATCCAAACCGTTAAATCAGATACTACACACCTAAAAAATTATCAAGCAATTATCGATCATCAATTTGTAATAAAAATTAACTATTTATACTTTCTATTCTGTGTAATAATTCAACCATCACACAAAATAATTCCTTTTATAAGAGTACTAATAAACCAAAAAGAAATTGATTTTAGACCTTTAAATGATTTGTACCAGGACAAAAAGAACTCTTATATTATAACTAAAAAAGGACACATGACAATTTTTTTATTTTGTCAAAATAAATATACATATATACTTGTACGACAGTTTTGATTTCTATATAAAATAAAGCAATTTTTTATTTACCAAAAATATGATTCCTAGAGTATGAGTCCCTTTTTTTTGGTACTTGAGTATTAGGACTCCTACGTGCAAAGAGTCTGCATGTTTTACTTTCATGTTTACAAAATATTAATGGTAGTCTTTTACTTTCATGTTTACAAAATATTAATGGTAGTCTTTTACTTTCCAAGAATAAGCTAGTTTTTATTTTATTAGGACTCTTACGATTCCAAACAAAATAGATAGTTTTTTATTAGACTCCTAGTATAATTTAGTTTGCTTTAACCAAGGTCTGTTTTTTATTTTCCAAAAAATATTTATTATAAGTATTTATTTATTATTATAATTTGATATAAATAGTAAAAAGACGATTTTATCTTTTACAGAACCTTTTAATGAAGGACAAAAAATTCAAATCACCTTTTAAGGGTATTTTTCTTCTTAAAGTTCATTATATCAGATCAGTGGTTTCTTGATTTGAAAATCTTCTCCACCGCTCAATATAAATTGATTTTTTTTCCAGAATAACTTATTGATTTGTCTTGTGGTTTTTGTTCATGTTCTTATTCTCAGCAGTCATATTTTCTGATATGTACGATTGAGTACATATGTGTTCTTCGATCTATACTTTCAACAAACATTATCTATTTAGAAGAATTCTTTTGAAGAAATTTGAATCGACTCAATGGACGATGTTTAGTTTTTTTTCTCAACAGATTGCTGTCATTATCAGTTTTGCTTGTACTTCAATTCACAAATCCAGATAACATCTGTTGACCTTGGCGAAGTGTTATCACTTCCAACAATCTCAAATTGGATAGACGGAACTGGATAGATGCATCTGGACACACGCCAATCTCATTCTATTAAATCTTGATTGAAGAGTTGTCACCACTAACTCTCACAAACTTGGCAGGCGCAACAGGTATGTCCTGTTACTCCTCTTAAAAGATAATATAGCATTTAAATAAAAAATACTCCACACTATGTGTCACGATCCGAACTAAGGCCTGGCCGTGACGGACATCTCGAACCAAAAAGGCCTGAACGTCCTACTCTATTTGGTAGTCATGCACAACATTCATATAATAAAAGAAGATGCGGAAATACAATCTGATATAGAAACATGGTCATTAACTCTGAGTTTCAAGACATGAGAATGAAAGTTACAATCTACTACATCTCAAAACTGTTCTGAATAACAGGCCTTCTGGAATAAAGAAGGCTCACCACTGCACAGATCACTTCTCTTTGGAATACTCTACTGATTAGCCAGACCCTTGGACTGAACCTCCAAACCTGGGAGGTAGGGGTCAATACAGATGTACTGGTACGCAGAGCAGATACAAAATAATAATTTATATTCAATATATATGAGAGCAATTTAAAATAGTTCATAAACATATCATATAGTAAGAAATCTCATGGGCATTTTCAAAAGATTCTGTAAAATCATCTGAACTCTGTGACATTCTTTGTTTTACTTCTGCACTAGGTGGTATACCATACAACTCTGAAATTCCACGGGTTATATGGAATCCGCCATTGACTCGGCGGGGAAGCCTCCAACCCAAGTGTGCCGTAAGGGGTGGAGTCTCTGACTCTGCTATGCTACACGACCGTCGCCAGCGTAAAAATAATATACCCAGATTGGCAAATCATGATTTTAGGCTAAGAGTTACTTGAACTCAAGCCTTCTTCAGGTAACCACCTAACCCTCTTTAAGCCCATTTTTAACTCTTTAAAACATGCATCCTCTGAAAACATACTCTGAAAACTCTAACTCTGTTATGGCATACATTTATATGGTATCGTCATACCATTGACTTGTAAGTTACATCTCTGATCCATTTTTAGCATATTTCAATCTCTGTTTTCAAAACATAAATTCGGGACCACCATATCAATAAATCATTTCAAAGAAATCTTTCTCTAAAACTCATGTAAACATATGTATGCAACTCTCTTTGTCAAACCTTCAATGATGCAAGGTGGTCATGTCAAAACTCTTAATCTCATGCAAATCTTTCTCTTTTAACAAAATATATTTACATCAAGAAACTCCCTCTCTTAAATCTCTAAATCGTGCTCAAAATACTATGGTATTTGAATAAACTATTTTCAAGCCGTAAATCATGCATTTCAATCAATCACCATAAGATCATAAACATAAGGTTATCACAAGAGAGGGATTTTCATTATTTGTGCTCTCAAACAAATCTTCAATTTCAAGTTTCATACATATAATTATATGTGTAAATCAATTTAAGGGGATAAGGCCTAAATGTCAAAACAACAATATCATTAAACATTCATAAATCATAATAAAATCATGGATCTCTAAATTCCTTTAACAAATTCATGCTTGATGTTTTTTAAATCATTATTGAGTGTTTTCAACAAGCCCATGTAGTTTTAGGATAAACCCCACGTACCTCAATTTAGAAATTTGATGGATGATTCTTGAAGCCTACGGTTTGGGGATTCCAAATCTTCAATCAGTTTTGAAAACCCACGGGTGAATTTTGAGTTATTTGGGTTTTTAGTTTAAAACCCCAGAGAGTGTTCTTATGAATACAATTATTTTCATATTCAAAATGTTATTTGAACTTTTTGCCCTTCATTAAAAAGACTAAGTTTTAGATAAAATTGTCTTTTCATCTTTCGCTTATTATTTTAGTAATATTAAATATTGACTATGTTATCAAAAAAAAATTTTCCTCACAAAAATAGGATTTCTTTTCCACCATCTAAAAAAAATTAACCATTTCTAATTAAAAGAGGACAACCCAAAAACCCTAAATAAAAATTTGAGAAACCAAAAAAAAACCCTTATTCAATCCTGTTGGAAACGAATTTTTCAAGTTTAAACATATTCCATGTGTGTACAGTTTTTTCTATTATTCATTCTAAACTGAAAGAACTAAAGTTACAATATACTTTGGAAAAATAGTAGGTTCTTGTCGTTGGAGCTTATGGCCCGATGCATTTAGCTGCGTCTGTGAATTCTTCCACCATGGATTCTCTAAAAGCAGTAGTCAAATTCGCACAGAAGTTGAGACATCGTCCATATAATGAAAAGAAGGGAAAATTTTGGGAGAAGATGAGACATTATTCGATGTTTGGGAGAAGATGAGACTGTTGAATAGTAAGAAGACGTACAGTCTCTATAATAATAATATAATAATATATTTGAATAGTAAGACGACATACAATCTCTATAATGATAATATAATAATATATTAAAATTGTAAATGGCTTTAAAAATATTGTTTGAACTCTTTGTCCTTCATTAGAAAACTCTGGTTTAGATAAAATCATCTTTTCATCTTTTTTTATATTATTTTAATAATATTAAATATTGACTATGTTACTAAAAAAAAATCTTTCCTCACAAAAATAGAATTTCTTTTTTTACCATATAAAAAAACTAACCATTCCTAACTAATAGAAGACAATTCAAAAAGCCTAAATAAAATATTCAGAAATCAAAAAGAGAAATACAAAATTCCTCTCTCATTGTGAAACCAAAAATATTAAGAATTTTTTTTCTCCGACCAAAAGTCAATAATTGTCACAAAATACACAAGTTACTGATTTGTATTAGATTTTCTTAAGGAGTTAGAATCAAATTAGAGGTACAAAAAGGTAAGGTATATTTTTGAGGGTCGAAAATGAATTTTTCAAGTTTAAACATCTTCCATGTATGTACAACTTTTTCTATTATTCATTCTAAATTGGAAGAACTAAAGCTACAATATACTTTGAAAAAAATAGTAGGTTCTTGCTTTTGGATCTTATGGCCCAATGCATTTAGTTGCTTATGTGAATTCTTCCACCAAGGATTCCCTAAAAGCAACAATCAAAATCGCACAGAAGTTGTGACATCGTCTATACTACGAAAAGAAGGAAAAATCTTGAACGAACTAAGAGGTTGGTCTTACATTGTTTGATGTTTAGGGGAAGACGAGGGTGTTGAATTGTAAGAAGACGTAGTGACGTACAATCTCTTGTTTAAATATCCTTTCGTGTCATTTAACGATATTTCGTACTTCGTAATGAAAAATTTCAGAGCTAACTATGCATATCAACTCTTATTAATGGGGATTAGGTACTTTTATAGCAAGAGGTTAGTTCATTGTGATATAAAATCGATTGTGGGCTTCTATAATTAAGAATTGTTCCTTGCTACGACAACTGAAAACAAATTTCTTGGCTTTATTCTAAACACGCGCGCAACCCCCCCGCACCCCATCCATATATATATATATATATATATATATATTGGACCTTTCTATTTATATTTGTACGAATGTATTATTATAAAGTCTTATTTTTATTTGGACCATTTATATTTGTGATTTATATGTGCTGATGTTTAAAAACAACTTCTCTACCTTCTTAAAGCCTATGCACACCTTCACGGCGGGATCCAATTGTGACATGAGTTTTGATGGAAACTTCAAGAGGAACTTGGACACAAATTCTTGCACATCTTTCACGGAGTGTGGTTGATGTGCAGGCGTCATCTTTAGTGGTGTGCCCAGTTATAGTCAATTCTTTTAATTTTGGGTTTACTAATTAAGTTTGAAAGTGGATCAAGTACATTATTCGTTGTAAATCGAGTTGAATCTATCTACCTACTATTATAAAATCTTGAATATAAATGTTATCAGATAAAAATATCTTTCGAGGAATCTTTTCAATATATTAAAACTATACATCAGCCAATGAAGTTGAGGAATTGATTCATATGAACAAATTAGTTGAGAAAGCTTCTGAAAAAATTGACAAGCGTAAAGAATCCAAACAAAATAATAATTGAGTTGATATGAAATTGGAGAAGTTGGAAGAAGAGATTGAGAAGATTAAAGAAAGAGAGAAGAGGTGAAGGAGAATTGCTCAAGGGAAGACAAAAGAGAATATACTCTTCTTTGTAAACTTTCTTGTGTTTAAATTAATATACATGCTTTTCGGTTGGTTAATTTCAACTTTTTTCATATAATTGAATAATAACTGAAAGCAGCCCTAATGTGGAGATGCTAACAAACGATAAAAGCAACATTTTAAAAGATTTTCATGTTTTTTATATCTTGAGTGATTTTATAAAATTGAACTCATTAAATTGATGGAGACAAACGCTTGAGTCTAAAGGGTTCAGGTTGAGCAGAAGCAAGACAGAGTATTTGGAATGCAAGTTTAATGACGTGAGGCTGGAGAATGAGGTGGTAGTGAAGTTGGAATCACAGGAGGTATGTGATGATAGGCGAATTTACACGCCTATAGTGCTATATTTCACCCATATTTTAGCTAAGTTTTGAGGATAAAATATATAATTCATGCACTTTTAGTCCTTTTTCCTGTAAGTGAGCTAACGAACATGATTAGCAAGTTTTCAGGTATAAATGATGCAGAATTCAGCATTTTATGGATTACTTGACGCCAAAGAAAGCTTCACGAAAGGAGGAAAACAAAGCTTGGGCGCCAAGGACCAAAAGTGGCGCATGGAAAATCTGTCCAGGGCAAAAACAACAATTCTGAAGACTTTGGGGACTAGCAGTAACTTAGTAGGATTAGGATAATGATACATTAACCTAGTAGGATTGGGTTAAGTAATGCAGTAGCTTAGTAGGAATAGGATATGGGTGTTATAAATACCCTATTTTGCTAGAGATTTTAATTCTTTCCTCCATTAGTTACAATTCATTCACTACTACTTTTTATTCTTCCATTAATTCTACTTTTTATTCTTCTTCTATTCATCTATTCATCTATTCAATTCTTAATTTCCGCAACAAGAGAAACGTTACTTAGCAAAGAAGTCACGCCTAACGCCTACCACCCTATACCTAACGAGATCTTTATTGTGGTATAATAACAATGTCGATTGTGATTTCCTTCGCACTCATGGGTAACTAAACTTCTCTGTTGGGGTTATGGAAGCCTTATGAGATACTATCTAAGGCTATGAGTTTGTGAATTCGTGACACGTGTGTTGCTTATATCATTATTCTCTTCATCTTAATGCAAATTCTTGTGGCTGCAGACGCATAGAATAACGCCAGTATAACATTAACTTGTTCGAAAGAAAAGTTATATGTCTGGAAAAGAGATAATGTCAAGGTAATAGGGTCCCATCCCCTATTAAAAAGTTAGTACCGTAACTGGATTAACCTCTTGGAGAATTTGTACCGTTAGATACGCTTTAAGCTCGAAAGAGTTAAAGTGAAATAGTCCTTGTTTAGGTCGAAAAACGCTTGGATTTACCATCGAATACAATTCTCTATAAGCACATGCATGTCTGAATTCCGCATAACTCATAGCCAATAGAGACGTACAACTCATAAGGTGGACATAACCCCAACTTCTCAATTCTCATTGTTTTACATCTTACCAAACATTCTTACTTTTTACTTTGCTATTTTCCGTTTTTACCTTATTACTTTGGTTACATTACTTGCACGACAAAACTCCCCCTTTTTTACGAGACTTGCACTAAAAGTCTAGTAATCTTTGCTTACTTGTTGACCAAGCTATTCCCTGTGGGATCGATACCCAACCCAGTTGGGTTATATATTTGACAACGACCGCTTTACACTCCTACGAGAGCTGTAGATTGAGCGTTATCAGTATGTAAGAGGGATAGTTTCAAGTATCTCGGGTCCGTGATCCAGGGTAACGGCGAGATTGACGAGGATGTCTCGCACCGTATTGGGGCGGGATGGATGAAGTGGAAGCTCGCGTCGGGGGTGTTGTGTGATAAGAAGGTGCCGCCCAAGCTTAAAGGCAAATTCTACAGGGCGGTAGTCCGTCCGGCCATGTTGTATGGAGCGGAGTGTTGGCCAGTTAAGAACTCCCACATCCAAAAAATGAAGGTGGCAGAAATGCGGATGTTGCGTTGGATGTGTGGGCTGACTAGAGGGGATAGAGTTCGGAATGAGATTATCAGAGAGAAGGTTGGTGTGACTCCAGTGGAGTATAAGATGCGGGAAGTCCGATTGAGATGGTTCGAACACGTGATGAGGAGGGGCATGGATGCCCCGGTTCGTAGGTGTGAGAGGCTAGCGTTGGATGGTTTTAGGCGGGGTAGGGGTAGGCCGAAAAAGTACTGGGGTGAGGTGATTAGGCGGGACATGGAGCAGTTACAGCTCACCGAGGACATGACCCTAGATAGGAAGATCTGGAGGACGCGAATTAGGGCAGAAGGCTAGGGTCAGTTTTGGTCGCTAGTGTAGGGAATTACTTGGTGGGGGTATTATTTTTGTTATGATACCTTGTTCCATGTTTTATTACGAATCTGTGTGCTTTTCTCTGTTTTTATTACTTATGGGTGCCGTATTTATGTTATGAAATCCTGTTCTGTGCTTTACTATGTATTTGTGCGGTATCTCGTGTCTTGAGCCGGGGGTCTATCGGAAACAACCTTTCTACCTCTTTAGAGATAGAGGTATGGACTGCGTACATCTTAACCCCCAGACCCCACTAGGTGGGAATACACTGGATTTGTTGTTGTTGTTGATTCTTTTGCTTTTAAAATTAGGCCAAGTTATTGAACAAGTATAGAATAACAATTATAATTTATTAATGGGTAATGATTGGACATTAATGTTATAAAGGTGATATTGTATTGAAATCAATGGTGCCTGCATAGTTTGATTTGAAATACTGTTTTCATTTTTTAAGCATTAGGTTCGATCTCTGTGTCATTAGCCTCAGATTTTTGAGATTTTAAATTTTAACAGCTTTTAATTTTTTCTAATTTTACGATTTTAAATTTTAACAACTTTTAATTATTTAAAATTTTTATGGAAGAGCAAGTTTATAAATTGATATTTGAGCTTTGATTTGAGATAAAGTTGAGACTTTCTTAGATTTTTTTTTGAAGTGCCTATTTGTTAATTATATGTAATGAGAGTAGTAAGGAATGAGGTTCATGTACAGGTGAAGTGACGAACATCTATGCGGATACCGATATTATTTGAGGGATTAAAATAAGTCATTTGCTTGTTTTGAACTGTTTTCCTATTTGCTAGTATGAATGGGTTGATTTGCTATTATAAATGAAATATTGAATATGCTAGCTAATGAGAATATTCTCACTTGATGAGTTGAGTTGATTTTGAAATTGATATATGATCTAGCTTAAGACATGAAATATTTTGCTTAAATTTATTGTTGACTTGGGATCGGAGTTGCGCGCTTACTCATCATGCATTCCATTTCATATGGGATCGAAGTACACGCCTACATATTATTATCTCTTATCGGGTTGGAGTGCACGCATGCTCATTATTATCTATTACTAGTTTAGGATACATGTGTTGCAAGTGTACTTTACGGCAATTAATAAAATTATATGCACAAAAAAAATAATACTATTATTAAAAAGTAGCAGTCTTGACTAAATATTATTTTTCGTGATTGCCGATTCAAAATATAAAAAGTATATACCATCAATAATTTTACTATGAAATACAATGTTTCTACAAGGAAGTAATTTCCCTTTTATTGATTGATTACTGAGGAAAATATAAAACGTGAAAGTATTACAATTATATGTAATTTTAAATTTCTATATATTATGACCAAAAAAGAAAGGTCTTGGAATAAAAACTTCATTCAATTTTAAATTACTAATATTGAGAGTTATTACATCTTACAAATAAATAAAAAATTTCAGTAGTTATAACTTTAATTAATTTCAATGTTTTAAATATTAGTAGAGCAATTAAACAAACACTATTCAATAAAAATAGCAAATTACTACTACTTCCTTCTGTCCTTTAATTTTTATAATTTTTTTTTTCTATTTTCTAAACAAAGGGCTGACTGTATGAATTTTTACTTTTAAAAGTTCTTTTACAGATTTACCCTCAAATAGAAATAAATTCCCTCTACTTTTTTCATATTATTAATTTTAGAAGAGTTATATATCACTAATAAATTAATAAAAACAAATAATATGCTAACAATTTTGAAGATATATACAACTACAATAATTTGGGATAAAACTTACATGCATTCGATGTAATGAGAATTAGATTTGAACCATTAAATTTTATGTGATTCAAAACTGAATACATTAAATAATATGCCAATTCATTGTAATAACGACCCTACATCATGTTTGTCTTTTTTGTCTTTAAAAATATATTTTATCTGATCAAATTCTAATTCAATTTTTTTCTCTTTAAATAAATTTTTTTTTCTTTGCATAATGATAATACACATGCAAATAATACTATCTAGGAATATAATTATGATCGTCCCGCATGTGAAGTGGGATGAGTAAGAGCCGACAAGATTTAAACATCTCAATTACCTAAATCTTGTCGGCTCTTACTCATCCCACTTCACATGCGGGACGATCATAATTGTATTCCTAGATAGTATTATTTGCATGTGTATTATCATTATGCAAAGAAAAAAGTATTTATTTAAAGAGGAAAAATTGAATTAGAATTTGATCAGATAAAATATATTTTTAAAGACAAAAAAAGACAAACATGTTGTAGGACCGTTATTACAATGAATTAGCATATTATTTAATGTATTCAGTTTTGAATCACATGAAATTTAATGGTTCAAATCTAATTCTCATTTACAAAATGCTATAATCTTATAGCTAAAAAGAAAAAAAAAAACTTGTATTATTGGTCCTCCTCAGGACAAAATCTTTTCTTTTTTAAAGTCGATAATTTTATGGACAAAATCTTTTATCTCATTCTAATTCTGAAAATTAAAAAAAAAAAGATGTAAGTAAATGTGAATTAAATCTAAATATTATAATATTAAAAGGACATGAAACATATATTCATTAAAATAAAGTATCATGCGATAAGAGTCGTATCCTACACCACCACCACAACATATCTGTCTCTGGTAGACCCTCAACAAGAACTCACTAATTAAATTATTAGAAATATGGCATATTTCAGATATTTCCCATTCAATAGCATAACATGGCCACAACCTTCTGAACACTAACCTAAAATCCAGTAAAGAAAACACACACAAACATTATAGTAGTAAACAATTTGACGCAAAACCTACATTATATTTTAGGATTCCTTAGTATTTCAAGATTATAGTGAATAATATTAAATAAATTAATAATTATCAAAAGAAGAAAAAAGTGAAATGACAATTTTATCTATGGTGGAGATTTTTAGTGAAGTGCAAAAAGTTCAAACAATATTTTCAAAACCCTTCATACTTTTAATATAATAGAGATTAGGATTAAAGTGCATATTTGTACAATATATTTATTGGGATCGGAATGCACGCCTGCACAATACATGGACCTTGTGAGTTTTTCATGGGTCCTGACCTTGAAGTCATTATTTTGTAGATGAGTACATAGCATATGCATTGCATTGCATCCATTCTTTTCATGTTTAGATTGAGTAATTTGTATTTGTTGATTTTGTACTATCTATTAAGTACTTGATTATTTATCACCTGATTTCATAGTATTGAAGATTTTTCGGACTGTATTATAATATCCTTATAATTGTTAGATTTGATTATTCTGTTGGATTATGATGGCTTTTCTGAGTGCAAGTTCTATAACTGTTTTAGAGGGTTGACGTGGTGTTACTCTTTGAATTAGGGTCGGTCGATGATGCTTGTTGAATACACGTGGTTCTGTACCCACCCCTTGCTTTTTCTGTAGCTTTCGTACAGGTACCTATCCGACGACCTCTGGATACTGATTCTTGTGGTGTCTTTGGTGTTAGCATCTTTAGAGATTCGAGGTATCTATTATTGATTTCAGAGACTACTGAAATCTCTTTCGCCCTTATTTTTATGCATTTTTTGCATTTTGAGATATTTAGACATTTCTTTAATTTCTATATTTAGAGGCTTGTATTAGTGACTAGCAGATCTGAGATTATCTATATCTTTACTATACTGGTCTCCTAATATACTTTGGAGATTATTCGAGTTTATTTTGTCCTTATTTTCTTCTGCTTCTCTAATTTTGAGTTATTGTGTTTGTATTGGGTTTTAGGCTTACCAGTCGTGGTAAGAGTGACAGGTGCCATCACGATCCCGATTTTTGGATCGTGACATTCTTATTCAAATAGTGAACTTCTTTATGTTATTGTATGCTAGAATTCTTAGTTCCTATTTTTGTGGCAGTTAAATTTAATTAATCTTTTATTTCACTCTATTTTGTATACAAAATATAACTCTAAATTGATTGAAATTTTAACTTCATAGAGTTTTTCAAGTCCAATTTCATTATTCAGGCCTGTGAACACCTCTTTTGAAGGATGCTTGCGAAGGAAACAAATCTTATGGATCAAAGAAGTCCTCTCATTCTGAGGCGAGGGTGGAATGCCTATCGAAATCAGAAAAGGTGGAAAAAGCTATCTACATTCAATTTAAAGTTTTTAACATTTTTCATTATAGTAGGTGACAAGAAATTTCTCTAAGCCTAAATGTCATCTTTACCTTAAAGTTACTTAAGAGTTAAATAATAATTTGAAAAACATAATTTTTATGTACAGGCACAGGCTTACATACACAAGTATTCCCTGCCAATTATCAAATATACACGTTTTGCTTGAAAGGACATCCAGAGTTCTTTCATTGTTAAAAAAACTTATCAGCTTTGCTAAAAAACTTTCTCTTCTCCTTCTCCTTCTCCTTCGTCACCACCTATTCAATCTTTTGATCTTGCCTCCTTTTATCATGTTGGTAGCACCATGATCCTTTGTTAAGATCATTCCTAACAAAATTACATTATAATTCAAAATTATAGGAGGCTTTATACGTGAGACAAAAACTTCAATACAAATTGAATATATATAAGAGACACATTTTTTCCAAAAGGATTATATAAAAAGGATGTACCCTAAAATTTAATTTTTTAAAAAAAACTCCTAAACATGGTCGGATTAATGACATTAACACTAATAAGAGAAATCTAAACCTACACCAATAATGAATCTTATTTCAAGAAATCTACATAACCACGATTTACAAAAAAGAGCTCTAATCTCAAAAAAGCAAAAGATAAAAAAAATCCTAAATCACAAGAGAAGATTAGAAATCAAACTAACATACCCATGATATATATTAAATAAAAAGTAAATTTTTGTCAATTTAATTATTAATTCTTCTAATATTTTTTACCATATATTTTCTTCTTATCATAGATGTTAGGGTTTCTTAATTTTTAAAATATATTTTTCTCTTATCATATATTTAGGATTCCTTAATTTTAAATATTATAAAGGCCATTACATAATAATTGGAGAAAACAAGTAAAAGAACGTTTTTATCTATTGTGAGTGTTTTAATGAATGTCAAAAAGTTCGAATCACTTTTTTAAGGGTCTTCACACTTTGTGTATTCATTTAAATAAAAACTTTGACACCTATTTATAGAGCAAATGGTCTATTACCCCCAATCTTTGCCCGAAATTTCAACTATACACTTAACCTTTACGGTAGTCCCACCATCCCCCTGAATAATTTTTTTCTATATTTAGTACTCCCCCCAAACCCACTCCCCAAGTGCCGACCAGTCATTGGTGGTGAGAACACTTTCTTTATGTCGTTAGTGGAGGCACCAAGACTCCAAAATCACAAAAATGGTCAACTAAATATATAATATACGTCATTAATTCATGAATTAATATTCTCGGGATGGTCATCTTCTCCAATTTAAGAGATAGCATCTTCTCCATCATAAGCCTTCATCTCCTTCATTTTTTTTTTAATTTTCTTTCAAAGAATCTAGAGTTTAGTTGTTAATCTCAATTTCTAATTTAACTCCTAAAGTTGTGATATGTAATCTGGTCCAAGTTTTAATTTAGGATTTGTAATTTGTTGATTCATTTTAACGAAATTCATAAATGACAAACGAAGATCTGAATAAGCTTTGTATGGATGAATCAAACTCACTACTCAATATTGTAGTGAGATGCAAACATGGTATTTTGATGAACTTGCAAATTTTATGATCTAAATTAAATTCAGAAAGAAGATTTTGATCTTGCCCCTACTATGGCGTATTTATTTTTCATTGTATTTTGCTCCACTTTAGATTCAATTGATGCTAATGTACTTTTTTATTTTTTTTTAATCTCAAATTTATAATTTTTTCTATGGAGGGACAAAGAAAAAGTGGATCCGAGATCAAATTTTTATCCTTTCAAAATTGACAAACAAAATTAAAGAGTTGGAACAAGAATTATGGCTTAAGTAGGTATAAATTGACAACTTGACATTGGCGAGGAGGCTCAATGAAAGATAAAAATGATGTAGATTCAATAGGAAGATATTTTTATGTATTTTGATTTGTGTTGTTGCTATGTTCATCAGCAACAAATCTATTTAAAGTAGTTAGATTGACTGTTTATGTGATGAATTTTATATCTTTATTTATCTATATATCAGATTATGTTGTGTTGTGGTGTTTAAAAAATTATTCAATTGTACCTTGTGTAATTTAATTGTGTCTTGTGTAAATTGTTACATCTTGTAATTACAATGTTGTGTCAACACAACTATATAGCCAATATCACGATCATTTTGTAAAGACAACTATTGTGACAACACAACTTTACAACCCCACAATATCATCATTTGAACACAATAATATATAATTTTCTCCATTTGAACACAACATCATCATTCATTCCAACTTCAACATATGTAGAAACTAAAGTCACATTAATAATACCTAACATAAGGAAACATTCACCAACAAACAAAATTAAAAATAGTAAGCTCCTAATCAGTTTACCATCACCATTCTTAAATACAAAATAAAAATTATTTTTATGTCAATTGAACTAACTTAAAATAGTGCGTAAAATACATCAACTTTACTACAATTTTTATGGTATCCTTGACTATGAAGAAGTGCAATTCTGACTTGGATTGTTTGATATACTTCCTACTGTCTTCTTTATTTATTTCTCTTTAATCTCTTGTTGTTTTCTTGTTGAGATTGCTGCTTTGTCATTCCATTTCAACTTATTGGTGATACTTGATGTATAACCAATGTCACCAATTACATCAGCTGATCTTCTCACCTTTGATTGACTAGTAAAGTAGATCTTACTGCTCGGTATACCAGGCAGCAATGAATGATAAAAAAATTCAAAAATCAATATATACCAAAGACTCATAATTTACAAAAGATATAACAAAGACTTACATTCAAGACTTTGAAGTCATTTTCAGTTTGGGACACACCTATTTCCATTACTCTTGACCTTTTGAACAAAGTTGTGTTTCCCTTACCACTACTTATTCCACTTTTAGTAGTACCAGCTATTGAAGATGATGTACAATAGGCGGTGTAGAAGAGGATGCTAAGAAAACAGTATGTGCAGGAGGTGTTGTAGGTAGAGGAGGTGCACTAGGTGCAACTGGTATTGCTTTTTTGGTCTCCCTCTTTCTTTTTTATCATGAGGATGTGCACTAGGTACTTCTAATGGAGTTTTCTTTACATATAAAAAGAATGTTATAAAAACTATTTGAGCTAATTGCTACTAATTTCAAGTGGAATATAACCTTTGGTCTGCCTCTTTCCTATCTGAACCAGTACCTTTTTCTTGAGGAGGTGCATAATGTACTTTTGGTGGAGTTTTATATATATATAAAAAAGAATGTTACAAAAATTAGAGAAGTTATAATATACTAAATTCAAGTGTGAAATATTAACTTTGATTTGCCTCTTTCCTTACCTAAATTAGTAAGTGTTGCTACTGATGGTGCATTTGATTATGCTGATGGTACACTTTGAGGAAAATCTCTCTTGTTGTGGCCTCTAACATGACACACACTACATATCATTGCTAGTATGATTCTAAACAATTTTCTTGATTTCTTTGTTTCTCCATCTTTCTTCCTCCTAACCTTAGATGGCCTTCCATGCATACTTGTAATTTCAAGTGGTGCAACAGTAATATTTGAAGAATTGACCACATTTCCATGTTTGTTAGTGATTCAATAACACTGACATAAGTACGTTTCTTTACTGTAGTAGCTGTCAATATAGTCATACAGAGGGTACTTCTTAAATAGCAATGCAGCCACAACATGTGCAAATGATATGCCCTTTAACTTCCACACCTTGCAACTACAAGTTCTCCTGACAATATCCACTTTGTGTTGACAAATCCCCTCTTTCACTTCAAAATTAGTAGCTCCATTAAACTCAATGGTACAATCCATAGACCTGTTGATGTTCTCCTCTAAAACCTTCAAACATATTGGAGAGTAATTATACTTTCAAGTACTTGGAAACTCCCTTAAAATGCTTATTCTTGTCATCATCTCTACTCGGATTTCTTTAAGCATGATAATGATGGTCTTGTACCTAGATACCAAAATCCATGCATTAAAATGCTCAGTTATGTTGTTATCCACAGAATCACACTTGACTTCAGTGTTGAAGTAAAGCTTGCACCAGTAATTAATGTTGTAGTACATTAACTCATCCATCATTTTTTTAGTACCAAGTAACTTCATCTTATCTATGTTTTTCCTCAATCGAGGCTCAAATTATATTTGACTATATTTTAAAATTGTAGCCTTCTTTAAACTAGTCCAATTAGCTAAGATGTGCCTTGCATATCTTCTATGTTCAGATTGAGGTAACATCACCTTAAATGCTGTAAACAATCCCTGTAGTACACACATATCATAAAATAAGATTAAACTAAGACACAATTATATATACAAGGTTAAACTAAAAAAAATAAAGATGAAATAGTATACATACCTTCTGCATATCTGTAATTAAGATGAGACCTTCACCTTCTCCAAGGTCATCCTTTATGCATATAACAAATCAAGTCCATGTGTTTGTGTTCTCCTTTTCATTTACTGCATAAGCAAGTAGCAGCGTCTGGTTATTTCCATCCTTGTCCACAACAACTAACAATTGACCTTTACAAACACCTTTACGAAAATAACTTTAACCTATGCACTTCCTACAATGTACCTATACCTTCTTCAAAGCATCAAAATAGATATAAAAACTCTAAAAATTGGTTTACCTAATGCATCAGCCTCACAAGTTTAACAACACAACTGGTCCCAAGATTTTTCCTCAACAGTTCATCCTTGTAGTTAAGAATTCTTTCAAATTCTACTACATGATCACCCACTATTTCTTTCAAAACTTTAGCTCTTGTTCTTCTTACTGTACGCTTACTCTTGCAACTTGAATACCCTTATATTTGATTGCTCAATTATTCTATCTCTGAAGGTTTGGGCTAAAAACATTGCATTACACAAGTAATTTTTGGTTGTCTTGTTGTAAATATGCTTTGAAAGGTAAGTTTTTGTCATGAAATCATTTGTTGTCTTGTCAAGACCTGCATACAAAATCCATGAACAATCATCTTTTCACCTAACTCTAACCTTTTTTGACTTATTCACCACCTCTCCACAGGAACCCTCTTTCTTACTATATATTTAGTCACTGCTCATCTAAATTTATTCACATATTTAAACACCATACCCAACTGCCAAATGACTTTCTTTATTGTTGGGTCATGAATGATTTCCTAGGTTGTTGTCATTCTCTTTCTTGATAACTCAATAGTTCTTGTCCTGCCAGATTGTCACAATTTAAACTCGGGCCAAACTGTGATGGGTATCTCAGGCCCACCAAGGATCGAAGATCACTTCCTTAGCCTTATCTCAAGAGCACAATACAAGAATACAGCGGAAGCCAACCAAAGTAGCAAAAAGAAAGATAGATTAGTCAAATGAAGATTCTAAGAATCAAAACAAACGATTAACTCAATACTTGTCTACAAAAGCCTCTAAAATTAGAAATATCAACTAAGTTAGGACATGCTCCCAACTATGACCAAAAGAATCTAAAATAAAATACTAAGACGATACTAAAAATAATAAAATGATCGGGCTTTTCAAAAGATGGAGGATCAACACTTCACAGTAGATTCATAATAGTACCAAATCACTTAACATTACATGGGAGCAACAAAAAAACCCTCGGACCCTATATCATGAAATAATGTAGCATTCAGGGGCGGTCAGTGGGGTGAGCACTGGTATTTAACTAAGGGGATAGGGATAATATAATGAAATTACCAAAATTCAATAATAAACCATATACACCACATTCATATACATATATATAGGATACCGGGATATGGACAAGGATCATGAACATGAGAGTTTAAAGTATCAATCTAAACTATGTTTTTTCTTCGTCCTAAAGATACTAATGGGTTATATGGGTCCAGCTCCTCCAGCTGGAAGGGCCCCAATGCGTGTTAGCCGCACGAATCAAGGGAAATCTAAAAAAGGCTAAAGACACCAAGGCTATATCCCTCTCAAAATATATATAAAGTGTGCACCAAGTTCATGGTCACATGGACCCCAACGCTGACAAACGTGGCTTCCAGTGTTGATTTCCCCAGGACCTACACCTTCACGGTGAGCTACACAATTTTCTTAAGTCCCAATTAAAACAATTGTACATAATTCAACCATTAACCCCGGAGTTTTTCATTAAGGCATTTAGTAACATGGTATCATTATACCAATATGCTTGCAAACTACTATATTTATGTCAAATCAATTCGGATAACCAAACTGACTCCTAAGCTCAATTTAAAATTAAAGCCACCAAGGTCATTCAAATCTATTTTTATCCATTTATTCCTTTAATGCAATGCAATATTTTCAAAAGTAAGTTAAATCGTGCAAATTTCATATTCAAAACTAAAGTCACAAATGTGGGTTGAGGTTAATGTCATTATTGAGCCAAATTTTTATCAATGTCGGGGAAACCATGTTTCCTATTCCAATACTCATAGTAATGCACTCATTCAGCCCCAAAAATCATCAATTAAAGTATAAACAACACATTTAAAATATGAGAAATACAATTCAAGAAATAACCATCAAAATCCCTCAACCCAATTTCAAATCGAACAATTAAAATCACATAAATAATGATTAAATATATGTCATAATATAAAAATACAAGTTAGGGATGAAAAACATAACTGAAATATAGAACAATTTGAAGATAATTCGAAGTTTGGAGCTTGGATGCTGAATCCTTGTAAAACCCTTAAACTTGTTTTGGGTTTTGAGTTAAAGAGAAAAAGAAATGGTTTTGATCTTTTAAAACTGAAGAAAAATGATCACTTTAATGCTATAATGTCGTGCAAGGGGTAAAAAGACCAAAAGGCCCTCACTCCAAGTGAAAAAAAAAAAGAAAAAACTGAATGAAATTTACATAGCAGCGCGGTACGCTGCTATCGCGAAGGGCAACCTCCATGCCACGCCCTTATCATAGAGGTTATCCTCCGCGGCATGCCACTATCGCGGAGGCTTAGTGCCTCCGGGTTCTGAAATGACCCCGAGCTCCTTTCAAAATTTTAAACTTTTTCAAAATACCCTTTTAATATCCCTTAACATAATTCAAGTCAAAAATCAACATTACGCACGTGAGAGGGTCAAAAATAAATTCATTGAAATTTTATGGGGTCTCACGCAGATGCAACCATATCATGTTCATCATTACCACAACAATTATCTTCATCTAATTGAAAACTACCCTCATCAAAACTTGCAAAGTAAGGCTCATCACTTCCTAGCCTTCCTTCATAACTTACTTTACCTATTTCAGTTTCATTATAACCTAGATCTGCTCTTGTTTCACCTACTGCTACCTTCGCATTGTTAGCTGGTACTCTCGCATTTCTTTTGCTCCTTCGAAACTTTCTCTTATCAACTCTCAATTCCCTAACCTCCTCATGTACATCACTACCATACTCCTCCTCCTCCTCATCTCCAACTAATTCTACTTTTAACTCAACGCTATCCTCTGTAAAGTAACCAGAAACCTCTACTTCTTCTTCTGAGAAATCATATCCAGCAGGTCCAACATCTATATCATCAACTGCCGTAGCACTAGGTGAAGCAACATTAGGTGCAACAATACTATCTGCAGTAGCACTATCTGTAGTAGTGAAATGGGGTGTGGTAGTGAAAAAAGATATGGTTAAAAAAATGTAACAGGGTCCTCCATATTTAAATTGTCCTCACCTACCTTGAAGTTAGGCCTAGTATTAAAAGTTGCACCAGATTCCCCCATATCCCCATGACTACTATTTTCTAATAACAAGGGGCCCACAATTAGCTCATCAACCAAATGGATGACAAAAAACTTCATTTCATCTCCATCTTTTAAGGAATACATCATGTCTAAAATATCCATATCATTATCAACATCTACCATAATGCTACTATTAGGTGGTTTAATGCTAAAGGTACAAGTTGTGCTATGTCCTTGTTTTCTAATATAGTCTCTCAACTCAAAATAGGACATCTTATCTACATTAACATCCAAAAATTCAATAATAATTTCACCATTATATACTGATTCTCGCTACTTAAATCTAACACCCATCGTGGTACCATCTTAGAATAATCAAAGTAAACCCATTCATGTCTTACCTGAAGACAATCAAGATAACAAATAAGAATTACTAGACTAAACATAGTAGCATAGCTAGTATAGCAACATTATCAAAAATCAAGCATTACCCGAGTTTAATTCAACATTATCAGGCTTAAACAATGAAGAAAAATACATAATATGAAAATATAAATGTAATATGATACTCTTTCAACAATGAAACGACCTAATATTAAGACACAAATAAATGCAATATCGTGCGACTTAGGCAAGAAAGAAAAAATCTAATTTCATGAAAATTGTTGTAATATCATATAGATTGAATACCTACACAACACAATAGTAAGACGCACATGCTATTAAACACAATTAATTTCTTAATTTTCAGATTAATAGTAAACCCTACAAAAGTCCTAATTTTGAATCACCCGACTTAAACAATCAACGAAAGACCAAATTAGATACAATTATAAACGTAATATTGTGTTAATTGAACACTTACACAATATAATAGTAAGCCGTATAACTTAATTTCACACATTTAACTTCTTAATTTTTTGAAATTAACAGTAAACCCTAATTAACATTTACAAAATCCTAATTTTTGGCACAAAGAATTCACCTTTAATAAATTAAAATAGCAATAAGTTGATTATCTTCGAAATCGACAAGCCTTTATCATTAATATTCTTTTTCGGACAAGAATATTTGAGAAAATCGCAAAAAGAGAGGAGAGAGAAAGATGAAAAGGTTGTCTGAACTTTTTTCAGACAAGAGCAGAAAAAATGGGGCCTATTCGTTTAAGAATATAGAGAAAATGAGGCCTAATCATTTAGGAGGGAGAAGAAATAATTATGATGGGCCCAACACGTGTAAAACATGCATATTATTATTTGGTTTATGTTCAAGTAAAAAATATACATATTATTAATAAGTGCCTTTACCTTTCTTGATTTTCTTTAGTGCAGCATAAAGAGGTTCCCTCTTCATCATATGCAACCACTATAAGAATAAAAAAAATTAAATTTTTTGCGATAAGGAAAAAGTGCCTCCAAATTTTGATAACGTAGTGAATTTTTTTATCCCTTGTTTTGTCATATACTCTTGCAAAATCAACATTGAAACAAAATAAATAAGCAAATAAAAATTTCAGCCATTGATTGTCTATTAATATAATTAAAAAAAATCACAAATAAAATTTCTCAATTAACAATTAAAGATCAAGAATACATGATTATAACTTATTATTGTACACTTTAGGAACAGATTAAAATTTTAAAAAAACTTACCACCAATTAACTGATATACCAATTAACAATAATCCAAATAATCTGTATAAAATTATAAAGAAGTCAATTTTAAATTATTTAGTGTATATGAGATAATAAATAAGAATCACAAAAAATCTTAATAAGCAATTGTATTAAAGAATACACAATAGTTTATTATTGTCAAACTTCAAGAACGAACTAAAATTTAAGAAAGCTTACCGCAAATTACAAATAAATTTATCTTTCAAATATAGATACTATCAAGATTTCAATTAGTAAAAGAAAAAAAAAATTAAACTCAAATCAACCTCAAGAACAAACTAATATTTTAGAAAACATAGCTCAAATCACAAATAAACTTATCTCTTCAAACATAGACACTATCAAGATTTCAATTTATAAAAAAACTCTAAACCTAAATTAACTTCAACAACATACAAATACTTTGAAAAACTTATCTTAAATCACAAGGGAGTTTATCTTTTTAATCATGAATACTCTCAAGATTTCAATTAGCAAAACAATTCTAAACTAAACCTAATTTTTCCTCCTACTTACAACAATATAAGAATTGTAGAATGTGACAACTTATGGAAGGAAATATTAATTTATCGGTTATCGAAAGAATCCTAAACCGAACAAAATTCGGAGACAAAATAAATTTAATGAATTTTATAAATTTAGAATTTTTTCTATATATTAATAATAATTTGAGAAAAATTAAAAATAACGATTTTATCTATTGCAAAATCTTTTAATAAAGGGTAAAACATTTAAATCACATTTTTAAGGATTTTCAGACTTTTAATATAGTATAGATATAGATAGGTTAGTCGTATTATTTATGGGAATCGAGGGTCTTTCCGAAATAGCCTTGTTTCTAACAAATTTTTTACGGTGATAGAAATAAATTACAATCACAATTAAAAATATGAAGAAACAACAACTTTATTGATAAACGATGTGGGTACAAATCTGTTCCTCCCTTGATTCTTCTCTCTTGATTTTCTCCATAAATCGCGGGCTGTCAGTAGCGTATTCTCGAATGTAGGAACATTTGGATTTGATCTCCATGAAAGGAGGTTTTGTCTTCTTGATGTATTTGATTATCAAGAAGGAAGGGTTTTGATGTATAAATATCCCATGAATTTATTGGGACTTTGAAGATCGTTGATCTCTTTGTGAATATTCTGTGAGTTTGTGGAATACTGAAAATGTCTCTTTAAAGGGATATTTGCCCCTTTATATAGGCGTAATGTAGGGTTTAGGTAGAGTAGCCACCAAGGTAAATTTAGGGTAAAGTAGCCACCAAGAACTCTAACCAAAATTAAACTCTTTTTGTAGAGTCCACAAAATTTCAATAACTACAAGCCTCTCTCGAGATAGTGGTAAGGTTTGTGTACACTTTATCAATCTCAGACCTCACTTGTGGATTTTAGTGGGTATATTGTCGTTGTTGTAGTAGGATTATTAATGATTTGAAACTCTAAATTTACTATTACTACATATAAAAAAGAAAAAATATAATAAAATTCTCTTAATTTCATAAGTGAAATAAGTAAATTGAAATAACTATTTTTAGTATGAAGGCTAAGTAATATAAAATAGAGTGAGTATTTGAAAATTTGAGTTATTTTTGCTAATAATATATATGACAATATTTAAGAAATAGTTGAGATTTAGAGACTTATGAAGAAACATTTTTTGTGTGTATGTGTGTGTATTTGGAGTTTTAGATATTTGATGAAGTGAAGAAGAAAGGTAGGAGAGACGTGTTGGGTTTAGTGAATTAAAAATTTGTCCTCGTTCTATTATAAATATTCTTCTTTTTTTTTTGGTTAACCTGATTTGATTCATAGCATTAAGGGGGTGGGGGAAAGAGTTCGTGCTCCTATCAGAAGTAGGATCCAAAAACAAATTGTTCTGGGCCATATCCCAGCCCGGTAGGTTAGTAAATGATTGTTTAACAGTGCGTCTAAAGATTGCCCCAGAACTATTAGCTATTATAATTTCAACAACAAAAATCTGGCATAGTTGGTACGATAGTAGAAATTTCCAAAAACGCTGCCTTAGTTCCCTCCTTCACCAATAAGTCGGCTACTAAATTCTGCTCTTTCTATATTTGTGTTGGAGGGGTTGCTTCCAGTTCCACTAGTAATGTCCTACACTCAGTATCAACATTATGATGTAACGAGCGATCATTATCTAGCATATGAATAATGGCAGCGAGGTCTGTTTCAATAACAAGATGTCTAATTTTGTTGGTTTTAACAATAATCAGTCCCATTCTTAAAGTTAATAGTTCAGCCATGGTGGGAGTGGTATAGGGTATGTTCTGGTAGAAGCCTAGTAACCATTCACAATTATAGTTCCTAAAGACTCCTCCTAGTCCACCTAGGCCTGGGTTGGTTGAAGCTAAACTATCTGTGTTCAGGTTTATGTGGGTAGTTTTTGGGGGTTCCCACTTGACATCAATTGTGTTGTGGGAAGTGCTAGAAATGTTGATATCCTTAGCAAGAAGGGTGAATTCAAAAGCAGAAGCAATTACACTATTTACCGAGATGGACTTTTTGTGATTGCTGAAATTATTATAATTTCTGGTTAACCAAATAGTCTATAGATAGTGAGGGAAAAAGTATCCCAAGTGAAACAGGAATTAAAAGGTTTTCTTTTGAGGCTTTTCCTCAGATTAATCCAATTACTAGAGTTAACAGAATCCCAAGCCACGGGAGGTTTGAGTATATGTTTGGGTTACCATTATGGCCAGAATAAGATATGATTGGTATCTTCAGCACTGTGGTTGCAGATTTGGCATTGATGCTAACGTAGTTAAGATAGCTATTAATGGGAGTCTGTTATGCAGGAGTAACCAGAGAAAGGTTTTAATATTGTTAGGGGTTAGGGCCTTCCATACTAAGTTAAAGTTCTTTTTTTGGGGCGTGTGTTGTTCAAGGTCACTGAGACAAGAATATATACTGCTAGTGGTAAAAATAACATCGGAAATATGATTCTAGATGAGTTTGTCTTCATCAGTGTAGTTTTGAGGAAGGGGAAAGCTGAGGATG
Source organism: Capsicum baccatum var. pendulum (assembly GCA_030864225.1). NCBI lineage: Eukaryota > Viridiplantae > Streptophyta > Magnoliopsida > Solanales > Solanaceae > Capsicum > Capsicum baccatum. Next base: position 86,137,640 of record CM061558.1, on the reverse strand, counting down.
ATATCTTTGATGGTAAGGGGACTTTCAAAGAAAAGGTTTGTGAGATTTTGACTGCCATTATTGTACAAATCCCTAACTCTAATATTAGCTTCCTGATTATTCAGAGGGCCATGAAAAATGCTTATGAGGCTTCCTAAGTGGGGGATCTAGGTATCCTCGCGAAAATTCACTCTGTCTCCTTTATGAACTCTCCACCTGATGCATTTAGAACAATCAACCCATCCTTTGTGGATGTTTTGCCAAGTTCTGGAGGTAATCTTTCTGCTGGGAGGAGGAGGGTCTCTGGTGTGAGTATAGTACTTGGAAAGAAGGATATGACCCAGAAACTACTGTGGTTTTTAAAAAATATCCAGGCAAGGTTTGCATAGAGGTCTTTGTTCTTAATCTCGCTCTTATGGAGGCCAAGCCAAAGGCACCTTGAATTTTAAAAAATATCCAGGCAAGATTTTTAGCATGATTTTCAAAGAATTCACAAACTATCACAAACTACGACTTATAGATTTCCCTTGGATTGTCAATCTTTATATAATCTTGCATATTATTTGATGTTGGATATGAGACGACTTACATATATCCTTTCATTTGCTAGCTTTAAGGTAATCCTGCACATTATCTGACCTTGGATAATAGATGACTTACAGATATCCTTCCAATCGCTATCTCTTAGGTATTCCTGCATATTATCCGACCTTGGATACAATATGACTTATAGATATCTCTTAAATTGGTAGTATTTGGGTAATCCTGCACATAATCAATCTTAGATATGACGTGGCTTATAGAGAACCCTTGGGGCTATCAACTTGATAATCTCGCATATTTGCGACTTATGGATAACCTTCAAACTATCGATCTTTGGGTAACCTTGCACATTATCCGATTAGGATGTTGTTGCAGCTTACGGATAACCCATGGGTTGTCAACTCGTGGATAATCTTGCACACTATCCTATTTCAAATAATGTGACTTATAGATGACCCTCGAATTGTCAATTCTCAAAAAATTTCATATGTCATCTGCTTTCAGATAGCGACTAAAAGACGTCCCTTCGAACCATGTGTTTTTTGAGATCCAATAGTGAATTTTATTAAATCTTTGATGATTGATGCACTTGAAGATGATGAATATCTCTCAACACCAGACTGATTTGCCTTTGTGTGATTTGATCAGATATGAATGCTTCAGAATATCCTTCAATGCCAGACTCTTTTGCTTTCGCATGATATCGGATATAGAAAACTTTGAATCAATCATGGGCATCAAATGCAATATAAAGATGCCTTTGGATTGTAGTCTCTTCAAAACTAGTCGGAGAAGGAAATATGATTTTCAGGACACAACCCTTACGACATAGTCCTTTTGGAATGACCTTTTTAGCATGGCCCTCTCGGCATAGTTATTTTGGCATGGCCCTCTTGGCATGGCCTTCTTGGCATGGCCCTCTCGGCATGGCCCTCTTGGCATGGCCCTCTCGGCATGATATAATGCAATAGAAAAATAGTGAGGAATACAAATAACCATGTAGCGATCATAGAAAATATCACCTTGACCATTCCACTAGCACGTTGGACCTTCTGCATGTACCATTTCAAACATCCATCCTTGATTTGCTGGGTAAGCGAGTAAGTCATCATTTTTCTTTCCACGTTTGATGATTCATGCAACCACAAAAACCTGTTACTTTAGGAAACTCAGTTGTTTTTAGCTCCTGACCATCCTGGTTATTTCTTATTGGCCTTGGGATGTTTGGCTTTCTTGTATTCCTTTAAACCAAAGGAACATGGTGCATAATCGATGCTTTCATTGGTTTTTGTTGGCTTTAGGACAACCTACATCCACAGAAAATTATTAGTTTTTGTTAAAATTGATTTGTGTTGACTTTCTTGGTCTTCAGCTCCTGTCATCGCCATCATCGGGTTCTTATCTTCTTCATGTGTTTGTCATCTTTGGCTCCTGCTTCGACTCCCCGGGTTGGTGGTGTAAGGAAAAATCAAAGCATAAATTAATTTAAAGTAAGTACTTTTACCAATAATTGAATTTTAAAGAAAAAAAATCTAAGATTGGGATGAGTCTCTGCCAAATAAGTCATGTCATATACAAGCTTTATTGAAAATTCTTGGCTCGAGGTGTTGAACCCTTGAAGCTGAAAGTCTATGAAATTGAATATACTCTTTTGGCACCAAAATCTTTGTTGTTATCTTTGAACTCTTTAGTATAGTATGGTGGAAATTTTGAGGTCTACCTCAAAATTTCCGCCCCAGTTACTGATATTTCTCTCAAAATTTAATGTGGGTTGCGAGAGGATGATCTTCTCCTTTTAAAGTTTTGAAGTTCCTTCTACAAAATTCTACCCTAGTTTCCATTTCTCAGGGTGATATGACCGAGCCGTTGTGGCGCTTACGTATCTCGTTAAATAGAAATCAGGTCAAACGTAGTTCCCATAATATAAAAGAGAATAAAATATAGTTAAAAGGGTGACCGAAGCTGACAAGGCCGCCTACGTATCCCGCCCTTGGGAATTCAGGTCATCATGTAGTTCAGGATCATGTAAACAAAGTTGCCTAAGGGGTTGACAGAAGCCCCCATAGGTCGCGTATGTATCCTCTTTTTGGGAATTCAAGTCAAACATAGTTCATACATAAAAGAAAAAGAGATTTTAAAGATACTACAAAGCATAAAAACGATTACAAATGAGAAAACAATTTCAAGGAGATGAGCACAAAGAAACCCTACATCAGACATAGTATATCTTCACTGCATCAAAATTAATTGGCTCGGTACACCTTTGGCCATCCATTTTAGACAAAATCAAGGCTCCTCCTTATAACACTTTGCAGGTTGCACATGTCCCCTGCAATTTGGAGTGAACTTTTCCTTATACTCCTCTTGGTGAGGGAATATGAGTTTGAGCACCAATTGTCCGACTTCGAATACGCGATCTCTTACTCTTTTGTTGAAAGAGTGAATCATTCATTGTTGATATAATTGGCCATGGCAGCCAGCACTCATTCTTTTTTCATCCATCATCATAAGTTGTTCATGGCAGGAGCGTACCCATTCTTCATTACTTAACCCTGCTTCTTGGATGATTCTTAAAGATGATATTTTAACTTTGGCAGGTATTATCGCCTCTGTCCTGTAGATTAACAGATAAGAAGTTTCCCAAGTTGAAGTTTCGACTATCGTGTGATATCCCAGCAAGGCATAAGGTAACATCTCGTTCCATGATCAATGACTATCGACTATTTTTCTCAAGATCTTTTTGATGTTGTTTTTGGAAACTTCTACTGCTCCATTCATTTGAGGGAAATATGCAGTTGAATTTCGATGAGTGATCTTGAACTGTTCACATATCTGTTTCATCAAATGACTAGTCAAGTTTGCTCATGATTGACTCGGGTATCCCAAATCGACAAATCATGTCTTTTGACAAAATCAGCTACTACCTTCTTAGTTACACCTTTGTATGAGGCAGCTTCCACCCACTTGGTGAATTAATTGATAACAACCAAGATGAATCTATGTCCATTATAAGATGGTGGCTCAATCGGGCCAATGACATCCAGGACGCTACAAACGGCCAGGGCGAGCTCATCACATTAAGTTCGTGTGGGGGCAGCCAAATCAGATATCCATGTACTTGGAACTTGTGACATTTTTGCACAAACCTACTACAATCACTCTCCATGATCATCCAGAAATATCCGGATCTTAGGATCTTCTTGGCCAGAGTGAACCTGTTCATATGAGGTCCACATGTTCCGACGTGAATTTCTTCAAGTAATTTTGTAGCTTCAATACAGTCTACACATCGCAGAAATCCTAAATTTGGGGTCCTCCTGTAAAGGACTTCCCCATTTAAAAAGAAATTATTGGTCATCCGATAGATCATTTTCTTCTGATTGATGGTTGAATCTTTGCAATGTGCTCTGGCTTTTAAATACCTCTTGATGTCAAAGTACCATAGCTTTCTGTCTAGCTCTTCCTTAAATTATGCGTAATATGCAGGTTGCTCTTTCACACTTATTTCTAACGAATCAATGCAACTTCGATCTTAATGTTGAATCATGAAAGATATAGTAGCCAAAGCATCGACGAACTTATTTTAGATCCTCAGAATACGCTTGTATTCCACTTCCTTGAATTTGTTGCATAACTCTTGCACCAATTCTATGTATGGAGTGATTTTAACGTTCTTTACGACCCACTCACCCCAAACTTAGTGAACCAATAGATCAGAATCTCCAATAACTAGTAGCTCCCGAACATTCATATCAATAGCCAGTCAGACCGAGAATACAAGCCTCGTATTCGGCCATATTGTTGGTGTAAGAAAAGTGCAACTTGGCGGTAACCGGATAATGTTAACTAGTTTTTGATATTAAGACTGCCCCAATTCTCGAACCCTTGAAATTAACCGCCCCACTGAAGAATAATCTCCAACCCAGGTATATTTCAGCAATGTTTTCCCCTACGAACAATACCTCTTCATCTATGAAATAAGTTCAAAGTGGCTTATATTCTTCATCAACTGGATTCTCTGCTAGGTGATCTGCTAGGGCCTACCCTTTAATCAGCTTTTGAGTCACGTATACAATGTCATCATCACTCAATAACATTTTCCATTTGGCTAATTTCCCTTTAGGCATGGACTTTTGGAATATGTACTTTAGAGGATCCATTCTGGAGATGAGATACGTCGTATATGACGTCAAATAATTCCTCAACTTCTGGGCCACCCACGTCAATGCACAACACGTTCTTTCCAATAGCATTTAATGAGCCTCATATGGAGTGAACTTCTTACTCAAGTAATAAATTGTTCTTTTCTTCTTTCCAGTTTCATCATGTTGCCCTAAGACACATCCAAATGCATTGTCTGAGATTGATAAGTAAAACAACAGAGGGCTTCCTTCTCTTGGTGGAACTAGTACTGGTGGACTAGATAAATAATCCTTGATCTTGTCGGAAGTTTTCTGGCATTCCTCAGTCTATTAATTTGGCGCATCTTTCTTTAACATATTGAGGATAGGTTCATAAATAACCATTGATTGGGCTATGAACCTGCTAATGTAATTTAATCTTCTTAAGAAACTCATAACTTCTTTCTTTGTCTAGGGAGGAGGCAACTCTTGGATCGCCTTAATTTTTGAGGGGTCAAGCTCAATGCCCCTTTTGCTAACTATGAAACCCCAACAATTTCCCAGCTGGTACCCCAAAAGAACACTTAGCAGGATTTAACTTTAAATTATATTTCCACAATCGATCAAAGAACCTTCTCAAGTGGGTTAAGTGGTCCGAACTCTTGCGGGACTTGATGATCACATCATCCACATACACTTTAATTTTCTTATGGATCATATCATGAAATATGGTTGTCATGGCTATCATATATGTAGCACCAGCATTCTTGAGACCAAAGGGCATCACCCTATAGTGATAAACACCCCAAGATGTGATGAAATATATTTTCTCTACATCTTCTTCATCCATCAGTATTTGATGATACCCAGCAAAAAAACCTACAAACGATTGCATTTCATGCCTTGTGCAGTTGTCAATGAGAATGTGGATGTTGAGCAATGGAAAATTATCTTTAGGGATGGCTTTATTCAAATCTCTATAATCGACACAAATTCTTATCTTTTCATCCTTCTTTGGTACTGAGACAATATTGGCTAGCCATGTTAGATACTTCTTGACTTCAACCACATTGGCTTGAATTTGCTTAGTAACTTCTTTCTTGACTCTCAGACTCAAATCTGGCTTGAATTTTTGAGACTTTTGCTTCACAGGATTGAACCCTGGATCAATTGGAAACTTGTGTGATACGATATCTATACTTAATCCTAACATGTCGTCATAGAACCAAGAAAAAATATCAAAGTATTCTTTAAGCAACCCGATAAGTTCTCTTTTCTAGTCATCTGTCAGATGCACACTGATTCTGGTTTCTTTAACTTCTCTCTCATCACCTATATTAATTACCTCAGTTTTCTCCAGGTTTGGCCTTTCTCGATCCTCAAAATTTTTTAATTCTTTTGTTAACTGGTATGGGGCCATTGTTTCTTCGTCATACTCTTCCCATTCATCATCATTTGCTTTGATTTGTTCATTTAGCTCTTGATATGACATGACATTGAAAGATTTTAAATTATTATAACTGAAATCATAAACAATATAAGTTAGATTATGTGATCAGATCATGTAACAAAAATAGAAGGCAAATATTTTCCTAATAAGGAGGGTTTTCATTAAATTTTTAAAAAATTACAAACATTGGCTATGATCTACACTAGAGCAGGTCTAAGCTTTTTAGAAAGCACAAAACATGAAAATAAGGTAAATAAACTTAAAGGGTGGGTCTTGGGTCTCATTTGAACTACCACCGATTTTGCAAAAGTAAAGTTTTATCCTTCTATCTACCACATCAACCGGGGAGTCATGATTGGAGTGGTAGTACAGTTTGACAGTTTCTCTCCTGGTTCATCTATCTTGTTATCAGTCTTCTCAACTTGTTCTCGATCTTCTCAAGAGAATCTTCTATAATAGCATTACACTCTTCGAACAAGTTTCCTATTCCATCCTTGAGACCATCGCTTGTAGGCTTCACAGATACAGAAAATGACTGATAGAGTGGAGGTAACCTCTTTACCGATTCTGGGCCTTCTCTCTTCATCTCTCTTTCAACTTATTTACTTGGCGCATAGCCTATCCCAATATTTAAACAAATTCTCTGGGATCACGATAGGCTCAATGATCCCATCCAAATTTTTTCCTAAGTCGCACCCAGGATAAAAACTGCTTCTCCACATAACAGTGGCCAACATCTTGTAAATCGAAGGCATTGGCTCGCAAGGAGTTGGGTCTTTCTCAAGTCACTCCCTTTCGGGACTTCTTCAATTACAGAAACATAACCATTAAGGTGAGTTAGATGTCTTCCTTCACCATGGATGACCACTTCATCATTTTCCCACATGAACTTCATTGATTGGTGTAATATTAAAGAAATGGCCCTTGCTGCATAAATCCAAGGCCTTCATAAAAGCAGATTATAACTAGTGGAGATATCCATCACCTGAAACTTAACTAAGAACCCTACAGGCCCTATTTGAAGGTGCCACTTGACTTCCCCAATGATGTTTCTCTGACCCCCATCAAAAGATCTTATATTTATCGTGTTCTGATGCATTTTTCCCATATCATAATTTAACTGAGTCAAAATAGATAATGGATATATATTCATACCTGATCCATCGTCGATTAATACCCTGTTAATGATCTTATCTTGGCACTTGATAGTGATATGCAATGCCTTGTTATGCATCACTCCTTCGAAGGGTAACTCATCTCTACCAAAGTTAATATGATAGGTTCCCACCACTCTACTAATTATGGCTACTAAATTTTTTAGTACTGGTGCCTACGGGCACGTAGGCTTCTTCAAGAACTTTTAGCAAAGCCTTTCTATGATATTGAGAACTCATAAGCAATACCCAAATAGAAATTTGGGCGGGCGTCTTTCCTAAATATTTCACAATAGAGTACTCTTTCGGCTGCATTCTTCTATAAAATTCTTTGGCTTCCCCTTCAGTGATTGATCGTTTCTGAGCACTCTTCTTATATGCATCATTGGCAAGCTCCTCTAGAGTGTAACATCTCCCTGATCTAGTCATTCCTTGTGCGGTGGCAAATTTCACCATAAATTCTTCTCTTGCAGGAACTAAGGCAAAAGCTTAATGAGGTGCGACGAATGCAACAGACTTGGGTTTCTCAGTGATAGTTAAGGCAGCCACTACTTTTTCTATATCTTTCACCCTATCTATTTTTTTGGGGCTAGCCTGGGTTATAGACTTACTCACCACCTACTCATCGTCTGTTTCTATCATTTGATAGTTGCCCCTTCATAGTTTGGGAGTGGGTTAGTGGTAACAATTGGCGGCACCACCTGAAGTAGAATTATATTTTGATCAATAAAATATTGAATCTTGTGCTTCAAATTAATACAGTCTTCAGTTGTGTGTCTAACACCTCCTAATGATATGTATAATATTGATTGACATGGAAAAATTAAGAATTGGTATTGGTAGGTTTCGATGGGATAGGTTAGATGAGATCTTCTTTCTTTAGCCTTTCAAACAACTGAGTTCTGGTTTCAGCCAAAGCAGTGAAACTTCTAGTGAATTTATTTTCGTATTTAGACGACGAAGATTTTTGTGAATAGGGGAAGGGACTTGATGGTAATTCTGGTTAACTGGAGCTTTCTGGTGGGCTTGGAATTTTGGGAATAGAGCTTGGTAAGTGGGCTGATAATTTGGCAATGGAGCTGGGTAATTTGGTTAATTGGTAGAGAAATTTAGATGTGGGACTTGGAGGGGATAGGTTGGGTATAGAACACAGGTTGGGGATTTTGTGGACCTGAGGGGTATATAGACGGTGATAACCTTTGCCCAGTATTGGAACTGAAAGATTTCTTTGACTTGAGGTTTGGACTAGAGAATACGAAAGACACATCTTCTCTCTTTTTCTTTGGAAATCCTGAAGATCCAAGTTGTGCAAAGGTTTTGTTGATTTTTTCTGTCCTGAGTCCTTCAATTGTTTCACCAATCTTAACCAAATCAGTGAAGGTATCACGAACTGTCGATATCATTTTGTCATAAAACTCTTCCTCCTAAGCTCGGGGAAACACAACAACTATTTTTTATTCTATCATAGGTCACTTTTTTCACCTCCTTCCACTAACGATAGGCATATTTACAAAAGAATTCATTAGAATTTTTCTTATTACAGTTCAAAAACCATCTCCACATTGTAGGAAAATCTATCAACAAAATCCCTGGTTAGAGCACTCCATTTAGGCCACTTATTTAGCTCCTGTGAATCAAACCATTCCAACGCTTCCCTACTCAGGCTTCGACTGAAGAGTCTTATTAGCAATGCCTTGTTTATACCAGCGCCGACCATTTGGTCATAATATCCTCTCAAGTGAGACGTAGGGTTTCTAGTGCCATTGAATGCCTCAAACTTAGGGACTTTAAATCCTTCAGGCAGGTTTGTCAGGGTGAATGCAAAGGTCATCATAACTAAACCCTACTGCATTGGGCAAACCATGAGTTTTCTTCATCCTGACGATCTCTTCCTTTATCAACAGTAGCTCCCTAGCATGTTTGTCTTCAAGCACCTTACACTCCTTTTGAATCTCCTCATAGTGATTAATTTCTAGATTTGGGGAGAATGCATGGTAAGAGGTAGGCATTATAGTAGCATGGACAGTGGCTGGAGATATGTTTTGGGTCATCGAAGGATTTTGAGTGGTGTGAGCAAAGTTTTGGTATGTAGGAATTGAATTTTGGGGAACATTGGCATTAGGACTGAAAGCGGGGTGGGTATTTTGGGAAGTGAAGGTATTTGTGGAGGTATTTTGGTAATTTGGAGTGAAGATTTGAGGGTGGTAAGCATTTGGGTTATTTTCTCAGTTGTTATTATAAGTAGGAGGCATATGGGCTTGACACGACGAATTGATGGGATTAGTGGGAGGTCTAGGCATGGAAGCAGAGGGTATGTCATTTGGTTGGTTTCCATTGTTAGGAGAGCTAAGAGGAGGGAATCAGAGAAGAAGTGCATGGGTATCCAAGATTGGCGTATTAGCGGCGATAGCCAGATTAGCCATATCTTTTGCTCGTTGTACTTTTTCTTGAAGCTTCTTCATTCTCTTAGTTAGTTTAGTGATCATCTCACGTTGTGCCACTATCACGTCGTCCTAATAATAATTTCGGTGAGAGAATTACCATCACTAATACCATTCATTCTTTTTTTTTCCAGCTAAGCAATGGTCAGGGAGGAATTTTTATTTGTCTTAAATCTAGTAAAGTATTGATGTTCAGTCAGTTTTGTCAACACAGATCAATTTCTACTTACTTGATTACTTGGTAAAACAACTCCAAAGGCAGATATGTTAGATTAGATTAGTAATAAATAATGCAAGGTATTCGACATAAAGTAAATATCTGACATAAAGTAAACACATAAAGTTGCTTTCATCGTAGGTAAATTGATCCACGTGTGGGTATTGACTCAAAAGGAAATTAACGGGCAGCATTTTGTTCGTTGATTTTGGATAAATAGGTCTTGACAAGATTTTTGCCAAATCTTTTGATTTTGAACTTATATGACTTTCTTTGAAAAAATGAGACATAACAATTTTAAAGGATAGAGGTTGGACCAAAAGGTTGCCTACGTATCTCACAAAGGAGAAATCAGGCCATACGTAGTTCAAGTAGGTAAGGATAAAATTTCATTTCATTGAAATTTTGTTAGATTTTTTTACATTTGGAAAACACGAAAGGAAAACAACAACAGAAAAGACAAGACTAATGGTTGGGTCCTAGGTAGATGCGGGCATTCGCACTTCATTCTAATTCTTCCACATCTTGATCTTCTATGGACGTTATCGAGGAAATTTCAACTCAAACCTTTACTTGCATTTGAAGGCGAGGCTTTTCTTTTGGTAGGATCTTCAATTTTACGCTCAAAATTTTCCTTTTCCTATGCGATCGATTGTTTGACTTTAGCAATTTCCTTGTTGGCCTGATCGGCCCTCTTGATTAGTCTTTTGATTTCTTTTTTTTGCATTTCCTCCACTTGAACTAACTCCACTATTCGTCTTTTAAGTTATGCAGTCCTTGAATCCATGACAAAATTTCCTGAAAGAATAGGAATACGTTTAAAAAGCAAGCTAACAAAAACAATTGAGGAGTTACTGAGAAACTTGGGGACTTGGAATGTTTTGGACGGACTTTAGATAGTAGGCGTATATTTTTTGCCTAAAGGGCTTTCTAAGGATGTGTTGAGGAATGGATCAATTCACCTTTGATTTAACAACACACATAGCACCTAAACAGTTATATCACATAAGATAATTATTTCACACGACAATAGAATAGTAAATAGCGTGTCCTAGTTGAGTGACCCTTTTGAGCCAAGGGTTGGTCTAGCGTCAAGTAATTGAGATTATGATAAATTGATCCAAGCCATTAGTTTGAGACAAACTTTGAGTTTAAAATAAATGCCAAGTTTGATTGAAATATTAATCGAGTACAACTATAAGAAATAAGATCAAAATACATGAAAAAAGACAATCCTAAAACTTAGCCTAGACCCTGTTTCTGATCACGATGGTGAAGGACGTGAAGATGATGCCTCAACATTGTTGGGCCCCGCTCCCATATTTCATAATACTATATTGTGTTAGAAAATTGAGCCCACATTTTAGGCGTGACCACCATGGTTCTAAGACGGAAATGCCTTATCCAAATATTCATCCCAACATCCCAAAACCTTGTTCCCCTTCTGGGTTGGGTTTTATATCGCCACGATATTCTCGAACCCACACCTGGTATTCTGGTATACACTCCGTTGGTCCACGTCTCACATCTATTATGAGAATGTTACTCCACTCATGCAGAATTTGATTGGCCCTAGGAACTCTAAAGTTTGGTCTAAAAAGGACTTCTGAAACTCGCATATTTGCTCGGAGAGGGATGATCTGTGTCTGACCAAACTGTCGAAGTACACACACCGGGGTATATGGTTGTAGACCTCTTAATCTGATAAGCTCAATATAATAGAGCCCTCTGCACCATATGTAAGTCGTGGAACATGACAGTAGTGGGTATCTCCACTGGATTTGGTCACTGTTTTGAGAGGCTAAGAACTCAAACCAATCATCGGTGCCGACTGGGAAAATGAACCTCCTCATTCTGTTGTCATGAGTGTCGATATTATGTGAAGCGCTAAACATTATGCTAGTAATATTGTCATGCTTGTAGAAATGCTTTTTTGCCCACATATGCAGAAGGAGATTGCAACCTTTAAAGTACTTTATCAGACCTATTTTACACTTTCCAATTGCGCAAAATGTTTCTTCCAAGATCATAGGAACCAAGGTGATTTCGGCGCCATCAACTTCTTTAAAAGGTTCTCGAGCCACGGAGTATATGCAAGTACTGATCTTTTCATATTCTAGTGGAAATACCAATGTCTCTAGCAAGGCAACGACAAATGCAATCGAACATCTAACCCGCCAGTGGGTAGAACTGCAAGAAAATTCCTTCTTGAATAGCTTATAATTATCTTGACGACCGTATCTCTCGTACAAATAATCCAAGAAAATCCACTTGTCTTCAAAGCAACGGAGTTCATCAGTATTCTTCAATCCCAAGTAGAGAAGAAATTTCTTCCCTGACTGACTATGCGGGGTGATCTGACCTATCCCTTGATACTTCCAATTAGTAAAGTAATAAATCTCTTCTAATATAGGGGTGAGTTTAAAGTCTTTGAATGTAAAGGCAACTCGATCTGGGTCCCAAAACTGAATCAATGCTCTAACCACATGCTTGTCGGGGGAGATCTTGAAAAATATAGGGAGAAACCCTAATTTTTCGGTGATCGCTGATTTTTTCGATCGAGTCAAAATTTTTCCACCAAATCCTCAACTTGTGTGGAACACCTTCGACCATTCTAATCTTGAGCACTTGGGGAACTAAATCCATCTTACAATGTAAATACAATAAAATAAGTACATATTTTCCAAACTCGCGGTGTCACAATTAGGCTTGGATCCATTTATCATTATCAGATGCACATTATATGAGCGATTTTTGTCGGGTCGTAAACCTATTTAACATAAGGGTGTTTCCTAAATTCATAGAATGACACCTTGGGTCAAACCACCTAAGGCTTATGCATGCATGACCTATATTCAGGGAAGTTCTATGTTAAGTTCTTCTAAGATTTAACTTACTAGGCAAAAGGTTCCCTAGTGGACAACTCGAGTAGGCTACACGGTCACACAAAAAAAGATCCAAACACACCGCACATATGTCAACTCTCCTCAAATTTGGAATTTGAAAGAAGTTTGCAAGTGTGCAAAACACACCTCACGTATATGTGTGACTGTGTCAATTTTCCCAAATGGAAAAAATATGAATGGAATGACAATTTATATAAAGCAATAACAAATCATTTATATAAAGTAATAGTAAACAAATAATTTATATCAAATAAACATGATAAACACATAAACCATATAAGATAGAATAAAAAAATATTTAGAAAACCTTATTTGTTAGCCTAAGTTTGTTATGGTTAAGAACCTTCAACTTCACAAATGAGTACAGATTCTTAAAAATACTCTTTGGCTAACTAAGGCATTTTATTGAAATGGGGAAAGTATGACATGGTACTACTGGAAAATAAATGATAGAATAGGAATTAAAAACTAACTATTAAGCTTGACCTTTACTCAAATGCTTCTGCAAGTTGGGAATGTTAAAATTGTTTGAGAGTGCAAACCAAGACAACTTCAAGACTTGGGAAGGGGAGACGGAAGTAGCGAACACCACACAGCGTTTGCTCCTCACTCCACGATGCTTAGATGAGCATCCCCTCACCCCATGGCCGTACTAACCATTAAGCCGAGGAACAAAGAAGAATAAAGGAAATGGTAGGGAAATTCAAGTTCAAATCAGGAAAAAAAGAAAAAAAATAGGAATTTAAGCTATTAACAAGAACAAATAAACTTAAGAATAAATCAAAACGACCGAAAGGGAACTGGGAGATCTTTGACCACTTTATGAATGGAAAGTAAGCGTAAAGCGATGAAAATCATAAGATGTTCATCGTTTTACCTTATAATGTTCACAAAAACATCCTTCTATCCCATTGAAATTAACCAGCTAACCAACAAGCAAGCAGGTGAATAAAGAAGTAGAACATTTTCTATTTTACTCAAATAAAGTTAACCACACTAACCTAAACAACGTTAGCCCTAAAGAACTATTTCACAATGGTTTCAACCAAACGTTCAGTGCATCGGAACAAAAACAAAGCGTAAAGAAATCACAAACTAGACACATAGATCCTCAGCCAAACAAGCATTCCAAGCAACAACACAAATAACAAAATTTTGACGAAATAGAATAGTCGAGTAAGAGATGTTAATGACCTTTTCTATGGCAGTGAACCAGGAAGCCAGGCCGACGAGCAGTTCCACCACCACCTTCGACTCCGAGTTTGAATGACGACGAGAAACAATTAGAGCAATGTAAGTAAATCGAAAAAAAATAGAGAACTTTGTAAATCAAAAAGTGTGATAAAACTCCAGTCCCCCCTTTTATCTTCTGTTGAACCCCCTTTTATAGGCCATTAGGGGTCACAAAACAGCTTCTTTGAGAAGCTTTGAAAAAATCAAAATTCTAGTGAAATAAGTGACGGTTTACAGTATTCAAGGAAAAGAAAATCACCTTTTTAGATTAAATTTGAAAGATTGAGACTTGAGGAGATTTGATTTTTTACAATTTGGGTTCTTCAAGGTGAGCAGTTGTTTCTCCACTGAATCAAAGAAATAATACCCCAAAAACCATTGAATTCCCATATATTTCTCTTTTCTGAGGTCTGCCATGGAGAAAAAAGAGTCTTTTAGGTCTGTGTTTTTCAGAAAAAGGATTGAGGTGATGTTGATGGAGATGTTGATAGAAATGAGAGGAGACAGATGAGGTGGTTTGAGGATTGTTCGGCGTTGGTATTGTCGTTGTTTCGCTGGTTTTGTCATATCATTGGTTTTGCCGTGTTGTTGGCTGTTGAAGGGTAAAGGAATCTGTTGGTTGAGGGAATTGGGCTGGAAAAATAGGGGTAATAAGGTTGGTCATTTGGGTTGGGCAGAAATGGCCCAAAAATAGGAAAAGGGATGCTATTATATTGTTGGGCTGGGATGGTGTAATTGGGTAGATTAGAATAGGCTATTTATTAAATGGCCTAATTGTTAGGATTTTTGCCAATTGCATTTAAACATTAACCTAATTGAAAATTAATTAGCCAATTGTATTGCAATTGTGATCAAATTGATTTCAATTAAGGTTAAATTGAAAAAATTGACTAAATTTAATCAAAAAATGAAATAAATTAACAATTATTTTAATCTCAAAATTCTTGATTTAATAAAACCAAACCAACGTTTTCCAAATAAATCATCTTCAAGAAAAAATTATACTTAAGTCAAAATTTTATTTATTTTAATAAACTTTTCAATATAACTCTTGATTAATTAATTAAACAAATATATAAAATAATTATTTAAGCAACCAAAATTATACGACCTCGTATACGTGAATATAGAAATGCATAATTTGTCACCAAAATGACAAAACTTTTCCAAATGAGAATCTTCAAAAATATTTATCCAGACGAATAAATATTTTGATTTTATTTAAAATCGAAGAAATTCAAGATTAAACTAAATCGTGGAGGGCAAAACTTAGGTGTTAACACCTATGAGTCGTATTGGGTCCAGAGATCAAAATTCAAGAAAATTTTCTAAGGTCCAGAAATTAGAGTGTTTCATTTACTCATTGAGGGAAATCACTAGGCAGCTTGCCAGTAATTATAGTACTTAGTAGGTTTCTACACTTGTCTGGGAAAAGTAGTAGAGTCTAAATCCTGATGTTTAGAACTACCTTAAGCTAGATACGATGCCCCTGAGTTGGAACTCTACTTTCAGGTTTACATGATAGAGCAAGTACTGTCTGAATGTCTTGGTACTTGGTTCAACTTGAGAAAATAAAAACTTGAGTCTTGTTTTGGAATTTTATTTTTAAAATGGGTATTCAGTCTACACTTGAGCCAAGGGTCTTTCAAAAATAACCTCTCTGCCTCCCCGAGGTAGTGGTAATTTCTGCATACACTTTACTCCTAAGTTACTCGAACTCTTTACTTTTGGTGTTGCACCCTTGTCAACACGACATGGGTGTAGGTGTGGGATATGTATTCGATATGGTCAACCGATTTTGAGTACTTTAACCAAAATCCATTAGGAAAGTCCGAACAAATTTAAGAAATTCTGTAATAAAAAAAAATAAGGTGAAATGAAGAAAAAGGAATAACTTGTATATAGAAATTTTTACGTTATTGCTTTTCTTTTTATCTCCTTTCAAGATTTTTTATTGAACAATATTTTCTCCTCAAGTTTTCTACATAATATCTTATAATTTAATTTTATAACTCTATTTTTAGATATTTAAATTATTTTTTTTTCAAATTCCTGCACCCGTATCCATCCCTAAATCCATATCCCTGAATCTTTAAATTGAAACCGTAAGGAATCCGACCTCTAGATCTGTACCCACGTCGGACAACCATACTCGAGTCTGAGTAACTTAGATTTTTACCTTTCTCAGACCTCACTTGTGGGGAAGTGAGGGATTTTACTGGGTATGTTGTTATTCTTGTTGTTGTAAATGGGTATTCAGTTTGAAAAGGTCTTCATGGTCAGATGGTATCCTGCAAAAGCCTCGGTTTTGGTAGATTTAGATTTGGGTGAGTAGGGAGGGGTGACGAAGGAGATTTGCTTGACTACATTCTAACTTTCAGTGTTTCTTAATGATTTGTATGATGAATAACTAGTATAATTCAGCAGCATAACCCATGGCATATATTCATGAATTTATTTAACAAGCTGGAATTTTCATTAGAAATAAAGATCCTGCACTCAAATTGATTGTTATTATGTTTTTTTCTCGGCCTGTTGCTGCTCGCCCAACCCCAAATAGTATTTTTTCTCTCTTGAGTGATGCATATATTAAAGAGGCTTTTGTTCGTACTTCCTAAACATGCATTAAGGCCTGACTTCTTTTGCTGTTTATAATTGTAACGCCCCAAATCTGATACCCAAAATGCTACACGGTGCTAGCAATCCCGAAAGACCATAAACTAACCCATGACTGATATTTATAACTGCGCACTACATAATATACTGTATAAATATAGAATAAAAGGGCTAAAAGGCCATAAGGTTCAAATATCTGATAAAACATAACATTTGAAAATACGGTATATCAATACCCAAACTGAAATAAACTGTCTAAACATGCTAGTCTGAAAGCCTCTAAACTGTCTGAAAACTGTGGAGTTGATGGGACATGTCTCCAACTAACTCCGTCTACTAAAATTGAAATAATGAAGTAATGAGATAATCATGCTATCCTCGAATGATGAGGATTCACTGCAAATCTACCACTGTTGGCTGAATCTGAAACTAAGTGTGATCGGGAACTTGAGCGTCCGAACCTATGGTATAAAATACCATAGTGCAAAATAAAAGTATACGTCAGTACGTCTGAATGTACTAGTATGGAAAGTGAGGTAGGCTGAATGCATGAGGTTCATATACATGAACAATACTGACTGACTGAATAACATGAACGTAAGAATACACACATGAATACATAACTATAAATGAGATCGTGATAATACTGACTACTGAGTCTGAATACTAATAATATGAGTTTCATATAACTAATATACTATTAACTGAGTGACTGTGTCTGACAGTCCTGATTCTGATGGAACTAGCTGAGTTCTTTTACTGAGACTAAGACTGAGACTGTGGGAAGTAGTCATCTAACCGATATGTCCTTTTTATATATAGAGTTGGGGTCCAATTTGTAACCCCAATTCTTAGGATGTCAATACCGCGCCACTGGTAAGGACAAGCTGTGAGTGACCCTTATCTGGCAGTGTCCCCAAAGAAAAATGGTAGGACCCTGAACTGGCAGTGTTAATCCACCTCATCAACCCTCAACTATCGGTTTTGATATCTCAACCTATGTTGGCTACATAGTTTTGGAATGCAAGGATTGCTTCTAAGGATCACACCCTCTACTGTTAGTGTGTGCCCTCATCCTTGGATTCGCTCGGTGCTGAATCCTACTCCTAACTGAATAGACATTGAACTGATTATACTGAGATGAACTGGACTGAGTTCACTGAATTTCATACACTGATAAAATATTACTGAATTCTATTAACTGACTGAGTTCATGAGATTACTGAGTTTTCCTGAGTCATGTAACTGACTGAATTCTATTGAGTTCTTAAACTAACTGAGAATACTACTGATTATGGCGTGACTGAGGTTATCATGAAACTGACACTGGCTCTAGGCATACAACTAAATTTTTGGGTATAAGTATACCAAGGACTCGATAGTATGAAACTGACAAGACATGACACTTCTTGAACACATGACCATAGTCAACAATTCATAGTACAAACGTTGGGAATTTTCATAAAGTATTTGTATGTCATAAGCTTACATATGAATAGGAATACATATAAACATGATGTCATAATTTCGTAAGTCTACTCTCACGAGCATTCCACCAAACCATTACAATGCATAACAATAACATAGATGTCATTGTGAACATAAGGGTAAAGCATGGATTCATCAATTTGGTCACAATTGAGTCATAAAGCATAATTCTTATTCTTTTAGGCATTTTAGCAAACACCTTGCTTGCATAAATTGAGGCTTAGGCATGAACATTAAAATAATACAGCATGGCAATATTATTCACTTCAAATACAAGAATTCCAACCACATGCAAACATAATTTCATTATGTGTATTAAAGATTTCAACTTGGTAATCACACAATAACATAAACATGGATATGATTCAATTCATAACATGAAATTCAAAATTTATATTTTTGAAAGGGTTTCTTGAGTTTCATGGGTGAAAGGAACCCATGAATCAACATTTTACATACCTTAGATGGAAGTTTCTTGAAGATCAACGGTGGAATCTCCTTGATTAGAACCTTCACTTGAAAACCCTAGACTTGTTCTTGAGGGAATTTGAGAGAAACAACTATATTTTGGTGTAAACCTAGCTGAATCTCGTGTTATAGGCTTATATAGGGGTGGGAAATTGACCCTTTTGCCCTTAAAGAGGGTTACAATGCATAACAATAATATAGAGGTCATTGTGAACATAAGGGTAAAGCATGGATTCATCAATTTGGTCACAATTGAGTCATAAAGCATAATTCTTATTCTTTTAGGCATTTTAGCAAACACCTTGCTTGCATAAATTGAGGCTTAGACATGAACATTAAAATAATACAGCATGGCAATATTATTCACTTCAAATACAAGAATTCCAACCACATGCAAACATAATTTCATTATGTGTATTAAAGATTTCAACTTGGTAATCACACAACAACATAAACATGGATATGATTCAATTCATAACATGAAATTCAAAATTTATATTTTTGAAAGGGTTTCTTGAGTTTCATGGGTGAAAGGAACCCATGAATCAACATTTTACATACCTTAGATGGAAGTTTCTTGAAGATCAACGGTGGAATCTCCTTGATTAGAACCTTCACTTGAAAACCCTAGACTTGTTCTTGAGGGAATTTGAGAGAAACAACTATATTTTGGTGAAAACCTAGCTGTATCTCGTGTTATAGGCTTATATAGGGGTGGTAAATTGACCCTTTTGCCCTTAAAGACGCGGACATTAAATGACTAAAAATTGGGCATCGACGCGATTGGCAACGCGGCGTGTCGATGGAATCGACGCGATACCCAATGCATCACGCCATGATCGCACTAAACCTTAGTAATTTTGACTCTGGCAACCTGCAACGATGTTAACCAACGCAATAGGTGACGCGACGCGCCAAGATCGCGTTGACCCACTATTTTGAGACACCAAATGTGGTCTAAACGAGTTTCAAAAAATCCAAAACTTGTTCGAAAACACCTAATGACCTTCCTGATCACGAATCAACAAAAATATAAACTATTAAAGGATATTAAGGTCGCGAAATGAGATTGCCAACTTTTGAAGGCCAAAAATAAACTAATTCTGGGAACTTAGCTAGAATTTTCTAACTAGAATTTTCTAAGTCTGAGACCCCTTGACAAGCCTAAAAGGATGAATTAAACTTAGAAATTTTACGGGTTCTTACAATAATTGTAGAAAGTGTCACCACTGGGTTTGGTCACACAATCTGCCACCCAGGATTTTGACATAGCTTTGTCATATTTTGAAAGGAGATGTTAGGTATGTTTGGTACAGAAGAAACTGTTTTCCATGAAAAAATATTTATCAAGAAAACATTTTCTAGGAAAACTAGTGAATTTTTACTTATTTTCTTTTTTCTTACGCAAGTGAAACATATTATCCTAAAATATAAAACAACAACATGTGTATTCTCACAAAGTCAGATTTGGGGAGGGTAAGTGTACACAATCCATACCACCACTGCCTCTGATGAAGTAGAGAGATTGTTTTCGATAGACCCCTGGCTCATGACAAATACTGCATATTATCCTAAAATAATTTATGTGTATCTAACACAAAATTATAAGAATAAATAGAGGTGCGGTGATGGGTTTTATGGTGGGGTAGGGGGTTGGGTGAGGGTGGTTGGATGGATGTTGTGAGAATGGGAGGAGACAATACCACTTGTTTTCCCCACTTTTAATAAGGAAATTATTTTTTTTATTTTTAAAGAGCTCATTTTTCTAAAGAAAATGTTTTCCAAAAGTTTTAATCAAACGAACATTAGAAAATAGGAAAATGCTTTTGGAAAAATGTTTTCCTTCATATTGAACATGCCATTATCTGAAAATCTGACCCTTAGACTTTTTCTCAGACAAAAAAATAATCCTTATGTACTTTAGATTATTAGTAGTAGTAGAAATGAAGACACGCTCAACTAATACTATAACTGACTTATCTGAGATCCAGTAATTGGTGACAATCCTTTATTTTTTGTTTAATTATTAGGAATATGTCTACAGCTTTTGAGGTAGTGGTATGGACTGAATACGCTTTACTCTCCCCAAACCTCACTTTGTAGGAATAAGCTGGGTATTTTTTTATTGTTATTGATGTCTACATCTTTGCAATCACCCTTAGTTGAACTAGCACTCTCTAGCACACTTGTAGAGTAACCAAGGTATTAGGAAGAATAACACTTTACTTTGACATAAGACTACACTCGAGAACGATTTATTTTCGGGCCTTTATTAATGGTTAGGAACTTGGGCAGACTCTTTATTTGCTCATTGGGGAATTTTCAAGCAACTCTCAACTTGTTATGATTTCTAGTATGAGATGAATTAACTGTCCTTTTATTTTTTAGGTGGTTACAAATTTTTATTCTTAAAATTGCTATATCCTGATCTTAACAGTGGGTTATGTTAAAGTAAGCTACATCGTTCTTAAGTTCAATCTCTCTTTACTCATTGAGGAAGGTTACTAGGAAGCTTGCCTGCAATAATAGTAACTGATAGAGTTCTGCACTTGTTTGGGACAAGTATTTGAGTCAGAATGTTGATCTTTAGAACTTTGTTAAGCTAGATGTGATGCCCTTGAGTAGCCCTCTGCTTTCTGGTTTACACAACAGAGCAAGTAGCGCCTGAATGTTTCTATACTTGGTTCAACCTCGGAAGATGAAAACTTGAGGCCTGTTTCTGAATTCTATTATTCAAATGGATATTCAGTCTGAAAAGGTCTTCTTAGTTGGATGGTGTCCTACAAAAGTATTTTTTTGGTTGATTTGGATTTGGTTAAAGAAGGGTGAGAGGGAGATTTTCTTGACAACATTTTAACTTTCAATGTTTCTTCATGATTTATATGATGTGTAACTGGTATAGTTCAATGTCAAACTCGTAGCACATATTGAAAATCGGCTCTTATATATAACAAGCTGGAAATTTTCATTAGGAATTAAAGATTCCGCACTCAGCTGAATGTTTATTATGTTCTTTTCTTGACTTCTTGGTGCTCCCCAAAGCCCAAATAATATCTTTGTTTTCTTGAATGTTGCATCTATTAAAGAGGATTTCTTCTCATACTTCCTAAATATGCATTGAGGCCTGACTTATTTTACTTTTTTAAAATTTAGAAAAAGTCACCACTGGGTTTGGCCACGCAATCTACTTACCCAGGTAACTTATAGTCCCCTTTATCTCCTGTCTCTACATTGGCGTGTTAAAGAGTACAAAAAACTAAGCGTTTTGATTTTTCCTGTCTTTTGTTCTTTACAACCCGTTTTTCGCCTGATGACATATTTTCAAGCAAAAGAGTGCTTCTGAAGAAGCGTTTTGGTTTGATTCCTACCCAAAAAACACCTCAAAAGTACTAGGCATTTTTTGTGTCTAGTATTCCTTTCTAGCTATTAGCTTCCCTGTCTTACCGTTGTTAATGTGAATCATTAAGTAATATGTTGTAACTCAGATTGCATGTAGGCACTTCAAACCCGCATGCATTATTGATGTTTTATTTTTAGTTTATTTGACTTAATGATGGATAGATGTCGTGAAAATTTTCTTATGGGGCTCCATAAATCTGAGAGGAGCCAAAGGGTGCTTCAAATTTGATCTATACAATCTGAATCAGATGGTTGTTATGTTTAAAGAATAGAAAATACCTCATCAGGATTTTTGTAATGCTTTTTGATACTCAACATAAGTTATGGATAAAATGAATATACTATAAATAGAGTGTTTTAAGATATTCTCAAGAAGAATTAGGAGGACATAATAGTAAAGGAAGATAATAAGAAGAGATGCATTTTCTAGGAAATATACTGGTGATATGCCTAAGCTAAGGCAATTTCAATTAGTCAATATTCTAACCACCAAACTATTTGAAACTCGAGTTCTTAACCACCTCTTTCCTCTATTTTGTTTTTCCATCTAATTAGCATTACATAGATGGATTTTTATTGTTAATTCGTGTATTTAAAAGCTTCGAAGGAAGATTTTGGTTGGTGTTAATTCATGTATTTGAAAGCTACCAAGGGAGGCTTCGATGGAAAATTTTCTTTTCTATTCATTGGTGAATTTGAAAGCGTCAAAGGAAGTTCCCAGAATAGTGTGTCCCATTTTCAACAAAAACGGGCATTAATCTCTTGAAAGTTGCCCATTTAAATTGAGATTTGGACTTTGCGCTTTGAATTTACTTGGGCCAGGTCCAGCCCATACTATAAAACCCTCTCCTCCTTGCTTCATAGCTAGCGTATGCTTTAATTACTTCTTACCATCTTATTATGAAAACTCCCATTAAAAATTGAGACAACTATATAACTTAGCAAATATAAATTCTTAATTACTCTATTTAATTGAGTTTTAATTAATCATAATTCATAACCTTTCTTGTCAATTAAATACAATCCATAACCTCTGGCCTTTATTTTTCTCTATTTCTCTTCTTTTTCTTTATTTTCCTTTTCCAATTGTTTCTTTTTTCTTTTTTCCTTTTCATTTTTTCTCAATTTTTATATTTTCTTATTTTCTTTTCTTCATTTTTTTGTTTTTATTTCTTTTTTCTTTGAATTTTTTTTTATATTTTCTTTTTTCTTGATTCATTTTTTCTATTTGGTCATTTTTTCTTCTTTTTTGTTCTATAATTTTCTCATTTTTTGTTATTGTTGTTGTATTTTATATTTTATATATTTTTTATATTTTATATTTATTTATAGCATACTATATATTTTAAATAAGTATATTATTTGTGTTTGAATACTTGTGAATATGTATAATTAATAATTTGTATTTATATACAAACAAGTATATAAAGTAATTGTATTTGCTTGAATCTTAAATATATGAATATGCAATGCGTCATTAAATGTAAATGTATCGTTAGTATTTGTATGTCAAATTTATTATTTTATTTATATATAAATAAATGTTATTTGTATGCGTATAGTTCAAGCTGTATAAACATGTATCATTTGATACGAATGTAATATTTATATTTGTATAATTTATTATTTGTATTTTTTAATTTGTATCAATAAAATACGATTCGTATCAAGAAATATAAATACAAGTGTTCGTAGAATGAAAAATAATAATTCTTTTTCAATTGCTTAAAAATACAAATGATGTTGTCAACAACAAATTCAAATCTCTAATATCTAATATATGAAAAGTGTGAAGGTCCTTATAAAAGTTGTTTGAACTGTTTTATCCCTTTCGGATTTCATTTGGCGAGAAAATGGTTTGACCTTCTTAAAACTATTTCAAAAGATTCAAGAAAAAATCGAAATAATCTTAAGAAATTCACAGAGTCGTCACTTGATTTTTATAGAAAAAATCAAGAAAAAACATAAAAGGGTTTCAAAGGTTCAAAATCAAAAATAAAACCTTTAAAACTAGAGAAACTGCATAAGGGTTCAATTAATGACCTAAGAAGGTTTTTAAGGCACTTAGAAACGTCCGTTTAAAATGATTTACCAAAAAGAACTAACTTGACTAAAAGTGGATAAATTTCTCAAAGACTTAATTTTATAGGAAATACTAAAATTATTTATTTAAATATTTAAAATGATATTTATTTATACAACGAGAAACATTCTAGTTGATGTAAACTAAGTTGTAATTTTTTTCAAATTTAGAGGAAAATGATATTTCCTTTCGTGGAGAAAGAAATGATTATGAAATTATTTTCTTATTATTAATTATTATAAAGAAAAGTCGATTAGGCTATAGATAATATTTTTGGAGAAAATATTAAGAGAGAATTAAATTAAAAGTATCTTATTAGTTATGGAATGTTAAAACTTACAAGAAAATTTAATTTCTTAAGTTTGAAGAAAGTTATTTTAATTCAAAATAGTCTATTAGTTGTACAAACATAATAAATGTCATTTTAAAATAAAATACTACTTAATGTTTAAAAGAATTATTTTAAGGAGAAAATTGAAGGAACCATTTTAATCCGTTTTTAGACGAGACAAATTAGGTTAAAAAGGAATTTATGACTTAAATAAAGAAAACTAAGATAAAATAAAATGACAACACTTTAGGGAGTTTATCTAGATTAATTGATTAAAAAGTTAGTTAATACAAATAAGCAATACAAGCTACAAAAATAATAGTACAAGAATTGAAATTGTGCCCTTAGTTAGCCCATCAGTAAATCTACCCAGCTTGGGCTTTGAATTATGGACTTCAGTCCATTTTTCTGAAGTGTATACCAGATGTATATCAACAGCTCAAGTCTCAACATTTTTGTGTATATCACTGCATTTACAGTGTATATCAGTGTCGAAAACTGCTTATTTCTCCTCCACTTTCCATCATAAATTACGTGATAATGTGCAGCTACTGTTTTCCGTGTATACATGCTGTATATCAGCATATGCCAGCTTGTATGCTTGTGCTATTTTGTGTATATCAGTCCAATTTTGGACTTTAATGAGGCTCGACTCGATGACATTCGAATGTAAGGATATGGAAAGTCCCATTGGACTCGTCCGAAAGAGTTCATGTAAAGAGAAGACGAATAAGGATTAGAACATGAGTTAAGAGTTACAAAATATGATGAATCGTATTGATAAATCCATGTTGGCAGTCTTATCCCAAATTAAAATTGAGGATTTAAGTTGTATCCATATACTCCCTCCGTCCCATTTTACTCGTCCCAAATTGGGATGGCACAGCTATTAAGAAAAATAATAAATAGCATAGCAAGTTTACCATAGTACCCCTATTAAATGATGTTTACATTTTAATTTAAAGAAAAAATAATTAATGCAAAGGGTAAAATATGAAAAAAAAAATTTGTCTTGCCTTAATAAGTAAAAAAAGACAAGTAAAATGAGACATAGAAAATTTGGAACGGGTAAAATGGGACGGAGAGAGTACAAATCTATCCCAGAATAGATAATAATGGTAACAAATATTTTAACTTGCACTAAGATAACACCATACGACTCTTGAACTAGTTTTAAACAAAAATTGATAATTTTAATCAACCAAATGACAGAACCTTAAACACCTTGATCTACATGAATACGCTAGGAAAACCCGACAATTTCTTAACCCATTTAATGCTAACCTTAGCGTTACCATGATGACTATTATTTATAGATTATCACATAATCTCTAAAGTTCACACCTCCTTTAAATACACCCGAAGAAAAATTGAATTTAACCATTAAAGAATCAAAAACGTACACACAATCTTTTTTTTTTTAAAAAAAAACAAACTAATCTGCAAAAAGTGGACCTAGATTCTTGCATACTTAAGGTCAAAAATTGTCACATATTCACGAAAATAAAGCCCAAACCAGGGAAGGAGAAGAAAATAAAAGTGAAGCAAAGGATGAATTTATGTATAGATTTAATCTAGTTCTACACCTTCCATTTAAGCACAACCTCTCAAGCCAAATTATTAAATCTAATCCACACGCTTTTACACATTTAAAGACAAAAAGGCGACACTATAGTGGCCAATTCAAAGTAAAACGAAACTCAATTAACATATCCTCAAATTGGCAACAAAATAGCTAGAAATACTCGGCCCGTATCACGACACTCATGACTCACATGAACACTTTGAAACAAAAGATAGACAAAAAGCAATCGAATAAAAAAGAAATTATTTCGCACTTTGTAGCCATCTCTTGAATATATATATATATATATATATATATATATATATATATATATATATATATATATATATATATATCTTTGAAGATTAAAAAGACGAAACCATATCTCTAAACTTGACTTCTGGAGAACCGACAACAACAGAACTCGAAATCAAAATAACTCTTATATTTAATAAAATCGAAAATATATGAAGAAAGAAGGCGAAAAAAACGAGAAGGGGACGAGTTCACACCTTTTTCGGGGCAGCAAACTAGGACGACGAGCCTATTACGATGAGGTTTTCACCACCGGAGTTTCACTCGATTTCACCGGAACTCAAGTTCACTTCCTCGAAACTTTCGTGATTTCACTGAATCAATTGTTTTTCGCCATAAATTTTCGGTTACGTGAGATTAGAGGAATGCTCTTCCAAATTCTCAATTTTCCCCCAAAAAATCCCCTCCTCCTCTTACATACATGGGTATTTATAGGAGAATTGGGACTGACTTTGAGGGAGAAACGGAGGGGTAAAAAAGAAAAACGAATTGAGATTTGAATTTTAAAATTTGAGATAAAGTTTTACTGAAATTGTACGAATATTGTTGATCTGTTTTTTTGTCGTTGTTGTACTGTTGAGTGTTAAAATTGTGGCTGAGTTATTGAATTGTTCGTTTGTTGAAGTTGTTGCGTGTGTATGTTGTTGGATAAGAGGGATTAAGTGTATAACGATGTAGGCTAGGTTACAAGTGTTGGCTGAGTAGGTTGGAGGAATTTTATTTCATTTCTTTTGGGTTGATGGTTATATGGTAAGCAGAAAAAGAAAAGGAAAAAATGAATTGGGTTGGTGGTTTTGGCTTGCAGAAATGGCCCTAAAAACGTGAAAGGGGCTTTTTTTTTTTAGTTAAAAAGGGGATTATGGGGTTACTTATAGGATTTAGCCAAAATAATTTAATTTTTTGCCAAATTAAAAATTGATTGGTCAATTACACTGTAATTGTGACCATTGTTTCAATTATAGTCGAAATTTAATAATGTTGACTAAATTTAGTTGCAATCCGTTGCGAATTAATAATTGGTTTAATTTCGAGTTTCTTGATTTAATAAAATTAAATAAATATTTTTGAATAAATTCTTTTTGAGAATGAAAATATATTTAAATTAATTGTTTACCCGTAGTTAATTTTAGGGACAACCCTTGATTGAAAAATTAAATTTTTCAATACAATAATTATTTAAGTAATAAAATTATACAATCTCGTATACATAAAAAACTGTATAACCGTTACTTGAAATTATAAAATTATTCAAATGAATATTTTTTAGAAGGAATTAATCCGATAAAATAAATATTTTAATTTTACTTAAAACTGAAGAAACTCAGAAATAAACTTAGCCGTGGAGGGTAAAAATTAGGTATCAACAACTGCCCCCTTACTTTGGTTAGGGTGGATGCAAGTAACTCTAGACAAAGGGAGTTTGACGTTCCTAATTTTGTCCAACCACGAATTCATCTCTCAGATGAGATTGGTTTTCTCACGAGCTTTGAGAGATATGGCCGGACCTCGATATAAAGATTTTCTACATATCTCAGGTTACATAAGAATTCAGGCCACTTGTAGTTCACAAAGCTTGATTTTAAAGCACGATTTTTAAAGAATTCTCAAGCTATCTGGAGTTTTGAATTTTGGTGAAACTGAAAAGCTTGGAAATAAGAGGATTGGTGGAAGTTTGGAATGCAGTCGAGTTTTCTACATAGAGCCCATCCTACATATCCCAATGATTCAGGAAATCAGACTACTTGTAGTTCGACTCAATCGGTAGAAAAAATAATCTTTTATGTTAGACGATCTTTGGTTCGGGTTGAGTGATAAGTTAATTGAGTTAAGGAAAAGAGGCTTGTAACCTCTTAACCATGAATGTGGGATCATTCACATTCATAGGCAAAAATTTACCTAGATATAATTTCCAAAACTCTGAGTGCGTTATCACTCGGATTTGAAGGAAAGAGACAATTACTTCTAGTATGAGTTTAGAAATATCCTGAAAGTTAAACTAAAAGAAGAATATCCCAAAATATCCCTCATGCCTTCTAATAGGGGTGTGGTTTGATGGTAGTGGAAGTTGTCCTTTAGCTCGCTTTAAAAGAGTTTGATATTTCTCTTCGGATCATGTCCCAGTTCGCTGCTAAGAAAAAGTTCCACGTTGTGCTGCATCCTTTTTAGAGTCGTCCGCACCTGTGGTTTTGATTTGAAAATTTCATCCTTTTGGATGCTCTCGACAACAACTTAAAAAAATAATTAGTTGTAATTATGGCATTATCCAAATATAAATTGGTGCAAACCTATTTGAACACGTTATGCTGAGATAGTCGAACCTGTTCTAAAACTATTATATCACTTTGAGCAGGGTGACAACCCAACATGCACTAGTAAAAAGCGAATAGCTTATCCTGAATGTAACATGCCACTTTGAACGAAGTGATGGTCCAACGTGTCTCATTGAAGGAAGGACGCCCTATTTTAAATGTAACATATCACTTTGGGGTGACGGTCCAACGTGTCTCATTGAAGGGCGAACGACCCATTTAAAATGTAACATGCCACTTTGAACGGAGTGACAGTCTAACGTGTCTCATTGAAGGGTGGACGACCCATTTTGAAAATAACATGCCACTTTGAATGGAGTGACGATCCAATATGTCTCATAGTTACTTGCACTAAATTTATTAGTAGCAAATGCAATATAAGGGCCATCGTGCATAACTTGTTTTACTATGCCATACTGAAGTAGGTTGAAATTCATAACATATGACATTGAAGGAGTTGATGGTCCATAATAAAAATATGTCACTTCGAAGGAGGTGACGATCAACATAATAAGATGCCACTGTAAAGGAGGTGATGGTCCATAACATAACAAGATGTCACTCTAAAGGAGGTTACAGTCCATAATATAATAAGATGTCACTCTAAAGGAGGCGACGATCCGTAACATAGTAATATGTCACTCTGAAGGAGGTGACGGTCCATAACATAATAAGATGTCACTTTGGAGGAGGTGACGGTCCGTAACATAGTAAAATGTCACTCTGAAGAAAGTAACAGTCCATAACATAATCATATGTCACTCTGAAGGAGGTGACGGTCCGTAACATAGTACATGTCACTTTGAAGGAGGTGATGATCAACATAATAAGATGTCACTCTATAGGAGGTGACGGTCCATAACATAATAAGATATCTCAAATAAAGTAATAGTCCAATGCATCCTCTTAAGGAATGGAAAATCGAAATATAATAATATGTCTTTTTGAAAGTGTGGATGACCCAAATATAATAAGATGTGTCACCTCGAATAGGATGACAATCCAGTAATTTTCTTGAAGGGTAGAAAACCCTAACATATAAGAAATAGAAGTTGATTTGTTAAACTTCATCCTCTGAATTAGAAATCCTTAAAAGGACTTGTGTATGTCCTGAGCTTCTGGATTGAATCCTCAAACTTTGGGGGATTGGTTGTGTTACTTCTTAGGGGCGATCTTGTATAATGTCACCTGTATAACTTAACAATACTTATTAATAATACAATAATTTATTGTAATTAAGTCAGGAGTATAAAAAAAGATAGAGTTTAAAGATAAAGATGAAGTTGTTTGGCTCATAATGATTTAGAGATAGTAGTTTGGATAATATCCCCACATCTTCGTCATTATGCCCGACCATTTTCTATAAAATTGGAGAAAGTGTTAAAGATCGTAACGAAGAAATAGAAACATAAATCAAGAGGAAAATAAAGAAGAGAAGTTGTCTGGATTATTATGGCAAGACCACAGGGGATTTGATAATGCTCTTTGTCATGCTTAACATTGTCAACTTTGTGACTTCACTGTTTCTGCATCCAAAGAAAAAATCTTAGTTTTGAGAGACTGGCGGTGTTGGTATTGCCTTGCTCTCCTGATGCACCTATTGATTATTGATTTTCAAACTTTTCTAATATTGAAATACGACTTTTGTGGAATTTTTAAGGATCTTCCTAAAAAATTATGCCCCAGTCTATAACATATAACTCCGGAACTTCCTTATAACTTGTGACGTTTATGAATATAGAATTTTTTAGATCTTCTCAAAAATTCTGCCCCAGTCTAAAATGCAAAGCACTTGAGTCGTTTTTGATGTGGAGTACTTTAAGCATAGAGAACTTAAAAAATTATGCCCTGATTTCAATATCTGATTTTCAACTTTTGAACCAACGTCAAGTTTTTGTGAAATTTTTGAGACCTTCTCAAAATTTTTTGCCCCAGTTACATGCTTCAACGTTATCTTCATGTAATTCGTAAGAAGATCCTTTTAAACAATTTTTTAGATCCTTTCAAAAATTTTGCCCCATTTTCTATGAAAATCATATGAAAAATATGACCGAGCCATTGTGGCGCCTACTGTCAAACCCATTTTTTACCAAAAAGATTATATTTTAAAGTTTGAAAGGATTTTTTTACTATCAAAGTGACAAAATGAAGGTCTATTTCGAAAAAGACTATTTACATTTTTATTCAGAGTCGCCACTTGGCATAATCCGGTGTGCCAAGTCACCTTTTGAAAATTCTTTTCAAAACTGTTTTTGACTCTATAATTGATCCGCAAATGGAGATTCCGGCTAAGGAATTCTGTTGACCGAGAGAAAGATGTTAGGCACTCCTCGATCTCGTGATTCGACCACGGTCGCTTTGTGAGCGTATCGACAATATTTGACACTACAAATGCATAAACCACACAAAGCACGCAATAACAATCAATCACACGAGCAAAATAAAATAATCCAAAATTTAGTGTCCAGTCCAATTATACAACCCAAAGTAAAAAAAAGAAATGTGAAAATAAAAATTTCTATTCTAACCTACCCTAATCCTAATTACGCTCCTAAGTTACCCGATGCCTTGGGCCTTCATCACGGACGTCCTCCGAGTACAAAATACTTCGGGGCATTCTCCGAATAAAATAAAACAAGTACTTCAGGGCATTCCTCGTCCAAATAGAATAATTGAATTAAGCACGATAAACTAGAAAATATTCAACCAACGTTCCATATTCAAACATTCAACGAAAATTCTTATTCATAGGAATTTTGCCTACCCGAATCAATATTCATCTATTCATTTCAATGTATCATGATACTATCACATCAACGATATTTAATGAATCAAAATAAATTAATGATTGCTTTTTATCAATTTTAATTCCAACCCCCTTTATTCGCACATGTGTTCAAGTCAACCTCGACCAATTAATTAATTTCCATCATCAATTAAACCAACAATGCAGCATGGTTCAACCACAGAATCATAAGTCGTATCATCAATAAGTTCACCATTCATAATCATCCCCACACATAACCACAAATAATTTTCAACAAATTAAGATGAAGAAAAAGATTCGGGTTATAGAAATGGACCTCACTATGACTCGTTGTCGTTGTCGATAATAAAGAAGACCAAAACTCAAATAGAGAACCTCGACAACAAACCTCAAATCCAAACTAACTCAATACAACCCGAACTCGCGGTCTAATTCAAATACTAAATCCACGGAGTGACTGAGAGTATTCAGCAAAACACCGATCAAGCCAAAACTGACCCGAAACAGATCAAAATTAACCCAAAACAAACTGAAATAGGACTCAAAATGGATGGACTCAACCCGAAACCTATCAATCTCAGACCGATTTAACCATTCGATCCTGGTTTTCAGCAATGGAGAGGGTTTAAATAGAGTTTTTAAATGGATTTTGGAGTTAATTCTAAGCTGATGAAGTTATTCCCGGTGAAGATTGGCCGAAAAACTTTGATCTCCGATCAGTTTCTTGTCTCTTGGCGTCCTTTACGTCATCCTATCCTTCAGTGTATGTGTGATTAGTGTGTATTCCGTCTGTGTGTGTTCACTGGTGGAGAAGAAAAAGAAATCTCCAGTGTGTAATGGTCTCCTCTCTCACACTTAAATCTCTTCCTCTATCTGGTTTTCTCTCCGTGTAACTCCCTCGTCTCCAATCCATGCATGAAGTGTGTAGAATATTGATGATGTAATCAGTGTGTGCGTGAATTTTTGAGGATGGGCTGTGTGTGAGTAGATTTTGTTAAGAAGAAAAAGAAAAATTGAGTTTTTGTGCCTGTATTTTTGTTGCTGTGATCATGACAAAAATAAAAGTTTTTTTTTTATATGGAGATGGTTGATCCGTATATGTTGTTATCTATAGTTATAGTGTAGATATAGTCTATGGAGTTTCCTGGAAAGTTCCTATCTTTTTTAGCAAGAAATGTGAGGGGTAGGCTAGGTGGGATGGTTATATGAGGGGTGAGGTATTGTTTTTTCAATTGGAAGGGGTAAGGATTAGGTGTCTATTTTTGATTGGGTGGGTTGTTGGAATGTTAGAATGAGACATAGTTTGTTATGACTTGTTATTTTTGGATAAAAACAAAAATAAATAAATAAATAAATAAATAAGTAAGTAAAAGATTGGGTGGTTATTTATTTTTTTGGGGAAAATTATAAGAATAGGGTTAAATTGTGTGATATCGGAACAAGAAATATTTTTGACGGAGCAAAATTACGTGTCTACATGCCCCCTTTGAATGCAAACACCTAGTGTTTTCATACAAAGCAGTAGACGACAAGGCAGAATTTTGTTCCGATCATTATTCGAAGAAAGAAATAGAAGGAAAAAGGGAAGCCAAATCTTGACGGCCAACCTACCTACCGAAATTATGAGGGAATCAAGTGACCATTATCTTACAAGATCGGAAGGAGGTGGACTATACCGAGTTAGAGAGTCGAGTGAGGTTCCATCGAGGTTCCGGTCCGCGACTCTGTCATTACATCAAAAATGAAAGTTACAAGTTAAAACATAAATGAAATTACAAAATCCTATATATGCAGCTTTCCTTGAATCTTGACTCGAGTTTTATCACCCTATTTTTCAGGAAGGCTCCTGACTTGTAATTTCTTTCAACTTGTTGATTGGTTTTCCATTGCTTCACTTCGTTGCTCGACTTTCATTTGCTTGCCTTTCTCTTCAGGAGGGCTTCTGACTTGCCATTTTTGTCTTTAAATTTCATCACTCTGTTCTTCAGGCGGGTTCCTGACTTACAATTTCTTCAATTTCCCATTTCATCACCCTATTCTGCAGGCGGGTTCCTGAAATCAAAATAAAACTAGAACAAAAATTATCCAAAACAAAATTATGATAAAGAAAGATTTCATTTTTGAAAGTAATGTCCCATTCTTCAAGAGGGTCCTGAACAGAAAGTAAATTCCCATTTTTCAGGAGGATCCTGAACAGAAAGTAAAATCCCATTTTTCTGGAGGGTCCTGAACAGAAAGTAAAATCTCATTTTTCAGGAGGGTCCTGAACAGAAAGTAAAATCCCATTTTTCAGGAGGGTCCTGAACAGAAAGTAAAGTCTCATTTTTCAGGAGGGTCCTGAACAGAAAGTAAAATCTTATTTTTTAGGAGGGTCCTGAACAGAAAGTAAAATCCCATTTTTCAGGAGGGTCCTGAACAGAAAGTAAAATTCTATTTTCCAGGAGGGTCCTGAACAGAAAGTAAAGTCCCATTTTTCAGGAGGCTCCTGAATAAAAAGTAAAGTCCCATTTTTCAGGAAGGTCCTGAACAGAAAGTAAAATTCTATTTTTCAGGAAGGTCCTGAACAGAAAGCAAAATCCTATTTTTTAGGAGGGTCCTGGATAGAAAGTAAGTTCCCATTTTTCAGAAGGGTCCTAAACAGAAAGTAAAGTCCCATTTTTCAGGAGGGTCCTGAACAGAAAGTAAAGTCCCATTTTTCAGGAGGGTCCTGAACAGAAAGTAAATTCCTATTTTTCAGGAGTGTCCTGAACAGAAAGTAAATTCCTATTTTTCATGAGGGTCCTAAATAGAAATTAAAGTCCTATTTTTCAGGAGGGTCCTAAACAGAAAGTAAAATCTCAGATATGCCTTCCCAACGGTAGTTGAACTTGCTGAAAAGAAATTTTCCCTTGTTTCATCAAAGACAATTTTGTCAGTTAAAAACTTAGTGGTGGTTTGCAGCACTTTGGCTTTCCAAGCATCTGTTGCAACACTTGTTCCTTTCATCTTTGTTTCAGATTGTTGACATTTGCCCCTGTCTTGTCGCGTCATTGACCCGGATCCAGATTGAGGGAAATGAGTTCTGACTCAAACAATGAATTTCCATTTTACCATGCCTCTGAGATGCACCCTTTTCAAATCTGAATACTCTCACGAATCCAGTAGCCTATCGGTTGATAGACTTTCTTTGCTTTGTGTTGAGTTAGGATCATATTTCTAGTTTTGAAATCCTTTCTCGCTTGTTTTGACATAGACTTGACTTAAAATATAAAGAAATAATGGTGACTTTTATTTTGATAAATGACATAAAAAGACAAAATATGAATATGTAAATGAAAGAAAAGGACAATGTCCGTTATTCAAAAAGAAAACTTATCTAAATACGACAACCAACTCCAATTAGTATGACATGCATTTCGGATTGAGCTACCTGATCTTCCTATCCAAACCTCCCATTTGTTGTTGAGTTCATGCCTTTTCCGCTAAGCCGCTTCTTCAAATCCATTGGAGTCATATATTTCATTCCATTTTTAACATCTTTAAAGACCTTTGCCAACAAATCTCTTTCCTTTTCACTTTTCTCTGGAACTCACCCTCGCCTTATGGTGCCCGTAAGGGTTTTCACTAGTAGACTCTCTCATTTTTATTTCTCCCAACTCGCCGTCACCTTATGGTGCTCGTGAGGGTTTTTACAAGTAAAACTATCTCATTTTTATTTCTCTCGACTCACCATCGCCTTATGGTGCCCGCGAGGGTTTTCACCAGTAAGACTCTCTCATTTTTATTTCTTTCCTATTTTCTTATGCTGAGGAAGACAAGTAGTGCCCCAAAATGTATCATCATATCGATTGCATGCTTAGAATTAACATTATCAAAGATTGATCTGAAGGACTTTCTTTGGTTGTAACTTGGCTTTTGGATAAGGTTAGAAAAGGATGGCAAGAGGCTCAAATAATACTTGAAATGGGGGTGGGACTTACAACTTTTGGAATCGACCCAAATAACACATTAAATCATGCCCCATTTTTTGTTGACTGGGTGACTCTAAAAATCTTTATTTGGTTGGACCGATCCCTGAATAGGGCAGCCTATGTATCTCACTCCCAAGAGAGGAGAATCAGATCGCACGTAGTTCCATCAGCTCGTTTTGCTTGATTATAATTCTTCTCTTTTACTTTTTTTTTTCATACTTACTTTTTCTTTTTTTTTCTTAACACTTTATTATTATTATTATTATTATTTCTCTATTTTGATTCCAAAAGAGGGGTATGAAAAATAAATAAAACTAAGCTCAAACGGGGTAAACAAAGGATGACACAATATTTGGATATCAGAATGAAATATCTTCATCATATCAATCTTCAAGAATACAAGTACTAAGCATGCAATTGAATCAACAAAGGAATAAAATATCATACATAATATCTTTTGACTGCATCTGTGTTGATAGCCATTTCTGCCATTTTTCCTTCAATATCTGTCTAATATAAGGCCCCATTGGGCAATATTTTCTTCATAATAAAGGGACCTTGCTAATTTGGGGATAACTTGCCTTTCGCTTCAACCTGATAAGAAAGAATACGTTTCAATACCAACTGACCAACTTCAAAATTCCTGGGACGTACCTTTTTTGTTATACGTTCGAGCTATTATCTTCTGATACAATTGGCCATGACATATCGACGTCAGTCTTTTTTCATTCATCAAACTCAACTGTTCTAATCGGTTTTTAACCCACTCATCATCATCAATCTCTGCTTCTACAATGACTCGAAGAGAGGGAATTTCAACAGGAATGACTGCTTCTGTCCTATACACTAATAAATTCGGAGTTGCCCCAGTTGAAGTGCGAATAGTAGTGTGATAACCTAGCAATGCAAATGGCAACTTCTCATTCCATTATCTAAACCCTTGTACCATTTTCCGCAGTATCTTCTTGACATTCTTATTGGCGGCTTCCATGACACCATTTGCCTTCAGATGATATGGAGTGGAATTTTGATGTGCGATCTTAAACTGTTGACACACTTCTTACATCATGTGACTATTGAGATTAGCAGCATTATCTGTAATGATCGTCTTTGGAATTCTAAACCTACAAATAATGTTGGCATGAACAAAATCTACCACCGCCTCTTTGTTACTGACTTGAAAGTTACTGCTTCTACCCACTTTGTGAAGTAATCAATGGCCACCAAAATAAATCTATGCCCATTCGACACTTTTGGCTCAATCGGTCCAATCATGTCCTTTCCCGAAGCTGTGAAAGGCCATGAAGAAGACATTGCGTACAATTCAGTGGGAGAAGAATGTATCAGATCATCGTGTACCTGACATTGATGATATTTTTGAACAAAACAAATGGAATCCCTCTCCATAGTAAGCCAATAATAACTTGCTCTGAGAATCTTCTTTGACAAGACATAACCGTTCATGTGAGGACCACATACTCTGGAGTATATTTCAACCATGATCTTCGAGGCTTCTTTTGCATCCACACATCTCAAAATTCCTAGATCTGGGGTTCTCTTGTATAAAATTCCCCCACTTAAGAGAAATCCACGAGCCAAATGCCGAATATTCCTCTTTTGATCGCTGGTGGCATGTGTTGGGTATTCTCCCAACTGGATGTATTGCTTAATATCAAGGAACTAAGGTCCACCATCGAGTTCTTCTTTAACTGCATTACAATAAGCATGTTGATCACGACTCTATATATGCACTGGATCAATGTAGGCCTTGTCAGGATGTTGGAGCATTGAAGCCAAAGTGGCTAAGGCATCAACAATCTTATTATGAATTCTTGGAATATGCCTAAACTTTACAGACACAAACCATTGACATAGATCTTGTTAGCATTGTCGATACGGTATGATCTTTACATCTTGCGTCTCTTATTCACCTTGAATCTGATGGACGAGCAAATCTGAATCCCCCAACACTAATAGTTCCTGGACCCCCATATCAACAACTAGCCTCAAACCCAAAATGCAAGTTTCATATTCCACCATGTTATTGGTACAATAAAATCAAATTTGCACTATTATCGGGAAATGTTTCCCCAATTCAGAGATAAAAACTGCACCTATTCCTACTCCTTTCATGTTGACAGCTCCATCAAAGAATAACTTCCAACCTAGATCAACATCTGTAATGACTTCATCGACACATAACACTTCTTCATCAGGAAAATATGTCTTTAATGGTTCGTACTCTTCATCGATGAGATTCTCAGCAAGATGATCTGCCAAGGCTTGGGCTTTCATGGCTATTCGAGTCACATATACAATATCGAACTCGGTAAGCTATATTTTCCACTTTGCCAATCGACCTGTTGGCATAGGCTTCTGAAAGATATATTTCAAAGGATCCATACGGGATATGAGATAAGTAGAGTAGGACGAAAGATAATGCTTCAACTTCTGTGCTACCCAAGTTAAGGCGCAACACGTCCTTTCAAGAAGAGTGTACCTGGCCTCATACGCAGTGAACTTTTTGCTAAGCTAATAAATAGCCTGCTCTTTTTTGCCTGTTACATCATGTTGCCCCAATACACAACCAAATAAATTATCCATAATCGATAAGTACAAAATCAAAGTCCTTCCAGGCTCGGGTGGAACCAACACCGATGGATTTAAAAGATATCTTTTGATTTTATCAAACGCTTCCTAACATTCTTTAGTCCACTCAACCGCAACACTTTTTTTAGCAACTTAAATATGGGCTCACACGTGGTTGTGAGTTGAGTAATAAATCTGCTGTTGTAGTTCAGTCTAACAGAAAACTCATCGCCTCCGTCCTATTCTTAGGTGGGGAAAAATCCTGAATGGCTTTGATTTTCGAGGGATCCAATTCAATTCCCCGACGGCTGACTACAAACCCCAACAGCTTTCTAGACGGAACTCCAAATGCACATTTTGTTGGGTTGAGCTTGAGATTATACCTGCGAAGACTTTCAAAGAACTTTCTTAAATCTTTAACATGATCAGCCTGACTCTTTGACTTAATAATCACATCATCTATATAGACTTCAATCTCCTTATGCATCATATCATAAAACATAGCGGTCATGGCTCTCATGTATGTTGCTCCAGCATTCTTCAAACCAAATGGCATCACTAGATAGAAATAAGTCCCCCATGGCATGATAAAAGATATTTTTTCTGTGTATTCATCATCTATAATGATCTAGTGGTATTCGGCATAGCAATCCACAAAAGACGCAACCTCGTGTTTAGCATAATTGTCCAACAAAATATGGATGTTGGACAATGAAAAATCATCCTTCAGACTTGCTCTGTTCAAATCAAGGTAATCAACACATACTCAAATTTTTCCATCTTTCTTTGGGACAGGAACAACATTGGATAACCACGTAGGATAATGAGCCACTCGAATGACTTTGGTTTTAAGTTGTTTCATGATTTCCTCTTTGATTTTGATGCTTATATTAGTTTTAAACTTCCTCAACTTCTGTTTCACAGGGGGGAAGGTAGGATCAGTTGGCAATTTATGAGCTACTAATTCAGTGCTTAAACCAGGCATGTTATCATAAGACCATGCAAAAACATCCTTATAATCAATTAATGCTTCAATCATTCCATCTTTTAGCTGTGGAAAAGCATGTACACTGATTTTAGTTTCCCTAATATCTTCATTATTCCCTAGATTAATTGGCTCATTTTCATTCAAATTAGGATTTGGCTTGTCTTTAAACTGTTCCAACTCTTTGCTTATTTCCTCTAGTTCCTCTTCTTCATTATATTCCTCTTCTTGCATCATTATATGTTGATTAGTTTGGATTTTAAGATCAGGCTAAAAATTCTACACGCATGTCATGTCATTAGAATCAGCATAAAGAGAATTATATAAGGAAAAAGACAAAAACAAAATATATTAGACACAAAATAAGAGAACATTGCATTTCATTAAAAGGGAAAGATAGGAGGGTTTAAACACAAATGGCAACAGAATGTAAGCAAGCTAAATTCTGAATTACAACCCTGAAATAACTCGGATAAATAGAAAAAAAAACAAAATGAGCTACTAAAACTCCCTCCTAACGAGGAGAGGAGTGACTTCCTAATTGTTAAGCTGGACCTCAGGACCTATGAACTGCAGGTCTGCCTTACTGATACCCTCTCCTGCTTCAACCATGTCAACATCAATCTGCAGGTTCTGGAAGTCATCAACCAATTCAGCTTCAAATTCTACAGGCTTCATGAGATCGCTCTTGACAAATGATTCACTGAGTAGCGGCATTGGGCGAGGGAGTGACCATGTTTCTTTTTTTCTTCCCTTGGCCTTCTTCAAATATTTAGTCGTAGGTTCAAATCCCGAACCAAAAGTGCCCATGTTCTCTCTCGGACATATGGGATGAACGATACCATGCAGAGACACTCCCAAACCCTTCCCTAGAACAAACCATATTTCAAAAGCTCACTCACCATCGTGATAGAAGTGGAAGACAATTGTGGTCCCGGAAGAACCTGTCCTTCAAGGATATGATCTACTGGAACTGTATCAAAAGTTTGATAGATAAATATATCCTCTACATTATTTGCTTCAATTAGAGACAAGAGAGAATTTTCGTAGGCAGACAAATCCTCTTCACCGTGAATAACCACTTCTTGCCTGTCATGCTCAAACTTGATCATCTGGTGCAATGTAGATGCAACCGCCTTGGCCTTGTAGATCCATGGTCTTCCCAACAACAGATTGTAAGAGGAGTCGATATTCAATACTTGAAACTCTAGGGAAAATTCAACAGGACCTATAATCAACATTAGTTCTATTTCGCCAATGGAGTTGAACTTTGCTCCATCGAAAGCCCTAACACATACATTGTTGGGCCTGATCCTCTCAACACCAATATTAAACTTTTTTAAGGTAGAAATAGGGCAAATATTTGTGCCAGAACCTCCGTCAATCATGACATGAGTGATGTAGAAAGCTTCACACTTCTCGGTAATATAAGCCCCCGATTATGCCCCGTACCTTCAACTGACAATTCATCATCAGAGAAGTTGATCTGGTTGACCACAAAGATTTTTTCGACCATTTTCTCAAGCTAATTTACTGTAATCTCTCTAGGAACATATACATCATTTAATACCTTCAATATAATATCACGATGTTCTTTGGAATGCAACAAAAACGATAGAGGAAAATTTGAGCAGGGGTCTTCTTCAACTAATCTATTATTGAATACTCCAGCAACTTAATCTTTTTTAAAAATTCTTCGTCTTCTTCTTCAATGACAGGCTTTTTGATAGATGAAGGCGCACTCACGATTGGCTTGGGCTTTCTTAAACCTTCAGGTATAAAGCATCTTCCTGACCTAGTCAAACCCCTTACCTCGTCTACCTCTTCCATGATTTCCTTCCCTTGATAAGTCATCACAGTCCGCTTATAGTTCTAAGGGACCTTTTTTATATCAACTATCAGAGGTTGGGTCACCGATTTGATGACTATAGGCGCTACCAGTGCTCCTTTCACCGTCAAGATAGGCCTACCCAGAGCTCCTACCACCGTCAACTTAGGTTCATCCTAACTTAAATCACTTTATCATCTGGCACTTTACACTGTGGTCAGGGGTTTCTTCATGCTTTCTTGGGCTTTATCTTCTCTCATTCCTTCCTGGCTTAATGACATTGCTTTCAACGACTCTGCCACATTCACTGATTTTTCCTCATTGGTCTGAATTTTGGCAATAGGCTTATAACATCTTGACAACTCTTTCCCCTCATCTATCAATTCTAATATATTAGTTTCAGCATGGGTTGGCAATGGATTTTGGTTAATGTTTGGAACCTCCGGGGCCTGGACCAGCATCTAATTTATGTCAATTAAATCTTGGATTGCTCTCTTCAAATACCAGCATTTCTCAATATCATGGCCTGGTAAGTCAGAATAATACGCATACCTTAAGGATTAATCAAGATTTCTCAGAGGCGGATTTGAGAGCCTTTTTTAAATTGGGATCAAGACCTTCATCTTTCTCAACCTATCAAACAAGCAAGTATATGACTCCCCAAGAGGTATAAATTGATTTTGTACCTCCTTCTCTTTCTTATATTTGGTCCTAGGTTAGAAACTAGGTCTGGTGTGGTTTTGGTAATTTAAAAGAGTTAAAGGACGATTTTGAGGGGCTTGCGTACGCCATTGCGGGTAAGAAAGGGTTTGGACATATGAATGCATGATATATAATGGGTACGAGGGTGGTGGAATGAAATATAGTTGGTTTTGAGTAGGGTAGTAATGATGGGGGAGAATATATAAAGTTTGGGCATAGGCTTGGACTTGGGATTAGAGATAGGGGTAAGGCGGTCTTTTGGGATAGGAATGGGTTCCAGCTATGATGGTCGCCACGTCCTCTTTCTTCTTTTTACCTCCAAACACTCCAGAGCCACCTTGAAATACTTGGGTGGTGGCTTTTAATGTGGAAAAACTCACTATTCGGTCGGTCTTGATTCCATCCTCTATCATCTCCCCTATTTTGAGGACTTCAATAAAAGACTTTCCCATTGCCAGAAGTAAATATTGAAAATAGGTATCATCTTGTGTATGAATGAAGACCTCTACCAGCTTACTCTCTTTAGTTAGAGGCTTTACCCTGGCGGCCTGTTCTCGCCACCTTATCGCCTATTCTCTAAAGCCTTCAGTGCTGTTCTTCTTCATGTTGACCAAGGATTTTTCGTCAGGAATCAGGTCGACGTTATACTGAAAATATTGCATAAACTCAGAAGCTAAGTCATCCCATCTGTTCCACTTGTCGAAATCTTGATCGACAAACCATTCTAAAGCCAGATCAAAAAGACTCTCGCCAAAGAAAGTCATGAGCAACTCGTCCCTTCCACCTGCAGCCCTCAATTGGTTGCAATAACGTCTCAAGTGTTCCACGGGATCACCATGCCCAACATACTTCTCAAACTTGGGCATTTTAAAACCAAGGAGAAGGTTGACGTCTGGGAACATACAAAGATCTTTATTGGAAACACTCTTATAACCTCCGATTCCCTACAAATTCCTCATAGCCTATTCCAAACTTTTCAATTTCTGTGCTATGACCTCTTGTTCCTCTGTTGCGACAGGTTTCTCCATATCAAACAAAAATACAGGTGGCTGAGTGTACCTATACGGTTTATTAATCCTCAAAGTAGGCTTCATGGAATAATACTGATTATCTGAAACCTTCAATGCTGGCTCACTAGCAGATCGAGAAAGCACCATTGTCGGGTGAACAACATAGGTGGGAGCTTCAGGTGGTGGCGAAGCCACGAACACAGGCGTTGCCGATGGCACGGGCTGAGTCATGGGCCTCGGTTGAGGAACTGCCAGGCACACACTAGAAGTGCCAAGGTAATATTGCCGCAGAGTGAATCCTGGTGTATGCTCCGGTGACTCAATAGTAATAGAGAATTGTGCCTGAGAGAGCGATGGGCAATTTGGGATATTCCCAAGATCTTCAGGAAGTGGATGAGGAGGCATGCCACTAGCCCATGCTCAATGCAGATCTATCAGTTGTTGTCTAAGTCTCAATACCTCATTATTGCGTTCTGAACTTTCTTCCCTGGGATCCTGATCTGGGTCAATGAGTGAGTTTTCAATCTCCCTACTAGCTATGGAAAGCTTCGCTTTTGATCTAGTGAAGTATGGGTGACTAACCAAAGTGCTACAAACCAACCACTTATCTGAAAGAACATGTTCATCAAAGACAAAACCCGTTAGGATTAGGTCAAGCAACAAGCATAGAAATCACATTGTATACATCCTAGGTTTATGCATATTTCTATCGGCCTTTGAGGGTAATGAGGCCATTTTAACATCATCCTGATTTCCATTACATTATCATACTTCGTTCTTTCTACTTTTCACCCCCACTTCTCTCTTCTTTTGCATCAGTCCCCTTTTTATCCCTTTTTTCCCTTCTCTCATTATTCTTTCTTTTTTTTCTCTCTCCTTGTCTCTCTTTTTATCATTCTTTATGACTTTTGTTTTTCCTTAAAATAAAAGAAAAATAATGAAAAACCAAAAAACAAAATGATTAGATCAAACCCCAAAAGTAGGTTGCCTACGTATCATGTTGTACATAAATCAGATCTTGCGTAGTTCGGGGGGCATGTGCATAAAATCATAAGGTAAAAGATTTTTATGATTTTTGATTTTTTTTTATGAAAAATAAATAAAAGAAAGAACAACACAGGTTACTACATTTCATAAAAAGACAACTAAAATTGACTTCGAATTTAACACAACCTTAAAACTAGTCAACCAATACTTTAGACCCACAGGACGACATGCGTGACATTCCTAATGAAGACCATAGAGTTTAAAACAAACTTGACACAAACTTTAACAAAGACACAACAATACAATGACAGAAAAATAAAAGACTTAAAATAAAGATAAGAAATGCCCCTCCAAACTGGTGCTCTATCTGATGACCCTGGCTGAGATGAACCTGTTTGTGAAGTTCTCTTTCTCCCATTCAAACTTTGTAGCATATCTTTCAAGGACGTTGTGATATTGGAGAAAAATCCTATAGCACGTAATCCTGCCTCTAGGGAAGTACACCTGAAAAGATTTTTCTAAAACCCTTGTACATTTGTGAGCAAGCCTGATAACTGAACTCTCAATAACTTTATTTTTTCCCCCAAGTTTGCATTTCCCCTGTCATCACCTATGCCCTCTTCTTGTATCCGCCCTCTAAGTTGCATTGGCAACGGCCTACTTACACCTCGAGGTATGGTTTGTAGCTAGATCTCATATCTTGGAGTGTACCCCGGATTATCCAAACCTTCTTTAAAAGTGTCCACACCCATCTCTGTCGTGTGATTCAAGAATTGCTCATATTTTCTCTCACCTAAGGCTTGGTTCTTAAAGTACTCGACATTTTTAGAAGATCCACCACTAGTGGAACGTCTTGCAATCTACCCAATTGGCCCATTACCCTAGCAGGAGTACATGGTCGAGTGTAATTAAGTCATATCATAACCAAAAGGAGTTGCATCTGACACCCAATTAAGATTGTTTTTGGACGAAGCCATAGACATCTCCATAGAATATTATCCTCAGTTCTTGACTCGAGAAATTCAATACAAGCCT
Organism: Capsicum baccatum var. pendulum; assembly: GCA_030864225.1. NCBI lineage: Eukaryota > Viridiplantae > Streptophyta > Magnoliopsida > Solanales > Solanaceae > Capsicum > Capsicum baccatum. The sequence goes on along the minus strand of CM061558.1, from coordinate 86,093,170 downwards.
CGATTTCCATGGGTAGCGAGAATTTGGCAACATGCATTCTTTGTCCTATGGCTTTCACTCGATTGGGCATACAACGGTCAATCACATCCACTCTAATTAGATAAGGTGCATGCAAATGCTCCATCAACCATAGTTGCAACATCAGGTTACTTCCCTAAAAAAATCTCATCCCTCCCTTCACTTTGATTAAAGCCTTGTGTATTTCTGTTAAGATCATAGGTATGATAGTAACCTTGTCCCCTTGTTCCTCATGAAATAAGGCCATCACTACAGATTACAAAGGTGTATTGATGCGTCTTTCTTCTAGTGGAAATACTAAAGTACCTAACAAAGCAAGGGTGAAGACTTCAAGATGCCTTTTCTCCCACTTCTCCTTAGTCATATGAAATTCATCCCAAAAGCAATCAAAACCTTCCAAGGGCCCGAATCTAGAGAACAAAAAATCTAAGGAAACCCACGAATCATTCAAACAACCTAAATACGTATCTTTACTTTTTAACCCACAACATTGCAAAAACCTCGTGCCAGTATGATTTTGAGCTCGAATCATACCTTTATCGATATAGGGCAAATGCAATAAACCAGATATTTCTACCAAAGTAGGAGTCATTTCACACTTTCCAAACCTGAACACCAACTACTCGGACCCAAAAGGTCAACACAGCCTCTATTAGATCTGGACAAGGGGTAAAATGCCGAAGTTCTGTAAGATCACCTAATATTTTGATCAATTTCTGCTGGTCAACATAATTAAACATGTCCCACCACTTGATTAACTTTTTGGGCACCTTGATAACCATCAGGAATCTAGACTTGGCGGACAAATCCATCCAGTAATAACACATAAGACGTTATTTCTAAAAATTCAATAGGAGAAAAAAGATTCCCAAACCTTGGGAGTTGGTACTTTGACGCAGACATATCGAAGGGACAAGCCACTTTATGACTCCAAATTGCAGAATAGTACCACTGAATAAAATCAGCATACTTGGCTAGGACAAGCTAACGACACTAGATTACGAAGAGCAAAACCTAAGCTAAGACTAAGACAAAGGACAAAAAATAAAGATTATCGGACCCAACACGGGTTGCCTACGTATCCCAACCCGAGGGAAGGAAATCAGGTATGCGTAGTTCGTCCTGATTGGATAATTAATAATTAACCAACAGATTGACCCTAACTTAAAAGACACAACCAAAGACAGACGAATAAAATCTTTTTGGATTTTAATTAGATACTTCAACTAAAACTGACACCAACAATTATGAAGAAAAATCTTTTTGGTAATAATCTTTTTGGTAATTTCATTACAGGAAATGTACAAATTTCTACCATCTTTTTTTGCATTTTCTTTTATAAAAACATACTACTGTATAAAATTTTTTTTGGAGTTTTTGAATTATGAATGCTTACTAAAAAAAACAAAAGGAAAATATTTTTAACGTTGTTGATTTTTTGGGAAATGAGTGCAAAAAGTTTAAAAAAAAACTTTTTTTTTGAATTTTTGAATTGTGAGAAACAAAAGCCATAAAGAACTCTAAAAAATACCAAATCTCTTTATTTTTTTCACTCTTTCTCTCTTTTTCTTCCTTTTTTCAACAATTTTCTTCCTACACACTTGCTTCTAACTCATGTTTTTGCCCAAATCAGTCTGTCAAATGATCTCGTTACTCTCAAAGAGGCAACATTTAGCACGTAGGGATGCTTTAGAGGTGAGTTTACAAAAGATCAAGTGGGCCCCGCTAGGTCTTCAATATGATGCACATAAGCATGACCTAAAGGCTGACCTACGTTGGGGTTCACTAACAAGGTTGTTCGGGGGAGCGTATGGTCGATAGTATCTGCTTTGCTTTCTACCTACTCTATAACACCAACGGCTCTCCCCCTAAAATAAGGGTGACTCAACTAGAGGTCGTGTACAACACTTGTACTACGGACTTATTGCAGAAAGAATGACTCGGGTTATGCACATGATGCCAGATATAAAGAGGTAACACATAACATAAAAACTGTAAACAAAGAGCACGTAGGCACTCAACAGTGATAATACAATATCACAAAATAACACAAATAAAATATCTATACACCTATAGTGCCAAACTAAACCGATACAACTCCAAAATAAGCTCGAATTCTAAAAAGTCCCCATCAGAGTCGCTAGAGTTTTCACACCCATTTTTTACCAAAAAGATTTTATTTTAAAGTTCCAAAGGGTTTTTATTATCAAAGTGACAAAATAAAGGTCTGTTTTGAAAAGGACTATTTACATTTTTATTCAGAGTCGCCACTTAATAATCTGGTGTTCCAAGTTATCTTTTGAAAATCCTTTTCAAAACTGTTTTTGACTCTATAACTGATCTGCGAATGGAGATTCCGACTAAGGAATTCTGTTGACCGAGGGGAACGTGTTAGGCACCCTTCGATCCCGTGGTTCGAACAAGGTCACTTTGTGAGCGTATCGACAATATTTGACACAACAAATGCATAAACCACACAAAGCACGGATAACAATCAATCACGTGAGCAAAACAAAACAATCCAAAATTTAGTGTCTAGTCCAATTATACAACCCAAAGTAAAAAAAGAAATATGAAAATAAAAATTTCTATTCTAACCTACCCTAATCCTAATTATGCTCCCAAGTTACCCAACGCCTCGGGCCTTTATCACGGACGTCCTCCGAGTACAAAATACTTTGGGGCATTCCCCGAATAAAATAATACAAGTACTTTGGGGCATTCCCCGGCCAAATGGTACAATTGAATCAAGCACGATAAACTAGAAAATATTCAACGAACGTTCCATATTCAAACATTCAACGAAAATTCTTATTCATAGGAATTTTACCTACCCAAACCAATATTCACCTATTCATTTCAACGTATTATGATACTATCACATCAACGACATTTAATGAATCAAAATAAATTAATGATTGTTTTTTATCAATTTCAATTCCAACCCCCTTTATTTCCACGTGTGTTCAAGTCAACCTCGACCAATTAATTAATTTTCGTTGACCAATTAAACCAACAATGCAGCATGGTTCAATCACAAAATCACAAGTCGTATCATCAACAAACTCAGCATTCATAATCATCCCACACATAACCATAAATAATTTTCAACAAATCAAGATGAAGAAAACGATTCGGGTTAAAGAAATGGACCTCACTATGACTCATTGTCGTTGTCGATAATAAAGAAGACCAAAACTCAAAAAAGAGACTCGACAGCAAACCTTAAATCCGAACCAACTTAATATAACCCAAACTCACGGTCCGATTCAAATACAAAATCCACGGAGCGACAGAGAGTATTCAGCAAAACCTGATAAAACTGAAACAGACCAAAATTAACCCGAAACAAACTGAAATCGGACTCAAAACGGATGGACTCAACCCAAAACGTATCGATCTCAGACCGATTTAACCATTCGATCCTGGTTTTCAGCAACGGAGAGGGTTTAAATTGAGTTTTTAAATGGATTTTGGAGTTAATTCTGAGCTGGTGAAGTTATTCCCGGTGAAGATTGGCCGAAAAACTTTGATCTTCGATCAACTTCTTCTCTCTTGGTGTCCTTCACGTCATCCTCTTCTTCAGTGTGTGTATGATTAGTGTGTATTCCGTCTGTGTGTGTTCACTGGTGGAGAAGAAAAAGAAATCTCCAATGTGTAATGGTCTCCTCTCTCACGCTTAAATCTCTCTCTCTATTTGGTTTTCTCTCCGTCTAGCTCCTCCATCTCTGATCTGTGTGTAAAGTGTGTAGAAAATTGATGGTGTAATCAGTGTGTGCGTGAATTTGTGAGGGTGGGCTGTGCGTGTGAGTAGATTCTATCCAGAAGAAAAAGGAAAATAGATTTTTTGTGCCTGTATTTTTGTTGTTGTGATCATGACAAAAATGAAAGCTTTTTTTATATAGAGATGGGTCATCCGTATGTATTGTTGTGATGATGAGAAGAAAGCGTGACCCCACTCTGTAAGGTATATCTATTGTTATCTATAGTTATAGTGTAGATATAGTCTATGGAGTTTCCTGGAAAGTTCCTATCTTTTTTAGCAAGAAATGTGAGGGGTAGGCTAGGTGGGATGGTTATGTGAGGGTGAGGTGTTTTTTTAATTGGAGGGGTAAGTGTTAGGTGTCTATTTTTGATTGGGTGGATTGTTTGAATGTTATAATGAGACAAAGTTTGTTATAACTTGTTATTTTTGGATAAAAACAAAACAAAAATAAATGAATAAATTAGTAAAAGATGGGGTAGTTATTTATTTTCTTGGGGAAAAATTATAAGAATGGGGTTAATTGTGTGATATCGGAACAAGAAATATTTGTGGAAAGATAAATCGTCTAAGGAATTGACCGAAGCCGACATAGGCTGCCTAAGTATCCCATTGTTGGGAATTCAGGTCAAACATAGTTCATATAAAATAAAAGAGATATTTGATATTTTTGATAACATTACTGAAGCCAATATAGGCCTCCTACGTATTCCATAAGGGAAATTAGGTCGAACGTATTTTATTATAATCAAAAGGGTGCGGTTACACAAAATCAAATCCTAAAGTGCGATTACAAGGAAGCAAAACGGCAGAATGCAATTACAAGGAAATAAAATGAGAAAGTACAAGAAAAGAAAATAACAACTTCTAAATACAGGATAGAAGAACGCCAAAAGTGCGCCTTTTTAGGAAAATTCATGTTTCTTCTGATTGATGGCGTCAATGATTACTTTTTGTGATTGGGCAGTGGATTGTTGTTAACATTAGTTGGAGCTTCTACAAGCGTTATCACCTTATTGTCAATCAGATCCTGAATTTTGTGATTGAGAGTGATACATTGCTCTGTATCATGTCCAACAACTCCAGAATGGTAAGCACATCACTTGTTTGGATCATACCAATTAGCAGAAGTGTTCACAGGCTTTGCTTACACTGGATGAAGTAATTTTGCTTCTTTCAACCTTTCAAAACGTTGAGTAAGTGATTCTGCCAACGGCGTGAAAATTCTAGAGGTTTTCCTTTCATGATTGTCATGAGAAACATTATTTTGATAGTTGAGTGGTGGAGGTTGAGCATGACATATTGCTTGTGCATTGAAGACCAAATAGTGATCATGTCAAGCATTGGGTGGTATCGAGGAGGTTGCTTGTAGTTGGAAGAACTTTCTTGAGTCATCACTCCCATTACTTCTTTCTCTTTTTTCTTTCTATTTCTAAAAGAGCCAGTCTGGAAACCCTTATGAGTGGATTGTAGTTCTGTCAAATTTATTATCCTTCCCGTCTTGAGGCCATCCTCTGTCATTTCTCCAGTGTTGACAATTTCAATAAATGTTTTTCCATCCATTGTTACCATGCGATCAAAATATTTTAGGTTTAGTGCATAGATGAAGTAACTAATCATTTCATCTTCTTCCATAGGGGGATGTATCCTGGTCACTTTATCTCTCTATCGTATGGCGTATTCACGAAAACTCTCATTTAATTTCTGCCTTAGCTTTGTGATAGAGATTATGTCAAGAATAATGTCAACATGAAACTTGTAGTAATTCACAAAAGCATTTGCCAGGTCATCCCAAGTTCGCCACTTAGTCACATCTTGCTTGGCATACCATTCTAGAGCCTTTCCACTCAAATTTTGACTAAATATCTTGACCCGTATTCCTTCATTCTTGCCCACACTAATCAACTTTTAACAATAAGTTTTTAAGTGAAAGAAAGGATTTTCGAACCCATCAAACTTTTCAAACTTTGGGATCTTATAACCAGTAGGCAACTCAATCTCAAAAAATGCACATAACTTTTTATAATTTACACTTTGGTTATTCCCAAGCCCCCGAAGGCTTATAATTGAATCTTCCAAGACCTTGAGCTTTCTGTTTACCGTCTCATCAGTGCACACTCATATCATTCTTTTTTTCAACATAATGATTAGCATCTAAGTGGTATAACCCTGGAGTTTGTATTACTGGTAGAGTGGTAGAATAGGTGTACACTGGCGGAGCTTGGTGTGACAAGGATATATTTTGAACCTTTGGAGGAGCAAAAGTGTACACAAAAGGGGCATTCTGAGAAGCATGAGAAAATGACCTTCCTAATCAACTTTTTCTAACGTTAGAAGCATCGGTCCCTTTTGTCGAGCATCAGGGGGCAAAGTCATGTTTGGAGGAGTCTGGGAAGATGTTCTGCTTTGCATCACCATGAGCCTTAGCTCAATAATTTGTTGCTCCAAATCGGTAATGATCTCTGGGATTATTTCCCTTCCTATCAAGGCACTCGGGTCCATTGCCACCAAAAAGGTGGGAACTGACTCAGATGAAATATTTATGTTAATCAAACTAGGATCCATAGTTGAATGAGTCCTTCTGTTATCCCAAACAAGAACTGATGAATCTATAGTTGCTTTCTTGACCTTAGACCGTGTGAAATATTGATGTTCTGCCAGCGATTACTTTTGCCTTTGTGAAGCGAGCAATTTTGACTACCAATACAAATTAGCCTCTCTCTAAAAGGAAAGCAAAACACTCAAAAGGTAAAAAGGTTAGTTCATGATCGTAAAGATTGACCAAAGTAATATACGAAACGAATGACATATATTTGGTTTGAAACAGAGTAAGTCTAGATTTAGAGGATAAGACACTTGAGAAAGTGACTAAATGATCAGAACTTTGATAATTTGATGTATCTTGAATTTGATGGGAAACACTAGAACTTCTAACAGGATGAACTAAGTGATTTGAAAAAATCGAATATTAACGGATAAACATCCTAAAAGGTTTATTTGAAAAAGCATTGAAGACAACATAGTCTTTCATTAACAGAATGTCTGGATAACTCTGACTACAATCAAATGCAACAAAAATGACTTGTGAGGGCGACATAATCAATGTGAATTGGATAATAACCTAATGAAATTTTGAACAAAATTGAGTAAATTGGAAGGAATTTTATCAACGAACTTCTAAGGTAATTTGGAAGGTTCAAATTTCGAGTCTTATATGCCTATTAACGCTCTAGGACTTCAAAATAGGAATAATGGACTAGTCTTGTTTCAAGCCAAATGTATGTTCTTTAAACACATAGATAAGCAAACATAGACAAAGCAAAACAATAAAACACTTTAGCACCTAAACAGTTATTATGCATAAGATAATTATATCACCCAACAAATAGAATAATAAATAGCGTGTCATAATTAGGTGACCCTTTTGAGCCAAGGGTGAGCCTAAACGTCAAATATCGATTGAGATTCTGTTAAATTGATTCAAGCTTTAATTAATGACATTACTCGAGTTTAGAAGTTTTTAAACTCAACTTGATCAAATTTTGACTTGGATAAATTTATCATTATCTCTACACATAATATGAGGATCGTCGTTGAGTCTGAACTCTTTTGACTTGAGGGAATTTTCTAAATTTGTGGAATGACACCACGGGTCAAACCACCTAAGGCTTATGCATGCATGGACTATATTCAGGTAAGCTCTATCTTAAGTTCTTCTAAGATTTGGCTTACTAGACACAAGGCTCCCGAGTGGACAACTCGAGCGAGAAGGCTACGCGGCCACACAGAAAAAAATTCGGACACACCGCGCATACGCCAACTCTTCTAGAATTTGAAATTTCAAAGAAGTTTGCGGGTGCGGGAAACACACCTCACGTGTACGTGTGACTGTGTCAATTTTCTCGAATGGAAGAAATATGAATGGAATGATAGTTTATATAAAATTTAAACAAATAAACACGTAATAATTAGCCACAACAAGTTAGAATTCTTTTATTATTAGAACCTAGATAATTCTCCAGCAGAGTCGTCATTTCTGTCTTATACCTTTCGGATTTCATTTGGCGAGAAAATGGTTTGACCTTCTTGAAACTATTTCAAAAGATTCAAGAAAAATTCAAAATAATTTTAAGAAATTCACAGAGTCGCCACTTGATTTTTATAGAAAAAATCAAGAAAAAACTTGAAAGGATTTTAAAGGTTCAAAAACAAAAATAAATCTTTAAAACAAGATAATTTGGGTAAGGGTTCAATTAACGCCCTAAAAAAGTTTTTAAGGCATTTAGGAAAGTCCGTTTAAAACGGTTTACCAAAAAGAACTAACTTGACTAAAAGTGGCAAAATTTCTCAAAGACTTAATTTTATAGGAAATACTAAAATTATTTATTTAAACATTTAAAATGGTATTTATTAATGCAACGGGAAATATTCTAGTTGAAGTAAACTAAGTTTCAATTTTTTTGAATTTAAGAGAAAAATGATATTTGCTTTCGTGGAGAAAGAAAAGGTTATGAAATTATTTTCTAATTATTAATTATTATAAAGAAAAGTCGATTAGGCTATAGATAATATTTTTGGAGAAAATGTTAAGAGAGTATTAAATTAAAAGTATCTTATTAGTTATGGAAAGTTAAACCTTATAAGAAAATTTAATTTCTTGAGTTTGAAGAAAGTTATTTAATTCAAATAGGCTATTAATTGTACGAACATAACAAATTTCATTTTGAAATAAAATACTACTTAGTGTTTAAAAGAATCATTTTAAGGTGAAAATCGAAGAAACCATTTTAATCCGTTTTTAGACGAGACAAATTAGGTTAAAAAAGAATTTATGAATTAAATTAAGAAAACTAAGATAAAATAAAATGACAACACTTTAGGGAATTTATCCAGATTAATTGATTAAAATATTAGTTAATACAAATAACCAATACAAGCTACAAAAATAACTAAAAATTACACAAACCCACAACTTAAGTTCCACTTATTACAAAAAAAAATTCCATCTCTCCAAACATATTACAAAAATCCCATTTTTCTCTAAAAATACATATGCGTAGCTTTTTATGTATATGTCGGCCCTGTTACATATATGAATTAGCTTTGTTATGTATATATCGGTCTTGTCATACTTATATATATGAATCGGCTTTGTTATGTATATGTCGGCCTTGTCATATACAAAGGTTTCTATGTATATGTTGACCTTGTTATGTATATAAATTAGGAGAGAGAGTAAAGCAATTAAGAAAGTGGGAGAGAGTGTAAATAATTCTATTAAGGTTGGAATTTATGTTATTTTTACCAAAAATAATACAAAATTTGAAATTGGGCCCTTAGTTAGCCCATCTACCCATCTTTGGGCTTTGAATTATGGACTTCAGTCCATTTTTCTGAAGTGTATACCATCTGTATATCATCAGCTAAGTCTCAACGTTTTTGTGTATATCACTGCATATACAGTGTATATTAGTGTCTAAGACTGCTTATTTCCCCTCCAATTTCTATCATAAATAGCTTGATAATGTGAAGCTACTGTTTTACATGTATACGTGCTGTATATCAGCATATACCAGCTTGTATGTTTGTGCTATCCTGTGTATATCAGTCTAATTTTGGACTTTAATGAGGCTCGACTCGACAGCGTTCGAATTCAAGGATATAGGGAGTCCCATTGGACTCAGATGAGTTCATGTAAAGAGAAGACGAGATAAGGATTAGACCATCAGTTAAGAGTTAAAAAAATATGATGAATTGTATTGATAAAGCCATGTTGGCAAAGTCTTATCACAAATTAAAATTGAGGGTTTAAGTTGTATCCATATACAAATCTATCCCAGAATAGATAATAATGGTAACAAATATTTTAACTTGCACTAAGACACACCACACGGCTCTAGAACTAGTTTCTAAAAAAAAATTGATAATTTTAATCAACCAAATGACAAAATCTTAACACCTTGATATACATGAATACGCTAGGAGAACCCGACAATTTCTTAACCCATTTAATGCTACCATGATGACTATTATTTCTAGATTATCACATAATCTCTAAAGTTCACACCTCCTTTAAATACACCCGAACAAAAATCAATTTAACCATTAAAGAATAAAAAATGCACACACAATCTTTTTCTTTTTTTTAGAAAAAAAAACTAATCTGCAAAGAGTGGACTTTGATTCTAGCATACTTACTAATCTGCAAAGAGTGGACCTAGATGCTAGCATACTTAAGGTCAAAAACTGTCACATATTCACGAAAATAATGTCAAAACAAGGGAAGGAGAAGAAAATAAAAGTGAAGCAAAGGATGAATTTATGTATAGATTTAATCTAGTTCTACACCTTCCATTTAAGCAACCTCTCAAGCCAAATTATTAACTCTACTCCACATGCTTTTACATATTTAAAGACAAAAAACAGACACTATAGTGGCCAATTCAAAGTAAAACGAAACTCAATTCACATATCCTCAAATTTGCAACAAAATAGCTAGAAATACTCGGCCCGTATCACGACACTCGTGACTCACATGAACACTTTGAAAGAAAAAATAGACAGAAAGCAATCGAATAAAAAAGAAATTATTTCGTACTTTGCAGCCCTCTCTTGAATATATATATATATATATATCTTTGAAGATTAAAAAGACGAAACCTATCTCTAAACTTGACTTATGGAGAACCAACAACAACACAGATTGCAATCAAAATAACTCTTATATTCAACAAAATAAAAAATAGATGAAGAAAAGAAGGCGAAAACAAAACAAGAAGGGGACGGGTTCACAACTTTTTCAGGCAGCAAACTATGACGACGAGCCTATAACGATGAGGTTTTCACCACCGGAGTTTCACTCGATTTCGCCGGAACTCAAGCTAACTTCCTCTCGAAACTTGCGTGATTTCACTGGAATCAATTGTTTTTCGCTGTGAATTTTTGGTTACGTGAGATTAGAGGAATGCTACTTCAAAATTCTCAATTTTTCTCCAAAAAATTCTCTCCTTCTTCTACAAACATGGGTGTTTATAGGAGAATTGAGACTGATTTTGGGAGAAAAACGGAGGGGTAAAAAAGGAAAATGAATTGATAGTTGAATTTAAAAATTTGAGATAAGGTTTATTTGAAATTGTATGAATGTTGCTGAGCTGTTTTTTTCCATTGTTGTATCGTTGAGCGTTGAAATTGTGGTTGCGTTGTTAAATTGTTCGTTTGTTGAAGCTGTTGTGTGTGTTTGTTGTTGGATAAGAGGAATTAAGTGTATAACGGTGTGGGCTATGTTATAGGTTTTGGCTTTGTGGACTGGGGGAATTTTATTTCATTTTTTTGGGCTAGTGGTTATATGGTAAGCAGAAAAAGAAAAGAAAAAATTGAAATTGGGCTGGTGATTTTGGGCTTGTAGAAATGGCTCGAAAAACATGAAAGGACCGATTTTTTTTTGGAGTTAAAAAGGGGATTTTGGGGTTATAAAAAATAACCCCAATTAATTTAAGATTTAGCTAAAATAATTTAATTTTTATCCAAATTAAAAATTGATTGGTCAATTGCATTGCAATTGTGACCATTGTTTCAATTATGATCAAAATTTAATAATTTTGGCTAAATTTAATTGCAATCCGATGCGAATTAATAACCGGCTTAGTCTCGAGTTTCTTGATTTAATAAAATTAAACAAATATTTTTGAATAAATTATATTCGAGAATGAAAATATATTTAAATTAATTTTTTACCCGTAGTTAATTTTAGGGACACCCCTTGATTGAAAAATCAAAATTTTCAATACAATAATTATTTAAGTAATAAAATTATACGATCTCGTATACATAAAAATGTATAACCGCTACTTAAAATTACAAAATTATTCAAATGAATATTTTTTAGAAGGAATTTATCCGATAAAATAAATATTTTAATTTTACTTAAAACCGAAGAAACTCAGAATTAAATTTAGCCGTGAAGGGTAAAAATTAGGTGTCAACATGAACTTTTTATCCTTCATTAAAAGTCTCTACAATGAACAAAATTATCTTTTCATTTTTTTTTGTACTTAAATTATTTAATAATTAATCTGTAAAATAGGGGAAAAAAAAAATATTGAACTACTCAATCGCATTAGGAGTCAAATAGTTTGCCAAACATATTAACCTAAAAAGAATTTGTTTACCATATCAAATTTTATGAACAACAAGATAAATTTAACTTATTAAAAAAAACATCTAATACTCTTAAAACTCTTACCTAGATGGGAAAGCAAAGTTTCCTACTTATTAGAAAAGGTAACATAAACGTCTTAAAATTTTTACAAATATAAACGTCTGAACTCTCTCTCCCCCTCCCTCTCTCTCTCTATAAAAATTCTTCTACGTACGACTTCAAAGACGAAACAAAGCCACATATTTTTACTGATGAAGGAAAAAAGGTTGTACTAAATTTGGAGTTTATGTTTGTTAGTACGCATATTACGTTGATGAAGAATTCTTTACACCATTTTCTTTACCAATTGAGTTTATTTATCATAACGTTTAATTTAATTAACGAAACATTTATCTGAGTTCTTATAACATTGTGGTGTGTTCTTTTTATAGCTCTTGTCAATTTCAGAAGTAATACCTATATATGAGCAACTTCTATTCACGTTTCGCACAACGGTAAGTCCCAAACCCTAGTATAAATAAATGAAGCAAATGAGATTACATATACAAATTCAATATGCAATGAACTTACAAAATAAATATAAAATAATTCTTTCAAAAATACAAGTGCATCGACAAAAATAGAATACAAACACAAAAAAAATGAAACCACAAAATACAAATATAATATGCAGTCAATTTTAAAATACGAATACAAAATAGTTCTTTAAAATATAAGTGTGAATTGTATAAAATGTAAATAGCAGTGCGAACTACAAAATACAAATACAAGTGCGAACTATAAAATAGAATTGTATCAACGAATATAAAAATATAAATAATGGTGCGAATATAAATACAATAAGCGATTGTAGTATTTTCGTCATCATCCATGACTTGTCCTCAACGTAGACAAAAAAAACAAAAAAGAAAGAGAAATAAAAGCTAGAGACGGAAGAGAGAAAAAAAAAAAGAAAAAAGAAACGAAGAAAAGAACAAAAATAGAAAAAAAAAAAAAAAAGAAGAAGAAGAAGAAAAACAAAAAAAGGGGGAAAACACGAAAAAGAAAAAAATATAAAGTGAAATCAAAAAATAAAAAAATCAAAAAAAGAAGAAGAAAGTGAAATAGAAGTTAGAGATAGAAGAGAGAAAAAACGAAAAGAAAGAATCGTAAAATAGAAAAGAAAACAAAAATAGAAAAAACGATAAAAAGAGAAGGAAAAAGAAAAAAAAATGACTGTGAATACAAATATAATGGGTGTTTTTGATGTTTCTGTTTGTACTCGACGTAACTATGTTTTTTTAAAATATAAAAAAATATATAAAAGATAAAATACAATAAAAAAAGTAAAAAAAACAAATAAAAAATTTAAAAGAAAGAAAAAAATAAAAAAAACAACTAAAAGAGAAAAAAGAAAAAAAAATTAAAAAAAAAAGAAGAAAGAAAAGTAGATGCTAGAGATAGAAGAGAGAAAAAAAGGATGAGAAATATAGGCTTAAGATAGAAGAGTGAGAAAAAAAAGAAATTAAAAAGGAAAAAAAAAAGAAAAAGAAAAGAAAAGAAGAAAAAAAACAAAAGAAAGACTATAAAATATAAATTTGTTATAAATATATTTACATTATAGTGAATTTCTATTAAGAATATAGATAAGATCTATTAAGATCTAGTTAATATCTATCAGGATTTGAAATATCTGTCTTTTAGTCAGAAACTAGAGTATTTTCCCTTATAAATAGAGGAGTTTTGTTCATTGTATACTCAATCTTATGATCTCTCATTTTCAAGAGAAATAAAGAAGTCTCCCCTCTTCTCTCTATATATTCTTGTTGTTCTTAATTTATATTTCATAACACGTTATTAGTACGAGACTCTGTCAAATAAGGTGAGATTATAAATTTAAAGGTAATTTCAAGGTTAGTAATTTCTTATGTTATCTGTCTTTTGCTACTAATAATATAAATATTGTTGGATTTGAGGAAAAATAATTGGTTTGGAACCATTTATGTTTTAAATTTATTCCTCAAGAACAATATTATCAAAAGAGATGATAATATATTGGGTTCAAGTCCCATTGATTTATGCCTAAGACATTTTTATATGGGTAAGACGTTGAGTTTGAATCTCAATGCATCATATTGATGATATCATGATGGCTAACGCAAAATAATGTGTTTGTGATGAAAAGTTATGAAACTTGTCCATTGAATATGCTTCATTCCAAGAAGTGAATGTGGTAGCAATATATGATAGGTCTGAAAGATGTCAATTTTCTCTATTCTTGAAGTGAATGTGGTAGCAATATAGAGAAATCCTCTCTATCTTATTTATGTCTCGATTTGCTCCTGAAGTAGCAATATCATGAAAAAGGTTATAAGCTATCAAAATTTGATAGACTTAGGGTACAATTATATTTCATTCCCGGAAATGAGCATTTCGATTGTTTCAATATAAACGTGTACTTGATTGTGATGGTATTACAACTCACCTCCGAAAGAGGCAGAATAACTGAGAAGAGTTATTTTGAAATCTACTTCTAACATAGTAAATCTGAAATTTATTCATGTAATAGTAAATCAGAAATTCACTAAAGTAAAAGGTACATGTCATGGTAAACTTGAAGTTTGCTAGAATAAATGTTCATAAATTGACATGAACGATTGCGATATCCCAAAGATGTGCATACTGAGTATTAAACAAACATTGAAGAAATTAGAAAAATTCTTCATTTAGTTTTAATGTTGTTTGTTCTCATGATAAGTTGGTTGTACCAACTAATGTTGGGATTGAATTCCTTAAATCTGAAAAGTATAAAAGGTGAATATGGGCTCATTTACCTGTCATGTGATCTATTAAGATGCATCGATATAAGATGATCACATGTACATATTGTCAACCTACCGTTTGACATTCATAAAGTTACTTGCTCAATAAAATTGAGTTAAAAACATAATTTTCAAATTATGTAATCAAGACAATTCATCTTGATAATGATGGTTTAACATTGAATGCCTTCGATAAATAACTAAATCATTACTAATAAGAACAAAACTTCATGTATTGGTCTGAAATATGATATATTACACACAACAACACTTGTATGCATTAGACCAATAAATTATGACTATTTCTTCCCTCTCAATTATTTCAAGGTCAGGAACCAACTATTACATCTAATAGTTTTGATGTGCGGTATACGATAAATGAATATACCAAGATGCACAAAGATGGATTTCTCAAAGAAGGTAAAGGATGTATGTTAATTTTTCTAACATAAGGGGGAGATTATAAACAGATATGAAATATGTTAGGAATTATCATCAGATTCTTATTCAAAAGATAATTCAAGTCAAATGTCAGAAGCATCTGTTAACTCAAATTTAATCTTATATTTAAGCTGCAAGTGCTCTTATTTTGTGTCTCTGAAGGACAAAGTCTATGCATGTGTGAAGCGTGGTAGACCAATCGATTTCAAATGAAATAATCCTTGAAAAGGATAAGGAGCAAATAATCATAATAAAAAAGGCAATGTGCTCTTGAAGAGCCTACGACATAACAATTCATGAAACCTTATGAAAGGTTCACGTACCTGAAAATAATGAAGTAATGAAATCTCAAAATGTTATGTCACATTACGAATCGATACAAAATAAGAAATCGTCGACGATACCTTTGATACAATATCGATGCAATATTATAAAAGATTATGAGGATCTAAATTCTACGTTTATTTAAGCATGCTGACGTAGAAACATTTATCAAGTGACATGAAAGGATGCATCTTGATAAGTGTAAAACTTATTTGATTTTTAGTCCAGACACTTGAAGATGTCGCACATGATATGCTGAATATTATCACTTGACAAAAATCCATATAAAAATTCCTAAAGAATTCAGAATGCCTGAAGCATATAAAGTTTATGAGAAACTTGTTTATTATCCTTGTAAGGGATAAATTGATGGTTTGAAAATCATTGAAACTATTGGTGAGCTTTTAAAAGCAATATATTATTTGCTGAAATGAGAAATATACCGAATTGGGTTGGTTATGAAGTACCATATCTTTGTGTAAGTGGTGCACTATTGTATCTTGCAAATACTACAAGGCCTGATATAACCTTTTCATTCAATTCGTTAGCAATGTATATTTCTGATCTTATTAAGAGACATCAAAATGGGATAAAATACATGAGTTTATTTTATTCTAAAGCTTGCAGTCCCGATCTTGTTGATTATGCTGATGCTGGGTATTTATTTAACTCGAATAAATCTCGATCTCAAACAGGCTATGTGTTCACATGTAGGGATACTGCCATATCTTGGATATATACAAAGCAGTCTATCGTAGCCACTTCATCGAATCATGCTAAGATTATAGCTATTCATGAATCAAGTCGAGAATATGTGTGGTTGAGGTCCACGATACATCTCATTTACAAAAAAAATGGTTTAAAAATTGACAAAACACCCATAATTTTTTATGAGGATAATGCAGCATGCACAACACAACTTAAGGGAGGACTCAAGGAGATAGAACAAAGCACATTTCATCAAAACTTTTCTACACACACGAGCTATAAAAGAATGGTGATATTAACGTGCAACAGATTTGTTCAAGTGACAATGTGGCTGATTTATTCACCAAGTCTCCTCTAAGTGCAACATTCAAGAAGATGGTGCACAAGATCGGAATGCAAAGGTTCAAGGATGTTCTCATTAGGACAGTTAATACGTGTTGTACTCTTTTTTCCTTACGAGGTTTTGTCCCACTGGATTTTTCTTGTAAGGTTTTTAATGAGACAGTCTATATGCGTATTATTAGATATGTGTACTCTGTTTTCTTCATTAGATTTTTTTTTCTAGTAAGGTTTTAACGAGGCACATTATCTATCAGTTAGACATTTAAAGGGGAGTGTTATAAATGTATTTACATTATAGTGCATGTCTAACAAGAATATAAATAAAATCTATTAAGATCTAGTTGATATTTATCAGGATTTGAAGTATCTGTCTTTTAGTCAGAAACTAGGAGTATATTCCCCTATAAATAGAATTTATATTTCATAACAAAATTGTTATTTTAAAAGTTAAGCTAGGAGCATTCTAATTTACTAAAACATAGATTATTTTCTATAAATGCTCTTTAAAAATTTTCTTAATGATATAGTAAAAGATATACTTTTATTTATTATTTTGAAGTGTGCCATATCAAAAATGAACATATAAAAATGATCAGAAACACAATTCCATTTTAAAGGAAAAACGTATTTGAAACCTTTATTTTTGAAAATAAAGGGAAGAACAATTTGCAAATCATTTCAGAAGATAGATCCCTAAGTTAATATTTCTCATTTAAAGAAGCACCTTTGGATACATTTTTGCAACTTCTCATGCTCGAAAATAAAGACAATTCATGATTTAGTTTCTGTGAGTTCAACTTTTAAGATTTTTAGCATTATATTAATTTTATTTTTAAAATTATTCTAGGTTTAGATCTATTTTTTGTTACAATTTTAATAATGTTAACAAGAAAAAACAAAGAAGAAAAGTAGAGAGAATAGAGAGAGTAATTCTTATTTCTTGTCTTGAGGAATGAGAGATCATAAGATTGTCAATACAATGAACAAAACTCCTCTATTTATAAGGAAAATTTACTCCTAGTCTGAGTAAAAGATGGATGGTTCAAATCCTAATAGATATCAAAGTAGATCTTGATAGACATTCACTATAATGTAAATATATTTATAACACTCCCCCTTGAATGTCTAGATAGATAATGTGTTTCGTTAAAACCTTACTAGAAAAAACCCAGTGGGAAAAAAATCTAGTGAAGAAAAAAGAGTACACATCTCTAATAATACGCATATAGGCTTCCTCATTAAAAACCTTACAAGAAAAATCTGATGGGACAAAACCTTGAAAGGAAAAAAGAGTACAACGCGTATTTGCTCCCCCTAATGAGAACATCCTTGAACGTTTGCATCCCGATCTTGTACAGCATCTTCTTGAAAGTTGCAATTGGAGAAGATTTAGTGAATAAATCAGTCACATTGT
Source organism: Capsicum baccatum var. pendulum (assembly GCA_030864225.1). Lineage (NCBI taxonomy): Eukaryota > Viridiplantae > Streptophyta > Magnoliopsida > Solanales > Solanaceae > Capsicum > Capsicum baccatum. The sequence continues at coordinate 86,075,201 of CM061558.1, read as the reverse complement.
CAGTTGAACGAATCTGTTGCACGTTATTATCATCATTCTCTTGTAGCTCATGTATGTAGAAAAGTTTGGGCAAAATGTGCTTCGTTCTATCTCTATTTATGAACCCTCCCTTAAGATGTGCTATGTATGCTGAATTATCTCTGTATAAAATTGTGGGTAGATTGTCATATTTCACACCACATTTTTCTTAAATGAGATGTATCATGGACCTCAACTATACACATTCTCGGCTTGCTTCATGAATAGCTATTATCTCAGCCTGATTAGATGAAGTGGATACGATAGACTGCTTTGTATATCTCCAAAATACGACAGTACCACTACATATGAACACATAGACTATTTGAGACCGAGCTTTATGCGGGTCAGATAAGTACCCAACATCAGTATGACCAATAAGATCAAAACTGCAATCTTTAGAATAAAACAAGCTCATGTGTTTTATCCCATTTTGATGTCTCATAGTAGATGCAGAAATATACTTTGCTAACAAATTGACTGAAAAGGCTATAGGCCTTGTAGTATTTGCAAGGTACATGAGTGCATCAATTGCACTAAAATATGATACTTCATAACCAATCAAATTCGATATATTTCGAATTTCAACAAATAATCTATTGCTTTGAAAACTCTCCAAGTGTTTCAATGATGTCCAAGCAATAAGTTTATACAATTAAGGATTATAAATAAGTTTCCCAGAAACTTTTATATGTTTCAAGCAGTTTAAATCCTTAAAAGTTTTCACATAAGTTTTGTCAAGTGACAATATTCAACATTTCATGAGTGATAACTTCAAGTGTTTGGACTGCAAATCAAATAAGTTTCACGCTCACCAAAATGCATCCTTTCATGTCACTTGATAAATGTTTCTATGTCAGCTGCTTAAATAAATGTAGAATTTAGATCCTCGTAATATTTCACAATATTGCGCCAATATTGTGTCAAAGATATTGATGATATATCATTTCGTATCGATTCACAATGCGACATAACATTTTGAGATCTCATCACTTTATTATTTTCAGGTACATAAACCTCTCATAAGGTTTCATGAAGTGTTATGTCATAGGCTCTTCAAGCGCATATTACCTTCTTATTATGATTATTTGCTCCTTATTTTATACAAGTACTATTTTATTTGGAATCGATTGGTCTATCACGCTTCACGCATGCATAGACTTTATTCTTTAGAGACATAAAATAGGAGCACTTGCAGCTTAAATATGAGATGCGTTTGGCATTTGACTTGAATTATCTTTTGAATGAGGATCTAATTGTCACGCCCCAAAATCCCATCAGGCCGGACTGGCACCCGAAGCCGAGAAGGCCCGGGAGAACCCGTTCAAGTACGTGTACTTTCACTTACATTTTCACTTACATGTCACCAAAAATTTGGACAGCACTTCGTTGCATATATAAGAATCTAATTATATGTATCAGCACAACACACATAAATATATATATATATATATATATATAATACTTGGTCGTCGGGGCCACCACATATACAAATATAACATCACTATATAAACTTCCATGACTTTACCCTTTCTTATGTCTACAAAGCCTCTAGGATATACATGACATAACTAGGGTCGGGACAAACCCCTGCCCACACACGACTCCTGTACATTGACAAAACATAAGGAACTGACTCGGAAAGCTCCGAAGCAAACTTGAGTTCACCAACAATAGTTGTATGACCTGGCTCCTATCTATGCTGTGAGTGAGCTAAAGCACCTGTGCCTGCAGCATAAAATGTAGGTCCCCCGTGAGGGACGTCAGTACAAAATATGTACTGAGTATGTAAAGCTGTAAATAATCATATGTGATATAAGGGATCAAGAAAATCAGACGCAAGTGAATAAATCATAATAGAAGTGAACCACACTTCATAAACACTTTTAGGATCATGTACATTATCATTAATCTGAATTGGGTTCTTGAATTCAAACACATTTGTGGAACGGTATACATTCGTTCATTTCATTCTTTACAATTATCATTTGCCATTACCTCCTCCTCCCGAACCTTCAACCACCTAACAATAATCAATACTGTACCGTACTGTGACCATTAAGCTGCCTCCAGTACATATCAACTGGGATCAACCCATGCTAGGCTTATGCCCCTGGGATACCACCCATAAACACATAAATAGGGATTGACCCATGCTAGGCTTTTGCCCCTGGGATACCACCCACACGTATATCAAGTAACACACGTAAGAGATCTTTCCAATAACTTAGTTCAAAAGCTTTTGAGATTATTACATTAGTGTTCATGCCAATATAGTACCTTTGGAACAATGATACATCAATAGGAATCAAGTAATAGGTCTTCTATACAATAACAATGCCATAAAGACTCATGGTACATCAACAATGTGTTTAAGAATCATCAATATCACAATAATGAAATAGGAGCCTTTTGGTATATCAATGAAACATTTTGACACTTTATAGAATGGAAACAACTTCGTTGGTAATGTAGAACAATACGTGTTTTTGGACAACCTCGGAATCTTACTTGATGGAACATTGGTGTTTTCATGCCAAAGAACATTGTTAGAGTATGCTTTACATACCTCGTTGTAGATTCGGATACCAATTCAACACAACTTTCCGCCTTTACAAATCACTTATCTACAATAAAATGTTTGGCATCTAGGATTAGCAACCCAACACCACAATTCTCTTCCATAATTCCATACAACCAATATTTGCAAAACATTCCAAAAAAACAACTTGAACAATAGGTTTATGTGTATATATATATATATATAATCATCATTTCAATACCACATCATCAATACCAAATCCCTTCACAATTCAACATAATCCAACCATGCACAAGAATAATCCAACATCATTTCGCAATCATCTTTCAACAACAATCAAATAACATACTTCTTATGCTCACACACACACACACACACACACACACATATATATATGTATATACATATCCATATAAATAACACCAACATAATTTACATCCTTACCATAAAATGGCCCTTTTGATTTCTAACTCCTGTTGGCACAAATAAGGGGTGTTTCTCGAAGCCCTCGAGACGGTGAACACAACTACGGAATCAATTTGGATTTTCTACGGTTGAATCACAAGATAATTGGAGTTGAAATTAGGCTAGGGTTTCTTATTTTCAATAATTTCATGATAATTGATGGATATAAGACTGATTATATGTATATAATGATCAATGTTCGTCCATGAGGTGATGGAAAATGACCATATTGCCCTTAAAAATTTAAGTAAATCCGAATCTGTCCATGGTGGACTATTTTGATAGGCTAAAGTAAATCGGCCATAACTCTTTGCTCCAATATCGTATTTGGGAGAAATTGGTATTGTTGGAAAGATAATTCAAAGGTCTTTCATTTCATATAAAGTAGGCCACCCAGTTCGGCCTGTACAAGGAGTTATGAGCGTTTGAAGTTAACCCTAAAAAATTATTTTGAGAGGCTGAAGTAAAACGAGTATAACTCCTTACTCAGATGTTAGATTTGGATGAAACTAATTGCATTGGAAAGAAGACTCAAAGATCTTTCTTTTGATAGGTTGCAGACCTCCCATTTCATTATATTGAGGGAGTTATGATCGTTCAAAGTTGACCTAAACAACTGGCAGGCCTCAGTAGTTTGTGTGCAGGAAATTTTCCTGCACATTTACTGTTCACATATCCCGACCACCGTTTTATAGTTTCGAACGTGCTCGATTATATCCGAAACTTATCCGTTTTTGGAAATATTTATATCGTTGGAAAGATTATTCAATAATCTTCGTATGGAACCATCGACGAGCAAATTCCGGTATAAATAAAGTCGATTCCTATACACATATAATCAAACTATACACTTGAAACCATCTCAAAATAATCAATACTCATACTTAAACTCATATATACCTAACTTATGATCAATACATATACTCCAACACATATAACCATGGCTAATGCACGTAATTAAGTATGGGGTGTTACATCCTTCCCCCCTTAAGGACATTCGTCCTCGAATGTGAATGTAGTTATTTAGCCGAAACAAGTTCGAATTCATAATTGATATTCACGTCATCATATAGATATTATGCATATGTAAAAACTTACTTGTTAGTGTCCCAGTTCCACTCCTTGAATTTCTTTTTCACCTTTGAACAAATAAGGGTATTTCGATTTCATTGCTTCCTCCGCTTCCCATGTAATCTCTTCCCTTTGTTGATTTCTCCAAAGTACTTTCACCGATGCTACTTATTTATTTCTCATCTTCTTAACTTGATGATCTAATATAGCAATAGGCATCTCCTCATAGGTAAGATCTTCTGTTACTTGCACATCTTCAGTAGAATTAATAAGGGGCGGATCTCCGATGCACTTTCGAAGCATCGATACATGAAATACTGGATGCACTGATGAGAGTTCCTGGGGTAGCTCTAATTCATAAGCAACTTGCCCACATCTTCGAATAATCTTTTATGGGCCTATATATCGTGGACGCAACTTTCCTTTCTTGCCAAATCTCATCACCCCTTTCATTGGCGATACCTTCAAAAATACCCAATCGCCTAACGAAAACTCTAGCCCTCTTCTTCTACTATCCGCATATGGCTTGTGTCGACATTGGGCTGTTTTCAACCGTTGCTGAATCACCTTGACTTTTTCTATGGCTTGATACACAAGATCCGGTCCGAACATAAGAGTTTCACCCGCTTCGAACCATCCTATTGGTGATCTACACTTCCTCCCATATAAGGCTTTATATGGTGCCATTTTGATACTTGAATGATAGCTATTATTGTAGGCAAACTCAATAAGAGGTAAATGATCATCCCAGCTGCCTTTAAAATCTATAACACATGCTCGTAGCATATCTTCAAGTGTTTGAATGGTGCGCTCTACTTGTCCATCCGTCTGAGGGTGAAAAGCTGTACTCAGATTCACTTGTGTTCCCAAACTCCGTTGGAAAGACTTCTAAAAGTTTGCAGTAAATTGAGTTCCCCGATCTGATATAATAGAAGTTGGCACTCCATGTAATCGGACTATTTCTTTAACATACAGCTTCGAATATTCTTCAACTGTGTAAGTGGTCTTAACGGGTAAGAAATGTGCGGATTTAGTAAGCCTATCCACAATCACTCATATAGAATCAAATTTTCGAGCTGTACGAGGCAAACCTGTAACAAAATCCATGTTGATCATGTCCCACTTCCAAATTGGAAGATCTATGCATTGCATATAGCCTCCGGATTTTTGGTGCTCAACTTTAACTCTTTGACAATTTGGACATTCAGCTACAAATTCTGCAATGCTCTTCTTCATGTCATTCCACCAATACATATCTTTCAAATCTTGATACATTTTGGTTGATCCTGGATGATTGGAATACCTTGTAAAATGTGCCTCTATCATAATCTTCTTTCTTAGCCCGTCTACATCCAGCACACACAATTGGTTTTGGCACTGAAGTACTCCTTCTCGTGTAAGCTCAAATGCCTTGGTCGCACCACGCTGAACGTTCTCCTTAATCTGTAATAAAATAGGATCTGCATATTGCTTCTCTTTCACTTCAGCTACTAATGAAGATTCCGCAGCATTATGTATGATAAGCTCTTTATTCGGAGTTTCAAGAAGGCGAACTCCCAAACTAGCTAACTGGTGAAGATCTTTAACCATCCCTTACCTTTCGATAGGCGCCATCATAGCCTTACGACTTAACGCATTAGCTACCACATTTGCTTTCCCTGGATGGTACAAGATATCAACATCGTAGTCCTTTAATAGTTCAAGCCATTTCCGTTGCCTTAAATTTAGATCCTTCTGATTAAAAATATATTGCAAGCTCTTATGGTCAGTATATATATCAACATGAACCCCATATAAGTAGTGGCGCCATATCTTTAAAGCAAAAATAACTATTGCCCGCTCAAGATCATGTGTAGGATAATTTTTCTCATGTGGCCGCAATTGTCTAGAAGCATATGCTAGTACCTTACCATGCTGCATCAATACACATCCTAAACCAATTCTAGAAGCATCACAATACACTGTATACCCTTCGGTGCCTTCTGGAAGTACCAACACGGGTGTAGAAATCAACTTGTTCTTTAAATCTTGAAAACTCTTCTCACATGCATCATTCCATTGGAATTTGGATGCTTTATGGGTTAGCTTGGTTAAGGGTGCTGAAATGGAAGAAAAGTCTTTAACAAACCTTCTATAATAATCGGCTAACCCGAGAAAACTACGAATCTCCGTCGGCGTTGTGGGCCTTGGCCAGTTCTTCACAGCTTCTATCTTTTGAGCATCAACCTTTATCCCTTCACTAGATACAATATGACCAAAAAATGCCACCGACTTTAACCAAAACTCACATTTAGAGAACTTTGCATAAATCTTACAATCACGAAGAGTCTGCAATGCTTGTCATAAGCGATTGGCATGGTCCTCTTCTGATCTAGAATAAACAAGAATATCATCTATAAAAACTATCACAAATACATCCAGGAATGGCTTAAACACCCTATTCATCAAATCCATAAAAGCTGCGGGTGCATTTGTTAGCCCAAATGACATAACTAGAAACTCATAATGACCATACCGTGTTCGGAAAGCTGTCTTGGGTATATCCTTCTCTTTGACCCTCACTTGGTGGTAACCTGACCTCAAATCAATCTTAGAAAAGCACTTGGCGCCCTATAACTGATCAAATAAATCATCAATTCTTGGGAGAGGATATTTATTCTTAATAGTCACCTTATTTAATTATCGATAATCAATACACATCCTCAGCGAGCCATCCTTTTTGTGCACAAATAACACTGGTGCTCCCCAGGGAGACATACTAGGCCTTATGAATCCCTTCTCTAGCAAATCTTTCAATTGCTCTTTCAATTCTCGTAATTCTGCTGGGGCCATTCTATACGGAGGAATGGAGATTGGTTGGTTGTCTGGTATTACATCAATACCAAACTCTACTTCTTGTTCAGGAGGCAAACCTGGAAGATCTTCAGGAAATACATTAGGAAATTCATTTACCACCGGAACAACGTGAAGAGTTGATGGCTCCATTTCTGTATCTCTTACTCTAACTAAATGATATATGTATCCCTTGGAAATTATTTTTCTCGCTTTGAAATAAGAAATAAATCTACCTCTTGGTGCGCCAATCTTACCTTGCCATTCAATAACTGCTTCATTAGGAAAATGTAAATACATTTTTTTCGTACAACAGTCAATTTTGGCATAACAAGACGCCAACCAATCCATACCCATTATAACATCAAAATCTACCATTTCTAGTTCCACAAGATTGGCCATCGTGTCTCGACCACACACAGTTACTACACAATCTTTATAAACTCTTCTAGCAATAATAGATTCCCCAACCGGGGTAGACACTTCCAATGGCTTATCTAACAATTCGGGGGTTCTTTTGAACTTTCCAGCAACCAAAGGAGTAACATATGATAATGTAGAACCGGGATCAATTAGAGCATATACATCAAATGAAAATATGGACAACGTACCCGTAACCACATTTGGGGAAGCCTCTAGATTCTGTCGATCCGCTAAAGCATAAGTGCGATTCTGAGTCCCGCTGGAACTGACGACTCTTTTTTCATTTCTAGCGTGACCCACAGGTTGTGCGCCCCTACCAGAATAAGATACCGGTGATGATGATGCAACAACTGATCCCGAAGGTCGTGCTACGCCACCTACGCCCCTTCGTGGGCATTCTCTCATCATATGCCCCGTCATACCAAACTAATAACAAACATTCGTTCCCATTCAACATACGCCTATATGATGCTTTCCGCATCGATTACATAGCTCTCGAGAAGGTCTCAATTGGCTCATGTTCCCTTGCCCATAATAACCCACTGATCGCGAACTATGACCCTCACTTCTTTGCCCAAATTGACTGCCTCTGAACCCCTGATTCTATGGTGGAGCACTAGCTGCAGAATAAGAAAATAATGGCCTAGGTGTTCTAGCAGAAAATTGAGGTCTAAAACCTCCCTGTGGCGCCATAAACTGCCCTGTAGATCTGGCCCTCTTAGAAGATCCGCTTTCAAATTCCTGTGTTCTTTTTCTTTGCCTCTGATCTTCTATTTTCTGTGCAAATGCTTGGATCCTAGCTATATCCATGTCTTTATTCAGTGCAGCAATAGTACAATCCCTAACCAAATACGGATCCAATCCATTCACATACCGATGAACTCTGTCATCTATAGTAGCTATAACATTAGGAGCATATCTGGACAAGGAATTAAATCAAAGACTATACTCCCTCACACTTGTATGACCCTGTCGAAGATTTAAGAACTGATCCGCACGAGCCTGACGAGTCTCATATGGAAGATAATGATCAATAAATGCCTCTTTGAACTCTTTCCAAGTAGCTGGGGGTGCATCAATGCCCCTTGACCGTTTTCAGTCTTCATACCAATATATAGCCTCACCTTTGAATCTATACGCGACTAACTCCATTGTCTCTCTGCCCGATACATGCATCACCTCTAGGGCCCTTTGGATCTGATCAATAAAGTCCTGCGGATCTTCATTAAAATTGGATCCGGTAAAAGTAGGTGGATCCATCTTAAGAAAATCTTGCGTTCGAAGACTAGCCGCCCTATCAGTACCGCTAGAACCCGCGGCAGGAATAGCTTGCCCTTGGACTTGCCCAGCAACTATACGAGTCAAAAGTTGCACTGCATTTCTAAGATCTTGATCAACAGCATTAATAGGTAGCTCTGGGGATATAGTTCTCCTCCCCCTTATCTCTTCCGGACTGGGGGAAGTTTTTGATGCATACTCAGCTGGAGCCTCACTTTGATTAGCTGGTATAGTGGGTGACTTACTAGTCCCCTCTCCGACAGCCACATCTTGCTTACCGATATTCTTGCTTCTGGTAACCGACATCATTACTATAATAAGAGAAACAAACTGATTCAGTGGTCAACTATGACTTCATATACAATATAAGCTCTATCGCACGATCTAAGACATGAAGAAAAGAAACAATTCCTAAATGTCCATAGCCTTCTGTTTATAGATGTGGTGCACAACACACCGATAAACAAGACTCTACATAGACACGGCTTTGTAGACTCACTAGGACGAACCTGTCTCTGATACCACTTTTGTCACGCCCCAAAATCCCATCGGGCCGGACTGGCACCCGAAGCTGAGAAGGCTCGGGAGAACCCGTTCAAATACCTATACTTTCACTTACATTTTCACTTACATGTCACCAAAAATTTGGACAGCACTTCATTGCATATATAAGAATCTAATTACCTGTATCAACACAACACGCACAAATATATATATATATATAATACTTGGCCGTCGGGGCCACCACATAGACAAATATAACATCACTATATAAACTTCCATGACTTTATCCTTCCTTATGTCTACAAAGCCTCTAGGATATACATGATATAACTAGGGTCGAGACAAACCCCCGCCCACACACGACTCTTGTACAATGACAAAACATAAGGAACCGACTCGGAAAGCTCCGAAGCAAACTTGAGCTCACCAACAATAGCTGTATGACCTGGCTCCTATCTATGCTGTGAGTGAGCTAAAGCACCTGTGCCTGCAGCATAAAATGTAGGTCCCCCGTGAGGGACGTCAGTACAAAATATGTACTGAGTATGTAAAGCTGTAAATAATCATATGTGATATAGGGGATCAAGAAAATCAGACGCAAGTGAATAAATCATAATAGAAGTGAACCACACTTCATAAACACTTTTAGGATCATGTACATTATCATTAATCTGAATTGGGTTCTTGAATTCAAACATATTTGTGGAACGGTATACATTCGTTCATTTTATTCTTTACAATTATCATTCGCCATTACCTCCTCCTCCCGAACCTTCAACCACCTAATAATAATCAATACTGTACCGTACTGTGACCATTAGGCTGCCTCCAGTACATATCAACTGGGATCGACCCATGCTAGGCTTATACCCCTGGGATACCACCCATAAACACATAAATAGGGATCGACCCATGCTAGGCTTATGCCCCTGGGATACCACCCACACGTATATCAAGTAACACACATAAGAGATCTTTCCAATAACTTAGTTCAAAAGCTTTTGAGATTATTACATTAGTTTTCATGCCAATATAGTACCTTTGGAACAATGATACATCAATAGGAATCAAGTAATAGGCCTTCTATACAATAACAATGCCATAAAGACTCATTGGTACATCAACAATATGTTTAAGAATCATCAATATCACAATAATGAAATAGGAGCCTTTTGGTATATCAATGAAACATTTTGACACTTTATAGAATGGAAACAACTTCGTCGGTAATGTAGAACAATACGTGTTTTTGGACAACCTCGGAATCTTACGTGATGGAACATTGGTGTTTTCATGCCAAAGAACATTGTTAGAGTATTCTTTACATACCTCGTTGTAGATTCGGATACCAATTCAACACAACTTCCCGCCTTTACAAATCACTTATCTACAATAAAATGTTTGGCATCTCGGATTAGCAACCCAACACCACAATTCTCTTCCATAATTCCATGCGACCAATATTTGCAAAACATTCCAAAAAAACAACTTGAACAATAGGTTTATGTGTATATATATATATAATCATCATTTCAATACCACATCATCAATACCAAATCCCTTCACAATTCAACATAATCCAACCATGCACAAGAATAATCCAACATCATTTCCCAATCATCTTTCAACAACAATCAAATAACATACTTCTTATGCTCACATACATACACATATATATATATATATACATATACATATACATATAAATAACACCAACATAATTTACATCCTTACCATAAAATGACCCTTTTGGTTTCTAAGTCCTGTTGGCACAAATAAGGGGTGCTTCTCGAAGACCTCGAGACGGTGAATACAACTACGGAATCAATTTGGATTTTCTACGGTTGAATCACAAGATAATTGGAGTTGAAATTAGGCTAGGGTTTCTTATTTTTAATAATTTGATGATAATTGATGGATATGAGACTGATTATATGTATATAATGACCAATTTTCGTCCATGAGGTCATGGAAAATGACCATATTGCCCTTAAAAATTTAAGTAAATCCGAATCTGTCCATGGTGGACTGTTTTGACAGGCTAAAGTAAATCGGCCATAACTCTTTGCTCCGATATCTTATTTGGGTGAAATTGGTATTGTTGGAAAGATAATTCAAAGGGCTTTCATTTCATATAAAGTAGGCCACCCAGTTCGTCCTGTACAAGGAGTTATGATCGTTTGAATTTGACCCTAAAAAATTATTTTGAGAGGCTGAAGTAAAACGAGTATAACTCCTTACTTAGCTATTGGATTTGGATGAAACTAATTGCATTGGAAAGAAGACTCAAAGATCTTCCTTTTGATAGGTCGTAGCCCTCCCAGTTCATTATATTGAGGGAGTTATGATCGTTCAAATTTGACCCAAAAAACTGGCAGGCCTCAGTAGTTTGTGTGCAGGAAATTTTCCTGCACATTTACTGTTCACATATCCCGGCCACCGTTTTATAGTTTCGAACGTGCTCGATTATCTCCGAAACTTATCCGTTTTTGGAAATATTTATATCGTTGGAAAGCTTATTCAATAAACTTCGTATGGAACCATCGACGGGCAAATTCCGGTATAAATAAAGTCGATTCCTATACACATATAATCAAACTATACACTTGAAACCATCTCAAAATAATCAATACTCATACTTAAACTCATATATACCTAACTTATGATCAATACATATACTCCAACACATATAACCATGGCTAATGCACGTAATTAAGTACGGGGTGTTACACTGATGATAATTCCTAACATACTTCATAGCTGCTTATAATCTCCCCCTTATGTTAGGAAAGCTATCATACATCATTCATCTTCTTTGATGGATCCATCTTTGTGCATCATGGTACATTCATTAATCGTATACCGCACATCAAAACTATTAGATGGAATAGTTGGTTCATGACCTTGAACCAATTGAGGGGAATAAATAATCATAATTTATCGGTCTAATGCATACACATGTTATTGTATACAACATATCATATTTCAGATCAACACATGAAACTTTGTTCTTATTAGCGATGGTTTAGCTATTTATCGAAGGCTTTCAATGCCAAACCATCATCATCAAGATAACTTTATTGATTGCACAATCTGAAAATTATGTTCTTAACTCAATTTTGTTAAGCAAACAATTTTATGAATATCAAACTGCAGGTTGACAATGAATGTACATGTGATCATCTTATTGATGCATCTTTTCAACATATCACATGATAGGTGAACGGACCTCTATTCACCTTTTATTCTTTTCAGATTTTGAGGGATCCAATTCCAAAATTAGTTGGTCCAACCAACTTATCATGAGAACAAGCAACATTAAAGTTCATGAAGAATTTTCTAATTCTTCAATATATGTTCAATACTCAGTATGCACATCTTCGGAATATCACAATCGTTCATGTCAACTTATGAACTTTTAATCTAGTAAACTCCAAGTTTACCATGATATGTGTTTTTGCTTTAGTAAATTTCATATTTACTATTATATGAATAAATTTCAGATTTACTACTTCAGAAGTAGATTTCAAAATTATTCAACCTCTTTCGGAGGTGAGTTGTGATACAATCACAATCAAGTGCACGTTTGCATTAATAAGTTTCTCATTTCACAGGAATTGAATATAATCGTGCCTTAAGCCTATCAAATTATGATAGCTTATAATCTCCTCCAAGATTTTGCTACTTCAGAAGCAAATCGAGGCATACATATAATGTAGAGAATTCTTCTCTAGTATATCTTATAATCATATAAGCGTGTGAAAATATCGTCACTCTTGATGATCATTCTCATATTGTCCCTCCACGCGTATATGCGTGCATTTAATCACTTGTCTTCTTTCAGACATATTATGCAGTGCTACTAAATACACCTCAAGAATGAAGTAAGTTGTCATATTTCAGACTTAGCATATATTGCTACCACATTCACTTCATAGAATGGAGCATATTTAATGGGTCGAATTTCATGACTTTTCATAAGACACCCATTATTTTGCCTTAGCCATCATAATATCATCAATATGGTGTATTAAGATTCAAACTCAACATCTTATCTATATAAAGACATCTTAGGCATGAATCAATGGGACTTGAATCCAACATATTATCATCCTTTTTGATAATATTGTTTTTAAGGAATAAATTTAAAATATAAATGGTTCCAAACCAATTATTTTTCCTCAAATCCAATAATAATTATATTGATAGTAGCAAAAGAAATATAACATAAAGAATTACTAACCTTGAAATCCTTCAGATTTGTAATCTCACCTTGTTTGGCAGAGTCTCGAGCTGATAACGTGTTATAAAACAAGAAAGAACAAAAAAGAAGAGTAGAGAGAATAGAGAGGGTAATTCTTATTTCTTCTCTTGAGGGATAAGAGATCATAAGATTGTCAATACAATGAACAAAACCCCTCTATTTATAGAGAAAATTTACTCCTAGTCTGAGTAAAAGACGGATGCTTCAAATCCTAATAGATATCAAAGTAGATCTTGATAGACATTCACTATAATGTAAATACATTTATAACAAATAATTATTTTTCTTGCTTTGTAAATACCAAGTTAGGATGAATCTAATAAGTAGTAAAACAACAACGATGCTCTTCTTCTGCTCGAATATGCGTCAGAAATATAATTTGAAATCATTCTCTTTTCTTTTTTTCTTTTCTTTTTGTGGAAAAGGGTTAACGATATTCAAAACTTATAGGACTTATAAATTTCTTATTTGATGTATGGTTTGGATAATTTTTATATTACTCTCTACTAAGAGGGAAATGGCAGGAGAAGCAGACAACTCTCCTTCAACATGTCTGCTTCTTCTTCAGTTGCTTGTTTCGTAATTTTACTATATCACCTCTAATTAATTATTATAAATTTTTTATGTATTAAAAAATTAATAATATTTAATAACTCTCTAATAAGAGGGAAAGGGCAGGAGAAGCAGACAGCTCTCCGTCAACATACCTGCTTTTCCTGCCTGCTTCTTCTTCAGCTGCTTGTTCCGTGATTTTACTATATCACCTCTAATTAATTATTATAAATTATTTATGTATTAAAAAATTAATAATATTTAATAAAAAGGTAATATAGATATTTATAACGTATTTGCTTCAACTGTTTCAATCGTAGCTTCATTAAATATAAGAGGGAAAGGGCAAGAGAAGCAAACAGTTCTCCGTTAATATGCCTGCTTCTTCTTCAGCTGCTTGTTCCATGATTTTTCTATATCACCTTTAATTAATTATTATAAATTATTTATGTATTAAAAAATTAATAATATTTAATAAAAAAGTAATATAGACATTTATAACGTATTTACTTCAACTGTTTCAATCGTAGCTTCATTAAATATCTCTCTAAATTAATTATTATGTGTCATCTAAGTATTAAAAAACAATAATATTTGATAGAAAAGGTAAAAAATAATAGGAAATGATAAATTAACTAAAGGGAAGGAGAAACAGGCAGCTCTCCGTCAACATGCTTGTTTCTCCTGCCTGTTTCTTCTTCAACTGCTTGTTTCATGATTTTACTATATCATCTCTAATTAATTATTATAGGTCATTATGTATTAAAAAATTAAAAATATTTAATAAAAAAAGTAAAATAAACATTAATGACGTGTTTGCTTCAGCTGCTTCAATCATAGCTTCATTAAATATTGCTCTTAATTAATTATTATGTGTCATCTGAGTATTAAAAAATAATAATATTTGATAGAAAAGATAAAAAATAATATGAAATAATAAATTAACTATTGATATTTTAAATGAACTTGACGACTTATATGAGGTCCACTTAAAAAAAAATTAAAATATTTTTTATAGTAATTTTGCTATATCACTTTTAATTAGTACTTGATTTTATTATATCACCCCTAATTAATTATAATATGTTATTCACATATTAAAAATTGATAATATTTAATAAAAAAAAGTAAAATAGGCATTTATGACATTTCTACTTCAACTGCTTCAATTATCTCCGTCAATATGTTTGTTTGTCCTGCTTATTTCATAAGCTACTTCCACTGTGATTTTATTATGTCATCTCTAATTAATTATTATAAGTTATTTATCTATTATAAAATTAATAATATATAATAAAAATGTAAAATTACTCTCTAATAAGAGGGAATGGCAAGGAGAAACAGGCAGGTCTCCGTCAACATGCCTGCTTCATAAGTTATTTCCTCCATAATTTTTTATTATACCATCTCTACTTAATTATTATAAGTTATTTATATATTATAAAATTAATAATATTTAATAAAAAATTAAAATAGATATTTATGACATGTTTGCTTCAGTTGTTTCACCCATAATTTGACTGTATCACTCATAATTAATTATTATAAGTCATTTAATTATTAAAAAATTATTATAAAGTCACCTAAGTATTAAAAAATTAATAATATTTAATGTTAAATTTACTTGACGTTTTATATGAGACCCATTTAATTTTTTTCGCAAGTATTTTTTATATTAATTTTATTGTATCACTTCTAATTAGACATGTCTGTTTCGTTGTTTCAATCTTGATTTTACAATGTCACTCCTAATTAATTATTAGGGAAAAGGACACTCTATAACACTTTTTAAAACAAATTGCCCAAGTTTGAAAACTTTCCAAAAAGTGGCCCTATTTCCGCTTTATAGTTATTTCCTAATTTGGGTCATTTTGGCCTACGTAGTTCATATACAATCTATATACAATACTGATACAGTCTATATACAATACCGATACAGTATTCAACTTGGGCAATTCGACCCTTTTAAAAATATTTTAATTTTTTTTTCAATAAATTTTTTAATTGATCAGATATTTTGCTTTTTTTTTATTGTTTACAATAATAATTAAAATTATATAAAAATAATATAATTGTTAAATAGAATATGTATCTATATAAAATATATGTATAGAAATTGTATAGTTCTATCAAATATGTATATCTATAAAATATATATAAATATATATATAGAAAGTGTATGAAAATTATATAATTATTGTATAAAACGTGTAAGAATAATGTACAGTAATTGTATAAATTGTGTGTCAAAATTGTAAAATTTTCATATAGAATATTTATATGTATAAGATATGTATAAAAACTATATAGAAGGTGTGTAGAAACGGTCTAGAACAAGTCAGTAAATTGAAATAGCTAGAAAGTGAAATTTAAAATTCATGGCCATTTTCATGGAAATAGTTTATTTTGAAGTGTCATTTCTGTCGTTTCCCCTAATTATTATGACTATTTGAGCATTGTATCAATTAATAATCATTTCTGTCGTTTCCCCTAATTATTATGACTATTTGAGCATTGTATCAATTAATAATATTTGATTAAAAAAAATAAAATAGATATAAAATGATAAGTTAATCAAAAAAATTTACAAGTATTTTTTATAGTAATTTTGTTATATCACTTCTAATTATTTGTTGTGAGTAATTAAGATCTGTCTGCTTCGCTGCTTCAATCGTAACTTTACCATATCACTCATAATTAATTATTATGTTTATCTAAGCATTATGACACTTAAATTGGAATAGAAAAAAAATATTATACATCACAATAATTTAAAACTTAAATTGTTTTAAAAAATGTAATTTACTAGTAATGCCACAAAAGTTTGGACAGCGAGAGCGATATATATTATTTGAAAATTATATAAAAAGTATTATAAATTACAATAATTAACAGCTTAAAATATCTATAAAAAATCTATTATATATTTATAAAAAATATTATAAATCACAATAATTAAAATAAATTTCTAGAAAAATATTTGTTGGGCCCGGGCAAACTAGTACTATCTAATAAGAGTCAAAAGGAAGGAGAAGCAGGCAGCTCTCCGTCAACATGTCTGCTTCTCCTGATTGTTTCATGGATTGCTTCCTCCATAATTTTATTATATCATCTCTAATTAATTATTATAAATTATTTATATATTAAAAAATTAATAATATTTAATAAAAAATTATATCTTATAGATATTTTTGACATGTCTGCTTCAGCTGCTTCGCCGAATTATTTTTGTATAGTAAAAAAAAGGGCAGTCCGATGCACTAAAGCTACCACTATGCGCCAGAGGTTGTTTCCAAGGCTTGAACCCGTGACCTCCTAATCACATGACAACAACTTTACCAGTTACTCCAAGGCTCCCCTTCCAATTATTTTTGTATAGTAATTTTGTTATATCACTTCTAATTGAACATGTCTGCTTCGTTGTTTCAATCGTGATTTTATTATGTCACTCCTAATTAATTATTATACTAATTTAAATTTTTTCACGAGTATTTTTTATAGTAATTTTGCTATATCACTTCTAATTAGTTGTTGTGAGTCATTAAGACATGTCTGTTTCGCTGCTTCAATCGTAACTTTACTATATCACTCATAATTAATTATTATGGTCATCTAAACATTTGAAAATTACATAAAAAGTATTATAAATTACAATAATTAACAGTTTAAAATATCTAAAAAAATAATCTGCTATATATTTCTAAAAAATATATTATAAATCAAAATAATTAAAATAAAATTTTAAAAAATATTTATTGGCACGGGCTATTAGTAACTAGTAATAATAGAAACTCTCTCGTGTCATTCTATTGATCAAGATTGATGTATACGTACATACACACGGTTGTTGTACATCTAAGTGAATTGGGATCACACAGGTTCCTAATCATACACGCACAGAATATGATTAGATGGTAACAAACCCTATAGAATAGGGATAATTACATAAATTAGTGAATATTGATTCCTAATTAATTTATTTAGTTTAATTTTAATTAAATATAATTTATAGTCTTTTCTTGCCTATTAATTTTTTATAATTATAATTCATAGCATCTCTCATATATTTTTTTTCTCTATTTTCTATTACTTTTTTTCTCTTTTTTTTTTTCCAGTTTTTTACTTAATTTTTTCTTTCCTTTTTTTTTCTTTTGTTTTCTCTTTCTTTTCTTTTTCATTTTTTTTCCTTTTGTGTTTTTTTTCTTTTTCTTTTTATTCTTTTTATTTTTTCTCCTTTATTTTTTATTTTTTTGGTCTATTTTCTATTTCTCTTCTTTTTTCTTCATTTTTTCTTTTCCCTTTTTTGTTTTCTCTTTCTTCTTTCTTTTTTCAACTTTTCTTTTTCATTTTGCCTATTTTTTCTTTTTCTTCTTTTCCTTTTTAATTTTTATCCTTTTTTTTTGTTTTTTCTCTATTTTCTATTACTCTTTTTTTTTTCTCCTTTTTCTCACATTTTTTTCTCTTTTTTTTTCTCCTTTTTATTTGTGCGAACTAGCAAACACAAATACAAGTGTGAACTATATTTCGATTTTTTTTTTTTTCTTTTTTCTTTTTTTTTTTCTTTTTTTTTCTTTTTTTTTTCTCTCCTATTTTTTTTTAATCTACTTTCTATTACTCTTTTTTTTCTTTTCCTTCATTTTTTCTTTTTCCCTTTCTTCTTTCTTTTTTCAATTTTTTCTTTTTTGTTTTCTTTTTTTCATTTGTCTTTTTCTTTTTCTTTTTCTTCTTTTCCTTTTTTTTTTTTCTATTTTCTATTACTCTTCTTTTTTTGTATTTTTTTCTCTTTTTTCTTTTTATTTTTCTCCTTCTTTTTATTTGTGCGAACTAGCAAACACAAATACAAGTGTGAATTATAAAATATAAATATAAAGACTAATTATAACATACAAGTACAAGTGAAAATTATAAAATACAAATACAAATGCGAACTATAACATATAGATACAAGTGTAAACTATCATTTATATTTTTTAATTATTGAAGGAACGATTGATTTTTTTTTTATGAATACTTGTTTGTATTTATTTATACGAGTTGTATTTATTGATACAAATAAATACAATATAATTTTTTATAAAAATACAATATGTATTTGTATTTTTAAAATCATTGGTTTCATTTGTTTGTAATTGTATTTGTATCAAGTGATATTTATTTATTTATAAATATGAATAATAATTTTGACATACAAATACAAAACGGTACATTTGTATCAAATGATACATTGCATATTTATATATTTTAGAATCAAGAAAATACAATTAATGCATTTACTTATTTCTATACAAATACAAATGATAAATTGTACATAATCACGGCTAAATACAATATGCAATCAACTTACAAATACAAATACAAAATAGTTTTTTAAAAATAAAAAGACATCGACGAAAATAGAATATAAATATAAATATAATCTAAATATACAAACACAATAAAATCATAATACAAATATAATCCAATATAATATACAGTCAATTATAAAATACAAATACAAAACAGTTCTTTAAAATACAAGTGTGAATTATATAAAATACAAATATAAACGCGAACTACAAAATACAAATACAAGTGCGAACTTTAAAATACAAATACAAATACAGTTGTATCAATGAATACAAAAATATAAAGGAAGACGTAACTACAAATAGATACACAATTATGGTATTTACGTTATCATCAATGACTTGTGCTCGAGTAGTTATATTTTTTAAAAATACAAAAAAATATAAAATAGAACAAAAAAATGATAAAGAAAATAAGTACAAAAAAGAAGAAAAAAAGAAAAAAAAAAGATAGAAGAGAGAAAAAAATATATAAAAAACAAAAAAAAATAAAAATAGGAAAAATTAGAAAGAAGAAGAAGAAAAACCGAGGAAAACACGAAAAATAAAAAAATAAAAAAAATGGTAGTGTTTTTGGCAAGACTAAATATGTAGTGTATTTATGCTTTTATGAATACAAACAACTGAGTAAAAGTGAATACAACGGTTATGAATCGAATACAACAGCTAAATGATACTGTATTTATATTTTATATGAATACAGACTATTGATAAAATTGAATACATCGGACGTAAATTGAATACAACAGCTATAAATAATAATTATGTAAAATATGACTATGAAAGATGAGTTTTCCAGCAAAATATGACTATTTTTGAAAGATCCCCTAGAGAATACAATGAATTAATTTAGAATGAACAATGTATAGACCATCAATAATTACACTCTTATAATTTGCTTTAATTAATTAACTAACTAACTAGTCTACCAATTTTGGAAGGTAGTTTCCTTTGAAAATTTTAGTAGTTTGGTTGATTGATTACTTAATTTTTACCTTATTGATTAAGGTTAAATTTCTCTCCCCCATTTTTCGTTTCTCTACCCCCATTTTTTAAATTGAAAAAAAAGAGAGATTTGTTTCCTTTGATGTTAGAATACCATTGAGATGCGTCTCTGTCACTGAGGAATCCACAGCTCACGTGTACTAGCAATTGTTGTCTTACAAGAAAGTTTATAATCTATTTCCTAATAATATTCTAGTACTTTTATTGGCAAATCGGATTTTGAGATGTATACTTCATCATTAATTATACTATTAATTAATCGTATAAAAACATTCTATTTGTACTGTGACTATCATTCTTTCCTAGTATTAATATTGTTTCGTGTAGTGCTTACTAAAAAGGACTTGTTTGATTTTGTATTTTGAAACTATGTGGACCATATATATTGCTTTTTTTCTAAATAATTCCTAATCATCAGACTTTCATTTTTGTTCTATTTCTAATTAGAGTGATTGATGATCTGGTCAATTATCTATCAGAATTTTCTTTTAATCCTTACGAAAAATCAAATTAAACTGAAGGAAAAAAAAATGAAATTTCTTTGATTTATGGAGTGTTGGGTTTTAAATTTTAAGAATCAACATTATTTGATTTGGTTTTGGTTTTAAGAAAAAAAGATCGAATCAAATTAACTATATAAATACATATTTAAAAATTGCAATTACACAAATGTATGTGTATTATATACGTAAATACACAAAAGAGGAGTCTACTGCAGTTAGATCTCTCTATAAGATCATCTCGTTATAAAAATATTTCACTATAGCAGTCCGATTTTCCTCATAATCGATTTTTCATGTTATAGTTTACTTCTATATAATAATATTTTACTTTTAATAATAATAATATTTTTTATAGCGGTACACTTTTTATAAAATTACCTCTCTATAACAGCATACTCTATAACAGCATACTCAAATATTATGTAAGCAATATTTGCTAAGAAATATATTATGTAAAAAATAAAATACCAAAATATTTATGATAATCATCATTAATATCATTGCACATAATAAATTTCAAGTATGCATATCTCATTTAAAGAAAAAGATATATTTAAATGATGGACATCATTTATTTCATAACTTCACGAGAGTAAGATTACTCATGTTTGCCTTCTTTATATTCATACATATATATATATATATATTTAGAATTTTTTATTTTTTTTACATATTTTTGTTTAAAACAGTTAATGAGATCTGAACATCAAATATAAATATACATATATAACAACACTATTTTATAATAATCATGAAATTTTCGAACAAATACTGCTATTATGGAGAGGTTTAAATCTATTTTGTTATGCATCTAATTAAAGTGCTTTAGTTACTAAAATTTAAGAGAAATACTTTTTTATATATTCAATATTCACACTGCTGCATTTTTAAAAGAGAAAATACCCAATTATCTCTCCGAACTATACTCGAAAGAGCTGTGACACACCTCGATTTCAAGGGGTCCTATTACCCTGAACTAATTAAAAGTGGAATTTTCACCTTCTTAGTGCCTATGTGGCACACACGTGTGCCTACGTGGACACTTCAGTGTGTTGTGCCATATAAGCGCCACGTATGTGCCACATAGGTACTAAGGGGGTGAAAATTTCACTTTTAATTAGTTCAGGAATAAATAGGACCCCTTGAAGTTGAGATGTGTCACAGCTCTTTCGGATATAGTTTGAGGGATAATTGGGTATTATCTCTTTTTTAAAAAGAAAATTATAGAACAACTAGCTGGCATGGCTTAAAGGATTCTAGGCTAAGCATTAACTAAAGAAAAGCCTAATTGGCTGAAGGTTTTTGGATTAATGCGGAATTTTCTTAGAGAGAATTAGATCATTCGGGTTTCAATATCTGGAATTAAATTAGACGGTGATTGTTGAGGTATATGAGGAATCCAAAACTTGATTGGCTTCAATCTTTGCTCACGTGTATATTTCCTAATGGGGTTATTTTTCTTCACTCTCTGTCTCATATTAATTGTATTTTATCCATCCTTTACAAAATTATAAATAATAAATATTATTTTAATAATTTACTCCTTAAGAAACTTTTGTGGAAGTTTATAACTCAGCTCGTTTACACTTTTAAATTGAAAATATTTATAAAAGTAAAATTAATTTTTTTAATTAATTCTCTCTTGATTTTATAAAATAACAAGTGATTTGGTAAACGTTTTTCCATAAAGTGGACAACTAATCTTGATTTTATAAACTAACAAGTAATTTGAGGTATAACTAATATAAATGGAGTATAACAAACCAAAAAAGTTTTTACTCTTGGAGTCATTTGATTCAAAATTAAGATACCTCTGAATAATAGTTTTAAAGTTATAATCGTTATTAAAATTTAATATAAATAGAATATCAATTTTAATCAATACCTTCAAAAAAATATGAGATAACTTTAATTTGAAAATTTATGTCGAGATAACTCACCTTATGACTTGAATCAAATGACTCAATTTATAAATAAGAAAAATGTTTATGCTTTATTTGCAAATTAAATTAGATTTTTGCTATCGATTTGAAATACTTTGTTCACATTGTTATTTTATTAACATATTTATACAATATTCTCCTCATACGGTGACTGATGACAGGGACTGAACACATATACACGAGTCCTTTCCTTCTACAATATATTGATTACGGGAAATGATATTGGAGAATTAGTTTATTAAAAGCGATTACTGAAATTAGTAGGAGTATAATCTAAAATATAAGACAATTAACTAGCTGCTAGAACATGTTTAAGTGATAAAATAGACAATTAACTAAATATTCTTTATAGCTAAATTGGATCAAAATGTTTGAAATATTTATCTTAAAATTAAATTAAATGAAAAAAAAATAGTTAGAAAGGAGGACTATAAGACTAATAACTTTTATCATTTAAATTATGACCCGTTCATTAATTAGACATGTCCATTTGCCAGCTTTACATAAACATGACAAAAGAAATTTTTCCAAATCAACCACGACATTAATGTGATCTTACTTAGCAAAACTGCAAAAACGCGAAGAACCGAAAGTGAAAAGAAAAGAAATAGCTAGAATTAGTAAGCAATTTACAAATATGTCCACGTATTGTTGATTTTCTTTAAAAAAAAAATTCTGAATTTATTTAAACATCCTCATACTAGAATGTTTTATATATATCAATTGGCAATAAAGGGACCACCTGTGCATGCATTTGGCCTTAATAATATCATCATCATGTAAAAAGTGTTGGAAAATAATACTCCTATGTGTATCTCAAAAGGTACGTATACTTCCTCTACTTTATTTCATTTGTCGCCCTTATTAAAAATAAACTAGGCATTGTTATTTTTGACAAATGAGCAGGAATAGAAAGGAATAGGGATCAGCATAGTAATAACAATGAAACAATCACATACATCAAAGGGACTGCTACTCAGAATGATGGAAAGCTAATATACAGATGAAATTTTTTTACACTTTAAGGTCTTAAACGTAGATCATAATTACATGAGAAAACTCAAAGCCAAAGATCCTTTTTTCTTGGTCATTATCCTAAAGATACTAATACGTAATGATTAATTATTAATAAGTGCATGTAAAGTGAAGGCATTCAATTATTAGGTGATTTTTGTCTCTAAAAGTCAAGTCACTTCATCATTTCTACCAACAATTTCTTGTGTGTAACTCAAGTTTCATTTTCTTTAGGAATCAATGATTAAGGACCCACCAAAATTAATGATTGGATAGAAGGGTTTCGCAAAGAAGCAAATTGCGGCTCTCTAATATTAACTTCTTTATCACGATTTCTCTCATCAATAAATTGAATGTAGGGTTTATAGCATAGCCCCCATGACAGCACCTATAGTTTTTTTTTTTCCCGGTATTCAATACTTTTATTGGAACTCGATTAATTTGAATTTGCGTCGACAATCTAACCATAGGGATAAAACGCTTCCTACCAATGGCACTTAATATTCAGAGGTCGAACCCAAGTCTTCTGATTAAAGTTTGACGAATGCTTACTACTTCGGCAGAATCGTTGGTGATACCACATCTAGTTCTTGCTCCCACTAATTTTATCTCTTTCTTTATATCAGAAAAATCCACATATGTAATTTTCTCTTTGAATTAATATCAGAGGCCAGAAGGTATGCTCTAAGATCATAGCAACAGCATGCATGGCTCCAAGCTGGTAGGTTACGAAGAGCTTTCAAAATACTCTCTTCGTTTCAAGGTTTTTGATTGAGTTTGAAATTTAAGATTAAACGGAAGATTTTGAATTTTATGATTCGAAAAAGTTATTATGGCTAATTGTATGGTCATAAACCATCATATTAAAAGCAACATGAGAAATTTAAAGTGTTACTAAATAATAAGATGTCATTTTTCTTTTGTCCGACTAAAAAAAAAAAGAATGTCATTCTTTTTTGGACGGACCAAAAAATAAAAAAAAATTCTTTTGAAATCGAGTAGAAAGAAAAATAACATATATTGAGAATAAAAATACTAGCTATCGACACCTTAATAATAGAGGCAAATCTAAGATTGAGAATGTGTAATCTTACATTTTACTCCTTCGTTCAGTTTTACGTGTCACATTTTGAATTGACATACCTGTTAAGAAAAATAATTAATAACATGATTATTTTATCATAGTATTCCTATTGAATGATGCTTATATTGTATCTTGAAATTAATTTGGAGAAAAAATAATTAATATTAAAGGTAAAACATGAGAAAAAGTTTTCTTTTCTTAATATGTCAAAAATAACTAGTAAAAGTTTGAAATTCAACTTGAAAAATTAGAAAATAATGAAAAGTTAAAGCGGATGAAAGAATATTTAGTATATTTATAGGATTTGAAGTAATACGTTACTGAACAGGAAACATTAATAATGGCTGGAGCATTGCCATCCACGTAATTGTCGATTCCCAAGCCGGGTGAATCTAAAAAATAGATTCAAATTGGGGTGATTTTTTAAATTTTAGTATCAAATAAAAAAGTTTTCTTAAAATAACCTTTACCTATTAACTAATTTTTTTTGGACGAAATTGCCCTTGATCAATAGAATAAATTACATAAATATCCTCATAATGGATAACAACTCCATATTTATATCTTTCAACTTTTATGTTTTTCTCTATTTAATTTTACTTTGATTTTTATTTTTTATTTTTTATTTTCTCAACTCTTACTTTTTCATGGGCAAGAGTTGACACTACCACATTGTATTTTGATTTATGAGATGTTTATAACTCTTACCTTAGAGACAATACTTATCTCAGGAACTTTCAAACAACAAATTATGCCCCACGGGCAAAAGTTGACTCTACCACACTATGTTTTCATTTATGAGATGTTTTACAACTATTATCTTAGAGGCAATTAGACTTAGCTCAAGGACTTTCAAACAACAAATTATGCCCCATGGGCAAGAATTGACTCTACCACATTTTTTTTCATTTATGAGATGTTCTATAACTATTGCCTTAGAGGCAAGACTTAGCTCAAGGACTTTCAAACTACAAATTATGCCCCACGGGCAAGAGTTAACTCTACCACGTTATGTTTTCATTTATGAGATGTTCTACAACTATTGCCTTAGAGGCAAGACTCGGCCCAAGGACTTTCAAACTACAAATTATGCCCCACGAGCAAGAGTTGACACTACCACGTTATGTTTTCATTTATGAGATGTTCTACAACTATTATCTTAGTGGCAAAACTTAGCTCAAGGTGTTTCAAACAACAAATTATGCCCCACGGGAAAGAGTTGACTCTACCACGTTATGTTTTTATTTGTGAGATGTTCTACAACTATTGCCTTAGAGGCAAGACTTAACTCAAGGATTTTCAAACAACAAATTATGCCCCACGAGCAAGAGTTGACTCTACCACATTATGTTTTCATTTATGAGATATTCTACAACTATTGCCTTAGAGGCAAGACTTAGCTCAAGGATTTTCGAACAACAAATTATGCCCCACGGGCAAGAGTTGACTCTACCACATTATGTTTTCATTTATGAGATGTTCTACAACTATTGCCTTAGAGGCAAAACTTAGCTCAAGGACTTTCAAACAACAAATTATGCCCCACGGGCAAGAGTTGACTCTACCAAGTTATGTTTTCATTAATGAGATGTTCTACCACTATTGTCTTAGATGCAAAACTTGGCTCAAGGACTTTCAAACTATAAATTATGCCCCACTGGCAAGAGTTAACTCTACCACGTTATATTTTCATTTATGAGATGTTCTACAACTATTGCCTTAGAGACAAGACTTGGCTCAAGGACTTTCAAACAACAAATTATGCCCCATGTGCAAGAGTTGACTCTACCACGTTATATTTTCATTTATGAGATGTTCTACAACTATTGCCTTAGAGACAAGACTTGGCTCAAGGACTTTCAAACTACAAATTATGCCCCACGTGCATGAGTTGACTTTACCACGTTATGTTTTCATTTATGAGATATTCTACAACTATTGCATTAGAGTCAAGACTTAGCTCAATGACTTTCAAACAATAAATTATGCCCCACGAGCAAGAGTTGACTCTACCACGTTATGTTTTCATTTATTAGATGTTCTATAACTATTGCCTTAGAGGCAAGACTTGGCTCAAAGACTTTCAAACAACAAATTATGCCCCACGGATAAGAGTTAACTCTACCACGTTATGTTTTCATTTATGAGATGTTCTACAACTATTGCCTTAGAGGCAATACTTGACTCAAGGATTTTCAAACTACAAATTATGCACCATGGGTAAGAGTTAACTCTACCACGTTATGTTTTCATTTATGATATGTTTTACAACTATTGCCTTAAAGGCAAGACTTGTCTCAAGGACTTTCAAACTATAAATTATGCCCCACGGGCAAGAGTTGAATATACCACGTTATTTTTTATTTATGAGATATTCTCAACTATTGCCTTAGAGGCAAGACTTAGCTCAAGGACTTTCAAACAACAAATTATGCCCACGGGCAAGAGTTGACTCTACCATGTTATGTTTTCATGCCCTTAAATTTGCTTTGATGTCAAAAAAGAAGATCCCTTTGAGGATTATCCAATTTTTTATTTATTAGCAAAATAAAATAAAAGTTGAGAAAAAGAAAAAAGCAATCAAACAAAATAGAGAATAAAAAAAATTGAGAAAAAAGGCAAGAAAAAAATAAAGATTAAGAAAGAAGCAAAGAATTAAAAAAATGAGAGGAAAAATTAAAAATAAAGTTTGAGAAAAATGAGGGAAAAAAAAGAGAAATGATCAAAATCAAAATAAAATAAAAATAAGGGTTGAGACAAATGAATTAAAAAAGAAAAAAAATGAAGAAATAGATAATGTTTGAGAAAAAAAGAGAGAAAAAAATAAAGGTTGAGACAAATGAGTTAAAATATGAAAATAAAATTAAAGAAAAAAATAAAAAAAGTGAAAATAATAAAAATAAAAATAGAATTTGAGAGACAAATGAATATGAAAAGTTAAAAAATATTTGAGGGGTAGAGGACAAAATTGTTTTTGTACTAAATAGATAATGCTTGAGAAAAAAAGAAAAAAGAGGAAAAAATAAAGGTTGAGACAAATAAATTAAAATATGAAAATAGAATTAAAGAAAAAAATAAAAAAATAAAAAAATATAAAAAAAAGAACGTGATAGACAAATGAGTATGGAAAGTTAAAAAATATTTGACGTGTAAAGGGGGTATTTGAGAAAAATCAGGAAAAAAAAGAGAAATAATAAAACCCAAAAATAAAGGTTAAAGATAATGAATCAAAAAAAAATGAAGAATTAGATAATGCTTGAGAAAAAAAATAAAGGTTGAAACAAATGAATTAAATATGAAAATAAAATTAAAGTAAAAAATAAAAAAAAGTGAAAAATAATAAAAAATAGAATTTAAGTGACAAATGAGTATGAAAAGTTTAAAAATATATTTGAGGTGTAGAGGGGCAAATTATACTTGTACAATACTTAAAAAAATAGGAAGACTAATTTTCAAAGATTTTTTTTTTATTGAGGTCAAAAATTTTAAGTGATCCACATTTGGATCTATGGCATGTAATTTCCTGCCCCAAGCCTTATGGAAAACGTCATGTTCTTCTAATCGCGCAACATGTATATATCATTTAATATTGTGAGCTAAAATTATGTGTATATAGTAATGTATAAATATTAATTATATGCAAGATTTAGTTATTTATGCAATTATGTGATTTTATTGTTTTATTTTCTACTTACATAAAATGATAAAATAATATATAGATTACATAACTTTCAGATATATTAGTTATGTGGAAGAGCAATACATGATTGATTAGCAATGCTATATTTTACATGAAAATGAAAAAAGAAAAAGGAAGAACCAATCAAACATGAAATAACTAATGCTAGATTTTATGTGAAAATTCCTTTTCTCCATTTTCATAACAAATAATATAAAAAAATATTAAATTTGTTACATTAACATCTCTTTTCAAACCAACAGCCAAATGACCCCAGTATGTTATTTGTGGGTCATCACAAAGGTGTTAAAGTGGGCTGGGACGGGTCAACCCAGAATCAACCCGTTAAGTTTAGTCAGGTCGTGGGCTGGGTCGGGCCGGGCCGGGCCGGGCCAGGATGTAGTTAAGTGGGTCGGGTCAAGGTTCAACAGTAAAATTTTTAAAAACAATCCTGAACCGGCCCACTTAACCCAACCCGGTCTAACCCACCTAAAACCGGTTAAAAATTCGGTCAAACCTGGTCAAAAACCATTTTTTTTTTAAATATACACTATATACACCCACCTATATACATTTTAAATACGTTAAACAATATACATACACTATATATATAATATATACTACATTAGAATTTTAAAAATATATACACATATACACAATTACGCATATATACGAAACATTCAATATATACGACTATACGTACTACTTTAAATAAAACATATACTACAATATATATATACTACAATATATATATACTAATATATATATATATATATATATATATATATATATAGTTATATATATATATATAGTTATATACTAATTTATAAAATATATACACATGTATACATTAAATATATACGTCTATAAAAGATATATACACATATATACGCACTATTAACTATATATGTACTACTTTAAATAAAATATACTACAAAATATATATACTACAATATATACACACACACTATATATAGTTATACACTAATTTATAAAACATATACACATGTATACGTTAAATATATACGTCTATAGAAGATATATACACATATATACATACCATTCAATATATACACACACTATATATATAGTCATATACTAATTTATAAAACCTATACATATGTATACGTTAAATATATACGTCTATAGAAGATATATACACATATATACGTATCATTCAATATATACGTACTACTTTAAATCAAATATACTACAATATATATACTACAATATATACTCACACTATATATATAGTTATATACTAATTTATAAAACATATACACATATATACATTAAATATATACGTCTATAGAAGATATATACACATATATACGTACCATTCAATATATACGTACACATATAACATATATGTACTTCCTTAAATAAAACATATGCTACTTAATATAATAAATTAATAATACTTTATAGTAAATTAGTTCGTTTGTTTATTTAAAAAAAATAAAAATTAACCGGGATGATTTCGGGCCGGTTAATCGGTGGGCCTGGACCGGGCTGAGTTAATCGGGCCCAAAATCAAAAATAAATCGGCCCGGGACCCGATACCCTACATCCCATGGGCTGATCAGGCCGGGTCAAACTGGGCTGATTTTTATAAGTGGCTAACCCGTTTGACATGTATAGTTGATGATAGGCGAAATTACGCGCCTATATCAATATATTTTGCCCATATTTTAGCCTAGTTTTGAGAACAAATTATATATTTCATGCACTTTTAGTCCTTTTTCCTATAAATGAGCTAACGAACATGATTAGTAAAGTTTCAGGTATAAATGATGCAAAATTCAGCATTTTATGGCTTACTTGACGCAAAAGAAAGCTCATGAACGAAGGGAAAGAAGTTTACACGCCTAAGGACCAAAACTGCTGCATGGAAACTCTGTCCCGGGCTAAAACAGCATTTCTGAATACTTTGGGGACTGCATGGAAAATCTGTCCAGGACTAAAACAGCATTTCTGAAGACTTTGGGGACTTACAGACACAAAGCTGGATTTTGACAATGATACATTAACCTAGTACAATTGGGTTATGTATTTCATTATTTTATTTGGATTATGATAATGTTACCTTAACCTAGTACATTTGGGTTAAGGATTTCATTAGTATAGTAGGATTTGGTTATTTATTTCATTAGCATAGTAGGAGTAGGATAGGAGTATTATAAATACCCTATCATGCTAGAGATTTTAATGAAGTCCTCCCTTAGTGGAGGCAACTCCTCCCTTAATTCAATAACTTCTTCAACTATCAATACAACTATTAATTTTCTTCTCATCTTCCACCACAAACACTTCTAATCTATTCTTCTATTCATCTATTCCACAACAAGAGAATCGTTACTTGCTACGGAATCACTAAAATCACACGCCAAACACCTACTATTCACGCCATCCACCATGCAAAACGTGATATCCTTCGCATTCATGGGTAACTAAACCTCTTAGTTGGGGTTATGGAAGCCGAATGAGTTACTATCTATAGCTGTGAGTTGTGAGTTCAAGACACGTATATTGCTTATATCATTATTCTCTTCATCTTAAATCTACATTCTTTGCGGTTCAAACACAAGAACACGCCATTCTAACATTTAACTTGTTCGAGAGAAAGGTTATTTGTCTAGAAAAGAAGACGCATAGACCAACGCCAGTCTAACATTTAACCTGTTCGAGAGAAAGGTTATTTGTCTGGAAAAGAGATAATGTCAAGGTAGTAGGACACCCTTTCCTATTAAAAAGCTAGTGCCGTACCTGGACTAACCTCTTGGAGAATTCGTACCGTTAGACACGCTTTAAGCTCGAGAGAGTTAAAGTGAAATAGTCCTTGTTCAGGTCGAGAGACGCTTGGATTTACCATCGACTACAATTCTCTATAAGCAATTGCATGTCAAGACTCTACACACTCATAGTCAATAGAGACGTATACCTCAGAAGGTGGACATAACCCCAACGCTTCAATTCTCATTGTTTACAACCAACGTGACAATCTTTCTCTTTTTACTTTATTATTTTCAGCTTTTATTTCATTAAGTTGGTTACTTATTACAATCCCCCCTTTTTACGAGACTTGCACCAAAAGTCTAGTAAACGTTGCTTACTTGTTGGCCGAGCTATTCCCTGTGGGATCGACACCCAACCCAGGTTGGGTTCTATATTTGCTAACGACCGCTTTACACTCAAATGAGAGCTGTAGATTGAGCGTTATCAAAAATTGGCGCCGTTGCCGGGGAATACGAGTGTCAATCAAGTTCGTGATAATTACTAGACCCTTTGGTCAAAGATTCTCGTACTTTTACTTTTAGTTGTTGTTTTTGTTTTATTTAGGTTTATTCAGTGCATCAATGGAGGCACAACGTGAAATTGAAAGGATGGCTGCTCAAGTGCATCAACAAAATATTGATAACCGTAGGCGAGCAACAAATCCTGACGATGAGGACGATCTGGACGGACCTGGTGCCACCGGAGCTATTATTCTTCCGCCATTGGCACCCGGAGCAAAGTTTAATATCACTAGCGCCATGATTCAGCTTTTGCAACTCAAGGGATTATTTGGTGGACTAGCAGGCGATGATCCGAATATGCATCTGATCAACTTTATTTCTACATGCAAGTCATTTGACAATCCTGGAGTTGGACAGAATGCAATTCGATTACGTCTATTTCCATTGTCTCTATCTGGGGAGGCAACTATGTGGTTGAATGGGCTGACTCCTGATTCTATTACTCATTGGAGGCAATTGAAAGACGCTTTCCTAGAAAGATTCTTTCCGCCATCCAAAAGAGCACAGTTGAGAGATGAGATCATCAATTTTCGACAGCTTCCAACTGAAGCTCTCCATGAAACATGGGAGAGGTTCAAGACGAAGCTAATGCGATGCCCAAACCATCATATGACCAATGTCCACTTGATGGAGATATTATACAGAGCGTTGAATTCGGTGACTAAGCCAGTGGTTGATAATGCAGCAGGTGGATCATTTATGGACCTCACCTTTGGGCAGGCAAGCCATATGCTAGATCGGATGACAAAGCAAAGTAGAGCTTGGCATACCAGGGATTCTGAGGTAACAAGCCCCACTTTATCTTTTGGCATGACTGCAGAGCAGAGGCGAAGACAAGAAGATCGTGACCAAGACATGGCTCACATGAAAATGCAGATGGATCTTCTTACCAAGCACTTATTATCAGGGATGACCGAAAAAGTGAAAGCTGTAGCGCTAAAAGGAAGAGATGAGTCTGATTCTAAAGAGGAGGCCAACTACTTGAACAATCAGAGGGGTTTCCGTGGGAATGCCCAAGGAAACCAAGGTCGGAACTATTATAATGAATCTGGATACAAGGACCGTGATCATGGTAGTTGGAAGAATAATTCAGACAGGAGTGGTGTGTATATTCCTCCTAGAAATTATGAGGCTAAGGCGTCTGGTTCTGAAAAGATGTCTATGGAAGATATGATGGCTAAGCTACTGAAAGGAGTGGAAGCAACCAATATGGGCGTAACTGAGGTGAAGAATGATTTGTCTTCAATGAGTCAGTTGGTTAACTCACATTCCATTGCAATCAGACAACTAGAGCAGCAATTCAGTCAACTTTCAGCAGCACTCAACCAAAGAAAAGCCGGCACCTTACCTAGCGATACTGTGCAAAACCCAAGGAATGATGGGTCATGCATGGCCATCACTACCAGAAGTGGTAAGGCGCTGGAAACTTCAGCAAAAGGCAAGAAAGTGGTTGACGAAGTTGTACGGTTTGATATATGCAAAACAATGAAGCAGCCCAGCGATATGAATGAGTCATCTGTAGCTGATGTTCATTATGAAGATATGAAAGCATTATCTATAGAGCAACAACCTACTGTTGAGCCATTGTCTGCTGCGCCACTGAATGTTGAGCATGAGGATAATGAAGATTATGAAGAACTTATGGGTGATCTAACAGAAATAGAGTCTTATACTCCTAAGCAACCGGATTGTGAACTCAAGAATCAACCAACAGCGAAGACTCCCTTTGACGAGCCACCAATGCTAGAATCGCAAGAGCTTCCCGATTATCTAAGGTATGTGTTCTTGGAAAGTAGAAATATACTTCCGGAGAGAGCAGATGATTTAAGTGAACAGCACGTAGAAGCTCTCATCTCTGCTCTGAGGAGATACAAGAGAGCTATGGGTTGGACTATTGATGATATAATTGGTGACTCTCCGGAGAAACGTAGGATCCATATCGAAGAAGATTGCATGCCTACAAGTAAGTATCAGCGTCGTCTGAATCCATTCAGAAAACGATGCCCCATCTATCTCGATGAAGTCTAAGTAATCGAGATAGCTATGTCGTGCCGCGACAATAAATCAAGCGCTTGGTGGGAGGCAACCCATCGTTTTTCAATGTTTTTAATTGTTTTTGTTTTCGTAGGATTTTGTCGAGCCACGACCAAAACTAAGGCGCTTGGTGGGAGGCAACCCACCGTACTAATCGTTTTCATTGGTTTTGAGCAAAAATAGGTGCAAGAAGTATGCAACGAGGAGATTGGTTTCAATTGACGATTTGGTCGCATTGTATGGTAAAGTCGGTAAGTTAGGAATGGTGATGCATAAGGCTATGGATTGAGCCTTTCTCACGTCATAATAGGCTTCGAGAAAGGCTAGGCCTTGGTAAAAATAGGCCACGAACGATGCACAACCTATTCTATAGCCTAAGGACTCGGAATCTAGTGTGCAATACACTATGCGCCGCCTATTCCTAGGTGTGCTTTTGACTATGCGCCGCCTATGCTATGGCATTTGAGATACTGAGACCAAATGCCATACCATATGCGCCGCATATGCCTAGATATGCCATACCATGTGCGGCGCATATGTCCCATTATGCCATGGACAATGCGCCGCATATACATGTGTTATGCCGAGGGATATGCGCCGCATATAGGGTGATTTTGCCCCCAAATCCGATTGTAAATGGGTCATAACCCGACCCATACTCTTCCTATATAAAGGGGACATAGTTTTACAACACAACCACATTAGAAAACACCCTAAAGGCGCCACATAACCTTCCAAATCTTCTCAAAATTTTCTTCGTTTGCTCTTCTAATTCACAACACCGTCTCCACAAGCTTTAAGCAAGTAAGTACTCTCTTATTCTTCATTTATTTATTGTAAGTACTACGTTGCTATGCTTATTATAAATTGCTAAATCATATAAGATTGTTGGTGATGTTCATGTGTTTGAATTGTTGTTACATAATCATGTGAGTGAACATATACGTAGGGAATTCTTGACTTATTTTCGACTTGAATTTGGTTTCAATAGCATTGTTATGATATTTGCTGAATAGATATGGCTATGAATATTGCTTAAGAGTGTTGTTTGGATGCTTACATGTTAGACTATCCCGGCCATCGGGATAAGATTATAGTGTCTATCGACTTAGGAGGTTGTGCTTGTTGTAAGAATATCGATTCCATGTGGTAACCCCTATGTCGTAGTGTTGCTATATCTACCATGAAAGTATTCCAATGGCTGCAAATAAGTGATACAATGCTGATTTTCTTGTTGGAATACAATCCTAAAACGTATGTCGACGAAATCTGAGTAAATCGACTACGTTCACCTCGCTGATTTGTGCAACAAAACTAAGTGTGGGGTGGTACCCCTAGTACTTGCTTATAGATTGTATCAAGTGAGATTGTGCTGCAACTAACACTATTTCTAGTCTCAGGTACAATGGCACCTAAAGCGAGACAAGGCAAGGAGAAGGCTACCACCTCCCAAAAGGGCAAAAAGAGAAGTTGCAAGGACCAAGGAGAACCCTCCTCGCAGCAAATACCCCGACTCACGCTTGGAATTAAGTGGGATACTTATGAGGAACTTCTAAGGATGACGACTCTGATGATGATTCCAATGCAAGGGGTATAACCCCAGACATAGAGAATAAGTCCGACCAACCAGGTTCCTCGTATTTATTTTCCACTGAGGACAGTGTCCTGACTAAGTGTGGGGTGGTGGTATTGCATGCTATACTTCTCTATTTGCATCTATGTTTGTTTGCTTTTGTTTCATTTTTGTTTCGTTGTGTTTTTTTAGTAGTAAAATTTTTTTTTTTTTTCTAGCTTCGCATGAAATTATTTTGATAGGCAGCATGAGATTATAACAAGAGTATGTGTTACAATTGTGACTATTGAGACGTTTAGGCTCTAGTTGTGACTCATTATGTGATATTGTGTGATTCAATTCCTTCACTTGTTGGGTTGAGAGTCTATATTACTTCCAATCAAGTCGACCATGTGCCTTGTGTGTGTGAGATAATAGTATATTCTATGTTTGTGGCTGATGCTAGAACTTGCCTGGTATGTATGCAAAGCGAAAATAAGGAATGTAAGTTTAGGATATGATTTAGGCATTTCTTTGGCAACCTATACATGTTTACCTTCAGTTTTTCCTACCCATGTAAATCATCCTAGTTAAACCCTTTTGAGCCTTTAGCCTATTTCTTTGACAACCTTGTATGTAAGCCTAATCCATTTCTTTCAAGACCATAATTTGATCCAAAATCCTGAGTGCTTTAAAGTGAAAAAGTCATGTGACAATATAAGAGGAAATTGGGTGAGTATGATGCTTTAAATTGTAATAGTTCTTGAATATGTTATGAAAAAGAAAGGGCTATCATAAGAGGTATGTTGTGAAAAGAAAAAGGAATAGAAAGCTGAAAAGTGAGTTGTGCTTAAAATTGAAAAACAAAAGATGAGAACAAGGGTGGAAGAATAAAATGAAGAAAGGTTGAAAGAAAAAAGTGTCAATGATACAATGTGATGTATTAAAGTGCTTAGGAACCTAGTCACTATTTCTGGCCAAAATAGCTGATCCTACCCGTCCCTTAGCCTACATTACAACCATCAAAAGACCTACTTGATCCTAAGCTTAGCATTCTGACATTTAGTAGAGTACTACATTAAGGGCAAGCCTATGGTCATCAGTTGCTACATATGAATTCTTTGCGAGAGCGAGAGCAAGGATATGTTGATACCCATGTTTGAAAAATATGCTATACTTGTGAGTGATTATGGGTACTATATTGTGAGACACACATGGTTGATGAGCTTGGGATAGTTGTATATGATTCTATGTACCTTAACGTTTGCATGCGAGTTGATCACCATCACGAGTCTATGCTTGAGGTTAAATTGTTTCTACTTATAATCAGTAAGCTACTCTTCGTTGATAATTGTTGTGCTTGTCTTGAAGAATATTTTATGTTGTTGTTGTAAAACCCTAAGTTGATGTTTAGAAGGACATGATATTTTGTTCGAGGACGAACAAAGCTGCAAGTGTGGGGTGTTGATGATAGGCGAAATTACGCGCCTATATATAGTCATCACTCGACACTCTGTCACTAATTAATTATTTAAGTAATAGTTACATCCACTTGTCATTTCTCGAATCATATATTTTATTCCTATAAAATAGGGGTGTCAATCGAGCCGGTTTGATCCGACCCAAATCGGCCCACTTAAACAACCTAATTCGGTTTGACCCGGTCCGATCTGCCCACGGGGTGTAGGGTATTGGGTTTCGGGCTGGGCCAATTTTAAAATTGGGCTCGATTAACCCGGCCCGAATCAAAACCGATCCAGGCCCGCTGGTTAACCGGCCTAGGCCCAATGGCTATATGGCCGTTTTTGGGTCCAAACGGCTACTTAGCCCTTTTAAATTAATTTTTTTCTCTCATTAAAAATATTTTTTTAAACCCAATTTTTTTTTTATAAATACCCTACACTTTCAAATCATTTTTCACACAATTTTCATTCTCCCAAATCTTATTCTCTCTCAAATCTCAATTCTCAAAATTCAAATATTCTACATATTTCCTAAAGTGCTCAATTTAATTTTTTAATTTTGCGATTACAAAGTACGAGTGGAAGTTTCTAAAGTCGCAACTTTCGAATACTTCTAAAATTTGATATTAATTGTTGAATATTTAATTTTATTATATTTGTGTATTTTGAATTTTTTTAGTTTGATTTATATTATGGATAAATTAAGAAATCTCGCCATTAAAAGTATAAATTTTTTTGTTCCGAAAGTGGTAGTGGTAGTAAAAAGTTAATTACTGGCGGTAGAGGTAGTTCAAGTAGTAGATATACCCGTGTGCCTCCGGTACCGCTTAGTTAACTGTTTGAGAAAAAAGTAGGTGTAGGTGCTCACGATATAAATTATGTAGAAGCTCTGAAAAATTACGGTATAGAAGAAGAAAATGAATTAAATTCGGTTGATTTAGATG
The DNA here is from genome assembly GCA_030864225.1 of Capsicum baccatum var. pendulum. Taxonomy (NCBI): domain Eukaryota; kingdom Viridiplantae; phylum Streptophyta; class Magnoliopsida; order Solanales; family Solanaceae; genus Capsicum; species Capsicum baccatum. The sequence continues at coordinate 86,037,390 of CM061558.1, read as the reverse complement.
AAGCTGATGAAAATATTGGTGAGACACCCGCAGTAGGAAATGTTAATGTTAGATCTGAATCGGTTAATCACCCCCCCCCCGTCCTCTCCGTGCCCCAAGAGCTCATAGAACAACTAGTATTGCATGATAATTCTTTACACATATAGGAGATACTGATGAGATGCAATGCAATATTTGTCAACAAATATATGCATAAAAAAAGAGGCAAGCAAGGGGATACAGATACGTTAATGAGACATATAAGTGATAATCACGAAAGAGAGTTATTTATTGCAAAAAGTGGTGAGGATATTGGTGGGCCAACACAAACTAGAATGGACCTAACAACTGGTCAGATAATTAAGAAGTATAATAAATTGAGGGATCTGGAAGAAATAGTAAAAATAGTAGCTATGGGTTTTTTGTCATTCAGTTTTCCTTCTTTGGAAGCTTTTATTCATTATATTCAAGCAATTTAAAATCTTATGTTTAATGGTATTCCTAGAAGTACTTGTCGGATTGATATTTTTAGACTTCATTCACAATATGTTTTTTATTTATCTACATTGTTAAAAAATATTCAATGTGGAATGGCTCTAACTTCTGATCTTGGTCATGCTGGTAATAAAAATGATTATTTAACCATTACTTGTGGCTGGATAGATAGTAATTTTGTTAGGTAAAAACGTATTCTAACTTTTTTGTATGATGAAGATCATAAACATACTGGAGAATTTATTACTGAATCGATTGGTAAAGTTGCAAAATTTTATGGTATTAAAAATAAAGTCTTATGTATTGCTTTTGATAATGCTTCTAACAACAAGACTGCTATTACAAAGTTAAAAGTTAGGCTCTCTCCGCCGTTACCTAAAATATTTCATGTTAAGTGTGCTTGTCATATATATAATTTAATTGTAAGAGATGATCTTGAATTTAATATACTTCTTATCTTGATAAAAAACTTGAGGCATTGACTAAGATGGTTAGAAAACTTAGTGTTAGTCCAAAGTCATCTGATATTGCTACCACTTCAGAAAGTAAGACGGAAGACTTGACAACTAGGCCTACTAGGCCTTGTATTCAGAGACCTCTAGATTGAGGGATTTGAAAAATTTTCTCCCATAGAAGAATTGAAAAAATTGCTGGATAAGAAGTTTTTCGATTTAAATATTAAACCCATTGATTTGTCTAATGCCTTTGCTGATAGCATAGAATCTTCTCCTAATACGGGAATTGAAATTTACTCTGAACTCAATAAGCTCAGAGGTATGGTTAGGAAGTAACCGGGGAAAAATATGCTGATATACCCCACATGACTTCTAATTATTATCCGCATCCAACACCTTAAGATATTCTGATAGAGAAAAGAGATTGGAATTAGACTAATACGTCTTACAGAGGAGATACAATTTATGAATGGAACCTGGATGGTTTGATCAATAGGTAACTATCTATTCTTGTTCACCGTATGTTAATGTATTCTACAATGGTAAAGGCTACGGCTTCTGCCGAGAATAAACAAAGACGTACGAATTCAGTTATCTGTAAAATGATTGTTGCTGGATTTACTGGCCAACTTTGTGGCTAATGGGATAATTTCTTGACATATGAAGGAAGAACAACCATATTTGAGGCTAAGAACCCCACTCCTGGTAAAGATAATCTAGGAAAAGATTTACCTGCGGATAGAGAAGATGCTGTTTATACTTTTATGCTTACTATTATTGAACATTTTGGAGGTAGATTTACCAACCAATATGAGAATACTTGAACTCTCTTAAATGGCCTTAGATGTAGGACCTTAGGAGAATTTAGATGGTATAAAGACACCTTTCTAAGCAGAGTCATGGATTTACCCGAAAGTAAGTATGAACATTGGAAGGAAAAGTTCATAGATGGTCATCCTCCTCTATTTGCTGAAAGGATTAGAAAGGAGGTTAGGGGCTTAGGTTCCTATGGTAAAATAATCTATTCAGAATTTACCTATGGTCAGCTGATAGTATCCTGTACTCAGCAAGGTCTAGCTCTGTGCAATGAATTAAAAATGGCTAGGCAAATTAAGCTTGATAAGCTTAAAGAATAATCCCAATTAGGAGATTTTTGTGAACAATTTGGAATGGATAAACCGGTTTCTACTTCTCAGGAAAAAGGTCAAAGACATTCTAAGTCTAATAGACCCTATAGGAAGAAGAGATCTAGGCATAGATCCAAAGAAGAGCATGAGATTCGTAAAACCCAACGTAAGTCCTCTAGATTTATAAAGAATAGGTCTAAACGCGATCTCGCAAAAATTAAGTGTTACAGATATGATAACTTTGGGCATATTTCTCCAAACAGCAAGCTTTAAAAGATTAAGTCTTTAGGTCTTTCTGAAGACGTTCATGATCAAGTATATGGTTTGTTATACACTTTTGGTTCTGAGTCTGATTATGTTTGTGATTTTGAATCTGAAAATGATATTGAATTACCTGGTTCATCTGATAGCGATCATGCAAATAATAAAATAAATACTTGTGCAGATTGTAATGATAATACTTGCACTTGTGATGAAATGTTTATAAATTACAATCTCAGTTTGAAGATTTAGATTTGAATGTTCAAACCCTCTGTTACTATTTACACAATAGAACCACTATGTATAGGGACCCAGATGTGGGACCCATAAATACTATGCATAGATTCTATTGTTTTCTATATATAGGACCTTCATTTGTTAGGGAAGGTTAGAAGAAAATTTTTGATTTTCTTTATTTCTCTTTCTAAGTAGTTTGCTCTCCCCTCTCTCTTGTTGTAAAATTCCAGGTTTGAATAAAAAGGGCTGATAGCCACCGTTATTTGCTATTCCGACCTTGCATCCAGCCATTTTCAAGGTGGCTAGTTCTCTTTTAATTGTAAGTTCTGTAATACTTTCCTCCCCTCTCCAGCTATGACTATGTCTGGCTAAGAAACTTTCATATCTATGCTAAAGATCTAACTTCTCTTACATAGTAACTATGAAAGAACCAGACTCTATCAAAATATGAAGGAATTTTTCTATAGTTTCTTAACTTGGTTTCGAAATGGCTGGTACAGTCAAAATTAGCACTTCTTATGATGGCTTTGTCTTAGTGACTACGTCTAACAAGCCTTGACTTTTAAGCCCGTCATAATGGAAAAAATGACGTCTCTCTTCACGGTTAGAATCACTAGACACATGGGCTCATCAGAAGTAAGTATTAATCTTCTTATAGGCCCCTTGTTCGGGTAAAAGAATTGATTTTTTCATAAAGTCATTAAGCTATTTGAAATTATTTTTTGAACCTTTCATCAATATCTGCCTTTCTTCCATTGAGGTTGTACCCCAATCTCCAAGAGTAATAATCTTTTTAATCATGAATTTTGAGAACCCATGCACATCTGGTTCTTGATCATAAGCATGAAAATGTTCAATTTCTTCCCTGCCAGTAGATAGCAAAATTGTCTTATAATATGCTCGAGTCTTATATGACTCTCCTGTAAAATAAAGATTAGGAATCAAATATTTGTGGATTTAGATATTATTTGATTCATTTTTAAAATTATACAAAAAAATGGACAAAGGTATCTCCATTCTTGACTGAGTTATATCACTCAGATCATGTATGCAATTTGGACAAGATTGACTAGATGTACTTCTTTATTGAATTCTCCATTCAATGGATTCACAAATGGAGTATTGAATTCGGATTTACTAAATAACAAATACCTTGTCTCTATAGGGTATTTTTCAATAATTTTTGGGACAAGCTGATGCATAAGGACCCAAATACTAAAAAATTGAATGGACAAGAGCTCTTAGATACTATTGAAAATAAAATTCAGGAATATACAAATGCTCCTCAGAAAAATATTGTTGAGGACAAATCATTGATACATATCACCAGAAGAATCTTTGTATATGATGGAGAAAGAATGCAGGTTGATAGAATAATATCTAAAAGAAGTTCATAAAAATCTTATGAAGACAGTCGAACAACATTCAGATACATCAATGAAAAGCATCACCAACAATAATATTGTGGGAGATGATCAAGATCAAGATTCTCAACCTATTGGTTCAGAAGATACTCTGAATGAGGAATCCATTACAAAGACGGAGAAATTTCTCCACCAATTAAAAAAAAGGAAAGGATAAGATTTAGAAAGGATAATGGGACCCGAATGTGGGACCCTATGTTACTATTTACACAGTGGAACCACTATGTATAAAGACCCGGATATGGGACCCATAAATACTATGCATAGATTCTATTGTTTTCTATATATAGGACCTTCATTTGTTAGGGAAGGCCAGAAGAAAAATTTTGATTTTCTTTATTTCTCTTTCTAAGTAGTTTGCTCTCCGCTCTCTCTTGTTGTAAATTTAAATGTTTGAATAAAAGGGATGATAGCCGCCATTTTTACTATTCCGGCCTTGCATCCGGCCATTTTCAAAGGGATTAGTTCTCTTTTAATTTTAAGTTCTGCAATACTTTTCTCCCTTCTCTAGCCATGACTATGTTTGGCTAACAACCTTTGATATCTATGCTAGAGATCTAACTTCTCTTACATAGTAACTATGTAAGAATTAGTCACTATCAAAATATGAAGGAATTTTTCTATAGTTTCTTGACTTGGTTCCGAAATGGTTGGTATAGTCAAAATTAGTACTTTTTATTATGGTTTTGTCTTAGTGACTACGTCTAGCAAGCTGTGACTTTTAAGCCCATCATAATAGAGAAAAGGGCATCTCTCTTCACAGTTAGAATCACTAGACACATGGGCTCATCATAAGTAAGTATTAATCTTCTGACATGCCCCTTGATCGGGTAAAAGAATTGATTTCTCCATACAGTTATTAAGCTATTTGAAATTCTCTTATATTTTGATTGGTTCCACGGTTGGTTTTCCGATATTATTTATTAAGTCTGGTAGGCCGCGCGGATTACCGCCCGCCTGTCCGGTCCTATTAATGTGGTATTATCTTATGAAGACTGTTAAACAACATTCAAATACATCAATGAAAAGCATCACCAACGATAATATTGTAGGAAATGATCAAGATTCTCAACCTATTGATTCAGAAGATACTACGAATGAGGAAGCCATTTCAAGGACAGAAAAATTTCTCCGCCAATTAAAAATAGGAAAGTATAAGATTTAGAAAAGATAATGGGACCCGGATGTGGCACCCTCTATTATTATTTACACAGTAGAACCACTGTGTATAGGGACCTGGATGTGGGACCCATAAATACTATGCATAGATTCTATTGTTTTCTATATATAGGACCTTCATTTGTTAGGGAAGGTGAGAAAAAAAATTTTGATTTTCTTTATTTTTCTTTCTAAGTAGTTTTCTCTCCCCTCTCTCTTGTTGTAAATTCAAGGTTTAAATAAAAGTGCTGATAGCCGCCGTTATTTACTATTCTGGCCTTGTATCCGACCATTTTCAAGGTGATTAGTTCTCTTTTAATTTTAAGTTCTGTAATACTTTCCTCCCCTCTCCAGCCGTGACTATGTCCGGCTAAGAACCTTTCATATCTATGCTAGAGATCTAACTTCTCTTACATTGAAACTATGAAAGAACCAAACTCTATCAAAATATGAAGGAATTTTTCTATAGTTTCTTGACTTGGTTCTGAAATGGTTGGTACAGTTAAAATTAGTACTTCTTATGATGGCTTTGTCTTAGTGACTACGTCTAGCAAGCCGTGACTTTTAAGCCTGTCATAATCGAAAAAAGGGCGTCTCTCTTCACGGTTAGAATCGCTAGACACATGGGCTCATCATAAGTAAGTATTAATCTTCTGACAGGCCCCTTTTCGGGTAAAGAAATTGATTTCTCCATACTGCCGTTAACCTATTTGAAATTTTCTTATATTTTGGTTAGTCCCTCGGTTAGTTTTCCGACTAGGTTTTTCGATATTATTTAATAAGTCTGGAATGCCGCGCGGATTATCGCCCGCCTGTCCGGTCCTGTTAATATGGTATCAGAGCCTAGGTTTTTTCATAGTAATTATGCAATAGATCTGCAGTCTTTGGTGTAGATATGAACTTTTCATTATGGATATGAGAGAAGTTAGTACAAAAAGTACTAAACTTGAACAGGTTGATATACCTCTAAATCTTGATTTATTAAATAAATGGACTATCCCCAAGGTGGATATAAAAACCATTTATGAATATGGCTTCTTTGATAAAGTGCTTTATAAGCAAATTATAAAAACAACTAAGCAGTCTTTAGCATTAAATGCGGATGAGCAGACTATTAGACTTTTAAATAAACTTGACATATACATGTATAAATGCCATTATAATTTCATGCATATTGGAATAGTTCAGACTGCTTTCAAACCAGTAACTCATAAAGGACTACCAGAGACATTTCTAGAGGCACTACGGGATGCTAGAAATCTAAATTTTAGACAGTCTCTTATGGGTTCAATTGGATCCACGGTAGTATATGGTCCAGTATATTTCAACACACAACCAATTTGCAATTATCTTTGTCTGATATGAATATTCTTGATGCTTTGACCTTGAATATAAAAACTCATGGTTATAATCATGCCCCTAGTTCTGAGTTAATCTATCTTTCTTGTAGAATTTATTACAGATTACTGTCTACTCTGAACCCAAGATGCAAACTGATAGATGATGCATCAAATCAGATCTTATTGGTCGAAACAAACTTTGCAAGATCCAAGGTCAACACAAGGAAACCTATAAGATGGGATGAAATTGAATTTCCTGAAACATGGATCTTAAATTTGGTTATTTCTCTGAATCAAGTCAGGGAAGATGTGACAAACTCTGAGTCATCTCATGTTACTTAAAATCTAGATGGATAGATTTGTCTTTAATTTGACAACAAATTCATGGTTTATAATCGACATTCCTTTTCTATGCCTAAATTATTGCCTGCTATGCATCATATATCTCCTATTGAACCAGTTTATGGTCCAGCTAGGAATCGTGCAGCATCTTTACATACTATTGATTCTGTACCTACTTCTACTAGATCTGTAGAATAGATTAAAATCAATCCTAAAACAAATATTGATCAAGATAGTGATAATATCTCTGATAGGGATAACTCAACTCCTTCAAAAATAGAGTTTGATGTTAACAGTGTTTAATATGATTCCACACCAAATTGACTTTAGTCCTGGTTCCTAGGCAAGGAGTTATACTTAAAAAGATTTTTTTGATAAAAAATGGAACCAATTAAGAATTAGGTTCTATGAGACTTATAGTCCAGATGAATTGAATAATACTCCCTCCGTTTTGGAATAAGTAAATTGTTGGGGTATTTATTGGTCTTTCAAAATAAGCGAATCATTGAATTTTTTTCCAAATTTACCCTTATGATTTGACAACCAATTTACTTTTGAAAAGGTATTACAAGGTCAACTTTTTTTTTTTTTTAGGTAAAAATGGAAAGTTGTGTTAAATTAATGTCTTTAATGTTTTTTCCTTAATATGTGTGCCAAAATCCAACAATTCATTTATATGAAACGGAAGGAGTATTTCAAGTATTTTATAAGATGTATGCATTGCATAATCCGATTGTGTGCTATGTGCCGTGATTTATAACCACATATTTACCATTATATATTAAGGTGTTGGAAAGATCTTATCAAGATGCGAGTGGTAATATTCTTCAAACTATTTACCCTCCCCAATCACCGTTTGTATTAGCTAATAATACTGGAATTACTTTTTCTGCTTTCCAAAAATCCATTGATAATGAAATTAGTAAAGTGACTGTTGCAGAAATAAATAATTTGATTGCTCAAAATAATTATCTTAGTGTATATGTTAAAGTTTTGGGAGAACATACTTATTCTTTTGATAAAAAACTTGAGGAATTGATTGAGATGGTTAGAAAACTTAGTGTTAGTCCAAAGTCATCAGATATTTCTTCCACTTCAAAAAGTAAGATGGAAGACTTGACAACTAGGCCTACTAGTCCTTGTATTTAGAGACCCCTAGATATTGAGGGATTTGAAAAATTGTCTCCCATAGAAGAATTGAAAAAAATTGCTGGATAAGAAGTTTTTTGGTTTAAATATTAAACCCATTGATTTGACTAATGCCTTTGCAGATAGCATAAAATCTACTTCTAATACGGGAAATAAAATCTACTCTGAACTCAATAAGCTCAGAGGTATTGTTAGGAAGCAACTGGGGAAAAATATGATGATATACCCCGTATGACTTCTAATTATTATCCGCATCTAACTCCTCATGATGTTCTGATAAAGGAAAGAGATTAGAATCAGACTATTACATCTTATAGCGGAGATACAATTTATGAATATAACCTAGATGGTTTCACCGATAGGAAACTATCTATTCTTGTTCATCGTATATTAATATATTCTACAATAGCGAAGGCTACGACTTCTGCCGAGAATAAACAAAGACGTACAAATTCAGTTATCTGTAAAATAATTATTGCTGGATTTACTGACCAACTTTGTGGCTAATGGGATAATTTATTATAGATGAAGGAAGAAAAATCATATTTGAGGCTAAGAATCCCACTCCTGGTAAAGATAATCTAGGAAGAGAGTTCTGCGGATAGAGAAAATGCTATTTATACTCTTATGCTTACTATTATTGAACATTTTGGAGATAGATTTACTAACCAATATGAGAATACTCAAACTCTCTTAAATGACCTTAGATGTAGGACCTTAGGAAAATTTGGATGGAGTAAATACACCTTTCTAAGTAGGATCATGGATTTAACCGAAAGTAAGTATGAACATTGGAAGGCAAAGTTTATAGATGGTCTTCCTCCTCTATTTGCTGAAAGGGTTAGAAAGGAGGTTAGGGGCTTAGGTTCCTATGGTGAAATAACCTATTCAGAATTTACCAATGGTCAGCTGATAGCATCCTGTTCTCAACAAGGTCTAGCTCTGTGCAGTGGGTTAAAAATGGCTAGGCAAATTAAGCTTGATAAGCTTAAAGAAAAACCCCAATTAGGAGATTTTTGTGAACAATTTCGTATGGATAAACTGGCTTGTACTTCTCAGGAAAAAGGTCGAAGATATTCTAAGTCTGATAGACCCTATATGAAGAAGAGATCTAGGCATAGATCCAAAGAAGAGGGTGAGATTCGTAAAACCCAACGTAAGTCCACTAGAATTATGAAGAATAGGTCTAAGCGTGATCTCACAAAAATTAAGTGTTACAGATGTGGTAACTTTGGGCATATTGCTCCTAACTGCAAGCTTCAAAAGCTTAAATCTTTAGGTCTTTTTGTAGACCTTCATGATCAAGTATATGGTTTGTTATACACTTTCGGTTCTGAGTTTGATTATGTTTATGATTCTGAATCTGAAAATGATATTGAATTGCCTGGTTCATTTGATAGCGATCATGCAAATAATAAAATAAATACTTGTGCAGATTGTAATGATAATACTCACACTTGTGATGAAAAATTTTATAAACTACAATCACAGTTTAAAGATTTAGATTTAAATGTTCAAACCCTCACTGCTGATAGCGTTCTTGAGTTATTAAAAGAAGTTTTCAATGAAAAACTTCATGAAAAAAACATTTATTTTGCTACAAAAAAATCTACTGATAACGGCTCTAGTACTTCTAAAACTGCTGATAGCATTCATGTTACTTGAAGTACTGATAATAATTATTACATGCCTTATTCTTTAGCTGAGGTTAATAGACTTCTTGCAATAAGTAAATTACCTGGCAAAGATACGTCCTTTAATGATTTAAAAATTAAGGTAGAAAAACTGAAAAAGGAGATTATATCTCTAAAACAAAACTAAATGATTTGTGATCACCAGATTACAACAATTAAGAAAGATACTTCTCACTATGATGTTTCTTCCAGTTCCAAAGGGAAGGAAAAAATGTATGAAAAAGAGGACGCTGACATTGTCGACATTGTCCAAAATCTTGACATAAAAAATAATTATTTTTTGGGTATGATGCAAATTCGTACAACCCATAGATGGTATATAAATTGCACTATTTTAATGATAATGATTTTTCTGCAACTAATGTTGCCATGATTGATAGTGGTGCTGATGTTAGTTGCATTCAAGAAGGATTGATTTCGACTAGATATTTTCATAAGACTACACATATTGTTAAGTCTGCATCTGTTCATTCTCTTGATATTAACTATAAGCTTCCTAATGCTCATATTTTCTAGAATAAGATCTGCATTCCGCACTTCTTCTTTTTTGTAAAGAATCAATTGTATCCCCCCATTATACTTGGAATACCCTTTATAAATGCAATTTATCCTTACACACATATTGATGCTAAGGGATTTATTGCAATTTATAAAAACAAGGAGATATCCTTCCCTTTTATTATAGATCTAGTAACTAGGGATATAAATGCTTTAATTGATATGAAGTAGCGACATATTAATTTTCTACAACTTTAAATGTTCAGTATAAATATTGATGATACCATGAAATCTACTAAGATTCAGGAGAAAATAAAAATGATCTTCGAACAGATGATTATTGATGTATGTGCTGATCACCCCAATGCATTTTGGGATCGCAAACATCATATTGTAACTCTTCTATTTTAAAATGATTTCTGCAAGGATAAAATCCCAATGAAATCTAAACCCTGTAAAATAAATGAAGAGTTAGTTGAATTCTGCAAAAAGGTGATTGATAATCTCTTTCAAAAAGGTTTGATAAAGCATTCTAAATCACCTTGTTCTTGGACTGCATTTTATGTGAATAATGTTGCTGAAAAGGAACGAGGTATGCCGAGGTTAGCAATAAATTATAAGCCTCTTAATAAATGTCTAAAATGGATTAGATACCCTATTCCGAATAAAAAGATTTATTATCCAGATTATTTGACGCCAATATATTTTCTAAATTTGATTTAAAATCTGGCTATTGGAAAATTCAAATACTTAGAGAGCACACTTGTAGAACTGCTTTCAACGTTCCTTTTGGTCAATTTGAATGGAATATGATGCCTTTTGGATTGAAAAATGCTCCTTCTGAATTTCAAAAAATAATGAATGACATTTTTAATCCATATATGGATTTCATTATTGTTTATATTGATGATATTCTTGTGTTTTCAAAAACTTTAGAATTACATTTTAAACATCTTGATATGTTTAAAAAGATTATGATACAAAATGGTTTGGTGATATCTAAACCAAAAATGAGTTTATTCCAGATAAATATTCAATTTTTAGGTCACAATATTTGTCAAGGGAAGATAGTCTCTATTCAGCGTTCTATTGATTTGCTAATAAATTTCCTGATGTTATCACTGATAAAACTCAACTGCAACAATTCTTCGGGAGTTTGAATTATATATTCCCATTTTATAAGAATTTATCAAGAGATTTAGCCCCCTCACATAATAGGCTAAAAAAGGGTTTTCAAGGTCCCTGGACTGATAATCATACAAACTTTGTTAAACGAATTAAGCAACATGTCAAAGCTTTGCCTTGTTTAACGTTAGCTAACCCTTCTTGACTAAAAATTATTGAAACTGATGCCTCTAATATTGGGTATGGTGGAATACTTAAACAAGTTAATTCCCATAAAAATACTGAACAATTAATTTGATTTCATTCTGGAAAATGAACTGACAGTCGAAAGAATTATGCAACGGTTGCATATGAAATGCTAACCATTGTTAAATGCGTTCTAAAATTTTAGGATGATCTATATAATCAAATTTTTTGATTAAAATAGATGCTCAATCAGTAAAGTATCTGTTCGACAAGGATTTTAAACATGATGCTTCAAAATTGATATTTCCAAGGTGGCAAGCTCAATTATCCCCTTTTGATTTTGAAATTCATTATAAAAAAGGAATTGATAATTCCTTACCTGATTTTTTATCCAGAGAATACTTTAAGTGAAAAATTATTTTTTACACCCATTTTCTCTCTGAAAAGATTTTAATTACTATTATAAAGTCAATTCCTTTAAAAGTAGATCTGCATATTCTTATAATCGAAAAAATTATCCATCCAATAATTAAAGATGAATTTGCAGTCTTTAATTATGAAGAAATTAGATATGAAATAGATTTGATTGATATTAATTAATCTGACTAATTTGTTAAGAGCAGCATGACTACAGATGCTCCTGGCAAATGGGTAGAGGAAGAGGAAGAGGCAGAGAAAGATACTCCTCAGGAGGAAGATTCGCCCCCTCATCACAGCCCTAGCCATCATCATATGATTCATAATATAATGCCCCAGTGATACGAAGGGGAAATATGAGTTTGATAAACTCCAAGATTCCGCAGATAGGTGAATCTTCATCTTTACAATCGATCTATCGAGAAGATATTCCGGAGGATCATCCATTATATGGACAATTGCAGTCATATCTAACTGCAAAGCAAGCAGATACGTTTGCTAATGTTGCTAAAGAAAATGCTGATAGTAAATCTTATGAACAAATCGATAATAGAGAGTTGATAGTTCTCATAGAAAACTCTAAAATTCAGAGACAATGAACCGTGGAATTTAATCCACAAATATTTGATTCCTAATCTTTATTTTACAGAAGAGTCATATAAGACTTGAGCATATTATGAGATAATTTTGCTATCTACTGGCAGTGCAGAAATTGAACATTTTCAAGCTTATGATAGAGAACCAGATTTGCATAGGTTCTAAAAAATCATGATTAAAAAGATTATTACTCTTGGAGATTGGGGTACAACCTCAATAGCAGAAAGGCAGATATTGATGAAAGGTTCAAAAATTAATTTCACATATTGAGACTACATTGAGGCTTTCACCAATACTTTATATTACAATAATAATAAACATAAACATACTTGGTTTATTTATATTTGTGCGGAGATATTCGATGAACAAATCCCTAACTGGTTTATTAATTGGTGGGCGTATCATGGCCTAACTACTCAAATATTAACTGATCCATTTTTAAAATTATACAAAAATATGGACAAAGGTATCTCCATTCTTGGAAGAGTTATATCACTCAAATCATGTATGCAATTTGGACAATATTGACCAGATGTACTTCTTTATTGAATTCTCCATTCTATGGATTCACAAATGGAGTATTGAATTTGGATTTACTAAAGAACGAATACCTTATCTCTATAGGCTATTTTTCAATAATTTTTTGGAAAAGCTGATGCGTAAGGACCCAAATATTAAAAAATTGAATGGACAGGAGCTCTTGTATACTATTGAAAATAAAATTCAGAAATATACAAATGCTCATCAAAAATATATTATTGAGGACAAATCATTGAAACATATCACCAGAAGAATCTATGTATATGATGGAGATAGAATACAGATAAAAGAACAATATCTGGAAAAAGTTTGTAAAAATCTTATGAAGACTGTCGAACAACATTCAGATACATCAATGAAAAGTATCACCAGCGATAATATTGCAGGAAATGATCAAGATCAAGATTCTCAACCTATTGATTCAGAAGATACTCTGATTGAGGAAGCCATTGCAAGGATAAAAGAATTTCTCCGCCAATTGAAAAATGGAAAGGATAAGATTTAGAAAAGATAATGAGACCCGAATGTGGGACCCTCTGTTACTATTTACACAGTAGAACCACTGTGTATAAGGACCTGGATGTGGAACCCATAAATACTATGCATAGATTCTATTGTTTTCTATATATAAGACCTTCATTTGTTAGTGAAGTTCAGAAGAAATTTTTTGATTTTCTTTATTTCGCTTTCTAAGTAGTTTGCTCTCCCCTATCTCTCGTTGTAAATTCAAGGTTTGAATAAAAGGGCTGATAGCTGCCGTTATTTACTATTCTGGCCTTGTATCCAACCATTTTCAAGGTGATTAGTTCTCTTTTAATTTTAAGTTCTGTAATACTTTCCTCCCCTCTCCAGCCGAGACTATGTCCGGCTAAAAACCTTCCATATGTATGCTAGAAATCTAACTTCTCTTACATAGTAACTATGAAAGAACTAGACTCTATCATAATATGAAGGAATTTTTCTATAGTTTCTTGACTTTGTTCCAAAATGGCCGGTACAGTCGAAATTAGTATTTGTTATGATGTCTTTGTCTTATTGACTACGTCTAACAAGCCGTGACTTTTAAGCCCATCATAATCGAGAAAAGGGAATCTCTCTTCACGGTTAGAATCGCTAGACACATGGGCTCATCATAAGTAAGTATTAATCTTCTGACAAGCCCCTTGTTCGAGTAAAAGAATTGATTTCTCCATATAGTCATTAAGCTATTTGAAATTCTCTTATATTTTGGTTGGTGCCTCAGTTGGTTTTCTAATATTATTTAATAAGTCTGGTAGGCCACGCGGATTACCGCCCGCCTGTTCGGTCCTGTTAATAGGGTATCAAAGCCTAGGTTTTTTCATAGTAATTATGCAATAGATTTGCAGTCTTAAGTATAGATATGAACGTTTCATTATGGATATGGGAGAAGTTAGTACAACAAGTACTAAACTTGAACAGGTTGATATACCTTTAAATCTTGATTTATTAAATAAATGGACTATCCCCAAGGTAGATATAAAAACCATTTATGAATATGGCTTCTTTGATAAAGTGCTTTATAAGCAAATTATAAAAATAACTGAGCAGTCTTTAGCATTAAATGCGGATGAGCAGACTATTAGACTGTCAAATAAACGTGACATATACATGTATAAACGCCATTATAATTTCATGCATATTAGAATGGTTCAGATTGCTTTCAAACCATTAACTCTTAAAAGACTACCAAAGGCATTTCTAGTGGCACTGCGGGATGCTAGAAATCTAAATTTCAGACAGTCTCTTATGGGTTCAATTGAATCCATGGTAGCATATGGTCTAGTATATTTCAACACACAGCCAAATTTGTAATTATCTTTGTCTGATGTGAATATTCTTGATGCTTTGACCTTGAATATAAAAACTCATGGTTATAATTATGCCCCTAGTTTTGAGTTAATCTATTTTTCTTTTAGAATTTATTACAGATTACTGTCTACTCTGAACCCAAGATGCAAACTGATAGATGATATATCAAATCAGACCTTATTGGTCGAAACAAACTTTATAAGATCCAAGGTCATCACAAGGAGACCTATAAGATGGGATGAAATTGAATTTCCCGAAACATGGATCTTAAATTTGGTTATTTCTCCAAATCAAGTCATGGATGATGTGACAAACTCTGAGTTATCTCATGTAACTCAAAATCTAGATGGACGGATTTGTCTTCAATTTGACTACAAATCCATGGTTTATAACCGACATTCCTTTTCTATGCCCAAATTATTGCCTGCTATGCATTATATATCTCCTATTGAACTAGTTTATGGTCCAGCTAGAAATCGTGCAGCATCTTTACATACTATTGATTCTGTACCTACTTCTTCTAGATTTGTAGAAAAGATTAAAATCAATCCTAAAATCAATATTGATCAAGATAGTGATAATATCTCTGATAGGGATAACCCAACTCCTTTTAAAAT
Source organism: Capsicum baccatum var. pendulum (assembly GCA_030864225.1). NCBI lineage: Eukaryota > Viridiplantae > Streptophyta > Magnoliopsida > Solanales > Solanaceae > Capsicum > Capsicum baccatum. The sequence continues at coordinate 86,021,919 of CM061558.1, read as the reverse complement.
GGAGTTTGATGTTAACAATGTTTAATATGATTCCACACAAAAATTGATTTTAGTCCTGGTTCCCAGGCAAGGAGTTATATTAAAAAAGATTTTTTTGATATAAATGGAACCAATTCAGAATTTGGTTCCTTTAGATTTATAGTCCAGATGAATTAAATAATATTTCTAAAAATTTTTATGAGATGTGTGCATTGCATAATCAAATTGTGTGCTTTGTGCCGTGGTTTATAACCATATATTTACCATTATATATTAAGGTGTTGAAAAGATCTTATCAAAATGTGAGTGGTAATATTCTTCAAACTATTTACCCTCCCCAATCACCTTTTGTATTAGCTAATAATACTGAAATTACTTTTTCTGCTTTCCAAAAATTCATTGATAATGAAATTGGTAATGTGACTATTGCAGAAATAAATAATTTGATTGCTCAAAATAATTATTTGAGTTTATATGTTAAAGTTTTGGGAGAATATACTTTTTCTCTTGATAAAAAACTTGAGGAATTGATTGAGATGGTTAGAAAACTTAGTGTTAGTACAAAGTCATATGATATTACTTCCACTTCAGAAAGTAAGGCGGAAGACTTTACAACTAGGACTACTAGGCCTTGTATTTAGAGACCTCTAGATATTGAGGGATTTGAAAAATTGTCTCCCAAAGAAGAATTGAGAAATTGCTGGATAGGAAGTTTTCCAGTTTAAATATTAAACCCATTGATTTTTCTAATGCCTTTGCTGATAGCATAGAATCTTCTCCTGATACGGGAATTGAAATTTACAAAAGTTGATTTATCTTTCAACGAAAGTTTCTAACCTTCTTGAGATGATTTCAAGATAGGAAAACGTATGGGGTATTACATATATAGATCATCCTGATATTTTAGAACGCATTTAACAATATAACTATTTATGAATAGGGCATCTTTGATAAAGTGCTTTATAAGCAAATTATAAAAACAACAGAGCAGTCTTTAGCATTAAATGTGGATGAGCAGACTATTAGACTATTAAATAAATGTGGCATTGAAGTGTATAAACGCCATTATAATTTCATACATATTGGAATGGTTCAGATTGCTTTCAAACAATTAACTCTTAAAGGACTACCAGAGACATTTCTAGCGTCACTACGGGATGGCAGAAATCTAAATTTCAGACAGTCTCTTATGGGTTCAATTGAATCCATAGTAGTATATGGTCCAGTATATTTTAACACACAATCAAAATTGCAATTATCTTTTTCTGATGTGAATATTCTTGATGCTTTGACCTTGAATATAAAAGCTCATGGTTATAATTATGCCCTTAGTTCTGAGTTAATCTGTATTTCTTATAGAATTTATAACAGATTACTGTCTACTTGGAACCCATGATGCAAACTAATAAATGATGCATCAAATTAGACCTTATTGGTCGAAACAAACTTTGCAAGATCCAAGGTTAGCACAAGATGACCTATGAGATGGGATGAAATTGAATTTCCTGAAACATGGATCTTAAATTCGGTTATTTCTCTGAATCAAGTCACGGATGATGTGACAAACTTCGAGTTATCTCATGTAACTCAAAATCTAGATGGACGGATTTGTCTTTAATTTTACAACAAATCCATGGTTTATAACCGACATTCCTTTTCTATGCCCATTGCCTGCTATGCATCATATATCTCCTATTGAACCAGTTTATGGTCCAACTAGGAATCATGCAACATCTTTACATACTATTGATTCTGTACCTACTTCTACTAGATCTGTAGAAAAGATTAAAATCAATCCTAAAATAAATATTGTTCAAGATAGTGATAATATCTTTGATAGGGATAACCGAACTCCTTTTGAAATAGAGTTTGATGTTAACCGTGTTTAATATGATTCCAAAATTGATTTTAGTCCTGGTTTCCAGGCAAGAAGTTATATTAAAAAGAATTTTTTGATAAAAAATGGAACCAATTCAAAATTTGGTTCTTTGAGACTTATAGTCCAGATGAATTAAATAATATTTCTTAAGAATTTTATGAGATGTGTGCATTGCATAATCAGATTGTGTTCTTTGTGCCATGGTTTATAACCACATATTTACAATTATATATTAAGGTGCTGGAAAGATCTTATCAAGATGCGAGTTGTAATATTCTTCGAACTATTTACCCTCCCCAATCACCTTTTGTATTAGCTAATAATATTGAATTTACTTTATCTACTTTCCAAAAATTCATTGGTAATGAAATTGGTAAAGTGACTGTTGCAGAAATAAATAATTTGATTGCTCAAAAGAATTATTTGAGTTTATATGTTAAAGTTTTGGGAGAACATACTTCGTTTCTTGATAAAAAACTTAAGTAATTCATTGAGATGGTTAGAAAACTTAGTGTTAGTCCAAAGTCATCTGATATTGCTTAAACTTCAGAAAGTAAGATGGAAGACTTGACAACTAGGTCTACTAGGCCTTGTATTCATAGACCTCTAGATATTGAGGGATTTGAAAAATTGTCTCCCATAGAAGAATTCAAAAAATTTCTGGATAAGATGTTTTTCGGTTTAAATATTAAACCCATTGATTTGTCTAATTCCTTTGCATATAGCATAGAACCTTATCCTGATACGGGAAATGAAATCTACTCTGAACTCAATAAGCTCAGAGGTATGGTTAGGAAGAAACCGAGGATAAAATATACTGATATACCCTGCATGACTTCTAATTATTATCCGCGTCCAACTCGTCAAGATGTTCTTATAGAGGAAAGAGATTGGAATCAGACTAATACGTCTAGTTGTAGATATATAATTTATAAATGAAACCTGGATGGTTTGACCGATAGGCAACTATCTATTCTTGTTCACCGTATGTTAATGTATTCTACAATAGAGCAGGCTACGACTTCTGCTGAGAATTTACAAAGACGTACAAATTCAGTTATCTGTAAAATGGTTATTGATGGATTTTCTGGCCAACTTCGTGGATGGTGGGATAATTTCTTGATAGATGAAGAAAGAACAACCATATTTGAGTCTATGAATCCCACTCCTGGTAAAGATAATCTAGGAAGAGAGTTACCCACGGATAGAGAAGATGCTATTTATACTCTTATGCTTACTATTATTAAACATTTTAGAGGTAGATTTACCAACCAATATGGGAATACTCGAACTCTCTTAAATGGAATTAGATGTAGGACCTTACGAGAATTTAGATGGTATAAAGACACCTTTCTAAGCAGGGTCATGTATTTACCCAAAAGTAAGTATGAACATTGGAAGGCAAAGTTAATAGATGGTCTTCCTCCTCTATTTGCTGAAAAGGTTAGAAGGAAGCTTGGGGCTTAGGTTCCTATGGTGAAATAACATATTTAGAATTTACCTATGATCAGCTGATAGCAGCCTGTACTCATCAAGGACTAGCTTTGTGCAATGAGTTAAAAATGGCTAGGCAAATAAAGCTTGATAAGCTTAAAGAAAAAAATCCAATTAAGAGATTTTTGGGAATAATTTGGTTTGGATAAACCGACTTCTACTTCTCATGAAAAAGGTCGAAGATATTCTAAGTTTGATAGACCCTATAGGAATAAGAGATCTAGGCATAGATTCAAAGAAGAGCATGAGATTCATAAAACCCAACGTAAGTTCGCTAGATTTATGAAGAATAGGTCTAAGCGCGATCTCGCAAAAATTAAGTGTTACAAATTTGGTAATTTTGGGCATATAGCCCCTAACTGCAAGCTTCAAAAGATTAAGTCTTTAGGTCTTTCTGAAGACGTTCATGATCTAGTATATGATTTGTTATACACTTTCGGTTTTGAGTCTGATTATGTTTGTGATTCTAAATTTGAAAATGATATTGAATTGCATGGTTTATCTAATAGCGATCAAGCAAATAATAAAATAAATACTTGTGCAGATTATAATGATAATGCTTGCACTTGTGGTGAAATATTTTATAAATTACAATCACAGTTTGAAGATTTAGATTTGAATATTCAAACCCTCACTGCTGATAGTGTTCTTGAGTTATTAAAAGAAGTTTCCGATGAAAAACTCTGTGAAAAAAATATTAATTTTGCTCCAAAAAAATCTGTTGATAACGGCCCTAGTACTTCTAAAACTGCTGATATCATTCATGTTACTCGAAGTACTGATAATGATTATTACATGCCTTATTCTTTAGCTGAGGTTAATAGACATCTTGATATAAGTAAATTACCTGGCAAAGATACTTCCTTTAATGATTTAAAAATTGATGTAGAAAAACTGAAAAAGGAGATTATATCTCTAAAACAAAACCAAATGATTTGTGATCACTAGATTACAAAATTTGAGAAAGATACTTCTCACTATGATCTTTCTTCTAGTTCTAAAGGGAAGGAAAAAATGTCTGAAAAAGAAGACGCTAACATTGTCGACATTGTCCAAAATCTTGACATAAAAAAATAATTATTTTTTGGGTATGATGCAAATTGTTACAACCCATAAATGGTATATAAATTGCACTATTTTAATTGATAATGGTTTTTCTGTGACTAATGTTGCCATGATTGATAGTGGTGCTGATGTTAGTTGCATTCCAGAAGGATTGATTCCGACTAGATATTTTCAAAAGACGACACATATTGTTAAGTCTGCATCTGGTCATTTTCTTGATATTATCTATAAGCTTCCTAATGCTCATATTTGCCGAAATAAGATCTGAATTCCACACTTCTTCTTTTTGGTAAAGAATCAATTATATCCCCCCATTATACTTGGAACACCCTTTATAAATTCAATTTATCCTTACACACATATTGATGCTAAGGAATTTACTGCTACTTATAAAAACAAGGAGATATCCTACCCTTTTATTACAGATCTAGTAACTAGGGATATAAATGCTTTCATTGATATGAAGCAGTGACATGTTAATTTTCTACAACTTGAATTGTTCAGTATGAATATTGATAATACCATGAAATCTACTAAGATTCAGGAGAAAATAAAAATGATCTCTGAACCGATGATTATTGATGTATGTGCTGATCACCCCAATGCTTTTTGGGATGGAAAATTGCATGTTTTAACTCTTACCTATGAAAATGATTTCTGCGACGATAAGATCCCAACGAAATCTAAAATCTGTCAAATGAATACAGAGTTTATCGAATTCTGCAAAAAGGAGATTGATAATCTCTTACAAAAGGGTTTGCTAAAGCATTCTAAATCACCTTGGTCTTGCACTGCATTTTATGTGAATAATGCTGCTGAAAAGGAACGAGGTATGCCGAGATTAGAAATAAATTATAAGCCTCTTAATAAATATAAAAAGTGGATTAGAAACTCTATTCCAAATAAAAAATATTTATTATCCAGATTCTTTGACGCCAATATATTTACTAAATTTGATTTAAAATCTGGATATTGGCCAATTCAAATATTTAGAGAGAACACTCAAAAAACTGCTTTCAATCTTTCTTTTGGTCAATTTGAATGGAATGTGATGCCTTTTGGATTGAAAAATGCTCCTTCTGAATTTCAAAAAATAATGAATGACATTTTTAATGCATATATGAATTTCATTATTGTTTATATTGATGATATTCTTGTGTTTTCAAAAACTTTAGAATTACATTTTAAACATCTTGATATGTTTTAAAAGATTGTTATACAAAATGGTTTGGTGATATCTAAACCAAAAATGAGTTTATTCCAGACAAATATTTGATTTTTAGGTCAAAATATTTGTCGAGGGAAGATAGTCCCTATTCAGCGTTCTATTGATTTTTCTAAATTTCCTGATGTCATCACTGATAAAACTCAGCTAAAACAATTCTTAGGGAGTTCGAATTATATATCCCAGTTTTATAAGAATTTATCAAGAAATTTAGCCCTCTTATATGATAGGCTAAAAAAGGGTTTTCAAGGTTCCTGGATAGATAGTCATACAAATCTTGTTAAACGCATTAAGCAATGTGTTAAAGCTTTGCCTTGCTTAACGTTACCTAACCTTGATTGGCTAAAAATTATTGAAACTGATGCCTCTAATATTGGGTAAAAGTTAATCGCCATAAAAATACTGAAGAATTAATTCGATTTCATTCTGGTTAATGGACTGACAGTCAAAAGAATTATGAAACTGTTGCATATGAAATGCTAACCATTGTTAAATGCGTTCAAAAATTTAGGATAATCTATATAATCAACTTTTTTTGATTAAAACAGATGCTCAATCAGTAAAGTATACGTTCGACAAGGATTTTAAACATGATGCTTCAAATTGATATTTGCAAGATGAAAAGCTCAATTAGCCCCTTTAGATTTTGCAATTCATTATAAAAAAGGAATTGACAATTCCTTGCCTAATTTTTTATCCAAGAATACTTAAGTGAAAAATGATTTTTTACACCCATTTTCTCTTTGAAAACATTTTAGTTACTATTATGAAGGCAATTCCTTTAAACGCAAATCTGCATATTCTTATAATTGGAAAAATTATTCATGCAATAATTGAAGATGAATTTGCAGTCTTTAATTATGAAAAAATTAGAGACAAAATAGATTGGATTGATATTGATTTATCTGACTAATCTGTTATGTGCAGCATGACTACAAATCCGCCCTGGGAAATGGCCAGAGAAAGAGGAAGAGACAGAGGAAGATACTCCTTCGGGGGAAGATCCGCCCCTCATCACAACCTCACGCATCATTATATGCTTCATCATCTAATGCCTAAATGATACAAAGGGGAAATATGAGTTTGATAGACTCCAAATTCTGCAGATAGGCAAATCTTTATCTTCACAATCGATCCATCTAGAAGATATTCTAGAGGATCATCAATTATATGGACAATTGTAGTCATATCAAATTGCAAAGCAAGCAGATATGTTTGCTAATATTGCAAAAGAAACGCTGATAGCAGACCTAATAAACAAATCGATAATAGAGAGCAGATAGTTCTTATATAAAACTCTAAAATTTAGAGACAGAATAAACCGTGGAAGATAATCCACAAATATTTGATTCCTAATCTTTATTTTATAGGAGAGTCATATAAGACTCGAGCATATTATGAGACAATTCTGCTATTTACTGGCAGTGCAGAAATTGAACATTTTCAAGCTTATGATGCAGAACTAGATGTGCATAGGTTCTCAAACATCATGATTAAAAAGATTATTACTCTTGGAGATTGGGGTACAACCTCAATGACAGAAAGGCAGATATTGATAAAAGGTTCAAAAATTAATTTCACATATTGGGACTACACTGAGGCTTTCACCAAGACTTTATATTACAACAATAATAAATATAAACATACTTGGTTTATTATGATTTGTGCAAAGATATTCGATGAACAAATCCCTAACTGGTTCATTAATTGGTGAGCGTATCATGGACCAACTACTCAGATATTACCTGATTCATTTTTAAAATTATACAAAAAATGGACAAAGGTATCTCCATTCTTGACTGAGTAATATCACTCAGATCATAAATGCAATTTGGACAAGATCAATCAGATGTACTTTTTTATTGAATTCTCCATTCCATGGATTCACAAATGGAGTATTGAATTTGGATTTACTAAAGAATAAATACCTTGTCTCTATATTGTATTTTTCAATAATTTTTTGGAAAAGCTGATGCGCAAGGACCCAAATATTAAAAAATAAATGGACTAGATCTCCTGGATACCATTGAAAATAAAATTAAAAAATATACAAATGCTCTTCAGAAAAATATTGTTGAGGACAAATCATTGAAACATATCACTAGAAGAATATCTGTATATGATGGAGATAGAAGGAAGATAATAGAATAATATCTGGAAAAAGTTCGTAAAAATCTTATGAAGACAGTCGAACAACATTCAGATACATCAATGAAAAGCATCACCAGCGATAATATTCTGGGAGGTGATCAAGATCAAGATTCTCAACCTATTGATTTAGAAGATACTCTGAATAAGGAAGCCATTGCAAGGACGGAGGAATTTCTCTGCCAATTAAAAAAGGGAAAGGATATGATTTAGAAAAGATAATGGGACCTAGATGTGGGACCCTTTGCTACTATTTACACAGTAGAACCATTGTGTATAGGGACCCGGATGTGGGACCCATAAATACTATGCATAGATTCTATTGTTTCTATATATAGAACCTTCATTTGTTAGGGAAGGTCAATTTTTTTTTGATTTTCTTTATTTCTCTTTCTAAGTAGTTTTCTCTCCCCTCTCTCTTTTTATAAATTCAAGGTTTGAATAAAAGGGCTGATAGCCACCGTTATTTACTATTTGGCCTTGCATCCGACCATTTTCTAGGTGATTAGTTTTTTTTCAATTTTAAGTTCTGTAATACTTTCCTCCCCTCTCCAGCCATGACTATGTTTGGATAAGAACCTTTCATATCTATGCTAGAGATCTAACTTCTCTAACATAGTAACTATAAAAAAACCAGACTCTATCAAAATATGAAGGAATTTTTCTATAGTTTCTTGACTTGGTTCTGAAATGGTTGGTACAGTCAAATTAGTACTTTTTATTATGGTTTTGTCTTAGTGACTACGTTTAGCAAGCTGTGACTTTTAAGCTCATCATAATAGAGAAAATGGCGTCTCTCTTCACGGTTAGAATCGCTAGACACTTGGGCTTATCAGAAGTAAGTATTAATCTTCTGACATGCCCCTTGATCGGGTAAAAGAATTGATTTCTCCATACAGTCATTAGCTATTTGCAATTCTCTTATATTTCAGTTGGTGCCTCGGTTTGTTTTCTGACTAGGTTTTTCGATATTATTTAATAGGTCTGGTAGGCCGCGCGGATTACCGCCCGCCTGTCCTATCCCGTTAATATGGTATCTAGTTTTTTCATAGTTACTATGTAAGAGAAGTTAGATCTCTAGCATAAACGGGATGATAGACATCGTTATTTACTATTCCAGCCTTGCATTCAGCCATTTTCAAGGTGATAAGTTCTCTTTTAATTTTAAGTTCTGTAATACTTTCCTTCCCTCTCCAGGCGTGACTATGTCTGGTTAAGAACCTTTCATATCTATGCTAGAGATCTAACTTCTCTTGTATAGTAACTACGAAAGAACCAGACTCTATCTAAATATGAAGGATTTTTTCTGTAGTTTCTTGACTTGGTTCCAAAATGGTTGGTACAGTCGAAATTAGTACTTTTTATGATGTCTTTGTATTAGTTACTATGTCTAGCAACCCGTGTTGTTTAATCCCATTATATTGGAGAAAAAGGCGGCTCTCTTCACGGTTAGAATCGCTAGACACATGGTCTCATCTTCTGACAGACCCCTTGTTCGGGTAAAAGAATTAATTTCTCCATACAGTTATTAAGCTATTTGAAATTCCCTCATATTTTGGTTGGTGTCTCGATTGGTTTTCCGATATTATTTAATAAGTCTGGTAGGCTGTGCGGATTACCGCCGCCTGTTCGGTCCTGTTAATATAGTATCAAAGCCTAGGTCTTTTCATAGTTATTATGCTGTAGATCTGCAGTCTTTGGTGTAGATATGAACTTTTCATTATGGATATGGGAGAAGTTAGTACAAAATATACTAAACTTGAAGAGTTTGATATACCTCTAAATCATGATTTATTAAATAAATGGACTATCTCCAAGCTGGATATAAAAACCATTTTATAAATATGGCTTTTTTGATAAAGTACTTTATAAGCAAATTATAAAATTAACTGAGCAGTCTTTAGCATTAAATGCGGATGAGCAGACTATTAGACTGTTAAATAAATGTGACATAGACATGTATAAACGTAATTATAATTTCATGCATATTGGAATGGTTCAGATTTCTTTCAAACCATTAACTATGAAAGGACTACCAGAGACATTTATAGCGGTACTACTGGATGCTAGAAATCTAAATTTCAGACAGTCTTTATGGGTTCAATTGAATCCACGGTAGCATATGGTCCAGTATATTTCAACTCACAACCAAATTTGCAATTATCTTTGTCTGATATGAATAATCTTAATGCTTTGACCTTGTATATAAAAACTCATGGTTATAATTATGCCCATATTTCTGAGTTAATATTTGTTGTAGAATTTATTATAGATTACTGTCTACTCCGAACCCAGGATGTAAACTGATAGGTGATGCATCAAATCAGACCTTATTGGTCGAAACAAATTCGCAAGATCCAAGGTCACCACAAGGAGACCTATAAGATGGGATGAAATTAAATTTCCCGAAACATGGATCTTAAACTCGGTTATTTCTCTGAATCAAGTCACGAATAATGTGACAAACTTTGAGTTATCTCATGTAACTCAAAATCCAGATGGATGGATTTGTCTTCAATTTGTCAACAAATCCACGGTTTATAACTGACATTCCTTTTCTATGCCCAAATTGTTGCCTTCTATGCATCATATATCTATTATTGAACCAGTTTATGGTCCAGCTAGAAATCGTGCAGCATCTTTACATACTATTGATTCTGTACCTACTTCTACTAGATTTGTAGAAAAGATTAAAATCAATCCTAAAATAAATATTGATCAAGATAGTGATAATATCTCTGATAGGGATAACCCAACTTCTTTTGAAATGGAGTTTGATGTTAATAGTGTTTAATATGATTCCACACCAAATTGATTTTAGTCTTGGTTCCCAAGCAGGAATTATATTAAAAAAGAATTTTTTGATAAAAAATGGAACCAATTCAAAATTTGGTTCTTTGAGATTTATAGTCCAGATGAATTAAATAATATTTCACAAGAATTTTATGAGATGTGTGCATTGCATAGTCAGATTGTATGCTCTGTGCTGTGGTTTATAACCACATATTTACCATTATAAATTAAGGTGTTGGAATGATCTTATCAAGATGCTAGTGGTAATATTCTTCAAACTATTTATTCTCCCCAATCACCTTTTGTATTACCTGATAATACTGGAATTACTTTTTCTGCTGTCCAAAAATTCATTGATAATGAAATTGGTAAAGTGACTATTGTAGAAATAAATAATTTGATTGCTCAAAATTATTATTTGAGTTTATACGTTAAAGTTTTGGGAGAACATATTTCTTCTCTTGATTAAAAACTTAAGTAATTGATTGAGATAGTTAGAAAACTTAGTGTTAGTCCAAAGTCATCTGATATAGCTTCTACTTCAGAGAGTAATACGGAAGACTTGGTAACTAGGCTTACTAGGACTTGTATTCAGAGACCTCTAGATATTGAGGGATTTGAAAAATTGTCTCCCATAGAAGAATTGTAAAAATTGCTGGATAAGAAGTTTTCTGATTTAAATATTAAACCCATTGATTGTCTAATGCCTTTGCTGATAGCATAAAATATTCTCCTGATACGGGAAATAAAATCTACTCTGAACTCAATAAGCTCAAAGGTACGGTTTGGAAGCAACCGGGGAAAAAATATGCTAATATACCTCGCATGACTTCTAATTATTATCCGCGTCCTACTGCTCAAGATGTTCTGATAGAGGAAATAGATTGGAACCAAACTAATACGTCTTATAGCGGAGATGCAATTTATGAATAAAACCTGGATGGTTTGACCGACAGGCAACTATCTTTTATTGTTTACCGTATGTTAATGTATTCTACAATAGCGAAGGCTACGACTTCTTCCAAGAATAATCAAAGACGTACAGATTTGGTTATCTGTAAGATGATTATTGCTGGATTTACTAGCCAACTTCATGGCTGGTGGGATAATTTATTGACAGATGAAGGAAGAACAACCATATTTGAGGCTAAGAATCTCACTCCTGGTAAAGATAATCTAGGAAAAGATTTACCTGCAGATAGAGAAGATGCTATTTATACTCTTATACTTACTATTATTGAACATTTTGGAGGTTGATTTACCAACCAATATGAGAATACTCAAACTCTCTTAAATGGCCTTAGATGTAGGACCTTAGGAGAATTTAGATGGTATAAAGACACCTTTCTAAGAAGGTTCATGGATTTACCCAAAAGTAAGTATGAACTTTGGAAGGCAAAGTTCATAAATGGTCTTCCTTCTCTATTTGTTGAAAGGGTTAGAAAGAAGATTAGGGGCTCAGGTTCTGCAATACCCAAACTTTTTTTAGGTCAAATCTAGTCTCCAGAAGAGTTTGTGTTGATTTCCTAAATGATTAATGTTTAAATCAGATAGGATTTCCCCAATTTTGACTTTTTATTGTGTGGGAAATTTAATTATCTTTCTAACGATACATATTTTGTCCAAATCCAGTATCAGAGTAAAATGTTATGGACGTTTTACAGAGGACTGTTGGAACTACCCAGAAGCGATGGTCAGGCCGATAGATCATTGAGATAGTGATGGACTGTCGCCCAAGCTATCGTGACTAAGGTAGTGAACCCGTCTTCTGTTCAAGTGCAATGGTCAAGACCGACGAATCATCGAGCTAGCGACAGATCATCGCTTAAACCATAATAGACGAGGTTGGAAGTTCAGGTTCTTTCCCCTAGAGCTCACATATCAGTTGTAGGATGTGGCTCACATATGGTTCAAACAGTGGCAAGCCGAGAGGGGTATAAATATAGGACCCATAGAGTAGGAGGAGTTTGCCATACTTTTCTTAATAGATTCCTACCCCTAGAGCTGAGGAAAGCTAAGGTGTTAGAGTTTATCAACCTCAGGTAGGGAAACATGACAATGAAAGATTATTCTCTTAAATTTACTCAATTAGCTAGATATGTGACTCATGTTGTGGCAGAAAGTAGGGCAAAGATGATTAAGTTTGTTTCTGAGGTGAATGATAGTATGGTTAATGAGTCCAGATTCACAATGTTGATTAGTGAGATAGACATAGCCGAGCTTATGATCCATGCTTAATAGATAGAAGAGAAGAAGATTAAGATAAGAGAGAAGTAAAATAAGAGAGAAAGGAAAAGTAGCTTCAACTTTGATCAGCCTAAGTCAGTGGGTGAAAACCGTTCTCAATTTTGCCTAAAGTCATTCGTTCTAGTTCTTTCCTCAGCCAACGCTCCAGTTCCTAAGTTCAGGAAGGGTAAAAAAGATAGGGCACCAGGCTCTAAGTCTAGGGACAGTGTTAGCAGTGCCCAAATCTATCATTTTTTTCAGACATGTTGGAAGCACCATCAGGGTACTTGTATAGCTGGCAGTGATGTTTGATTTAGATATGGCAAGCTAGGCCACAGAGTCAGAGATTGTCCCCAACCATGTCCTCAGGGTCAGTGTAATCGCCCTCCAGTTCAGTTCGGTCGCCCGAATTAACATGGTGCCTCTTCCAGTGATACCAGTGGGCAAGGCCCAAACAAACTCTATGCTCTTCAATCTCAACAGAATTAAGAAAATTCTCCTGATGTGGATACTTGTACGTTATCGATCTTTCATGTACATATTTACGCTTTTCTAGATCCAGGAGCTTCTTTGTCTTTTATTACTCCCTATATAGTAGTTAATTTTGGAGCCAGTCCCAAAATTCTAGCAGAGCCCTTCTCAGTCTCTACCCCTATGGGTAAAACTATCATAGCCCAACGGATATATAGGAACTGTCCGATTATGGTATCTCAGAAAGTCACTTCAGCAGACTTAGTAGAATTAGAGATGACTGATTTTGATTTCATTCTCGGCATGGGGCTTCATTCCTGCTATGCCACAGTCGACTACAGAAAAAGAGTGGACCATTTTTAGTTTTTGAATAAACCTATCCTAGAGTGGAGGGGTAGTACTTCACGTTTAGAGGTCAACTTGTTTCCTACCTTCGGGCACAGAAAATGATATCTAAGAGATTGTCTATCATCTTGTTTAAGTTAAGGACACTAGTTCCGAAACTCCCAATCTTGAATCAGTCCCAGTAGTGAATGAATACTCAGATGTCTTTTCTGAAGATCATCCAGGAATTCCTCCCAAAAAAGAAATAGACTTCGGCATTAATTTTCTTCTAGATACTCATCCCATATCTGTTCCGCCATACAGAATGGGACCAGCACAACTCAGAGAATTGAAAGAGCAGTTGAAGGATCTCTTAGATAAGGGATTCATCAGACCCAATGTATCCCCGTAGGGTATACCAGTCTTATTCGTGTGAAAGAAAAATGGTTTTCTCAGAATGTGCATTGATTACCATCAGCTCAATAAAGTCATGGTCAAGAACAAGTATCTATTTCCCAGAATCGATGATTTATTTGACCAACTTCAGGGTGACAACTATTTTTCTATGATAGACCTCAGATCAGGCTATCATCAGCTCAGGGTAAGAGAACGTGATATTCCAAAAATAGCTTTCCATACTCGGTATGGTCACTTCGAATTCTTAGTCATGTCTTTTGGTCTTGCCAATGCCCCAGCAGTCTTTAAGGACTTGATGAACCATGTGTTCAAGCAGCACTTGGACACGTTCATCATAGTCTTCATAGATCACATTCTTGTGTATTCCAACAGTGAGCATGATCATGCAGACCATCTCAGAATAGTAATGCAGACTCTCAGAAATCATCAGATATTTGCCAAATTCAGTAAGTATAAATTTTGGCTAAGGTCAGTAGCATGCCTTGGTCATATCATCTCCAGTGATGACATTAAAGTTGATCCTCAAAAGACCGAAGCAGTGAGAAACTGACCCAAACCTATCTCTCCATCAGATATCAGGAGTTTTTTTGATTTGGCTAGCTATTACCATTGATTTGTTAAAGGATTTTTGTCTATTGCATCCCCTATGTCCAGATTTACTCAGAAGAAGGTTCAATTTCAGTGGTCAGATTAATGCGAAAAGAGTTTTCAGGATTTGAAGACTCGACTTACCTCAACTCCAGTTTTGACTCTTCTAGATGGTTCAGATGGATTCGTAGTGTACTATGATGCATCCAGAGTAGGTTTGGGTTGTGTCGTTATGCAGCATAGTAAGGTCATAGCCTACGCCTCCTGATAACTTAAGCCCCATTTGAAGAATTATCCTACTTATGACCTTGAGTTAGTAGCTGTAGTTTTTGCCTTGAAGATTTGGAGGCATTACTTGTACGGTGTTTATGTAGATGTGTTCACAAATCATAAAAGCCTTCAGTATGTGTTTTCTCAGAATGATCTTAATCTCCGTCAGAGAAGATGGTTAGAGATCCTTAAAGATTATGACATGATTGTCCTTTATCATCCGATCAAGGCCAATGTAGTAGCCGACACTCTCAGTAGACTGTCTATGGGTAGTGTTGCTCATGTTGAAAACAGTAAGAAAAAGCTAACTCAGGAAGTTCATCAGCTTGCCAGACTAGGTGTCCGCTTAGTCGATTCAGCTGAAGGTAATAAATGGGTTCAGAGTAGTTCCGAATCATCTCTAGTTTCTGAAGTTAAGGAAAAATAAGATAGAGATCCCAGTCTAGTTAAGTTGAAAGAGTCAGTCAAGGATCAGAAGGTTGAGGTTTTCTCTCAAGGGGGATACGGTGTTTTGTATTGTCAGGGTCATCTGTGTGTGCCAGGGGTAGATGACTTGAGGAAATGAATTCTTGCAGAAGCACATGATGTGGGCTATTCTATTCATCCAGGGGACACTAAGATGTACCGTGACTTACGAGAGATCTATTAGTGGAGTGGGATGAAGAGTGATGTTGCAGAGTTTGTGGCTAAGGGCTCCATATGTCAGCAGGTTAAGGTTGAGCATCAGAAGCCTAGTGGGTACATGCAGGAGTTCAATATCCCCACTTGGAAGTGGGAAGAAGTGAACATGGACTTTGTAATGGGTTTACCTAGTACTCGTCATCAGCATGATTTGGTTTGGGTCATCGTAGACAGGATGACCAAGCAACTCATTTTCTTCTAGTTCCTACCTCTTATTCAGCCGAGGATTACGCCAGACCTATATCAGGGAGTTTATCAGATTGCACGGTGTTCTATTATCTATTATTTTAGATAGAGGTACCTAGTTCATCTCTCACTTTTGGAAAGTGTTCCCAAAAGGTTTTGGTACCTAAGTTCACCTCAGTACAACCTTTCATCCTCATTCAGATGGTCAAGAAGAAAGGACCATTAAGACCTTGGAAGATATGCTAAGGGCATGTGCAATTGATTTCAAGGGGAGTTGGGATGACCACTTGCCTTTGATTGAGTTTGCATACAACACTAACTATCATTCCAATATTCAGATGGCTCCATTTGAAGCTCTCTACGATAGGAGGTATAGATCTGTAATCGGTTGGTTTGAAGTGGGTGAGGCCGCAGTAGTAGGGCCTGACTTGGTATTCGACACCTTAGAGAAAGTTTAGTTGATCAGAGAATGACTCAAGACAACTTAAAGCTGATCAAAATCATATGCAGATGTGCGCAAAAAGGATCTCGAGTTTGAGATCGGTGATTATGTGTACTTGAAAATCTCTCCCATGAAGGGAGTAAAGCAGTTCGGTACGAAGGGAAATCTCAGTCCCCGATATGTCAGTCCCTTCAAAATTCTCAGTCATTTCAGCAAGGTAGCTTATGAGCTCAAATTGCCTTCATATCTTTCCTCAGTTCATCTAGTGTTCCATTTCTCCTTTCTAAAGAAGTGCAAAGGTGACCCAGCAGTTGTAGTTCCAGTAGAGGGTTTAGACATTCAGAACAACCTTTCTTTCAAAGAGATCCAGTTGAAATTCTTGACTACCAAACTCTCAGACAGAGGAACAAAAAAGTCCCTCTAGTCAAAGTTCTTTGGTGGAATTAGTCCGTTGAGGGAGATACTTGGGAACCAGAAGCAGACATGTGGACCAAGTATCCTTACCTCTTTTCCGGAAACTCAGACTCAACCCAAGGTAATAGCTTTCCTTAAGCTTATTTAGTTTCATATTCAGATTTCAGTTATAAACTTGGTATCAAAAATCCTTGCATATACAGTCATATGTTCATGTATCATGTCAGTCACATATTCATGCATCAGATATACATTCTCATCATGAGAAATTCATCTTCTCAGTAATTTTAGTCATGCATTCATTAAGACTATCCATCACATATCCATGCACCAGACATGCATATTCAGTATGAGATTTCAGTATATGAGAAGTTCCAGTCATATAGACATGTTAAAATGTTCACGTCCCTTAAGTAAGATCAGTCTATCAGCTTTCCCAGTCTAATCAATCCTATTCAAGGAAGAATGTTCCCAATGGAGAGATATTGTAATACCTCGAACTTTCTTTAAGTCAAATCTAATCTCCAAAAGAGTTAATGATAACTTTCTAAATTATTAATGTTTAAATAAGATAGAATTTCCTTAATTTCAATTTTTTATCATGTGAAAAATTGAATGAGATTTCCAACGATACCAATTTTGTCCAAATCCAATATCGGAGTAAAAAGTTATGGATATTTTACAGAGAACTGTTGGAACTGCCCAGAAGCGATGGTCAGACGGACGGACCATCGAGCTAGCGACGCACCATTACCCAAGCTATCACGACTAAGGTAGTGAACCCATATTCTGGCCAAGTGCGATAGTCAGAACTGATGGACCATCGAGCTAGCGATGGAACATCACCTAATCCATCATAGACGAGGCAGGAAGTTCAGGTTTTGGCTAAGTACGATGGGATGGATGGATGGACCATCGATCCAGTGATGAACCATCGCCCAAACCATTGTAACTTCCGATTATTGATTTTAAGTCATTTTTAAAAGGGTATTTGGGTGTTTTCCACCTGTTTTGACCCCTAATTATACCAGACTAGAGCTCATAACTTCATTATTCACCCACAACACCAAATTAGAGTTCCTCTTAAAGATCAATCCCCAAGAACTAGAAATGCTAGGTGTTATTTCCAAGTCAATAATTCAATCTTTCCTCCACCAATCTTTAAGAAATTATCTACCCAGGTATGTCAAGTGTTGATTCATGGTTCCTTTCACCCATGAAGGTCAAGAAAACCCTATTTGAAATATAAACTTTGGATTCCATGGTATGAATTAAATTATATCCATGTTTATATTGTTGTTTGAATTCCAAGTTGAAGTCTTCAATGACTATCATGAAAATATGTTAGCATATGGTTAAAGTTCTTGCATTGGAAGTGTAAAATGTTTCCATGATATATTATTTCAATATTAATGCCTAAGCCTAAAGATATGCATGTAAGGTGTTTGATAAAATACTTAAGAGAATAGGAATTATGCCTTATGACTCATTTCTGACCAAAATTGATGAATCCATGTTTCTCCCTTATGTTTGATATGGCTCCCACGTTATTGTTATGCTTTGTAATAGATTGATGTAATGCTCATGATATTAGGCTTATTAAATTATGATATGTTTACATGCATTCCTCTTTACATGTAAGCTTATAGCATGCAAATAATTCATGAAAATCCCCAATGATTGTACTATGAATTGTTGTCTACGGTCATGTGTTAAGAAGTGTCATGTCTTGTTAGATTCATGCTATCGAGTCCTGGGGGTACTTGTACCCGACAATTAGCTGTATGCCTAGAGCCAGTGTTAATTTTCAAGATACTCTCAGTCAATCCATGTTCAATAGAATTCAGTCAGTCTCATGACTCAGGAAAACTCAGTAATCTCAGTTAGTTATCAGATCTCAGTAATATTCCATCAGTCAACGAAACTCACTGAACTCAATCCAGTCAGTTCAGTATAATTAATTCAGTGTCTAATTAGATGGGGGTAGGTTTCAACATCGAGTAAGCCCAAGGATGGGAACTCACCTGCGAGTAGAAGGTGTGATTCTTAGAAGCAATCCTTGCACTCCAGAACTACATAGCTAGTGTAGGTTGAGACATCAAACCTGCTAGTTGAGGGTAGATGAGGTAACTTAACCTGTTATATAAGGGTCCCACCATTTTTCTTAGAGTACCTGTTAGATGAAGGATTACTTACAGTTTGTCCTTACCAGTGGCACGTTATTGAAACCCATCCAATTGAGGTTACAAATTAGGCCCCAACTCAATTATATTATCTTATTTGGGGTATGTCAGTTAGATGACTACTTCTCATAGTTACAGTCTCAGTCTCAGTCTCAGTAATAGAACTCAGATAGTTCTACAGAATTTAGAACTGTCAGATACAGTCACCCAGCTCAGTACAGAACTCAACTATTTCCCTTAAAAATATGCATGTATTCAGTTAGTCAGTATTATTCATGAATATGAGCCCTTGCATTGTTCATGAATTCTCACATTCATGTTACTCAGTCAGTCAGTTCACAAATTTATGCATGTATTCTCACGTTCATGTTACTCAGTCAATCAGTATTGTTCATGAATATGAGCCCTTCCATTCAACCTATCTCACTTGACCAGTACATTCAATCGTACTGACGCATTTGCGCAATGGTGTTTTATACCATAGGTTCAGAAGCACGAGCTCCAAAGCATCAGTATCATTCTAGTTTCAGCAGTCTAACTAGCAGTAAGTCCTCATCATTTGAGGATGTTATTATTTGATTATTTAATTCTTTCAGCACTTAATTTATTTCAGTAGTTGGAGTTAGATTGGAACATGCCCCATCAACTCTTTATTTAGTCAATTTTAGAGGCTTTCAGACTAGCATGTTCAGACAATTATTTCAGTTGTTTTGGTATTGATATGCCGTATCTCCAGATGTTATGTTTTATCAAATTTTTGAACTTTATGGCCTTTCAGCCTTTTATTCTGCATTTATACAGTATGTTATGTAGTGCTCAGTTACAGATATCAGTCATGGGTTAGCTTGTGGTTCTTAAGGGTCATGAGTACCATGTGGCATTTCGGGTACCAGATTTAGGGCGTTACATGTTCCTTTAGTGATATAACCTATTCAGAATTTACCTATGGTCAGCTGATAGTAGCCTGTACTCAGAAAGGTCTAGCTTTGTGCAATGGGTTAAAAATGGCTAGGCAAATTAAGCTTGATAAGCTTAAAGAAAAATCCCAATTAGGAGATTTTTGTGAACAATTGGTATGTATAAACCGGCTTCTACTTCTCAGGAAAAAGGTCAAAGATATTCTAAGTCCGATAGACCCTATAGGAAGAAGAGATCTAGGCATAGATCCAAAGAAGAGCGTAAGATTCATAAAACCCAACGTAAGTTCGCTAGATTTATGAAGAGTAGGTCTAAGCGCGATCTCGCAAAAATTAAGTGTTACAAATTTGGTAATTTTGGGCAAATAGCCCCTAACTGCAAGCTTCAAAAGCTTAAGTCTTTAGGTCTTTCGGAAGACGTTCATGATCTAGTATATGATTTGTTATACACTTTCGGTTTTGAGTTTGATTATGTTTGTGATTCTAAATCTGAAAATGATATTGAATTGCATGGTTTATCTAATAGCGATCAAGCAAATAATAAAATAAATACTTGTGTAGATTGTAACGATAATACTTGCACTTGTGGTGAAATATTTTATAAATTACAATCACAGTTTGAAGATTTAGATTTGAATATTCAAACCCTCACTGCTGATAGTGTTCTTGAGTTATTAAAAGAAGTTTCCGATGAAAAACTCCGTGAAAAAAATATTAATTTTGCTCCAAAAAAATCTGCTGATAACGGCCATAGTATTCTAAAACTGCTGATATCATTCATGTTACTCGAAGTACTGATAATGATTATTACATGCCTTATTCTTTAGCTGAGGTTAATAGACATCTTGATATAAGTAAATTACCTGGCAAAGATACGTTCTTTAATGATTTAAAAATTGATGTAGAAAAACTGAAAAAGGAGATTATATCTCTAAAACAAAACCAAATGATTTGTGATCACCAGATTACAAAATTTGAGAAAGATACTTCTCACTATGATCTTTCTTCTAGTTCTAAAGGGAAGGAAAAAATTTCTGAAAAAGACGACGCTAACATTGTCGACATTGTCCATAATCTTGACATAAAAAATTAATTATTTTTTGGGTATGATGCAAATTGTTACAACCCATAAATGGTATATAAATTGCACTATTTTAATTGATAATGATTTTTCTTTGATTAATGTTGCCATGATTGATAGTGGTACTGATGTTAGTTGCATTCAAGAAGGATTGATTCCGACTAGATATTTTCATAAGACTATACATATTGTTAAGTCTTCATCTGGTCATTCTCTTAATATTAACTATAAGCTTCCTAATGCTCATATTTACCAAAATAAGATCTGAATTCCACACTTCTTCTTTTTGGTAAAGAATCAATTATATCCCCCCATTATACTTGGAACACCCTTTATAAATTTAATTTATCCTTACACACATATTGATGCTAAGGAATTTACTGCTACTTATAAAAATAAGGAGATATCCTACCTTTTTATTACAGATCTAGTAACAAGGGATATAAATGCTTTAACTAATATGAAGCAGTGACATTTTAATTTAGTATAACTTGAAATGTTCAATATGAATATTGATGATACCATGAAATCTACTAAGATTCAGGAGAAAATAAAAATGATCTCCGAACAGATGATTATTGATGTATGTGCTAATCACCCCAATGTTTTTTGGGATCGTAAACAGTATATTGTAACTCTTACCTATGAAATTGATTTCTACGAGGATAAGATCCCAATGAAATCTAGACCCTATCAAATGAATGTAGAGTTAGTCAAATTCTGCAACAAGGAGATCGATAATCTCTTACAAAAGGGTTTGATAAAGCATTCTAAATCATCTTGGTCTTGCACTGCATTTTATGTGAAGAATGTTGCTGAAATGGAATGAGGTATGCCGAGGTCAGTAATAAATTATAAGCCTCTTAATAAATGCCTAAAATGGATTAGGTACCCTATTCCAAATAAAAAAGATTTATTATCCAGACTATTTAAAGCCAATATATTTTCTAAATTTGATTTAAAATTTGGCTATTAGCAAATTTGAATATTTAGAGAGCACACTTATAGAACAACTTTCAATGTTCCTTTTGGTCAATTTGAACGGAATGTGATGCCTTTTGAATTGAAAAATGTTCCTTCTGAATTTCAAAAAATAATGAATGACATTTTTAATCCATATATGGATTTCATTAGTATTAATATTGATGATATTCTTGCATTTTCAAAAACATTAAAATTATATTTTAAACATCTTGATATGTTTAAAAAAATTGTGATACAAAATGGTTTGGTGATATCTAAACCAAAAATGAGTTTATTCCAAACAAATATTCGATTTTTAGGTCACAATATTTGTCGAGGAAAGATAGTCCCTATTCAACATTCTATTGATTTTGCTAATAAATTTCCTGATGTCATCACTGATAAAACTAAACTACAACGACTCTTCGGGAGTTTGAATTATATATCCCATTTTATAAGAATTTATCAAGAGATTTAGCCCCCTTAAATGATAGACTAATAAAAGGCTTTCAAGGTTCCTAAACTGATAGTCATACAAACCTTGTTAAACGCATTAAGCAACGTGTCAAAGCTTTGCCTTACTTAATGATAGGTAACCTTGCTTGGTTAAAAATTATTGAAACTGATGCCTCTAATATTGGGTATGGTGGACTACTTAAACAAGTTAATCCCCATACAAATATTGAATAGTTAATTCGATTTCATTATGAAAAATGAACTAATAGTCAAAAGAATTATGCAACAGTTGCATATGAAATGCTAACCATTGTTAAATGGGTTCTAAAATTTCAGGATGATCTATATAATCAATTTTTTTGATTAAAACAGATGCTCAATCAGTAAAGTATATGTTCAGCAAGGATTTTAAACATGATGCTTCAAAATTGATATTTGCAAGGTGGCAAGCTCAATTAGCCCCTTTTGATTTTGAAATTCATTATAAAAAAGGAATTGATAATTCCTTGCCTGATTTTTTATCCAGAGAATACTTAAGTGAAAAATGAATTTTTACACCCATTTTCTCTCTCAAAAGATTTTAATTACTATTATAAAGGTAATTTCTTTAAATGCAGATCTGTATATTCTTATAATCGAAAAAATTATCCTTGCAATAATTGAAGATGAATTTGCAGTCTTTAATTAAGAAGAAATTAGAGACAAAATAGATTGGACTGATATTGATTTGTCTATCTAATCTATTATGTGCAGCATGACTACAGATCTGCCCTGCAAATGGACAGAGGAAGAGGAAGACGCAGAGGAAGATACTCCTCCGGGGGAAGATCCACCCCCTTATTACAGCCTCAGGCATCATCATATGCTTCTTCATCTAATGCCCCAGTGATATAAAGGGGAAATATGAGTTTGATAAACTCCAAGATTCCGCAGATAGAGAATCTTCATCTTCACTATTGATCCATCTAGAATATATTCTGGAGGATCATCCATTATATGGATAATTGCAGTTATATTTAACTGCAAAACATGCAGATAATGAGAAAATAGTAATACAACTAATTAAAGAAAATAAAGAATGCTTAAGAATGCCAAGCTAAAGATATTTTATTGCTTATAAAGTATGGATGACTAAATATTCGATACTTTATAATGGAGAAAAAGGTGCCTATTTATAGGATATAGAGGTAGCCTTTCAGCTAATAAGAAGATGTTGCTCTTTGAGCCTATAGTACCTTATCCAATGACCCTTATCCACGACTACTTATCCTCGAATGATTGAAGGATGTCATCCTAGTATTGCGCGTCTGACGCGGTTTAGCCGAGAGACGCCTAGGCTCCTATATAACCTGACACGTTCTTTTTTTTGCCAGGTCCTTATATGCGATTATCATCGTTGGTTCTCTCGGGTTACTTCTGTTTATTTATTATCACGTATTCACTATCCCTACTTGTTCTAGGACACCTTCACTCTTTAAACGAATGTGTCTTACAGTGTCGGCATTGCCCTCGAAATGGTGATACTGTGGGTCTACTTCACTCGTATTCGACTCAATTTGGCCTAATTGGTCCAAATCTATAGGGAGCCTTTTCCCCCGATACATGTAACTAAAACTTATTTATGATTTACTCGTTAACCCTCAAAATACTAAACATAAGATTTGTGTACCGATCATCATACTTGGCTTATATCTTGCTGTTTCTGCTATAAAAATACTAAAATTGTGACATGTATACTTGTCACCGAAAAATTCAAAGATAACTTTTTTCAACAAATAATTGACAAACATCAAAGAACATAATGAATTACTCCATTATTATCCTATAAATTTCGATAAATAATTGGACAAACATCAAAGAAAATAATGAAATACTCTATTTTCCTCCACTTAAGTACTTATTTATTCTGTTTTTGGTTCTTATAGCTTGATTTCTCTATAATTTTACAATCTTTTTTATAGTGTTACTCGGAAATAAACACCTTCTATACATTATTCACTTTTTTCCAGCAATGCATGCATTTTTCTGGTTAATTGTAAGATCCCGCAAAATTTTAAGCTTGATTCAGTCCTGGAAAAGCTAGTAAAGGGTCCCAGACTTGAAAAAATTCAGCTAAGTGTTCATACTTAGAGTTAGTTTAGCCTTCGTAAGTTGCGATCCTTTTTCACAACCCTCATAACCTTAAAGTAATGATTTTTAGGTTGATACATGATCATGAATATCAGTAGGTGTTATCGGACAAGTTTAAGATTTTTTGGACTTCGTTTGAAAAACATTTGAAAGCTCAAACCAGTGGATCAATGCGATCTCGACGCGCCACATCGCCCATCACATCGATGAGTATTTTGCCCCAGCTCCTACTACAAATTCCTGTGAACCGACGCATACTCGATGCAGCGCGTTGGCTATCACATTATGCTAATGATGCGGCGTGTCGCTAGTCCAATTTTCAGTAGTTAAAAACCTATGTCCAGAGGGGTAAATGGGTCTTTTACCATCTTATATCAGCCCCCAAAACATGTAATTAAGTCATCCAAAAGGCAAAATTTACTCATTCTCTCTAGAATTTTTCTAGAACAAACCCTAGTTCATCACATTCAAGAATCCAAGTTCCAAGAAAATCCATCAATCTTTCAGAATTCAAGCTTTAAGGTATGTCAAGTGTTCTTCCAAGGGTCCCTTCCACCCTTGGAGTTCAAGAAATTACTTTTAAAACATCAAGTGTATTGATTTCATGAATTTTATGTTAGGTTTGATTATATTCATGATTAAAATGATTAATTGGGTTTCTAATCCTTGTTTGTTACAAGTTTCATGTGGAGTTATTTGATATATGTATAGAGTTATGTGAATCCATGCTAAACCCTTGAAATTGTAAATGGGGATTTGAATTATGATGCCTATGTGTTGCTCAGTGTCATGAGCATAGATTATGTTCTCCATGTGTTTGATAAAATGCTCATAAGAACAAAGAAAAAGGGAAAACAATCATGTCATGTTAGCTTACGTGCAAGTTATATCATGCAAGTGTTTGATGGAATGTGTCTATGAATGAGTTATGATCAGGTGCATATGGTTATGCCTTTCAAGTTTATGCTATGATTTATTTTTCATGTTATCGAGTCCTGGGGGTATTTAATACCCAACAATTTAACTGTTTACCTCGAGCTAGTATCAGTTACAGAATAATCTCAGTCATGTCACGATCAGTAGTACTATTAGTCAGTTACAAAACTTAGGAAAAACTCAGTAGACTTAGTATCAGTCCAGTCCAATTCAATATTCAGTTCAGACCTCAGTAAATTTAGTCAGCTAGTAGAATTCCGTAGTGTTCCATCAGTCAACGAAACTCATTGAACTCTGTTCAGTTTAGTTAGACAGTATAATTAGTAACAGTTCATTCAAGCCTAGTATAAACTAGGAATCAGTTCAGTGTCTATTCTATTGGGAGTAGGATTCAACACCGAGCGAACCCAGGGATGGAGGAATTTCTACCAGTAGAGAGTTTAACCCTTAGTAGCAATCCTTGCATTACAGAACTACATAGCCAGCGTAGGTTGACATATCTTCCTGCCAGACTAGGGTTGATACATCTCATATGAGTTTTCCTACCAGTGAGGGTTGATAAAAGAGCTTTTTGTCAGAGAGGGTTAACTCACAGTTGTCTTTATCCGTAGCATGGTACTGATACCCTTCCAACTAGGGTTACAGGTTGAACCCCAATCTATTCAGAAAGAGGCATGTCGGTTTGATAATTACCTCCCACAGTTTCAGTTTTAGTCTTCAAAATAAAACTTAGTTTAGTTCTACAGAAATCAACACTGTCAGACACAGTCACTCAGTTCAGTACGGAACATAGAATAGTTCCACAGAATCAAGACTATTAGATACAGTCACCCAGTTAATAGTAATACTGTATCAATAAACTCAGATATCAGTAAATCAAAAATTCAGAACTCAGTATTAAGTGTTATCACGACCTTAGTTACAATATGCTCATTTTACTCTTTTTGATACTAAATATCTGCTTCAACACAAGCTAACATATTTATTTTCCTCAACAGATATACTAGCAATAGTTGTCAACTGCTTTCCAGCAAGATATGTTACAAGTATTCATAAAAGACTGCAGGAACTCATTATTATTGATACCAAGTAAGCATATTTGCCAAATTTACCACCATTCTTCTTGCTTCATAATATAAAAATATACAACATATTAATTATTTCGTTGTACACAGCAAGCAAGCCTACATATTCATATTATGGAAAGAAGCTCTTATTAAAAAAGAAGGCAAGAAACTCCTTACACAATTTCAACAATATCCGATCATCTATATCAGATGTATTAGAGTTTCTAAGTTCAATGGTAAGCTAACCAATATACTACAATTAATTTACTAATTTCAACTTCTAATTTTTTCCACAAATCATTATTAATATCATTAACGAAGACATAAAGTTGACATCAAAATTTAACACAATGATACAACTCAATCAACCTTATTCAAAATGCATAGAACTGCGCTCATGGTATCAACTTGCTATACTCTACTTGTTATTGATTTGTAACTTATTGTTATTATGCTAAAATCCCTGAAACATTAACTAATATAGGCCTGCAGAAAATAGTGAAATGCTCAATTTCTTTGCTACAGGAAACACATCCCAATACGGATCTCTGGTCTCTGCTCCAGTAGATGAAGAAATAATATCAATCGCTGCCATTCACTCACAATAAGATGTAAGTATTATTTTTGTTCAATTGATTCACCATTTAGGCCAGAATTTATCCTTCTGATACTAAAGAACACCTTCTCTATAGGGTCATCCCTTCACCATCAAAGCAAAAAAACTCTGCCAAACAACCTAAAAAATTGCAAACTCTATTTTTTTTGGTAAGCAGGTACTTAATAGAATTCTTAAGATTGATTTGAAAATGTAATTTTCTTGCATCAGTTCATTGAATCATTTAAGTTCTTATGTGCATCACTCTAATATGAATTTTGTCTGAATGAATCAAGGAACAACAGTGTGGGACTTAGTTGAATCTCTACCTTAGTGTATTTCCCGTAACATTTTGTCCTACACATGTGCTTATAAGGATTTGCAGTTACCATCTTGGTAAGATTTTGGTGATCTTCTAATTTATATTTCAGTGAAAGAAAGCTTGTGAATTCATTTTAATCTCTACTCCATGTCTCGTTAGATAATGACTTTAAAAAATGAGGGGAAGGTGTAGCTTCTTTTTTCCCTCGATAGACAGACTATAATATTGTTCAATTAAAGTGGAACCGTTGAATATGGATATAGTTGATTTTTTATATATTATCCTGATTTAGTAATTGTGTTTTTCATAATAAAATGAGGGGTTGTTGTAGCTTTAAACATACATGAAGATACATCCTTGAGAGAAAAACTAAACAATGCCTAAAATGAAACAAAACAAGTGGTAAAGAATCAATAACTAACCAAGTAGCTACATGACACTAATCTTATTACAAAAATATGGATTCACTATGCACTTTTATGTTTGGGGGTTTTTGTACCTCAAGTTGCACTTGATAAGCAGAGGTGGATCTAGAGTTTTCATAACACATTATACAGATTTCGTAAATTATATTTTTCAAAATTGAAAACTCGTACTCAAAATTTAGATCAGTATGCCTGGTTTTGAATGACAAGTTATAGATTTGACACTTGGCCCCTAGGATTGATACTTGGGTACAATGATTTGAGACAAATTTTGTTACAAAGTGAAGCTAAGTTCTAAATACATAGAATTAGCCATCAACATGAAAAATTAAGTCAAAAAATAAAATCTCTATCAGTTATTTCAGTAGCATACTAACATCCATAATAACGTCATATACATTCTCATTATGAGAAGGGACAATTAAGGATCAATGTAAGGGACAATTAAGGATCAATGTATGGGTAAGAGATGCGTACACACCATCCCTTCGAAGCCAATTTTGTGGTACTACATTATGTCTGCTGTTATTGTTATTATTGTTATCTATGTAATTAGTCATCACTGTGCATAAACTTCAACCGAATAGTTGTTCCAAACTTTCAGCCCCACGGACTGCCAAAACTTAACTGTAATCTGGCATGTTAAAATCCATGCTTTTAAGAAAGTGAAATTTAAGTCACTTGAATATGTTTAGAAGGGGAATTTAATCATTATCAAGGGGTTACTGGTTAAAATTGCTACTAGGTAATTGATATTTCTAGTCTTTAAAGTTCTTGTTCTTGAAGGAAAGGTCGAAGTGGTGACAGAAATTTAACAAACAAGATGACTGGTGTCAGCTTGCTAAATGGTAGAACTGTGAAGCTAGATATTTGTTATAAAGTCGAAACCTTTTTTTAATAATTATTAGTTAGGATTTTTAAACTTAGGCAACTGATATTACATAGATCGCCACATAAATAACACAGTCAACCATATTGGATGTTAATGAAGCAGATTTAGTAGGATGCTTTCTTCAAATATTCGTGTCATCTATAACTACAAAATGATATAAATTTATTGTTTTGTGAGGATTTTAGATATTATTATTTCAAAATATTGAGTCTAAACTAATATATTAGGACTGCATATGGGATTAATCTGAGTATAGTGTCATATGGGTACAAATGTTGCTTTTGTTAATGGCGAATAAGTCTTCCGTCTATTTTGTCATATCTACTGTATCTCCATTATTGCTCTGGTCTTATCTTTCCAGCTGTCGTCCTTATCTTCTTTTATTCTAACTGAACTGTTGGGACGTCATTATCTCCTCCATTACATTTTGAACATTTGTGGTCTGGATATTTGTGTCCAATAGTCTTGCAATATCTGGTCAATAATTCCTCTGAAATAAATTTTTCTCTGATAGCTCTGGTGATAGGTTCTGTTTCTGGTTTAAGAAACGTGATAATCCATTGCCTAATAGTTTCCATATTTGTTTCTCGTAACTCTTTTGAATTTGAATATATTAATAAAGTACCTTTGGTTATTCTTTTAAAAGTGGTAAATGCTTCATATATCTCTGGTATAGTGGATATCTCAGTTTCGTCCGTGGTATATACGGTACTAAGTAATCCATATTCGTAGCAAGTTTTAACTAAGCTTGGTTTGGTTTTAGGTAAGGCAATTAGCTTATTGTATCCGGTCAATTTCTGGGTTATATAGTTTGTATCTGGTTCTTGGATATTTGTAGCTTTGGGGTTGCTATTTAAAAAGGTTTTTACATTGTAGATATTTTCTATATATGTGCGGGCTGTGTAGTTGTATGTCTTTTTGTCTTGGTTTAGGCTATCTCGATATGTAGTAACTTGTGGGGGTATAAACATGGGGTCTTTTGATGTATTTGGTGTATATGGTTTGTCAAATAGCTTGTTTAGGTTCATATTTTTTCTAACTCCTCTGCTTGTACCTGCAGAAGTAGATTGATAAGCGTTATGGGTTTTATAGAGTATCCCAACGTCTCCTTCTAGCTCTGGAATTTTATTGTCTTCCGATCGACATAGCTCTGCGCATTGCTGAGTTAGCTGATTCATAGCTATAGACTTCAGTTTATCTTCACTAGTCTTTAGCTTTAGCGTTTCTATCTCAGTACCCATCTTTACTATCTCAGTACCCATACTGTCCACTTTCAATGAAAGCGTAGTCAGGGCGTTGAGTATCTTTTCATGTATATTTTCTTCTATCATTTCAGTTTGTGTAGCTTTGTCTTGATATGTAATCTGCAATAACATTTTTGTTAGTACTGATTACTTCTATTACAAATGTAAAATTTAATATGTTTAAAACTAGTCTCCGAATCGCTTTTGTTGTAACTGAATTTTGTATTTTCTTTGTTAGCCACCAGCGTACCTGTGTATTATCTGTTCGCACAATAAATTTGTTATATACAATATATGGCTCAAATGCTAACAAACATTTATATAATGAACATAATTCTTTTCTATTTATTTCCCATTTTATTTCTGTCTCGTTGAACGTATCTGAGTAGTATCTACAGTGGTGTTCTATTTTTTCTGCTTCATATCTATATTTAAGTACTCCTCCGTAACTATATTCACTGGCATCTGCTTCTACTATGTATATAAATTTTCTATTTTCATCCGGAAATTGTAATTTTGGTAATTTCTTGCAAAGTAGTTTTATTTTTTGAATTTGTTTTTTATCTTCTTCGTCATAGTTATATCCTATTTCCTTTTTTAATTTTTTCTGTAGTGGTTTCAAGTTTTCTGCTAATTTTGGAATATATTCTCTTACTTGGTTTACTAATCCTAAAAATGATTGTAATTTCTTTTTTGTATCTAATTCTTCTTTCGAATTTATTATTTTTTGTACTATATGTTGTTGCATTTTTACTCCACTTTTATCTATTTGTATTCCTAAAAATTCTATCTGATTTTTCATAATTTCGGCTTTCTTTTCACTTAGACTTATTCCTGATTTTTCTATTATATCCGTAAACTGTTCTAATAATTTTATATGTTCTTCTTTAGTTTTTGTATATAATAATATATCATCTATGTATACTATGCAATTAGATAATTGTTTAAAATAATTACCCATAAAATATTGATATCTACCTGGTGCATTTTTATATCCAAATGGTAATACATTCCATTCGTAAAATCCTTGTGGTACCGTAAATGCGGTTAACTCTTTAGATTTTTCTTCTAACTTTAGGTGGTAAAATCCTGATTTACAATCAAATTTACTAAAATAATTATATCCTTGGATTTGTCTTATTTTTAATATCTTATTTGGTATTGGATAATTATATGTTATAATTTTTGCATTTAAATTTCTATAATCAATACCATTCTACTTTTTCCTCTTTTTGGTTCACTATGTTTATTTACTATAAATGCTGGACTATTATGTTTACTATTACTTTTTTGTATATATTGTTTTTCTAATAATTCATCTATATGCATTTAAAATTCTTTTAAATTGTCAAAATTATATGTTAATAGTTTTTGGGTTATTATACTATTTTTATCTATTAATTCAATTTTTATGGTAGTTTTATGTTTTTCCCATCCTTTTAGTGGATCTTCACTATATAATTGTTCTAATTTTTTCTTAACTATTTCTATCTTATTTATTGAAAATATAGTTATTTCTGTTTTATTTATCAAAAATACTACTAATTCTATTGTATCTTCAGCGTTTTTTATATTTTTTAACTTTTGTGTAATTTTTTCACTTCCTTTTATCCAATCAGTTTTCTTTCTTATTTTATTATTAACTCTTTTTGCTCTTACTTTTTGTTTACATGGTGTTGTAAACCACCAATCGTTTTTAGTTATTATGTGTGGGTATAATTTATCTAAAAATGACATTCCTAAAAGTATATCTTTTGATGTTAGTTCATAATTATAAATTTCTTCTATTGTCAATATCTTATCCCATATTTGTGCTTTTACATTCCTAGCTTTATAAGTAATTAAGTTTCCTTCATTATTAAATCCTTTAACTACTATTGGTATTTTTAATTTATCCCATTTACTTTCTGGTAAGCAATTATATCTACATAAATTAGCTTCTGCTCTTGTATCTAGGCGTATAATATCTACTGTAATATCCTTCCACTACTATCTTCATTAATACATATATTTTCATTTTATGTTAAGGCTCTTTTTAAGAATAATCTTTCCCTATTATATGTTATGGCTAATTGTGTATGTTCTATATTATATGGTTTTACTTGTTCTAACCATTTTATTCCTAATATTATATCTGTTTTTTGCATTTCTTCTTTTACTTCAAATTCTATTTTTATTTTTCTAATTCCTCCTATTATTATTTCTTTTTCTGCTATATCTTTACTATTTATTAAACTTCTCGGTAGATCTGGGCATATATCATTATCGGTTTTTATTTCTTCATTTTTTACTAAACATTTTGCTATATAATTTTCTTCTTGTCCTGTGTTTAATAGTATTAAATATTCTTTTTCATTTATTTTTCCTGTTATATAATATTGATTTAGATTATTTATTGAATTTGTTTCATAACTCATTCTTTTTTATGAGGTTGATGATTCTGGTTTTTCATTAGCTATTCTTTTTGTTGTACTTATTCTATCATTTACTATTTCTAAATTTTCTTCTATATCTATGTCTCTATAGCTATAATCATTATAATCTATTGTTTTTACAATTTGTTCAAATGGGCTATCTATTTGTATCTTGTTAATCTTATTTTTCCCTGTTATTTTATGTTTTGTTGTTAATACATATAAATTTTTACATCTTGCTGTAAATATTTTACTTCCTGGGGTTAATTCTATTCCTGATATTTTCCAATATAATACTAATGATTTATCTATATTTCTATCTGTTACTGCTACTGAATAATTTGCACTTATTATAAATTTAAATTTTTGGTATATTAAATTTCCTTTTACGGCAGTTATTATGTTTTTTTCTATAGGTTTTATAATTCTATCATCTGCTAAATATAATTCTATCGGTGTATCTATTCCTTCTCTAAAACATGCTTTTATTAATATTTCTGTACCTCCAAGGTGTACATATTTTATTGGATCTCCTTTACTTTTTATATCATTTATTTCTTTATTAATTATTCTTTTTGTTACAAGTGGTATACTAGCTTTTCCTTTTGCATATCTACAGTCTATTACATGTTCTTTTTGACATACTACATAGTATTCATCTTTTTTCCTACTAAAAATATTTTTTATTGTTGGTATTTTAAATATTTTTTCTACACTTAAATCTAACTCTTTTTCTTTTATTTCATCAAATATATTACTGTCAAATATTATCTTTTGTTCTGTTCCTTCGTCATTTAAATATTCTTCCTTTGTTATTATTTTTATATCTTCTTCAGTCATTCGATTCATCTATTTCACTATCTGTTTCAGTATCTGTTTCGTTTTCTGAAATTTCATATATACTATCTTCACTTTTTAATTCATAATCTATATAATCTATTTGCATATATTCTGTATTTTCTATTTTTATTTCTGATATTTGTTTATTTTTTGGATTTTTGGGTAATTTACAATCTCTAGCTAAATGTCCTAACTTTCCACAATTATAACATGTACATTCTTTTATAGATTTTTTCTTCCTATATGGTCTTTTATTTTTGTAATTCTTTACATAATATCTTTTTCTTGGTTTCTTATATCTATATTTTGATTTTTTATATTTTTTATATTTCTTATGTCTTTTTCTTTTCTTATAATATCTTTCTTCACATCCAAATTGGGGTGCTATTTTATTTTTGCAACATGCTAAATTTCTTATTAATGTTTTTTCCATTTTTAATTCCTCTCTATATTTTTTCACATAAGTTTCTATACCATTGTTGTAAAAATTTTATTCTAGCTCTTAACGTATCTACTATTTTTGCTTCTTCCCAGCTTTTTATTATTTTTGAACTAAATGGTTCGGGTAATTTATTAAAATATAATTTTCTTATTTCCTTACTTTCTTCTATGCTATATGCTCCTTTATAATAATATTCTTTAAATGCGCAAGTATATTCGTCTATATAACACATATTACATATTGTTAATTTTATCATTAAATTCCTATTTGTATCTTTCTCTTCATCTTGTTCTTCTTCTAATGTCGTCATACTACCAAATTCATCTTTTATAGCTGTTTCATATTTTTTCAATAATTCTATAGGTGTTAGTTTAGTTGTTGTTGATGATGTTTCTTCCATAGGTTTATTAGTTCTTAATACTTTTTTACTATTTTCAGTTAAATTTGTAAACCATAATTTTACTGATCCTATTAGTGTTTTTTCTATATATTCTGGTGCATCTGTTATGTTTATGTTATTATCTAATAATTGTTTTGTCATATATCCTATCCATAATTGTATTCTTTTTTTCTGTATCTATTACACAGTCTAGATCTAAAAAGTTATAATTTTTATTAACTATTTGTTTTGGTGTCCATTTGTCATATTCATTATATCTTTTAAATTTATTTTTATAATATATAGGTTTTCGTATTTCTGTTGTCTTAGGTATTATATTTTCATCTTCTTTTTTATCAAGAGTATTTATTTCTGTATTGGTATTTTCCAAGTTTTCTTTATTAATTTTTTCTTGTTTTTCATTAATTTCTAAATCTTTTATATTTGTTAATATTTCCGTATATGTTTCACTATTTTCTGAATCATAATTATCTGTCTCTTCGACCTCTATATTATTTATTTCTAATTTTTCCTTAAATTGATTTATCTCGTTTATTAATTTTTGTTCTTTATCTTTTTCTTCTTTTTCTTTTTGTCTTTGTTCATATAAATCTTTTAACATTTGTAGTTCTTTTTCTAATTCAGCAATTCTACTATTTTTAGTTTCTTCTATTTTTCGTATTACTTTCGTAGTTTGTTGTTTAATTTTTTCTATTTCTTTTTTTCTATCTATTTCTTCATTTTCTTTTTCTATTCTTACCATTGCTGTTAATTTATCTTCTAATTTTAATTCTTCTTTTTCTAACATTAGATATAAATGTTCACCTATTTTCTTATATCTTCTTCCTAGATTCGAAAATACTATTTTTATTTTTGATCCTTCGTGATTTTCGTATATTTTTTCATCTATTATAAATTCTTCTTTATTCATTTTATTGTGAATAGTTCGTGTTGATACATATATTCTAAACTATCTATTTGGGACTCTAATTTTGATATTTCATTTTTTTGTGTATTTATTGAATTTTTACTAACTCCGGCAAATATATTATAATGTAGTCTTTCTTTTCTTATTTTTAATTCTTTACGTTTTTCAGAGATAAATTGTTTTAATTCTTTGTATTTTTGCTCTTTATTCATTTAAATTATATTTATAATATCTTGGTGGATATCTAAATCTAATTTTATCATAATTAGGTAGTATATGTCTCATTCTTCTAGATTTTAAATGGATTATTAATTTTGCTTCAATACTAGATATTAATGTAATTAGGTAAGCTAATCTTTCTGGATTTTCTTTTGTTTTATTTAGACTTATATATTCTGAATAATTACTAACTAAAGATTCTTTAATTTTTCTAAAAGCTTCTCTATTTTTAAATAGTCTTCTCATAATTAATCTAATAAATAACTAAATCTAACTTAACTAAATTTAATCTAACTAATTCTAACACGTATCTCACTTCCATATCTTTTAAATTTTCTGTGCTCTGATACCATTTGTAGGGGGGTGCGGATAACTAGGCTGATAAATTGATTTATAAATAGATCTATTGTAACTGATGTGACATTTGTAGGGGGTACGGATAACTAGGCTGATAAATAGATTTATAAATAGATCTATTGTAACTGATGAATCTATTCTTTTTTGTGCGTGGATATTTTTTAGATTTTGTTTTAATAAATTATTCTTTTTGTGAGATGTATTCATTAATTTATTTAGTTTATTATTCTATCCTGTAGTAACTGCTGAGTTACAAATTTTTGTATAATAAGTTATTCTTTCTGTACTGTAGTGTATATCTAATTCTAGATTTTCTATGTCATTTATTATTTTGTGTTGTTCTTCTCGTAGTGAGTTTTTTATATTATATAAACTGTCACATGTGCTTTTTTCTAAATTTTCTAAGGTTTTTTCTATCCAAATTAACTTTTCTTTTAGATCTTCCATTATTTTTCTAATATGGTTTCTATAATTAATTTCGTTATTTAGATTATCTTGATTTTCTCTAGTTTTTCTAATATATTCTAACATCCACAATCTTGATCTGAATAATATCCTTCTGGGTATATGTCTTCGTATATCTGTTCTAAGGCATTTATCATTTCTATTTCGTACTTTATTACTTCTTCTAATATCATTTTCTTAATATCTATTATTTCTATATCTTTAAGTATATATAAGATTAAAACTCTAAGGTAGTCTAAATGAGCTATTTTCTAAAATTGATATTTTATAGTTATTTGTTTTAGACTTAGTAGTTTTTGCATATTTATATTAAGAGATTTTATATATTTTTTATTTTCCATGTATCTTACTATATTTATTTTTATCTGTTTTTCTATTAACTGTATATTTCGCATATCTTTAAAATTTCTACGTGATCCTAACATAATAAATATTTATAAGAGTAGTTAGGTATGTGTGGTATATAACTTATTCTATCCGTATAATTTTCTCCATATGCTTTTTCTAATATAATTTTTCTTATATCTGCAACATCTATATCTCTAAGTACATACAAAATAAGTATCTTGAATTTATCTACCATGACATCAGATATATTATTATTCATTACATAAAATTGCTTTTTTCAAAATATTTCCTTCAACCATATACATAATAAAATATAGTCATCTCAGATTACTATATACTAGATTATTCTTAAATAACATGTTCTTCGGTCACTATTAGCATGGTAATTCGAATACTTTTCCCTTAAACAGCGCCTCGACTCTGGTTACTCCCCGCCACGGCTTCTTGCCTCATTGGTTTCACCTTTAGGATGGCATAGTTCCTAGGGATTTTTCTCCGTTTCCACTTTGCTAATAAACTTCTTAACATATTATTTTTCGAATAATTCTACTATAAAGTAACTAATATGAATTTATTTTATCATATCATGATTGTCGGGAATTATGAATTTAGCTATTCATAATCATAAATAGATATACCTGTTCCGGTAGCTTTGATATTTCTGAGGTTTGTTGTTCCATAACTTTTTCCATTGCAGTGTATATATTTAATTAACTGGGCTAAATATTTTTGAACGAAATGGAGAGAGGTTTTTTGGCTAATGTGAGAAGGCTTGCCCTCTGCAATGCCTTCCTTCTCTTATTTATAGAATGAAAGTATACAAATTTTTTACATCCGTCTAAAAACTATTCAATAAAATACTAAAAAAAAAACTAAAAAGATAAAAAGCTAAAAAGACTTAAAAGTCTTTTCTCGTACCTACCTATAAGACTTTCATACTTTACATTAACTTCTCATTTAATGCTACTAACTAATGTTATCTTTACGTAAACAACTTTGTACAAAATACCAATACAGAAATAAATACTCTTGATAAAAAAGAATAGATTCATCAGTTACAATAGATCTATTTATAAATCTATTTATCAGCCTAGTTATCCGCACCCCCTACAAATGGTATCTGAGCACAGAAAATTTAAAAGATATGGAAGTGAGATACGTGTTAGAATTAGTTAGATTAAATTTAGTTAAGTTAGATTTAGTTATTTATTAGATTAATTATGAGAAGACCATTTAAAAATAGAGAAGCTTTTAGAAAAATTAAAGAATCTTTAGTTAGTAATTATTCAGAATATATAAGTCTAAATAAAACAAAAGAAAATTCAGAAAGATTAGCTTACCTAATTACATTAATATCCAGTATTGAAGCAAAATTAATAATCCATTTAAAATCTATAAGAATGAGACATATACCACCTAATTATGATAAAATTAGATTTAGATATCCACCAAGATATTATAAATATAATTTAAATGAATAAAGAGCAAAAATACAAAGAATTAAAACAATTTATCTCTGAAAAACGTAAAGAATTAAAAATAAGAAAAGAAAGACTACATTATAATATATTTGCCGGAGTTAGTAAAAATTCAATAAATACACAAAAAGATGAAATATCAAAATTAGAGTCCTAAATAGATAGTTTAGAATATATATATCAACATGAACTATTCAAAATAAAATGAATAAAGAAGAATTTATAATAGATGAAAAAATATACGAAAATCACGAAGGATCAAAAATAAAAATAGTATTTTCGAATCTAGGAAGAAGATATAAAAAAATAGGTGAACATGTATATCTAATGTTAGAAAAAGAAGAATTAAAATTAGAAGATAAATTAACAGCAATGGTAAGAATAGAAAAAGAAAATGAAGAAATAGATAGAAAAAAGGAAATAGAAAAAATTAAACAACAAACTACGGAAGAAATACGAAAAATAGAAGAAACTAAAAATAGTAGAATTGCTGAATTAGAAAAAGAACTACAAATGTTAAAAGAATTATACGAACAAAGACAAAAAGAAAAAGAAGAAAAAGATAAAGAACAAAAATTAATAAACGAGATATATCAATTTAAAGAAAAATTAGAAATAAATAATATAGAGGTCGAAGAGACAGATAATTATGATTCAGAAAATAGTGAAACATATACAAAAATATTAACAAATATAAAAGATTTAGAAATTAATGAAAACCAAGAAAAAATTAATAAAGAAAACTTGGAAAATACCAATACAGAAATAAATACTCTTGATAAAAAAGAAGATGAAAATATAATACCTAAGACAACAGAAATAAGAAAACCTATATATTATAAAAATAAATTTAAAAGATATAATGAATATGACAAATGGACACCAAAACAAATAGTTAATAAAAATTATAACATTTTAGATCTAGACTGTGTAATAGATACAGAAAAAACAATACAATTATGGATAGGATATATGACAAAACAATTATTAGATAATAACATAAACATAACAGATGCACCAGAATATATAGAAAAAACACTAATAGGATCAGTAAAATTATGGTTTACAAATTTAACTGAAAATAGTAAAAAAGTATTAAGAACTAATAAACCTATGGAAGGAACATCATCAACAACAACTAAACTAACACCTATAGAATTATTGAAAAAATATGAAACAGCTATAAAAGATGAATTTGGTAGTATGACGACATTAGAAGAAGAACAAGATGAAGAGAAAGATACAAATAGGAATTTAATGATAAAATTAACAATATGTAATATGTGTTATATAGACGAATATACTTGCGCATTTAAAGAATATTATTATAAAGGAGCATATAGCATAGAAGAAAGTAAGGAAATAAGAAAATTATATTTTAATAAATTACCCGAATCATTTAGTTCAAAAATAATAAAAAGTTGGGAAGAAGCAAAAATAGTAGATACGTTAGGAGCTAGAATAAAATTTTTACAACAATGGTATAGAAACTTATGTGAAAAATATAGAGAGGAATTAAAAATGGAAAAAACATTAATAAGAAATTTAGCATGTTGCAAAAATAAAATAGCACCCCAATTTGGATGCGAAGAAAGATATTATAAGAAAAGAAAAAGACATAAGAAATATAAGAAATATAAAAAATCAAAATATAGATATAAGAAACCAAGAAAAAGATATTATGTAAAGAATTACAAAAATAAAAGACCATATAGGAAGAAGAAATCTATAAAAGAATGTACATGTTATAATTGTGGAAAGTTAGGACATTTAGCTAGAGATTGTAAATTACCCAAAAATCCAAAAAATAAACAAATATCAGAAATAAAAATAGAAAATACAAAATATATGCAAATAGATTATATAGATTATGAATTAAAAAGTGAAGATAGTATATATGAAATTTCAGAAAACGAAACAGATACTGAAACAGATAGTGAAATAGATGAATCGAATGACTGAAGAAGATATAAAAATAATAACAAAGGAAGAATATTTAAATGACGAAGGAACAGAACAAAAGATAATATTTGACAGTAATATATTTGATGAAATAAAAGAAAAAGAGTTAGATTTAAGTGTAGAAAAAATATTTAAAATACCAACAATAAAAAATATTTTTAGTAGGAAAAAAGATGAATACTATGTAGTATGTCAAAAAGAACATGTAATAGACTGTAGATATGCAAAAGGAAAAGCTAGTATACCACTTGTAACAAAAAGAATAATTAATAAAGAAATAAATGATATAAAAAGTAAAGGAGATCCAATAAAATATGTACACCTTGGAGGTACAGAAATATTAATAAAAGCATGTTTTAGAGAAGGAATAGATACACCGATAGAATTATATTTAGCAGATGATAGAATTATAAAACCTATAGAAAAAAGCATAATAACTGCCGTAAAAGGAAATTTAATATACCAAAAATTTAAATTTATAATAAGTGCAAATTATTCAGTAGCAGTAACAGATAGAAATATCGATAAATCATTAGTATTATATTGGAAAATATCAGGAATAGAATTAACCCCAGGAAGTAAAATATTTACAGCAAGATGTAAAAATTTATATGTATTAACAACAAAACATAAAATAACAGGGAAAAATAAGATTAACAAGATACAAATAGATAGCCCATTTGAACAAATTGTAAAAACAATAGATTATAATGATTATAGCTATAGAGACATAGATATAGAAGAAAATTTAGAAATAGTAAATGATAGAATAAGTACAACAAAAAGAATAGCTAATGAAAAACCAGAATCATCAACCTCATAAAAAAGAATGAGTTATGAAACAAATTCAATAAATAATCTAAATCAATATTATATAACAGGAAAAATAAATGAAAAAGAATATTTAATACTATTAAACACAGGACAAGAAGAAAATTATATAGCAAAATGTTTAGTAAAAAATGAAGAAATAAAAACCGATAATGATATATGCCCAGATCTACCGAGAAGTTTAATAAATAGTAAAGATATAGCAGAAAAAGAAATAATAATAGGAGGAATTAGAAAAATAAAAATAGAATTTGAAGTAAAAGAAGAAATGCAAAAAGCAGATATAATATTAGGAATAAAATGGTTAGAACAAGTAAAACCATATAATATAGAACATACACAATTAGCCATAACATATAATAGGGAAAGATTATTCTTAAAAAGAGCCTTAACATAAAATGAAAATATATGTATTAATGAAGATAGTAGTGGAAGGATATTACAGTAGATATTATACGCATATGATAGATACAGGAGCAGAAGCTAATTTATGTAGATATAATTGCTTACCAGAAAGTAAATGGGATAAATTAAAAATACCAATAATAGTTAAAGGATTTAATAATGAAGGAAGCTTAATTACTTATAAAGCTAGGAATGTAAAAGCACAAATATGGGATAAGATATTGACAATAGAAGAAATTTATAATTATGAACTAACATCAAAAGATATACTTTTAGGAATGCCATTTTTAGATAAATTATACCCACACATAATAACTAAAAACGATTGGTGGTTTACAACACCATGTAAACAAAAAGTAAGAGCAAAAAGAGTTAATAATAAAATAAGAAAGAAAACTGATTGGATAAAAGGAAGTGAAAAAATTACACAAAAGTTAGAAAATATAAAAAACGCTGAAGATACAATAGAATTAGTAGTATTTTCGATAAATAAAACAGAAATAACTATATTTTCAATAAATAAGATATAAATAGTTAAGAAAAAATTAGAACAATTATATAGTGAAGATCCACTAAAAGGATGGGAAAAACATAAAACTACCATAAAAATTGAATTAATAGATAAAAATAGTATAATAACCCAAAAACCATTAACATATAATTTTGACAATTTAAAAGAATTTAAAATGCATATAGATGAATTATTAGAAAAACAATATATACAAAAAAGTAATAGTAAACATAATAGTCCAGCATTTATAGTAAATAAACATAGTGAACCAAAAAGAGGAAAAAGTAGAATGGTTATTGATTATAGAAATTTAAATGCAAAAATTATAACATATAATTATCCAATACCAAATAAGATATTAAAAATAAGACAAATCCAAGGATATAATTATTTTAGTAAATTTGATTGTAAATCAGGATTTTACCACCTAAAGTTAGAAGAAAAATCTAAAGAGTTAACCGCATTTACGGTACCACAAGGATTTTATGAATGGAATGTATTACCATTTGGATATAAAAATGCACCAGGTAGATATCAACATTTTATGGATAATTATTTTAAACAATTATCTAATTGCATAGTATACATAGATGATATATAGGTAAAGATAACATTAGTTAGTAGCATTAAATGAGAAGTTAACGTAAAGTTTGAAAGTCTTATAGGTAGGTAGGAGAAAAGACTTTTAAGTCTTTTTAGCTTTTTAGCTTTTTAGTTTTTTTTTAGTATTTTATTGAATAGTTTTTAGACGGATGTAAAAAATTTGTATACTTTCATTCTATAAATAAGAGAAGGAAGGCATTGCAGAGGGCAAGCCTTCTCACATTAACCAAAAAACCTCTCTCCATTCCGTTCAAAAATATTTAGCCCAGTTAATTAAATATATACACTGCAATGGAAAAAGCTATGGAACAACCAACCTCAGAAATATCAAAGCTACCGGAACAGGTATATCTATTTATGATTATGAATAGCTAAATTCATAATTCCCGACAATCATGATATGATAAAATAAATTCATATTAGTTACTTTATAGTAGAATTATTCGAAAAATAATATGTTAAGAAGTTTATTAGCAAAGTGGAAACGGAGAAAAATCCCTAGAAACTATGCCATCCTAAAGGTGAAACCAATGAGGCAAGAAGCCGTGACGGGGAGTAACCAGAGTCGAGGCGCTGTTTAAGGGAAAAGTATCCGAATTACCATGCTAATAGTGACCGAAGAACATGTTATTTAAGAATAATCTAGTATATAGTAATCTGAGATGACTATATTTTATTATTTATATGGTTGAAGGGAATATTTTGAAAAAAGCAATTTTATGTAATGAATAATAATATATCTGATGTCATGGTAGATAAATTCAAGATACTTATTTTGTATGTACTTAGAGATATAGATGTTGCAGATATAAGAAAAATTATATTAGAAAAAACATATGGAGAAAATTATACGGATAGAATAAGTTATATACCACACATACCTAACTACTCTTATAAATATTTATTATGTTAGGATCACGTAGAAATTTTAAAGATATGCGAAATATACAGTTAATAGAAAAACAGATAAAAATAAATATAGTAAGATACATGGAAAATAAAAAATATATAAAATCTCTTAATATAAATATGCAAAAACTACTAAGTCTAAAACAAATAACTATAAAATATCAATTTTAGAAAATAGCTCATTTAGACTACCTTAGAGTTTTAATCTTATATATACTTAAAGATATAGAAATAATAGATATTAAGAAAATGATATTAGAAGAAGTAATAAACTACGAAATAGAAATGATAAATGCCTTAGAACAGATATACGAAGACATATACCCAGAAGGATATTATTCAGATCAAGATTGTGGATGTTAGAATATATTAGAAAAACTAGAGAAAACCAAGATAATCTAAATAACGAAATTAATTATAGAAACCATATTAGAAAAATAATGGAAGATCTAAAAGAAAAGTTAATTTGGATAGAAAAAACCTTAGAAAATTTAGAAAAAAGCACATGTGACAGTTTATATAATATAAAAAACTCACTACGAGAAGAACAACACAAAATAATAAATGACATAGAAAATCTAGAATTAGATATACACTACAGTACAGAAAGAATAACTTATTATACAGAAATTTGTAACTCAGCAGTTACTACAGGATAAAATAATAAACTAAATAAATTAATGAATACATCTTACAAAAAGAATAATTTATTAAAACAAAATCTAAAAAATATCCACGCACAAAAAAGAATAGATTCATCAGTTACAATAGATCTATTTATAAATCTATTTATCAGCCTAGTTATCTGCACCCCCTACAAAATCTATTTATAAATGAGATGTGTGAGTACTAAATATGTAAGGTTGCTGTGATATTGAATATGTTTAGGCTATGATATAGACAGGTGTGGGCACTATAAAAACCTTGCTCCCGAGTATAAAAAACTTGGTTTAAGTTTCAAGAAGGTAAATTCTATTTTGATTGAAAAGGTTACTTCTTTTGAACACGAAATGTCCCTCCAGCTTCTCATGTTCTAGAATAATTCTATTTCCTTAAAGAAATTGATGAATTCCTCTTATGTTTACTACTCCCGCATTCTAGTTTTGCGGAGAAATTTTACGTATCTTCTTGTTTCTTCTTTGGCAATAAATTTTTTCTTACAACAAAGAAAATTTGTACAACTTTATTGGTCTGACACTCTTTTTCTATATTCTAGCTTTTGTTTGCACAACACTTCTGTTAGCTACAACCTGGCCAGTTAAGTACTCAGTGCTCCAATAGGTCAGTCATCTCCTCATGATAATATCATTTTTTTCAAAATATAATGATGCTGTAACACCCTGATTCGCTGAACCAAAATGCTATATGGTGCTCATGACCCTGAGGGACCACAAGCTAACCCATGACTGATATCTGTACCTGTATACTGTAAATTATGATAAAATAATATGGAATACATAGAACTGTAGGGCCATAAGATTCAACTAAATACAATCATGTGGGTGAAAATACCCAAAACAACTCAATTTGAAAGCTAAGTCTAAACATAA
Organism: Capsicum baccatum var. pendulum; assembly: GCA_030864225.1. Taxonomy (NCBI): domain Eukaryota; kingdom Viridiplantae; phylum Streptophyta; class Magnoliopsida; order Solanales; family Solanaceae; genus Capsicum; species Capsicum baccatum. Next base: position 85,977,465 of record CM061558.1, on the reverse strand, counting down.
ATCTGAACGTAAATCTGAAAGCCTCTAAACTATCTGAATAAGGAGTTGAAGGAGAATGTCTCCAAATAACTTCGTAAAACTGAACTGAAGAAATAAATAAATGTATCAAATCAAATTTTCCTCGAATCAATGAGGACTCACTGTATGTAATACCCTGGAAAATTTTTCATTGAAATTTTGTGCGTAAACGTATTGGGTTCTATCTTCTAGAATGAATTAAAACATTTTCATGTTAAATATCTTAGATTATGACCCACCATTGCATAGAGTATCAAATAATCTTTCCAATGATATGTGGATCATCCAAAACGGACACCCGAGCGATGAGTTATGAACATTTCGATCAAACCGTGAATAGTAGTGAGCAATAAAACGGGCAAGAAAAGTACTGAGGCCTGGCGTATTTTTGCTCCAAATTTAAATAATCATAACTCTCTGTACATAATGATTTGGGTGATCTACTATATATCAACGGAAAGCTCTACGAGTCCTCTTTCCAGTGAAATTAATCTCATCCAATTTGTCTATCAGAGCAAAAAGTTATGGTTGATCTACTTCAGCCTATCAAAAGTGAATTTTTGGGTCAACTTCAAATGATCATAACTCCTTGTACACAATGATATGGGTGAGATACTATATATAAACGGAAAGATATGAGAGTCCTCTTTTTAATGAAATTGGTTTCATCCAATTTGAATAACGGAGTAAAACGTTATGGTTAATCTACTTCAGACTATCAAAACAGTCCACCAAAGGACAGATTCGAGATTTTTTTTGATTTTTAGGGGCGTTTTGGTCATTCCCCCTCACCTAAAATCCGTCCAAACCCTATATTAAAGCCTATTAGAAGCATTATATATTATATTTCATCAAACTCTCTAAAAAAGAAAACCCTAAGCTCCTACATCCAACTTCAAGAACCTCCAAAGTTCACCATTAATTCTGCAAATTTATTCAAGATTCCAAGTTCCTAGTTCAAGAACTCCAAGAACCATCATTCAAAGGCACGATTAACATCTCAAAAATGAGTATCGGTCTAAACTTCATCATTCAAGGTATGTGGGGTTTTTTCAACAAGAACTCTCTTTCGTTCTTGTGCTGAAAAGTAATTTTCTTTACAAAGGCATGATTTTTATTTGATTTTTATGAATTTGAAGCATGAACCCATATCTTATAATGATTATTATGAAATCTTGATATTTATGATTTTGAAAGATGAATTTACATGTGTGGTGATATAGAGCATGAATCTTGAATGATATTTATCATGATTTTGATATTTGAGTCATGAATCCTCATTGAAAATTGTGTTTTTTTTTGAGAAAATGTATGTTATAAGCACGTTGATGTTGGATATTTGAGATATTTTGAATGATTTGACCTTTTGATTTTAATGGAGTTGTTTTGAACTCGAGTGTGAAAGAAATCCACAACGTGGTTGATTTTGATAGATGGAAAGTATGATGGCTCCCGATGTATATTTATATATTACTGAAATTGTTTTGTTATGGATTATCTTTGAAATGATCTGAGCTAAGTTCGGGAAAAATATTTACCACCGAGTGGGAGGTATAAAGCGACCTTACTTCTCTAGAACTACGTGCCCTCGTAGGAGTGAGCCTGAGGCTGATTTATATAGTGATCACTTGTTTTTGTGGATTTGATATCGATAGTCCTACTCCGATGGCAATGATAGGATGTCTCTCCCCAACGTGGGTTGTACGTTGGACTCCATGTAGCTTACATGGTTTATGTCGATTATAGGATCTCCCAGTGTATGTGTGTTTCCTTGTGTCTATGGTGAATGGTGAAGTGATTTGAAAGTGGAATTGTGAAAGTTATTCTTTCGAAAGATTTAAATGATATTTACATTATGAGAATTGATATTCTTGATGAACTGAAAGTGATTGACAAATTATATGATAACTTACATGTGTTATTGTACTTATTTCATCCTCTCATGATTATGACGATTTTCTTCAGGCTATGTGAGTCTTTCATACATACTTCATATTTCTTATAAATATTTATGATGATGATGTATATACAACTGCATACACCCCCATGTGGGCTGCATTTTCTAAGAATGTAGGTTTAGGTGCTCAGTTTCAGGTTCGACAATGATTCTTTGGGCATGCTGTTGTACATTCTCTGTTGTGGAGAGTCCTCATGTTCTGAGGACGTGATGTTTGATGTTGGTTTCACGCAATTGTTCACATTTGATAACTAAGTATGAGTCAGTTAGGGCATGTCTCAATGGCTCGCTGGTTCTATTGATTTTCTTAGAGGCTTGTCAGACTAGTATAGATGTTGGGAGTTGACTAATAAGTCTTATTTTATTATCTTTCTGAAATTGTTTTATTCTTGGATGATGATTACTCTGTTATTTGAGGGTTATTTATGAAAACCCCATTGATTTGTGTTGAACTGAATAAAAATGGCTCAAAGGGTTAGTTTGGGGCTATTCGTACCCTCAAGCACTGTGTGACGCTTCGAGACCCATTTTTTGGGGCGTTATAAACTTGGTGTAAGAGCCTAAGGTTTTAAGGTGTCCTAGGGAGTCTGACAAGCCGCGTTAAGTAGAGTCTTGATCATCGGTGTGTAGCGCGCCACATCTATGAGTAAGAGGCTACAAGACGTTTTAGGATAAAATATGATTTTTTCTTTCAGAAGACTATCGTGCTTAAAGTGTCTCTGTCTGCTATTGATTCATGCTCTCCTCTTTCAGAAATTTTCCTCCACGTTGAGCGAGAAGAAAAAATGATGGTCAGCATCCTCAACCCGCTGACCCATTGAATGAAAATGTGTCTCATGCTGAATTTCGAGCAGCCTTTCAGGCATTGGCCCAAGTTGTTACTGCAAATATTTAGGCCAACCCAGCCCCAGCTCCACAGTATCAGGGAGGTGATTCAGCTGCTACCAGGATCTGTGACTTCATGCAGATGAATCCGCCGAAATTCTATGGGTCCAAGTCTGATGAGGATCCACCATTGTTTTTAGCAGAGGTGCGTAAGATTACTCAGGTGATGCATATATCTGAGGAACATAGTGTGGAGTTGGCTACGTATAGGTTGAAAGACCTTGCTTATGACTGGGTTGTTGCTTGGAGGAAAGGTAGAGCTGATAACTCATGCCCAACAGATTGAGGCAAACAAGATTAGGGAGAGAGATAGAATGAAAGGGAATAAGAGAGCTAGGTTTGAGCAACACGAACAGGGTCAGACTAGATCGCAGGGAGGGAGTCGCCCTCAGTATCAGGATCGTTCGTCTATGCCAGCACCTCCATATGCTAGTGCTCCCATGCCTAGAGGTAGGCAGGAGAAAGGTACCAGGTCATATGCATCCAGGTCCCAGTATAGTGCTGGCAGTATGCCAAATCGTCTCTTATGTTCTAAGTGTGGTAGGGCTCATTCGGGTGAGTGTTGGGGTGAGAAGAGGGGTTATTTGTGGTGACATGGGTCACAGAGTTAGAGATTGTCCACAGGATGGATAAGGGCATCATGACTATCTCCCTCAGACCCAGACTCAGATTGTTAGTGCTCTAGTTCCAGCGACTCGCCCAGCCCTAGCTCAGGACGCCTCTTCTAACAATGCTGGCGAGCAACACCAGAATAGATTCTATGATTTACTGTCCTACCAGGAACAAGAGGACTCTGTCGATGTTGTTACCGGTATGCTTTGTATATTTTAGTTTGATGTGTATGCTTTGTTGGATCCTGGATCCAGTTTCTCATATGTTACACCTTTGATTACTGTGAATTTTGAAATAAGTCCTGAGATTATTCCTCAGCCTATCCTAGTTTCTACCCCAGTGGGTGATTCAATTGTTGCCCAGAAAGTGTATAAAAAGTATCCTGTTACCGTTCTTCATAGAGTCTTGTTGGCTGATCTGATTGAGTTAGACATGGTAGATTTTGATGTGATTCTGGGTATGGACTGGTTGTATTCTTCTTATGCCTCTATTAATTGTCCGACCCGAGTGGTCAAGTTTCAGTTTCCCGGTGCATCTGTGTTTGAGTGGTCTAGGGGTTCTGTGTCACCTAAGAGTCATTTTATCTGTTACCTCAAAGCTAGAAAGCTTATTTCCAATGGGTTTATTTACCATTTGGTTAGAGTCAAAGACACTAAGTCTGATACTCCAACTCTCCAGTCTGTTAACGTCGTTAATGATTTTTCTGATGTCTTTCCGGATGATCTCTCAATGATACCTCCTGATAGAGAGATAGAGTTCGGGATTGATGTTCTTCTTGATACTCAGCCCATTTCTATTCCTCCTTACCGTATGGCCCCTACAGAACTTAAGGAGTTGAAAGAGCAACTTAAAGATCTATTAGATAAGGGTTTCATAAGGCCCAGTGTTTCTCTTTGGGGTGCTCCTGTGTTGTTTGTGAGAAAGAAAGATGGCTCTTTGCGTATGTGCATTAATTACCGCCAACTGAATAAAGTCATCATAAAAAATAAGTACCCTCTTCCAAGAATAGATGATTTGTTTGACCAATTGCAAGGTGCAAGTTATTTCTCAAGGATAGACCTTCGTTCTGGCTATCATCAACTCAAAGTTAGGGAGTGTGACATCCCGAAAATCGCTTTTCGAACTCGTTATGGCCATTTTAAGTTTCTTGTTATGTCTTTTGGGTTAACTAATGTCCCAACAGCTTTCATGGACCTCATGAATTGAGTGTTCAGATCATATCTGGATATGTTTGTCATAGTGTTCATCGATGATATACCGGTGTACTCCCGTAGTAAGGATGAACATTCTGATCATCTCCGAGAGCTAGTCAGACTGCATGGAGTTCCCTTTTCTATCATTTCGGATAGGGGTACTCAGTTCACTTCACAATTTTGGAAAGCTTTTAGAAGGGTCTTAGTACCCAAGTGCTTTTGAGTTTTGCTTTTCAGCCGCAGACCGATGGTCAGGTTGAGTGGACCACTAGACTTTAGAGGATATGTTAATAGCTTGTGCACTTTACTTTAAGGAAAATTGGGATGATCACTTACCGTTGATAGAGTTTGCTTACAATAACAGTTTCCACTCTAGTATTGGCATGGCTCCATTTGTAGATCACCCATAGGTTGGTTCGAGGTGGGTGAAGCGGCTGTGAGTAGTCCTGATTCGGTATTTGAGGCAATGGAAAAAGTTAAGTTGATTAGGGAAAGGTTAAAAACTATAAAGAGTCGTCAGGAGTCATATGCGGATGTTAGAAGGAGAGACCTTGAGTTTGAAGTTAGTGACCTAGTGTATCTAAAAATTTCACCCATGAGGGGGGTGAAGAGATTCGGAAAGAAGGGGAAGCTTAGTCCCCGTTATGTTGGTCCTTGATAACGCTCAATCTACAGCTCTCTTAGGAGTGTAAAGCGGTCGTTAGCAAATATAGAACCCAACTGGGTTGGGTATCGATCCCACAGAGAATAGCTTGGTCAACAAGTAGGCAACGATTACTAGACTTTTAGTGCAAGTCTCGTAAGAAGGGGGGATTGTAATGTGTAACCAAAACAATAAAGTAAAAGCTAAAAATAGCAAAGTAAAAAGAAAGAATATTTCGTAGGTTGTGAATCAATGAGAATTGAAGCGTTGGGGTTATGTCCACCTCCTGAGTTATACGTCTCTATTGACTATGAGTAGGTAGAATTCCGACATGCATGTGCTTATAGAGAATTGTATTCGATGGTAAATCCAGGCGTCTTTCGACCTATTCGAGGATTATTTCACTTTAACTCTTTCGAGCTTAAAGCGTGTCTAACGGTACGAATTCTCCAAGAGGTTAATCCAGTTACGACACTAACTGTTTAGTAGGGAATTTAGGGGGTAACCTACTACCTTGACATTATCTCTTTTCCAGACAAATAACCTTTCTTAAGAACAAGTTAAATGTTATACTGGCGTATTCTTATGTTTGCAACCACAAAGAATGTAGATTAAGATGAAGAGAATAATGATATAAGCAGCATACGTGTCACGAACTCACAAACTCATAGCAATAGATAGTATTTCAGTTGGCTTCCATAACCCCAACAGAGAATTTTAGTTACCTATGATTGCGAAGGAGATCACGATTGACATTGTTGTTATACCACAAGATTGATTAATTTCGTGTAACACAAGTGGTAGGCGTTAGGCGTGAATTTCCTAGGCAAAGTAACAATTCTCTTGTTGCGGAAATTAAGAATAAATGAATAGAAGAAGAAAAATAGAATTAATGGAAGAATTCGGAATTGAGAAGTAGAATGTATCTCTCCACTAAGGGAGGAATTGTCTTTCTAAGTCAAGAATTTTTTTAAAATCTCTAGCATGATAGGGTATTTATAATACCCATATCCTAATCCTACTAAGCTAATGAAATATCTAACCAAATCCTATTAAGCTAATGAAATACTTAACCCAATTGTACTAGGTTAATGTAACATTATCCAAATCCAAATAAACTAATGAAATACTTAACCCAATTGTACTAGATTAATGTATCATTATCCAAATCCAACTAAGTTACTGCTAGTCCCCAAAGTCTTCAAAAATGCTGTTTTAGCCCGGGACAGATTTTCCATGCATCACTTTTGGTCCTTTAGGCGTCCCAGCTCCCTTTCCTTCCTTCGTGAGCTTTCTTTGGCGTCAAGTAAGCCATAAAATGCTGAATTCTGCATCATTTATACCTGAAACTTTGCTAATCATGTTCGTTAGCTCACTTACAGGAAAAAGAACTAAAAGTGCATGAAATATATAATTTGTTCTCAAAACATGGCACGAATATGGGCAAAATATATTGATATAGGCGTGTAAATTCGCCTATCATCAGTCCTTACAAAATTCTTAGCCGTGTTGGTAAGGTAGCTTATGAAGTCGAGTTGCCTTCCGTGTTGTCCTCTGTTCATCCAATATTCCATGTCTCCATGCTTAGAAAGCATAATAGCAATGCTGTGGTAGTGGATTCCTTTGTGAGTGCTGACATTCAAGAAAATCTTTCTTTTGATGAGATTCCTGTTGAGATTCTTGATTTCAGTGTCCGATGACTAAGGAACAAAGAAGTTCCCTTGGTCAAGGTGTTGTGGCGAAACCAATCTGTTGAGGGTGAAACTTGGAAAGCTGAGGCGGATATGCGATCCAAGTACCCGCACCTATTTTCTGCGAACTCTGATCAAGCCGAAGGTACTGTTCTTTCCTAAATCATGCAATTTTGATAAAAGTTGCAGCAGTTCAGTTGTCATTTATTATGTGTTCAGCTGTAGTTTCTTGAATTTATGCATTGTATGTTGCGTTTGGAGTGAGAAACAATGTGGTGATGAGTCTAACAAATGGTTTCATCTGTATGCTCTATTCCCTATCTAATATTGGCATGTCTAGCGTCATTCGAGGACGAATGTTTACAAGGGGGGATGATGTAATACCCTGGGAAATTTTTCGTTGAAATTTTGTGCGTAAACGTGTTGGGTTCTATCTTCTATAATGAATTATAAATTTTCTGTGTGAAATGTCTTAGATTATGACCCACTATTGCATAGAGTATCAAATAATCTTTCCAATGATATGTGGATCATCCAAAACGGACACCCGAGCGATGAGTTATGAACATTCCGATCGAACCGTGGATAGTACTGAACAGTAAAACGTGCAGGAGAAGTACTGAGGCCTGGCGTATTTTTTCTCCAACTTTAAATGATCATAACTCCTAGTACATAATGATCTGCGAGTCCTCTTTCTAATGAAATTAGTTTCATCCAATTTGTCTATCGGAGCAAAAAGTTATGGTCGATCTACTTCAGCCTATCAATAGTGAATTTTGGGGTCAACTTCAAACGATCATAACTCCTCGTACACAATGATCTGGGTGAGATACTATATATCAATGGAAATATATGAGAGTCCTCTTTCTAATGAAATTGGTTTCATCCAATTTGAATATCGGAGTAAAACGTTATGGTTGATCTACTTCAGACTATCAAAACAGTCCACTAAAGGAGAAATTTGAGATTTTTTTTGATTTTTAGGGGCGTTTTGGTCATTCTACCTCACCCAAAATCCGTCCAAACCCTATATTAAAGCCTATTAGAAGCATTATATGTTATATTTCATCAAACTCTCTCAAAAAGAAAACCCTAAGCTCCTACATCCAACTTCAAGAATCTCCAAAGTTCACCATTAATTCTGCAAATTTATTCAAGATTTCAAGTTCCTAGTTCAAGAACTCCAAGAACCATCATTCAAAGGCACGATTAACATCTCAAAAATGAGTATCGATCTAAAGTTCATCATTCAAGGTATGTGGGGTTTTTCAACAAAAACCCTCTTTCGTTTTTGTGCCAAAAAGTAATTTTCTTTACAAAGGCATGATTTTTATTTGATTTTTATGAATTTGAAGCATGAACCCATATCTTATGATGATTATTATGAAATCTTGATTTTTATGATTTTGAAAGATGAATTTACATGTGTGGTGATATAGAGCATGAATCTTGAACGATATTTATCATGATTTTGATATTTGGGTCATGAATCCCTGTTGGAAATTGTGTTTTTTTAGAAGTGTGTGTTATAAGTACGTTGATGTTGAATATTTGAGGTATTTTGAATGATTTGACCTTTTGGTCTTAATGGAGTTGTTTTGAACTCGAGTGTGAAAGAAATCCACAACCTGGTTGATTTTTATAGATGGAAAGCATGATGGCTCCCGATGTATATTTATATATTACTGAAATTATTTTGTTGTGGATTGTCTTTGAAATGATCTGAGCTAAGTTTGGGAAAAATATTTACCACCGAGTGGGAGGTATAAAGCGACCTTACTTCCCTAGAACTACGTGCCCTCGTAGGAGTGAGCCTGAGGCTGATTTATATAGTGATCACTCGTTTGTGTGGATTTGATATCGATAGTCCTACTCCGATGTCAAGGATAGGAGGTCTCTCCCCAACGTGGGTTGTACGTTGGACTCCATGTAGCTTACATGGTTTATGTCGATTATAGGATCTCCCAGTGTATGTGTGTTTCCTTGTGTCTATGGTGAATGGTGAAGTGATTTGAAAGTGGAATTGTGAAAGTTATTCTTTCGAAAGATTTAAATGATATTTACATTATGAGAATTGATATTCTTGATGAACTGACAGTGATTGACAAATTATATGATGACTTACATGTGTTATTGTACTTATTTCATCCTCTCATGATTATGACGATTTTCTTCGGGCTATGTGAGTCTTTCATACATCCTACATATTTCTTATAAATATTTATGATGATGATGTTCATACAATTGCATACACCCTCATATACTCAGTTCCTTTCCATGGTACTGACCCACATCTTTGGATGTGGGCTGCATTTTCTCGGAATGTAGGTTCAGGTGCTCAGTTCCAGGTTCGACAGTGATTCTTTGGGCATGCTGCTCTACATCCTCTGTTGTGGTGAGTCCTCATGTTCCGAGGACGTGATGTCTGATGTTTGTTTCACGGAATTGTTTACATTTGATAACTGAGTATGAGTCAGTTGGGGAATATCTTAATGACTCGCTGGTTTTATTGATTTTTTTAGAGGCTTTTCAGACTAGTATAGATGTTTGGAGTTGACTAATAAGTCATATTTTGTTATCTTTTTGAAATTGTTTTATTCCTGGATGATGATTACTCTGTTAATATTTGAGGGTTATTTAAGGAAACCCCGTTGATTTGTCTTTAGTGGAATGAAAATGGCTCAAAGGGTTAGCTTGGGGCTACTCGTAGCCTCAAGCACCGTGTGACGCTCTGGGACCTATTTTTCGGGGCGTTACACTATGTCTCTGCGACTGGAATGCTTTCGCTACTGCTAGGCTAGAGTTTGTGTCTCGGAACCTATGGTGTAACATGAAAAGAAAACACCATAGGCGCAAATGCGTCAGTATAACTGGAGTACTGAGTATATGAGGAAGGTAGGCTGAACATAAAGGGTTTCATGCATGAACAACACTGACTGACTAATATTAACGTGGGAGTGCAAACACATATATATAGAAACTGGGACCTTGAATACGTGATAGCATGACCTCTAAGCTAATACATGGTTTACTGATAACTGTCATGACTGATACTGAAATTGATAACATGGACGACTATATCTGACAGTCCTGTATATATTGAAATTTGAAGAATGCCCTGAGTTCTTTTATTGAGACTGATACTAAAACTGTGGGAAATAGTGTTTAACCGACATGCTCCATGTATGCCGTTATGGATAAGCTGGGGTCCAATCTCTGCCCCGATTGGAGAGGTGTCAATACCATGTGACGGGTATGGAAAGCCTATGAGTGGCCCTTATCTGGCGGGTACTCAATGAGAATGGTGGGAACCCTAAACTGACGGGTTGAGCCACCTCATCAACCCTAATCTGACGGGTTAAGATGTCTTAACCTACGCTGGCTACGTAGTTCTGGAACACAAGGATGACTACTAAGAATCACACCCTGAACTGGCGAGTGAGTTCCCATCCTTGGGTTCACTCGGTGCTAACCTCTACTCCCATCTGGAGGGAATGGGCATGAATAACTGACTGTGTATGACTTAATCTTACTGAATTTCGTTAACTGGTGGAATGTTACTGATATTTGACAACTGACTAAGATCATGAGGTTTTCCTGAGTCACATGATTGACTGAAGTCTATGGAATCATAGCTTGAGTTCGGATATCGTGAACATGACATGGATCTAGGCACACAACTATAGTTTTCGGGTATAAGTACCCCCAGGACTCGATAGGAGGAAAATGACACACATGACATGACTTGATCACAAGATTTGAGTACACAATTCACAATTTCATAAGTAAGGCTTTCATAATAAGAATGATTCTCAACAAACTATCACACGATCGGGAATGCATACAACAAGTATATACTTGCATGGCTTCAATAACATGGTCATTCCATATTGCAACAATATCATGAGCTTCTCGTACAACTTCTTCAATTCAAGACAATAGCATGGGGATCACGTTGAACATAAACTTAGAACATGGAATAGTCATTTAGGACTTATTATGTCATAAAAGTATGATTTCTATTCCCTTAGGTATTTTCACAAACACCTTACATGCACATCTTAGGCATAGGTGGATTCGTCAAGATTACAAATATTCAACCACCAATTTCACATATTTATACGTTAAATACCACCATATCCTCACAATAAACATACAAAGATCCTATCTTAGGCATCATCAAACTCCAACCACATGAACATCAACCACCACCAACATAAACATCATAATAAAAAATTTAGAAGATGGTTCTTGAGCTTCATGGACGAAAGGAGTCCATGAATCAACTCACGCATACCTTAGAAGGAAGATTCTTGATGATTGACGGAGGAATTTCCTTGAAATCGAATCTTCAAGCTTAGTTATGGAACCATAGTTGTTTTTCTCTTTTAGTGCTCTTGGATGATGAGCTTTGAGATGATAATAGGGTTGTAATATGTTTAGAAGCTATATATTTCATAGGGTTAAGTTTAGGGACGTGCAAGGAGTGTTAAAAGACTTAATTACCCTTAAAATAACTCAAAACGGAGTGTTTTTGGCACCTGGAACTGACTTAGGCGGCGTCCAAGTGATTGCCTAAGTTAGGTTGGCCGGCGCCTAATCAATCGCCTATGTTTGGTTGGGCAACGCCTAACCAATCGCCTATCCTTACTGTCTCTCACGAAAATGGGCATAACTTTTCCCTCGAGTATTCGATTAAGGTAAAATTGGTATTGTTGGAAAGCTAATTCGATTCTCTAAAATTTGGTTTGTCTAAATCAGCCAAAATACCACATTAGCATCGAGTTATAATTGTTCAAAGATGATCCTTACAAAATCAAACACTAAAACTTGATGGATTCAAAAACTATTAGCTTTTATTACCTTAAGTGACTCATATGAACATGCTTAATGCATCATAAGCTATCCTATCACTAGAATATTCATTGTAAGTCATGTTCTCAAGTATGAATCATAGGATAGGAGATTTCATACGTGGGAATACTTATTAACTTCCTAGCTTAGAAACATGCGGGGTATTACAATATCTCCCCCTTGGGAACATTCATCCTCGAATTAGAATTTACTGAGAAGGGATACAAGACAATAGAAACTGAACTGAACATGAAGAACTGAAACTTGATCTCATGACTGACATGCTAAACATACTAAACTCATGTATATCTGATGCACGGACAACTGACACATGAATGCATAGCTGAGTATGAAATGGTTAATAGGTACAAAGTTTATACTGGAAACATGAACGTGAAACTGAATAAGATTAACGAGAACTGTTACCTTGAGCTTGATCTTAATTGGCGGGGAAGAGGTGAGGATACTTGGTACGCATATCTGCTTCTGCTTCCCAAGTAGCTCCCTTATGAGACTGATTTCACCAAAGAACCTTGACTAGAGGGACTTTTTTTTTCCTCAATCTACAAGTTTGATAATATAAGATTTCGATTGGAATCTCTTCATAGGAGACACTGTTCTGAATATCGATGCGCTGAATAGGGACAACAACTTCTGGGTCACCTATGCACTTATTTAGCAACAAGACATGGAAGACTGGATAGACTGAGGCTAGATCTGAAGGCAACTGATGCTCATAATCTACCTTGTTGAAACAACAAAGAATTCTGAAGGGACCGACATATCGGGGACTGAGTTTCCCTTTAATGCCGAACCTCTTCACTCCCTTCATGGGAGAGATATTAAGATAGAAATAGTCATTGACCTCAAACTCAAGATCCTTTCTACGAACATCTGCATAGGACTTCTGTCGGCTCTGAGCAGCCTGGAGTCTCTCTCTGATCAACTGAACTTTCTCTAAGGCATTGAATACTAATTCAGGACCTATGATTGAGGCCTCACTAACTTTGAACCAATGAATCGGAGATCTACATCTCCTACCATAGAGAGCTTCAAATGGAGCCATCTGAATACTAGAATGATAGCTATTGTTGTATGCAAACTCAATCAAAGGCAAGTGGTCGTCCCAACTTCCCTTGAAGTCAATTGCACACGCCCTTAGCATATCTTTAAGATTCTGAATGGTCCTCTTTGCTTGACCATCTTTCTGAAGATGAAATGCTGCGCTGAGATGGAATTGGGTATCGAGACCCTTTTGGAGCACTTTCCAAAAGTGAGAAGTGAACTGGGTACCTCTGTGTGAGATGATAGATAATGGAACACTGTGTAACCTGAATAACTCCCTGATATAGAGTTTTGTATAATCCTCGATAGAATAAGAAGTATGAATAGGAAGGAAATAAGCTTACTTGATAATTCTATCTATAATGACCCAGACTGAATCATGCTGATGATGAGTTCTAGGCAAACCCGTCATGAAGTCCATGTTAACTTTTTCCCACTTCCAAGTAGGAATGGTGAACTCTTGCATGGAACCACTAGGTTTCTAATGCTCTATCTTAACCTGCTGACATGTAGAGCACTTAGCCACAAACTCTACAACATCTCTCTTCATCCCACACCACCAATAGATCTCCCGCATATCGCGGTACATCTTAATGGCCCTTGGATGAATAGAGTATCGTGAACCATGAGCTTTTGCAAGAATTCACTGCCTCAATTCATCTACACCTGGAACACATAGACGACCCTGACAACGAAGAACATTATCTCCCCCTTGGGAGAAAACCTCGACTTTCTGATTCTGAACTGACTCTTTGAGCTTGACAAGGCTAGGATCCCTGTCTTGTTTCTCTTTCACCTCAGAAACTAGAGATGACTCTAAACTACTATGAACACATGCACCACCCTCTAAAGAATCAACTAAGCGAACGCCTAGTCTGGCAAGCTGATGGATCTCCTGAGCCATATTTTTCTTACTATCCTCAATGTGAGAAATACTACCCATGGAGAGTCGATTGAGAGCATCGGCCACAACATTGGCCTTGCTCGGATGATAAAGAACACTCATGTCATAATCCTTCAAGAGCTCTAACTACCTTCTCCGGCGAAGATTGAGATCTTTCTGGGAAAAGACATACTAGAGGCTTTTATGGTCTGTGAAGACATCTACATGAACTCCATAGAGATAATGCCTCCAAATCTTCAAGGCAAAAACTACCGCTGCTAACTTAAGATCATGAGTAGGATAATTCTTCTCATGTGGCTTTAACTGTCTGGAGGCGTAGGCTATGACCTTACCATGCTGTACGAGGATACAACCTAAACCCACTTTGGATGCATCATAATAGACTACAAAACCATCTAAACCATCTGGAATAGCCAGCCAAACCCAAGAAACTCCTAATATCTGATGGAGATACGGGTCTGGGCCAGTTTCTTACTGCCTCAATTTTCTGAGGATCTACTCTAATGCCATCACCGGAAACAATATGGCCAAGGAATGCTACTGATCTTAGCCAAAATTTGCACTTGCTGAACTTAGAGAATAACTGGTGATCCCTAAGAGTCTGAAGAACAATCATGAGATGGTCACCATGATCATACTCTGTATGAGAATAGACCAAAATATCATCTATAAAGACTATGACAAAAATGTCTAAGTACTTCTTGAACAGACGGTTTATCAAATCCATAAAAGCTGCAGGGGCATTGGTAAGACCAAATGACATGACCAAAAATTTGAAGTGACCATACCGGGTACAGAAAGCTGTCTTTAGAATGTCACATTGTCTAACTATGAGATGATGATAGCTTGATCTGAGGTCTATCTTAGAGAAGTAAATGGCACCTTGAAGTTGGTCAAATAGATCATCAATCCTGGGAAGAGAATATCTGTTCTTGACCGTGACCTTGTTGAGTTAACGGTAATCAATGCACATCCTGAGAGAATCGTCTTTCTTGCACATGAATAATACTGGCGCACCCCATGGGGAAATGCTGGTTCTGATGAATCCCTTATCTAAGAGATCCTTTAAATGATCTTTTAGTTCCTTGAGTTCTGCTGGTGCCATTCTGTATGGCAAAATAGAAATAGGTTGAGTATCCAAAAGAAGGTCTATGCCGAAGTCTATTTCCTTTTTTGGAGAAATGCCTGGAAGATCTTTGGGAAAGACATCTGAGTATTCATTAACAATAGGGACTATTTTGAGACTGGGGGATTCAGAACTAGAATTTTTAACAGCACGAGATGATACACACACCCCTTAGAAATCATTTTCCTTTCCCGAAGGTAGGAAACAAGTTGACCCCTGAACGCTGAAATGCTACCCTTCCACTCTAGGACGGGCTCATTCAGGAACTAAAACTAAACTATCCTATTTCTGCAGTCGACTATTGAATGGCAGGAATGAAGCCAATCCATGCTGAGAAGACATCAAAATCAGTCATCTCTAACTCCACCAAATCTGCTGATGTGGATTTCTGAGATATCATAACCGGGCAGTTCCTATATACCCACCAGGCTATGATGGTTTTACCCACTAGGGTAGAGACTGAGAAGGGCTCTGCTAGGACTTCGGGACTGATTCTGAAATTGCCTCCTATGTATGGAGTAACAAAAGACAAAGATACACCTGGGTCTAGCAAAGCATAAACATGAACACGGAAAATCTATAACATACCAGTAATGACATCAGGAGAATTTTCCTGACGTACCGGGACTGAAGAGCATAGAGTCTGTTTGGGCGTTGCCCACTGGTAGCACTGGAAATGGCACCCTGCGAGTTTGGACGACTGGACTGAGCTGTAGAATTATTTTGCTGACCCTGAAGACTTGACTGCAGACACTCCCTAATCCTATGGCCTGGCTTGCCACAACTAAAATAGACATCAATATCGGCTCTGCAAATGCCTTTGTGGTTCTTACCATAAGTCTGACAAAGGGGATTCGTTCCGGCACTGCTAACACTGCCCTGAGATTTAAAGCCTGGTGCTTTGTCTCTATTGCCATGTCTGAACTTCGGTACTGGAGCGCTGGCAGAGGAAGGAGCGGGAATGGCTGACTTGGAGCAAAACAGTGAACGGTTTCCTCCATCTGACTTGGGGTGAGCAAAGTTGAAGTTACCTGACCTTGCTCTCTTGTTCTGCCTCTCTTTGTGTTAAACTTATGTTCTTCTACTTTCTGGGCATGGGTCATGAGTCTGGCTAAGTTTATATCAATGATCAGCATCGCATACCTACACTCATTTACCACGCTATCGTTGACCCCTGACACGAACTTGCTCATCTTAGCTCTATTGTCTACAACCACATGAGGAACATACTTGTCTAGCTGAGTAAATCTGAGAGAATACTCCCTAACCATCATATTCCCCTGCCTGAGGTTGATGAACTCAAGATCTTTGGCTTTTCTCAGCTCTTAGGGAAAGAATCTATCTAAGAAGTCCATGACAAATTTCTCCCACTCGATAGGGCCTCTATCATCTAACCTCTCAGACTTCCACTATTTGTACCAATCATGAGCAACATCCTGTAACTGGTAGGTGGCTCACACAACACTCTCAATAGAAGTAACATCCATGATGTCAATGACCTTCTGGACTTGGTCAATGAACTCCTAATGGTCCTCATCAGACTTAGACCCATGGAAAGATGGAGGGCTCATCCGGGTGAAGTCCCGAACCCTAGTTGCTTTAGGATTGGCCACTGGGTTGGCCGAAATTACTGGTGGCTATTTATTCTGTGCAGCCATGGACTGAGCAAGTGTGGTAAATACGGCTCTAAACTCCGCATGGGAAACATGTTCGCCCAAAGGATCTTCGGGCTGAGGAGCTGGCTGGTTTCTTCTCTTTGGGGCCATGGTCTGGAATAAGTAAAGAATGGATTAGACTGAGAGTTTAACTTGTGATTATACTCAGTAGCATGACATGAATAATGAAGAAAGGGGGTTGTTCCTAAAACATCTTATAGCCTTCCGCACATAAATGTGGCGCACAACACACCCATGTACAACATATTACTAGATGCGGATTTCTAACTTCCTAGGACTCTATTGAACCTTAGGCTCTGATACCAGGTTTGTAACACAACGATTCGCTGAACTGGAATGGTACACAATGCTCATGACCCTGAGGGACCACAAGCTAACCCATGACTGATATCTGTACCTGTATACTGCAAATCATGATATAATAATGTGGATTACATAGAACTGTAAGGCCATAAGGTTCAACTGAATACAATTTTGTGGGTGAAAATACCCAAAACAACTCAATCTAAAAGCTAAGTCTGAATGAAAATTTGAACGTAAATCTGAAAGCCTCTAAACTATCTGAATAAGGAGTTGAAGGAACATGTCTCCAACTAACTCTATAAAACTGAACTAAAGAAATAAATAAATGTATCAAATCATATTGTCCTCGAATCAATGAGGACTCATTGTGTCTCTACGGCTGGAATGCTACCGCTACTGCTGGGCTGGAGTTCGTGTCTCGGAACCTATGGTGTAACATGACAAGAAAGACCCATAGCGCAAATGCGTCAGTACAAGTAGAGTACTGAGTATACGAGGAAGGTAGGCTGAACATAAAGGGTTTCATGCATAAACAACACTGACTGACTAATATGAACGTGGGAGTGCAAACACATATATATAGAAACTGGGACTGTGAATATGTGATAGCATGACCTGTAAGCTAATACATGGTTTACTGAAAACTGTCATGACTGGTACTGAAACTTATAACATGGACGACTGTATCTGACAGTCTTGTATATACTAAAATCTGAAGAACGCCCTGAGTTCTTTTATTAAAACTGATACTGAAACTATGGGAAGTAGTGTTTAATCGACATGCCCCATGTATGCTATTTTGGCTAAGCTGGGGTCCAATCTCTGCCCCAACTGGAGGGGAGTCAATACCATACCATGGGTAAGGACAACCTATGAGTGAACCTTATCTGCCAGGTACTCAATGAGAACGGTGGGAACCCTAAACTGACGGGTTGAGCCACCTCATCAACCCTAATTTAATAGGTTAAGATTTCTCGACCTACGCTGGCTACGTAGTTCTGTAACACAAGGATGACTACTAAGAATCACACCCTGAACTGGCGAGTGAGTTCCCATCCTTGGGTTCACTCGGTGCTAACCTCTACTCCCATCTGGAGGGAATGGACATGAATAACTGACTGTGCATGACTTAATCTTAATGAATTCTATTGACTGGTAGAATGTTACTGATATCTGACAACTGACTAAGACCATGAGGTTTTCCTGAGTAACATGACTGACTCAAGTCTATGGAATCATATATTGAGTTTGGATATCGTGAACATGACATGGCTCTAGGCACACAACTATAGTTTTCGGGTACAAGTACCCCCAGGACTCGATAGGAGGAAACTAACACACATGACAAGACTTGATCACAAGATTTGAGTCCATAATTCACAATATCATAAGTAAGGCTTACATAATAAGAATGATTCTCAACAAACTATCACATGATCGGGAATGCACACAACATGTATATACTTGCATGGATTCAATAACATGGTCATTCTATATCGCAACAATATCATGAGCATCTCATACAACTTCTTCAATTCAAGACAACAGCACGAGGATCACGTTGAACATAAACTTAGAACATGGAATAGTCATTTAGGACTTATTATGTCATAAAAGCATGATTTCTATTCCCTTAGGTATTTTAACAATCACCTTACATGCACATCTTAGGAATAGGTGGATTCACCAAGATTACAAATATTCAACCACCAATTTCACATATTTATATGTTAAATACCACCATATCCTCATACTAAACATACAAAGATCCTATCTTAGGCATCATCAAACTCCAATCACATGAACATCAACCACCAACAACATAAAAATCATAATAAAAAATTTAGAAGATGGTTCTTGAGCTTCATGGATGAAAGGAGTCCATGAATCAACTCACGCATACCTTAGAAGGAAGATTCTTGATGATTGACGGAGAAATTTCCTTGAAATCGGATCTTCAAGCTTAGTTATGCAACCCTAGTTGTTTTTCTCTTTTAGTGCTCTTGTATGATATGCTTTGAGATGATAATAGAGTTGTAATATGTTTAGAAGCTATAAATTTTGTAGGGTTAAGTTTAGGGACGTGTAAGGAGTGTTAAAAGACTTTATTACCCTTAAAATAACTCAAAACGGAGTGTTTTTGGCACCTGGAACTGACTTAGGCAGCGTCCAAGTGTTTGCCTAAGCTAGGTTGGGCGTCTCCTAACGAATCACCTATGTTTGGTTGGGCGGCGCCTAACCAATCGCCTATCCTTACTGTCTCTCACGAAAATGGGTATAACTTTTTGCTCGGGTATTGGATTAAGGAAAAATTGGTATTGTTGGAAAGATAATTCGATTATCTAAAATTTGGTGGGTCTAAATCATCCAAAATACCACATTAACATTGAGTTATACTCGTTCAAATATGACCCTTGAAAAATCGTACACTAAAACTTGATGGATTCAAAAACTCTTAGCTTGTATTACCTTAAGTGACTCATATGAACATGCTTAATGCATCATAAGCTATACTATCACTAGGATATTCATTGTAAGTCATGTACTCAAGTATGAATCACAGGATAGGAGATTTCATACGTAGGAATACTTATTCACTTCCTAGCTTAGAAACATGCAGGGTATTACAGATGCTTCTTACAATGTATTAAAGTATCACATATATTACTTCTGTACTCGAAGTGATAATTCTCATAACTCAGTTTTTACTCTCTTGCTATTTCACATTACACCTTTTGGAATAGATCTTCATAGACCCTCTGTTTCATCACTTTGCAAATCAACTTATGTCTCTCATCTCAACTACTACTTGCCATATCATTATTAACACTTATCTTTCATTTTTGTAGTTAATGCATAGATGCAACTTCGCTGCCAACAACTACACGAATTCACATTTTGAACTTTGGCACTTTTGGTGCCAATAAATGTTTTATCAATGTGATACTTTTAGAATCTGTATGTAACAATGTAATCCTTGTTCTATATAATATGAACCATAATGTTCTATCATATAATTATAACATGACATGATTTACTACTTTACTTACTAAAACTATTTACTCTGCCATCAATATTCCGCCCGTGTATAGTACGGGCTCGGGCCCACTAGTAAAGTTTAAATTACTATGTTTTCATTCCTATTTAAGCGTTGCTAATTCATTTTATTTGTCTCAAAAGAATATATAATTTTTATATGTAATGTTGAAGAAATTGGATAGGGTCACGTGGGACAATTTGAATCCATATTAATAAATTAATAAATAATATATAATAGTTATATATTTAATTTATAAATTCAAAGAGACACAACTATATGAAAAGTTGTATCTCTTTGGATTTATAAAAAGGGTTTTATGTAGATAAACAACCTAACATTTTTCCTTCTTGAAAAGCAAAACAAACCCTTAAAAATTTCCTCTTTCTTCTTTCTCTCAAGTTCCATTGAAGTTTCTTGTGAAGATTTCTTTTATTCAAAGCATTAGAAATATTCTGTAACGGCATGTCAACTTATGTAAAAAATATTATCGTCTAGCTTAATAAAGGTGATAAGATTAACGGTTATAATTATGAAATATGAAGCATGAAAATTCAATATGTCCTAAAAGAGAAAGAAACTCTTGAAGCTCTTAATGTGTCTTTGACACTTTCTAAAAATGGCGATACCTGTCAACATGTGAAAGATCTTAAGGCACATTAAGCTTGGAAAAGAAGAATTATCTTGCTTGCTTAACGCTGTTGAGCAATATGAATAATGATATCATGAGATATTTCAAAAGTATGACGTTGCTAAGAACTTGTGTAATGGCGTTGGTTTTTGGTCCTTGAAAGTTTCTACAATTTTATCCTCACTATCTTGACTACGACACACCCTATGAGTCATAGGGTATCTTGAAGGGCTAGGAGACCCTAGTCGAAAGGTGTCCAGTGAATGGTGTTTGAGTTACTATCCTAGGTACAACTTGGGGACATGAGTCGTAAAGATACATGACAAGTTATTGGAATCAAATCATAACGAAATCAAAATTAAGTGGTAAAGGTTTTCTCTGAGTATGAGTGTTTCACTATGAGTCATAAGGAATTGTTACGAGTCGTTAGGTGCAAATTGTAAGATGTCCAGTTTTCACCTTATTGGATTTCATGTTGATTAGGATTGGACCCTACAAGTCGTAGGGTACCATGACGAGTGGTACTAGTTGAGTTGTAGGGTAACAATGTGTCGGTGTCCTGGAACTGCCTTGGTTATGACTCAGTCACTTGCGATAATTTTTCCATCTTTTCATTAAAGGCACTTTGGAAATTTCCCCTCTACCCTAATTGTAACCCACGACTTAAAACCCCCTTAAGGACCCCATTAGCATTATTAACTCACTAATACACTATTAAAAACACTCTTTAATTTTCTCAAGAAACCGTACTTAGGGTTTCTGAGAAGCAAGTTATCCAAGGGCTTAAGAGTTGAATTCCTTTTGTGAAACTTGTTATTTCAGGCATGTTACTCTTCTCCATTGTTAATTTGTTAAAAACATATGGTTTAAAGTATTGTTCATAATATATTTATGTTGATTTTAAAATAAAGGTTGGGGTTTTTGAATACTTGTTGTTGAACAATGTTGTCCCATGGTTTATGTATGATTTTCATGCTTTAATTATGGTTTTGAACTTATGGGTGTATGTGTATGGTGAATGAACAAGGGAATTATGATTCTCCCAAACTTGCGACTTTTGAATTGGTATTTACCCCAACTCCGTATTGTGAAATTGAGTTTTAATTATGAGAAATGTGGGAATTCGTAAAATTTAATAAAGGGGATTGTGAATTCTCCCAAGTGATGTAATTATTTCGGCATGTTGTTGTTACCTTGCAAGTTTAGTTGGTATGATGATACCAACAATGTATTCCTTAATGTTAAATATGGTTTAAAGAATGGGAATATGTGAAGAATGTTTTAATTGGGCTTTAATGGGGGTTCCATAGCTGAGTCGTGAAAGTGGAGATCCGAGTGACCGATATTGGAAACTGTATTTGCCGATGCGGGGGTCAAAGTGACCAGGGATGTTTGAGTCCCCTCACTATTATTAAATGATGATGGAGGTTCGAGTCCCCCACACATCATTACATGATCGAGTGCTTAAGTTACCTTAGTATATGATTGGGAGGTTCAAGTCTCCCATGCATATATATGAGATTATTCTCCAGTTCGTGTAGCTACACACGATAGGGCCCGACCCGGAGGTTAGAGATGGGGCCCATATAAGCCGTGCATATATGTTATGACAGTTGAGATACACAATCCAGTATAAAGTTTTAAAGTGCATGTTAAGACTTGTTCCCTATCCCAATATGTGATCTATCTATATGCATATGTATTTGATTATGTGCATTGGTTTTGACTGATTTTGAACTATTGATCATGACATTATGTTATCCTTATTCCTGAGTTACATGCTAATGTTCACATCACTAACTATCATCGGATGTTGTATCCTCATGCAATGCAGGTACCGGTACTTCTTCTACTTTTCCTACATATAGTTAGGTCAATCGGTTTATTCCGTTGGTTTTTGGTGTTGTGGTAAAGTGATGATCTTCCATCCTCTGAAAGGCTTAGGCATTTAACCAACTTTCATTCTTAGATATGAGTTGATAGCAACCTTTATTATCATTTTCATTATTTTTGTCATCTATCAGAGTCGGGGACATGTCCCAACTAAGACTAGTTTTGGTTATTCTTTAGAAGGATTTATTTGGATTACTGTGGATATTGGGTGGTGTTAGGAATTCATCCAACATTAGGAGATGTTGTGTTTGGTTTGATTAGGTGTAGGGGGTGATCTCCGGTCCATGTAGGTGTAATACCCCAAAATTTCCTAACTAATTTTGTCTCAAGAATGTCAAGTATTATCTTCTAATAGATCTACTCCATCCACTACTAGAGGAACAACATCAATATAGATCTACTCCATCCACTACTAAAAGAAATAAACCATGGAGTAGTAACATAATTATGAATTTAATAACAAGGCACACAATAATCAATTTCAATTCATCAAGGCATATAATCACCAATAGGTATTAAAATCTCAATTCATATAATAAGAGATAAAGGCGGGAACAAAGGCGGGAGCTAAAAACACACCAATTATGGCGACATCCGCAGTCACATGCCAATCGGGCATGGGTGAAAATAAATCTAAATGGGTCCAACTCAAATCGACCAATTGAATTATCAATGGCCGACCAACTGATGCAAAGAGAAATCCACAAAAATTATGTCCATATTTTCAAAATCACAGCCTGTCTTAGGAACTCTAGGCTAGCGAGGAATACATGCTAACTCTGGTTGATCACCTATCTTATACTTGAGGGCATTCTCTAAACCAGTGTCTCATTGTGACACAATAGAATCAAGATCCTGGAATACTTTGAGATACTGCCCCTCATAATCCAAAATGGTCACCATGACTCGAAGAACCATTCCACACTCCGCAGTTCTGATGGGGACTCTGCCCACTATGATCATCATGACTAATCTAAAAATTACTCATAGTATGGAATACTGTCTGCATAGAGCTAATGGGATGCAGGTGAAGCTGAACTCTACTGAAGGGATCCTCACTCCCTAATAAAAGACCAGTAGTGCTATATTGATGGCATGCCTCTTGCCCCTTTCCATAAATCTCAATACTCAAGCTCTCTATGATTCTCGTATGATCAACACCCTGAGGGAAGAAAGATTCGGCTGCTATCAAGTAGTTTGATACCAAAAGAAGTGACAATACTAACCCTCTAACATATCCATGCAACAAAATTTGGCTCAAAATATATGGAATGGGTAAATGCCTGGACCACACGAGAGATCCAATCTTGTACTCTAAATTGGTAAAGAACCCTGATTAACACCACTAGACCTATCTCTGGTTAAAGAACTTCTCGATGAATCAAACATCATCCATGGTTGAGAGTGATCTACAACATGACTTGAAATCCTAATACCAAACCTCGAAGGCTGAAGTAGTCACGAGCTCAACTGGAGCCTAAGCTGGCCTAAATTCTTTTTTGGCTTCCACAGAAGATCTTCAATATCCATCTCCGAGATTCTCATTTGATGTTGCGCTGAAACTTTAGGAACACATATTAAAGTCTCATCCGTATCTGTCGACAAGGTCACATCATCCTCCGGGGATAAAATAAAGTCAAAGAAGGTGTTAGAGGTTCATAGGAAATACAGAAACACGATAAGAAGTCACGAAGTGAATTTACTAAATGTCCCTGTTGCCTCCCAAAGATAGGTTCCGAACGTCTCCGCATCAATCTACAGGACTCTACCAACACTTATCTCTTGTACTAATCATCAATGAAACCTAAGCTCTGATGCCAATTTATCACAATCAAATTTCTCATGTCATGATGGCCCCTACCATAACCCACAAGTAGGCAAGCCAACCCATAGTTTGGAGCAGCTAGTAACGGACTAATCAACGATACATAATAGAATCCTAAAACCTGGGGGTATTCGTATAAGAAGTTCTAAATATAATATGAGTATAAAAGTGAACTATCGTGAGAATTACCCTGATACAACTTATATCTACATACAACATAGAGATTAGTCTAATACATAAGAAAAAGATGAGTAATACTCCAAACGTCAAGAGCTCACTCTAATTCTCTGAACCATAAATGCTCCGCATAAGACACACGTCAACGATGATAACCCATACTATGATCTACAAGTTGTAGAAGTGTAGTATGAGTACCAACTATATGGTACTCAGTAAGCAATTGCCAACTAAGCACCAAAGATAAAGCAGATATATACATCATATAAATAGAATTAAAACAACACCCAAGAGTCCATAAATCATATCACAAGTCAATAAGATAATAAGGAACAACTATCCTATTTAGGTTTAAGAGACTAACATAATAAAACTATGGAAGCATCAAGGGTGAACTATTCTATTCTAGCTATATTGAATAGACTTCAATGCTATATAGTATATCTCAAGCCAGTATATAAATAAAGGGTGGATGAAACATATATAGAAATATACAAGGCAAAGAAATGAATATACAATAAGAACAAATAAAGAGAGGGATATACGATAGTTCCATAGCTTTCTATATATATATATATATATATATACATATAGATGCGAGGTCATCTCAAAGCATAACTTGGATCATCATATTCTCCTATTAAGACCTCATTAGAATACTATCAGAATTTAATACCATCATACTCACGATTTCTAATCCACATGGCTAGACATGATGTAATCATGCATAATAATGCAATCATAAGATAGAAGAGGCCGAATATATACCTCAAATCCCAATACTAGATCAATGAACAATTTGTCATAAGTTAGCCATAGTAATGATCATAACAATGATAATAATAATATCAATATCAATGTGAATAACCTGATACTCCAGACAACTAAATACCTAGCTGAGCGTATGCATACCCCCACCGCCCTAGACTCAGAAGGTTCAATCAACACATAACAACACAAGGCATATTCTTCACCCATATCTATATAACCATCCCATACCAGATGATAGGCATAGACGCATACTGGTGATAGGCGTGCATATGCAAGAATAAATGCAAGGTATATAATTAATATTACCACTCATCATAACTTTCATCTTCATGACCATCATTATTATAATCAACCTCTGTCCTTGTCGGGTATCAATATCTCATCATAGTATCCTCCGGCCTTGCCAAGTATCAATGTATCATAATAGTGTCCTTTGGCCTTGCCGGGTATCAATAAATAAGCATAGTATCCTCCAGCTTTGCCAAGCATCAATATATTATCATAGTATCCTCTTGCCTTGTCGGGTATCAATAATCATCATAGTAATTATCATCATAGTATTCTCTAACTTTGCAGGGCATAAATATATCATCATAGTATGCTCCGGCCTTATCAAGTATCAATATATCATCATAGTATCCTTCGGCCTTGTCGATTATCAATATATATCATCATAGTATCCTCCGGCCTTGCCGGGTATCAATATATCATCATTAATTAATGCAAAAGAATAGCATAAATCAAGTACTCATAACCATAAATGTAACACCATAAATATAACTATCTCATCAATATATTTTATCTACCTATTGTTAACTAATCAGTACTCATTATTAACTAGTGATCTCTTATCACTAACCTCTTTTATTATTTAACCTCATTAATATACAAATCCTCATTTAACAACTAAGAGATATCGTAAACTTAGTCATTAATAACAACTAATCCTCACATATGCTAAACTCGACAACACCATTAACTATGCATCAACTATTTCTAGGTACCATAATTTAACGAAGAAAGGTTCATTAACTAGTTCATTAGACTCCTAGTCATCAAGTGCTATAGTCATCTAATAGACAACTAATTACCACGTAGCTTAACCCTTAATTAGGAAGAACCATCATAAGATCACATCCTATATAGAATCATATCAATTATCGATATAATAACCATGAATGTACCAAATCTATGCATGCTATCACCAGTATTCAATTAGTGTAATAATAAGCATCATACCATATCTTCCTCCGTTCCATAATGAAGATATGTGTATACGCACATACATATAAATTCATAAACTTTAACTACATCCTTTACAAGGATAAACACTTCCTGAATATCCAACCAATATCATAACATGGTCTTCGGCTCAATAATACGTTTGAAATAATCACAATAGCATAATCACGGTCTTTGGCTCATATACATATTTTGAACTCATATATGTAATCTTATTTATAATCCATACCATATCTCTAATCATCTCCCGTATAGGAGGCATCTCGCATAAAAGGAGGTATGATCTCAATAAGCATATAATTATCTCTCACATAAGATATCTCATATCAATAGGTCACATATCATGACTATAAGGAGTATTACCTCTCTAGGCCAATCATCATATATAAGAGAAATATTATTTCTATAGGTCATATATCATATCTAAGGGGAAATAGCATCTCTAATGGCCTAATATCGCATCTAAGAGGAATCAATATTTCTATAGGCCATTAATCATAATTCAGGAAAAGTCATCATAATTTATTAATTCACCAATCAAATCTCATAAATAAGGTCCCTTAGTCTCAACTACGCCTAACATCCGCAACTAAGTCCACAAGGGCTTATACAAGTCTTGGCCTAAGTGGGTCGGATGGAATCACCTCTAATCCTCAATTTCCATATTTAGGCAATCTACGCCCTCAAACTAGGCTAAGGTATCTAGTTCACTTCTAGATGTTAAGTAAGCCATAACCCCTCCTAATATAGGAACTTCATCTAAAAACATGAGCATTTAATTCAACTCTATCCAAATTATGGTTTCAAGACCTCTAGATTTGACTACTTTTGATTTAGGGTGCAAACGGGCCCCCGGAATGGGTTTCCGTAAAAGAAGGACAAAATTAGAACTTTACTTCAAAAATATGTTCCTCATATTTTTAGAAACATACAAATGAAAATCCAAGTCAAATCGAGTAAAAAATGAGGTTCAAATTGAAGAAAAATTATTTTTGAGCTTTATCTGGTAAAATCTTTAAAATCCGAATTAAAATCCAGAATCAGAGCTATTTTGAAGGTTAAATTGATGAAAAACTAGTTATCCTAATATAAAAACATTATTCAAGTGAAAAGGAGTGAAATTAGGATTTAAAATCAAGCCTTAAGATTTTTGGTGTTTTGAGAAATTAATCAAGAAATTTTTAAGAAAAAGTGAATTCTCACCTTAAATTCATAATAGAATCAAGAAGTTGATGTTAATATAGCTTCTCGAGCTTCCACTAGTTTCTCTTTTAAGCTTCCACACTATTTTAGGGTTTAACTCTCAAGAGAAAAGATGAAAAATAAGCAAAATGAGCTCAAAACTGAACAACTTTTTCCCCTTCCAGATAGACTTTGACGAGGTGTCCAAAATTTATTTGGAGTCCGATATACACAAACCAAATATGTAACCACACTAAATCTGATGCTCAAAACTCAATGGAGATATCATATTTTTTTAAAAATATCGTTTTCACAAAGTTGACCCCCAAAACCCGAAATTACAATTTTGTAAACCGAGGGTCGAAATGAGATTTAAAAGATGTTAAATCATATTATATATGTTATCATCCTAAAATTGATATTGTAGATCTATTGGCGAAGTTGGATTTTGCATTCGAGGTCGTTTCGGCCAAATATGGGTCCCACACCCAAATTTTTATTTTTCCAACTTTCTGACCTATAAGTTGAAATGAGCTCAGGTGCATTAGGACCCAAACCAAAGGTATACCTAGCCTAAGATCAATATTTTTGATCTGGTGATGCAGTCAGAATTTGCATTCGAGATTGTTTCACTGAAATTTTTTCACGGTGGCCATTTGTAACTAACAAAGATTCTAAAATAGAGAATTGGCTCTAAAAGCTAAATGAACTGCTCGGTAATTGAACCGTCAGTCCCATAAAGTCATAAATGACTTGGGACAGCTATAGAAAAACTTAAATGATGTAAATAAGCGTTAATATGGAAAATAACCTGAAGGGTCATTACAACTTTATTGGCCCAATTTTGGATTTTGACTCCTTAGAATGGCGATTTAGAAGTATGATAGATTTGGAGTATTAATGCCTACATATTTTTAGTTTTGATTTAGATATTTGAGATTGAGCGGTTCAACCTTGGTATTGAGATTTTAGTTTGGTGTTGTAGAGGTTGTGTGCAACTTTTGTTATAAAATTGTCCTTGTTTAAATTTTATTTATAGGCTGGCTGAGCCTATTCCAAGGTTGCCTATTTGGTATTCTAGACTTTGGCTGGATTATAGTTGATAAGTGTTCAGATGATAGCCCATGGGTCTCGTATTAGTTATTTCTGTTTTGACCTCGAGTTTCAGCTTTCTTTGGGATGTTGGATGATTTACTCAACAGGAATAATATTCTCGAGTTGGATTTAGTATGTCTTCATTCTCAGTGGATGAGATATCCCAGAGAATATTCAATGATGAGTAGTTATACCTTGGATTTTGAGATTTTAGTTTAATTTTTATCTGGACTGGTTGGAGCATTGGCATGGATTATGTTTCGTATCTCTATTTATATGCCTAGATAGAGCCTTATGAGCTTCTTCTCATGTTTTCCTTATGGACTTTCTGTGGATCAGCTTTAGTTCTTTGAGTTCTCCGTGATGAGACTATGTCGATGAGACTCAAATGATTTTCCTCCTGGCTTGGAGTAGATAGCAGGTATAAAAATGTAAAGAAAGGTTATTTTTGGATTTGGACTCAATTTTGTGACTCATGTATTGGTTTTATTTTGACTTGGATGAGCCTTTGTTTATTTATGTGGATATATGGATGGTATCAGCGTGATATAATTCAGATCTGCGTGCATCAAAATTTTTAGATCAGTTGGAGGTGAGTTAGCGGTTAAGTTGAGTTGATTATTTTTGAAGTAGAATGATAGTGTTGGTTGAAAAAGGGATACCTATGGCAAAATCCCTTAGAATTATTTTCTCCCCATTGAGGTTACCTAGGAAGTCATTCTTGGAGAATGCAGGACCAGTGCCTCATCCTTTTGAGATTTTGAGATTCTTTCTATCCGTTGACTTTCGAGGACGAAAGTCCTTTTAGTAATTGATATTTTAATGACCCTTCAGGTCATTTTCCATATTTATGCTTATCTTTATTGTTTGAGCTTCTCCATAGTTGCCTCAAGTCATTTATGACTTGTTGGAACCAATGGTTTTGTTATCGGGTAATTCAATTGGTTTTTAGAGTCAATTCCCTATTTTGAAGTCCTTGCTGGTTCTAAATAGCCACTGAGCAAAAATTTCAGTGAAAAAATCTTGGATGGAAATTCCAATATCGCCAGCAGATCCAAAATATCAATTTTATTCTAGGTAGACCTTTGGTTTAATTCCCAATGTACCCAACTCATTTTGACCTATTGGCTGGAAAGTTAAAAATTGGAAAGAATGGGCGTGGGACACATAATTAGGCCAAAATGACCTCGGATTAAAAATTTGACTTTTCCATCGCATTCGGAACATTAATTTTATTCTAGGGAAACCCTTGGTTCAGGTCCCAAGGCCCTTAGACTTATTTTAAGGTATTGAATGGATATTATGAAACGTTATGAAACTATAGGTGTGGGCCCCACTTTTTTCCTAAATGATTTTCGCTGAAAGTTTTGATGACTCCTATGGATTTGCAATGTGGTTTTTACTCAAAATTCACTATTGCATCATGTTCTTTGGATTCGGATGAGTTCCGAGGGTCAAAAACTTATTTTTGAGTTTGCTGTCATCTGGTGCAGCGGCGATCATGGCCAAGAGTATGCGATCACAGCTTTTAGGACTGCGATTGTTACATATGAGTACCTGTAGGGGATATATAAAGACCCTAAGATGTGTTTGAGCCATTTTCCCTTCACCATTT
Organism: Capsicum baccatum var. pendulum; assembly: GCA_030864225.1. NCBI lineage: Eukaryota > Viridiplantae > Streptophyta > Magnoliopsida > Solanales > Solanaceae > Capsicum > Capsicum baccatum. The sequence goes on along the minus strand of CM061558.1, from coordinate 85,947,070 downwards.
AGACCTAGAAACCACAAAATGAGTGTAACAACTCAAAATTGGTCATGGGGGTGACTTGGAAGCTTAATTATCATCTTGTATCACGATTATCTTTAAGATTCAGGTAAGAATTTCTTGAATTCATGCTTGAATTTCTTAGTTTGGACCCAAAACTCCAATTTATCTTTGGGCTTGATTTTAGCCCAAAGTATGCTTAGTTTTCACCTATTCTTTAAGGGTTATGATTCCTTATTGATGTGAACATTGGGTTGGTTTCGGAAACTCACTTTCCGTATGTGGGACCCACTTAGGGTTTTTGTATCATTGTTGGATCCAAAGAACAATAGTGTAATATGGTTATCATTAGACTCATATTGATGAGTAGATTATGATTTTGATAGTGTGATGTCATTTTGAGGATTGTAAAGTGAAGACGAGCATGTGGTGCATGAAGTGAGGTTTTGCAATTTGTCTTTGAGGTAGACTTCTATCTACTTTTCTTCATAGATAATTTATGATATATGTTGCATGCGAATATGGATGTTAGGCTTGATTATGAGTAGGATTACTTGGCCTTGATTATTGATATTTTTGGGGAACAAATGAGGGTTTTGGACCAGTAAAATGGCACGTTTATAACCCTTTTGTATCCTATTGCCTTCGCTCTTTAGTTTAGATTTGTTATAACATGGATATGATATAATTCTATGTTTGGAATATGATTTTTGCATTTGAAGTATGATTTGTATATTTAGCCTTATTGGGTTAGTGTAGTGGTATTGAAACCATAAGTTGGGTAGAGTTGACTTGAGTACCCTTATTTCTAGTTGAAGTTGCTATCTTACGCTTGAGTATGGATTACTTGACATCTAGTACATTAACTAAATACCTTAGCCTGGTTTGGGGCATAGTGTGCCGAATTATGGAAATTATGGATTAGAAATGGGATCGTGACCCACTTAAGCCTAAGCTTGTGTTAAGTTTTATGGATTTAGTTGTGGATGTTAGACATAGATAAGGCTATTAAACCTTATAATAAGGTTACTTCATAACTTTGTAACTTATTTTAATGTTTACGGATTGTGGCTTTTTAGTTATGGTTATGATGCTCTTTGCGGAAGTGATATTGGGAATTTAGAGATGATATTCCTCCTAGATACATTATGTGGCCTATAAAGACACTATTTTCTCTTAGACTTGATGATTGGCCTATTGTGATGCTATTTCCTCTTAGACTTGATGATTGGCCTATAGAGATGCTATTTCCTCTTAGACTTGATGATTGGCCTATAGAGTTGCTATTTTCTCTTAGACTTGATGATTGACCTATAGAGATGATGTTCCTCTTGGATATGTAAATTGGACTAAAGAAGTGACATTCCTTGTAGTCATGATGTATGACCTATTGATATAAGATATCCTATAGATGATTAGATGCCTTCATGTATTATGCCTCCTAGACGTGAGATGCCTCTTGTGTGAGAGATGATTACATGTCTATATATATTATTCCTCCTAGATGTAAGATGCCTCTTGTGTGATAGATGATTACATGCTTATTGATATTATTCGTCCTGTATGTGAGATTCCTCCTATATGTGAGATGATTAGAGATATGCTATGGCTTATAAATATGATTATTGATATGAGTCCCGGATATGTGTATGGGCCTAAGGCCATATTATGATGTTGTGATTATTTTGATTAAACTAATGGGCCAAGGGTCATGTTATGATATTGATTGAATAGCCGATAATTTTTTATCATTATAAATGATGTGATTACATTTTATGAATATGACTATGTATATGTTTGTATACACATCTCTTCGGTATGAGACAGAGAAAAATGTGGCATAATGCTTATTATTCAACTGATTGAATACTGGCGATGACATGTGTAGATTGGGTACATTCATGATTATTTACCATTATAAATGGTGTGATTATAGCTGAAATGTGAGCTTATGACTGGTCTTCTTATTATACGGTTAAGCTATGTGGTAACTACTTATCTATTAGGGGACTATAGAACTTGATGACTAGGAATCTAATGCATTAGTCAATAAATCTTGCTTAGTTGAAACATGGTAGCTAACAATGGTTAGTTAATGAATGGTGTTAGTTAATAAAAGATGGTTAGGTGATAAGTAGTAAGGTATTGTCTAGTAATTATTAATAGATATAGGATGATTAGATGATAATAATGAATGGAGATGATAGATGTTGGCTAATTAATAAATAGTGGTTAATTGCTATTCCATGAGTAAGGATTATGTGAAGGATAACGTTTAGGCTAATAACTAGAGGTTATGTGATGACTAGTGAACTAGTGATTCTATTATAATAAGTGTTGGTTAACTAATAATGAGTAGTTGGAAACTATTGACTAGATAGATATTCTTTGGTAATATGTGTATGTTAACGAGTATTTTAGTGTATCTTATTCGGTAGTGGTAATTGTGATGATATCGATAACCGATAAAGCCAGAGGATACTATTATGATGATATTGGTACTCAGCAAGATCGAAGGATACTATTGTGATGATATTGATATCTGGCAAGTCATGAGGATACTATTATAATGATATTGATACCCGACAAGGCCGGAGGATACTATTGTGATGATATTGATACCCGACAAGGCTAGAGAATACTATTATGATGATATTGATACCCAACAAGACCGGAGGATACTGCTGTGATGATGTTGATACCCAAAAAGAATGGAGGATATATTGATGATATGTTGATATGCGGTAAGGACGGAGGTTGATTATGATGATAATGGTCCTGATGAGGATAGTTATGATGATTTATGATATTGATTATGCACTTTGTATTTATTCCTGTATGCACATTCCCTATCACCAGTATGCACCTATGTCTATTACTCGCATGGGACGGTTGCATAGATATGGATGAAGAATATATTTTGTGTTGTTGTATGTTGATTGGACCTTTTGAGCCTGGGGCAGTGGGGGTACGCATAGGCTAGACTAGATATTTAGTTGTCCGGAGTAGCCGGTTATTCATGTTTTTATTGATATTGTTGTTATCATTGTTATGATCATTATTACGACTATCTTATGACAGATTGGTCTTTGATCCAATATCGGGATTTGAGGTATATCTTCAACCTCTTCTATCTTATGAATGCACTATTATGAACAATTATATCATGTCAAGCCATGTGGATTGGAAATACTGAGTTTGATAGTATTAAATTCTGATAGTATGTTAATGAGGTATTTAAACGAGGATATGATGATCTAGGTTATGCTTTGAGTCGACCTTATGCGTATATTTGTATGCATTTGTATATATATAAATCTAGCTATATGAAGTTGTGGCATTATCGTATATCCCTTTCTTCATTGCTCTAATTGTATATGCGCTTCTTTGCTTTGTATATTTCTTTATATCTTTCTTTCGCTCTTCATTCATATATTCTCCTAGGATATACGGTATAACATTATCGTTTGTTGAATGTAGCTGGAACAGGATAGTTTACCCTTGACACTTCCTTAGTCTTATTATGTTAGACTCTTGGACTTGAACATGATAGTTATCCATTATTATTCACATTGACTAGTTATATGATTTTTGGACTCTTGGGTGTAGTTTCCATTCTGTTTATATCTGCTTTACCTTTGGAGATCAGTTGGTAGTTACTTACTGAGTACCACTCATTTGGTACTCATACTAATCTACTACAGCGTACAAACCATAGTACAGGTTATCGCCGTTGATGTATGCATCGTGAGGAGCAGCCCTAGTTCAGAGACTTAGAGTGAGCTCCTGACGTTCGGAGCATTACTTACCTCTCTCTTATGTATTATACTAGTCTCAAAGTTGTATTTCGAGATAAATTGTATCATTGTATTTCTCTTGATATTTCACTTTTGTACTTTTTTTATATTAGAAGCTCTTGTACTAATATCACTAGGTTTTGGGATTCCTCAATGTATTGATCTTTATTTCATATATTCTGCTTTCTTTCCCTTATTTTATTGAGTAGTTCATCACTAGCTATTTCCAACTATGGGTTGGCTTGCCTACTGGTGGTTTATGGTAGGCGTCATCATGACCTGAGGAAATCGCGTCGTGATAGTGGTGGATCCACAGAAGGTGATGATTTTCAAAATTGGAGGTAATAGTATCTTGAGGTACCAAGGTAGATTATTTATTCTCGATGTTGATAGGTTGCGAAGAAGAATTTTGATTGAAGCTCGTGAGTCGTGTTATATTGTTCATCTTGGTTTGACGAAGATGTACTATAATGTTAAGTAAATTTATTGGTGGAATAATATGAAGCGATATGTGGCCAATTTTGTGGCTAAGTGCATGGTGTTTTAGCAGGTGAATGTGAAACACTTGAGGCCCGACAGATTGACGTAAGAGATTAAACTTTTAGTATGGAAATGGGAGATAATTAATATGGACTTTTTTATTGTTCTTCAACAGTCTCGCCAGCAGTTTGATTCGATTTGGGTCATTGTGGATAGGATGCCTAAGTTTGCTCATTTCTTGCTAGTAAGGACTAATTTCTCTTTTGATAATTATGCTAAGTTGTTCACTGGTGAGATCATTAAGTTGCATTGTACTCTAGTCTCCATCATATCTGATCGAGGTACTCAGTTTTCATCTCACTTTTGGAGGTTGTTCCAATGAGGTTTTGGGACTAAGGTGACCCTTAGTACTACTTTCCACTCATAGACGGATGGGCAAGCGGAAAAGACATTTCAGGTTTTTGAAGATATGCTCCGGACTTATGTGTTTGATCATAGTGGTAGTTGAGTTGACCACTTATCTCTATTGGATAGAGCTGTTAAAATGGGCTAGCCCAACCGAACCTAACCCAACCCTAGCGGGCTAAAGAATTAAATAGGCTAGAATGGGCTAGCCCTTTTAACTAAAGAGCCTTTAAAATAGTGGCCCAACCCAGCCCTAAGTGGGCCGCAGGTTGGGATGGGTTGGTCCTTCAGAAAAAATAAAAGCAACCCGAAACATGATAAATAAAAATATTGTAAGTACTAGACTATCACCAACTTTTATGGTTTCACTTTAGTATGCCTCCTACTAGTTTTTAGAATGTTAAGGTCATCTTACTAATATCTTGAAGGCTCGTTAGGTAAGGAAAGAGTTATTTTGGGATAATTAATCTCAGAATTAGTTATTCCATTATGTATACAAATAATTTATCTCATCACTGTTGTGTAAATGATGCGATGAATAATGCCGATACTAACTAATACCTCACACCAAACATGGAAAAAATAGTCATTAATTTTATCTTAGACTATTTATCCTTATACCTCACACCAAATGACCCCTTATCTGTAATTAGCTCATGGCATTTACTGTAATAAGCAAGAAAATAATGATTAGCTACAAATTCTATAGAAAAATTCTAATGGTTAAGATAATAAATATAGAAATACACAAAGTATCTACATGAAAGAAGCAAGATTACAACAGAAGAGAGTCTAAATTTAAAGAACAAAATATTGCATTAAGCAAAGGCAAAAACTACTAAACCATCATGAGTAAAAGAAACTTTTTGAAGTTCACAACTAAAAACAACTTGCCGGTAATTTTAAATACACACTATGAACTTTCAAAAAATTAGTATCAACCAAGAATGGATAAAAAAAATAAGTAGCTAGTTAGAAAATATTGACAAAATTCTAATTACTAATAAATAAATGGCCAACATAAAAATATTTAATAATTAGTTTTAATGTCCCACCCCATAGGCTGGCCTATAAGGCTGACGGGTTAGGCCTCTGAAGCCGACGGGCCAAGTGAGTCTGGGATTATAAGCCTCATTTCTAAATGGGCTGAAAAAAATTAGCCCAAACCCATTGAATTAAAGGGTTGTATTGGGCCGGCCTCACGGTCCAATCCCATATTAACAGCTCTAAGTTTTCTTACAACAACAATTATCACTCTAGTATTGGTATGGCTCCATTTGAGGCCTTATATGGTAGGAGGTGTAGATCTCCTATTGGGCGGTTTGAGGTTGGTGAGAATAAGTTATTTGGTTTGGATCTGGTTCACCAATCCATGGAGAAGGTTAAGGTGTTTCGGGATAGACTTAAGGCCACCCAAAGTTGCCAAAAGTCCTACGCGGATGTAAGGCAAATGGAGTTGGAGTTCAGTGTTGGTGATTGGGGGTTCTTAAAAGTGTCACCCACGAAAGGAGTGATGTGATTTGGTAAGAAGGGGAAGCGCAGTCCCCGTTATGTCATTCCATACTCTATTGTGAAGAGGGTTGGAATGGTCGCTTATGAATTGGAGTTGCCTTCTAGTTAGATCTCTATTCATCCAGCGTTTCATATTTTGATGTTGAGGAAATGCGTGGGTGATCCTACGATGCTTTTTTCTTTGGAGGAGATGGGTATTTTGGATTGCTTGACCTACGAGGAGGTCTCGATTGACATCTTGGAGTGGCAAGTCCATCGGTTATGAACCAAGGAGGTGGCTTTGATAAAAGTTTTTTGGAGGAACCAAAAGGTTGACGAAGCTACTTGGGAAGCTAAAAAGGACATGAAGTCCAAGTATCCGTTCTTGTTTTCCATTTTAGATAATCGTGCTTGAGGTATGTGTATTTCTTAAAATCAATATTTTCTAACTTTTTTTTAGAGGAAATGGTGATTTCCTTGGCATCTTTATTTTCTGTCTTTGTTAAAAGTAAGAGTAGGGGTATGTGAAGTCAAATCGTGTTAATAAATACCCTGTCCTACCATTCGAAGATAAATGATCCTAAGGGAGAGTATGTAACACCGCAGGATTTTGGTCGTTGAAACTTTCAGTAATTTTATCCTCACTGTCCTGACTCTGGCTCACTCTATGGTCATAGGGTGTCTTGACGGGTCAGGAGACACTAGTCATAAGGTGTCTAGTGAATGGTGTTAGAGTTATTGTCCTCGGTATGCCTTGGGTACATGAGTCATAAAAACCCATTAAGAGTCATTGGGATCGAATCATAACCAAATCATAAATTAAGTGGCAAAGTTCTTCTCTGAGTATGAGTAGCTCACTATGAGTCATAAAGACTTTTTATGAGTCGTTGGGTGCAAATCGTAGGATGTCCAATGTTCACCCAATTGTGTTTTATGTTGATTACGACTGGATTCTCTGAGTAATAGGGTCCCATAACGAGTGGTACTAGCTGAGTCATAGGGTCAACAATGTGTGGGTGTCTCGGGGATTGTCATGGTTAGGACTCAAGGTGCTAAGTCGTAATGTGGCTATACGAGTCATATAGTGACCCGTAGTCACCTGCGATGATTTTTTTAGTCTTTTCATTAAGGGCACTTTGGACATTTTACCTCTAACCCAATTGTAATCCATGACATAAAACTCTATTGGGGACCTCATTAGCATTGTTAACTCACTAAAATACTTTTAAAAAGCTCTCTTCAATTCTCTCAAGCAGCCATACTTAGGGTTTCCAAGAAGTAGGTCATCCAAAGGCTTAAGGGTTGAATTCCTTCTGTGAAACTTTCTATTTCAGGAATGTTACTCTTCGTTCATAGTTAATTTGTCCAAAACATATTGTTTAAAGTACTGTTCATGAGATATTTATATCAATTTTGAAACAAGGGGTTGGGGGTTTTAAATATTTGCTGTTAAACAATGTTTTCCCATGATTTACATATGATTTTTCATGCTTTAATTATTATCTTGAACTTATGGGTGTATGGGTATGGTGAATGAATTAGGGAATTGTGATTCTCCCAAACTTATGACTTTTGAAGTAGTTATGACCCCAACCTCATATTATGAAATTGGGTTTTAGTTATGAAAAATGAGAGAATATGTAAAATTAAACCAAGGGGATTGTGAATTCTCCCAAGTGATGTAATTGTTTTGGCATATTGTTGTTACCTTGAAGGTGTAGTTGGTATGACGATACCAACAATATATGCCTTAATGTTAAATGTGGTTCAAAGAATGGAAATGTGTGATGAAAGTTTTAATTGAGCTTTAATGAGGGTTGTGTAGCTGAGTTGTGAAAGTGGAGGTTCGAGTGAGTGATACTGAAAACTGCATTTTCCGATGTGGGGGGTCAAAGTGACCAGGGAGGTTCGAGTCCCCCTCATTATTATTACATAATTAGGGAGGTTTGATTCCCCCGCACATCATTGCATAATCAGATGCTTAAGTCACCTTAGTATATGATTGGGAGGTTCGAGTCTTCTGTGCATATATATGAGATTATTCTCTAGTTGTGTAGCTACATGTGTTGGGGTCCGACAACGGGTTAGAGTCGGGGCCCATGTAACCCATGCGTATATGTTATGACAGTTGAGCTACAAAATCCAGGCGAAAGTTTTAAAGTGTATGTTAAGCCTTTTTACCTATACCGACATGTGATATATCTATACGTATATGAATTTGATTATGTGCATTAGTTCTGACTGATTTTGAACTGTTGATCATTGAATTACGTTATCCTTATCGCTGAGTTACATGCTAGTATTCACCCACTAACCATATCTGAATTCTATATCCCCACATGATGCAGGCACTGGAGCTTCTTTTACTTTTCCTGTACAGAGTTAGGTTGATCAGTTTGGTCCATTGGTTCATGGTGTTGTGGTGAAGTGGTGAGCTTCCATCCACCGGAAGGCTTAGGCATTTCACATGCTTTTATTCTTATATTTGACCATCATCATTAACATTATCATTTTTATTCTCATTGTCATCTGTCAGAGTCATGGACATGGCCCGACCAAGAATGAATTTGGTTTTTTGTTTAGAAAGCTTTGATTGGATTACTGTGGATATTGGGTGGTGTTGATCGATTGTTTGGCCGATCATCGATCATTGATTATAGACTTGTTTTGACTTTCTTTAAGCTTGTTGCATGCTATCTTGTTATATGTTTAGAATTCATCCGACATTAGGAGATGTTGTAATTGGTTTTGTTAGGTACTGGGTATGAGCTCCAGTCCACGTGGAACTTGTGATACCCGTTACGGCTAGGCCCTGATTCGGACCATGACAAAATGTGATTGATAATTAAAGAAAAGTTTGATCTTACTTCAGTTGCTAAATTACGGGCTCTTACTATTAAGTTTGATACTTATAAAAAACATCTTGATCATATGCATAAGCATCTACGCCACATGTCAAACATGGTGAATAGACTAAAAAATATTGGTCATGTGTTGACTGAAGAGTAACAACTCCATGTTGTGATTCGCTCCCTATCCCAAACCTCAAAAACATGAAAATGCACTTAAACCACAATGTTAGCATCAAAACTATGAAATATGCTAAGCGTCATTTGTAATTCGAGGAAGAGCATCTTGAAGTAGATAATGCCGCTAAAAATATGTACATGACAAGTTTAGATCCAAAATGTGGACGTGATAACAAACACAAGTGTGGTAAATTTTCTCAAAAGAAGAAAAAAGTAAAAGACCCAAAGAAGCCTAAGAAAATCAACAAGGAGAGAAAAATATTTTAGCTCCAAAAAAAGGTGAACATGGCTAAATTCAGGTGCTATAACTGTGAGAACAAGGGACACTTTGCTCATGATTATTCTGAGCCTAAAAAAGCACATGACCTTATTAATAATTTACATAGTGATGCAAATATTTCTTGTTTTGCTTTTCTAACTGAATCACTTCCTATGTGGATTGTAGACTCAGTAGCCACCGAGCACATAGCGACAGATAGAGATACTTTTGTAGATTTTTGATGAATTCCACAGAAATCTAAATAAGTGTATGTAGGAAATAATTCTAGGTAGGAGGCAAAAAAAATGATACCATGGGTGTATGTAGGAAATAACTCTAGAGAGGAGGTAACAGAAATTGGTACTTGTAAACTTGAAATGCATGGTGCCCAAACACTATATCTATATGATGTACCATTTACGACAATAATATGTCAAAATTTAGTCTTTGTCAGAATGTCGATTAAGTTAGAATTTAAATTTTTCTTTTTAATCATGGTATGAATTTATACTTGGCCAAGATAAAATATGACATTGGTTATTTTTATGATCGATTTTTTATTTTGGACATTTTTCAAAGTCTCAATAATAATAATAATATTAGTTTTTACTTATTGACGTCAACTTTTAATTGTGAGAATGATATAAACACATGACATGATAGGTTTGCCCATATTGATCAACAAAGAATGAGTCACTTGCCTAAAGAAAGTCTTTTTGGCACTATAGATAAGGTAGAATTATTGCTTTGTGAATATTGCCTAGCTGGAAAAACTTCAAGCAAATCATATGGAAAAAGAACAAGAGTTGGTACTCCGTTGCAATTAATTTATTCTGATATTTATGGCCCAATAAATGTAAGGGTAAGATATGGTGCTATTTACTTCATCATTTTTATTGATGATTCTTTTCAATTTGGTTATGTATACTTGATTTCTCACAAATCTGAAGCTTGGATTATGAACTTAGTTGAGAATCAATTGGATAGAAAAATTAAATCTCTTAGAACCAACCAAGGATGAGAGAATATTTTTGATGAGTTCAAACAATTGTGTGATGAAAAAGAAAATCAAGAATAATTAATTACTCCTTACACCCCACAATAAAATGGTGTTGCAGAAAGATGAAATAGAACTTTGTAAGAAATGGTTAGGTTAATAACGGCACAAGCAAAATTGCCTGTCACTTATTGAGGTGATGCACTGCTCACTGCTGCATTTGTACTTAATTGTGTCCCTTCAAAATTAGTTATAACTACACTATATGAGTTATGGACTAAATAAAATCCTGATTTAAGCATTTTAAAGCCATGTGATTATGCTTCTTTAATTCATAACCCTTCTTCCCAACAGAAAAGATTAGGTCCAAAGGGAAAGAAGTGTATCTTTACAAGATATTCTAAATAGTCTAAGGGTTATGTGTTCATAGATGAACAAAATAATGGCAGTATAACTGAAGTTGAGTCACCTGATGTACATTCATAGAGAATGAAATTTCAAAGTAGGACGAGATAGGTCAACACTTATCTCTTTATGAAACTAAGGATTAGATCGCTTTTGCTATCAATATTTCAATGAATTTTAGTGGGAGTCATGTTGATGATAATGAATCAATTTCTATTTTCACAAATCTTAGTAATATTACTGGTTAGAGTGGAAGTAACTTATTGATTAATAAATTAATTTGTCAATCTCAACCTCAACAAATAAGTCATCCACAAAATTTTTATCATCGATTTGAGATCAAAGAAAAACATTTATAGTTATTCTAGTTGATGAAGAGTCAAGAAACATAAATGAGTCTCTTACATGCCCCGCTAAAAGATGATTAAAGCAATAGAGAAGGAGATGAAATCAATGAAATCTAACCAAGTTTAATAATTAGCTGATCTACCTATAGGCAGAAAATCTATTAAAAATAAGTGCATTTACAAAATCAAGAATGAGGCAGATGATAGTATTGAAAGATTTATAACCCCCTTAGTAGTTAAAGGATCCACACAATAGGAAGGAATTGATTATGAATAAAAGTTTTCACTTGTTGTATGCTTTACTTCGATAAGATTAATTTGTTCTATAGTGACTATGTTGGATCTTGAATTGCATCAAATGCATGTGAAAAATGAATTTCTCAATGAAAAACTAGAAGAAGAAATTTATATGGAACAACCTATAAGTTTCATGAAAAATACAAAGAAAATAAAGTATGCAGACTTCAAAAGTCGATTATGGACTTAAACCATCTTTAGGACTATGGTACTTACATTTTTGCAATGAGATATATCATAATATTTTGTTATGATTCATGAAGATCATTGTGTATACATCAAATGATTTAATAATAAGTTTGAGATTTTATTATTGTATAAAGATGACGTACTTATAGCTGCAAGTGATATCAAATATGTAAAAGAAATTAACAAGTGGTTATCATCAACTTTTGAGATTAAAGGTATGGGTAAAACGTCATATGCTCTGGCAATTAAGATTTTAAGAGATTGTTGGAAGAAATTGTTGTCTCTTTCACAAGAACCTTACATTAAGAAAGTTCTTTAATGCTTTAATATACAAGATTGCAAATTCATAAATACTCCAGTTTCTAAATGTGAAGCTTTAAATCAAAGGACGTTCTCTCAGACTCTACAAGAAAAGAACAAATAAGAATGATTTCTTATGCCAACACAATTAAAAGTCTAGTGTATAATATGATGTGTACTAGACCTGATGTCTCTTATGCCATTAGGTTAGTTAGTAGATATCATTTTGACCCATGAATCCAACAATAAAAAATAATTAAAATAATATTGAGGTATCTTAAAGGAAGAGTTGATTATTCCTTATATTATCAAGGAAATGATCTACAATTCAAAGGCTACACTGATGTTCATTGGGCAGGAGATTTAAATAAGAGAAAGTCCACCTCTGGATATGCATTCTTCCTTAAAAATGGAGTCATATCATGGAGTATAAAAAAGCAATCATGTATAGCCTTATCGACGATAAAAGCTGAAGTTGTAGTACTTTTATCCACTGTGCAAGAAGCTGTTCGGCTTAAACATTGTCCACTTGGATGTGTATAATAATGTTGTTGAACCTGTCATATTCAATTATTTTAGTCAGGTTGCAGTAGCCTATACAAAGGATCCAAAATATCATAGAAAAATAAATATATTGACATAAAGTATTATTTTGTAAGAGACATGATTGTACAAAACAAAGTGAACGTGAAATACATATCTACGCATCATATGAAAACAAATCCCTTAAAAAATATCCATAAAATTTGATACTTATGAAAGACATGTAAAAGTCATTGGATTACGTAGTTGCTGATGTTTTTACATTTTTTTCAATCATATTTATGTAAATTCACATTATTGAAGTTAATGTTTGTTTGTGCTAATTTTTCATTCTAGTGGGTTCATATAAATATGTATTTTTTGTGTGGTGTACATAAATTTTGGAGTATATAAATTATGTGAGACATACAAAAATATTAGCCTATTCACACAGACATTCACTTTTATTGGCGAAGTGATAAGTAGAGATGAGACAGTTACAAACTTATTATTATAAGAAGTAATGATAAAAGAGATATGAAAGTTTATGATAAGAATGTCGTTTGTTAGATTGTGTTTAATTATATGTGATTAAAATGAGTCAGTCTATTTCTAATGCCAGATGTGAGTTTTGACAAATAAAATAATTGAGTAGATTTGTGAACTCAAAGTTAGGTATGAGTTGTCTGGATTATCATCTGCACAATATTTAATTTTATAAAAGCCATACGCTCCATGAAAAATTAGTCAATACTATAATACTAGTTTCATACCATATTTGCATATATTGACACATAAGGGCGGTACGAGGTTAGTCTCTACTTGCTATCACGTGAAACGCTAAAAATTATAGGTAATTTTTCACATTCTACCCTCATGAATATAATCAGTTTCTTGAAATTTAATTTGGTGTTTGCTATCTTAGTATGTTGTCAAGAGATCATGGTTGATTCTGTCTGACGGGACATTCCTAGGAAAGTATATCACCTTGAGATTAAGAGATTCATGAAATGCAAAAAATCATTGGATATTATCACATTAGTTGTGTTCAATGACATCCTTTATGTTTGTCAGTGAGACAAGTACATAATGAAAAATTCAAAATTAAGAAAAAGAGATGATGAGAAATATAAATTTGATAAATGACCTAGGGTACTGCATACTATAAACTACTCTAAGTTTCATTGATTGAGATATTGTACATTCCTAACAGATGTATAGAAATGAATCTCTCGAAGTATTCACTAGTCACCCGATTTGGTCGTTAAGTATGAGTGTTATAAAATAGGAATGAGAGTTGACTCACTATGTGTGAGTGGGATATGAAGAAATTGGATTGGGTCACCTATGTGGGTCAATATGAATCAATATTTATAAATTAATACATAATATAAAATAGTTATATATTTACTTTATAAATAAAAAGAAAAGAGACACAATGATGTGTGAGCATATGCTAACACATTTGAGCCTTTTAACTCTAAATAATTACAAGGTCTTGAGTAACTTTAGTTATTTTTGATTAGTTTATGTTTGATTTTATAGTTTAAGCTGATATGATAGAGAACCAACATGAAATAAAGCAAAGAAGTTGAAATATGAACAAATCTGAAGACAAGTGTGGCGACGACATTTGTGATAAGTCGTCAGCCCTGTGATAAGCTATCTGGTTGGTCGTCATTAGTAGACAGAGAATTATCCTAAAGTGGAAGTTGTGACGACATTTTGTGATAAGTCGTCAAGGGTCTGATAAGTTATCAAGAATGTTGTTAGCCTAAGGCAGCCAAGGAGAACTGAAGCAAACAGTAGACACACCTGTTTTGATTTGCTTGAGAAAGAAATCAAATATAGTAAGAAGTGAATTATCAACAGGGTCTTGGAAATACTTCGTTTAATAATCAACGCTGTAACAAGGTTGGTTAACCTGAGGTAAAATCTGGGCAGTAAATAGAAATTCCCTAAGTCCGAGAGGATTAGGGAATTAAATGCTTAAGTAGGTTGAGATACATTTAAGTATAACATCGATAAAGATAGCTTGTTATTCTACCCACCCTGAGAATCTTGAACAACTTTTAGCATCTGTCATGTATTGAAAGCCCTAGTGAACATAATTCTGGTTATTTCATAAACTCTTGATTTACAAACACCTAAAGTAAATTGACAAACAACAACTTGTTAAACCTAAATCCCCCATTTTATCTTATCATATCATTTGTTTGAATTTAACTTGTAGCTTTAGTTTCAAACTAGTTTAATCACCACTCACATTGTTCCCGGTGGATTCGAACTCGACTCCAAAGTTGGGTAAATATATTGACGACGATCGCCTTGCACTAAATTGACGTGTAAGTTGAGCATTGTCACACAACCATATGAAAATTTGTGACCCTTTGGATTTATAAAAGGATTTTTTTGAAGAAAAACAACATAAATTTTTTCCCTTCGCAAAAATTAAATACTAGATCAATCTAGGGCTGCATATCAGCCGATTCGGTTCGGTTATAAAAGTTATCAGTTTTACTTATTAATTATCGGTTTGTATATATGCCAAACCATTAAAGAACCATTAAGATTTTGGTTAATTAGTTATCACTTTATCGATCTTTGATTGTTATCGGTTCGGTTATCGGGTTAACTGTTAACATTAGTATAATTTGAAGTTTAGGCCACTAGAAAAATTTGCACAACTCTAGACTAACCATACATCATCGTTCCATCAAAAGCAATACCAAATCCAACAATGTTTAACTTTCTGGGCATCTAAATTAGAATGATACTTGAACATAAAGTTTATCCATGAAAACTGAAAAGTCCAAGCAAAATATAATGTCACAGTCACACAATGTCCAAGCAAAATCATAAATCAGCACATGACTAGGAGTAGTCTACACTTTGCAGTTTGCATCCATAATGAAATACGAACATTTCAAATTGTCACACAATTTAATAACTAAGTTCAAACTCCAAACATAGTACTAATAACTACTCAATCCTAATGCGAGCCCAACATTTATCCATCTTATCCAAACAATACTCAACATGCTTCTTTAAGCAGCCTATCCCAATTTTCCGCATTTAATTATAAACATTACCATAATGAATACACCTTACTTTGCACCGTCTGTCATCATCTTCTTCAAGCATTTCATAGTGACTCCAAATAGGTGATCAGACTTTAGGTCTATGAAGGGGAGGCATGGTGAAACCTAATTAACATAGGAACAAAAATATTACAAACACATAGTTATTTAGTAATGTAATTAATATTGTTAGGCAGTCCTAGAAACACATAAAAACTATCTTATGCCTTCCATTTATACAATTAATATTGATGATGAGTCCCAATTATTTAAACAATTACCTGTCATGGTCAATATCAGCGATGGTGTTTGGAATAAATTCGTCAATGATTACATAAACAACTATTTTATTCCTTGCATTTATACTTTTAGTATCAACTAATCCCCAACAATTTGCCAACCTTCTTCTTAATTATTATGTAAGATGACTTGTGATAATTAAGCCTTAAATAACCCTGCTAGATCTGGTAATATATATAAACCATGAAGATGTGTTGATTATGTAAACTACATACTTGGTAGTTTTAATGAGGGTCTCAGGTCACTCGTTAACATAATGAATAATGGCATACATCCTGAAACCATTTTTGTTTATGGAAACACATATATTGCTATTGATGATATCTTAAACAACCCTGCTGATATGGTACTATATATATAATCCTTCACTAGGATCTTAATTAAATAGGATAAAAACATGACATTGTGCCTAGCAAAAAACTAGATTTGCAGGGGATACAAGAATGTGGCCTCTCATTTGTAGGGGATAAAACTGGATTTGCAAGGGATACAACAATGTAGCCTTATATTTGCAGGGGATAAAATTGGATCAATGTGAGAATTCAACATTGTTCCTACTAGAAAATCCAAAACTAGTAGTTTTTCATTAACAATTCAACTCACATAGTGCACACTACATGCAATTCCTTTTCAAAACTTGGCTAAAATAAAATGCAACTATGGAACCAAAAAACTGCATAGCTCTAATCTAATGCAACTGTGCCTACCAGAAAACTGGATCAGTGTGGAATTTCAGTATGAAAATTCAATATACGTACATTGATATTGATATTAGCATGTAACCATAAATTAGAAATTTAGTGTGCAAATTCAACATACATGCATTAAACATACATACATGCATTGTGCAAATTCCACAAACCAGAAACCAGAAAACCGAAATTCAGCGTGCAAATTCAACATACGTGCATTCAACATACATACATGTATTGTGCAAATTCTAGAAACTAGAAACTGGTTCTTTTTCACATATATGCATATCATGCCACAACCATATTAATATTAGTGATGTTAGGTGTATTTATGCATTATAGCAACATTATTCTAGCCTTTTTAGCCTTGTTTTGAGGATGATTCGTATGCTATATGGGTTGATAATAACATAAATGTGTATCAAAGTGTTAAATAATGTGTTTATAATGTTTAAAGTGAATTTCAAATAAGTTTGTACCTAAAAGTTTCAATTAGAGTTCAACCCAGAAAACTAGTGTTACTAGCTTGAGCTAGGTGCTTGTCTAGTTGATCTCATTGGATTCTATGGTGTTTAATGTGTTCCAAATATTTTAAATGTGTTAGTATGAGTGGAATAACTTGTTTGTAGTGATAAAAGTTCAATTAGAGTGAGTGCACAACTGGAACAATAAGTTGAAGATTAACATGAACTAGCCTAGCTTAGCTCTTATTTTGATTTGTCGTTACGGATGTAGTGTAGTGTTTATCTCCTAATTCGTGTGGTGTGAGTTTGTAGGACTATTTGGGAGCTGAATATGATGATATTTTGATGATAAGAAGGCTTTAAATCCATAGGAAAGTGTAATACCCCGTATATTTCTAATCTAGAAAATGAACCGTTATTCCTACATATGAAACCTCCTATCCTTTGATTCATATTGGAGTACATGAATTAGGATGAGTATTCCAGTAATAATAGAGCTTATGATGATTTAATCATGTTCATAAGAGTCACTTAGAGTAAGCCAAACTAAGAACTTTTGAATCCACAAAGTTTTCGTGTGATTTAATATAGGTCATATTTGAATGAGAATAACTTGGTTTACAGGTGGTATTTTGGAATATTTATACCCTCCAAATTGAAGAGAATTGAATAATATTTCCGTCAATACCAAATTCGCCTAAAATGGACACCCAGTGAAGAAGTTATGGCGATTTAAAGGTTCAATAGCGCCATTTCAGTCAGTGGTGCATCGCGGCATAAGCCAAAATGACGTTTGTCAATTTCCAGTGTCTCTCCACAATTCCACTGCATCACGGTAAGTTTCCAGGTCATAAACGAGGGGCAATGAGATATCTACGCGTCACGTCGGGGGCCCAAATCGGGCAATTTTAACAGAAATTAAATGACACAACTAGAGGGGTATTTGGGTCATCTTTCCACCTCTATATATATTCAATAAATATGGAATTAAGATGTTATTTCCTCAAAACATACTCTTTCTCTCAAAATCCTCTCAAGAACACATTAGGGTTTTCAATTGGGGATTCAAGTTCAAGCAAATTTCTCCATCAATCATCAAGAATCTTCCATCTAAGGTATGTGTAGTGTTTATCTATGGATCTATTTCATTCATAGAGCTAAAGAACCATGTTTTAAATATTATATTGTGATTGCATTTTTGTGATATGACCATGTACATGTTGATGATTGTTGTTTAAGTCTCAATATGATGTCTAAAGGTGTTTTCATGATGTATATGTGTTCGTTAGTTGAAATCCATGACCTTTATGTGGTTTAAAATGGGAAAATTCATGAAAACACACCCAAGCTAAAAGAATGCATGAAAAGTGTTTGATAAAAGGCCTAGGATGATAGAATTTATGTCCCATGCTTTAATAGTGCTTAAATGACAAGTCTATGCTCTATGCTTTATGATTTCACATAAATTTCACGTGATTGATATGCCTCGTTTTTGTGATATGGATTGAGCATGATATTGAAGCTATGCAAGTCTACACATGTTGTATGAATTTCCCTTCCGTACGTAAGATGTTGAGAACTATGCTTAGTGTGAAATCTCCTACTTATGATATGGTGAATTGTGGACTCCATTTTATGATCAAGTCAGTTATGTGTGTCAGTTTCCTTCCATCGAGTCTTGGGGGTACTATTACCCATAAAATATAGCTGTGTGCCTAGAGCCATGTCATGGTATCATGACAATATCAGTCAAGCCATGATCTATAGAACTCAGTCAGTCATATGACTCAGGAAATCTCAGAAATATTATGATCTCAATAAATTCTTAGATAGTAGTACTATTTCGTCAGTCAACAAAGTCAGTTACTCATTCTATGTACAACCAATTAAATCATGTTCAGTCTCTTCAGATGGGAGTAGAAGTTAGCACTGAGTAAACTAAAGAATAGGAACTCATCTTCCAGTTTAAGGTGTGATTCTTAGTAGTCATCCTTGTGCTCCAGAACTACGTAGCCAGCGTAGGTTGAGACATCTTAATCTGCCAGATTAGGGTTGATGAGGTGGCTTAACCTATCATTTTAGGGTTTCCACCGTTCTCATTCGAGTACCTTCCAGCTAAGGGTCAGTCACAACTGTCCTTACCAGTGGCGCGATATTGACACCCTTGCAGTCGGTGCAGATATTGGACCCCATCCTAGCTATATGCATTATTGGGTCATGTCCGTTAAGAAAGTACCTCCCACAGTTTCAGTCCTAGTCTCTGTAAAAGAACTTAGAAAGTTTCATCAGATTCAAGACTGTCAGACATAGTCATCTATGTTATCAAAATTTCAGTAGCAGTCATGTTAGATAAGAGTAAACCATGTATTAGCATACAAATCTAGATATTATGTATTCAAGATTTTAGTTACTACGTATGCATGTTTGTACTCTTATGTTATTATCAGCTAGTCAGTTAGCATTGTTTATGCATGTAAACCCTTTTGCATTTGGCCTACCTTACTCGTATACTCAGTACTCGAAGTCGTACTGACGTATTTGTGCTATGGTGCTTTCTTTCATGTTACATCATAGGTTCAGAGATACGAGTTCCAGATCAGTAGTAGCATTCCAATCGTAGAGTTGCAGTGAGTCCTCATCCATTCGATAATGATATTATTTTATTTCATTCATTATTTCAGATCAGTTTTGCTAGACGGAGTTAGTTGGAGACATGTTCCTTGAACTCCTTATTTCAGATAGTATTTAGAAGTTTACAGATTAAGTTCAGATTTTAGATTCAGCTTTCAGTTGTTTTGTGTATTTGTTACCCTATATGGATGTTATTATTTATCAGATATTCTATTTAGTTGAACCTTATGGCCTATTGTTCATGTTTTCCATATTCTACAAGTATATTATGTAGTGTACAGGTATAGACATCAGTCATGGGTTACCTTATGGTTTCTTGGGGTCATAAACACCGTGTAGCATTCCTGGTACCAGATTTGGGGCATTACAAACTTGGTATTAGAGCCTAAGGTTCAATAGAGTCCTAGGAAGTCTTAAAGCCGCATCTAGTAGAGTCTTGTGGATGGGTGTGTTGCGCACCACATTTACGTGCAAGAGGCTATGAGATGTTTTAGGAACAGTTTCCCCTCTTTCAGTATTTATGTCGTGCTAGTGAGCATAATTTTAAGTTAAACTCTTAGTGAAATCCATTTTTCTCTTATTTCAGAATATGCCTCCAAAGAGAAGAAACCAGCCCGCTCCTCAGCTGGAAGATCCTTTGGGCAAACATATTTCTCAAGAGGAGTTTATCTCCGCATTCAACATACTTGCTCAGTCTGTGGCTAACTAAAATGAATGGCCACCTGTTATATCGGCCAATCCAGTGGCCAACTCAGCCAGCTCTAGGATTCGGGACTTTACCCGAATGAACTCTCCTTGTTTCTCTGGGTCTATGTCTGATGAAGGCCCTAAAGAATTCATTGACCAAGTTCAAAAGGTCATAGACAGTATGGGAGTTACTTCTTATTAGAGTGCCGAGTTAGCCGTATACCTTTTGCAAGATGTGGTTTATACTTGGTAGAAGCAGTAGAAGTCTGAGAGGTTAGAAAATGCAGGTCCTATAGAGTGGGAGGAATTTGTCATGGCTTTCTTATAAAGATTCTTTCCCCAAGACCAAAGGAAGGAAAAAGTTCTGGAGTTCAAAAACCTCAAGCATGGAAATATGACGGTTAAAGAGTATTCTCTCAGATTTACTCAGCTAGCCTGATATGCCCCTCATGTGGTTACAAACAACACGGCTAAGATGAAAAAGTTTGTATCAGGAGTGAATGATAGCGTGGTAAATGAGTGTAGGTCTATGATGTTGAATAGTGATATGACTTTAGCTAGGCTCATGGTCCATGCTCAGCAAATAGAGGAGAATAAGAGTAGGACCAGGGAGAGGCAGAAAAAGAGAGCAAGATCAGGCAGTTTTAGTGTTGCTCAACCAAAATCAGAAGAAGGAAACCGTTCGCAGTTTCGTCCTAAGCCGGTAGTTCCAGATTCTTCCTCCGCCAGTGCCCCAGTGCCTAAATTAAGAGATGGCAACAGAGATCGAGCACCTGGATCTAAGTCTTGGGGCAGTTCAGCAGTGCCCGAACTAATCCCCTGTGTTATACTTGTGATATGAATCACAAGGGTACCAGTAGAGCTGGTAGCCATGTTTGTTTCAGTTGTGGAAGTACAGGCCACAAGATTAGAGAGTGTCCATAGTCAGGTATAGAGGGTCAGCAGAATCGTTCCACAGCCCAGTCCGGTCGCATAAATCAGCAGGGTGCCACTTCCAGTGCTACTAGTGGGCAATACCCAAATAGACTCTATGCTCTTCAGACCCGACAAGATCTGAAAAATTCTCTTGATGTTGTTACTGGTACATTGCAGATTTTCCATGTTCATGTTTAAGCTTTGCTAGATCCAGGTGCATCCCTGTCTTTTGTTACTCCTTATATAGCAGGAGATTTTGGAATCGGTCCCAAAATTTTAGCAGAGCCCTTTTCAGTCTCTACTCCAGTGGGTAAAACCATCATAACTCAACGGGTATATAGGAACTACCCGATTATGATATTTCAGAAAGCCACATCAGTAGATTTAGTTAAGTTATAGATAACTGATTTTGATATCATTCTCAGCATGGATTAGCTTCATTCCTACTATGCCACAGTCGACTACAAAAACTGGATAGTTTAGTTTCAGTTCCTGAATAAGCCTATCCTAGAGTAGAAGGGTAGTACTTCATCTTTCAGGGGTCTGCTTATTTCCTACCTTCGGGAAATGAAAATGATTTCTAAGGGATGTGTTTATCATCTCGTTCATGTTAAAGTCTCTGGTTTCAAATCTGCTAGCTTTGAATTAGTCCCAGTAGCAAACGAATATTCAGATGTCTTTTCCGAAGATCTTCCAGGCATTCCTCCCGAAAGGGAAATAGACTTCAACATTGATCTCAATCCAGATACTCAACCTATTTCTATTCCTCCATACCGAATGGTACCAACAGAACTCAAAGAACTGAAGGATCAGCAAAAGGATCTCTTAGATAAGGGATTCATTAGACCCAGCGTTTCCCTGTAGGGCACACCAGTCTTATTCGTGTTCAAGAAAGATGGTTCTCTCAGGATGTGTATTGATTACCATCAGCTTAACCAAGTTATGTCCAAGAACATGTATCCTCTTCCCAAAATAGATGACTTGTTTAACCAACTTGAGGGTGCCAGTTATTTCTCCAAGATAGACCTCAGATCAGGCTATTATCAGCTCAGAGTTAGAGAATGTGACATCCCGAAGACAGCTTTCCATACTTGGTATGGTCACTTTTAATTTGTAGTTATGTCCTTTTGTCTTAGAAATGCCCCAACCGCTTTCATAGACTTGATGAACCATGTGTTAAAGTAGTACTTGGATATGTTCATCATTGTCTTCATAGATGATATCCTGGTCTATTCTCGCACAGAGTGTGATCTTTCAGACCATCTCAGAATTGTTATTCAGACTCTCAGAGATCACCAGCTATTCGCAAAATTCAGTAAGTGCGATTTTTGGCTAAGGTCAGTATCATTCCTTAGCCATATTATTTTTAGTGATGGCATTAGAGTATATTCTCAGAAGACTGAAGCAGTAAGAAACTGGCCTCGCCCTGCCTCTCTATTAGATATCAAGAGTTTCTTGGGTTTGGATAGCTATTACAGGGATTTTGTTGAGGGATTTTCTTCTATTACATCCACCATGTCTAGATTGACTCAGAAGAAGGTCAAGTTTCAGTGGTCAGATCCTTGCGAGAAAAATTTTCAAGAATTGAAGGCTCGTCTCACCTGAGCTCCAGTCTTAGCTCTTCTAGATGGTTTAGATGGGTTCGTAGTATACTGTGATGCATCCATTGTAGGTTTGAGTTGTGTTCTCATGCAGCATGGTAAGTTCATAGCCTACGCCTCCAAGCAGTTAAAGCCCCATGAAAAGAATTATCCTAGTCATGATCTTGAGTTAGTAGCCGTAGTATTTTCCTTGAAGATTTGGAGGCATTATCTATACAAAGTTTATGTAGATGTCTTCACAGATCATAAGAGTATCCGATATGCCTTTTCTAATAAAGATCTCAATCTTCGTCAGAGAAGGCAGTTATAGCTTTTGAAAGATTATGACATGAGTGTCCTGTATCATCTGGGAAAGGCCAACATTGAGGCCGACGCTCTCAGTAGACTCTCCATGGGTAGTGTTTCTCAAGATAAGGATAGCAAGAAGAAAATAGCTCAGGAAATCCATTAGCTTACCAGACTAGGTGTTCGCTTAGTCGATTCTTCAGAGGGTGGTGTATGTGTTCAAGATAGTTCAAAGTCATCTTTAGTTTCCAAGGTGAAAGAAAAGAAGACAGGGATCCTAGCCTTGTCAATCTGAAAGAGTCAGCTCAGAATCAGAAAGTAGAGGTTTTCTTCCTAGGGGGAGATGGTGTCATTCGTTGTTAGGGTCATCTCTGTGTTCCAGGTGTAGATGATTTAAAGCAGTGAATTATTATAAAAGTGCATGGTGTGCGATACTCTATTCATCCAGGTGCCACTAAGATGTACCGCAACCTACGGGAGATCTATTGGTGCAGTGGGATGAAGAGAGATGTTGCAAAATTTATGGCTGAGTGCCCTACATGTAAGCAGGTTAAGATAGCTCATCATAAACCTAGTGGATCCATACAGAAGTTCACCATTCCTACTTGGAAGTGGGAAGAAGTCAACATAGACTTCGTGATGGGTTTTCCTCAAACTCGTCATTAACATGATTCAGTTAGGGTCATTATAGATAGAATGACCAAGTCTGCTAATTTCTTTCCAGTCTATACCTCTTATTCAGCTGAGGATTATGCCAAACTCTACATGAGGGAGTTGGTCAGATTACACGGTGTTTCATTATCTATCATCTCAGACAGAGGTGCCCAATTTACCTCTCACTTTTGGAAAGCATTCCAAAAGGGTCTTGGTACCCAAGTTCATCTCAGTACAACTTTTCATCCTCAGACAGATGGTCAAGCAGAAAGGACTATTCAAACTCTTGAAGATATGCTAAGGGCGTGTGCAATTCATTTCAAGGAAAGTTGGGATGACCACTTGCCTTTGATTGAGTTTGCATACAATAATTGCTATCATTCCAGTATTAAAATGGCTCCGTTTAAAGCTCTCTATGGTAGGAGGTGCAGATCTCCAATCAGGTGGTTCAAAGTTAGTGAGGCCTCAGTCATAGGGCCTAACTTTGCATTTGACGCCTTAGAGAAAGTCTAGTTAATCTGAGAAAGACTCCGAGTTTCTCAGAGCCGACAGAAGTCGTATGCTGACATTCATAGAAAGGATCTTGAGTTCAAGGTCAATGACTATGTCTATCTAAAGATCTCCCCCATGAAGGGAGTGAACAGTTCGACAAGAAGGAAAAGCTTAGTCCCCGATATATCGGTCCCTTCAAGAGTCTCAGTCGCTTAGGAAAGGTAGCTTATAAGCTCGAATTGCTTACAGATCTAGCCTTATTTCATCCAGTCTTTCATTTCTCTTTGCTCAAGAAGTGTATACGTGATCCATCAGTCGTAGTCCCTATTCAGAGCATTGACAGTCAGAACAGTCTTTTCTATGAGGAAATTCTGGTCGAAATTCTAGACTACTAGACTCATAGATTGAGGAACAAAGAAGTCCCTATAGTCAAAGTTATTTGGCAAAATTAGTCCATTGAGGGAGATACTTGGGAAGCAGAAAGAGACATACGTACCAAGTATCCTCACCTCTTCTCCACCAATACAGATCAAACTCATGGTAACAGTTCTCCTTAAGCTTATTTAGTTTCCTATTCAGTATTCTATACAACGTGGTATTCAGTTCATGCTTTCATGTATCAGTCTAGTGTATAATCATGCATCAAATATGCATTCTCATTGGGAGAGCCCAGTTATCAGAAATCTTAGTTATGCATTCATGAATCAGTTACTCATACATCAGATATGCATGTCCAGCATGATATGTTTAGCTTTTCAATTATGTATGTCATGAGATCATGTTCCAGTACTGTATGTGTTGTATGTACTCCAGTTTATTGTCTATCCCCATTTCAGTAAGTCTCAGTCGAAGATGAATATTTCCAAGGGGGAGATATTGTAATACCCCGTATATTTCTAAGCTAGAAAATGAACCATTGTTCCTACTTATGAAACCTCATATCCTATGATTCATATTGGAGTACATAAATTAGGATGAGTATCCTAGTGATAATAGAATTTATGATGTGTTAAGCATGTTCATAAGAGTCACTTGGAGTAAGCCAAGCTAAGAACTTTTGAATCCAACAAGTTTTTATGTGTGATTTCACATAGGTCATCTCTGAATGAGAATAACTTGGTTTGTAGGTGGTATTTTGGCAGATTTATACCCTCTAAATTGAATAGAATTGAATAATCTCTCCGTCGATACCAAATTCGCCTAAAACGGACACCCGGTGAAGAAGTTATGGCGATTTAAAGTTTCAGCAGCGTCATTTTAATTAGTGGTGCATTGCGCCGTAAGACAAAATGACGTTTGTTAATTTCCAGTGTCTCTCCGTGATTTCACCGTGTCGCGGTGAGTTTCCAGGTCATAAATGGGGGGCAACGTGATACCTCCGCATCGTGCCGGGGGCCCAAATCGGGCAATTTTCACAGAAATTATATTACGCATCTAGAGGGGTATTTGGGTCATATTTCCACCCCTATATATATTCTATATACACGGAATGAAGCCCTTATTTCACCAAAACATACTATTTCTCTCAAAATCCTCTCAAGAACACATTAGTGTTTTCAATTGGGGATTCAAGTTCAAGTAAATTTCTCCATCAATCATCAAGAATCTTCCATCTAAGGTATGCATAGTGTTCCTCTATGGATCCATTTCGTTCATAGAGCTCAAGAATCATGCTTTAAATATTATATTGTGATTGTCTTGTTGTGATATGACCATGTACATGTTGATGATTATTTTTTAAGTTTCAAGATGATATCTAAAGTTGTTTTCATGAAGTATATGTGTTCGTTAGTTGAAATCCATGAATTTTATGTGGTTTAAAATGGGGAAATTCATGAAAACACACCCAAGCTAAAAGAATGCATACAAAGTGTTTGATAAAAGGCCTAGGATGATATAATTTATGTCCCATGATTTAATCGTGCTTAAATGACATGTCCATGCTTATGCTTTATGATTTCACATGAATTCCACGTGATTGATATGCGTCGTTGTTGTGATATGGATTGAGCATGATATTGAAGCTATGCAAGTATACACATATTGTATGAATTTCCCTTCCATACGTAAGATGTTGAGAACTATGCTTAGTGTGAAATCTCCTACTTATGATATGGTGAATTGTGGACTCCATTTTATGATCAAGTCAGTTATGTGTGTCAGTTTCCTTCCATCGAGTCTTGGGGGTACTAGTACCCATAAAATATAGCTGTGTGCCTAGAGCCATGTCATGTTATCATGACAATATCAGTCAAGCCATGATCTATGGAACTCAGTCAGTCATATGACTCAGGAAATATCAGAAATCTTATGATCTCAATAAATTCTCAGATAGTAGTACTATTCCGTCAGTCAACGAAGTCAGTTACTCATTCTATGTACAACCAATTAAATCATATTCAGTCTCTTCAGATGGGAGTAGAAGTTAGCACTGAGTAAACCGAAGAATGGGAACTCATCTTCCAGTTTAAGGTGTGATTCTTAGTAGTCATCCTTGTGCTCCAGAACTATGTAGCCAGCATAGGTTGAGACATCTTAATCTGCCAGATTAGGGTTGATGAGGTGGAATAACCTGTCCGTTTAGGGTTCCCACCATTCTCATTCGAGTACTTTCTAGCTAAGGTTCACTCACAGCTGTCCTTACCCGTGGGGCGGTATTGACACCCTTCCAGTCGAGGTATAGATTGGACCCCAACCTAGCTATATGCGTTATTGGGGTATATCGGTTAAGAAACTACCTCCCATAGTTTTAGTCCCAGTCTCAGTAAAAGAACTCAGGTAGTTTCATTAGATTCAGGACTGTCAGACACAGTCATCCATGTTGTCAAAATTTCAGTATCAGTCATATTAGATAACAGTAAACCATGAATTAGCGTACAGATCCAGATATTATTTATTCACGATTTTAGTTACTATGTATGCATGTTTGTACTCTTACGTTCATATCCGTCAGTCAGTTAGCATTGTTCATGTATGTAAACCCTTTTGCCTTTAGCCTACCTCACTCATATACTCAGTACTCCCAGTCGTATTAACGTATTTACACTATGGTGCTTTATTTCATTTTACATTATAGGTTCAGAGACATGAGTTCCAGATCAGTAGTAGCATTCCTATCGCAGAGTTGCAGTGAGTCCTCATCCATTTAAGGACAATATTATTTTATTTCATTCATTATTTTAGTTTAGTTTTTCTAGACGTAGTTAGTTGTAGACATGTTCCTTCAACTCCTTATTTCAAACAGTATTTAGAGGCTTTCAGATTTAGTTCAAATTTTAGATTCAGCTTTCAGTTGTTTTAGGTATTTGTTACCCTATATGGATGTTATTATTTATCAAATATTCTATTCAGTTGAACCTTATGGTCTATTGTTCATGTTTTCCGTATTCTACAAGTATATTTGCAGTGTACAGGTACAGATATCAGTCATGGGTTAGATTGTGGTCCCTCGGGGTCATAAGCACCGTGTATCATTCCGGGACCAGATTTGGGTCGTTACAGAAAGACACCACAATAATAGGAACCAAGATGGGAGACTCAACACTTAACCAAAATTCAGAGAGCAACTTCCAGAGGCTCAAGGCGATATTGAGGCGCCGCCCCACCTGGAGCAGATCTTTGGGTAGGGAACAACCTTGCCTAGAGCAGAGTTCTAGCCAAGGCTCAACCTCACCTAGAGTGGGGCTATAGCCAAAGCGATGCCCCACCAAGTCCCGGGCTCAATAACTGATAATTTTCTTGTCCAACATGGAATTGGCTTGCTCCTATACTATAAATACATGTTATATCACGTTTTTACATATCATTTGGACATATTTTGGAGATCAAGGGGCTGCTACAACTTCTTCTTAGGTTTTTATTATTTTTATTTATTTCATTCATATTTTTAATCGTTAATTATAATTTTGTGATTATGATTATGACTATGCGTCGCTAAATGCCCTTTTTCGAGGTTAAAGCCGAGAACATTAGTATTATAGTTTGGAATTGAAGTCGTTTAACTTTGTTTATCATCATCGGTTATTTGTTTGTTCTTGTTATAACTATTTTAAGGATTCGCAACCCTTAGAATGAATCTTTTATCAACCTTGTGAATTTGGGAAAGAGAATAGGGAGATAGAACATGGGAATAAACAAAGTTTAAGTTTTTATTCTTTCATGAAATAAAGAATAAACTTAGCACCTAGGACGGGGATGTACTTAGGAGCCAAACTTGATTCAAATATAGGATGATAGCTTAAAGAAGTTAAGTGGACGATTACATCCCCGCTCAATGATGTAGTTGCAAGGTTCAACTTAGGTAAGGGATTAGAGGTTGGGAAACCATAATCGTGCGACTAACCCTACGAATCAACAACCCAGATAAGCAAGTTAATGAATGAAATTCAATAACATAGTACAATTTTTCAAAGTGCTTTAACCCTAGGTTTTCTCCTATTGATTGTTTTAAGATCTTTAATTTCCGCATTGTTTACTTTTCTACAAAGTACAAATTACAAACTCTCTTTTTGGTCATGCTTGCATCAACTGAGTCTAATTTGTGAACTAAAATTATATCATTGCTTAATCAAGTCTCTGTGGGATCGATACTTGGCTTCTTGAAGGCCATTTTACTACTTGATAAGACCATGTACACTTGCGTGTGATCTTGGATGCTGTCAAGTTTTTGGCGCCGTTGTTGGGGTATTATTATTTGGCAATTGTTTTTCTTAGTTTTACTTTTACATTTATTTGGTATTTTTTATGCTTGGTCTTGGTTTTGTGATTGCAAAAAATAGGTTTTAAGGCTAGGAAGTTGGCAAGGGATAGGGATTTGGTTGAACCAAGCCCTAAACCCAAACAATACTTCTATCAATGAAGGAAAGACACAACCCATCTCCCTCAATTTCCACAAATAAAAAAAGTCCAAGAGAATCCTGCTATAATGGCTGCAGAATAGCAAGCACGACAGATAGTGAGGGAAGTGGAAGTCCCACTTCCGACGAATTTGACTTCCCCAATTCAAAGACCTACTGCTGGGGTAATTTTGAGTTAAAGTACAACATGGTGCAACTTCTCATCAGCAGTGGAAAGTTTGTAGGGCTTTCACACGAGGATCCACAAGTCCACTTGCAAACTTTCATTGAGCTTACTGATACATTCATTCCGACTGGGGTAAGTACAGATTACATGAGGTTGACACTTTTTTCCCCATTCACTGTTGGGGGAAACTAAAAGGTGGTTTAATGTAGAGCCGACCAATTCAATCACATCAAGGGATGACTTAGCCCAAAAGTTCCTTATCAGATTCTTTCCATCAGGTAAGACTGCGAGACTTCATTGTAAGATAGTAAGCTTCAAACAGAAGCCTGATAAAAATATATATCACGATTGGGAATTCTTCAAGGCTCTTCTTCGGCACTTTCCGCACCACCAACAGTCCTATGAGGTACTTTCTCATATTTTTGTAGAAGCTCTTGATCATAATACGAGTATTTTGCTAGATTTAGCCACAGGTGGTCAAGCGATGGAGTTGACTCATGAAGAGCTGTACACATTGTTGAATTGTATAGCATAAGGAAATCCCAAATGGTATTAAAATTCTAGAAGTACCATGAAAAGAATTGCGGGTGCATTGGAGGTAGACCAATTCACGGCCTTATCAACTTACGTTGTAGCATTGCAGAATATGATAAATACTCAGTTTAACAGCCTGAAATTGAGATCTCCACAATCTACAGCCACAGTTAATGCCATCCAACAAGCTACAGGTTGGTGTGATATATGCGGTAATAGTGGTCACTTAGCGGCTATTTGTGACTTAAATTTGAAATAAGCGATATATGTAGGTAATGCTCAAAGGCCAAATTATGGTATTGCCTACAACATAAAGTGATAGGATTAGCCATGGAATGCCCAACAACAACAAATTCAACAACCACAGGCACAAGTGAATCAGTCAACTAGCAATATGGAAGAGATGTTGAAGCAGCTTCTAGCTAGTCAGGCTCAATTGGCTGCAGACATGAAAAATTTGCAAGCAACTCATAGAAGCTTGGAGATTCAAGTGGGGTAGATACAATAAACATTAAATATTAGGCCACGAGGGGGTTTACCAGAAGATACAAATAATCAAAAGCAGGTTATAGCAATCATCTTAAGATATGGTAAAGAGCTTCAAGAAGAACCTCCCAAGGAAACAAAGGAGGTAGATGTGGATTTGATTCCTCAACAGGTTTTTAAAAGAGTTGATGATAAGTTAAGAAAGTCTAAGTACTTGAAAGAGGCAGTTGTTGCTGAACCAGAAAAGAAGTAAGTGCCGCCACTACCCTTTCCTCAAAAACACATAAAAATGAAGGAGGACGCTATGTTTAAGAAGTTCTCTGATACATTTAGAGAGATTCACATTAACTTACCTTTTTTAGATGCTTTGAAGGGTATGCCCAGGTACGCAAAGTACTTGAGGGATGTGGTTGCTAATATGGTAAAATTTCAGGATGTGAGGGTGATAACACTCACTGAAGAGTGCAGCGCTGTAATGACACAGGAAATCCCTAAGAAATTAAGAGATTTAGGAAAGTTTACTCTCCCTATCCAACTTGGGAGTAAAGTGGTCCATGCATTAAGTTACTTAGGGGATAACATGAATATGATACCCCTATCCTTGTTTGACATGTTGGGATTGGGAAAGCCTAAATTGACCAAGGTGGTTTTGCAACTAGCAGACAGATTCGTGGCACATCCAGAAAGAATAATTGAGGATGTCCTCATAAAGGTTGGTAAATTTGTTATTCCTGCTGATTATTCTTGATTTTGAGGCAGACGAATAGGTACCAATTATCTTGGGGTGTCATTCTTAGCAACTGGAGAAGTGTTGATTGATGTTAGAGAAAGCACACTCAAAATGAGGGTTAAGGATGAAGAAGTGGTATTTGATGTATATAAAACACCCACACTAATGTCTTAATATAACTATTTACATATGATCAATGTGATTGAAGGGGATGAGTATATGGTGGAAAGTACACCAAATACCTCTTTGAACTACCTTATTGAACGACCTAAGCTTCTACCTCCTAAGCCTGATTTAATGCTAATTGATGAGCCTAAAAAGCCTAAAGTTGAGAAATTTACTTCACATAAGAATTCATACCCAAGAGGGGTGAATAGAATAAGAAGATGGAGACCAAGCGTGAGAAAGAGAACAACTAGGTCATTAGTTGGGTCGTGCCACGACACTAAATCAGACACTGCTTAGGAGGCAACCCAAGTTAAGTAGGTATGTTTTATTTTTAGTTTTTATTTCACTTAGTTTTTGTTTTTGATTGAGTCTCAGGTTAATGGGAAGTCTGAGTACCATAAACTTGAGCTTGGAGCATGGCAAAAATAGAGTGTTAGATCCCACGGATCTAATTTATATGTAAAGATACTACTAGCTAGGCCTAGAGGCCTTAGGGAGTATTTCTATGTAACTCCCTGAGTTTGGTAACCCAGACGCTACACGGTGCTCATAATCCTGAAGGATCACAAGCTAACTCTTGACCGATATCTGTAACTGAGCACTAAATAACATACTTAAATAAATGTGGAAAACTGGCAAAAACTTACCATAAGGTTCAAATATTTAAAATAAAACTTAATAAAGTTTAATAAACCAAGAATAAAATAACGTCTGAAAAATACTCTAGTCTATCTGAACATCTAGTCTGAAAAGCCTCTAAACTGTCTGAACTGTGGAGTTGATGGGACAATACCCCAACTAACTCTATCTACTGAAATGCTAAATCTAATGCAATAATAAAATAAGGATCATCCTCTCATGATGAGGACTCACTGCTAAGTCTACTACTACTAGCTGAATCTGAACTATTAAGAGAGCTCTGGATTTTGTGCTTCTGAACCTATGATGTAAAATACCATAGCGCAAGAGAAAAGTATGAGTCAGTACGTGAGAATGTACTGGTACACTAGATGAGGTAAGGCTAAATGAAAAGGCTCATATGCAGGAACTATAGCTGACTGGATAACATAAGACTACAGAATGAGGATACATATGCATGAGTGCACAAACTATAACTGAAATCGTAGTAACACTGAATACTGAATACTGATAACTAGATTACTAATAAATGGGTTTATTGATAACTGCTATTTGAGTTTACTAAAATTGAATTCTGATAACTAAGTCTACAAATACTGAAATCTGAGATCTAGCCTATCTAGTGGGTGATCCTTGAATCAGCTGATACTGATACTTATTGACTAAACTTGAGATCAATCCTATCTAGAAGGTGATCTCTGACTCTACTGATAATGAATATGATTTACTGAAAATATGATCAAGCCTATCTAATGGGTGATCTCTAAATCTCTGAAACTATCTAAGTTCTTTACTAAGCTGATTTACTGTATCTGACAGTCCTGATTTCTGTATAGCTGAACAGAGTTCTATTATTGAGACTTAATCTGATTTTGAGACTGTGGGAAGTAGTCATCTAACCGACATGCCCTTTAATCTAAACCAGTGGGGTCTAACCTGTAACCCCAGCTGGAAGGGTGTCAGTACCGTGCCACGGGTAAAGACACTTCTATGGTCAAGCCTATCTAACGGGTGACCCTAAGTAGAAAGTCAAGCCTAATCTGACGGGTGACTCCTGAGAGGTAGCCAAGCCTTAGTCTAATGGGTGACTCCTCCTCCTGCACTGGCTACATAGTTTTGGAGTATAGGGACTGCTACTAACGACTCTGTCTCTCTAACGGGGAAGCAGTTATTCCTGCCCTTGCTCGGTGCTGAATCCTACTCCCAACTGAATAGACGCTGAACTAATTCTTAGACTGTACTAGACTGAGATAAATTTGTTACTAATCACACTGATTAACTGATCTAAACTGAGTTTACTGGGCTCTGTTGACTGATGGACTATTACTGAATTCTGATAACTAACTGAATTCTATTGCATTCTGAACTGAATACTTGAACCTTACTAAGGTCTGAACTGAGTACTGGACTAGACTTGGAATGATACCGAGCTTACTAAATTTTTCTAAGTCATGTAATTGACTGAGTTCTACTGAATTCTGTAACTAGCTGAGAATACTACTGATCGTGACATGACTGAGAGTACTATAACTAACATTGGCTCTAGGCACACAGCTAAGTTGTCGAGTATTAAATACCCCCAGGACTCGATAGCATAAAAGTAAAGCATAACAATTCTTGAATAACATGGAAATCGTCTATCATTCATAATACAATCACTGAGGCATCCTTTCAAGTATTTGAGGTCATAAACTTGTAGACGTATAGGCATGCATATTAATGTCTCATAATTCATTCACCAAAGCCTTTCAGCAAACACTTAACATACATTAACTTGTACACAAAAGGAGAATTTCATATTAACATGCTATAATGGCAGTACTTCATTTACCTAGGCATTTAATCAAACATATAGGGAGCATGCTTTGGTTATACAACCAACAATAAATCTAAATAACCTGGCTACATCAATCAACATGCAATTTAATGGGTTTATCATGAACATCATACCAATTATCACCTAACAATAACATAAACAGAACTTCAATTCACATAAATCATGAAAAATCCTAAATATACAATCTTTATAATTTGAAAAAGTATTCTTGAACTTCTTGGGTGGAAGGGACCCAAGAATTAACATCTAACATACCTCAAAAGCTTGAATCTTGAAAGAGAATAACTTTTCTTGAAGGTTCTTGAATAGTGACGTTTTAATTCTTGAGTTTTCTTGAAGAAGGGTTTGAATCTTATTCTTGGGTTTTGATCTTGAAAGAAACCCTAATGTTGATGTTATGGATGAATGAGGAGTTATGAGCCTTGATCTGATATAAATAGGTGTTGAAAAGGATGGAAAAAGACCCAAATATCCTTTTAAAAATTACTTTAATTCACTGAACGGAAGTGAGCGACGGCTTGAGCGATGGTCCATCACAGGTTCAACGGTCCATCAGCTTGCCCATCGTACGTTACCCAGAAAGTAGGGTTACTGCTTTAGTTGTGACGGCTTGGGTAATGGAACGTCGCTAGCTCAACGATCCGTCGGCCTGACCGTCGCACTTGGCTAGTGAATGGGTTTTTTGCCTCAGTTGTGACGGCTTGCGCGATGGTCCGTTGCAAGCACGACAGTACGTCAGCCTTCCCGTCGCACTTTGGCAGCCCGGACAGCTCACTGTAAAATGGTGGTAACTTTTTACTCCGATATTAGATTTTGGCCAAATTTGTATCGTTGGAAAGATATTTCAATTTTCCACATAATAAAAAGTTGAAATTGGAGAAATTCTATCAGATTTAACCATTATTAACTTAGGAAGTAATCCGTAAATCTTCTAGAGACTAAATTAGACTTAAATAAAGTTTGGGGTATTACATTCTATCTCTTACTTTTAAATTCACTTTGGGGACAAAGTAAATTTTTAAGT
This sequence comes from Capsicum baccatum var. pendulum, assembly GCA_030864225.1. Taxonomy (NCBI): domain Eukaryota; kingdom Viridiplantae; phylum Streptophyta; class Magnoliopsida; order Solanales; family Solanaceae; genus Capsicum; species Capsicum baccatum. The sequence continues at coordinate 85,912,317 of CM061558.1, read as the reverse complement.
GTGGGGTAGAGAAATTTCTAATATTTGGCTCAATTTAAAAATTTTTAGGTCAGGAATAAGTGAGATATTCTTATTGGTGCTATTTTTGATAACATGGTGCAAGTGTTTTGTTTGATAAAAGCATGTGGAATAAGCGAATTGCTACTTTTGAGACTCCTAGGCTCAAATTTTGTGATTCTCATACTTTTGGGCTTAAATTTGAATTCATGCTATTGTTTGGTTGGGAGTTTATGATGATCCTATTGAGTTGAACATATACCACATGCGTGTGAGATTTTTATATATTTCTTTTTGCATGTGATGTCTAAAACTTGCCTGGTGTGTTTGTGTAAAGCGAAATAAAGAGTAACAGTGAAAATCTGATGCAATCCCTACTCATGCAAACACTTAATAATACCCTTTACTATGTCTTCACCTCTATGGCTAGAAATTGGATAAAAATTGATAGTTTTTTTATGCAAAGTCCAATCTTTATCAATCCAATGAGCAGTAGTACATATATAATTGATTCTTTGCACAGAAGTTCAAGTATCAGTCGTAATACACACTCTTTGTTAATTTTTCTTAAAAATTCTCCTTGTTTATTTTTCTCTTCATCAAAGAGATCAAAACAATCATGAGTAACATCGGTAGGAGAAGAAATTCAAAATAAAGGTTGTACCACTTTCAGAAATTGTTTAAAGCCTTCTTTTTCAACAAATCTAAAAAGGATGCTAATCAAGAATTATCATACGACACAAAAATTTTCTACACTCTTCTTGATCAAATTTTCATGAAACAATTGATGTATCACCCTTGTTACCCCTATAACTGGTTGAAATATTATTTTTGATTGGCTAATATCAACATCATGGGGCATTTTTTGTATTTTTTATATGACCAAGCATTGTCGTCGTACCATGTTCTTTTGTATCAGCTAAATACTCTTGTTTACAATAATTACACGCACCCTTTTTATTTCCTTCCAAATTAACTTTAGAAGTAAAATGATCTCACACAATAAATCTTTTTCTCCTTTCTTTGCTTTCTTTAGACTCAACTGTTGGACTTTGATTCACTATATTCGAATCAGATGCTATCTTCTCACCAATCACTTTATCAACTCTAGTATTTTGTGTCATCTAGTTGTATCAACGTGACTATGATTTTAAAATAAATAATCAAATAATAAGTCAACAACATACATTCAACAAGCCAACAACAAAATTACAACATAAGATAACTAAAACTTGACAATGTACATACAACAGAATAGACCATAAAATATCAGCATATATGTAGTGACTTACTGACGTCAGATTAATTTAGTAACTTAAGACAACACTAGTGTATTCAGCCAACTATATAGTAAATACATGCTAACTATTTTGATTTCAAATTAACAAATAAACAGAAATCAATCATCTGCAATAAACTGATCCACAAACATGGTATATAAAAACAATAAGGGCTTAATATACAAGACCGCAATGCTCTAACTATACTAGGAATTAGGAAATGTAAGAACAGATTTTAGCCATATAAAACCAATTTAATCACGTTCTTTTCAAATTTTATCCCGCATAAGATAATATATATATAGAATTATTTTGAGGGAAACTTTGGAAATAATTTTATCTAAGCCTATTTCTTGTGATTCATCATGAACAACATTGTTTATTGTTATCACTCTCAACCCATAAAAACAAAAAATGATTCGGGTACAAGCAGTCAAGCACGACACAAAACATTACTTATTATTCATCTGTAAAGTCAAAAAACTAAACTTTGCAAGAATAATCAAATCATCCCTTTAATTGAACTATAATTTCACAATAAAATAGCTGAATCAACTAGTAATGTAAGAAAATAACACCTGAATTCTTCAAAATTACTATCCATTTATTAAAATCATCTATTCAAGAGTAGCAATACGGATGACAAGATTGAAGGACATGCAATGATGCAAATGAGCTAGTCCTTAGTAGTTTGCAGCGCAACAACAACAACGATTAGACAGAAATTGGATATACATCAAAGATTGGACACTGGACAGAAATCGAAGATGAAGCAGAAGACTATCTAAGAATGAGATGGAGCAAAAATTGTTACCTATTGTGTAACGATTGCGAGTAGAAACAGTCGAGCAATATTTCATCTCTCTAAATTGAGCAGTTTTGAGCCAAATTGAGCTTTAGTGAATACTGAATTGTGAGTAGTGACAGAGAGTCTGAGAGTGAGAGGAGCTAAGTCGTAGTCTAGTGGAATAAACCCTATTATCCTTTGGGCTTGGGTCGGCTTCTGCCTTTTGGGCCAGTGGGTAACTGGGTATTGGGAATTTAAAGTGACCTGTAGCCTATTTTGCTTATCGGGATATCAGGCTTCTCGATAAAAAAATTCAATAAAACGCGGCCCAAACCGACAGCCCAATAACAAAAAAATTAAACCCGACCCAATAATTAAGTAAATCGACCCATTAAATCGATAAATAAATTATCGGTTCGGGTTAATGGGTTGAACCAAAATCCGCACAGCTCTAGAGCAATCTTCTGTAAGAGGTACGACTTATATGTGAATCTTTACGGTGTAGTTCGTGTTATTACATGTGATTACACTGTCAACTAGTGAAACAAATAGAATGAATCTTAAGATGAATTTCGTGTTCTTGATTGGTTATTTTCTTTCAAATATGTAATAATTTAATTTTAAATTTTTGATCACATATTTCAAAACTCTTTCTTTTATTGTAAATCTTATGTAGTGTCAAACACATTCATATAAATTCAAATGGAAGAAGCTGTTAGAATTAAGTATGACCTACACATTACTCATTAGTGATTGATTTATATACTATTTGGTGATAATATTGAGGAAAGTTCTAGATAACGTTGGACTCTTGAATGACTTATCCTTTGATGAGAAGCATTAGAAGTCTACTGACAATAGGGTTCCGGCTGGTTATATGAGGTCGTGTTTCCATCGCACTAGATTACTGAAGACTCTCAGATAGAGTCTTGAAAAATTTCCACACTTATTTTTTTTCCTTTGGTGAAAAACTCCTACACTTGTTTCTCTCCTTTGGCGTTTCAGGTTTATGAAATTATTAAGCTTCCTGCGGTTTATGAATTTTACTTTGCCAAATGTATCTTGGCATATTCTGTTTTGCCTCAGTAAATTTAAGTAAAATCTACGTGTTTGTTATAATTCTTGAATGTAAATTTTTCAACGAGTGCTCTATGTGAGATTCAAAAACTAAATGAGAAGATTTTTTCTTGTTCAATATTTATTTGTTTGAGATGGTAGGTTATCAAATTTTCTTACTTCAAAACTTTTTTAGACAAGTGACTATGTATAAGACAAATAAAAGGAGACTAAATAGCAAGCAATACATACCAAATATATATTTATATTTACGGCATATTACAGTTTGGTCGCTAATTTTTTTTTCAAAATTGATTTACATTGATTAGAGAGTATAGTTCACTTGATTAAGATCACTTGTAATTACCAGAGTTACTTTGCTCTTAAGAAGGTGATACAAATTAGTTACTTTAGTTATCACTTGATTTTCTTCTCTAAAATCTATTCTTGTGAATTTTGATTCGGTAGCAAAGAATAAAAACTGGGCGAATATGATCCAATCTAATTTTTGGATGAAAAAGTTATTAAAAAACTCTCTCACTTATTCGTACCCCCTTTAGTTATTTATGTCTTTCATGAAAAATAAATATTGAGGCTAAAAATTAGAATTTTTTAGTTATTAGTGGTGGCGTTTTTCTCTATATACAAAATATTGAAAGTAAACTATTTGTAGTGCTTTGCTTAATTTAGACCTTTAGTTTGGAATATGAATTATTAGAAGTGGACTTATTAAGTTTGATGATTTTCTTTGGGTAACAAATTTATGTAACCCTTTCAAGTTGGTTCATTATTTTATGTTATAACATTAATGTGTATTTCTATAATATATGAAATTTGAATTATTGGGATTGTTTAAAGTTATGTCGTCATTCAGAATATTTCATTGGGTCGTAAAGGAGATATGACATAACCTCATTTATAAAGTACTATTTATTAAGTTCAATTTGACATCTTTTATATTTAATTTCTATTTCATGAAATAATTGCAGTTTGATCATCCTGTTAGAGGGTATTTGGATAGGATTAAAATCTGGTCAAACTAGATTTTAATCACTTCTTTAGGTATTTGATAAAATTAAATAGAACTTAAAAAAATATTTGATAAAATTAAATAGAGCTTAAAAAAAAAAACTAAAAGTGGATTAAAAAAAGCAAGTTGCATACCCACAGCTTTTTTACTTTTAAGATTAAAGTTTTTTAGATTTGACTAAAACATTTATCTTTTTATCCCTTATATTTTCTTCTAATTCCAATAATATCCTAAACTTTGTAGCCCTTATTAATTTTTCTTTCTTTTTCTTTCTGCGGCTTTTTTCATCTTTTCCCTCTAGTTTTCTCTTCATCTTTCTCCTTTATTTTCAGAGAATTCATCGTTACATAAGAAAACACTTAAAAATTTTATTGTCAAATTGAGTGGTAAGTTCTTCTCTATCCGTTCATATAGAATCTCTGCATATTATTTAAATTTTAAAAATTGATTCTTTTTAATAGTTTGTTTACTCTCGAGCCGGGGGTCAAGTTTATGTTGTTTACAAGCTTGCAGTATTACAATATAATACTATATTTATATAAAAAATATCTTAAAATTTTTATTTTGTAATATTTAAAAATAAAAAGGTAACTTATATTTATAAATTGATCTGGCATAATCACTTTATGTTGAAAGTGTATTTAAACAGAAATTATTTTTGAAGTATTAGAATTTAAAATCATAAATAATTCACGTTATTATGTGTTAACAACTTTAAGGATATTTAATTCATTTTGACAACAAAAAAGTGATTGACAACACTTGTTTGCCAAACACATCAACAATTTTTTTTCAGTTTCAGCACTTCTATCCAAACACTTATCTCCTTAATTTAAATGCACTTATTTTAAGCTTTTAATCACTTAAACTAAAAAGCAATTTTTTTAATCCTATCGAAATAGGCTCTTTTTGTATACCTGATCATATCCACTCGGTTCGGGATAATTTATTAAGGCCATAAAGGATATATAATCTCATTCATAAAGTATTGCTAAATCTACTTTGTATTTATTACAATATTCCTATATTATGGCAGTATTATAATTTGGCCATTCTCGTGGGCATATTTAAATTGACCCTCCTTGCATGTATATGCAATTTCTTCAAGTGTTTATTTTTGTTTAAGTTATCAATCTCTATATATTTGTTGAGATTAGAGTTTTATTTCTGATCAAAACAATTGAAAGATAATTTAGTGTCATGAAAAGTTTTTAGATCTTGTGAAGTCTTAGGAGTAGCCAAAGCACCCTAAAGACCATAAATAATGATTGAAAATTTTTATGAGGAATATGACAATAAAAATTAAGGTACAATGTACAACGCTAAGAAATTTTTGCCGTAATTCTTAGATTTTAGGAATTACAAACGCATCCCAAGATCATAAGGTATTATATTTTGGAGAATTTTATTTGAAAATTAACATTGAAGTGAGGTATTGTCATGAAATTTTCTTAAATCTAAGCTTTCAGGATTGTTAACGCATCCTAGAACTATAAGGTATTAGATTTTTGAAAAGATCATATAGAATATGAAATTTAAAATGAATTATTAATACCAAATGTTACATGTCTACAAATTTAAGAGTAGCCAAAGTAACTTAAATTTGATAGGTAAGATATGCTAACCTTATAAAGGTATGGTGTTAATATTGCAATCAATCCATTAGGTAATTAGCCGGTCGCCTAAAGGTACAATTAATATGAGGGAATTGATTAGGGTAGAATGAAACATCTAAATACCAAGGACGATTTTTTTTTTCGGTCGGTCAAAGATACAGTAAAACTCAAAGGATTCTTATATTTAAATTGTTTCACTTCTATAGTCAGTAAATTCTATGTAGTTTGCAAAGTTCTTCCCAAAGGTGATATTGAAATCTACTAGCGTCAAGTTCATTTATCTTATAGCACAAAAGTAATGTTGAATTTTTACAGATTTATCCCACTTATATTAATTTGATTTCTCCTTTTGTTTCGTAGAACCTTCATTATTAAGAAGAGAAAGAATGTTCTTAAACAAAAGAATACGGACGACCCTTCATCAGAACAATCATAAGATGCATCTTTTGTTAGAAAATGGACATACAAAATGGGTACTGCAAGTAGAGATAATGATTTGATAAGAAATAACAATCTTCAAATTTATATATCGAAATCACTTCTAGTAGATGTCTCTCTAATTTTGATGGGTTAACTTCGTTTTCTCAATTTATGTGGAAAATTTTAATTATAATTTTGTAAGCTTAAGAAAGTCATAACTGTTATAAATATATTTATATTACAGTGAATGTCAATCAAGATCTAATAAGATATCTAGTTGATATCTATCACTAGGAGTATTTTTTCTATAAATAGAGGAGTTTTATTCGTTGTATTCTCAATCTGATATCTCTCATTCCTCTCTTCTCTCTCTATTTATTCTTGTTATTCTTAATTTATATTTCACAATACGTTATCAGCACGAGGCTCTGCCAAACAAGGTGAGATTATAAATCTAAATGTAAGGTTAGTAATTCCTTATGTTATTTGTCTTATTGTTGGATTTGAAAATAATTGGTTTAGAACCATTTATGTTTTAAATTTATTCCTCAAGAACAATATTATCAAAAGGGATGATGATATGTTGGGTTTAAGTTCCATCGATTTATGCCTAAGACGCCTTTATATGGGTAAGACATTGAGTTTGAATCTCAATGCACCATATTGATGATATTATGATGGTTAAGGCAAAATAATGTGTTTTTCAATGAAAAGTCATGAAATATGTCCCATTGAATATGCTCCATTCCATGAAGTGAATGTGGTAGAAATTTATGATAAATCTGAAATATGACAACTTACTTTATTTTTGAAGTGTATGTGATAGCAGTGCATAATATGTCTAAAAGAAGACAAGTGATTGAATGCACGAATATACGCGTGGAGGGACAATATGATAATGATCATCAAAAGTGATGATATTTTCACACGTATATTATGATCATAAGATATGTTGGAGAAAATTTCTCTACATCATATGTATGCCTTGATTTTCTTCTGAAGTAGCAAAATCTTGAAAGAGGTTATAAGCTATCATAATTTGATAGACTTAATGCATGATTATATTCCATTCTTGGGGAATGAAAAGATTATTAATGCAAACGTTCACTTAATTGTGATGGTATCACAACTCACCTCTGAAAGAAGCTGAATAATTGAGAAGAGATATTCTGAAATCTACTTCTAAAGTAGTAAATCTGAAATTTATTCATGTAATAGTAAATCTGAAATTTACTAAAGTGAAAAATACTTGTCATGGTAAACTTGGAGTTTACTAGTATAAAAGTTCATAAATTGACATGAGCGATTGCGACATCCTAAAGATGTGCATATTAAGTATTAAATACATATAGAAGAATTCAAAAATTCTTCATGAGCTTTTAATGTTGCTTGTTCTCATGATAAGTTGGTTGGACCAACTAATGTTGAGATTTGATCCCTTAAAATCTGAAAAGTATAAAGGGTGAATATTGGCCCGTTCACCTATCATGTGATATGTTGAAAAGATGCATCAATAAGATGACCACATGTATATTCATTGTCAACCTACAGTTTGACATTCATAAAGTTGTTTGCTTAGTAAAATTAAGTTAAGAACATAATTTTCATATTGTATAATCAAGACAATTCATCTTGATGATGATGATTTGGCATTGAATGCCTTCGATAAATAGCTAAATCATTGCTAATGAGAACAAAGTTTCATGTGTTGATTTGAAATATGATATGTGGCATACAATAATACTTGTATGCATTAGACCAATAGATTATGATTATTTCTTCCCTCTCAATTGGTTCAAGGTCATGAACCAAATATTCCATCTATAATTTTTTATGTGCGGTATACGATTAATGAATATATCTTGATGCACAAAGATAGATTTCTCAAAGAAGTAGAGGATGTATGCTACTTTTTCTAACATAAGGGGAGATTATAGGCATCTATGAAATATATTAGGAATTATCATCAGGTCCTCATTCAAAAGATAATTCAAGTTAAATACCAACAATATCTCATATTTAAGATGCAAGTTCTCCTATTTTGTGTCCATGAAGGACAAAGTCTATGCATGCATGAAGAGTGGTAGACCAATCGGTTCTAAATAAAATAATCCTTGAAAAGGATAAGGAGCAAACAATCATAATAAGAAGGCAATGTGCTCTTGAAGAGCCTACGACATAACACTTCATGAAACCTTATGAGGGGTTTAGGTACCTGAAAATAATTATGTGATGAGATCTCAAAATGTTATGTCATACTGTGAACCAATACAAAATGATATCATCAGTATCTTTGATACAATATTGGCGCAATATTGTGAAAGATTACGAGGATCTAAATTCTACGTTTATTTAAGCATCCTGACGTAGAAACATTTATCAAGTAACATGAAAGGGTACATCTTGGTAAGTGAAAACTTATTTGATTTGTATTCCACACACTTGAAGATGTCACATATGAAATTTTGAATATTTTTACTTGACAAAATATATCTTGCAAATACTACAAGGCCAGATATAGCCTTTTCGATAAATTTGTTAGCAAGGTATAGTTTTTCTCCTACTAGAAGACATCGAAATAGGATCAAACACATGATCTTATATTATTCTAAAAATTATAGCCCCGATCTTATTGATTATGCTAATGCTGGGTGATAACGCTCAATCTACAACTCTCGTAGGAGTGTAAAGCAGTCGCTAGCAAATATAGAACCCAATTGGGCTGGGTATCGATCCCTCAGGGAATAGCTTGGTCAACAAGTAAGCAACGATTACTAGACTTTTAGTTCAAGTCTCGTAAGTAGGGGGGATTGTAATGTGTAACCAAAATAGTACAAACTGAAAATAGCAAAGTAAACAGAAAGAATAGTTATTAAGTTGTGAACAATGAGAATTGAAGGGTTGGGGTTATGTCCACCTTCTGAGTTATACGTCTCCATTGGCTATGAGTGTGTTGAATTCCGACATGCATGTGCTTATAGAGAATTGTATTCGATGGTAAATCCAGGCGTCTTTCGACCTATTCGAGGATTATTTCACTTTAAATCTTTTGAGCTTAAAGCGTGTCAAACGGTACGAATTCTCCAAGAGGTTAATCCAGTTATGGCACTAACTTTTTAATAGGGGATGGGACCCTACTACCTTGACATTATCTCTTTTCCAGACAGATAACCTTTCTTTCGAACAAGTTAAATGTTATACTGGCGTATTCTTGCATTTGCAAACACAAAGAATTTAGATTAAGACGAAGAGAATAATGATATAAGCAGCATACGTGTCACGAACTCAGAAACTCATAGTAATAGATAGTATCTCATTCGGCTTTCATAACCCCAACAGAGAAGTTTAGTTACCCATGAGTGCGAAGGAAATTACAATTGACATTGTTATTATACCACAATAAGATTTTCGTGTAGCACAAGTGTGGTAGGCGTTAGGCGTGATTTCTTGCAAGTAACGTTTCTCTTGTTGCGGAAATTAAGAATAGATGAATAGAAGAATAGAAGAAGAATAAGAAGTAGAATTAATGGAAGGGTTAGAAGTAGTATGTATTAAAAGTAGAATGTGTTTAAATCTCTAGCAAAATAGGGTATTTAAAACACCCATCTCCTATTCCTACTAAGCTAATGAAATACTTAACCAAATCCTACTAAGCTAATGAAATACTTAACCAAATCCTACTAAGCTAATGAAATACTTAACCCAATTGTACTAGGTTAATGTATCATTATCCTAATCCTACTAAATTACTGCTAGTCCCCAAAGTCTTCAGAATTGTTGTTTTAGCCCGGAACAGGTTTCCCATGCATCACTTTTGGTCCTTAGGCGTCCAAGCTTCCTTTTCTCCTTTCGTGAAGCTTTCTTTGGCGTCAAGTAATCCATAAAATGCTGAATTCTGCATCATTTATACCTGAAACTTTGCTAATCATGTTCGTTAGCTCACTTACAGGAAAAAGGACTAAAAGTGCATGAAATATATTATTTGTTCTCAAAACTAGGCTAAAATATGGGTAAAATATAGCACTCTAGGCGTGTAAATTCGCCTATCATCAACACCCCACACTTGAAGCTTTGTTTGTCCTCGAACAAACTATCATGTCCTTCTAAACATCAACTTAGGGTTTCACAGTATCAACACAAAATATTCATCAAGACAAGCACAACAATTATCAACAAAGAGTAGTTCTCCGATCATTAGTAGAAACAATTTAACCTCTAGCATAGACTCGTGATGGTAGTTAATTCGTATCCAAAAGTTAAGGTACAAAGAATCATACACAACTATCCAAAACTCATCAACCATGTGTGTCTCACAATATGTTACCCATAATCACTCACAAGTATAACATCTTTTTCAAGCATGGGTATAAAAATATCCTTGCTCTCGTTCTCTCAAAGAATTCATATGCAGCAACTGATGACCATAGGCTTGCCCTTAGTGTAATGCTCCACTAAATGTCAGAATACTAGGCTTAGGATCAAGTAGGTCTTTTGATGGTTGTAATGTAGGCTAAGGGACAGGTAGGACTATTTTGGCCAGAAATAGTGAATATGTTCCTAAGCGCTTTAATACATCACATTGTATCATTAACACTTTTCTTTCAAACAACCTTTATACTTTCTTTTATTCTACCACCCCTTTTCTCCTCTTTTGTTTTTCAATTTTAAGCAACTTTTCAGCTTTCCTTTCCTTTTTCTTTTCATAACATACCTCTTATGATAGCACTTCTTTTTCATAACAAATTCAAGCACCATTACATTCTAAAGCATCATACTCACCCAATTTCCTCTTATTTTGTCACATGACTTTATACTTTAAAGCACTTAGGAATTTGGATCAAATTATGGTCTTGAAAAAAATGGATTAGGCTTTCATATGAGGCTGTCAAAGAAAATAGGCTAAAGGCTCAAAAGGGTTTAACTAGGATGATGTCCATGGGTAGATAAAATGAAGGTAAATAATCATAGGTTGCCAAAGAAATGCCTAAATCATCTCCTAAACTTACATTCTTTATTTTCGCTTTACATACATACCAGGCAAGTTCTAGCATCAGCCACAAGCATAGAATATACTATTATCTCACACACACAAGGCATATGGTCGACTTTATTGGGAGTAGTATAGACTCTTGCCCCAACAGATGAAGGAATTGAACCACACAATATCACATAGTGAGTCACAATTAGAGCCTAAACGTCTCAATAGTCATGATTTTAGCACAAACTCTTGTTATAATCTCATGCTTCCTATTTGAATAATTTTATGCGAAGCTAAGTAAAAAAAAATTTAACTACAAACAACAAAAAAAACGATTAACTACGAAAAAAAAAACTCAAACAAACAAACATAAATAAATGCAAATGCGGATAGAGAAGTAAAGCATGCAAATACCACCACCCCACACTTAAACGGGACACTGTCCTCAGTGGAAAATAAATACGAAGAACCTGGTCAGTCGGACTCCTCCTCTAGGTCGGGGGTCATACCCCCTTCGTCTGAATCATCATGGGATTCAGCGTCATCAGAATTCTCCTCCATGTCGGAGTCTGGCATGCGTCGATCATCATCGGTCGGCACATCATCATCAAGAGGTTCCTCAAAATATGTACCTACTCCACATATCTCCCTCGCATGCATATTCATTGGATAGTCATGGTCCAGCTGTTGGAGCTCTACAGCAGTTGGAACACGTCCACCACTCATCATTGTGAATCGTGTCATGCCATAAAGATGACGGAAGAAACTCTCATCTCGAGCATGTCTCTCCGCAGTAGTAAGGTTGACGCCATGTGTTGTTTCAGCATCTTTGACCTTTGTGAGGTCAACCTTCTTCGGGTTATATGGCAGTTTGTGATCAGCTGGTTCCTCTTCGATGTCCTCCTTCCACAAGATTGCTGTCAACAGGTTGCCAAAGGTGAAGTGGGACCGTTTGTGTAGTCTGGCCTTCCGCATTGTAGAACGAATGATTGCCCCAATGTTGATAGGGACATTCGTCATCAATGCATAGACCAAACACACTCTATCTCTTGTTATCTTGGTGTATTGCATCCCAGGAATAAGGCAAGAGTTGACAATACGCAACTATATTCTTGCTTCCCTATTCAAAGGAGCATAGGGGAAGGTGTTGTGTCGTCCGGTTTCTTTTTGTCTGCTCCACCTTGCCATGGATCTACTTCCACAAAGTGTGTGCCGAATTTCTCTATAAGGAGGTCTGTTGTATAGATCTTTGAATGGTGCTGGATCGACTGAAGGCAAGCTAAGAAAGGAGTTAATCAAATCCGCATTGAGTTGTAAAACTTGGCCCCAAATCTTGACTTCACTGCCTGTGGTTTTCGGCGACCAATTGGCATAAAATTCCCTTGTTAAATCAAGATTACATGCTCCCATGTCGCGGAAGATGAAATCCAGATTTAATGCCATGATTTTTGCCAACATGCGCGGCTTCTTCTTCGCTAGGCTGTCCTTGTTGATCAAGTCGACATGAACGTATTTTCCTTCCTTGTTGTTCCTATACCATTCCTTGGCTTCTTCCTCAAGAACCCATTTTATTCCAAACATGCGGCGTGGTAATTTCATTGAGGATGATTCCCCTTGGTCCTTGCGACCTCTTTTCTTTCCCTTTTGGTAAGTGGTAGCCTTATCTTGTCTTGCTTTGGGTGCCATTGTACCTGAGATTTAAACAATGTTCCTATTAGCATCAGCTCGATATACAATCTATAAACAAGCAGTAGGGGTACCACCCCACACTTAGGTTGTTGATACAGATTAGTCAAGTGACAGTAGTCGATTACTTAGACTTCATCAACATGCATTTTAGGCGCTATATTCCGACAAGAAAATCAGAGATGTATCACTTCTTGCAACCTTAGCAATACTTTCATGTTAGTTATAACAATACTACTACATAGGGATGACATCATGGTATAGTTTCTATTAATAATCACAACCTCCTATTTCGGTAGGCAACTATAAGTCTTATTCCGATGAACGGGATCTTCTAACATGTAGGTATTCAAGTGACAAGGTTATGCAATGTTCATGACTATAGCGATTCCGAAATTAGTATAACAATGCATCAAAATCAAATTCAAGTCGGAAATAGTTTAAGATCATCCTAACGTATATGTTCACTCACCTGGTTTTGTATCAACAATTCAAACATATTAACATCACCAATATTTCTTCAAGATGTAGCAATTCATAATAGACAAAGCAACGTAGTAATTATGAAAAATAGATGAAGAATAAAAGAGTACTTACGTGATTGAAGCCTTTGGAGATGTTCTTGTAAAGTGGGAGAGTAAAAAGAAAAATTTTGAGATGTTTTGGAGAGTATGTGCGGCACCTAGGTTAAGATTTCAATGTGTTTATGTTTCAAGACTAAGTCCCCTTTATATAGGAAAAGAATGGGTCGGGTTTTGACCCATTTAAAATCGGTTTTGGAGATAAAAAGTGACCATAGGCGGCGCCTTTTGCTTTGCCTATGCATGGTATAGGCGGCGCCTAATGCAAAGCATTTGCTAGCATAGGCGGCGCCTAGTGCAATGCCTTTAGTGACCATAGGCAGTGCCTTTAGCATGGCATATGAGATTCCGAGACCAAATGCTTTAGCATAGGCGGCGCCTATGCTATAGCATACTTGAGTATGGGCGGCGCCTATGCCTTTGCACACTAGATTCTGAGACCTTAGGATATAGTATAGGCATAGCCTTGTTCGTGGCCTAGATTTGCCTAGGCCTAGCCTTGCTCGATGCCTATTTTGTCATGATCAATGCTCAATCCATAGCCTTATGCATCTTAATTCCAATCTTACCACCTTTACCATGCACTATGTCCAAACCGTCATTTGAAACCAATCTCCTCGTTGAATACCTCTTGCACCTACATTTGCTCAAAACCAATGAAAACGATTAGTACGATGGGTTGCCTCCCATCTAGCACCTTAGTTTTGGTCATGGAACGACTCTTATTTTTGGATTTTTATTAATCAAAAGCAAATGAATCACTAGAACGAAAGAAAGACAAAATGATAAACGATGGGTTGCCTCCCATCTAGCGCCGTATTTATTGTCGTGGCTCGACATAGTTACCTCGAGTACTTAGACTTCGTCGAGATAAGTGATGGCCATATAATTCATCGAGTCAAGAGGACCGATATATGGTTTAACACGTTGACCATTCACCTTGAAGACAACACCATTATTGTCTTCCAATTCAACTACTCCAGACGAGTAGACTTGGATAACTTTGTATGGACCAGTCCACTTAGACTTTAACTTACCTGGGAACAGCTTCAATCTAGAGTTGAAGAGAAGTACCATATCATCTTTTTGGAAGCTTCGTCGAATAATCCGCTGATCATGATACCTTTTCATCCGCTCCTTGTATAGGTCTGGCCTTTCATATGCATAGAGACGGAATTCATCTAATTCATTCAGCTGCTCCAACCTCAGATTCATCGCATCATCCCAATTCAAATTCAATTGCTTCAACGCCCACAATGCCTTATGTTCGAGCTCAATGGGTAAATGACAAGCCTTCCCATAAACTATTTGATAAGGGGACATGCCGATGGGTGTTTTGAATGCAGTCCTATACGCCCATAGTGCATCATCTAGCTTCCGAGACCAATCCTTCCTATCAGCATTTACCATCTTCGCAAGGATTTGCTTGATCTCCCGATTGGAAACCTCTACTTGTCCACTCGTTTATGGGTGATAAGGCGTGGCTACCTTATGTTGCTTGACACCATACTTGGCCAACACGGATTTGAATAGCTTGTTGCAAAAGTGAGATCCTCCATCACTTATAATAGTACGTGGTACTCCAAAGCGAGAGAAGATATTCCTCTTCAAAAATGCTACAACATGCTTTCCCTCGTTGTCGGCCAACGCTACAGCTTCAACCCATTTCGAGACATAATCTACAGCAACTAAGATGTACTTTATTCCGAACGAATTCGCGAATGGACCCATGAAATCAATGCCCCAAACATCAAAGAGTTCTACCTCAAGAATTTTCGACATGGGCATCTCATGGTGTTTCGAAATAGCACCTTGTATTTGGCATTGGTCGCATTTTCTAACAAAGTCATAGGCATCTCTAAATATCGAAGGCCAATAATATCCACTTTGCAATACTTTTCTTGTCGTCCGATTGCCTGCGTGATGTCCTCCAACTTAGGAAGTATGGCATGCTTCCAATATAGTAGGCACCTCTACATGGGATATACATCGTCGAATAATACCATCCGCACATCGTCAAAACAAATATGGCTCATCCTAATAGTAGTGATGTACGTCATGCATAAACTTCCTCTTTTAATGGTATGATAAATTGGCAGGTATTACATTACTCACCACAAAATTTGCAAAGTCGGTATACCATGGTACCTTCCATTGTTGCTGCTAGGATCTCCTCGTCAGGGAATGCATCATCAATCTCGATTTCAGGCTGCGCGACATGCTTGTTCTCGAGTCTAGATAGATGATCAGCCACTTGGTTCTCACAACCTCTTCTATCTTTAACCTCGAAATCAAATTCTTGCATCAACAAAACCCATTGAATTAGTCTTGGTTTTGCATCATTCTTCGTCATTAGATACCTAAGAGCTGCATGGTCTGTTTGAACGATCACCTTAGTACCCAATAGATAGGCACAAAACTTCTCAAATGCATACACAACCGCTAGGAGCTCTTGTTCTGTCATAGTGTAGTTCCTTTGGGCTTCATTGAGGACCTTAATCACATAGTAGATAGGATGAAATAATTTCTCCTTTATCTGACCAAGCACATCTCCAACGGCTACACCACTAGCATCACACATGACTTCAAACGGGAGAGACCAATCTGGTGCTACCATGATAGGGGCTTCAATGAGTCTTCCTTTGAGGCATTCGAATGCCTTTAAGCAATCTTCATTGAAGTCAAACTTCGCATCTTTCTCCAAGAGTTTGCACAATGGACTAGCAATTTTGGAGAAGTCTTTGATGAACCGACGATAGAAACCTGCATGGCCGAGAAAACTACGAACTCCCTTCACCGAAATTGGAGGCGGTAGCTTCTCAATGACTTCGATATTTGCTCGATCAACCTCAATTCCTCTTTCGGAGATTTTGTGCCCAAGAATGATTCCTTCTTTTACCATGAAGTGGCACTTCTCCCAATTCAGCACTAGGTTGAATTCTACACATCCTTGCAACGCCATACTTAGGTTTGCCAAGCACGCTTCAAAAGTCTCACCAATAACTGAAAAATTGTCCATAAATACCTCCAAAGTGTCTTCAACCATATCAAAAAAAATTGACATCATACAACGTTGAAAGGTGGCTGGTGCGTTACATAGCCCGAATGGCATAGTTTGAAGGCAAACGTACCATATTGGCATGTAAACGTTGTCTTCTCTTGGTCTTCGGGTGCAATACAAATCTGATTATTGCCTGAATAATCGTCTAAGAAGCAAAACCATCCTTTCCCCGCTAATCGATCTAGCATTTAGTCCATAAATGGCATTGGAAAGTGATCTTTGAGTGTCCAAGAATTCAACTTTCGGTAGTCCATGCATACTCTCCATCCAGTGACGGGTCTGAGTGGAATAAGCTCATTCTTCGCATTCGCGATCACCGTCATGCCTCCTTTCTTGGGAACACATTGTACTGGGCTTACCCATATACTATCAGAAATAGGATACACGACTCCTGCGTCTAACCACTTGATAATCTCCTTCTTCACCACTTCTTGCATAGGTGGGTTTAGACGTCTTTGATGTTCAATGGTGGGTGTGCACTTTCCTTGAAGCTGAATTTTATGAGTGCAAATCCCAGGTGGAATACCAATAATGCCCGCAATGGTCCATACAATGGCTCTAATATACTTCCGTAGAATAGCAATGAGAGCTGCAACTTGTTGCTCACCCAAATCTGCTGCAACAATGACTGGAAGTGTGTTTCCGCTTCCTAGGAATGCATACTTTTAATGTCTTGGCAGCTCCTTCAATTCTAATGTGGGTGGTTCTTCAATAGATGGCTTAGCTGGTGGTGTGGGTCGATTTTTGAGATCAAGGTCCAGCTTCTTGGGAGCATAGCGATATGTCCCTGATCCTGATAGAGCACCAATAACTTCTTTACAATTTTCAGCATCCTCATTCTGTTCATTCATGAGCACAACCGCCAAAGGGTCATCAATAATTTGCTCTTCTTCAAGTAATTCTTTCTAATCAGCAAAGTAAACATCAGCCACTAAAAGTACACTCAGATCTTTGGGTTGCTTCATTGATTTACAAACATCAAAGCGAACTACTTCATCATTTATTCAGAACGAAAGCTCATTAGCTCTCAAATCAATAAGTACGCTTCCCGTAGCAAGGAAAGGATGCCCCAAGATTATGGGAACTTCTGAGTCTACCTCACAATCCAAAATAACGAAGTCTGCCGGAAAGATGAATGAAGAAACCTTTACCAATACATCACATAAAATACCAACAGGTCGTTTTACCGACCTATCCGCCATGACGAGCCTCATATTAGTTGGAGTAGGATCACCCAACCCCAACTTCTTATAGATAGATAATGGCATCAAATTGATGTTGGATGCTAAATCACATAATGCTTTGGCAAAATTCAAAGACCCAACGGTGCAAGGAATAGTGAAAGCTCCAGGGTCGGCCTTCTTCTGAACTATTGATCGGGTAGCAATTGCGCTGCAGTGATGAACATCATCTTTCAACTCATAACTTGCTGCCCGCTTCTTAGTCAAAAGATCCTTCATAAATTTCTCATACCCAGGCATTTGTTCAAGTTCCTCCACCAATGGAACATTAATGGTCAGCTGCTTCAACATAGTCATGAATTTGCTGAACTTTGTATCATCCCCCACCTTCTTCAATCTCTGGGGGAAAGGTGGTGGTGGGTATGGAATTGTTCTCTCCACGGTTTTCTTCTCCTCTTGCTTCCGTTTTTCAGATTTTTCAGGTTGCAATCCATTGGGATTGACGTCATGGACGTTGTGCCCTTTTTCTGCGGATTCTTGTCCTTTCGCCTTATCATCAATGTCCACTACTTCGTCATCCACTTGCTTGCTTCTTGCTGAAGTTTCCAGCACCTTACCACTCCGGGTAGTAATGGCCATGCATGACCCATCATTCCTTGGGTTTTACACAGTATCGCTAGGTAAAGTGACAGCCTTTCTTTGATTGAGTGCTGCTGAAAGTTGGCTCAATTGCTGCTCTATTTTCTTGATTGAAGTGGAATAAGAATCAACTATTTGTTTCATAGAGGACAAATCATTAACTACCTCTGTTACTGCAGCGCCTGTTGCTTCCACTCCTTTCAATATTTTGGCCAGTATGTCTTCCATACTTCCAGAGCTAGATGTGGTGACATCACGTCTTCCAGGGGGAACGTACAAACCACTCTTTTCATTCTTGTTGTTCCAACTACCTTGGTCCTTGTTTCCAGATTTATCATAATAGTTCCGACCTTGGTTTCCTTGGGTATTACCTCGGAAACCCCCCTGATTGTTCAAGTAGTTGGCTTCTTCTTCCGAATCAGATTCTTTTCTTCCTTTTGACGCAACAGCTTTGACTTTTTCAGTCTTCCCTGATAATAGATGCTTTGTAAGAAGATCCACTTGTGTTTTTAGGTGTGCCATATCTTGATCACGTTCTTCATCTCTTCTCCTTTGTTCCGCAGTCATGCCAATAGACAAAGTGGGGCTTGGTACCTCAGAATCCCTGGTATGCCAAGCTCTACTTTGCTTCGTCATACGATCTAGCATATTGCTTGCTTGACCAAAGGTGAGGTCCATAAAAGATCCTCCAGCCGCATTATCCACCACTAGTTTAGTTATTGAATTCAAGGCTCTGTATAATATCTCCATTAGGTAAACATTAGTCACGTGATGGTTTGGGCATCTCGCTAGCTTTGTCTTGAACCTCTCCCATGTTTCATGAAGAGCTTCAGTGGGAAGCTGACGGAAGTTGCTGATTTCATCTCTCAATTGTGCTCTTTTGGATGGCGGAAAGAATCTTTCTAGGAAAGTGTCTCTCAATTGCCTCCAATTTGTAATAGAATCAGGAGTCAGCCCATTCAACCATAGAGTTGCCTCCCCAGACAGAGACAATGGAAATAAGTGCAGTCGAATTGCATTCTGTCCAACGCCAGGATTGTCGAATGACTTGCATGTAGAAATAAAGTTGATCAGATGCATATTTGGATCATCGCCTGCTAGTCCACCAAATAATCCCTTGAGTTGCAAAAGCTGAATCATGGTGCTAGTGATATTAAACTTTGCTCCAGGTGCCAAGGGTGGCAGAATAATGGCTCCTGTGGAACCAGCTTCATCCAAATCGTGATCATCGTCATCAAAAGGAATCTGCACAGCTCGACGATCAGGCCTCAATCGCGCTTGACGATCTCTCCTCTGCATGGGTGTCGCCATCTCAGTAGTATGCCGTGGGTTTAGTAGCTCCTCATCGCCCAGGTCCTCATCATCAGGATTTGTTGCACGGCCTGGGTTATCAATATTCTGTTGATGCACTTGAGCAATTATCCTTTCAATTTCACGTTGCGCATCCATTGATGCACTGAACAAACCTGAATAAAACAAAAATAACAACTAAAAGTAAAAGTACGAGAATCTTAGACCAAAGGGTCTAGTAATTATCACAAACTTAATTGACACTCGTATTCCCCAGCAACGGCACCAATTTTTGATAACGCTCAATCTACAGCTCTCGTAGGAGTGTAAAGCGATCGCTAGCAAATATAGAACCCAACTGGTCTGGGTATCGATCCCTCAGGTAATAGTTTGGTCAACAAGTAAGCAACGATAACTAGACTTTTAGTTCAAGTCTCGTAAGTAGGGGGGATTGTAATGTGTAACCAAAATATTAAAAACTGAAAATAGCAAAGTAAACAGAAAGAATAGTTATTAAGTTGTAAATAATGAGAATTGAAGAGTTGGGGTTATGTCCACCTTCTGAGTTATACGTCTCTATTGGCTATGAGTGTGTTGAATTCCGACATGCAAGTGCTTATAGAGAATTGTATTCGATGGTAAATCCAGGCGTCTTACGACCTATTCGAGGATTATTTCACTTTAACTCTTTCGAGCTTAAAGCGTGTCTAACGGTACGAATTCTCCAAGAGGTTAATCCAGTTACGGCACTAACTTTTTAATAGGGGATGGGACCCTACTACCTTGACATTATCTCTTTTCCAGACAGATAACCTTTCTTTCGAACAAGTTAAATGTTATACTGGCATATTCTTGCGTTTGCAAACACAAAGAATTTAGATTAAGACGAAGAGAATAATGATATAAACAGCATACGTGTCACGACCTCACAAACTCATAGTAATAGATAGTATCTCATTCGGCTTTTATAACCCCAACAAAGAAGTTTAGTTACCCATGAGTGCGAAGGAAATCACAATTTACATTGTTATTATACCACAATAAGATTTTCGTGTAGCACAAGTGTGGTAGGCGTTAGGCGTGATTTCTTGCAAGTAACGTTTCTCTTGTTGCGGAAATTAAGAATAGATGAATAGAAGAATAAAAGAAGAATAAGAAGTAGAATTAATGGAAGGGTTAGAAGTAGTATGTATTAAAAGTAGAATGTGTTTAAATCTCTAGTAAAATAGGGTATTTATAACACCCATCTCCTATTCCTACTAAGCTAATGAAATACTTAACCAAATCCTACTAAGCTAATGAAATACTTAACCAAATCGTACTAAGCTAATGAAATACTTAACCCAATTGTACTAGGTTAATGTATCATTATCCTAATCCTACTAAATTACTGCTAGTCCCCAAAGTCTTCAGAATTGTTGTTTTAGCCCGGGACAGGTTTCCCATGCATCACTTTTGGTCCTTTAGGCGTCTCAGCTCCCTTTCCTTCCTTTGTGAGCTTTCTTTGGCGTCAAGTAATCCATAAAATGTTGAATTCTGCATCATTTATACCTGAAACTTTGCTAATCATGTTCGTTAGCTCACTTACAGGAAAAAGGACTAAAAGTGCATGAAATATATAATTTGTTCTCAAAACTAGGCTAAAATATGGGTAAAATATAGCACTCTAGGCATGTAAATTCTCCTATCATCACTGGGTATTTAATTAACCCGCATAAATCTCGATCTCAAATACGATATGTGTTCATATATAGGGATACTGTCATATCTTAGATATATACAAAGCAATCTATCGTAGCCACTTCATCAAATCATGCTGAGATAATAACTATTGATGAAGCAAGCCAAGAATATGTATGATTGAGGTCCATGATACATATCATTCGAGAAAAATATGGTTTGAAATGTGACAATGTACCCACAATTTTATACAGAGATAAAGCAACATGCATAACACATCTTAATGGAGGATTCATAAAAAGAGATAGAAGGAAGCACACTTCATTAAAGTTTTTCTATTTACATGATCTACAAAAGAATGGTGATATTAACGTGCAACAAATTCGTTCAAGTGATAATGTGATTGATTTATTCACCACGTCTCCTCCAATTACAACTTTCAAGAAGATGGTGCACACGATTGGGATGCAAAAGTTCATTGATGTTCTCACCAGGGGGAGAAAATATGTGTTGTGCTCTTTTTTCCTTTAAAGGTTTTGTCCCACTGGGTTTTCCTTGTAAGGTTTTCAATGAGGTAGCTGAAATACGTACTATTTGAGATGTGTACTCTTTTTCCTTCACTAGATTTTTTTAATTGGGGTTTTCTAGTAAAGTCTTAACGATGCACACTATATATCAGTTATACATTCAAGGAGGAATGTTATAAATGTATTTACATTATAGTGAATGTCTATCAAAATCTAATAAGATCTATTAAGATCTAGTTGATATCTATTAGGATTTGAAATATCTGTCTTTTAGTAAAAAACTAGGAGTATTTTCCCTATAAATAAAGGGGGTTTTGTAACGCCCCAAATCTGGTACCCGAAACTCTACACGGTGCTCATGATCTCTAATGACCATAAACTAACCCATGACTGATATCTGTAATTGAGTACTGAATAATATAATATAAATATGCGGAATGTAAGCTATAAGGTCATAAGGTTCAAAACTGAACTAATACGGATTATAAAACAATATCTGTAATGGGATATAACAATACACAAAACTGAAATAAACTGTCTGAAACATGTTGTAGTCTAAAAGCCTCTAAAACTGACTGAAAACTATGGAGTTGATGGGACATGTCCCCAACTAACTCCGAACTACTAAAATAATAAAGTAATAAAATAATCATGCTATCCTCAAATGATGAGGACTCACTGATAGTCTGTCTGCTGAATGTCTGATCTACAAAGGATGCTGGGGAGCTCGTGCTTCTAAACCTTTGGTATAAAACACCATAGCACAAATGCGTCAGTATGATTGAGTGTACTGGTATGCAAGTAAGGTAAGCTGAATACAAGGTTCGTATTCATGAGCAATAATAACTGACTGATGACATAAACATAAACGTGTAAGAAATACATGCATGAATACATAAACTGGAACTGGGGTCGTGAGAATACTGAATAATGATGTACTAACATCTAAGTTTACTAATACTGGGATACTGAATAACTGAGTCTACTAATGATATGAATTATGGAGTTTCCAGGTAATCGATATCTGAGGTTACTGGTACTATATTATTGATGACTGATAACTGAGTATACTGACACTGAAAAACTATTTGAGTTATTTACTGGAATGGGTAACTGTATCTGACAGTTCTGAATCTGAAGAACTATCTGAGTTCTAGATAAAACTGGATGACTGTATCTGACAATCCTGATTCTGATGAAACCAGCTCAGTTCCATACTGAGCTGAGCAACTGTATCTGATAGTCCTGATATCTGTAGAACTAAACTTAGTTCTATTACTAAGACTATATCTAAAACTGAGATTATGGGAGGCAATCATCCAACCGGCATGCCCCAAATCTGAACTGGTGGGGTCCAACCTGTAACCCCAAATGGAAGGGTATCAATACCATGCCATGAGTAAAGACAAGCCGTGAGTAAACTCTCTCTGACAGAGAGCTCTTTCGTCAACCCCTCTTGTACGGAAAACTCAAAGGAGATGAATAGTCCCTAGAATCGTAGGGGTACATATCGACCTACGCTGGTTATATAGTTCTGGAATACAGGGATTACTACTATGGATCACACCCTCTACTGGCTAATAGGTGAGTCCTCATTCCTGGGTTCACTTGGTGCTGAATCTTACTCCCAACTGAATAGACACTGAACTAATTTTCCTAGTTCACACTAGACATGACTGAGCTGTTACTGATGGTACAGTTTTACTAAACTAAACTAAGTTCACTAATTTCCATTGAATGACGAAATACTACTAAATTCTGTCAACTGACAGAATGCTACTGAGTTCTGCTAGCTGACCGAGTTACTGAGGTCTAAACTGAATACTACTGAGATCTGATAACTGATTGAGATTACGGAGATTACTGAGATTACTGGACTGATACTGAATTTATTGAATTTTCCTGAGTTACATGACTGACTAAGTTCTACTGATTATGGCTTGACTGTGAGTATCATGAAAACTGACACTGGCTCTAGGCACACAGCTAAATTGTCGAGTACAAGTACTCCCAGGACTCGATAGCATAATAAGTAAATCATGGCATAATCTTAAAGCTCAACAGTGGCTACATGTTTATCATTCATTCATTTAGATATTTCAACAACCACTTGAGATATATTACTTGTACATGAATGGGGAATACGTATTAGCATACTATAACATGGCATTATTTTATTCTCATAAATAATTTGTCAAACACTTGCATGATACAACTTGCACATAACGAGCATGGCATGATTTCTTTCACTTATTAACTCACATAAGCAATTCACCAAACACTTGGTGAGCATAACATATGCACATAACCCTATACAACAAATAGGCATCATAATTCACATTCCTATTGATAAATTTCAAGGGTTTAACATGGTTTCACATGATACTACACATATATCACGTTACTTCACATAGATAGTGTAATTAAATCATGAACTAGAAAATCAATCAACATAATAGTCATGAACACAATCAAACTAAATCATGAAATTCATCAAAAAACATTATCTTGAGTTTTTTGAAAAGGTTTCTTGGACTCCAAGGTTGGAAGAAACCCTTGGATGAACACTTGAAATACCTTAGTTGGAGAATTCTTAAAGGTTGATGGTGCAATCCCTTGGAAATTAAGTATTGAATTGATATCCTTAGGGTTTTGTTCTTGAAGATTTTGTGAATAATGAATAGGATTAGCCAAAAGAGGGCCAAATTTCATGTTATGAGTGTTGAAGGGCGTGGGAAAAAGACTAAAGTAACCCTGAGGATGTGGCTTTTAAATGACTGAGAATTGGGCACTAATGCTATTAGCGACGCAACGCGTCATGACATCACCGCGATAGTCGAAGCGTCGCACCCTCATCATGTCGAGCCTCATTAATTTGACCATGGGAACTTGCAACAATATCAACCAACACAATTGGCGATGCGGCGTGCCAAGATCACATTGATCCACTATTTTGGAATTTCGAACATGGTCTAAACAAGTTCCAAAAAATATGAAAGTTGTTCAGAAACACCTATTGACCTTCTTGGTCATGAATTATAAAGAATACAGACCATTAAAGGACATTAAAGTCATGAAATAAGACTGTAAACTTTCGAAGGATAAAATAAACTAAGTCTGGAAACTTAGCTAGAACCTTTTATGTATGGGACCCCCTTAACAAGCATAGATGGACTGAATTAAGCTTAGAATTTTGCGGGGTGTTACAATATCTACCCCTTGGGAACATTCGTCCTCAAATGAGACTGACTGAGATATGGGAAATGATAAGCTGAATTACATGCTGAACATGAACAACCGAAACATGAGTACATGACTAACATTACTAATTTGCTGAGATTTTTTCTGAGCATGAATATCTGATGCATAATTTCATGACTGGCATGACTGATAAGCTGAATATATTATACTGAACATGCATATCTGATGCATGAATACATGACTGATTTGACACATGAATGCATGACTGAATATGCAATGGTAATTAATACCAAGTTTGTAATGAAAATCTGAGCATGAAACTAGATAAGTTTAAGGGAGACTGTTTCCTTAAACTGAAAATGCTAATACGCCTGAAATTAATTACTTGATATGAATAAGCAGAAACACATGAACATAACTAAGTCTGGAATGTGATACCTGAGCTGGATATCGTGATCTAAACTGAGTACCTTGAATACGTGGCTTACAATTGAGATCGGAGTTTGAGGGTCAACTCATGAGTACTCCTTACCCCAAACTAGATTTATTACAAAAAGAGAGAGTGAAACATTTATGTCATAAAGGTTCAGGGAATTATAGTGTATGTCCCTCTTGGGAAACTATGTCCCTTGAAAAATACTTGGCCGACTTTGCTAAGATAGTGAAGAAAACTAGGGTGATGCACAAGGCACCTAGGAACTAAATCGTGACTGATTATCTGGGATCTAAAACTGAGGCATGATACATGAACTGGGATGAACATTCAAATACCTAGTTAGTCCATTGTAGAGTGATCACATTCCTAACACTCTATATAGTGCGACTAGATGGAAAGATGGGAAACCACACTATCTAAACTTATCTATCTGGCTGCTAAACTAAATTACTATCTGCTTAACTAACTCATACTGGAAACTGGTACTCGACTGGAGCATTCCTATAACACTCTCTTTCTATAGAGTTCTAGTGACTATAGGGAGAAAGCGAATCTTGGACTGATCTGATCACGACATCAGAATAAGAGATCACTACATGGCTGGGATTCTTGTATTAGGAGACAAGGCCTATGAAACATCATCTAAGATAAAGTGACTAAGCCTTATGCACTGCACTAAGACTACTAAAAATATTCACGTGGGTGCTGAGCACGAATGCATAAATATAATAACTTATCTGATTAACTGAACGACTGATAGCTAACTACTGGGTCTGTAAGGCTGAACTGTACTTAGCCTAAAAGGTTGGACTTAGACTATAGAGTATTATACATAGAAGGTAATGACTGACTGGGTAACGTGAGGTAACGTAGCATGAATGAGTTAAAACTATATTGCCTTAAGAGTGTAAAACCAAGCGTCTAACATGATTTAGAAACATTCTATAAACCGAGGTACTGAAATACTAATAACTAAGTAACTGATGGCCATATTCTATGGTCAGATAATCCTAAAAGTGAACTGAGTTTATGATCTGACTGGACTAGGACTGGGATTGAGATTATAGCTAAGATCGTAATTGAGATTGTAACCATAACTAAGACTGTAACTGGGACTGAATGATGATTCCTAATAACTGAGGGTTAGACTGGTACTAAAGTACTGAATCTTGATGGTTAAATAACTGATAACTGAAGGCCATGGTTTTGTAGGACAATCTGAGTCCTTTACTGAATACTGATTACTGAATGATGCTGTAACTGAGGGCTGAGGGACAAAACATCAATACCACGGATTCACCGAGGGGTCTGAACTGTGGATATACGTGACATAGTCTAATTTTTTAATTGATCATTAGGAGTGTAGCATGAGTCATGAGCGAAATAACCTGAGTCTGGAATTTCTGTATTTATGGTACATGATTTGTAATACTGAGTGAACTAGGATTCCTCATTCTAGGAACTAGAAATGCACATGATTCTATGGATAGTGTGAATAAATGCTGGGTTCACAGAATTATGATGTGATGCATGTGTAAGTATCGTGATAGCTGAAGTACAAAACTTTACACTGAGATAGAAATAGGTCGAGAATCATCTTTCCTTACTAATTTTCTACCCATACTGGTATTACTACTAGAACTTGAAGGCATGGCTTTCTATGATAGACTGACCCGCTAGGTGGAGACTGAGAAAGGTCCCGTTAACATCTAGTCTGACCTTAAAGTTGACTAGTATGTAAAGAGTTATAAAAGTCAAAGAAGCTCCTAAATATGAAGAAGTGTAAACATGTAAATGAGAGATCTGCAATATACCAGTGACTACATCAAGAGAACTTTCCTGATCTTGTTGAGACTGAAGTTCATAGAGTTTGTTTGGGCATTACCCACTAATAGCACTGGAATTGGCACCCTGTTATTTCGGGCGACCGGACTAAGCTGAAGGATGACCGTGCTGACTTCGTGGACTGGGCTTAGGACTGTCTCGAACCTTGTGACCTGACTCACCACATTCAAAACACACATTAATACCTTCTCTACACACACCCTTATGATACTTACCACACTCTTTGCACAGAAGATAAGTGTGAATAATGCTTGTACTACCCTTAGGTTTTGGAGCCTAGTGCCTCATCCCTACGGTTATTTTTAAAATTTGGTACTGGTGCACTAGCTAAAGAGGGAACTGAAACTAAAAGATTGTGACTATACTAAGAACGGTTACCACCCTGAGACCCTGGCTGAGAAAAACTATAACTACCCGTTCTGGCTCTCTTATTCTCTCTTTCCTTCTTCTTAAAGCTCTGCTCTTTAATCTGTTGAGAATGGACCATAAGTCTAGATATGTTCATCTCCTTAATCAATATCGCAGTCCTGCACTCTTTAACCACTCTACCTGAAACCCCAGACTTAAACTTGCTTATTCTGGATCTACTGTCTGCTAGTATATGGGGAGCATAACTGGCTAACTGGGTAAACTTAAGGGAGTATTCTTTCACACTCATGCTACCTTATCTGAGATTTATGAACTCTAACACTTTGGCTTCTTTCTATTTTCAGGGAAAGAATCTATCTAAGAAGGCCATAGTAAACTCCTCCAATTCTATGGGCCCTGCATATGTACCCCTGTCTACTTTCCACTACTTAAACCATGTATGGGATATATATTATAGCTAATAGGTGGATAATTCATCACTCTCATCAAAAGTCACTCCTATGATATCTGTGACTTTCTGAATCTGGTTGAGAAACTCCTGAGGATCCTCTTCGGACTTAGAATCAGAGAATAGAGGAGAATTCATTCAAGTGAAGTCCCGAATCCTGGTTGCAGCTGTATTGGCCACTAGGTTAGCCAGAATAATAGCAGTCCATTCATTCTGAGCTGTGACTGTATTGGCTAGAGTAGTGAATGCAGTCTTGAATTCTGCATGAGAAACATGTCGTCCAGGGGATCTTTCTGAACGGGCTGAGGTTTTGAATGATTACCAGTTCTACCTTTGCTAGCCTTTTTGGGAGGCATGTTCTCTAAACAAAAGGAAGAGAGAATTATATTGAGATTTAAATTTGATCTCATGCTTATTGGCACGACATAACTACTGAAAGAGGGAAAACTATTCCTAAAACATCTCATAGCCTTCTGTCCACAAGTGTGGTGCACAACACACCCATGCACAAGACTATACTTGATGTGGATTTTCAGACTTTCTAGGATATTATTGAACCTTAGGCTTTGATACCAAGTTTGTAACTCTCCGAATCTGGTACCCCGAATGCTACACAGTGCTCATGACCCCAAAGGACCACAAGATAACCCATGATAGATATTTGTAAATGATAACTAAATAAAATATTATAAATATATGGAATATAAGCGGTAAGACCATAAGGTTCAAAATTGAACTAATACTGAATATAAAATAATATTTGTAATGGGGTATAACAATACCCAAAATTGAAATAATATATCTAAAACATGTTATAGTCTGAAAGCCTCTAAAACTGACTAAAAACTGTAAAGTTGATGGGATATGTTCCCAACTAACTCTGAACTACTAAACTAATAGAGTAATAAAATAACTATGCTATCTTCAAATGGTGAGGATTCACTGCTATTCTGGCTGCTAAACGTCTGATCTACTAAGGATGCTCAGGAGCTCGTGCTTCTAAACCTATAGTATAAAACACCATAGCATAAATATGTTAGTACGATTGAATGTACTGGTATGAAAGTGAGGTAAGCTGAATCCAAGAGTTTATATGCATGAAAAATAATAATTAACTGTTAACATGAACATGAATGCGTGAGAAATACATGCATGAATACATAAACTAGAACTGGGGTCATGATAATACTGAATACTAATGTACTGATATCTGAGTTTACTAATACTGGGATACTAAATGACTTAGTCGATTGATATATGAATTATGGAGTTTGCAGGTAATTGATATTTGAGGTTACTGGTACTGTATTACTGATAACTAACAACTGAGTATACTGATACTAAAAAACTATCTGAGTTCTTTACTGAACTGGGTGACAGTATTTGACAGTTCTGAATCTGAAAAATTATTTGAGTTCTAGACTAAACTGGATGGTTGTATCTGATAGTCCTAATTCTGATAGAACTAGATGATTTTTGTACTAAGCTGAGCTACTGTATCTGAAAGTCTTGATATCTGTAGAAGTAAACTGAGTTCTATTACTAAGACTGAATCTAAAACTGAGACTGTGGGAGGTAATCATCTAACCAACATACCCCAAATCTGAACTGGTGAGGTCCAACTTGTAACCCCAGCTATAAGCATATCAGTACCGTGCCACGGGTAAAGCCAAGCTATGAGTAAACCCTCTCTAACAGGGAGATCTTTCGTCAACCCTTCCTGTAAGAAAAAGTCAAAGAAGATGAATAGTCCCTAGACTCGTAGGGGTAGATCTCGACCTACGCTTTCTACATAGTTTTGGAATGCAGGGATTACTACTAAGGATATACCCTCTACTGGCTAATGAGTGAGTCGTCATTCCTGGGTTCACACAATGCTGAATCCTACTCTCAACTAAATCGACACTGAATTGATTTTCCTAGTTCACCCTAGGCATGACTGAGCTGTTACTAATGGTACAGTTTTACTGACCTGAACTGAGTGCACTGAGTTTCGTTGAATGATAAAATACTACTAAATTCTGTCAACTAACAGAATGCTACTGAGTTCTACTAGCTCACTGAGTTACTGAGATCTGAACTGAATACTATTGAGATCAGATAACTAACTAAGATTACAGAGATTATTAAGACTACTGAGATTATTGAGATTACTGAGATCACTAATATTACTGGACTGATACTGAATTTTCTTGAATCACATGACTGACTGAGTTCTACTGATCATGGCTTGACTGTGAGTGTCATTAAAACTGACACTGGCTCTAGGAACACAACTAAATTGTTAGGTACAAGTACCCCCAAGACTCGATAGCATAATAAGTAAATCATGGAACAAGCTTAAAAGCTCAAAAGTGGCTACAAGTTTATCATTCATTCATTTAGACATTTCAACAACCATTTGAGATGTATTACTTGTACAGTAATAGGGAATACGTATTAGCATACTATAACATGGCATTATTTCATTCTCATAAACAATTTGTCAAACACTTGGATGATACAACTTGCACATAACGAGCATGGCATGATTTCTTTCACTTATTAAGTCACATGAGCAATTCACCAAACACTTGGTGAGCATAACATATGCACATAACCCTATACAATAAATAGGCATAATAATTCACATTCCGATTGACAAATTTCAAGTTTTAATATGGTTTCACATGATACTACACATATATCACTTTATTCACATAGATATTGTAATTAAATCATGAACTAGAGAACCCATTAACATAATAGTCATGAACACAATAAAACTAAATCATGAAATTCATCAAAAACATTATCTTAAGTTTTTTGAAAAGGTTTCTTGGACTCTAAAGGTGGAAGAAACCCTTGGATGAACACTTGACATAGCTTAGTTAGTGAATTCTTGAAGGTTGATGGTGGAATTCCTTGGAAATTGAGTCTTGAATTGATTGCCCTAGGGTTTTGTTCTTGAGGATTTTGTGAATAATGAATAGGATTAACCAAAAAAGGGCTAAATTTTATGTTATGAGGGCAAAATAGCATGGGAAAAAGACTAAAGTAACCCTGAGGATGTGGCTTTTAAATGACTGAGAATTGGGCACTAATGCTTTTAGCGACACGTCGCATCATGGCATCGATACGATAGTCGACGCGTCGCACCATCATCGCATTGAGCCTCAGTACTTTGACCCTGGCAACCTGCAATAATATCAACCAACGTGATTGGCGATGCGGCGAGCCAAGATTGCATTATTCCACTGAATGAGATTTCGAACATAGTCTAAATGAGTTTCAAAAAATCCAAAACTTATTCAGAACTACCTGTTGACCTTCTGGTCATGATTTAGAAAGAATACAAACCATTAGAGGACATTAAAGTTATGAAGTGAGATTGTGAACTTTCGAAGGCTAAAGTACACTAAGTCTAGAAACTTAGCTAGAACCTTCTAAGTATGGGACCCCCTTAACAAGCATAAATGGACTAAATTAAGCTTAGAATTTTATGGGGTCTTACAATTTTGCTCATTGTATTCTCAATTTGATGATCTCT
The DNA here is from genome assembly GCA_030864225.1 of Capsicum baccatum var. pendulum. Classification (NCBI taxonomy): domain Eukaryota; kingdom Viridiplantae; phylum Streptophyta; class Magnoliopsida; order Solanales; family Solanaceae; genus Capsicum; species Capsicum baccatum. The sequence continues at coordinate 85,880,680 of CM061558.1, read as the reverse complement.
CATTACTCAAGAGAAATAAAGAAGTCTTCTCTCTTTTCTCTCTATTTATTCTTATTGTTCTTTCTTCTCTCTCTGGAAGAAGGACTTGCACATGGTGTTTATTGATCTAGAGAAGGCTTATGACAGAGTTCCCAGGGAGATTCTGTGGAGGTACTTGGAGGCTAGAAGGGTGCCCATGGCATACACTAGGTCAATTCAGGATATGCATGATGGTGCAAAAACTCGTGTGAGGATAGTAGGGGGAGATTCAGAGCACTTTATTGTTTTGATAGGGTTGCACCAAGGATTGACTTTTAGCCTATTTCTATTTGCTTTGGCGATGGATATTTTGATGCAAATTTAAGGGGAGGTGCCTTGGTGTATGTTATTTGCAGATGATATTGTTCTATTCAATGAGACTCGGGGTGGACTTAATGATAAGTTGAAAATTTGGAGACAGGCGCTCGAATCTAAAGGTTTTTGGTTAAGTAGAACCAAGATGGAGTACTTGGAGTGTAAGTTCAATGATATATCACAAGAAGATGGAGTGCTTGTGAAGCTAGACTCTCAGGGAATCCAGAAGAAGAAGAGTTTTAACTATCTAGGGTCTATAATTTAGGGTAATGGTGAGGTTGGTGAGGATGTCACGCATCATATTGGGGCAGGGTTGTTGAAGTGGAGGCTCTCTTCGAGAGTCCTTTGTGATAAGAATATGCCCTCGAACCTTAAAGGTAAGTTCTAACGAGTGGTAGTTCGGATGGCTATGTTGTATGGAGCAGAGTGTTGGCCAGTTAAGAACTCCCATATCCAAAAGGTAAAGGTAGCAGAGATGCAAATGTTGTGATGGATGTATGGACATACCAGGAAATATTGGGTGAGGAATAAGATTATTCGGGATAAGGTGGGAGTTGCCTTGGTGGAGGATAAGTTACAAGAAGTAAGGCTATGTTAGTTTGGGCATGTGATGAGAAGGTTCCCTGATGCTCTAGTGCGGAGGTGTGAGACTCTGGCTAGGGATGGTTTTAGGCGGGGTGGAGGTAGACCGAAGAAATATTAGAGGGAGGTGATTATGCATGATATGGAGCAATTATAACTTATAGAGGATATGACCTTTAATAGAAAGGTGTGGAGGACACGGATTAGGGTAGAGGTTTAGGGGGTGGGAGTGCGGAGGTAGTAATAGGGGAGTGATTCTTTGGGTCTGGAGTTTCTGGTTCGTGGTATTGTGGTTGTAGTTTAGGGCTAGTGGTATTGGCTTTTTTGAATCCCGTACTAGGTTATTATACACTTATTTTTGTGTTTGTTATACTGTTAGTTTGTTTTGTGTACCATACTAGTTTATATGCACTTACTTTTTATATCTGTTATACTGTTATTGGTCCTAAGCCGAGGGTCTAACGGAAACAACCTCTCTACTTCTCTTGAGGTAGTGGTATGGTCTGCGTACACTCTACTCTCTCCAGACCCCACTAGGTGGGAATACACTGGGTATGTTGTTGTTGTTGTTGTTGTTGTTGTTCTTTTTTCTCTCTCTATTTATTCTTGTTGTTCTCGATTTTATATTTCATAACAGTAACAAAATAAAAAGAGCCTCTAATTTGAGAAAAGAACTTGCCTTAAAGTAAAGATTTGGAATCTTTTAAACTTGAAACTTGAATTTCTAATTGTATTCTTGGAAAAGTACTTCAAGTTCCATAAATTTTGAGATTTCAACTTTGATTTTAGAAAAATCTATTTTATAAATTTCTGTTTGTGAATTTTGATATTCAAATTTTGAAAAAAAGGTTATTTTAGTAGTGGAAATTGAAGTGACACATTGTTTAATATTTGAATTAGATCCTATTTGAAAGGTAAGATCCTAGCCATGTGCATTCGTACTGACATAACGACAACTGGTCAATGATTTGAATATATCCTCCTTCTTCTATGTTTAGGAGATTTAGGTTTATCTCCATTAAGAAAATATATAAGTTATAAAGAGAGAGAGTTATTAAAACTCTTAACTTTTCAGATATTAGGACTTGTAAAGATTGCATATGGATAAACAAACTAACAAGTTCACTAAGGATACTTGAAGAAGCGATATAAAGACTTGAAAATTATACACCTGAAACATATACTCATATCTATATTTAATTATTAGAAATAATTTTATCTCACTAAGTAATGATCACATCATATATATATATATATATGTATATATATATATATATACATATACTCCCTTCGTTTAAAAAAGAATGACCTACTTTGACTTGACACAAAGTTTAAGAAAATAAAGAAGATTTTTAAATCTTGTGGCCTTAAATTAAAGTTGTGTCAAATGTAACAAAATATCCTTTAATCTTGTAGTCCTAAATATGCCATGTGGAAAGTGGAAATTAAAGTATTTCTAAAAAAGGAAAGGAGCCATTCTTTTTTAAATGGTCTAAAAAGGAAAGTAAGTCATTCTTTTTAAAATGGAGGGAGTGTGTGTGTGTGTGTATATATATATAAAATTTCAATATTAAAAACAAGAATTTTAAGAAAAGAATAATAATAACAATATATCATAAGATAGTAAGAGAACAATGTAAGATAAATTTCTTTCTATTTATAGTATTACATAGAGGGACGTCAAGAGATATCATAAACATGACATTAACTCATGAGAAGATGAAGAATAATATGGGGGAGTGGATGATCAATGAGGAGGTAGTGGAAGTGTGGGTGTTACTACACTTAAAGGAGGAATTACACCAAGAAGTTATGGACATTCACATTATTATAATCAGCTACAACACTACCTCTTGAATGTCCATTGATAGACAATGTGCCTCCTTAAAATCTTACTAAGAAAAAATTCTATGGAAGAAAATCCTAGTAAAGAAAAAAGAGTTCACATCTATTCTGATATGCATTATTTTTTGACTCATTAAAAACCTTGCTTGAAAAATCCATTGGGACAAAACCCAGGCCAAGAAAAAAAGAGTGCAGCACAAACTTTACTCCCCAAACATTATTTCATTTCTCAGAGACGACGCATCCCAATCTTGAATATCATCTTCTCAAATGTTGAGGTTGACAATGCTTTAGTGAACAGTTTTGCCAAATTATCGACCAATCAAATTTATTGAACATCTATTTCACCTTTATTCTCAAGAACTTGAGTGAAAAAGAATTTTGGCAAAATGTGTTTTGTTCTATCTCCTTTAATGTTACTTCCCTTCAGCTAAGCTATACATGCAACATTATCTTCATATAATGTAGTTGGAATATCCTTATTCAAAGAAAATGTACACATTTCCTGAATATGTTAAATCTTTGATCTCAATCACATACATTCTCGTCTTGCTTCATGAACGGAATGATTTCTGCATTATTTAAAGAAATTGCAGCTAACGTTTGCTTCATTAAGTGTCATTATATAGTTTTTCCTTCATATGTAAACAAATATCCCATCTAAGATCAAGCCTTATATGGATTAGACAAGTATCCTGCATCTTCATAGCCAATCATTTCTGACATGGATTCATTAGAATAAAATAATCCAAAATTAATAGTTCCCCTTAGATATCTGAGTTTGACACCATTCCAATGTCTTTTTGTTGGGAAATATTTGAATCTTGCCAATAAAATTACCGTAAAATAAATATATGGTCGAGCATTATTTCAAGATATATTAATGCCTCAATTCCACTAAAATATGGAGCTTCATCACCCAGAAGCTCTTCATCATTTTCTTGAGGCCGAAATGGATCTTTGTGTATATCAAGCAACCTCACAATCATTGGGGTGCTCAATGGATGTGATTTATCCATGTAAAATTGCTTTAAAATTCAATGTATGTTGATTGATGGACAAAAATTCTATTTCTTAAATGCCCAATTTGTTGGCCGAGATAAAATTTTATCTTTTTCAGATCTCTTATTTCAAATTCTTTCTTCAAACACTCAATAACTTTGAAAGTTCTTTAGGAACACAATGATATTCAAGTCATCAACGTACACAACTATTATAGAAAATTCAGATTCAGACCTTCTTATAGAAAATTCAGATTCAGACCTTCTTATAAAAACAAAGGACAAATAGGGTCATTTTTGTACCCTTCTTTTAGAAAATATTCACTAAGACGATTGTACTACATCTGACCTGATTGTTTCAATCCATGTAAGGATTTCTGAAGCTTTATTGAGCAAGTTTCTTGTGAACTTTTATATTCTTCAGGCAGTTTGAAGGCTTGTGGAATTTTTATAAAAATATCATTATTCAATGATCCATACAAAAAGATCGTGATAAGATCTATTAGGACCATATCAAGCTTTTCATGAAATGCCAAATTTATTATATATCTAAAGGTAATTTCATCCACCACAGCAGAATATGTCTCCACATAGTCAATGTCAGGACTTTGTGAAAAACCTTGTGCCACAAGTCGTGATTTATATTTTATGACTTCACCTTTTTTATTTTATTTTTGCACGAAAGTCCATTTGTACTCCACTGGCTTGACACCTTCAGGTGTTTGGACTATTTGTCTCAAAACTTTATGTTTTTCAAGTGAAGTCAATTCCTCTTGAATTGGATGCTTCCATTTTGGCCAATCATTTCTTTGTCTACATTCATTAACAAATTTTATTTCCAAATCCTCATCTTGTTACATTATTTCAATAGTTATATTCTAAGCAAAAATATTGTCAACCACAATATTATTTTGATTCCACCTGTTTCTCTCTGAGACATAACTTATTAAGATTTTTTTATTCTCATTAGTTTTAGTTATTTTAACCTTCTTAAGGGTGTTATCATTTGTTAGATTTCTAGGCTCTTTTTGAGCAATTGTCATTATATCTTGGTCATTCTGATCATTATTTTTTTTTGAGAATTTTTATCCTTGAAACTAATTGGTATACCACATTTCAAATAAGACCTAGACTCATTTGACTTAACCACTTGTTCTATTAGGACATCCACTCGAACTAAAATATTTGCAATTGAAATATAAGATTTAATAATCCTTGAAAAGCAGTAAATGCATTTGGAAGTTGATTTGCATCTTTTGTATGTAAATCATCTTTTAAAACTCTTGCTCACATTAATTTATTTGAGAATCTAAATAAGATAGTGATAATGTATTTCAATCTATCTCATATTTCAACTTCTTATGTTCTTCCCAATGTTGGATATACAAATTCATCAAAATGGCAATCAACAAATCTTGTTGTAAACAAATCTCCTGTTATAGATTTCAAATATTTTATAATGAAATGAGATTCATAGCCAATATATATTTCCAACCTTTTTTGGTTCCTATCTTTGTGCGTTATGATGGAGCAACTGGAACATATACTGCACACCCAAAAATTCTATGAGAGAAATGTTTGGTTCTTAACTAAAAGCCAACTATAATGGGGATAATTTATGATAACTGGTTGGCATTATTATGCGCACAAGTGCTGCTGCATGCAAAGTCGCATGTCTCCATACTGAAACAGAAAATTTTGTCCTCACTAACATCGGTCTAGCTATTAATTGAAGACGTTTGATCAATGACTCTGCTAGACCATTTTGAGTGTGAACATGAGCAATTGGATGTTCAACTTTTATTCTAGTGGACATACAATAGTCATTAAAGAACTGAGATGTAAAATCACCAACAATATCAGGACGAAATCTTTATTGCATAATCTGAAAATTATTCTCTTAACCTTATTATTTGAGCCAACAATCTCACAAAAGCCATATTGCGAGTTTATAATAAGCACAAATGTGATCATCTTGTAGATACATCTACCAAAACCATATAATAAGTGAAAGGTCCACATGGAGGGTGAATTGGTTCTTATATATAACCCTGTATACATTTTAGAAATATGGGGGATTCAATTCCAACCTTATCTACTGATGATTTAATAATCAACTTTCCTTGCGAACAAGTAGCATAAGAGAATTTCTTTGATTGAAGAATATTTTGATTCTTTAAAGTATGCCCATGTGAATTCTCAATAATTCTACGCATCATATTAAAATTGGGATGGTTCAACCGGTCATGTCAAATGATAAAATTATTAGAACCTATAAACCTTTTGCTTACTACAACGTGATTCAATCATACAAGTACTTGTATGATAATATTTTGAAGAAAGTTCTGGTAGTTTTTCCTAAACAAGCTTCTTTCCTACCTTTATTGTAGTAATATAAAGGTATTCAACTTTTACTTCATTTGCAGTCTCAATATGATAGCTATTTTTGTGAATAACCTTGAAACTTAGAAAATTTCTTTGAGATTCACTACGATATAATGCATTATTAATGTCCAATATTATTCTCCTAGGTAGTAATAAGGTCTCTCTTTCAAAGCCCTCAATTTACTTTGTACTATCGGATATTGTATTAACATTGGCCATTTTCATAACTAAGTTAGAGAAATATTTCTTTTCTATTAATCTAGTGTGAGTTGTAGGACTATCAAGAAGACACATATCTCCATTACTCATCTTTGATCCAATTGAAGATTTGAGAATTTTTATTAATTTTAAAAAATAAAAATACATGATAAGAAATGTAAAATCTCACAATCTTAAAATGAAACTTAAATACTTTTTTCTTGAAAAATAAAAACACCATGATGAAAAGATAGGATAACTAAAATAAAACTACATAAATAAAACAACATAATTTATTTCGCCAATAAATTAATAAAAATTTAGTTTTGATCTCCAAAGAAGTCTTCAACTTCCAAATGAATACTATCATCAAGGCCATCAAAATCATCATCTATCAAAATCACATTTGCCTCAAAATTGTCATCCTATATTTGTGAAGGTCTTGACTCATCATCATTTTTAAAAGTCAAGTGTGAATCCATTCGGGCGTTAGAAGAGGTCCCACCATCATTTCTGTTTCTTTTGCAAGATTCTTGATAAAGCCTAGCAAAATGCTTAGGCGCCCGACAATCATTCTTCCAATGGTCTTTCATGGAACAATGATGGAAATTGCCTCTTGAAGTATTGTTTTGAAGACCCATCTGGTTCTTCTTTTTCTGGTTACCACCACCACGATAATTATTATATAGTATCCTGCCATTGCCATGACCGTGCATATTATTATGACTCCGATCTTGCTATTTTCCAGGCTAGCCATGTGCTTGTACTATTTTCTTCTGGTAATGGAGCAGCTCTAGTGGGATTTCATCAAAAGAGCATTATGTTGCTTAGCCACCAGAATTCATGAGATCAATTCAGAATACTTCTGAAAGCTCTTTTCATGGTATTGCTGTTGTGATATCACATTTGAGGCATGAAAAGTAGTAAGTGTCTTTTCCATCATGTCCTCATTATTGATATTTTTTTTCACATAATTTTAATTGAAAAACAATCCTAAATACTACAGAATTATATTCAACAATGATTTAAAATCTTGAAACCGTAAATGCATCCACTCATAATGAGCTCTAGGTAGTACCGCGGTCTTTAGATGGCATACCTTCACTTCAAATCAATCCATAATTCAAGTGGATCTTTCACTGTCAGGTATTCAACCTTCAGTCCTTCATATAGATAATGACAAAGAAAAATCATAGTCTTTGACTTGTCTTGACTCGACGCTGTTTTATTCAGAGTAATAGTAGCACTAAGACCCTTAGCATCTAGGTGAATTTTAGCATCGAGATTCCATGACAAGTAATTTTTTATGGAGATGTCAAGTGCCACAAACTTAAACTTTGACAAATTTGACAGGATGAAAACTATCATACAAATAATGAAGTTAGAGAAAAATACAATAACATTATCTCAAAATAGTAGACCTTTTTATTCAAAGATTTAACTTTTTTTAATAAAATAGTGTGTTACATTTTTTCACAAATCAAAGGCTTTTAAAAATATACCATGAAATAGTAACTTTAGAAATACAGCATAAACATCTAGAAAGTATAAAAAGTAATAAATAAATAGTACCTTCAAGCTAATAAAAATATCAACCCAAATAATAACTATAATCAAAACATAAAATATGAAACAAAAAATTTCTACAAAAAATATTACTGCCTAATAACTTTAAAATAAAATTTCATGTTGTATATGATAAGAAAACTTAAGTGCTAGAGACAGACAAACTATGATAGTGAAAAAAATGAAAGTGTCAGAAACTTAGGACAACAAACATGTGACGTAAATTTTTCTAGTATGCATAAAAATTTGGCAAATGCTATTATATTATTGCAGTTTTCATGTGTAACTTTAACGTTAAAACCAAAAATTTTGTAAAAGAAAATAAAAAACTTCAATGTTCAAGAAAAGTAAATTGATTATACCTGACAAATTGAAAATTTAAAAAAGAGTAGAATCGTGTTGATAATGTGTTTCAATATTAAGAATAAGAATTCCAAGAAAAGAACAATAATAATAATATAGAATAAGACAACAATTAGCAAAATAAAAATGTAAAATAAATTTCTTTCAAGTGTATGAAATATTTTTCTCAAAACCTCTATTTATAGTATTACATAGAGGGACTTCAAGAGGTGTCATAAACATGTTATTAACTCATGAGAAAGTGGGGAAGAATATGGAGGAGTAGATGATCAAAGAGGTGGTAGTGAAGGTGTGGGAGTTACTACACTTAAAGGAGGAATTACACCAAGAAATTTTGGACATCCACATTATTATAATTATTTACAACACACACACACACACACACACACACACACACACACACATATATATATATATATATATTTGCTTTTAAAATGGTCTAAAATAGTTTATATTTAAAGATATTTGATGATGAATCAAAAAAGAAAAGAAGAGGAAGATGAAGATAATACAATCTCATAAGGATAGTGAGTACTATGATAAATTATTGAGTTATTACAATTTTGTAAGAACTCATAAATTAGTGAAAGTTTCTTACACAATTATTTTGTGAAATAATAAAGTGAAATATTGCAAATTTTAATCTTGATAGATGCGGTTTTCTATAAATTAGTGTTTAGCAGTTCATTTAAGACTTATCTATCTTGAACGTAAATTTATTGTGTGCTACGAGATTGTTTTTATGACACAGTTTATTTGGTTTGGACTATTGATAATCGACTTTATTTGTAAGGCGTAATTTTATTTTTATCATGAAGGATGATAATAAGTCAATAAAACACTTTGTATGAAGTTCTTATACTTAAATAAAAATGAGGGAAGATGAAATTAATGTTGAATACATCATACGTTTCATTTGGTGATTGATCCTTAACTTGCTAGCACCTTATTATATGGATCATGTTGGGAATATGTATGATGTTAGACTTATAAAGTGTGTTTACTTAGTTTTTGTCGACTATGGTGAGATAAGAAAATATCTTTATTAGGCATACAGTGCCAGTAGGTAAAAGGACTTTGTTATTCGTGTCAGTAGCTATAGTACTAGTATTATTTCAAAATATTTTAACATTTATTGTATTACTTGGTGTGTCTTGTTTATGGTATTATTGGGTGTAGTAATTTCTATTGTTTATGATAGTATTGGGCGTGAAAAAACTATATATTACAAAAGAATATAGATGAAAATGTTTCTTTGTCTCTCCTAGATATGCTTTAAACCCTAACCTTCAAATCCATAGATAAGACTGGCCGGTGGCAGGTCAGGTCCCTCCTTTAGATACCACATCTCAATTACCTCCATCAAACCCTTTGGTTAACCCATATCTAGAATTTCAAATTTCATTTGATAAGCCTAATACCAATGGCCTATTATGCAACAATAACAAACCCCAATCCAATAATCATAACGCTCTCAAGAAAAAGTTATAAGTGGATCCTATTCCATTGAAGAAGGTGGATTTTACTGAGGGAATTCCGATGGTGAAGTGTATGGAACAAGAGGTAAATAGGATGAACATAATTGAACATTTGTAATGCATTGTGGTTGGTAAATTTTCATGTGGATGGACTAAAATAGTAGAATTACATGAGATTATTCCTAAGCAATGTGGAGTAAAAGATAATTGTAAAATTGATTTCATATGAAATAGACATTTTAATGAAATTTGAGCTACTAGAGGTCTTCATTATTATTATGTATAAGAACGCTCATTACATTATTGCTAAAGATGGTTATTCATACTAAATGTGCCCTCTAATTTATGATGCCAAATTCAAAGTGGAAAGAGAAACTTCTTTAGCAACAATCTGGATTTTCTTCCCTGATCTTTTATCCATTTTTTTTAAAGAAGCTCTCTTTTTATTGACACCAGTTGTTGGCAAAACACCGCATTTGGATTTTGTTACCGTGAACAAAACTCGCCCGAGCTTTGCAAGAGTGAAAGTTCAATTGAACCCATTAAAAAGAGAAACCATAATTTGTTCAGATGGTAATTGAACATAAATTGAATAGTAAACAATTACTTATGAAGGTAAAGATACAGTTTAATTCTCTCTTCTCTTGCTGCAACAAGTACAAGCTGTAGGGTCATAATGAAAAAGAATGCAGAGTTTTGCATTCAGAGATAAAGAATATTTTTGATAAATCAAAGGAAGAAAAAATAAAAAATCAAAAAAATTAGCAAAAACAGATGGTGTATGGAAAAGAGAAAATTGAGAGAACATGGAACCTTACCAATATATACTTCACAAAGAATAAAGGGGAGCTTTTTTAGGATAAAGCAATTGCAAGGGATGATAAACTTGTCACATGTGACCCTTTTGAGGCCTTGGTAGATGAAGAGAAATAACAAAAGATAAAAGAGATGATGAGGCTATAATTTACAACAAAGAGATATAAGGAAACACAAGAGAATGGGCGGACAAAGCATTTAATAACACTTCTAAAGTCCAAAAACCTCAATCACCGAAGCAAGCTGATTTCAACTCTTCATCAAAGAAAGCTCCCAAAAGTACATCTACAGTCAATCCTGAAGCATTAATGAAGGAAAAGTGGGGTGACAAAGTGGCTATAGAGAAGCACATAAAGGTGGAAGAAGGTGAAATTGACAGCAATATAAATGGTCAAGATATTGTTATCTCCACTCAACCTACAACATTGGCTATGATAAATGATGACATTGACTTATTAATAGAATAAATGAAAGGAATAGAGGTAGAAAATGCACATGAAACTATAAAGGAGATAGAGGATAGAGGTCAAAGAGGCAAATAAATACTAGTGGAGGCTAAATCTATGCATAAAAGTCCTTCCTAGATATTACATAAAAATAGTTACACATCAAGTGGAGGATACAGAAATAGTGAAAAAAACATCAAATGTAGACACAAATGATATAGTGGAGGATGAAGAAGTATAGGAATAAGTAGGTAGAAAAGAAGATTTATCTCCAAAATCAATAAGAAGAAACACAAGAAAAGACAAAAAGATTATAATTTCAATTAACCAACCACCTTAAAGGGTTGTGCAAAAAAGAGGGATTCTAAATAAGTCTATTAAATAATGATGAAGACTATTTTTTGAAATATAAGGTCTATTAACACATAACAAGCCTTTAATAGGTTGCAAATGTTTAATAGCTATCATAAATACTTTTTAATAGTTCTTATAGAACCTTTTAAAAATAAGAGACAATGCAGAGTTATAAAAGAAGGTTTAATATGAATTTGGCAAGAGCAAATATATAATAAAATTTAATTTTTTGTTAGAGAAGGGATTAAGATAGATGCAATCAGCGATGCAGACCAACAAATTAAAATAATGAAAACCTTTTTGGAGGACCAAAGACAAATATTGATCACTATGGTGTATGTCAAATCTACAGAACGGGAGAGAACTTCATTATGAAAAGATATATTAGGTTTGCAGATACATTTTTACCATGATTGGTTGAAGGGAATTTTAATGATTTACCTAATAAATAAGATAATATAGAAGGATTACCAGTTATTCAATAAAATTGGAAGATTTTACTTTTTGTATTAATTCTTGGGAATGAAAGAAATTTCTTTCAAGGGAAGTTCCTTTACTTGGTGAAATGGCAGAGTAGGTGCTGACTGTATTTTTAAAATGTTTGGACATAATGTTGAATAATTCATCATTATTGGAGTGGTTTCCTAGAATAAAAAATGAAATATTTATCTAGGATTGGATCAGATCATTCACCACTTTTATTAACAATAAATACAGAAAGAAGAGCAATCAAGTGTAAGGCTTTTTAAGTTTCTTCATTTTTAGGATGATAATATTTATCTGAAAGAAGTGGTTAAGCAACATGAATACTATAGAGAGAGCGAATAGTTTTTGGATTTTAAAATATAAATAGAGAAATCTAAGGAAGTCTCTGAGGGCATGGAGTAGAGAAGGATTTGGTGAAATTTTTCAACAGCTAGTAATTAGGGAGACGATCAAGAAATTGTAGGAGCAATTGTTTGAGGAGGATTCTTCAATACCTAATGTAATGATTTTTATAGAAATCCCAAGAAGAGGTGAAGAATAATCTATATTTTGAAAAGAAATTTGTAGGCAAAGGCTAACATAACTTGATTTCAGAAAGAAGATAGAAATGCCAAATTCTTTCCAAGCCTAGTGTAGAAAAGCAGGAAAAGACTTCAGATTAATGGTATCAACATGGGGAAGGCATCTGGATAGAGGATAAAGAGAGGTTTTGGATGTTAAAATAAAGTTTTATAAAGAACAACTCACACAAGAGGAGGAGTGCTTAAATTATGATATCTTGAAATACTTGCCAAATTAGTTACTAAGGATGATAATATAATTTTGGAGTAGAAACTATGTAGGAGGTACAACTGTCATGAACCAAACTAGGGCCTGACCGTGATGGGTATCTCAAGTACCACGTGGACTGGAGATCACCCCCTTCACCTAACCTAATCAGCAAAATAACCTCAAGTGTTGGATAAATTTCGATCATTTAACAAGATAGTGCATTGATAAGACTAATATTACTTTATGAAATATCTAAACCAATCGTCGGTAATCGGACAACAGTCTGCCACCCAAGTCCCCAGTAATCCAATAGAGCCTCTACAAATTCAAAGTCAATAAAATGTCGGGACATGCCCCCGACGATAGCTAAAATAGAGTCTAAATAAAGTGTAAGACATAGAACATAAAGAACATGAAATGAAGCCTTCTGGAGTATGGAATCTCACCACTTCAATGTCAATTCATAAATCACTCGAACACCTGATCACTGCGCAGGAAAAGTAAAAGACATTCCGACGCCTGCATCATGCGGCAATACAGCGTCCGTGGAAGGTTAGCGGTTGGAGAGTTAGCATGTACCTTAAGGATAGAGGAATAAAATAATGCCATCATTCAAAACCAAACCAAGTAACTATATGCAATCACACACGCACACACATAAATATATGTATATATATCATTCCGGGAATGAAACAAGGATTAACATGAACCTTTGAAATCTTATCCTGGGTTATGTAGCTTAGTTGTCATGATAATAACACCCACGGGCTATATGGGCTTCATCTTTCACCTCTTGGTCGGTCCCCAATTTGTGTATCCGCACAAACTAAAGAATAATCGTACATATACATATGGGGGACTCGAACCTCGCACTCATATACTTGACTTAATCCCTAATCATATAGTATGATATAGGGGACTCAAACCTCCCACATCATGTAATATGGGAAACTTGAGCCTCCCGGTCATAGTAAGTAAGAGGGTTGGAACCTCAGACTGTTTTGACCCCTACTCCGGCCAATGCAATTTCCAATGGTGATCCATCGAAACCTCTGCCTTTATAATTGGGATACATAACCCCCTTTAAAGCCCAATTAAAATATTTAGCACACATTCCCATTTTATTAAACCAATTATACACCATGGCACCTCGTTGGTATCATCTTACCAACATCACTTGCAAGTCGACGTCACCACACCATAATATCCATTCAACTAACCTCGGACTCCAACCCTTCGATCAAAATATATTCAAGAAGACAGTCATTTTGGGACTCAAAACCTATTCAAGCAAACAATCATTTTAGGACTCGAACCCTTTGTCCAAATAAGACATCAATTTAATTAAACACCTGGGACTGAAACCCACTTAGCAAATTAAATCCCATGGTTATGATTTAAATCAATTTATGTCCATCAAGGCCTTCATAAAACCATTTACAAATCATTAACATTCTTAGGCCAATGCCTTAGTTTAAACACAATTCCTACGTGACAAGATTCTTCTCATTGACATTTTTATAAAAAGGTTTAGGGCATACCATTAACAAATCATTATTCAAGACAAAAACCATCAAGTCTAGGGTTAAACATGACCTATTCATTAAACCACAATTCCCATGCACCCACATGTGAAAAACCATTATCAAAACATGAATAATCATAATTTAAAACATGAGAAATCTATACTCAACATTATGCATTCAAAACCTCAACCATGGTTTTCAAAACCACTATTAATGAAACATGAACAATGTTTAAAACATATGATTTTCTTGAACTAACAATGAAGAAAGAGTCAAATGCCTAATTTATTAAGATTCACGGAGAGATTTTGATCATTAAGCCTCTAGATGACCATCTTGAAGAAATTCTAGCCCAATCTTCTCGAGAGGTTTTTAGAGACTGTTTTTAATCTTCTAAGTATAGAATGATTGCCCAATAAGGGTTATAAGATATGAATTTGTAAGGTCTTAGGGTGAGAAATATGAAAAATACCCTCTGCTTACAAGCTGTACAAAGAATGCAGGTGGGTACGATTGGACCTCTCAACTCGTATCCATATCATATGAGTGGTAACCTCAAATCGTAACTTGATCAGAAAGTTGGACACCTTATTCTGTCCAACATATGACTTCCTTGGCTAACTCATATCATCACCTTATGACTAGTATCATCAAGTCGTACTCTAGGAAAAACATCACAGTCTACACTCTGGACGCCATACGATTTGAGGTCAACTCACTCATCACATCAACATACGACTCATATGGAGTCTTATAATACCAAGGACAAAACTTGGCCAACATCATACCGATAAACATATGACTAGGGTCCCTAGACCCGTACCCAGACCATACGACTAGTATGGTGAGTCATATGATCAATAAAAGGCTCAAAACTCAAGAAATTTACAATGGCCAAAGTATGGGGTATTTAAGTCTCCCCCTTAGGATCATTCATCCTCAAATAATGGAACAAGGCAATACAAGCATGATTAGATTCCACATGCCTCTATTCTAACCTTTAACTAACTTAGAAAACAAAGATGCAAGGAAATCAATCTTTTAGTTAATAAAGATAGAAAATAATGATGATTAAAGCCACACATATCCCAAGCATGAATTTCTAGAATCAGGAATAGGAACTGATACTTGGACCTTATGTTCTCCTCTGCTTCCCAGATGGCTCCTTACAGTTTATGTTTCTCCCAAGAGATCTCTACAAAATCCCCACCTTTAGTCCTCAACCTACAAAATCGGCTACGAATACCACACCTCACCTATTTAAACTTATAATTTCCCATAGACACATCACTACTAGAGCTTGATTCTATATATACATTGCTCCCACTAAGATTTCTAACTACCTAACACAACAATTGGTATATCTATAATTCACAACATTCAAGCCTACCCTTTGATATACCCACTGTACGTTCTACCCTACTAAAGATCCAGTAACCTCTAAAATCATTGCCTTGCAGCCACTAATTTAGGGTTTGGACATCTATGCTTCTAACACTCAATAATCTATTTTTAACTCCTTGGAACACTAATATTACTCCTCTAATATCATATCCCCATATCTTTACAAGTTTTAAACTTATACTAAGAGTGCACATAGGCTATCTACTTCTTCCCCAGTCCAGCTCTACATAAAATTATGTAACAACTCCTTAGACTTCCCTATGCTAAGAAATCTTAAGGGCATAAGCTAGGACTACACCACCCCCTATTTCGAAACCGAGTATACTTTACCCAAGACTCTTATCCATCTAACGATTTAGTCACCATTTCTAATCCAACATATAGGCCTCATACCCTTATAATAGGTCATCAACCCAAGCTCTTTCATATATAATATCACCCTAAAAATTTACCCCCACAAACCTTGCATCACTATCCTCAAGTTAATGTTCCCTTTACCATAATTAGCTTCAAAATCTCAAACTTAGCATCTAACAACGATCATGTATCACCCATGAAACAACCACAAAACACACTAGTCTACCTAACAGAGAGAGATCACTCTAAATTCCTTATCCCATTGCCGACAACCTATACACATCCGAAGAAGCCTATCTTTCTTTCTCATAAAACCATAAGAGCACCACATGGAGAAATACTAGGGTGGATACAACCCTTATCAAGAATCCATTCTATAGAGTGGGAATAAAAATAGGGTAGGAGTTCGGAAGAAGATCAATCCTAAAATAAATTTCCCTATCGGGAGGGACACTAGGAAGATCATTAGGGAGAGTCTCAGGAAATGCACTAATCATAAGAACAGATCGTAAGTAAGGATGCTTTAAGTTAGAATCTTTAACCCTACCAATTTACATAGACCCCCCTAGAAATTACTTTACGGGCTTGAAGATATGTTGCGGGCCTCCTCTTAGGCACAAGGAAGCTCCCCTCCCATTTAACACTTGGTTCATTAGGAAAAATTAAACGTGATCTCATGGGTCCAACAGTCTAAAAAAGCATACCAAGAGTGCAAATAGTCCATTCCTAGACTAACATCAAAGCCAACCATGTCTAACTATATTAAGTCTACCAGAGTTTTTCTACTACCAACAGATACCACACCTCCTTATAGACTCTTTTGACAACCATAGAGTTTCCTATTGGGGTTGAAATAGAACAGGGATCTGAAAAAAACTTGGGACCAAAATCAAAATGCACAGCCATAAATGGGTTCATATAAGAAAGAGTGGACCTCATATCAAGCAAACAGTACACCTCACAGGAAAAGACTTTTGACATTCTAGGGATAATATCAGGAGATGCTTTGGGCTTTGGTGAGTAGTGAGATCATAAAGGTGGTTCCGACCAGGGTCGGAGCCAAAAGTGGCACCCTTTGGTGCAGGAGCTGATGAAGAGGCAACGGGAACGCTGTTGGACCCTTAAACAACTCTAAAATGACAATTCCACTATATATGACTAGTCTAACTATAAGTGAAGCATTGAATCTTCCCCTCATGAAAAAACTCATGATGTAACTGGCCTCAAAACTAGCAAAGAGGATAGGGTGGAACTAACTGGGCCTTATTAGACTGGTATTGGGCACCTCGTACCCTAGGACCACTATGCTTTTGAAATTAACATTCACTAGATATCTTATGGTAAGGGGCTCTAGCCAACGGTTAAGAACCATAATTTCCCTAACTCCCTTCTTTAGTCTATTGTTTCCTATGACTACCGTTATTGCAACGACCCTCACCCTGCTCTAAATATCTGAACTTGTTATTCTGCCTTACCCCCATCATCATCTAACTCTTTCTTCTACCCATAAAACCAAACTGGTGTGACAGAGAGAGCACTATTTGGGTCAACAGATGAATAGAATAACAAAACTCCTCATTAGAAATGCCTCCTTAAGGTGACTAGGCATGGGTGTCACCATCAGTGAAAAGATCAACAGGGCCCAATAGGATTCCATGAGGCAAATCAGTAGCAACGACCTTAGACTAGGTTTGTACCTTATTAGTAGAATGAGCTCCATTCATATTATCCTCAATAGGGACAGAAGAGTTTCCACGAGTTTCAAATCTCCTTGGAGGCATGATCTAAAAGGCAAATAAATAAGAATTAGAGAGATTTGAGACCTTAGACTCTATCATTCAAAATAGAACAACAAGAAAGGAAAACATTACTAAATGTCTTATAGCCTCTCACATATTAGTGTGGCGCGCTACATACCCATAAAAAAAGAGTCTACTTGATACGACTTTGTGGACACCCAGTTGACCATGAAACTAGGTTCTGATACCAACTTTTTCACAACCCAAAATAGGGCCTGGCTATGATGGGTATCTCAAGTCCCACATGGATCGGAGATCACCCTATTCACCTAACCTAGTCAGCACAACAACCTTAAGTGTCAATGAATTCTGATCACATAATAATATAGTTCATAGATAAGACTAATATTACTGTATGAAATATCTAAACCAATCACCGACAATCAAACAACCTTCCTCCACCTAATAACCCCTTAAATCCACAATAATCCAATAAAGCCTCTACAAATCCAAAGTTAATATGATGTCAGGACATGCCCTCGATGATAGGCAAAATAGTGTCTAAACAAAGTTTAAGACATAGAACATAAAGACCATGAAATGAAGCCTTCTGGAGTATAGAATCTTACTACTTCAATTTCAACTCATGAACCACTCAAACACTTGATCACTGTGCAGAAAAAGTAGAAGACATTCTGACGCCTATATCATATGGGGATACAGTGTCTAGAGATGGTTAGTGGTTAGAGCGCTAGCATGTAACTCAGGGATAGACGAATAAAATAATGCCATCATTCAAAACCAAACCAAGTAACCATATGCAATCACATAAATATATACATATATATATATATGTATATATATATCGTGATGGGGTAGGGAACAAGGTTTAACATAAACCTTTGAATTCTTAGCCTGGGTTGTATTGCTTAAATTTCATGATAATAACACCCAAAGGCTATATGGACTCCAACTTTCACCCTCTGGTTAGGCCTGATTCGTGTAGCTGCACAAACCAAAGAATAATCTTACATATACGTATTAGGGACTCGAACCACCCACTCATGTACTAAGGTGACATAATCACCTGATCATGTAGTATGATATGGGGGACTCAAAACTCCCACATCATGTAATACCACATCATATAATACGGGAGACTTGAGACTCCCATTCATAGCAAGCAAGAGGACTTGAACCTCAGGCCATTTTAACCCCTGTATCGGTAAATGCGATTTTTAGTGTTGATCTCTCAGGACCTCTACCTTTACAACTCGGCTACACAACCCTCTTTAAAGCTCAATTAAAATATTTAGCATGCATTCCCATTTTTTTAAACCAATCATACACCATGGTACCTTGTTGGTATTGTCATACCAACATCACTTGTAAGTCGACGTCACCGTGCCATAATATCCATTCAACCAACCTAGAAGTCAAATTCTTTATTCCAAAGATACTCAAGTAGACAATCATTTTAGGACTCAAACCCAATTCAAGAAAATAATTATTTGGGACTCGAACCCCTCATCCAAACAAGACACCAATTTAATTAAACTCTAGGGACTCAAACCTGCTTAGCAAATTAAACCCCATGGTTACAATTTAAATCAATTTATGGACACTAAGGCCATCACGAAATAATTTACAAATTATTAACATTCTTAGGTCAATACCTTAGTTCAAAACACAATTGATATGTGATAAGATTCTTCTCATTGACAGTTTCACAAACAGGCTGGGGGCATATCATTAACAAACCATTATTCAAGCCAAAAACTATCAAGTCTAAGGTTAAACATGTCCTATTCATCAAACCATAATTACCATACACCCACATGTGCAAAAATATTATCAAAACACGAATAATCATAATTTAAAATATGAGAAAATAATACTTAATATTAGCATTCAAACCCTCAACCATGGTTTTCAAAAACACCATTAATGAATCATGAACAATATTTAAAACATATGTTTTTTGTGAAATAACAATAAAGAAAGAGTCACATGTCCGACTTACAAAGATTTATGAACAGATTTTGATCTTTAAGACTCTAGATGACTACCTTGAAAAAACCTTATCCCAATCATCTCAAGAGGCTTTTAGGGAGTGTTTTTAATCTTCTAAGTATAGAATAATTGCCCAATAAGTTTTATAATATGTGGGGTCTTAAGGGCTTAGGGTGGGAAATATCTAAAATACTCTCTACTTAAAAGTTGTAAAAAGAATGTAGGTGGGTACAATAGGACCCCTCAACTCATATCTATATCATATGAGTGGTACCCTCAAATTGTCACTTGATCTAAAAGTTTGATACCTTATTCCATCTAACATACGAATTCCTTTCCTAATTCGTATCATCACCTTATGACTAGTATCATTAAATCGTACACTAGGCAGAACATCAAGGGCTAGACACTGGACGACATATGATTTGAGCTTAACTCACTCATCACATCCACATACAACTCGTATGGAGTCTTCACATACTAAGGAAAAAAATTGGCCAGTATCACACTGACAAACATATGACTAGGATCCCTAGTCTCGTACCCATACCATACAACTAGTATGTTGAGTTGTATGATCAGCAGAAGGCTCAAAACTCAAGAAATTTGAAAGGGCCAAAGTTTGGGATGTTTCAACAACAATTTGTTTACTTTATAAAAAAAGGAGTGCATGTGAGCCTGATGCTTTTTCAAGCCTTTTTAATCAGCATTGTTGGGACATAGTGAAGATGGATGTGTATAGTGCAGTGAAGGATTTTTTTTAGGGTAATGCTCTTTCTAAGAGTGTTACTCATACTAGTTTGGTTCTTTATTCCAAAGAAGAAGAAAATTGAAGGTTTCATTAATTTTAGACCTATCAATCTTAAAAATCTTATAAATAAAATAATATTCTTAGTGTTCATAGGAGATTAGAGGGTATGTTTCCTTGATTTATTTTCTAAAATCAATCAAGGTTCATAAAAGAAAGAAACATCATAGAGAATATTATTCTTACTCTAGAGATAGTTTCTGACATTAGATTGAGAGGTAAGCTATCTAATGTTATTTAAAAGTTAGACATGTCAAAAGCCTATGATAGGATTCCTTGGGTATTTCCATAAGGGTTATGAGAAATATGGGTTTTAAAGAGGTGGTTATTAATATGCTGTGGAGGTTGATTGCTAATAATTGGTATTCGATCATCATAATTATGGTAACTCAAATGGTTTCTTTCATTTTACAAGAGGGAATAATCAAGGTGACTCTTTATCATCTCTCTTTTTTATTCTTACAACAAAAGTCCTCTCTAGAGCTCTCAATTCCCTAGTTGAAGATTGCAAATATAAGTGATATGGTCTTCCTAAATAGAGTAAGGTAATTAATCATTTCACATTTGCAAATGATACAATTATCTTTATATTTGCTGATAAGGTTTCATTATAAATGGTGTTGGCAGTGGTTAAAGAATATCAACAAATATCCAAACAACTTATCAATGGTCACAAAAGTAGCTTGTACATATACAAAAAAATTTCTATTGACTTGTCGTATAAAGTGAGGTTGCTTACTGATTTTATTTAAAGTAAATTTTCCTTTTCTATATCTGGACTGCCCTATTACTTATAGCGGAAAAAGAAAAGCTTACTATAATGAGCTGATAAAAAAAGTGAAAGAAGAACTCAAGAGTTAAAAGGGTAAACTGTTATTACATGGAGGTAAGGTTATGTTAATTAATAGTGTTCAGCGGAATATTTCTCTCTATTTATTGGTAGTTGTTTCCCCTCCAAATTCATATTATATGAGTTAAATAAGATCTTTAATAGGATTCTTTGGAGTAATAAGGATGAAGAAAAAGTAAACATTGGGCAGCTTAGGATAAGATATGCTACCCAAAGAAGGAAGGTG
The DNA here is from genome assembly GCA_030864225.1 of Capsicum baccatum var. pendulum. Lineage (NCBI taxonomy): Eukaryota > Viridiplantae > Streptophyta > Magnoliopsida > Solanales > Solanaceae > Capsicum > Capsicum baccatum. The sequence goes on along the minus strand of CM061558.1, from coordinate 85,859,133 downwards.
GATTGAAATTTAGATCACTTTTTGATATGTCAAAAGCTATGCATACAAAGCTGTGGTGGATATTCATGACAAAAAGATAACTCTAGATAGATTATATGTGGAAAATTCATAACTCAGATCGCAATTCTGCACTTTACCACAATGCGGTACCATCGCGACAACTTATTGCCTCACACAAAAAATGCTATAACTTTTCAGTCGGGTGTCAGATTAAGGCAAAATTGGTATCGTTGGAAAACTGATTCAATTATCTACAAAGTGGTGGGTATTTAGCTGTAAAATTCTACATACATTAAAAGTTATACAATTATGAAGTTGACCCTTGTAAATCAAACCCCAAACTTTGGACGAATCTAAGGTTCTTAGCTCAACTTAGCTAGAAGTAATTTCTACGAACATATGAACATTATTCACCTAATAAGAACTTCATACACTAGGATAAAGGTCATGACATATGAATTTTAAATTATGGATCAAGAACATGGCAAATACACCTTCACCACAACGCGGTGGGATCACATTAATGTACTGGAGTTTGTCATTTAAAGGATGAGTGCAATTTAGAGGCTTGGCGAGACACGAGATTATTGCATTGAGACACTAGAATTTTCCATCCAAATGAAGAGTGCAATTTTGCTCTTCACCGTGATGTGGTGCGATCGCAGTGAGCCAACTAAAACATGAAAAAGCATTATCCAACTAAGAATAACCAAAAACCCCAACATCTATTTTAAAACCAAAAGAATACCACAATAATACCATGAAAACCATACATTTAACCATGAGCTTTTTTGTTAAATAATAATGAGGGGGGATTAATATACCTTAGACATCAAGGAAGGCAGAGAGAAACCACCCTTGAGAGCCTTAATTGGATAGCTTGATGAAACCCTAGCCTAATCTCCTTAAGAGGTTTCTCTTTTAAGTATTTAGAGAGTGTTTTAATCTTGCTAAGTGTAGCATGAATGACTAAATTATTTTATAAGGCGCGGGGTTTTAAGGGCTTTGGGGTGGGAAATGTCCAAAGTACCCCCAGCTTAAAAGCTATAAAAAATTTGCAAGTGGGTACGAGTAGACACTCCAACTCATCACCACAACATACGAGAGGTACCCTTAAGTTGTCACTAGGTCAGAATGTTGGACACCACATTCTGTTTAATATGCGAATCCCTTGACCAAATCATCATCATACCATATGACTAGTATCATCAAGTCGTATTCTAAGCAGAACATCCAGGGCTAGACACTGTACAATATACGATTGGACTCAACCCTCTCATTACATCAACATATGACTCGTATGGATTCTATCGTACCAAGGATAGAACTTGGTCAATCAACACACTGACCAATATACGACTAGGATCCCTAGACCCATAACCACACCATACGACTCGTATGGTAAGTCGTTACAAGAACAGTGAGCTCAAAGCTTAGGAAATTTCTAAGGGCAAAACCCAAGGTGCTTCATAGTTACTGTCTTAAGAAGCTCCCATGCTCGTTTCTCTCTATTTGGTGTTACTTAATATGTATATCATTGTTTATATGTATATGTTTCAGTATTATAAAGTCTTACAGAAGTAAGTATATAGGGAAAAGTCATCAAATACACCCTGAACTTGTCCCAAAAAATCGATGACACACTCAAACTATTATGACGACCTATTATTACACACCTATTTTCCTTTAAAGTGATTTTATTTCCACCCTAAAAGCTGATGTGACACAAAAATAAAAATAAATAAAATATAGGCACGTTTATTAGAATTTACTTATATTTTTTTAAACTTCCAAACCATTTTATATTGTCTTTTTATTCACTTATCTTCATCATCACTTTCTCTCTCTTCCTCAACACTCATTAACCACCATTTTCAACATTTAAAGCTTCAAAAAGCTTCATTTCTTCATTCCTTTTATTTCTTCATTTCACTTAGATATTCCATCTTCATCTTAATTTTTTTTAAAAGAAATCTCATACATCCATTGCACTAAAAAAATAAAACAAACTAAAATAATTAATGACTCATGGGTTAAGAAAATATAACTTTTGGTGATGGAGAATTATTGTTCATTCAAAAAGTATAAATTTTTACAGTGGTTTTTAAGTGAGAATTTTATTTTTTGGGGAAACTCAATTCAACGGTTATTTTTTTGGCATACGCAATTCAACAGATCTTTTTTTTACATACCTAATTCAAAAGAGTAATTTTCATCAATTTCATGATCGATTACCTCTGTACTATTGATATAATTTCTCTAAATGAGTGAAATTTTTATAAAAAAAGGTGTAGATCTAAAAGAAAAGAAAAAATGAGGTACTAAGGACAAGTAAATACTGATGGCAATGTTGTGATGGTGTTGTTGTAACTGTTGGGTGGTGAAGAACAAGGAATTAAAAGTGGATTTTGACGGCGATGATGTGATTTCAGTGATAGATTTGATTATGGGTGTTGAATTTCATGGTATTTCTTTGCATTTTTTAAGGTGACGATAGATTTGGTGGCTGAATATATGAATTTAGTGATGGTATGAGGGAAATAATGATGGTTTTATGGTGGATTTGTGGTGCAGAATGAAGAAGATCCAATTAAGTGATATTGAGAGAAATAAACTTGAAATATGAGATAGCATATGATGTGGCAGTGATATTGCGACATTGTGGTGCGAGTGGCATGCACTGCCCCATCATGTGACTGGTTATACATGCGCTAAGGTAGAAATAAATTTAGTTCAAAAGAGTATAGGTATGTAATAGGTCGTCATAATAGTTTAAGTGTGTCATCGACTTTTCAGGACAAGTTCAGGGTTTATTTAATGACTTTACCCTGGTAAATAAAGTGTTACATATTATTGGATAGTAAAAAATTAGATTTATGGACCAATAGTTACTATTGTTTGCATCGAACCTACTATTCTTGTGATAATTGTATCTGATTTAATCATGCTTTTAATATTTAATTACTGCATATGAATTTTATTTAGGCGGGATTGAATAGTTTTTTTAATTGAATTTATATTTGACTAAAAGTAAATAAAAAAGAACAAAAATATTATTCATCGAAAAGAAAAAATGAGGTACTAAGGACAAGTAAATACTGATGGCAATGTTGTGATGGTGTTGTTGTAACTGTTGGGTGGTGAAGAACAAGGAATTGAAAGTGGATTTTGACGGTGATGATGTGATTTCAGTGATAGATTTTATTATGGGTGTGGAATTTCATGGTATTTCTTTGCATTTTTTAAGGTGACAATAGATTTGGTGTAATTTCAATGGTGATTTTCTTGTGGGGTGCAAAATTTGTGGTGATTATTTATATTTTTGGTGGCTGAATATATGAATTTAGTGATGGTATAAGGGAAATAATGATGGTTTTATGGTGGATTTGTGGTGCAGAATGAAGAAGATGCAATTAAGTGATATTGAGAGAAATAAACTTGAAATATGAGATAGCATATGATGTGGCAGTGATATTGTGACATTGTGGTGCGAGTGGCATGCACTGCCCCATCATGTGACTAGTTATACATGCGCTAAGGTAGAAATAAATTTAGTTCAAAAGAGTATAGGTATGTAATAGGTCGTCATAATAGTTTAAGTGTGTCATCGACTTTTCAGGACAAGTTCAGGGTTTATTTAATGACTTTACCCTGGTAAATAAAGTGTTACATATTATTGGATAGTAAAAAATTAGATTTATGGACCAATAGTTACTATTGTTTGCATCGAACCTGCTATTCTTGTGATAATTGTTTCTGATTTAATCATGCTTTTAATATTTAATTACTGCATATGAATTTTATTCAGGCGGGATTGAATAGGTTTTTTTTAATTGAATTTATATTTGACTAAAAGAAAATAAAAAAGAACAAAAATATTATTCATCGAAAAGAAAAAATGAGGTACTAAGGACAAGTAAATACTGATGGCAATGTTGTGATGGTGTTGTTGTAACTGTTGGGTGGTGAAGAACAAGGAATTGAAAGTGGATTTTGACGGCGATGATGTGATTTCAGTGATAGATTTGATTATGGGTGTTGAATTTCACGGTATTTCTTTGCATTTTTTAAGGTGACAATAGATTTGGTGTAATTTCAATGGTGATTTTCTTGTGGGGGGCAAAATTTGTGGTGATTATTTATATTTTTGGTGGCTGAATATATGAATTTAGTGATGGTATAAGGGAAATAATGATGGTTTTATGGTGGATTTGTGGTGCAGAATGAAGAAGATGCAATTAAGTGATATTGAGAGAAATAAACTTGAAATATGAGATAGCATATGATGTGGCAGTGATATTGCGACATTGTGGTGCGAGTGGCATGCACTGCCCCATCATGTGACTAGTTATACATGCGCTAAGGTAGAAATAAATTTAGTTCAAAAGAGTATAGGTATGTAATAGGTCGTCATAATAGTTTAAGTGTGTCATCGACTTTTCAGGACAAGTTCAGGGTTTATTTAATGACTTTACCCTGGTAAATAAAGTGTTACATATTATTGGATAGTAAAAAATTAGATTTATGGACCAATAGTTACTACTGTTTGCATCGAACCTGCTATTCTTGTGATAATTTTTTCTGATTTAATCATGCTTTTAATATTTAATTACTGCATATGAATTTTATTCAGGCGGGATTGAATAGGTTTTTTTCAATTGAATTTATATTTGACTAAAAGTAAATAAAAAAGAACAAAAATATTATTCATCTAATTTAGATTGTAGATCAGATTAAGTTGATTCATTTTTTTAATTGAATTTATAATACAAGATTAAAAATAAAAAGATAAGTCACCAAAAAAAATATTGATAACTCACTAAAATATAAATTTATTAATATATGTGATTTTTGTGTTATTGAGGATAAAATGTTCTGATTTTATGTTAACGATGTATAATTACATAATTTTGATTAAAAAATACTCATAATTATGTGACTGAAATTTATCCGAACAAATAACAGATAGACACAGAGTTTCTTTATCTATAATCTATCTATAATCTATAATTTATATCTATATCTATAATATTTATCTATATCTATATATATAATCTATAATTTATATCTATATCTATAATCTATAATGAAAAATTATAGAATGTGACATACTTAAGACTATAATTACAATAAATAGCAACACTTTATCAAAATTACAGTTTATAACAAAAGTAGCATTATTATGGTGGGACATTGGACACACGCTTGTTTCTTGGTAAATTCTCCTATTTTTACTCCAATATTTTACCTCTTTCTTATCTTACTTGAGAAAATTGAAGGAAGGGTGTCATTTAAGTCTTGAATGAAGGATTTGTGACATTAACCAGCTTAAAGGATCAAACATAATTAAGAAACTTGATTAATTAATTGTGGACTTGATTAATATTTTCAAAACTTTCTAATCTTTTAAAAAATGCAAATCAACCCACTTTTAAAAATACAAATCAACTCACAGCCCTCTCCTCTCCATATCATCAACTATTTTTCTCCTCTCCTCTCTCTCTCTCCCCAAACCAACAGTTCGGCAAAATTTCTTCCTTCAATCCTAAAAGATTTCAACCTTTGGCAAAAAATATTAGGGCTAGTTCCATATTGACTTTCAACCGTCAATAGACATAACAACAGTGTTCTTCGGTGACAATAACTTCGAGTTCTTCGTTGTCCCATTTCTTCTTTCACAAGTAAAAAATTATGTCTTTTTAATTATGAAAAAAAATAGAAACTTGAGTCAACTTCTCTTCTAGTATTGGTTAACAATTTCAATATTTCTTGCGTAAATTTAAAAAGTGGATTGAAGAAAACCCTAATTTCTGACATTTTTTCTCTACTCTTTCTGGTGTGAAATATAATTTTTTATTATTATTATAGTTCTTGTTGTCGAACTGTTGATTCAATACATTGGTGTCTGTTAAGTTTTTTGAAATTTAATTTTGATTATTTTTGTTTGTACAAACGCAAAACAACAATGTTCGTGATTTTTGGTCACCGTTGATGTTCTTAGTGTGTGTGTTGTATTGGTATTGCTGGGTTGATTTATTATTTTTCTTGATAAAAATTGTGTATTTGATATTAAACAGTGATAGTGTTGTTGTTTTACTGAACAAAATTATGTTACTTTTTTCTGCAATAGATGAATTATCTGATACAATAGATAAATTATCTGATGAAATAGATGAACCATCTGATGTAACAAATTAACCATCTGATGCAACAGATGAAAATCTGATGCAACAGATGGAAATATGATGCAATAGATTAAAATCTGATTCAACAATGAAAATTTGATGCAATAGATGAACAATCTAATAGATTATTTATCTGTTGTGACAAATGACTCTTCTATTTGAAAGAAACCTAAACAATATTAACAGTTGATAATAATTCCAATAGATAATGCATTTGGCAATAGATGAGTGATTCTGTTTCAATAAATGAGTGATCTATTTTTATTATTTTCACTAGATTTCTCATCTATTGCAATAGGTTGGTTATATATTGCAACAGATAACCTACCTAGTGCAATAGATGAGCGATCTATTTATACTATTTCCAACAAATTACCCATCCATTGCAATAAGTTAGTTATATGTTGCAACAGATAACCTACCTGGTGCAATAGAGGAGTGATATTTCAATAGATGAGTTAGCTTTTTTATTATTTCCAATGGATTACTCATCTATTGCAATATGTTGGTTATATATTGCAACAGGTAACACACCTGGTGCAACAGACTAGTAATCTGTTTCAACAGATGAGTGATCTATTTTTATTATTGTAACAAATTACATCTATTGGAATAGGTTAGTTATATATTACGATAGATAACCTACCTAGTGCAAAAGATATGTGAACTATTGAAACTGTTATTTTACTATTTTACATGTCAGATATACTGTTATCTTTTTTCAATGATGCATTAATCAATTATAATCTATTTTATGTTCCTGTAATTTTTAGATTATATGGCTCCCAAAAGAAAAAAAACTGAATCAAGTCTAAGTAAAGGAACAAGTGAAGCAGCTAGGCTACATCCACCACTCTATGAGCTTTCTTTACAAGTGTTATCTCAATTAGAAGTAGAAGATAATAAACATGGAGGGAGGAATATTTCAAAAGAGATGATCCAAATACTAATATCCCTTTCACCGAAGAGTTGGTCAAAGCCTTCAGCATTGATAGTTATCCTGTGAGAATGCAGTATGATGATGCCACAAATTTAACGGGTGATTTTTGTGGTTAAGTCAGTCATGAGAAAATCTATTGACGCCTTCAGAAAAATACTTTGAGAAAAGAATTTGGAGGCTTATTTTAGGGACAGCTGTTTTGGGCAATATCTTAATTTGCCGGAGGACAGCAATGCTCTTTTCCAAAAAAAAATGGTACATGATCTTCTCAAGCATAAGTTATGTATGAAAAGAAAGATAAGATGGATGAGATACGGATAAAGTACTATGGCATGCCTGTTTGTTTTGGTTGGAGGGATTTTGCCATAGTTACTGGATTAAAATGTTATCCTCCTTCTCCTTCTCAAGTTATACATATTGTAACCCAAAAGCCACCGCACACCCAAAAAAGGCAAAGGTAAGTCGAGTAATTATGATTACCTGGTGTCCCTTGTTGGTCCAAGCTAAAAAACATAAATTTGATAGAAGCTTTGAAATGTAAAAGACTTTCAAAGAAGCATAAGCAATCATTGTGCTTGGTTTGGTTTGTACATAATATTCTTTGGGTGAGAGGCGCCAAAAATAACATACCACTTGGTTTGATAAAGCTCTTCGAGGATCTTGAAGCATTTAACAGCTATCCTTGGGGTTATGAAAGCTTCAAAATGACTGGAAAATATTTGTTGACTTCATTAATACCAAAGACAGTCAACTTATATGGCTTTCCATGAGCTTTCATGGTAAATATTTCTTTTATTATGACATAATTCATTTTTTTATTCAATAATGCTTTTGGTTTATTGGCGTTATTTTATAGGCTTGGGCATTTGAAGTCGTTCCTTATTTGACACAGCAAGTGAACTGTCAGGAAGAAGTTTCCTGTTCAAGAATCTTGAGATAGTTGTTGGACAAAACTGATAAAAATGTAAAATTTCTTGATCTCTTCAACCCCCCGAAGGAAGCGGTAAGTCTAATTCTAATTAAGTTTTTTTTTTAATTAATAATTTTTTAAAATTATTCCATCATCATTCTAATATATGTACTGATTTATTTTAGACTATCCATCCATGGCTTGTTTCGACCAAACGAGATTTGAAGATGTCATTTTTTCTTAACGGTCTATGTAAACTTTAGCGGACCCTAAGGTCATTGACAGAGTAAAGAAGGAGTTGTTTGGAGCAACAACCATCATAAGAAAAATAATTTTGGAGGGTGGGCTTGTTGTTGTTGATGATGGTAGTGGTAGTGGTGCTGCTGTTAGGGCTAATGATGTTCCTCTTACAGTTTTAAAAATAATAAACTATTATGATTATGATCATACTGGTTATAAAGATTTTTCCACTTCTAGCGAATGTTCGGCATGCAAATGTCAAGACTGCAAGGTGAAACATGATGGAGTGATTAATGTTATTAATGCATTAACTACCTTTGTAGGCATGTTATTAATACACTTATATCAGGGTAGCAGAGGAGTCTAAGATACAAAATTAATAATATGTAGCAGAGGAGTCTGAGGCAATATTTTGTATCAGGGTAAGTAGGCAATAACTCAGAAGATTATGACTCAATGTAGCAGAGGAATCTGAGATACAAAAGCTGGCCAAAATATTGCCTACTTACCCTGATATAAGTGACTTTTTAGACCAAAAGATTCATATTAATTGGTTAACGATTTAAGCATACTGGATAAAATGGGTAATCCATTTGATGTAAAATATGTTGAAGGAATTGCTCAACGACCCATTGGTAGCCTGTAAGTATCATGATTTAGTTTCATTTCATAAATTTTACAACGCTTACATTAATTGCAAGATATAGATTATCCATTTTTTAAAACGTATGGATTGCGGTCTTTTTGTTGCCTCTTACAACGAGTATTTGAGCGATTGATTACAAGTACCAAATGATGGACTCGATGCCGGATTACTCCACAAAAGATATGCTTCTCTTTATGGAAACACGGAGAAGTGAAAGCGCCGTATGCAAGAGACATTAAAGATCTACGATGATCAAAGCCGAATTCCATAACACCGGATGAAGAACAACTTGTCCATATTGAGTAGATTTTTATAACTTGAGTTTGTCAAAGTAATAACCTCTCCTTGGGAATTGTCGGCACCAAAGGTTAAATTATTGATTTATTTGTAAAGTATATCATTTGTACCCATAATAATTTTTTTACATTTTATTTATTTATTGAGTTATTTTATGTAATTTCTGAAGTCTTTGATTTATTTTATGTTGTCTATGAATATAATTTAATCCTTAGTTTTAAACTTATTAATTTAAATGGAATACAAGATTCAAATATCGCAACAGATAATACATTTGTTGCAATAGATGACTATTTGTTGGAAATTATCAAACAGATTTAGACATATGTTGCAGCATGTAGGTCATCTGTTGGAAATTATCAAATAGGTCTTCCTACTATTTTGATTTTTTCCAATAGATTACCTATCAGTTGCAACAGATAGACTATATGTTGCAATAGATTGTATATCTGTTGGGACAGATAGATTGAGAAACATCTGCATAATGTAATAGATGACCAACCCATTCCAACAGCTAATCAATCAGTCACAACAGATATACTATCTGTTACAACAGATAGACAATCTATTGCATTGTAAAAAATTCAACTTTTGTCAAACATAAAAAAATTGCCACATGTAAAGTGAAGTGGCTTGAAATAAAAAATTGTTATGGAGTTTGTCTTTGTACATATTCTTTCTGCACAGGCTCCAAGCATTTATTTAGTACCCCATAATCCCAGACCTCTTGCATCTTTTCCACAATGGTGTCGCATAGACCGCTCATTTTTGTGTCGGTCAACAAACATTCAATGTATGCAAGCACGTACGACCCGCATGCGGCACCAACTTTATTTTTTTAAAGGTCCATGTCCTTGTTTTGACCTTTAAAATCCTAAGTTTTCTTCTTCAAAACTTCCGCTGGCAAATGATCCATCCGTTTACTCTGCCTTAAAAACCTAAGGAGCAACTCCAATAGTGGTTACATGTGGGTAAAAAAAATCACATTCGTCGAAGATAGGTAAGTTGCAGTTATAAACCTTAATCTATTCCTCCTCGAGAGTACTCAACAGCGAGAAAATGTATGACTTTCACGTTCATGACTATAAGAATTCTCTTTGCCTTGGTCTATCTCTTGACTTATGGATATGGCCTCTTCCCTCTAACATAGTTAATCATATCTTCATCCCATTTGTACGTAGAAACTAACCAATTAAATCTCGGGTGATCGGGAGTTTTAGCTATCCTAGTGAGCTCATTGTACCTATTCTTGAAATTGTTGTAGAAGTTGAGGTCCATTATCATATCGGCAGCATCATAAGCATCTGGTACGCTAATTGCCTGCCTCTTATGAGGCAGAAAATTTCATCAACATACTATGATATAAGAAGATAATTTTTAAATAAGTTTGTAATTGTAAAAAACAAAAACATAGTGGAAAGATGCAATGGATGGTCCATCTGTTGAAGAGAATTTGCTTTATCTGTTCAAAATTACCCAACAATGCAACTTATACAAGAGATGTTTAATTTTGTACAATAGAACCACCACCAATTGCACCAGAATACCCAGATGTTGCAACAGATTACACATCTGTTATGTAGCTTTATCTTCATGGAGTAGATTAGAAGGCTAGATTAGGAAAAGTAAACTTACCTTGTCCACGTACCACTAACGCATATTTGTCATACTCTTGAAGTATTAGGCCTTAAACATATGCATGGTGTATTCTTGTGCAGATTTCTTCTTCTTGGCATACGTGGTCTTTTGCAGTTCCTTCCTCTCTTCATTACCAAGTGCCGCACATATGTCTATTTTCTTTAGTGGCTCCTAAACTTCAACAACTTTTGGAGAGGGAGAAGTTACAATTTTTTTTGTTTTCAGACGAGATTATTTGGCTGATTTATTTTTTCTTTCTCCTAACCTCCATAGTATGAGTGTATGGCACCCTCACCTTCTTGGATGGTATGACACCCCTCTTGAATTTCAGTTCCTCAGTAGCTTCAGTGATATTCTCTAATTTTTCAAGGAGTTTATCCTATCTATCATTGCACACTTTTTATTTGCAATAAGAATATGAAGGTGAAGAGGGGTGAGAGGACCACTATAAAGGTGAGAGGGACCGGTGTAAGGGTGAGAGAGACCTTTGTAAGGAGTGATTTCAAATGTATTTATTTTTTCTCGAGCATTAAAATGCTCATGATACTGACTAGCAGCAGAATCAACATCAGCATCAGGATGGTTACCACCAATATCAACAACTCTACCAGCAATACCCCCAGAAGAAACACCTGGATATGTTGTAGTAGGTTGGTCATGAAGAGCTTTAACATTAGGCTGACCTTGCGTAACTTCTTTTCTTATGGCTATTGATCTAGACAATTCCTTCTTTATTAACTTTACCATTGGGTCTGCTATTGTATCAATAAGACCTAGAGTAATAAAAAAGTCATCACCAACTCCTGCTCAGTAGGCACGATCCAAGGATGCACCACATATAAAAAAGACAGATATTTTTAAATCATATAATAATAATTTACAGTTAGTTGGGTTACATATTAACATAGTCAACTTATGCAACAGATGATCTATCTATCGCAATAGTTGATCTGTATGTTGCAACATATTAACAATATGTTGCATTAGATTACCAATCTGTTGTATAATTTGCATAGATGGGTAATTTGTTGAGTTAGGTTCAAAGAACCAGAGCAATAGATGGTTAATCTGTTGTAAAATATGGATCGTCTATTGCAATAGATTACCCATCTATTGCACCAGTTTCAGTAGACGAGTAATCTGATGCAACAAATGATCCATCCATCGCAATAGATGGCACATCTATTTCAATATATTTATTTGGGTCAAATTACTTTACTTAAAAGAAGACGTACTGTATCATCCGAAGGGTTAAAGAGATCAACCTCCTTAATTCTTGTGCTACTCTTTGTAACTAACCACCTAAGGATCCTTAGATGGAAAACCTCATCTGGGTAATCCTTGACCTGCTTTCGGAGGGGGGAATGGCTTCAAATGCCCAAGCCTAAAATATGTAAATAGAAAGCAAGCATAAAAGGTCATAATAATTATTAAATATAAAATAATGGATGAGTAAACAAATAATGATTAAATTTACCATGAAAGTCCAAAGAAAGCTGTATAATGTGATCATCTTTGAGGATTGCTTTGTTAGTAAATATTTGACAGTCAAGAAGTGGTTGCCATATCCCTAGGGATAATCGTTGAATTTCTCAAAATCCTCAGCAAGTGCCAACAAATCATCTTCTATGACTTTCTTGACGTCTCTTGCCAATATAACAGAATAGACAAACCAAACTAAGCACAATTTCTCCCTATACTACTTTGGTATGGCTTTATCCTTGATATCTTCTATCAAATCGGTCTCTTTGTAGCTACGTCCAGTAATGTCCAACAACCTATCTATTTTTTTCTTGTGTTTATTGGTTTTGGTTGGTGGTTGCTTGGACAATGCCTTCCGTCTATTTGATGGTGGTGGTTTGTCTGTCCTACTTGCCTTAGACCTTTCCCAGGGTATTTTCTTGATGAGTGTTTTTTTTAGGAGATCGTATCTTAATCCTGTCACTATGGAAAGATCTTTCAAACCAAAACAAACCGATATTCCATAGTAGTTGATCCAAATTTCATCCATCTTTTCCCCCCTCCTTTGAATCTTTATTATCCCCCACATACTTGATCCTGTGCTTGAGAAGACCATATACCTTGCTCATTTGGAAATGGATAGTATGGTACTCAAGCATCTCAAGAAAGCGTCCAAAGTAGTTCTTCTTAAAAAGTTCATCTATATTTTCATTCTTCATAATATTACTAAAGTCATCAAAAGGTTTCCCCAACTGACATTTAAGTACAAGATCACTAGTTAGTTCTGCAGGGTCATCTATCGGCATCACAACTTGAAACCTGTCAATACTAATAGTTTTGACAGCCTCATACTGGGATTTCAATCTTAACGCATGCCCCATTGGTGATGCATTATCATCTTGTTTATATTCTTCTTCCTCCTCGCTTTTTGTTCCTCACCAGCCTCTATATATCTTTCTCCAAGCTTTATTTTTCCCTGAGTGAGATTGTTCAGGAAATTCCTCTAATCCATTTGTACTCTAGCTTTTTTGTTGGGTGGTCAGAAGTTGATCCACTTTAAGTTTCTTTTCTTTTGGGAGATATCTTTTAACTACTAACAATAGAAAAACAAAAAATACATTACATTTGATGTCTGCATAATTTTTAAAAGAGAGGTAAGACAAATTAAAATAAATTATTATACGCCACATTACAACTAAATACTCCAACGGATAACTCATCAGTTGGAATAGATGGGGAACCTGTTTGAAGACCTATTTAATATCTACTAATAGATGTTCCCTCTGTTGTAATAGATGGACCACCACCAACACTACTTCCAATGCCACCAAGACCACCAATACTACCACCAAGTCTACCAATACCACCACCAATGCCACTAATACCAATACCAATACCAACACCAAGACCACCAACACCACTGATTCCACTAATACACATACCAAGGCCACCAAGACCGCCAAAACCACCACCAATTCCACCAATGCCAACACCAAACCACCTACACCACCACCAAGAGCACCAATACTGACACCACCAAAAACAGCCACCAACAATACCACAAACACCATCCAATAATACCATGATATTCAATGAAACACTGAACTAAAAACTAGGGTTTTCTCGAGTTCTTCCTATGTTTTTAACATCAAAACTCAAAATTGCTAACCCATTCTCAAAGATAATATAACTAAAAATCTTTTTTTATCATTTACTAAAAAGACCTAATAATTAGAATAAACAACAAATGTAGAACTCTTCTTGAACTCTATTACCTACGAAGAAAGAGAAAACAATGGATACAAGTGAGAATGAAATTGAAAATAACAACTATTCAGACAGAAATGGAAAGAAATCAATCTGTTTTAAAGGGTTGAGCAATATGTTGAGATGTTGTTATCTGTATTATTGGGAGAGAAAGAAAAGAGTGAGAACTCGAGATTTAAAATGATGAAATATTTTCCCACAAATGGATGATTTGTATGGGTTGATTTGTATTTTTGAAAAAGAATAACAAGTTTTGAAATTTTTAATTTGGTTCAAATTGATCTTAATTATTTTTTTAAATTTTAAAATATATGAATTGTTTCAACTCGAAGTGATCGATCGACGACTCGGGTCAGAAGGAACGTGATACCAACATCAAGCAATTGCAAAGACTCAATTGAAGTTGTAATTAACCCTATGTAATCATCCCTTGTTCTATGTAAATCAATTTAGGTATCACCTCAATAATAATTTAATACGAAACATTTCAACTCAGAGTGATCGATCGATGACTCGGGTCAGGAGAAAAGCAATACCAATATTATGCAATTACAAAGACTCAATTGAAGTTGTAGTTGACCCTATGTACTAATCCTTAATTCTATATAAATCAATTTAGGTATTAGATTAACATTAATCTAATATGAATCATTTCAACTCAGAGTGATCGATCGACGAATCGGGTCGGGGGGAACGCAATACCAATATCATACAATTATAAAGACTCAATTGAAGTTGTAGCTGATCCTATATACTCATCCTTAATTATCGCTAAATCAATTTAGGTATTATCTTAACATTAAGTTAATATGAATCATTTTAACTTAGAGTAATCGATCAACGAGTCAGGTCGGGAGGAACGCAATACCAACATCATGCAATTACAAAGACTCAATTAAAGTTATAGTTGACCCTATGTACTCATCCCTAGTTCTAGTTAAATCAATTTAGGTATTAGATTAATAATAAGTTAATACAAATCATTTCAACTCTAAGTGATTGATCGACGACTTGGGTCAGGAGGAACGCAATACCAACATCATGTAATTGTAAAGACTCAATTGAAGTTGTAGTTTACCCTATGTACTCATCCATAGTTCTAAATAAATCAATTTAGTTATTATCTTAACAATAAGTTAATATAAATAATTTTAACTCAGAGTGATCGATCGACGACTCAGGTCGGGAGGAACGCAATACCAACACCATGCAATTCCAAAGACTCAATTAAAGTTGTAGTTGACCCTATGTACTCATCCCTTGTTATATATACATCAATTTAAGTATTAGCTCAATAATAAATCAAAACAAAATATTTTGACACAGATTGATCGATTGGCAACTCAGGTTGGGAGAAACACAATACCAACATCATGTAACTACAAAAACTCAATTGAAGTTGTAGTTGACCCTATGTGCTCATCCCTAGTTCTAGATAAATCAATTTAGGAATTAGATTATCAATAAGTTAATAAGAATCATTTTAACTCAGAGTGATCGATCAAAGACTCAAGTTGGAAGGAACGCAATACCAACATCATCCAATTGCAAAGACTTAATTGAAGTTATAGTTGACCCATGTACTCATCCCTAGTTCTATCTAAATCAATTGGAAAGATATCTATTACAATAGACGACTGAGTTATTAAAAATTTTCAAACAGATATTGATATATATTGCAACAAATGACATTTCTGATTTAATTATCAAATAGACATTTGCATCTATTGTGACAGATGACTAGCTGTTGGAAATTTTCAAATAGATATTGATATCTGTTGCAACAAATGACATATCTGGTTTAATTATCAAATAAACATTTGTATTTGTTGTGACACATGACTGAGCTGTTGGAAATTTTCAAATAGATATTGATATCTATTACAACACATGGCATATCTATTTGAAAATATATTTTTTAAAATTTAAAGCAATCTTCTTTTAAAAAGAAGAAAGATAAAATAATACTACTAAGGCGGTAAAAAATATTTCTTGGATAACTCAAAAATCTCCTCGTTGAATAGTCCTATCTTATCTTTTCAATGTCACCTGTCTTCCTTGTGGCCCTCAAGTTATTAATGAATATTAATGAATATTTAAATCTATGTCTAGAATTATCTCTCCTTCAGCCCTAAATTTATTTATCTCTTTTTTTTCTTTCTCTCCTCTATAGGGTTATGACAGTCATTTTTTTTTCTCTTTTCTCTCCTCTTTCTCATAAGAATCTTTAAAGATCTAAACCGATCTATATCTTTCCTAGACTAAAATTATTATTTTAATCCCCTTGGTTTTGACATTGCAGGTATGATTCACTATTGCTTTTTCATTCTCGTCTTCTTCATTGTAAGTTATTTATATTTTTTATTTAATTATACTTTACTCATATCATAGTTATTTAAAAAAATTTGAAGGAAAGGTTACTTTTAAGTCTTGAATGAATGAACAATTGTTTTTATTAAAATATTCAGAAAAAGTCATTTGTTGGGAGAAGTTTAAAAGCCTTGTTGGCAGTATCATTCTTTTTATGTATTTTGTTTATTTCTTTGTTGTTGATGATGTTAATGATGTTGTTGGTGGGGTTGGTGTTTTTGAAACCTATGGTGTTGTGTTGTTGATATTATTGGAACAAATTATGTAACTTCTTTGTTACTGATGTTGTTGTTGATAGTGTTGGAACAATGATGTTGTTTCTTTATTGTTGTTAATGTTGTTTTTTTATTGTTGATACCATTGTTAATATTGCAGTAGATGGAGCAACCGTTGGAATAAATCAAACCACTAGCAAGGTTGGTTTGATGTATTCCAATAGATTACACATCTGTTGCAACAGACTCCACATCTGTTATAACAGGCTCCATATCTGTTACAATAGATGGATAATCTATTGAACAGATGGAAAGCTGTTGCAACAGATGGATAATCTTTTATAACAGATGGATAATGTTTTTTCTATTCTTCTCTTATTTAACATTACTTTTTTCTCTTGTTTATAGATATAAGGAAATAAAAGTTGATCAACTTTTGCTTGACCAACACAAGAGGCTACAGTAAATATGGGTTTGGAGGAATAAATTGTTTGCAGATAGAAACACTTCATATGTGGGAGGTATGTATTACTGATAATGTTATCGTGAAAACATACATAGAGTACACTGATTTTGTGAATGTTATTTTTTATCGATTAGTCATTGATCATTCAAATAAGATATCTGTAATTTTACAGTTAAGTTTGATAGATCCGAACTAATAAGGCTAAGGGACCATGAATATGGTTCTAATACCCTGTTAAGATTTAATGATGGTTGTTGCTCATGTTTATGTGTTAAGGATATTGAAGGGATCAAGTTTTGGCAGCATTGTAAAAAGATTCGATAGTGATTGGACTAACTTTTAGGGGGAATTATACTCTAAGAGGGCCTTCGAAGCCTTCCACTTCTTCAACTAAGAACAGAAATCAATATAGTTATTGCCCTAGCCCAAATTTATTTTGTTTGGTTGCTGAGGGTGATGATTATATGCCATAATTTCTATTTGTTTTTCATTCTTATTTGATGCAGTGCGAGGCTTAGAAGGCCTTCTCAGAGTCCAATGCACACTTAAAGTTAAGTCCAATTACTATTAGATCTCTGCAATAACACCAAAGATTGATCCCTTCTCAAAACTTGACATGCATAAACATGAGCAACAATCGTTAGTAATTCGTAACAGGGTATCATCACCATCTTCATGGTCCCCTCATCCTTATCAATTTGAACCTATCAAACTTAACTATATAGTGCAGGATCTTGTTTGAATGATCAATACCTAGTCGGTTAAAAATTGTATTCAGAAAAACATTGTACTTTAAGTGTGTTGTCCCAATGACCTTATCAGTAATACATAACTCCCACACATGAAAGAGGATCCATCCATCTGCACGCACGTTATTCTTCCTAGACCATCTAAGGCTTAATTTGAATAAAAAAAAGACTAACCTGTTGCAATAGATGACATATCTATTAAAATTATCAAAGAATTATAGACATTTGTTACGACAGATGATCAATCTGTTGTAACATGTGACTTATTTGTTGGAAATAATCAAAAAGATATATGCATCTGTTGCAAAAGATTGTCGATTTATTGTAAATTATCAAACAGATAGAATATATTTTGCAGCAGATTACCCATCTATTAGATTTATTTTAAAGAAATTTTCTTTTCTTTCTGAAATAAAATAAAAGATAAAATGATGTATTTAGATCCCTTTTTTAAATTTACATATTCGAAAAGTCACTAGTTTTATTTAATTAAAGGATGTAATTATACATAACTCACACTTCTAGATATGGATGATTCAAATTTGGACAAGGTGATTTTGCACAACTCTTTGCGGGAACTTAAAAGGCAGATTCATGAACTCCGGTGGGAGTCGGGCGACATGAGATCAAGGATGAGGACGTCCCTGCTTCTTCTGAATGATGATTGGCCGGTTGACAATAATAATAATAATGATAATGATAACAACATTAGTAATAATAAAAATTAGGTTATATTTTTTCTTTGAGCGTATGTATTTTCTTTTAATATATTGGATCTACCTAAGGGAGGAACCTAATGTATGGATTCAAAAATCTATGTTTGGTCGACTTTAGATTTTTAATTCTTATTTAATAGTTAATTTTTATTCTGTCTATTCGTTATTCTCAACATGTCAAAGGTTGGAGGTAGGGATTGAGCGTTTGTGGCAACGGATGCACCATATATTGCAATATATCGTTAATCGTTTGCGACAAATGGATCAAATGTTGCAACATACGGCTATTAATAAAAAAAGGGTTATTGTTATTGATAGGGTGAAAAGTCAAGAATTTTTGATTATTTAATATGAAAAATAATTCATAAATAAATAATAAGGAAACAAATGATAAACCATAATTTATAATCGTAAAAAATGATTATTTAATTTTCATAATTGATGTTAATATTTAATAGGCGACAAGTCGTGACTTTTCATTACTTTTTGTTTTTAAATCTATTTTTTTAATTTATTTATTAAGGAATATGATGATTGATAATAAAGAGGTGAACAGTTGTGACTTTTTGTCTAACACATTCAAAACAGCTAATGAATCAAATTCCCCATCTGTTGCTACTGATGAATCAACTGTTAGAAGAAATAAAAAAGGTTCCTTCAACAGATGGTTGATTTGTTGCAACAGATGGTATATCAGTTACCACAGATGGGTTGTCTGATGCAACAGTTATATAATCTATTGCCACAACTCAATAAAAATGGTTATTATTTTATTAATAGAAATGGTTATTGAAAAGGTGAGAAGCCTTCATTTATTTAATAGAGAAAAAAGTTATTTAAATTAAGAACTAATTATCAATAATAAATTGAAAATCATGACTTGTCACACTAATCAAAAAGCCGCCACCTTGATTTAATTAAGTCATTTCTTTTCACAAAAAACAATAAGGAAATAAATGATAAACACAATTTATTTATAATCATAAAAAATAGTTATTTAATTTGACTAATTGTTGTTAATATTAAATAGGCGACAAGTAGTGACTTTTCACCATTTTTTAAAATACGTTTTTTTAATTTATATAAGAGAAAAGTCATCAATTTGGATTAATAAAAGTATATGATTATTATTAAAAAAGATAGATTATATGTTGCAATAGATAGATTATATGTTACAACAGATAGATTATCTTTTGCAATAGATAGATTATCTGTTGCACAGATGATTTAATTGAAAAAAAGATTATTTAAATTTAAGAAATAATTAATAATAATAATTTGAAATTCACTACTTATCAAAATAATCAAAAATTCAATCAACAGCTTTGACTTAATTAAGTCATAACTTTTCATAGTAATAAAAAAGTGTAACGCCTTGAATCTGATACCCAGAAGTCACACGATGCTCATGACCTCGAAGGACCACAATCTAACCCATGAATGATATCTGTAATTGAGCATCGCAAAACATACTGTATAAATGAGGAATAAATGGCTGAAAGGCCATAAGGTTAAAAAATCTGATAAAACATAACATCTGGAGATACGGTATATCAATACCAAAATGACTGAAATAACTGTCTGAACATCCTGGTCTGAAAGCCTCTAAACTGTCTGACTAAGGAGTTGATGGGACATATCGCCAACTAACTCCAACAGCTAAAATAAACTATGTACTGAAATAATGAAATAGTCAAATAATAACATCCTTGAATGATGAGGACTCACTGCTAGTCTGTCTGTTGAATGGCTGATCTACTACTAAGGATGCTCTGGAGCTCGTACTTCTGAACCTATGGTATAAAACACCAAAGCGCAAAAGAAAATTATGAATCAGTACGTAAGAATGTATTGGTACGAAAGTAAAGTAAGCTGAATACAAAGGCTCATATGGAAGAACTATAACTGACTAACATGGATACAAACATGACTACGTGAGAATACATGCATGAATACGTGAATTTGTAACTGAAATCATGATAATACTGAATCTAAATATTGATAACATGAGTTTTGCATTAATTGAGTGATTGTGCCTGACAGTTTAGGTTCTGATGGAACTAGTTGAGTTCTATACTGAGCTGAGTGAATGTATCTGACAATCCTAAAATATATAGAACTATCTGAGTTTTATTACTAAGACTGAGACTGAGACTGTGGGAAGTACTCATCTAACTGACATACCCCTAATAAGCAATATAGTTGAGCTGGGTTTCAATACCACAACACTGGTAAAGACAAGTTGTAAGTAACCCTCATCTAACAGGTACTCTAATGAGAATGGTGGGACCCTCATCTAAAAGGTTAAGCCACCTTATCTACCCTCATCTAGAAGGTTTGATGTCTCAACCTACGCTGGCTAAGTAGTTCTAAAGAGCAAGGATTTCTTCTAAGCATCACACCCTCTACTAATAGGTGAGTTCCTATCCTTGGGCTCACTTGGTGTTGAATCCTACTCCCATCTGAATAGACACTGAACTGAATATATTAGACTGAACTGGACTGAGTTCACTGAATTCTGTTAACTAACAGAGTTCATGAGATTACTGAGTTTTCTTGAGACATGTAACTAACTAAATTCTATTGATCATGGCGTGCCTGACATTATCATGAAACTGACACTGGCTGTAGGCACACAGTTAAATTGTCGAGTATAATTACCCCCAGGACTCAATAGCATAAAAGTAATTCATGGCACAAGTTTGAAATCACAACAATGGCTACACATATATCCATAATTCATTGACTAAGACATTTCATAAAAAGACTTGACATGCATTAACTTGTACATGAATGGGGATTTCATACTATCATACTATAATGACACTTTTTCCTTCACATAGGCATTTAATCAAACACATGGGGAGAATACTTTGGTTATACCATCATCAATGCATCTAATTATCATGGTTGCATAAATAAATTTACAATTTAAAGGGTTTATCCTTAATATTATGCAAATCATTGTACACTAGGATCAATCCTTGGAATATGTAATTTAAAACATGAATAAAACTCCCACAACAACATGGACATGAATTTCAATTCAACTAAATCATGAACATTCATAAATACACAAATCTTGGATTTTTAAACGAGATTCTTGAGCTTCATGGGTGAAAGGTACCCATGAATCAACACTTGACATACCTTGATTGTGAGTTTTCTTGAAGTTCTTGGACTTGAAGAACTTGAATCTCTTAGTTTCTTGAAGAAGGGTTGGAATCTTATTCTTAGGGATTGATCTTTACGAGAAACCCTAATTTGGTGTTGTAGATGAATAATGAAGTTATGAGCCTTGGTCTGGTATAATTAGGTGTTAAAAAGGGTGGAAAAGACCCAAACACCCTTATAAAAATGGCTTTAAATTGCTGAACGGGATCTTTAATGGTTTGGACAACGGTCCATCGTTGGCTCAATGGCCCATCGACCTTCCCGTCGTACTAGGCCAGAATGTGATCTTTCTACCTTGGTTGCGATGGTTTGGGCGATGGTCCATCTCTAGCTCGATGGTTCGTCGTCCATTTCTTTGTGCCTGGACAGAAGGTCGACTCACTGCCTCCGCTGCAACGGTTTGGACAATGGTCCATCACTAGCTCGACGGTCCGTCAGCCCCTTTCTGTCGCACTTGGGCGATTCAGACTGCTTTCTGTATTTGGACCATAACTTTCTAACCCGACATCGGATTTTCGCTAAGAGGGTATTTTTGGAAAGCTAATTCAATTCCCCACACAACAAAGAGTCAAAATCTTAAAATTCCACATGTATATAAGTGGATTCATCTTTTAAAGCAAGTCTTTCACATTTTTGGGATGATTTTAAGCTAGGTAGAAATAGGGGGTATTACAATATCTCCCCCTTGGGAGCATTCATCCTCGAATGAGACTAATTGAGATGGAAGAAATGATAAGATAAAGTAGATACTGAACATGAACAACTAAAACATGACTACATGACTGATATTATTGAGATTCATGTTGATTATTCATATCTGATACATGATTTAATGACTGAGCTGATACATGAATACATGACTAAGAGTACTGATAAGATGATCACGCATATCTGATGCATGAATACATGACTGAACTGACTCATGAACATGTGACTGAACATGTAAGGGTAAAGATACCAAGTTTAAAATGAAAACTGAGCCTAGTTTGTAACTGAAATTTGAACCATAAGCTGAATGAACTTAAGGAAAGATATTACCTTGGGCTGGGTCTGAATTTGTGAAGAAGAGGTACCGATACTTGGTCCGCATATCTGCTATCGATTTCCGAGTAGCTCCCTTAATGGACTGATTTTGAAAAAGAATTTTGACTAGAGGGACTTCTTTGATCCTCAGTCTGAGTATCTAATAGTCAAGGATTTCGACTGGGATTTTCCTCATAAGAGAGACTGTTCTGAATATCTTTGCCATCAACAGGGACTACAACTGTTGGGTCACCTATGCACTTCTTAAGAAAGGAGACATGAAAGACTGGATGCACTGAAGCAAGATCTGAAAGCAATTTGAGCTCATAATCTACTTTGCCGAAGTGACTGAGAATTTTTAAGGGACCAATATATTGGGGACTGAGCTTTCCTTTCTTACCGAACCTATTCACTCCCTTCATGGGAGAGATTTTTAGGTACACATAATCACCAATATCAAACGTGAGATCCTTTTTACACATATCTGCGTATGATTTGTGTTGGCTCTTATCTTTCTTGAGCCTCTCTCTGATTAATTAAACTTTCTATAAGATATCGAAGACCAAGTCAGGACCTACTCATGGCCTTGTCAACTTTGAACCAATTGATTGAAGATCTTCATCTCCTACCATAGAGAGCTTCGAATGGAGCCATTTTATTACTGGAATAATAACTGTTGTAGTATGCAAACTCAATCAAAGGAAGTGGTCATCCCAACTACCCTTGAAATCAATTACACACGCCCTTAGCATATCTTTGAAGGTCTAAATGGTCCTTTCTGCTTGACCATCTGTCTGAGAGTGAAAGGTTGTACTAAGATAAACTTGGGTACCAAGACCCTTTTGGAACACTTTCCAGAAATAAGAGGTAACTGGGTACCTCTATCTGAGACAATAGACAATAAAACACCATTCAATCTTACCAACTCCCTGATGTAGAGTTTGGCATAATACTAGGTTGAATAAGAGGTATGGACTAGAAGGAAATGAGATGATTTGATCATCCTGTCTACAATGACCCAGACTGAATCATGCTGATGACGAGTATGAGGCAAACCTATTACGAAGTCCATGTTCACTTCTTCCTACTTCTAAGTAGGACTCTTGCATGGACCCTCTAGGCTTCTGATGCTCTATCTTTACCTACTCACATATAGAGCATTTAGCCACAAACTCTGCAACATCTCTCTTCATCCCACTCCACTAATAGATCTTTTGTAAGTCGCGGTACATCTTAGTGGTTCTGGATGAATAGAGTAATGCGCACCATGCACCTCTGCAAGAATTCTTAGCCTCAAGTCATCTACAACTGGCACACACAGACGACCATGACAATGCAATACCCCTTCTCCCCCTCAAGAGAAAACCTCAACCTTCTGATCCTTGACTAACTCTTTCAAATTGACTAGATTGGGATCTCTATCTTGCTTTTCCTTAACTTTGGAAACTAGGGATGATTCGGAGCTACTCTGAACCCAAATACTACCCTCGGCTGAATCAATTAAGAGGACACCTAGTCTGGCAAGCTGATGAACTTCCTGAGCTAGCTTCTTCTTACTATCTTAAACATGAGCAACACTGCCTATAAACAGTCTACTGAGAGCGTTGGCCACTATATTGCCCTTGCTCGAATGATAAAGGGCACTCATATTAGAATCTTTTAGTAGCTCTAACCACCTTCTCTGATGGAGATTAAGATCTTTATAAGAAAATACATACTGAAGGCTTTTATGATCAGTGAACACATCTATATAAACACCGTACAAGTAATGTCTCCAAATATTTAAGGAAAATACTACAGCTGCTAACTCGAGGTCATGAGTAGGATAAATTTTCTCATGGGGCATAAGTTTTTTGGAGGCGTAGGCTATGACCTTACCATCCTGTATGAGGACACAACCCAAACCCACTTTAGATGCATCAAAGTACACCACAAACCCATCTGAACTATTTGGAAGAGATAAAACTAGGGCTGAGGTGAGTCGAGTTTTTAACTCCTGGAAACTATTCTCGGAAGGATCTGACCCCTGAAACTTGACTTTCTTCTGAGTCAATCTGGACATAGGGTATGCAATAGAAGAAAATCCCTCAAAAAACCATCTATAATAGCCAGCCAACCCTTAAAAACTCCTGATATCTGATAGAGAGATAGGGCAAGGCCAGTTTTTTACTACTTCGGTCTTTTGAGGATCAACTCTAATACCATCACTAGTAATGATATGACAAAGGAATGCTACAGACCTTAGTAAAAATTTGCACTTACTGAATTTGGAGAACAACTGATGATTTCTGAGAGTCTGTAGTCTGCATGATCTTGCTCGCTATGGTAATAAACAAGAATATCATCTATAAAGACTATGACAAATATGTCCAAGTACTACTTAAACACATGGTTCATTAAGTCCATGAAAAATGCTGGGGCATTAGTAAGACCAAAGTAATACCGAGTTCAAAAAAGTGTTTTTGGAATATCACATTCTCTGACTCTGAGCTGATGATAGCCGGATCTGATTTCTATCTTAGAGAAATAATTGGCACCCTAAAGTTGGTCAAACAAGTCATAAATTATGGGAAGTGGATACTTGTTCTTTACCATGACTTTATTGAGTTGACGGTAGTCAATACACATTCTGAGAGAACCATCTTTCTTTTGCACGAATAAGACTGGTGTGCCCCACGGGGACACACTAGGTCTAATGAACCCCTTATCTAAGAGATTCTTCAACTGTTCTTTCAACTCTCTGAGTTTTGTTGGTGCCATTCTGTATGGAAAAATAGATATAGGCTGAGTATCTAGAAGAAGATTAATGCCGAAGTCTATTTTCCTTTTGGGAGGAATTCCGGGAAGATCTTTGGGAAAGACATCTGAGTATTCATTAACTACTGGGACTGATTCAAGACTAGAGTTTCAGAGCTAGAGTCCTTAACTCAAATAAGATGATAGACGCATCCCTTAGATATCATTTTTCATGCCCGAAGGTAGGAAATAAGTTGACCTCTGAACGGTGAAGTACTACCCTCTACTCTAGGACAAGTTCATTTGGTAACTAAAACTGTACCACTCTATTTTTGCAGTCGACTTTGGCATAGCATGAATGAAGCCAATCCATGCTGAGAATGACATCAAAATTAGTCATCTCTAATTCAACTAACTCTGTTGATGTGACTTTCTGAAATATCATAATCGGATAGTTCCTGTATAGCCATTGGGCTATGATAGTTTTACCCACAGGGTTAGAGACTAAGAAAGGCTTTGCTAGAATTTCAGGACTAACTTCAAAATCGACTGCTAAATAAGGAGTAACAAAAGACAAAGAAGATCATGGATCTAGAAAAGCATAAACATGCAAGTGAAATATTTTTCATGTACCAATGACCACATCAGGAAAATTTTCCTGATCAAGTGGCACCCTGCAGATTTGGACGATTAGAATGAGCTAAGGATTGGTTATGCTGAGCCTGAAAGCCTGAATAGGGACAATATCTGACTCTGTGGCATGGCTTGCCACATTCAGAACACACATCACTTCCAGCTCTGCAAATACCCTTATGGTTCTTACCACAAGTCTGCCAAAGAGGATTGGTTCGGGCACTGCTAACACTGCCCTGAGATTTAGAGCCTGGCACCCTATCTTTGTCACCATTCCTAAACTTAGGAGGTGGAGCACTGGCTGAGGAAGGAGTTGGAATAGATGACTTTGGGTGGAATTGAGAATGGCTACCACCCTCTAACTTAGGATGATAGAAATTGAATCTATCGATTCTAGCTATCTTATTCTGCTTTGCTCTCATCTTAATCTTCTACTCTTCTCTTTGTTGAGCATGGATCATAAGCCTAGCTATGTCTATCTCACTAATCACTATTGCAGATCTGCACTCATTGACCACACTATCATTCACCTTAGAAACAAACTTACTCATTTTGGTCCTACTATCTGCCACCACATAAGGAGCATATCTAGCTAGTTGAGTAAAATTAAGAGAATACTCTTTCACTGTTATTTTGCCCTACCTGAGGTTGATAAATTCCAACACAATAGCTTCTTTCAGCTCTAGGGGAAATAATCTATCTAAGAAGGCATTGGAAAACTCCTCCCACTCAATAGGTCCTATATCTCTAGCGCTCTCTGCTTTCCACTATTTAAACTAAGTGTGAGCCATATCCTACAACTGATATACAGTTAGCTCAGCACTCTCACTATTAGTAACTCCCATGATATTTGTAACCTTTTGAACATGGTCAAGGAATTCCTGAGGTTTCTCGTCTATCTTTGACCCAAAAAATGATGGAGGATTCATTCGGGTGAAGTCCTGAATCCTAGATACAGTAGTATTGGCCATGGGGTTGGCCAAAATAGCAGCTGGTCATTTTTTCTGAGTAGCAACTGAGTTAGATGGAGTAGTGAATACAGCTCTAAACTCTGTATGAGAGATATGTTCGTCCAAGGGATCTACTTGGATGTGCTGAGGGGCTGACTGATTTCCATTTCATCTTTTGAGAGGCATATTCTGTTAATGAAAAGGGAGAAACGGATTAGACCGAGAGTTAAAATTGAGCTCATGCTCACTGGCATGACAAGAATATTGAAAGAAGGGAAACTGTTCCTAAAACATCTTATAGCCTCAAGTACATAAATGTGGCGCGCAACACACCCATGAACAAGATTCTACTAGATGCGGCTTTCAGACTTTCTACGACTCTATTGAACTTTAGGCTCTGATACCAAGTTTGTAACACCCAAAATCCAGTACCCAAAATGTCACACGATGCTCATGACCCTGAAGGACTATAAGCTAAACCATGACTAATATATGTAACTGAGTAATGCATAATATACTATATAAATACGGAATAAAAGACTGAAAGGCCATAAGGTTCAAAAATCTGATAAAACATAACATCTGGAGATATGATATTTCAATACCAAAATGACTAAAATAACTGCCTGAACATGATAATCTGAAAGCCTCTAAACTGTCTGAATAAGGAGTTGATGGGACATATCCCTAACTAGCTCAAACTATTGAAATAAACTATGTATTGAAAGAATGAAATAGTCAAATAATAACATCTTTGAATGATAAGGACTCACTGCTAATCTGTTTACTGAATGACTGATATACTAAGGATACTGTGGAGCTCGTGTATTTGAACCTATGGTATAAAATACTATAGCACAAAAGAAAAGTATACGTCAATAAGTAAGAATATACTGGTACGCAAGTAAGGTAAGCTGAATGCAAAGGTCCATATGCATAAACTATAACTGACTGACATGAACACGAACATGACTACATGAGAATATTTGTATGAATACGTGAACTTGTAACTGAAATCATGATAATACTGAATCCGAATACTGATAACATGAGTTTTGCATTAACTGAGTGACTATGACTGACAGTCTAGGTTTTGATGGAACTAGCTGAGTTCCGTACTGAGTTGAGTGACTGTATCTGAAAATCCTAAAATCTGTAGAACTATTTGAGTTCTATTACTGTGACTGAGACTGTAGAAAGTATTCATCTAACCGACATGCCCCTAATAAGCAATATAGCTAAGTTGGGGTCCAATCTATAGCCCTAATTGGAAGAGTGTCAATATCGATCCATTGGTAAGGACAAGTTGAGAGTGACCCTCATATAACAGGTACTCTAATGAGAATAGTGGGACCGTCATCTAACAGGTTAATCCACCTTATCTATCCTTATCTAGAAGGTTTGATGTCTCAACCTACGCTGGCTACATTGTTCTAGAGCGCAAGGATTGCTTCTAAGAATCACACCCTCTACTAACAGGTGACTTCCTATCCTTGGGTTCACTCAATGCTGAATTCTACTGCCATCTTAATAGACACTAAACTGAATATGCTAGACTGAACTGGACTGAGTTCTCTGAATTTCTCGAACTGACAGAAGGTTACTCAATTCTGTTAATTGACTGAGTTCATGAGATTAATGAGTTTTCCTAATTCATGTAATTGATTAAATTCTACTGATCATGGCGTGACTAAGATTATCATGAAACTGACACTGGCTTTAGGCATACAGATAAATAGTTGGGTATAAATACCCCCAGGACTCGATAGCATAAAAGTAATTCATGGAACAAGTTTGAAAGCACAACAATGGATATACATATATCCATAATTCATTTACTAAGACATTTCATCAAAACACTTGACATGCATTGACGTGTACATGAATGGGGATTTCATACTATCATACTCTAATGGCATTTTTTCCTTCACACAGGCATTTAATCAAACACATGGGGAGCATACTTTGGTTATACCATCATCAATGCATCTATTTGTCATGGTTACATAAATAAATTTGCAATTTGAAGGGTTTATCCTTAATATTATGAAAATCATCACACACTAGGATCAATCATTGGAACATGTAATTTAAAACATGAATCAAAACCCCACAACAACATGGACATGAATTTCAATTCAACTAAATCATGAACATTCATAAATACACAAATCTTGGATTTTTAAAATAGATTCTTGAGCTCAATGGGTGAAAGGGACCCATGAATCAACACTTGACATACCTTGATTGTTAATTTTCTTGAAGTTCTTGGAATTGAAGAACTTGAATCTCTTAGTTTCTTGAAGAAGGTTTAGGATCTTGTTCTTGGAGATTGACTTTTGAGAGAAACCCTAATTTGGTGTTATAGATGAATAATGAAGTTATGAGCCCTAGTCTGGTATAATTAAGTGTTAAAAAGGTAGAAATTACCCAAATACCCTTATAAAAATAGCTTTAAATTACTGAACGGGATCTGCGATGGTTTGGGTGATGGTTCATTGCTGGATCGACGGCCCATCTACCTTCCCATCGTACTAGGCCAGAATGTGATCTTTTTGCCTTAGCTGTGACGGTTTGGCCGACAGTTTATCGCTAGCTTGACAGTTCGTCGGCCACTCCGTCGCTAGCTCAGTAGTCCGTTGGCCACTCCATTATGCTTGGCCAGAAGGTCGACTCACTGCCTCTGCTGTGATGGTTTGGGCGATGGCCTGTCGCTAGCTCAATGGTCCGTCGGCCCCTTTCCATCGCACCTGGGCAGTTTAACTGCTTTCTGTATTTTGGCCATAACTTTCTAACCCAATGTTGGATTTTGGTGAAGAGGGTATCGTTGGAAAGCTAATTCAATTCTCTACACAATAAAAAGTCAAAATCTTGAAAATTCCACATGTATAAAAGTGGTTTCATCTTTTAAAGCAAATCTTTAACTCTTTTGGGATGATTTTAAGCTACGTAGAAGTACAGGGTATTACAATATCTCCCCCTTGGGAATATTCATCATCGAATGAGACTAATTGAGATAGGAGAAAGATAAGCTGAAGTACAGACTGAACATGAACATTTAAAACATGACTACATGACTGACATTACTGGGATTCAGAATGATCATCCATATCTGGTGCATGGTTTTTTGACTGAGTTGATACATGAATGCATGAGTGAGAGTACTGATAAGCTGATCATACATATCTAATGCATGAATACATGAATAAACTGAATCATGAGCATGCAACTAAACATATAAGGGTAAAGTAGCAAATTTGAAATGATAACTGAGCATAGTTATAACTGAAATTTGAACAATAAGCTGAATAAACTTAAGGAAAGCTATTACCTTGTGCTAAGTCTGAATTTGCAAAGAAGAGGTGAGGATACTTAGTCCGCATATCTGCTTCTGCTTCCCAAGTAGCTCCCTCAACGGACTGATTCCACCAAAGAACTTTTACTAGAGGGACTTTTTTGTTCCTCAGTCTGCGAATCTAATAGTCAAGGATTTTGACTGGGATTTTCTCATAAGAGAGACTGTTCTGAATGTCTACACCCTTAATAGGGACTACGAATGTTGGGTCACCTATGCACTTCTTAAGCAAGGAGACATGAAAGACTAGATGCACTAAAGCAAGATCTGAAGGCAATTCGAGCTCATAAGCTAGTTTACCAAAATGATGAGAATTTTGAAGGGATTGATATATCAGGGAAAGAGCTTTCCCTTCTTGCCGAACCTCTTCACTTTCTTCATGGGAGAGATTTTTAGGTACACATAATCACTAATCTCAAACTCGAGATCCTTTCTACGCACATCTACATTTGATTTCGGTCGGATCTAAGCTATCTTGAGCCTCTCTCAGATTAACTAAACTTTCTCTAAGGTATAGAAGACCAAGTCAGGCCCTACTACTGCGGCCTCGCCGACTTCGTTCCAATCGATTGGAGATCTGCATATCCTACCATAGATATCTTCAAACGGAGCCATCTGAATACTACACTGATAACTATTGTTGTATGAAAACTCAATCAAAGGCAAGTGGTTATCCCAAATACCCTTGAAATTAATTACATGCGCCCTTAGTATATCTTCCAAGGTCTGAATGGTCCTTTCTGCTTTGACCATCTATCTAAGGGTGAAAGGTTATACTGAGATGAACTCGGGTACTAAGTCCATTTTGGAATGCTTTCCAGAAATGAGTGGTAAATTATGTACCTCTATATGAGAAAATAGAGAATGGTACATTGTGCAATCTGACCAACTCCCTGATGTAGAGTTTCGCATAATCCTCGACTAAATAGAAGGTATGGACTGGAAGAAAATGAGATAATTTGGTAATCCTATCTACAACGACCACCCAGACTAAATTATGCTGATGACGAGTACGAGGCAAACCCGTCACGAAGTCCATGCTTACCTCTTCCCACTTCCAAGTAGGAATACTAAACTCCTGCATGGACCCACTAAGCTTTTGATGCTCTACCTTAACCTGTCACATGTAGAGCATTTATCCACAAACTCTGCAATATATCTATTCATCCTACTCCACCAATAAATCTTTTACAAGTCATGGTACAACTTAGTGGCCCCTGGATGAATAGCGTAACGCACACCATGCGCCTTTTCAAGAATTCGTCGCCTCAATTCATCTACACCTAGCACATACAAATGACCCTGATAATGCAATACCCCATCTCCCCTGTTGGAGAAAAGCTTAACCTTCTGATGCTTGACTAACTCTTTTAACTTGACTAGACTGGGATCTCTATCTTGCTTTTCCTTAACTTTAGAAACTAGGGATGATTTGGAGCTTCTCTAAACCCAAATACTACCCTCGGTTGAATCTACTTAGTGGGCACCTAGTCTAGCAAGCTGATGAACTTCCTGAGCTAGCTTCTTCTTAATGTCTTAAACATAAGCAACACTACCCATAGACAGTCTACTGAGAGTGTTGGCCACTACATTGGCCTTGACCAGATGATAAAGGACACTCATGTCATAATCTTTCAAGAGCTCTAACCACCTTCTTTGATGAAGATTATGATCTTTATGACAGAATACGTACTGAAGACTTTTATGATCGGTGAACACATCTATATGAACACCGTACAAGTAATGTCTCCAAATCTTTAAGGAAAATACTATAGCTACTAACTCGAGGTCATAAGTAGGATAATTCTTCTCATAGGGCTTAAGTTGTTAGGAGGCGTAGGATATGACCTTACCATGTTGCATGAACCCATCTGAACCATCTGGAAGAGCTAAAACTGGGGTTGAGGTGAGTCGAGTCTTCAACTCCTAAAAACTCTTCCCGCAAGGATTTGACCACTGAAACTTGACTTTTTTTGAATTAATCTGGACATAGTGGATGCAATAGAAGAAAATCCCTCAATAAATCATCTGTAATAGCCAGCCAACCCCAAGAAAATCCCGATATCTGATGAAGAGACAGAGCGAGGCCATTTTCTTACTGCTTCGGTCTTTTGAGGATCAACTCTAATGCCATCACTAGAAATTATATGACCAAGGAATGCTACTGAACATAGCCAAAATTCACACTTACTAAATTTGGTGAATAACAGATGATTTCTGAGAGTCAGGAATACTATTCAGAGATGGTCTGCATGATCTTGCTTGCTCCAAGAATAGACAAGAATATCATCCATAAAGACTATGACAAACATATCCAAGTACTGCTTGAAAACACAGTTCATCAAGTCCATGAAAGTTGTTGGGCATTGGTAAGACCAAAGGACATAACTAAGAATTCGAAGTGACCATATCGATTTCAAAAATCTATTTTTTGAATGCCACATTCTCTGACTCTGAGCTGATGATAGCCTAATTTGAGGTCTATCTTAGAGAAATAACTAGCACCCTGAAGTTGGTCAAACAAGTCATCGATTCTGGGAAATGGATACTTGTTCTTTACCATGACTTTATTGAGCTGATGGTAGTTAATACATATTCATAGAGAACCATCTTTCTTTTGCACGAATAAGACTGGTGCGCCCCATGGGGACACACTAGGTCTGATGAACCCCTTATCTAAGAGATCCTTCAATTGTTCTTTCAACTCTTTGAGTTCTTCTGGTGATAT
Source organism: Capsicum baccatum var. pendulum (assembly GCA_030864225.1). Lineage (NCBI taxonomy): Eukaryota > Viridiplantae > Streptophyta > Magnoliopsida > Solanales > Solanaceae > Capsicum > Capsicum baccatum. The sequence continues at coordinate 85,825,934 of CM061558.1, read as the reverse complement.
TTTGTATGGAAGAATAGATATAGGTTGAGTATCTGGAAGAAGATTAATGCCAAAGTCTATTTCCCTTTTGAAAGAAATTCCTGGAAGACTTCAGGAAAGACATCTGAGTATTCATCACTACTGGGACTAATTCAAGACTCAGAGTTTCGAAACTAAAGTTCTTAACTTAAATAAGATTATAGACACATCCCTTAGATATCATTTTTTGTGCCCGGAGGAAGGAAATAAGTTAACCTCTAAATACTGAAGTACTACCTCTCCACTCTAGGACAGGTTTATTTAGAAAATAAAACTAGACCGCTTTATTTCTACAGTCGAATGTGGCATAGCAGGAATGAAACCAATCCATGCCGAGAATGATATCAAAATTAGTCATCTTTAATTCAACCAAGTCTGCTGATGTGACTTTCAGAAATATCATAACTGGAAAGTTCATGTATACCCGTCGGGCTATAATAGTTTTACCCATTGGGGTAGAGACTGAGAAGGGCTCTACTAAATTTTTGGGACTGACTCCAAAATCGACTGCTATATAAGGAGTAACAAAAGATAAAGAAGCTCCTAGATATAGCAAAGCGTAAATATGCAAGCGAAAGATCTGTAACGTACCAGTGACCACATCAAGAGAATTTTCCTGATCCTATTGGGATTGAAGAGAATAAAGTCTATTTGGGCACTACCCACTGGTTGCGCTGGAAGTAGCACCCTGCTGATTTGGGCGATCGAACTGAGCTGAGGAACGGTTCTTCTGACCCTGAAAGCCTGACTGGGGACAATCTCTAACTTTGTGGCATGGCTTGCCACATTCAAAACACACATCAATGCCGGCTCTGCAAATACCCTTGTGGTTCTCACCACAAGTCTGGCAAAGAGGATTGGTTTGGGTACTACTAACACTGCCCTGAGATTTAGAGCTTAGCGCCCAATCTTTATCACCATCCCTGAACTTTGAAGCTAGAGAACTGGATGAGGAAGGAGCTGGAATGGATGACTTAGGGTAGAACTAAGAGTGGTTACCACTCTCTAACTTAGGTTGATTGAAATTGAAGCTACCGGTTCTAGCTCTCTTATTTTGCTTCTCTCTCATCCTAATCTTCTGCACTTCTATATGTTAATCATAGATCATAAGATTGGCTATGCCCATCTCACTAATCAGTATTGCGGATCTGTACTCATTAACCACACAATCATTCACCCCAGAAACAAACTTACTCTTCTTGGCCCTATTATCTGCCACCACATAAGGAGCATATCTAGCTAGTTGAATACATTTAAGAGAATACTCTTTCACTACCATGTTTCCCTACCTGAGGTTGATAAATTCCAACACCTTAGCTTCTCTCAGCTCTAGGGGAAAGAATCTATCTAAGAAGGCAGTGGCAAACTCCTCCCACTCAATAGAACCTACATCTCTAGCCCTCTCTACTTTCCACTGTTTAGACTAAGTGTGAGACACATCCTACAACTGATATCTAGTAACTTCCATGATATCTGTAACCTTTTAAACCTAGTTAAGGAATTCCTGAGGTTTCTCGTCTATCTTAGACCCAAAAAGGGATGGAGGATTCATTCGGGTGAAGTCCCGAATCCTAGATACGGTAGCATTGGCCATGAGGTTGGCCGGAATAGTAGCTGGTCATTCATTCTGAGTAGCAACTGAGTTAGGAGTAGTGAATGCATCTCTAAACTCTGCAGGAGAGACATGTTCGTCCAAGGGATCTGCTTGGATGTGCTAAGGGGCTGACTGATTTCTATTTCATCTTTTGAGAGGCATATTCTGTAAATGAAAAGGGAGAAATGGATTAGACTGAGAGTTAAATTTGAGCTCATGCTCACTGGCATGACAAGAATACTGAAAGAAGGGAAACTGTTCCTAAAACATCTTATAGCCTCAAGTACATAAATGTGGCACGCAACACACCCATGCACAAGACTCTACTAGATGTAGCTTTCAGACTTCCTAGGACTCTATTGAACCTTAGGGCCTGAAACTAAGTTTGTAACGCCCCAAATTTGGTACCCGAAATGCCACACAGTGCTCATGACCCAGAAGGACCACAAGCTAACCCATGACTGATATCTGTAACTGAGCACTACATAACATACTATATAAATGTTGAATAAAAGGCTGAAAGGCCATAAGGTTCAAAAATCTGATAAAACATAACATCTGGAGATACGGTATATCAATGCCAAAATGATTAAAATAATTGTCTGAACATATTAGTCTGAAAGCCTCTAAACTGTCTGAATAAGGAGTTGATGGGACATGTCCCCAACTAAATCCAACTGCTGAAATAAACTAAGTACTGAAATAATGAATTAGTCAAATAATAATATCCTCGAATGATGAGGACTCATTGCTAGTCTGTCTACTGAACGGCTGATCTACTAAGGATATTCTGGATCTCGTGCTTCTGAACCTACGGTATAAAACACCATATCTCAAAAAAAAAGTATGTGTCAGTATGTGAGAATATATTGGTACATAAGTGAGGTAAGCTGAATGCAAAGATTTATGTCCATAAACTATAACTGACTAACATGAACACAAACATGACTACATGAGAATACATGCATAAATATGTGAACTTGTAACTGAAATCATGGTAATACTGAATTTGAATACTGATAACATGAGTTTCATATTAACTGAGTGACTATACCTAATAGTCTAGGATCTGATGGAACTAGCTGAGTTTCGTACTGAGCAGAGTGATTGTATCTGATAGTCCTAAAATCTATAGAACTATTTGAGTTCTATTACGGTTTCTTTGTGGAGTATATCCGCTAATTTTGACACTACGAATGTATAAATCACTCAAAGAATGCAAAACAATCAAGCAACCAAACAAAACAAAACAATCCAAAATTTTAGTGTCTATTCTAATTATACAGTCCAAAATAAAAAATACAAAAATATAAACCTACGCTAACCTACATTAGTCCTAAACTAGGCTCCAATGCTTTATCCAATTCCTCGGGACATTGTCACGGATGTCCTCCAAGTACAAAATACTTCGGGGCATTCCCCGGCAAATGAACATAAGTACTTCGGGGTATTCCCCGGCGAATGAACACAAATACTTTGGGGCATTCCCCGGCGAATGAACACAAATACTTTGGGGAATTATCCATTCAAATGAATACACTTGAATCAAATATGAATAAACTAGAAAACATTCCACACGCATTCAACATTCAAACATTCAACGAAAGCACTATTCCTAGATTTCGCCTACCCGAACCTACATTTGCCTATCCATTTCAACATATCATAACTCTATCACATTCCAAAAATATTCATGATTATTTCGAATTAAACAAAAATAATAATAACCAAAGTTAATCTAAATCCTTTTATCAACTTCTCAATTTCACCCCAAATTCCTTTTTAATACCAAATGTCCACAATTCCCAATCACCATTTCAACAATCCTTGATCATTTTTATTAACGAAGTTAAAAAAACAAATCAAAATCACTCAAATTTCATCATAAAATGCATAAACATCAATGAAATAAAACAATCATAATCAACCAACGCATAATCATAGCCAATTCAACCAATCAAAAATAAATAAAAGAGAATGGGTTGAAGAAATGGACCTCAATAGAATGTGTTTTCATCGATAATGAAGAAATTTGAAAATTGAAATCCTCGAATAGGGAACCCCATGATGAGCAAAACTAAATCAGTTTAGAGAAAAGGGGAAACCCGCTACTGATCTAGCTGAATTAATTGCAGGAACAGAATTACGAATCCTAAAATAGAAACCCCGCATGCAGGATTCCAATATCCGAATCCGAGTGTAAAATAAACCCAAACTCAAGAAATTTTGATGAAAAATATGAAATCCAACACTGAGTTGATGACAAAGATCGATGCCCTTAACTGGTTTGGTTGTTTTTCGATCGGATTTGGTCGAAATAGACTGAGATAGCTCAGATTTCATCACTCCAGTCACTATTTTGCATTGATGGAGCTCCGATAAGCTCAGACAATGGAGAGAACCCACAAAAATAGACCAAATTCTGGCTGCTCTCAGGTAAAACTCTCTAGAGCAGTACCACTCTTTCCGTTCTCTACTTTTCTCTCTGATCGGGAGTGTGTATTGTGAATTTCTTATTGTTTGTGTGTGTAAATTTATTACTTTGTGTATGCAATTTTAGTTTGTAGATCTGCGTGTTATGAAGGAGAGAAAAAGAGAAAAAAATAGTCTTTTTTCTAATGTGTATATGTATTCTGGAAGAAGAGAACCAGATCCCTCTTTCTGCCTTTACCCTTTTGGCTGTGGTCCCCCTTTTTATTTTTGTTTTTTCTCTTCTTTTTTATTATAATCCTAAGTAGGTGTATATTATTGGTGTCTTGAGTAAAATTGAGTATGGCGTGTGGAAAAGTAAGTATGGCATATGGTTTTGTATATATCCAATAAAAAATAAGGAGTGAGGTGTTGAGGTGGCATGATGAGGTGTCAATTTGTTATAGATTTAGTAATTTTTGTCCTATTTATTGGAAAAACTATGGAATAGGGTAGAGTGTGTGATAAAATGAGATAAATGATAAAAATAATTTTTTACGGGATAAACTTACGTGTCTACATCATGCCTCCTTTGGATGTAAACACAAAGTGTTTTCATACAAAGAAATAGATAACGAGACAGAATTTTGTCCTGGTCATTATTCAAAATAAAGGAATATAAGGAAAAAGGGTCATCGAGTCTACATTAGGACATCCTATCTACCCAAGTTATGAAGGAAACCAGTCACAGATACCTCTTAGAAAAGGAGAAGGACTATTCCTAGTTAGAGATTCGAGTGAGGTTCCATCGAGGTTTCGGTCCGTACCTTGGTCATTACATCAAAAATGAAAAATACAAGTTAAAATATAAATGAAATTGCAAAAATTCTATCTATGTAGCTTCTTTTAGACTTCTGACTTAAATTCCATCACCCTATTCTTCAAGCGGGCTCCTGACTTGCCATTTTTCAACTTATTGCTTGGCTTTGAATTACTTCACCTTATTTCTTGACTTTCCATTTCTTATCCTTGCTATTTTACCTTCAATTCCTTCACCTTGTTTTTTAACTTTCAATTTCATCACCCTATTCTTTGGGCGGGCTCCCGACTTTCAGATTTCATCACCCTTGTTTTTCAGGCAGGCTCCTGACTTTCAATTTTGATCACCCTTGTTCTTCAGACGAGCTCCTGACTTTCAATTTTAATCACCCTTGTTTTTCAGGTGGGCTCTTGACTTTTAATTTTCATCACCCTTGTTCTTCAGGCAGGCTCCTAAATTTCAATTTCATCACCCTGTTCTTCAGGTGGGCTCCTGACCTACATCTTCACCATCCTGTTCTTCAGGTGGGCTCCTAAAATCAAAATCAAAACTAGAACAAAAATTATCCCAAACAAAATTACGATAAATAAAGATTTCATTTTTTTGAAAGTAATGTCCCATTTTCTAGGAGGATCCTGAACATAAAGTAAATTCTCATTTTTCAGGAGGGTCCTGAACATAAAGTAAATTCTCATTTTCCAGGAGGGTCCTAAACATAAAGTTAATTCCCATTTTACAGGAAGGGTCCTGAACATAAAGTAAATTCCCATTTTTCAGGAGGGTCCTGAACATAAAGTAAATTCCCATTTCCAAGAGGGTCCTGAACATAAAGTAAATTCCCATTTTCCAAGAGGGTCCTGAACATAACGTAAATTCCCATTTTCTAGGAGGTTCCTGAACATAAAGTAAATTTTTATTTTCTAAGAGGGTCCTGAACATAAAGTAAATTCTCATTTTTTAGGAGTGTCCTTAACATAAATTAAATTCCTGGATATGCTTTCCCAAAGGCAGTTGAACTTAATAAATAGAACTTTTCCCCTATTTCATCGAAGAAAAAATTTTCAGTTGAAAACTTAGTGGTGGCTTGCAGCACTTGGCTTTTCAGACATCCGCTGCAGTACTTGTTTCGTTCATCTTTGTTTTAAATTACCAACATTTACCCTTGTCCTGTCACCTCATTGACCCAAACCCAGATTATGGAAAGTGACCTTGATTTAAATATCGAATATCTATTTTACCATGCCCCTGAGATGCACTTTTTGAAACTTGAATATTTCCACGCATCCTAGAACATATCGGTTGATGAACTTTCTTTGCTTTTTTTTGAATTATGATCATGTTTCTTTTATGTGATGGTCCTTGGCTTCTCGTTATACAATTGGTAAGACTGGTAGCAAGTTTTGAAATCCTTTCTCACTTGTTTTGACACAGAATTGACTCAAAAATTTAAAGAAATGATGATAACTTTTATTTTGATAAATGATATAAAAAGAGAAAAATATGAATATGTAAATGAAATAAAAGGTCAATGTCCCTCATTCAAAAGAAAACTTATTTGAATATGGAAACCAACTCAAATGAGGATAACATGCATTTTGGATTAAGCTGCCTGATCTTTTAACCCAAAATTCCCTATTTGTTGTTGAGTTCATTCCTTTGCCGCTGAGTGGATTTTTCAGACCCATTGGACTCATATACCTTATTCAATTGATGACATCTTGAAAGATTTTCGCGAATAATCCTCTTTTCTTTTTATTTTTCTCAAACTCGCCATCATCTTACGGTGCCCGTGGGGGTTTTCACCAATAAGGCTCTCTCATTTTTATGTCTCTCCACTCACCATCGCCTTATGGTGCCCGTGAAGATTTTCACCAATAAGACTCTCTCATTTTTATTTCTTCATGTTTTCCAATGATGATGCAGAAGATATAATGCTAAAACATTTCCATATATCAATTGCTTGTTCAACCTCACAATTCTCAGAGATTGATCTGAAGGTCTTTCTTTGGTTGTAACTTGGATTTTGGATAAGGTTAGAAAGAAAATGATGGCAGGAGGCTCAAACAACACTTGAAGTGAGGGTGGGACTTACAACTTTTGGAATTGACTCAAACAACCAAAATTAACTCGTACCCTAGTTCTTGTTGCCTGGGTGACTCTAAATTATTTATTTGGTTGGTCGAGCCCCAGGTAGGGTAGCCTACGTATCTCACTCTCGAGAGAGGAGAATCAAGTCACACGTAGTTCCAGTATCTTGTTCTTTGTTTTTATTTGATTTGATTTTTTTTCATTCTTTTATATTCTTTTTTTTATTCTTTTTTACACTTATCTTTGACTCGAATTTGATTCCAAAAGAGGGATATGAAAGAAAATAGAACTAAACTCAAATACGGTAAACAAAGGATGACACATTATTTGGATAGCAGAATCAAATGTCTTCATCATATCAATCTTAAAAAATTCAAGTACTAAACATACAATATAACCAACAAGGGATAAAAATATCATACATAATATCTTTTGACTTCATCGGCATTGATATCCATTTCTGCCATTTTGCCTTCCATATCTGTCAAATATAAAGCTCCATTGGGAAACTCTTTCTTCACAATAAAGGGACCTTCTCAATTTGGGGAGAACTTGCCTTTAGCTTCAACCTAATGAGGGAGGATATGCTTCAATACCAACTAACCAACTTGAATATCCTGGGATGTACCTTTTTGTTATATGCTCGAGCCATTCTCTTCTGATATAATTGGCCATGACATACCGACGTCAGCCTTTTTCATCAATCAAGCTCAATTGTTCCAGTTGGGTTTTGACCCACTCATCATCATCAATCTCTGCTTCCATAATGACTCAAAGAGAGGGAATTTCAACTTCTGCGGGAATGACTACTTCTGTCCCGTACACCAATAAATATAGAGTTGCCCCTGTTGAAGTGTGAACAGTAGTACGATAACCCAGCAAAGCAAACGACGACTTCTCATACCATTGTCTAGACCCTTGTAGCATTTTCAACATTATCTTCTTGATGTTCTTATTGACGGCTTCTACAGTGCCATTTGCCTTTGGATGATATGGAGTAGAATTTTGATGTACGATCTTAAACTGTTGGCACACTTCATGCTTCAAATGACTATTGATATTGGCAGCATTATCTATAGTAATCATCTTGGGAATTACAAATCTATTAATGATGTTGGAATAAACAAAATATACCACTTCCTTGTTTGTTACTGACTTGAAAGTTACTGCTTCTACCCACTTTGTGAAGTAATCAATGGCCACCAAAATGAATCTATGCCCACTTAACGCTTTTGGCTTAATTGATCCATTCATGTCTATCCCCCAAGATACTAAAGGCCATGGAGCAGACATCGCATTCAACTCAGCAGGAGGAAAATGTATCAGATCCCCATGTAGCTAACATTGATGACAATTCTGAACAAAACGAACAGAATCTCTCTCCATAGTAAGCTAATAATAACCTGCTCGAAGTATCTTCTTTGATAAGACATAACCGTTCATATGTAGACCACATGTTTTGGAGTGTATTTCAACCATGATTACTGAGGCTTCTTTTGCATTTACGCACCTCAAAAGTCCCAGATCAGGGGTTCTCTTGTACAAGATTCACCCACTAACAAAAAATCCACTAGCCAAATGCCTAATAGTCCTCTTTTGATCACTGACGGCATGTGTTGGGTATTCTTCTGACTGGATGTATCACTTGATATAAAAGAACCAAGGTTCACCATTGAGCTCTTCTTCAACTACATTATAATAAGCCTGTTGATCGCGACTTTGTATATACACTGGATCAATATAGGACTTATTAGGATGTTGGAGCAATAAATACAAAGTGGATAAAGTATTAGCAATCTCATTACAAATTCTTGGAATATGCTTAAACTTTACCGACATAAACCGTTAACATAGATCTTGCAAACATTGTCGATATGGTATGAGCATTAAATCTCAGGTCTTCTAATTGCCTTGAATTTGATGGACGAGCAAATCTGAGTTCCCCAACACTAATAGTTCCTAGACGCCTATGTCAATAGCTAGCCTCTACCCCAAAATGCAAGCTTCATACTTTGCCATGTTGTTAGTATGATAAAATCAAAGTTGCGTTGTTACTGGGAAATGTTGCCTCGATGCAAAGACTAGAACCATACCTATTTTGACTCCTTTCATGTTAATGGCTCCATCAAATAACAACTTACAATCTAGATCAGCATCGATAGTGACCTCACCGATACATAATACTTCTTCATCAGGAAAATGTCTCTAATGGTTCATATTCTTCATTAATGGGATTCTTAGCAAGATGATATGCCAAGACTTGGGATTTTATGGCGGTTCGAGTCACATATTTAATGTTGAACTCGGTAAGCAATATTTTTCACTTCGCCGATCGACCTATCGTCATAGGCTTTTGAAAGATATACTTTAAAGGGTCCATGCAACAGATGAGATAAGTAGTGTAGGGCGAAAGATAATGCTTCAACTTTGGGGATACCTAAGTTAGGGCACAAAATGTCCTTTCAAGAAGAGTGTACTTGGCTTTATATATTGTGAACTTCTTGCTAAGATAATAAATAGCTTTCTCCTTTTTGCCTGTGACATCATGTTGATCCAATACACAATCGAATGAGTTATACATAACTGATAAGTACAAAATCAAAGGCCTGCCAGGGTTGTACCAGCACCGGTGGATTTGAAAGATATCTTTTGATTTTATCAAATACTTCCTGACATTCCTCAGTCCACTCAACCGCAACACTCTTTTTTAGTAATTTGAAAATGGGTTCACAGGTGGTTGTGAGTTGAGCAATGAACCTGCTGATGTAGTCAACCTACCAAGCAAACTCATCACCTCTGTTCTATTATTGGGCGGCGGCAGATCCTGAATGGCTTTGATCTTTGAAGGATCCAATTCAATACCCCAACGGCTGACTACAAACCCCAACAGCTTTTCGAACGGAACTCCAAATACATATTTTGTCGGATTGAGTTTGATATTATACCTTCGAAGCCTTTCAAATAACTTTCATTGATCTTTAACATGGTCAACCTGATTTTTTGATTTAATAATCACATCATCTACATAGACTTCAATCTCCTTATGCATCATATCACGAAACATAGTGGTCATGGCACTCATGTATGTTTCTCCCGCATTCTTCAAATCTAATGTCATCACTCGATAATAATAAGTCCTCCATGGTTTGATAAAAGATGTCTTCTCTGCATCATCATCATCCATAATGATTTGGTGGTATCTGACATAGCAATCTACAAAAGAAGAAACCTCATGTTTAGCACAATTGTCCAATAGAATATGGATGTTGGGCAGTGAAAAATCATCCTTTGGACTTGGTCTATTCAAATCACGATAATCAATACATACTTGAATCTTGCCATCTTTCATTGGAACAGGAACAACATTGGACAACCAAGTAGGATAATGAGCCACTCAAATGACTTTGGCTTCAAGTTGTTTCATGAATTCCTCTTTAATTTTTATACTTACATCAGTTTTAAACTTCCTCAACTTATTTTTGACAAGGGGGAATATAGGATCAGTTGGAAATTTATGGGCTACCAATTTAGTGCTTAAACCAGGCATATCATCATATGACTATGCAAAAATTTCTTTATAATCAATTAATGCTTTAGTTATTCCATATTTTAACTATGGAGAAGCATGTACACTTATTTTAGTTTCCTTAACATCTTGTTGATTTCCAAGATTAATTGGCTTAGTTTCATTAAAATTAGGATTCAGCTTGTCTTCAAACTGTTCCAACTCTTTGCTTATTTCTTCTAATGCCACTTCTTCATCATATTCCCCCTCTTGATTTATTATATCTTAATTAGATTAGATTTTAAGATCAGGCTAAAAATTCTTCATGTATGTCATATCACTAGAATCGGCATAAAGAGAACTGTATAAGGAAAAAGAAAAACAAAATATATTAGACACCAAACAAAAAGGATATTGCATTTCATTAAAAGAGAAAGATAGGAGGGTTTAAACATAAACTACAACAGAATATAAACAAACTAAATTTTGAATTACAACCCTAAATTAACTCAGATAAACAGAAAGTAAAACAAAAAACAAACTACCAAAACTCCCTCCTAATGGGGAGAAGAGTGACTTCCCAGTTGTTGAGATGGACATCAAGACCTATGAACTTCACATCTGCCTTACTGGTACCTTTTTCCGCTTCAATCATGTAAACTTTAACCAAAAAGTTTTGGAAACCATCAATTAATTCAGCCTCGAACTCTATAGGCTTCGTGACACCGCTCTGGACAAATGACTTATTGAGTAGCGGCACTGGGCGAGGGAGTTACCATATTTCCTTCTTTCTTTTCTTGGCCTTCTTCCAATCTTCAGCTGTAGGAATGAATCCCAGACCAAAAGTACCCATGCTTTCACTTGGGCATATTGGACGAACTATACCATGTAGAGATACTCCTAAACCCTTTTCTGGCTTAAATCCATAGTTCAACATATCATTTACCTATGTTGACAAAAGTATAACATAATTGTGGCCCTAGCATAACCTGCCCTTCAAAGATATGATCCACCAGCACTGTATCAAAAGATTGATAGAAAAATATCTCCTCTACATTTTTTTCTTCAATAAAAGGCATGGGAGAATCTTTGTAGACAGACAAATCCCCTTCACCATGAATAACCACTTCTTGCTTGTCGTGCTTGAACTTGATCATCTGGTGCAATGTAGATGTAATTGCCACAGCCTTGTGGACCCATGGTCTCACCAATAACAGATTGTAAGAGGATTAAATATTCAACACTTGTAACTCTATGGTGAATTCAGCATGCCCTATAGTCAACATTAGCTCTATTTCACCAATGGAGTCTGTTTTTACTCCATTGAAAGATCTTATACATATATTGTTTGGCCTGATCCTCTTAACACTGATATTCAACTTTTGTAAGGTGGATAAAGGACAAATATTTGTGCCAGAACCTTTATCAATCATGACATAAGTGACATAAAAATTTTCACACTTCACGATAATGTAAAGACCCCGATTATGCCCCGTACCTTCTATAGGAAATTCGTCAGCGGAAAAGCTAATCCAATTTACCTCAATGATTTTCCCAACAATTTTCTTGAGCTGTTTTATCATAATGTCCCTACGAATATAGGCTTCGTTTAATACCTTCAATATAAAATCCCGATGTTCCCTCGAATGCAATAACAGAGAAAGAAAGAATATTTGAGTCAGAGTCTTTTTCAACTATTCTATAATCGAATATCCTAGTAGTTTTATTTTCCTTAAGAATTCTTCTATCTATTATTTAGTGATAGGCTTTTTGAGAGACGAAGGCTCATTCATCACTGGTTTAGGCTTTCTCAAACCTTCAGGCATGAAGCATCTTCCTGACCGAGTCAGACCCCCTATCTCATCTACTTCTCCTATGATTTCCTTACCTTGATAAGTCATTACAGTCTTTTATAGTTCCAGGGGACCTTTTTCATATCGACTATCAAAATTTGGGTCATCGGTTTGATGATAATAGGTGCTCAAGTACTCTTTTTACCATCAAAATAGGCTTGCTCGGAGCTCCTACCACCGTCAACTTAGGTTTGTCCTGACTTAGAAAAACATCTTTTTCGACCCCTTTTACCATGATCATGGGTTTCCTCATGTTTTCTTGGGCTTTATCTTTCATCTTCTCTTTTTAGCTCAATGACATCGCCTTCAACAAATCTGCCATATTCACCGATTTATCCTCACTAGTTTGTATTCTAACAATTAACTCTGATTGATGTTTAGGACCTCTGAGGCCTGTATCAAAATCTGATTTGCATCGATTAGATCTTGGACGGCTCTCTTTAAATACCAGCATTTCTCGATATCATTCCCTGGAATATCAGAACATTATGCACACCTTAAAGGATAATCAAGATTTCTCGGAGGTGGATTCGAAAGCCTTCCTTGAATTGGACTCAATACCTTCATCTTCCTCAACCTTTCAAACAAACTAGCATACGACTTCCCGGGCGGTGTGAACTCATTCTTAACTAACTTCAATTTCTTAAACTCAGGACTAGTTTGAAAACTGGATTTAGAAAGGTTTTGGTAATGTTGTAGAGCTGAAGGACAATTTTGAGAAGCTTGTGCATGCCATGAGTAACTCTTCTTTTCCCCCTGTACCCCTCATTTGGTTGCACTAATGTCTCAAATACACCACGGGATCACCGTATCCAGCATACTTCTCAAACTTAGGCATTTTAAAACAAAGGGGAAGGTTAATGCCTAAGAACATGCATAGATTTTTATATGAAACACTCTTATAACCTTTGATTCCCTGTAGGTTTCTTAAGGCCTATTCCAAACTCTTTAATTTCCATGACATACCATCTTTTTCTTCCATAGTAATTAGGTTGTTCTGTATCGAAATGAAATGCAGGAGACTGATTGTAACAGTAAGGATCATTCAACCTTAAGGTAGGCTCCGGTGCATGTTGTTGATCCTTTGGTATTTTAAGCACTGGTTCACTGGCCGACCGAGGAAGTATAATTCTTGAACGCACAGCATAGGTGGAAGATTCAGACGGTGGTGGAGCCACGAACATAGGTGATGCCAGTGGTTTTGGCTGAGCAGTGGTCCTTGGTTAAGGTTTCTCCAGGGGCATGCTAGAAGTCCCCAGGTAATATTAACGTGGAGTGAATCTTGGAGCATGCTCAGGTGACTCAATGGGAGTAAAAAATTGCACCTGGGAGAGCGGTAGGCAATTAAAGATATTTTCAAGATCTTCAGGGAGTGGAGGAGGAGGCATGCCACTAGCCCATGCTCTATGCAGATCTATCAATTGTTGTCTGAGTCTCACTATCTCATCATTGTGTTCTGAACTTTCTTCCCTGAGAACCTGATCTGGGTCAACGGGTGAATTTTCAATCTCTCTGTTAGCCATGGAATGTTTTGCTTTCAATATATTAAAGTAAGGGTGACTAGCCATAGTGATACAAACCAACCACTTTTATCAGAAGGAGCTTGTTCATCAAAGACAAAACTCGTTACGATTAGGTCACACAACAAGCATGGAAATCAAATTTGTGTATTTGTCCTAGATTTATGTACATTTCTACCAGCCTTTGAGGGTAATGAGGCCATTTTAACATCATCCTGATCTCTCCCTTACACTCATTTGCCTCTTCCCTTCAATTATGCCTTATATTTTTTTCTTCTTTTGCCCTCGTCTCTCTCTTCTTTTGCATCAATCCTTTTTCTCTTTTCTTTTCTTCTCTCAGTATTTTATCTCTTTTTCTTCTCTTGCTATCTCCTTTCTTTTTATCATTTTTATGGCTTTTAATTCTCTTTAAAATAAAAATTTGAGGAAAAACAAAGAAGCAAAATGATTAGATCAAACCCAAAAGTAGGTTGCCTATGTATCATGTTGTACATGAATCAGATCTTGCATAGTTTGGGAGGTGCATGCATAAATATCACAAAGTTGAATATTTTTTATTTTTCATTTTTGATTTTTTTTTACGAAAAACAAACAAAAGAAAGAGCAATGCGACATCACTACAATTCATAAAAGAGACAACTAAAACAGACTTCAAATTTAAGACAACCTTAAAACTAATCAACGGAGACTAAACAACACTCTAGACCTACAGGAAAACATGTTTTACATTCCTTATAAAGACCCTAATGTTAAAACAAACTTGATATTGACTTTACAAAGACACAACACTACAATGGCAAAAAAATAAAAGACTCAAACTAAACACAAGATAAGAAATGCTCCTTCAAATTGGTGCGCTATGTGATGACCCTGCCTGATATGGACCTGTCTGTGAAGTTCTCTTTCTCCCACTCAAACCTTACAGCATATCTTGCAAGGACACTTTGATATTTGGGAAGAAGCTTCTGGCACGTATTCCTACCTCATAGGAGAACACCTGAAAAGATTTTTCTGATACCCTTCTACAATCGTGAGCAAGCCTGATAACTGAAGTCTCAATAACTCTATTTTTCCCCCGAGTTCGTGTCCCTCCTGACATCACCTATGCCCGTTTCCTGTATTTGCCCTCTAAGTTGCACTGGTAATGGCCTACTGACATCTCAAGGTATGGTTTGTAACTAGATCTCATATCTCAGAGTGTACCCCGGATAATCCAAACCTTTTTTTAAAATATCCACACCCATCTCTATCACGTGATTCCAGAATTGCTTGTATTTTCTCTTACCTAAGGCTTGATTCTTAAAGTACTTGGCATCCTTTAGAAGATCCACCACTGGTGGAACATCTTGTGATCTACCCAACTAGCGCATTGCCCTAGCAGGAGTGTATGGTCGAGTGCAATTAAGCCCTAACATAACTAGAAGAAGTTTCATCTAACACCCAGATAAGTTTATTTTTTGATGAAGCCATAGACAGGTCCACAAAATGTTATCCTCAGTTCTTGACTTGAGAAATTCAATCCAAGCATCGATTCCCATGGGTAGAGAGAATTTATCAAATCGCATTCTATGTTCCATGGCTTTTACTCGATTGGGCAAACAACGGTCAATCATATCTGGTCTAATTAGAGAAGGCTCATGCAAATGCTCTATCAACCACAGTTGTAATATTAGGTTACTTCCCTTAAAAAATCTCATCCCTCCCTTCATTTCGATTAAAGCTTTATATATTTCTGCTAAGATCATAGGTACGATAGTAACCTTATCCCCATGTTCCTTATGAAATAAATCCATCACTACAGATTGCAAACATATACTGAAACATCTTTTTTCTAGTGGAAACACAAAAGTACCTAATAAAGCGAGGGTGAAGACTTCAAGACACTTTCTTTCGCAATTCTCCTTAGTCATATGAAATTCATCCCAAAGCAATCAAAACATTCCAAGGACCTAAATCTAGTGAATAAAAAGTCTAAGGAAATCCATGATTCATTCAGACAACCCAAAGGCCTATTTCTACTTTTTAACACACAAACCTGCAGAAACCTTGTGCCAGTATGATTCCTAGCTTGGACCATACATTTACTAATATAGGGAAAATGCAACAGATCGGATATTTCTACCAAAGTAGGAGTTATTTCACAATCTCCAAACCTGAACACCAAAATACCAGGATCCTAAAAGGTTAACACAACCTCTATTAGATCTGGACGGGGGGTGATATGTAGAAGTTTCGTAAGATCACCTAATATCTTAATCAGTTCCTGCTTGTCAGAGTAGCTGAACATGCCCCTCCACTTGATTAACTTTTTGGGAACCTTGGCAACCATCAGGACTCTAGACTTGGTCGACAGGTCCATCCTATAACAACACATAAGACATTATCTAAAAAATTCAATAGGAGCAAAAGATCCCCAACCCTTGGGACTTTGACGCGGACATATGTCGAAGGGAAAGACCACTTTATGACTCCAATTTGCCGAACAATACCACTGATGAAAATCAGTCTACTTGGCTAGGACCAGCTAACAACACTAAATTACGAGGGTAAAGACCTAGGCAGACTAAGATAAAGGCCAAAATAAAGATTACTGGACCCACCAAGGGTTGCCTACGTATCTCACCCCGAGGAACGAGAATCAAGTATGCGTAGTTCATCCAGATTGGACAATTAAGGATTAAATAATAAACTACACCCAACTTGAGAGACACAACCAAAGACTAATGATTAAAAATGTCAATAAAATCTTTTCTAGAGTTTTCAATTTGACACTTCACATCAAAATGACACTAACAACTATCAAAGAAAAAAATCTTTTTGGTATTTTCACTATATGAAATGAACAAAACTTCTACCATCTTTTTGCATGTTCTTTTATAAAAACCTCCTATTGTAAAAAAATCTTTTTGGGGTTTTCGAATTATGAATGCTTACTAAAGAAACAAAAGAAAAATCTTTTTGATATATTTTTTTATTTTTTGACAAATGAGTACAAAAGGTAAACAAAATCTTTTTGAATTTTTGTTAGTTTGAGAAAATAAATGCAAAAGGTAAAAAAAATCTTTTTTGAATTTCTGGGTTGTGAAGAACAAAAGCCATAAAGAACTCTAAACATAAACTACGAAATTCTTTTTTGATTCACCTTTTTTTCCTCTTTGTTTTGATTTTTCCATGCCTACACACCTTTCTTTAATTCTAGCGCATGTTTTTCCCAAATTAGTCCATCAAATGACCATATTAACCTCAATAATGCAACAATTAGCACATAGGAATGCTTTAGGGGTGAGTCTCCTATAAAGGACCAAGTGGGCCCTCTAAGTCTCAATATGATGCTCATAAGCATGACCTAAAGGTTGACCTATGTTGGGTTCACTAATAAGGCTGTTCGAGGGAATATATGGTCAATAGTGGCTATTTTTCTTCCCACCTACTCCATACAACCGATGGCTCCCCCTCCTAAAATAAGGGTGACTCAACTAGAGGTCATGTACAACACGTGTACTACAGACTTATAGCAGAAAGAATGACTCGGGTTATGCATATGATGTCAGATATAAAGCGGTAATACGTAAAATAGAAACTGTAAACAAAGAGCACGTGGGCACTCAACAATGACAAACAATAACACAAAACAATACAAACAAAATTTCTATATACCTATAGTGCCAAACTAAGCTGATAGAACTCAAAAATAAGCTCAAATTTTGAAAATTCCCTAGTGGAGTCACCAGGCTGTCACACCCCTTTTTAAACTCGAAAGATTATTGCTTTAAATTTCGAAAGGGTTTTTATTTTTAAGGGAAAAAAGAAAAATTTGTTTCGAAAAGAATTCATTTCAGAATTAAATTCAGAGTTGTCATTTGGCATAAATTCGGTATGTCAAGTCACGTTTAGAAATCCTTTTTCAAAAATGATTTTGACTCTTTTAAATTGATCCACGAACAGAGATTCCAATTAAGAAATTCTGTTGATCGTGGGGAAGGTGTTAGGCATCCCTCGATCCCGTGGTTCAACCACGGTCACTTTGTCAAGTATATTAGCTAATTTTGACACTACGAATGTATAAACCACACAAAGAAGGCAAAATAATCAATCAAGCAAACAAAATAAAATAATCTAAAATTTTAGTGTCCAGTCCAATTATACAGTCCAAAATAAAAAGTATGAAAATATAAACCTATGCTAACCTACACTAGTCCAAAACTAGGCTCTAATGCTTTACCCGATGCCTCAGGCCTTCGTCACGGATATCCTCCAAGTACAAAATTTTTTGGGGCATTCCCCGATGAATGAACATAAGTACTTCGGGGCATTCTGCGGCAAATGAACACAAATATTTTAGGGCATTCCCCGGCCAAATGAATACACTTGAATCAAATACGAATAAACTAGAAAATATTCTACATACATTACACACTCAAACATTCAATGAAGCACTATTCCTAGATTTTTCCTACCCGAACCTATATTTCTCTATCCATTTCAACATATCATAACTCTATCACGTTCCAACAATATTCACGCTCATTCAGAATTAAACAAAAATAATAATAACCAAAGTTAATCTAAATTCACTCTTTTATCAACTTCTCAATTTCACCCCAAATTCCTTTTTAATACCGAATTTCCATAATTCGCTATCACTATTTCAATAATCCTTGATCAGTTTTATTAACGAAGTTAAAGAACAAATCAATATCACTAAAATTTCATCATCAAATGCATAAAAATCAATGAAATCAAACAATCATAATCAACCAAAACATAATCATATCCAATTCAACCAATCAAAAATAAAGAAAAGAGAATGGGTTGAAGAAATGGACCTCAATAGAATGTGTTTTCATTGATAATAAAGAAATCCGAAAACCAAAATCCCCAAACAAGGAACCCCACAATGAGCAAAACCAAATCAATGTACAGAAAAGGGAAAACCCGCTACTAATCTAGCTGAATCGATCGCACGAATGGAGCTACGAATCCTAAAATAGAAACCCCACAAGCAGGATTCCAATATCCAAATCCGAGTGTAAATTTAACCCAAACTCAAGCAATTTCAATTAAAAAATAAAACTCAACACTAAGTTGATGACAAAGATCGATGCCCTTAACTGGTTTGGTCATTTTCCAACCAGATTTGGTTGGAATAGACTGAGATAACTCGAATTCCATCACTCCAATCGCTATTTTGCATTACCGAAGCTCCGGCAAGATCAGAAAATGGCAAAAACCAACAAAAATGGACAAAATTTCATCCTCTCTCGGGCGAAACTCGCTGGAGCAATACCCCTCTTTCTATTCTCTCCTTTTATCTACGATCGGGTGTGTGTATTGCGGATTCTTCGTTGTTTGTGTGTGCGAATTCATTACTCTTTGTGTGCAATTTTAGTGTGTAGATATACGTTTCATGAAGGTTAGTAAAAGAGAAAAAATTATCTTTTTTTAATGTGTATATGTATTCTGGAAGAAGAAAACCAGATCCCTTTTTCTTCCTTTCCCCTTTTGGCAATGGTCCCTCTTTCTATTTTTGATTTCTTCTTTTATTTTTTTATTATTATCATAAGTGGGTTTATATTATTGGTGGCTTATGGAAAAATAAGGTGCATTGTGTAAACGTGAGTATGGCATATGGAAAAATGAGTATGACATGTGCTTTTGTATGTATCCAATGAAAAATGAGGAGTAAAGTGTTGAGGTGGAATGGTGAGGTATCAATTTGTTATAAATTTAGTTATTTTAGTCCTATTTTTTGGAAAAACTATGGAATAGGTTAGGGTGCGTGATAAAATGTGATAAATGATAAAAAATAATTTTTACAGGACAAAATTACATATATACACTCATTTATTACTAAATGTATTTTGCAGGAATTGTGGATTGTATAGGGTGACATATATAGAATGCCTTACTTATGGTGAAGGTATTACTTATCACTACAAAAAAAACTGTTTTTCGCAACAGACCATAAACGTTGCTAATCAACATATATCCGTCGCTATATCAATTTAGAAATGGATCAACAACGGAATATGTGTCGTTGCTATTTTGCGCATTGCTAACCATTTAGCAACGGAAAAAATAAAATTTGTTGCTAGTTTTGCAACGTCACAGAGATGACCTATATCCTTTGCCATTTGTAGCAATGAATAAATTCGTTATTATATTTATAAATGCCGTTACTAATTTCATATTGTATTTCGTCATTTTGATTATTTCGTGACCAAATATTTCATTGCTAGTCCGTTGCTAAAAAATTTTATATTTAGTCCCCAATTTTTTGTGACAAAAGATTATTTTCCTCAATCCATTACAAACATCTACCAACTATCCTTAAAAGAACCCACATCATCCATAATACCAAAGATAGAAAAATCTAAACACAATTATGTCCAAAAAATCCATAGTATCACAACACCCATCTAAACACAATTATGTCCAAACTTCTACAAACTATTCTTAAAATAACCCACATCCATCAAGTGTATATTTTTGTTGCACAATTTTAAACATTTTCAACAAAATAGCCCATCAAAAACCAATGCACTGATCGTCAAAAGTATCACAACTAATCAAGATTGCAATCATCAGCTAAGGAATCAAGATCCTCCAAAGTAGTATCCTTTTTCTTCATATCCAAGACCAAATAGTCTTCGCTTTTTTCTCCCCCCACAGCTTGATAATATTTTTTAATTTGATCAATATCAGATTCTAAAAATATTTTTTCTCATAATATTTCTTGATATCTTTCCTGTAATAGATGAAGTGAAATTATAACGGATTGTACTTAAAAATAATTAGATACCAAAAACTACTTTAAACTAAAAAAATAAGAATTAAGTAAACTACTACCTTAAGATTTAGTCTTACATGGATGATTCGGGAATGTTCATCATCAAAAGATTTTCCTTAATGACCATGTGTGTGAACATGCAAATGTACCAGGTACTGATACATAGAATCCAATATGGCTATCACTTTCAATAATATGATGCTTGAAAAGATACGCAGCTTCTCCCATATAAGCAAGAATTAATGATGGATAAACAACAAAAGTAAAAGTTATCTGCAGAGAAGCAACTCTTATTAGGACTTTGGTTAAATTTGTAGTTACCACCATAAAAGATTTTTGCTTGGTACTTTTACAAGCAGAAACGTTACCAAATTGAACAAAACATCAGGATAAAAATGTTATTTTGACTATAAACAATCTATCTAACACACATCAGCTTAATATCCTCGAATCTAATACTCAGTTCAAGAAACTGATACAATACCATCCTGTGTCAATTTTTTTGGAAGGAACAAAAGTGAAATAACAATCTGCATGCTAAATGTACGCTCATGCTTACAAGGAAAAAATAATTAAGAAGCTTGTGCGGAAAAGTGAATTCTGATTATTCCCAAAGCAACTCATGCAAGAAATGCAGAAGAAGAAGAAATGATCCAGAAACACTAAAATAGTGAAGTATTACTATGATTTCTTGGTACCTTTCAGCAGCTTAATGAGAACCAAATTACTTGCATTTGTTTTCTTCTGCAACATCGACCCTATAACAAGTGTTGAGAGCACAGTTACCATATCTTTTACCCTTTGCTTTGCATATGACCAAGCTTTTTTCTCAGCTAACAGTACCAGTTCTGCATGCATTTGGAACCACAAAACGTATTCAGATAGGGAGCTTCTCTAGCAAAATAAGCACTTAAGAGTCAAATCTGAATTTATATTATAAGGACTAACTCAATCAGACAGCACACTTCTCAAGTAATTAAGTAATCAATAGACAGATCATATATTACTATACCAACATTAGGTATCGTATGCAAGAAACATGAATAATAATCTTAAATTTACACAGAAGTCAAATTCACAAACTCTATGGTTGTTGCTTTGCAGAATTTTCTATCAGACCAACAAGTCTCATCCATCGATTTGGACTTAGGCCAGTTAGGGTTCAAGACAAAAGTAGCAACAGAAGATACAAACACAACTCTCTTAATATTTTCTCAGAGCATGCCTTTGGAATATTAACTGTGCCTTTTACTGCAGGCTCAACAAGTTCAACCTGTAATTTAGACATTGAATATATAAAGAGTTTTACTTTCTTTTTGCCAACGCCTAATACCATATGCTAAAGATCACTATCCTAAATAACCAAAGATCCATCAGGAGTTTTATCCTCGTGGAACGAATCTATCGACCTATGCCAGTGGGCTGGAGTAAAAAGAGCAACAAAATCATCTTGTTATCATGAATATCAAATGATCTTTAATATTAGTATGTTACAAATTTTTACCCGATCAGCATTTTACATCCTGAATAAAAAACATGGGCTAGGGTATTCCGACCTATTACTTCATGATTTCGTGCGTCCTCTGAAACGTTAACATATATCAATCCTTTCATATATCCTTCAGGAAAAAGCTTAGACAAATAGTAAGCAAGCAAAATTCTGAAATTGCATGAGATTATGAGACTTACATTCTAGTGATGATCCTTACATCACCTAAGTCTCTCATCTGCAAAGTGGACAAGACCATAAAATAAGCATAATAAGTTTTGATGTACTTAGTCAAGAAATATAATCATGCATATCCTCTCTATGAAATCAGTAGCAATTTGGTTATCAAATAAAACAACCGTAACTTGATTTTCTTAGCATCCTTTTACACAACTAAATAAATGAACACCCTAACTTGATTTTCTTATCACCCCTTTACACAACTTGATAAAAATTAGAGAGAGTAAAAAAGAAGTGTGGGAAGAAACTCTATGTCAGCTCATTTTAAGACTTTTAAGTGCTTAAAATTGAGTGATAAAGTTGTATGCCATGCCAGACTTCTATATTCATGCGATACATTCCTCCCTACTTGAAGTGTCTATACGACCACTAGCAAAACCAAAGTATCTAACAGACAATTTATGCAATGTTTAAGGGCTATCTATGTACTTACACAAGAAAGATAGGAAACATTGTCTCACAGCCTATTCAGTAAAACCAAAAACAGATCACATCAAAATTTACCTTATTAAACTTTGTGGCAAACAAGTTCAGTGAAGTAAGAATTCCTTCATTTGGCCCAAGATTTAATTGCTTCATGACTTCCTTGTATCGAACAGTGTCTCTAATATCGATTCACCAAATGGTAGGGTCAAGACAGCAGGATCAAGGTTCACGACATAACCCCGAAGATTGGATGTCATTGTGTGGCAAACAAGATGATGGAGAAACGTAGTTTTTTCACTACATAATCGGCACCAAAACAAGTGCTATATCAACTCTTCCCAGTAAAACTAAGATCATGACAAACAACTTGGGACAAATATAGTATCTCCAAAATAGTATACATATGAATCCTTAAAGCAAACAATTGGGACTTTACCATAGCATCAATTTACTTATGTATCCACAAGATTCCTTAATTACTTGGCACAATAAAAAATGTTACTCCGTTCATTCGCTTTTACTTGTCACTATCTTCCTAATTTGATTTCTATTTTTACTTGTCATATTTGACAAATCAAGTAAAGCCGAAATTTTGTTTCCATGTTTTACACTTAGCATTAATTAGTTGTTCCTCAAATTATTTTTCAATACCTATTGCTAAATATCTATTAATATGAGTAATGTGGTAAAATCACTATACCAATTATCATTTTCGTAATGAGTGTGCCATGTCAAAAGTGAGAAGTAAAACCAAAATGGAGGGAGTATCATTAACTTAGAAATAAAGAGTAGCGAGGACACCAGCAAAACTATTAAATTTAGCTTGTATTCGGGAAACTCTTACATATATACGGAAATGATGCAGAAACATACCTGGCTAAAATGCACTTCTGTGTTTTACTAAACACTGGTTACTAAATTTGAAGCAATGTCACAAACACTAAAAAGTAAAAAAGCTAGTCTTTAAACTTCCCTTTTAAAAACTACATAACTGTGCACATGCCCCAGGAGAAGAGCCAATTTTTTAATTTCTTGCTTTAATTGTGTAGAAATTAGTACCAATTTCAGTTTTAGTGCTTTCACCCCAAAAATTCTTCCATACTATCAAAGCCTATCAGCATAATATCCCACTAACAAACCAAAGTGAAAGAGCTCAAACAAACCACAAATAGAACTTCTGAGAAAAAATCAAAAACCCTAACATAATCAGTGTACGCAAAACACTGAAAATTCAACCACACAAAGAGAAAACCTGTTAAAGAAATTTTAGATTAATAAAGATACAACAGGAAATATCAAAAACCCCAAAACAGAAATTTTGAGAAAAAAACGTTTCCATTTTGAGTAAATAATTATTTATCAAGCTTTTTAACGCAATAATCTCAGTACCCTAAGTGAAAGAGCTCAAAAAACCCTAAATCTATCATTTACAAGTGACTTCTAACATAGAAATTAAGAAATTAAAAGAGGAGAAACAACTAAAATTATGAGATATAGAATCTTACCTCTAATTTCGATTCAAAATTCACTGATTGACATCCTTTTCGACTGATATTGAGTGATTCCCTTTTCTCAATTGAGAGAAAGGGGAAAGGAGACTGTTTTTTGGAGAGAGGCGAATGATATAATGTTGAGAACAAAGTGAAATAAAAGACTTAGACCTAATATTTATTTGGTCGGATAATGGATTTAGCAACTGATAAAAATCTATTGCTCCTTATTTATTAAAAATATACTATTAGTTGGTCGGGCAATGGATTCAGCAACCAATTATAAATGTGTTGCTAGTTATTTATTAAAAATATACCTAATATATTTTCTAAGAATGGTAAAATACTTCTAGTGACAAAACTTTCGTTGCTATTTCCGTCTCCACTATGTCAAAAAAAAATTCCCCCCATTTATGTCGCTAATTTTGTCACCAAAATAAAGGCGTCAATATTTACCACCAAAATATAGAAACGTATTTAATATTCTGTTACTAATCCGTCACTAATTAGGATATTAATTTTAATTTCATTTATTTAGCAATAAAATTTTTATTTTGTTGCAATTCCGTCATTAATTAGCGACGAAAATGAGCTTAGTGCTAGAAATCTGTTGCCAAACGCGATTTTTTTTCTAGTGTATGTTGACTTCGACCCGGACCTTCTTCGCACAAGATATGCTTCACTTTTGTAGAATTATGGTTTGAGAAAAGAGGAAGATAAGACACAAAGTGAGACGAAGCACCAATGAGGCCTGCTAGGAAAATTGGAATAACGGAAGAAACTGCAGTGTTAGAAGTTTGATGTTTTTTGAATATTTTGTATTTGACAACAGTTAACTGTAGGTTCACAGAAACGTCATTGAATAGTCCTTAAGTTTAACATATTAATTTCAGGTAGCATGTCGAAAGTTTTTTAGAATTTGTCAGTTATATTTTGATTACTGATGTTGAATCAAATTAATTTGAATGTTTAACTTTTAGTTTTATGTTTGATATCCCATTAATAATAGCTGAATTTTAACAAAGATTATTTAGAAAACTCAAATTCAGTTGGACATTATAGGTGTGCATATGTATTTTAACTGTATTTTTCAGTTTCTGGTATGTTTATTTCTGTTCCGCATATGTATCTTACAGGTCTGCATATGTAAATAGGTCGTTATATGTATTTTTCAAATTTTTTTGCTTTGTATATGTATTTTATGCAGATCTATTCATATATCTTTCATAACACATATGAAAATATATCTTTATTGAAATCAAATACATATATATTTACATAAAATATTTAGTAAGTACATATACGTAAATGCATATGTATTAGTTATTTGTAATATAATTATATCCTTTTTCTGATTATACATTTACCTAGATATGTATTGTTATTTACAAACAATACTTCAAAAATGGTCTTATTTTCAGTATTTTTTCACATTCATACAATACATTTTCAGTATTTTGATTACCTATATGTATATGTATATAGTTGTCATTGTTGTTATAGAGATTTTGTGTCCTATATGTTTATATATACATATGAGTAAGATATGTATGTTTGTAATACATATGCAGGTATATATGTATGTTTTGTATTGTAAATACATATGCAGATCTGTATGTCTATTTATTTTGTATATTTTTTGAATATGTATATGTGATATAAATATTTGTCTTTTAAAAATAGAAGCTAGAAATAGAAGAGTAAAAACATACAAAAAAATGGAAAAATACAAAAATGAAAATGAAAAATCCAAAAAAAAGAAGTGAAAAAGAATAGAAAAAAAAATAGAAGCTAGAAATAGAAGTGTAAAAATAAAAATAGAAAAAGAAAAAAAAGGGTTTACGTTGAAGATATGTAGTGCTTATGCGCCACAGGTGGGGCTGGACATGGAAGAGGAGAGGAGATTTTGGGAGGTTTTGGACGAGGTGGTTCGTGGCATGCTTAGCTTGGAGAAGATTTTTATATGAGGGAAATTCAATGGGCACATCGGGGCATTACCGATTGGCTATGGGGATGTGCATGAAGGCTTTGGTTTTGGGGTAGAAATATGGAAGGAGCTGCTCTTTTGGATTTTGTGAGGGCGCCTTTGGGTTGGTAGTAGTGAATTCCTGCTTTTTGAAGAAGGGGGAGCATTTGGTTACTTTCCGTAGTAGGTTAGCTAAGACTCAGATTGACTTTTTGCTGCTTAGGAAGGGAGATAGAGCTTTGTGTAAGGATTGTAAGGTTTTTTCTAGTGAGACTGTTGCGACCCAACATAGACTTCTGGCGATGGACTTGTTTATTAAGAAGAAAAAAAGAAGAAGGGGTAGGGTAGGTCATCATAGATTTAGGTGGGATGGCCTGACCTCGGTTAGTGCTTTAGTGATAGGGGTGAAGTTAGAGGGGATAGGGGCTTGGGAGTATAGAGGGGACGTAGATAGTATGTGGGATACGGCTGCGGGTTGCGTCAAGGAGACTTCTAGAGAGGTTTTGGGTGTCTCGAGGGGTTAGCCTTACCGGTATTGGGGGGATTGGTGATGGAATGAAGAAGTTAAGAAGAAGGTGGGGTAGAAGAAGGCAGCTTACGTTAAGCTGGTTGAGAGTTAGGATGAAGAGGAGAGACGGGTGAACACGGACGATTACAAGTTAGCTAGGAAAGAGGCTAAGTTAGCAGTTACAAGATGCTAAGTCAGCAACATTTGAGAGATTATATGCGGGATTTGAGAAGAAAGACAGGGAAAAGAGGTTGCATAGACTTGCCAAAGCTAGGGAGCGTAAGGGTCGGGATCTGGACCAAGTTAAGTGCATTAAGGAGGAGGATGGCAGAGTTTTGGTGGAAAACGTTCTTATTAAGAAAAGATGGCAGTCATATTTTCATAGGCTCTTAAATAATGAGAGGGACAGAGGCATTGTGTTAGGTGAGTTAGAACACACTAAAGAATGTCGCGATTTCAGCTATTATCGGCGTTTTAAGGTGGAAGAGGTTTGGAAGGCTATTTGCAAGATGTGAAGAGGCAGGACGACGGGGCCCGACGAGATTCCGGTGGATTTTTGAAAGTTTGCTAGTAGGGAAGAGTTAAGGTGGCTGACCGATTTGTTCAATAATATTTTCAAGTCTGCTAAGATACCCGAGGCATAGAGATGGAGCACAATGATTCCATTATATAAGAACAAGAGTGATATTCAGAGTTGCAACAACTACTATGGTATTAAGTTATTGAGTCACACGATAAAGATTTGGAAGAGGGTGGTGGAGCGGAGGTTGAGGAAGATAGTGTCTATTTCGGAGAATCAATTTGGATTTATGCCTGTTCACTCAACTACTGAGGCAATTCACCTAGTATGGAGATTGGTTGAGCAGTATAGAGAGATGAAGAGGGATCTACACATGGTGTTTATTCACTTGGGAAAGGCGTATGACAAAGTTCCTAGGGAGGTTCTTTGGAGATGCTTGGAGACGAGGGGATCCCTGTGGCGTACATTCGTTCGATTAGGGATATGTACGAGGGGTCAAAGACTCGGGTAAGGACTGTGGGAGGGAATTCTAAGAATTTTTCGGTCTTGACAGGGTTGCACCAGGGATCAACTCTTAGTCCATTTTTATTTGCCTCGGTGATGGATGTGTTGACACGGAGTATTCAATGTGAGGTGCCTTGGTGTATGCTTTTTGTGGATGATGTAGTTTTGACTGATGAGTCACATCAGGTGTTAATGATAAGTTGGAGGTTTGGAGACAAACCCTGAAAACTAAAGGATTCAGGTTGAATAGGATCAAGACGGAGTACCTGGAGTGCAAGTTTAGTGACTCGAGGCAAGAGGATGAGGTGGTAGTGAAGTTGGAGTCTCAGGTGGTTTGTAAGAGAGATAGTTTTAAGTACCTTGGGTCTATGATTCAGGGGAATAGAGAGATTGATGAGGATTTCTCTCACCGTATTAGGGCAGGTTGGTTGAAATGGCGGCTCGCCTCGGGAATTTTATGCTATAAGAAGGTTTCTCCCAGGCTTAAAGGCAAATTCTACAGAGTTGCAGTCTGGCCGACCATGTTGTATGGAGCGGAGTTGCAGTCCGGCTGGCCATGTGTTAGAATAAGAAAAAATTAATTTTAAAAGTTTTTAGTACGTAATAAGAATGTAATTAATGATTTTGTAAAGATTTAACTTTAAAAATAACGAAAAATTTTAAATAGAAAAAAAAAATTAATCATACCAGCAGCAAAGGAAAGAGGTACACAAACGTAAAAGTGATGATCCATCAACCACTTGAAACTTCCGGTTGCCTTACACTAAAATATATGTTCATATTTACATTATTATATTAAATTGAGAGGAATTTTTCAAAAGTAATTTAAACTTTTACACTTCATTAAAAATCTCTGATAAAATTATTTAATTTTAGGTAATTAAATGTTACACGTTCAAGGTACGTGTGGTTAAACTAGTGATTAAAAAAAAGGGCAAAACCCATACGCAGCCCCCTTAAGTACGCCCCATTTTTTCACTTAGGCACCTCAAGTGGACATTGTTTCATTTTGGCACCTCAAGTAGGTATAAAGTGTATCACTTTGACACCTTTTGCTGATTCAGTAAATTTATATTGTGTTCTTGTATTACACGCGCCTGATGATGTGGAAAGTGACAAATAATATGCTGACACGTGTCATTTTTCTAAAAAGTAATTTTTAAATCATTAATTTTTTTTTTTCAAAAAATAAATCAATAATCACCCCTTTCCCCAATAATTAATTTTAAATAAAAAATACTCAAATAATTTATAAATAATTAATTTAAATAAAAAGTACCCCTTCTGCCTAACCTACCCTCCCTACCAACCTTCTTCTTCAAACACCCCACCCACCCACCACCACCACCACCACCACCCCACCCACCCCATCAGTCCACCCACCCACCTCCACCCCACCAGCCCACCCATCTCGCCGCCCCTCCCACCCCACCCACCCGCCACCTCACCAGTTAATTTTTAATTTTTTTAATTGATTTTATTTGATTTTAATTTTTCTTCACTGATTTAGCTTTATTTTTTAATTTCTTTCATCAATTTTCCTTCAATTTTCAATTTTCCTTCACTGATTTTTCTTGGTTTTTATGCTTCGATTTTAATTTTTTTTTATTAATTTTGTTTGAATTCAATTTTTCTTCACTGATTTAGCTTTATTTTTTAAGTATTCTTATTTCTTATAATTAAGCATTCTTATTTCTTGATTTAATCATTTTGTTTTTTGATTTTTTCTTTCATAAAAGAAGTAAGATTCTTGATTTGACCATTTTAGCATAAGGACGTGTTAAGGAAAAAAATGGTGGTAAGTTAATGAATTGAAGAAAGAAGAAGAAGAAAAGAAAAGAAAAATAAAAATAAAAATTATAAAAATGCCACTAAAAAATTACGAAAATGTCACTCAAACGCGCCTTCAGTGCATATGTCACACGCACCTTGCCAACTCAGCAAAAAGTGCCAAAGTGGCACACTTGAAGGCCACTTGAAATGCTAAAATAGAACAATATTCACTTGAGGTATCTAAGTGAAAAATGGTGCGTACTTGAGGAACCTATGCATGTATTCTGCCCTAAAAAAAAAAGTGTAGGCAACAACTTTTTTACACCATCATGGCAACATAGGATTCTTAAAGAAAAGCAGCTTCCGCAGCTCTGCTTTTTGCAATTTTGTCAAAAGTATGCATAGCCAATTGAGTTTTACTTGTATATATGCAAAGGTCAAGTTGCAAAATCAAGATTTTCATCAAGGGGTTCAAAAGTATATACATAAATTAGTTGAAGAGAATATATATATAAAAAAATTATTTTAGTTATGTAGAAATAATATAATTTTTCGTCAAAAAGATTCGAATCCACCGAGTATATGCTAGCTCAGACCCTGTCTGCTGACTGCTGGTCATTCTCAGCAGTTGGCACATCTATCTTGCCAAATATATCATCAGCAATGCGATAGATTAGAATTTAAGGTAGGTTTGGCCAAGAGGAAATATATTCTACAAAAATATTTTTCATTTTTATTATATTTAACTGGTCAAAATCTTTTTAAAAAGATAGAATATTTTAACGTAACAAAATCCCTAAAAATCAGAAAAAATTCTTTGATAAAAGAGAAAAGTAAGTTCAATACGTAGTAGTCCACTGTTTTTAAATTTGCTCATATAAATTCTTTTCACATCAAGGAATAACTCTTTAAGCAGAAAGGAATATCTCTTAAACTACTCGAATACACCATAATTCAAAATGGATAATTGAGAGAAGAAGTTGGATGAGGTGGAGACAGCAGTTAATTCTGTTTCAGGAGGATTGAATATTTAATCATAGACTAAGCACTAGGAAGTAATTAAAGGTGGAAAACAACAGTCCATGTCAACATCCAAAACTAATCTAGAGATGAAGAATGACATTGATATAAATTAAAGTTAAACTAAGCCAATTAATTTCCAACTGATGTGTAGAATTGCGTCTTGTGTGACCATCATGGTTTCATGGGCCACACATGATTTGTTTATACTCCCCTCTCACCATTTTAATTGTTTTTAAATTCATTAAAATAATTAATACGGTAAACGGCCTAATATGCCCTTCAACTATGTAAAATGGTGCAAAAATATTCTCCGTCAACCTATTGGGCCTAAAATACCCTCCCCGTCTACCAATTAGGCCTAAACTGTCTTTCTCACCTATCTATTGAGTCTAAAATGTTCTTTCCGTCTATCTATTGAGCATATTTTGCCCTTTTATTTAGACAAATTCTATGAAAAGGTCCTCATTAAATCTTAATTACACAAATAATAGTACTTTTTCAATATTATAAATTATTTATTTTTTACATATATAGTCATTTAAAAAAAATATCAGAAAAGATAATTATAATTTCTAATTTAATACTGTAACTAATTATCAATTCACCTTAATTTAAAAGATATATTTTCAATATTTAATTTAAAATTGAAAAAGATAATCCTGCTTTCAAATCTCTCTCTCTCTTATATTAAAAAATTCAAGTACTTTAAATAAACTAAGTATTCTATTATTTGTTTGTGTATGTTTCATTTTGTTTTCATGTATGTTAATCATTTAGTATTATTTCATCATTGTGTATTTTTAATTTCAATATAATGGGTTAACCATAATATTTATGAATAAATATTTATGAAATAAAAATCATTATGTTGGAAATAGAGATATACCATGAATATTTGTTGTGTAAATATAATTTATATCAAAGATAGATTATTATTATATTTTTGATATAATTTATGAGATAAATATTCCTGGTATATCTCATTATGTCGGAAGTACTTTTCTTGTTAAAAAATTATTTATTAAATATAAATATATATTTCCAGTATTACATGGTATAAAATTTTTATATCTAAGATATACAATATATGTTTATGGTATAAATATAATTTATATGATATAAATATAATTTGTATGGTATAAATATATAATGTATTTTTATGATATAAATATAATTTGTATAATATATAAATATACCATAAATTTTTATGATATAAATGTACAATATATTTTCATGGAGGCAATGTGAAACAGGCAATGCAAATGAAAAATATAAAATTTTGATATAGTATGAGTATAAAAAATAAATGAACAAAGGCTTCCATAAAAATAGGCAATAAATAATAAATATGAAAATTTAATATATAGTTATTTTTCTATATATTAGAATCTGTTATTAAAGTAAATATTTTAAATGCTGACAATCAACTAATACGGCTATGTATGTGTAATAATTTTTTAAAAATGGCTATTTAGGTTGTTTTTCTTTTTATTTATCATATCAATTTAGAATGACGAAAAATTGATATTGTACACTATTTATTTGGTTAATATTAATAAAAATGATTGAAATTTTATGTAGTTTAATAAAGATAAATTGTGGTATTAGATAATTTTTTTTTTTTTTAAAAAGGCAAAATAGCCCCAATAGGTAGATGGAAAGGGCATTTTAGGTCCAATAGGTGGACAAGAAGGGCATTTTAGGTTGAATAAGTAGACGGAGGGCAATTTTACACCATTTCACATAGTTGAATGGCATTTTAGGCCCTTTTCCGTAATTAATAAATTATATGGTATAGTTTATATGTATCATTTATTTGTTCTTGATAAAGCTATTAATCTTAATTATTTAGATTTCAGTTACTAAATTTATTTGTCTTTTAGGTATGAATCTTAATTATTCAGATCTTAACTGTTGAATACATTTGTTTTCTTTATATTTCAATGAGTTAATGACTCTAAATAACTTTGAATAATTAAGATCCTTAACAAGGTTTTAATATTATTAAGATGTATATTCATAAAATTATATAAAAATGATTGTTTACTAATTTCATTCATTCACAGTTTTTGTCATCACCCACTATTATCAACTATTATCGCCGTCATCCATCATTATTAATTACCACTATTCACCACCTAATCATATTACTGTCAATCACTATAATAAGTAATGACATCACTATCCATCATTGCAATTACCACCATCAATCATTATCACTATCATTGATCACTATTATCTGTCTCTAACCTCTATCATCATTCACAGGTCACCAACATTCGTTATCGCAATCATCTTCCACATGTACTAGACATAGACATCAAATATCTCTATTAACCACTATTACCAGCTAATATCATCACTAACTACACTCCACAATACTTAGCCAACACTAATCCTAATCAACACCCACACCCATCGTCGCTAGCCAAAACCACATGATAATTTTGAAAAATATTGTATTGGTATTGTGTTAGAGTAATTTAGTATGATGGGATTTTATATTTATTATTTTAAATAAATAAAAACATTATATATTCAAATATTGGAAACTAAATAGTTTTAATTATTCAACATTCAGACATGTATACAAATTTAGACATCTGAAATTTAACAGACATCGTAATATTCAGATAGAAATTTATTCAAATTCAGATGTCTTAATCTTAATAAAAATAAATGAAGTTTAAATTATCTCTATTAATTAGTTGTTTTTTGAGAATTGAGTAAATATTAAAAGAAATTACTTTCTGAATAAAAAGAATATTAAACATAATTGTCAATTTTAATCTTAAATTCTTAAAGTGATAATTATTTTGGAATAAATTTTTAGGCAAAACAATAGTTAAAACAAACTCAAATGAGTAACAGATAGAAGTGGATTTGAATTGAGAACTTCAACCTCTAAGGGCTCGTTTGTTAGTATATACTAGAGGATCTAATGTATGTATGGTTATGATATTATTTAATCTTTGTTTGGTAAAATTTTAATCTATATTTAATTAATACATATATTTGTTATACAATCTATTCAATACTATAAGGTGTAGATTTAATACATAGAAAATCCTAGTATTAGCAATACATGTTGATATATGAATAAGTAAAAGTAAAAGATAGAACTGTCCTTAATACACCAAATCAAACAACAAATATGAAATAGTCCTAGAATAACTAATACCAGAGTAACTAATCCTAATGTTATAATTTCAATGTTATTAATACAACAATTTAGGAATAGGTTCAAGTTTTACTCTCTACTTTGAAAAATTGGGTAAATATCATTTTCATCATACTTTGAAGCTAACTTTAGTGTTGTTGTTATACTTTGGGACCAAATATATCTCCTACTTTGAAAAATTGGTTAAATATACTCTTCGTCATATTTTGGGGTCAAATTTATCCTCGATATCATACTTTGGGATCAAATTTATCCTCATTGTCAAGAAATTTTTTACATGTACCTTTTCTTAACAGAAAAGTCCAAATCAACATTAAATACTTAATTTTTTAAATATAAAACACACCTTAATTTAACCCGCTCGACTTGACTCGAGCCACAAATAGATATACCTCTCTCAATTGTAGTGGTCAAGTTTTTCCAATGTGATTAAATCACTGGATATTTATCAGTGCATAGTTCATGAAAAATGAATTTACATCAGTACAATTACAAAGAAATATATCCCTCCCCAGTTCATGGATCTGCGTTAGTCATAAAAAATGATATTTAGCAGTCAAATTCAATAGATTAGCCCCATTGGATACTTCTCTGGATGAATGAGTTAAACGTCACCTTATGTGCTAATCGTGACATCTCTTTATTCTTATGTCTTTAGATACAATTTGGATCTACGTAGAATTGCATATCAAATTTTAAAATTGGAGTATAATTGGAACAACAACAAAGTTTATAATAGACATTTTTTTAATTTCATGTTTTTGCATTATCCCATTTTATTTTACTTTTGTTCATTTGTAAACAACCTACCAACGTAGCACGTTGAAAGAGATGTGTATTTATTTGTTGAAAAAATTTAATTAATAGAACTGAGGGAGGGATATATTTTTTTGTTTATTTTTTGTGGAACGGATCGAACGAATTGGATTAGAGTGTGTGTTATTTTGAAAAAATGGATCATTTAAAGTTGATTTGAATTTTTCTATTAAAAAAAGGTTGCATGTAAAAATATTCTTAACAACATGGTTAAATTTGACCCCAAAACATGACATCGAGAGTAAGTTTAGCCCTAAAGTATGAATAAGAGTATATTTAGCCAATTTTTTGATGTAACAAGGTAAATTTGACATCAAAATATGACAACAAAAATAAATTTAATTCCAAAATATCATAAATGATATGTTTAACTTATTTTTCAAAATAAAAATATAAATTTAATCCTTTTTCATTCTTATATATTCTACCAACCGACCCCTTAGATTTGGTGGAACATACGGATAACAATCTGATTTAAGCGGGTAGATATATTTACGCTCGAGTGATTATGTTTTCAACATAGACAGACAAATTTGGTGGAACATATGGAGCGATCTTGTCCTGAGTTGTGTTGATTCTAGTGGATAAAGAACTTTTCAGATTTAAAGCAATGAATTTTATACGGTAACTGAAACTCATTCCCATATATAACATAGTTTTCAAATAAGAAAACAAGAAAATGTTGAGGCTGACATGTGGAGGACCCCTAAAAGCCATGACTTATGGAAGTGAATAAAAGGGCGTTTGGTGTACTGCTCGCTGTATACAAGATGTGGAGAAGAGTTCAGTATAAGAGTGTATTATACACAATTTTACTTTATATTTATGTTAAAATTGTTTTCAAGTCTTGAACCCGTGATCTCATGATAACATGATAATAACTTTATCAGTTACTTAAAGCCCCCTTCATAAAAATGCATAAAGTTCCTAATAGAAAAGATTAGGCAAAATGACCTTCTGGACCCCTGTAATATGTCGATTTTGTAAGTTGGACACTTCTACTTACATATTTGTTATCTGGACTTTGAACCTATTAAAAAACAATATTTTGCCCCCTTTGACTGTTGACCTTGCCTATGTGACATTGAAATAGTGACTAGGACAAAGAGAGTGCCTGGAGATGCGAGTGAGGTCAATTTTTGACCAATTTTACATTAAAATAATTTAAAAAATAAAAATAATATTAAAATTAAAAAAAATAAAAAGGTTCCTTTTTTTCCCTCCATATTTTTAATTTAAAAATATATTTAAAAATTTAAAATAATTTAAAAATATTTTTAAAAATTTAAAAATAATTTTAAAATATTAAAAATAATTTAAAAAGAAATTTAAATATTTTTTTAAAAAAATATTATTTCACTCCACACCCCACCCCCAGCCCGTCCCCACCCCAACACCCGTCCAACCCTTCCCCACCCCTCACATCCTACTAGCCCCATCCCATCCCACCCCCACCCCCAGCCCCTTCCGGCCCCTCCACCCTACCCCAGCCTCGTCCTCACCCCCCACACCTCACCAGCCCCACCCAACCCCTCCCCACCCCACCTTCAGCCCCCACACCCCTCTCAGCCCCATTCCCACCCTACCCCCAGCCCCCACACACCACCCTAACACGCTTCCAGCCCCTGCCGCCACCACCACCTTTACTTTTTATTTTAATTTTTCCTCAATTCAATTCTTTTCATTTTTTTTTGAATAAAAATTTAAATTTGAATTTTTTTTTTTTTTAGTATTAAAATTTAAATGTGAATTGAAAGTGAGTGATAGTGAATATTGAAAAAAATTAGTGAATTTCGCTTAAAAAAAATTAAACTTTTTGTAAATTTTTTAAAGATATTCAAATTTAAAAATCGAAAATTTATTATGTTTGTATATATGAATTTATAGTTAAAAATTTAAATTAGTTATAGAATAATTTAAATTATTTGGAATGAATTTCATATTTAATTTGTGAGCAAAAATAAAAACATGATTATTCAAATTTTTCTACAATTACAATTTTTTCTTATTTAATTAAATTAATTTCAATATTTAGTTTATTATTTAACATTTTAAAAATGAATTGGTATTTAATGTAATACTTTTTTTAGATGACGTGGCAGATGAGGCAGACATGACAGCTGACGTGGGGAGAGTGTGTTACACTCATCAAAAAAGGATTTAAAATGTTGCTTTTT
Organism: Capsicum baccatum var. pendulum; assembly: GCA_030864225.1. Lineage (NCBI taxonomy): Eukaryota > Viridiplantae > Streptophyta > Magnoliopsida > Solanales > Solanaceae > Capsicum > Capsicum baccatum. The sequence goes on along the minus strand of CM061558.1, from coordinate 85,789,224 downwards.
AGTGGGTTCAGGGGTCCAGATGACAAACATGTAAATAGAAGTATCTAACTTACAAAATCGACATAGTACAAGGGTCCAAAAAATCATTTTATCAAAAGATTATCATATATATACTTCATGTCTCATTTTATACAGTACTATTTGATTCGCACGTTGTTTAAAAAAATAAAATAATTTAAAAAAATGTGTTATCTAAAATAATTTTTAAATATTTGTATGGTTGTAAATTATGTTATTAAGAGTAAAAATAATTTTAAAGTAAATTATTTTTAATTATAATAATGTGATACTTTTTTGAGACGAATTAAAAAAAAGAAGATGTTACATTAAAATGATGAGGGAATAACTAATTGGTTAGTTTTGTTTGCAAAGATAAAGAAGAATACGAAGCCGTCACTCATTCACCTATTACCGACATCACGCACTGGAACCTAACCTAACTTCCCCAAAAATTATTAGTAAAGCCCCCTACCCTGCCTATTTTTCACAATCATTGCGTCTTATCTCACATGATTTATTAGATTTTTATTAGGATATGAACGGAAATAATATGCACATCGTCTTCCCATAGAATATGTGACACGTTTTTCTTAACAAGAAAACCTTGGCAATCTTCCCTTTCTGTAGTTACCTAGGTATGTAATTTATATGTATCGAATAGAATTGGTGAGGTGATACACTTTTTTTTTTTCAATAGAATCACTGTTGGTGGGGGGTTAGGGATTTAAATGAACCTTTATATTCTCCAAAAAATTAGGTACATGGAGGAAAATGTAGACTTTTGCCTCCAAGTAATATGAAGAATGAGATAACTCATTCCTAGATACATCTGAGCACAAAAATTACGGTTTTTATGCTGGATTTTCCTAGTATAAAATTAGGGGGTCGGATAATGAGTAGTTATACTAATACTACTATAGATAATTGGATATTATTTTTTATTTTGACTCTTTCAATTATTGTAAAACTACTCTTGAAAATTTAAAATATTGATCATGATAACTGATTTTACAAAAATAATTCAAAACACTAAGTAAATAGGGGCAATTAAGTTTTTTGAACTCATCACATCAAAATTTCAAATGAAATTCAAAAAAGGATAAAAATGAAAGAAAATTCCAACATTACTTTTGAAAATTGAACAGTTAAGTTAATTTGAATATTGGAAAAAGGCTATTTTGCCAGAGGGACACTATATTTCTTTTTGAATTATTTTTTAAGGTTAGGGTGTAAAAAGTGTGGAAAAGTTGAAAAAGTAGGTCCACATGTGGGCCAAGGGACCATTGTATCATTTTTTTAACTTTACAAATTTAACATAATACACTAACACCGATCTACTTATTGCAATATAAAAATAAACCCTTCTCTCACCTCTTAAATTGTCTCCCAACTCCCACTTTCAAGAACTCTTCTCCCCAAACGCCATTTTCGTTTTTCCTTCTTCAGCAGCTGCTAAGAGCTCGTTGTTGCTTCATAAGGTTAGTTAAAATCATGTTTCGATCATTTGTAGATCCATTTAAACGGGTTTCTTTGCTAATCGATTCGTAGTGATGTACGAATTTTTCTTTTTTTTTCGAATTTAGTTGATTAAGGAGTTTTGGTTTAGTTTCTTTTTTTTTTTTTATAGCAAAGAAGTGTTGAATGGTGGGATAATCGTTATTTGAAGAGTTATTTTGGCAGTTTGATTCCAACAATCACCTGTTTCTGTCCGTAGACCCGTGATCTATGAAATCAACCCGTAGTCTATGAAATCATAATGCCCTAGTGATAACGCTCAATCTACAGCTCTCGTAGGAGTGTAAAACGGTCGTTAGCAAATATAGAACCCAACCTGGGTTGGGTGTCGATCCCACAGGGAATAGCTTGGCCAACAAGTAAGCAAAATTACTAAACTTTTGGTGCAAGTCTCGTAAAAGGGGGAATTGTAATGTGTAACGAAAACAATAAAGTAAAAGCTGAAAATAGCAAAGTAAAAAGAGAGTATTTCGTAGGTTGTGAAACAGTGAGAATTGAAGCGTTGAGGTTATGTCCACCTTCTGAGGTATACGTCTCTATTGGCTATGAGTGTGTAGAGTCTTGACATGTAATTGCTTATAGAGAATTGTAGTCGATGGTAAATCCAAGCGTCTCTCGACCTAAACAAGGACTATTTCACTTTAACTCTCGCGAGCTTAAAGCGTGTCTAACGGTACGAATTCTCCAAGAGGTTAGTCCAGTTACGGCACTAGCTTTTTAATAGGAAAGGGTGTCCTACTACCTTGACATTATCTCTTTTCCAGACAAATAACCTTTCTCTCGAACAAGTTAAATGTTAGACTGGCGTTATTCTATGCGTCTGCAGCCACAAGAATTTGCATTAAGATGAAGAGAATAATGATATAAGCAATATACGTGTCTCGAACTCACAAACTCACAGCAATAGATATTATCTCATTCGGCTTCCATAACCCCAACAGAGAAGTTTAGTTACCCATGAATGCGAAGGAGATCACAATTTGCATTGTTATTGTTGAGTAATGGCGTGTGGATTAGGTGATAGGCGTGTGGCGTGATTCCTTAGCAAGTAACGATTCTCTTGTTGTGGAATTTAAGAATAGAATTAATGGAAAGATTAGAAGAGTTGTAATTGAGAAGTAGAATGTGTCTCTCCACTAAGGGAGGACTTGCCTCTCCACTAAGGGAGGACTTAATTAAAATCTCTAGCATGATAGGGTATTTATAATACTCCTATCCTACTCCTACTATGCTAATGAAATAAATAACCAAATCCTACTAGGCCTATGGAACACTTAACCCAAATGTACTAGGTTAAGGTAACGTTATCATAATCCAAATAAACTAATGAAATACATAACCCAATTGTACTAGGTTAACGTATCATTGTCAAAATCCAGCTTTGTGTCTGTAAGTCCCCAAAGTCTTCAGAATTGTTGTTTTAGCCCGGGACAGATTTTCCATGCAGCAGTTTTGGTCCTTAGGCGTGTAGACTTCCTTCCCTTCCTTTGTGAGCTTTCTTTTGCGTCAAGTAAGCCATAAAATGCTGTATTTTGCATCATTTATACCTGAAACTTTCCTAATCATGTTCGTTAGCTCATTTACAGGAAAAAGGACTAAAAGTGCATGAAATATATAATTTGTTCTCAAAACTAGGCTAAAATATGGGCATAATATATTGATATAGGTGTGTAAATTCGCCTATCATCACCTAGATTGAAATTAATTTTTAGACGTATGAAATTCTTTTAAAATATGATTGCTTAAATAGTGGAAATTGAAAGATTAATAGCTAATTAGTTCGATTAGGTGCACTAGTTTGATTTTAGTAATTATTGTGTTTTGATACTGCATGTTGGATTTTGGTTCAGTTATTGATGTGTAGAGTGACCTGTCTGATGGTGGAAGAGTTATTTCGGCATTTTGATTCGAACAGTGACCTGTTCCTGTCCATAGAACCGTGGTCTATGAAATGAGAATGCCCTAGATTGAAATCAATTTTTAGACGTATGAAATTCTTTTAAAATATGATGACTGAAATAGCAAAAATTGAAAGATTAATAGCTAATTAGTTTGATTAGGTGCACTAGTTTTATTTTGATACTGAATGTTGGATTTTGGTGGGATATTTTTTTATTTTTTTTTGTGTGTGTGGGGGGAGGGGGAGGGGTTCATTTGAGCATTGACTTATTTCTATTGATAGACTTGTGGTCTATGAACTGAAAATGAGAGATTTGTTCTGCGGGTGTAGATTGTGTTAAAAATGGGTAAGAAAACCATCCATCCTAAAAATAAAGCCGGTACCGGTTCTGATTCTGCTGGTAGCAGTAGAAAAAGAAAAACTGAGGCACTTGAAAATATCTCAAAAAGAAATAAAATTTACGAGGAAGTGTCCAAATCTGATCTGGAGTTAAAGGAGATAAGCAGCTACGCTGAGTCTAGTGAAAATGTCCTTCCCGAGTGCAGTGTTAGTGGTGCTAATGAAGAGAGCGATGAAAGTGGAAGAAATAGTGTTGATGAGGATAATGATCCCTTGTCCATGCCATGTTTGTCAAGGTTCATTTTCGTGGAGCGTTATGACTTTCGACCGATAATGGATGAGGTCGAATCTTTAGCGGTCAGATCAAGAATGACTACTTATCGAGAATTTAAGCAAGTTTTTATCGACTAGGAGTTGAAGAAAAGATTCAAGCGGTCCTGCTTTGGACACCTGAGAAATCTTCCGGAACATCTCAAGTTCAATGGGCAGTTGGTCCATTATTTGATGTTGTGACACGTCAAAAGCGATAAGATACATCATGAGATGTGGTTCTGCATTAACAACAAGCCTGTCTGTTTTGGCTTGAAAGATTTTTGTTTGATCACGGGGCTGAATTGCTCATCATACCCAGTGAATCAAAAATAAAGAATGTGTTATACAAAGGGGAACATTTTTGCTTTAAGGTGATGCAAAACAAAAATATTACGATGGCTAACTTGTTACACTTTATCAGAGGGAATAAGCTGAATGAGGACCAGAAGTTTAAGTGTTGTTTACTGTGGTTCTTGCACACCATGTTGCTTGCAAAAGATTCGACAAAGGTTGTCGACACGAAACTGATTTGAGTGATTGATTCTTTGAGTTTCTTTGAGAATTATCTGTGGGGAAAAGAGACATTTCAACTGACCCTGGACTATTTGAAGAAGAAAATTGACCTGAAGAAACAGAGGAAAGTATTTGATGAGAAGCAGAAGGCATCCTATGCTCTATTCGGATTTCCCTGGGCATTCATGGTATCTACCATAAACCCTTTAGTGAGTTTTTTGTAGATTCTTGTTTTATTTATACTCTGTCATAGACTCTGAGTTCTTTTTGACTGTTGTACTGCTTACAGGTTTGGATTTATGAGCCCTTACCTCATCTTGGAAAATTTGCTGGAAAATCAATGGATGAGACCTTTTCCATTCCCTGCATCCTCAGATGACACACTACAAAAAGTGATCAGATAATCGAAGGCGACCTATTCAAGTAAAAAGAAAAAATTACCGAGGTATGAACTTATTTTTTATTATGCAATAATACTACTATTGTATCAAACGTTATGTAATTGTTAATTGATACTTTGCAGAACGTGCACCCATACATCATCTCTACTGTTCGTGAGACGAAGATGGATTACATGGTTACATTGAAGCCATATACAGATGAGGTGAATAATAACATCCTCGACTGCTTGAAGAAAGAGTTAGAAGGAGTAACTACTTCAAACGAGGACAGTGATTACGATGGGGATTTGGGTGGTAACCCCGTTGGAGTATGCGTTCGTGATGATGCTTCTCCGAGCACCTCCAAAGATGCAGCAAACACCTTATCCCCTGGGGATCTTTATAAGTGTGTTGTTGTGCTCGAGGAAGCGTTGCTGGATATTGCTGACTATATCAGAGAGAAAAAATTGAAGGAAAAGGAAAAGAATGAATGACAACACAACTGAGGTAACTTTATTCAACAATTGATGTTGTTGATGAATTTTCAGCTTTAAATATCAGTAATAATTTGTAATATGATGATACAATGCATGTAGACCTTTGTGAATCGGAGAGGAATGAAGAAGAAAAATATAGGAGCAAAATGGATGTGCTGGCCACTTTGTGGCAGAAGAGGGAAAAGAAGAAGGAAAGAAGGATGGAGAAGAAGAAATGGAAGAAAATAAGAGCCAAGAAGAATCTTGAAAAGAAGCAACTGAAGATGATGAAGAAGAAGAAACTGAAAAAGAAGCAGCAACAGTTGAAGATGAAGGCAAAAAAAAATAAGGAGCTGTAGTTGAAGGCAAGGAAAAAGAAGAAGCTGAAAAAACAGGAGTAACAGTCGATGATGAAGAAGAAGAAGAAGTTGACAAAGCAGAAGCTGATAAAGATGCAGCGGGTGAAGAAAAAGAAGAAACTGAGGAAAAAAAAGGAAGGTGAGAAAGAAGCAGCTGTTGAAGGTGAAGAAAAAAAAACTGAGGAAGAAAAGAAAGGTGAGAAAGAAGCAGCTGTTGAAGGCTAAGGAAAAAAAGAAGCTGAGGAAGAAAAAAAGTTGAGTTCATGGATATTGTTGAAGAAATCAATAACATCTATGCTGATGAGGAGGAAAATAGTGAAAAAGACATTTGAATGCTAATATTGTTAATTTGTTGAATGATCTATTGGTAGGATATTTGAAACATTCTTTTATTTCATAGAATATTTATTTAATCTTTCATATACTTCTTTCATAGTCTATCATTACCATGCTGCTCCATTTTAAGTTGATGTGTTGATTGATCGACTATGATTCTATCGAAAACAGTGTTAACGTTGTAGAAAAATAGAAGTATTATTATTTATTCAATATCACTACATCCATGTTACACTTTTTCAAAGAACGAATACTAGCATTATAGCACATAACATCATTTTTAGGTCATTCTCCCCTTCTTCGGCCAAAATTAATTTTTGTTTTAGTTGATCCCTCTCTATTTGGGTGTCATGTAGCAATACTTTAAGGTGATCCCTTTGTTCTTCGGCTTCTTTGAACAAATTGATAAGAAAATCTCTATTTTTTTTGCATTCTTGGAGCCTTTGTAGTAGATTAAATTTTGCCAAGCCACGAGAATTCGATGTCTCGGGTCCCAGACTCAACGTTGATGGACTTCTTGGAGGTGATAGCTCATCGAGCCATTTAAAAAACGAGCATGCGCCATTACCCTAGAAAATAAATTATAATTACATAATGATTAACTTAACATTATAAAAAAGACATACACGACTCACCTTCGTAATTGCACAATTATAAAATTTGCGACCTGGATTTGAGTCTGTGCGTGACATCCTCAAGACAGCCGCATTCCCACAATGACAAATTAGAGTCTTCTTAGAATTGGATGTCTGAAATTCTTGAGACATTGTAGAATTTTTAAATAAAAATAAAGTTGATGAAATAAAATAATGAGGGAGTGACGACTTTATATATGAAGTAAAAAAGATGTGTTAAGTACAAAATTAGCTGTTTGTTACTGTTAGAACAATAATTTTGTTTTTTGGAACTGGCGGTGGCACTTAATAGAGTGTCGTAGGTCATGATCAATGTCATCCATTAGCGAGATACTAAAGTCTACCATAGACAAGCGTAATCAATGGACCCTTAATATCATGTTAAAAAAAATTAGTAAAAGATATACTTGTTCTTTGAGGGTCCATCAACTCGTCCGGTCTATCGTAGACCTACACCTTTAGGAGTGCATCGATGGATCTCTTAATTATGCGTAGACCACAGTGATATATGTACACTGCTATAGACTAACACTTAGATGTTGTTTAAAGTAGAATAAATAAATTTAAAATAAATGTAGGGTGGGTTTCTACATATGTGAGGGAGTGTAAACAAGTCACACAATCATATTAGAGCTTATACAAATTAGGGGTGGTGTATTAATGAGTGTGTTGATGGGTAGTGGTTGAATATTCAATCTTTTAAGAGTAATGTTTCTCAAAGAATAAGTATGTATTGAGGATGATGATTGTTCAACCACTATCCATTCCACATACTCTTTTGATTTGGGGGTGGTTATTGAAGGAGTATGTGGAATGTGTAGTCACCAAATACAAAATATATCCTCAAAGATACTTGTGCTTTGAGAAACATTACTCTTAGGATATTGAACATTTAACCACTACCCATCCACACACTCCTTAATACACCACCCCTAATTTGTATAACCTCTAATATAATTGTGTGACTTGTTTACACTCCCTCACATGTGTAGAAACCCACCCTACAATTATTTTTAATTTATTTACTCTCTTTTAAACAACATCCAAGTGTTGGTCTATAGCAGTGTACATAGATCACCGTGGTCTACGCATAATTAAAAGATCCATCGATGCACTCCTAAAGGTGTAGGTTTACGATAGACCGGATGAGTCAATGGACCTTCAAAGCACAAGTATATCTTTTACTGATATTTGATATGGGCCAACATCGATGATAGTCTATTAAGTGTCACCAACAGTTCAAGATTGTCTATTTAAATCATTTTTAATTTAATTATTTTATTCTACCAGCCCCAAAACATGTTATTATCAGTTTAAATCATTTTTAATTTAATTATTTTATTCCACCAGCCCCAAAACATGTTATTATCTATTTATATTATTTTTAATTTAGTTATTTTATTCCACCAGCCCTAATACATGTTATATCTATTTATATTATTTTTAATTTAATTATTTTATTCCACCAGCCCCAAAATATGACCCATCGATTCACATGATCGACGATCGACTACTATGTTAGGTTGAGGACTGATGGAGTATATGATCGATGATAGATTATACGATCTAACAATGCATAAATTTTTGATATGTTGTCTGCACAGACGAATAACCACAAAAAAGAGGGAAAACATAACGTTCAAACTGAAAATACTTATATTGATTGAACCTATTCACTGCATTACATGGATTTTAAGCAAAAAAAGACAAAATTGAAGAAACTTTCTTCTAACAACATCCTATTACAAAAGTTTCTTCAGCAATGAACAATATAAAAAAAAATTAAAAACATAAAATAAAATAAAAACTTAAAAACTAATTTCAGGGGGATGCTGGGGGAGGGGGTGATGTATTCAAGCCCTTCCATTCCAAGCCTTTCAAGAACTGACCGCAAGAAATGAGAAATTCGCCGGAGTTTGCGCTCGAGGTAGATGTGGTCTTGACCCAGGCCAAATAAAAGACGATCGAAATCATTCTTAAGAAGGAGGAGATCGTAATGTCTTGGGGGAACACGTCGAATAGGGCATAGGGGTATTCTTTTGGGCGATATTTTTTCAGTTTGTTGAGGGAGAAGAAGAGGGTTTTTGGTGTGTTAGGTTTACATACAACTGAACGGTTAGATAGAAATAGGAACTGCATTTATAGACCTATAGAATATGGCCTTTCAAATTCCCACCCAATGGTGAGTCGACATGTGTGGGAATAGAAAAGGCCTACTTAACGTATACTAGTGGTTTTTCTTAAAAACAGACGTGTCAGCAACTTTTCATTAAATAGGAACAAGTAACAATGATTCAATGCGTCGAATGGAGAGATTGGGCGGTAAAAAGACCAACATAGGGTGTTTGTTGAATAATCATATAGACAACACAGAATATCTTATAGACCTTATGAAAGATATACCGTAGAATTTTTGTAGTCTATTGTAGACAAGGCTTTAAGTCGATTACAACTGAATGTTAAATTCTACAAAAATACACATTTATCTCCCAAACCAGTAGCTTTACAACTAAAGCAAAAAAAGCCTATCTATGATTTGTTGGCCATGCTATATGTGGTTCTTTTGTTTCTGGATTTCTTGTATATTGAACACCTATTCCTTCTTTTGGACTTGAATATCTCACCGATGCCCTTAACTCGTTTGACTTTCTTTCTTTCGAGTTTGCGATCGTAGGGGGTGCAGAAATCTTACTGTCTTTCACTTCCTATGGCACAATTCATTTGGCCTCTAGAGGGACAACGTTAATAGCTTTCGAGTACACGAGGTGATAAGTTTTAGCTTTATAAATTGACGAAGAGTACTCATAGAAGGAGTTACCATAACCTACACCATCGCCTTACTTTGGTCGCAAAGCTGCCTCGCACGTTCGCACGATATTTTCACAAGGTCAAATTTTTGACAAGAATAACTCCTCTCCAAGAGATTGACTTTGCTAGTAATGCCGTTGTCAAACACCGTGAATTGGTCGAGAGCCCCATTTGCATTCATCACATACAAGGAATCGCTCGCATTCATGTTATCCCTTAGGATCCTTTCCGCACAAGGCATAAATTTGTTGTTTTTACCATTGATAAAGGTATGCCGCTCCCTTATCTTTTCATCAAATTTTCTAGCAATTGAATTGAATATGTGTGATACGGGTGTAAAACCCCATATTTTTATGTGTACTTGTTCTATTTATATGGAACATGATATATCTTTGTGGTGTAGATAGAGTTCTAAATACTTCCCATGTGGTTTAATGTGACCAAGTATACACAAATTTTAAGTTAGATTAAAGAGTTAAGAACTAAAAATTGAGTATTTTGTTAAGGTGCTTTCTTGACTTACTTAAGCTAGTAGGTGGATCACTTACTTGAGCTATTTGGACAAAGTTAATGGGATCAAGACCATGTATCAGATTAGGCCTTATATTAATGTACTTATTTGAGCCCAAATTAAGTAAAAGAGAAAGAAAATGGAGAAAAGAGTCCTAATACTCAAATCTGCCAAATACCAAGTTAAAGAGAAGAAAAGGAGGAAAAATTGGTAGCTAAGGCCCAATAGTTTTTGATCCACAAAGGCCCAATATATTGGGAAAGTGTATACATCAATTACTGGACAAAATATGGCCCAAAAGTAGTCAATAAATTCTTCTAAGAGAAGCTCCTATTTATGGATTGAAATCAACAATTTTTCTCATTTTAACTTAGACAAAATTTCCAGCTTTCTAGTTTTTTCTCTCTTGTTCGCTCTTGGCTATGAAACAACCCTATAATTCCACAAAAGGTTCTTGGGATTTGCATTCCTTCCAAGCTAAAGGTTAGTGAACAATTCATGAGCTTGTACCATAGAAACTATGTATTCTTTAAGATTAGTTTCCGGACAGCCCTCTCTATAAGTTTGGGCAGTCCATTGTTCTTAGTTATTAAGGGACTTCTCTTTTCTCTTTTGATGTATGTGTGAAGGGATTAAGCTATTGAGGAAATAAACATTAATACACTAAAATACCAAGGAAATCAAGGTATGTTTGCTGTCCACTTTTGTCCTTTTTCCATATACATGTGTTGATAGAGGATTGCACATATTGGGTTACTATTAAATGATGATTGGGTGTTGTTGCGGACTATTTTGTGTGTTTGTGTTGTGGGATATCCGGTTTCTATTGAGAAAAGGTGTGATTAGTTTGTATAGAATTATAGAAGATGGATGTGGTGATACACCACTGAATTTATGATTGTGTATGTCTATTACTCATTTCGTTTTGTGTGTGTTGATTGGAAGGTGAAATAAAGCCGAGGTTGTGTCGGGGGATATTATATGAATATGTATGGTATGTGGCTGTCATTGGAGTATAAGAGGGTTAAAGTGACAGCTTTGTTGATAAATTAAGGGCTTACTTCCCGGCCACTAGTTTGGTGAAGTTAAATAGCCAAAATGTAACATTTTGTTGCTAATATTAGTTTTCCATATATTTCATTGTAGATAAGTAATCTAAAAGTGAGGGAAGTCGAGTTGGGATGGTATTGGAGTTTTACAACTAGGTATGTAAGGCATACTCTATTTTGCACTCTTGGCGTGAAAACGGATACTTGTTCCATCGAGTAAGCTTCCAAGGTCATCCAAAAACACATGCTACATAATAGCACCTATGATATCCCATGTTACTAATGAACTTATTCCCACTCTCTAATATGTTAAACCACCTCAATACATGCTTGCTACCTATCCTAAATGCCTATTTTCACTAGTAAATTTCAGAATTTCTCCGGTTACTCAAATAAGACCCATGTGTTATTTTTAGCTCCTAAAAACTTCATTAGTGTGCCAACAACTCCTTACTTCATTGTTATTGCATTGATTGCCTATTTACATGTCTCTTATTAATAGATCATTATTTCAAGGTACCATAAGGTTATGACCACCAAAGTAACAATCTCAAAAGGCTAATTAAACTAAGTAACGAAAATCTGTAAAAGGGGTGACAACTCAAGGGCATAAGCCTAGCATGGGCCGATCCCGATACTTTATATGTAGGTGGCAGCTCAGGGGCATAAGCCTAGCATGGGCCGATCCTGATGTATTATTTACCACCGATCAGCTGGTCATTTGTATCATATGGATTACAAAGATAATGAAGTAAGAAGGTAAAAAGAAGAATGAAATGTAATGTACCCTTTTCCACAAGTAAATGTAAAGGTGGTCTACTAGCACTATTCTTACACTTGTTCCATATTTTTATTGAGTCTTTATGTCATGTATTGTTACTTTTCTGCCTTGCATACTCATTATATTTTTTTCGTACTGACTCTCCTTATGGGGGGACGTATATTTCATGCTACAGGAACAGGTGGTTCGGTAAACACGCCTCCTCAGTAGGATCCCAGGATATCCATCTGCTATTGGTGAGCTCCAGTTTGCTTTGGGGATTTCTGAGTCGGTTCCATATATTTTTAGTATTGTATAAAAGTTAATAGTATGGCGGGGCTTGTCCCGACCTTAGCTAAATTTTGTGTATCGTCTAGAGACTTTGTACACCAATGTAAAGTTAAGCATGGTAGTGTGTTATTTTGTAGATGTTATGGCCCCAACGGCCAAGTTTATTTTGTATATAGTTTTAGGGCTTGTCGTTTCTATTTTTTTTCATTAAGGCATTATATCCGTATATGGCAAAACCTTTGCCTATTATAGTTGCATGCATGTGAATTCCAAGGTTATAGGTTGGTTCTCTCGGGCCTTCACGGCTACGGGTTCCTGTCCGCCCTAATAGGATTTGAGGCATGACAAAAATGGTATCAGAGCGAGTCATCCTAGGGAGTCTAAAAAGCCGTGTCTATGTAGAGTCTTGTTTATGGGTGTGTTGTGCACCACATCTATAAACATGAGGCTATGGGACATTTAGGGATTATTTCTTTTCTTCATATCTTAGATTGTGCAATAGAGCCCATGTTGTAGATAAAGTCATATTTAATCATTGAATCTTTTTGTTTCTCTTATTATAGTAAGGATGCTGGTTACGAGGAGTAAAAGTATAGGAAAAAGAATAGATGTGGCTGCCGGAGAAGGAACTAGCAAGACACTGATGATAGGCGAATTTACACGCCTATATCAATATATTTTGCCCATATTTTAGCCTAGTTTTGAGAACAAATTATATATTTCATGCACTTTTAGTCCTTTTTCCTGTAAATGAGCTAACAAACATGATTAGGAAAGTTTCAGGTATAAATGATGCAAAATACAGCATTTTATGGCTTACTTGACGCAAAAAAAAGCTCACAAACGAAGTAGAAGGGAGCTGGACACCTAAGGACCAAATCTGTTGCATGGAAAATCTGTCCCGGGCTAAAACAGCATTTCTGAAGACTTTGGGGACTTACAGACACAAAGCTGGATTTTTACAAAGATACATTAACCTAATACAATTAGGTTATGTATTTCACTATTCTATTTGGATTATGATATTGTAACCTTACCCTAGTACATTTGGGTCAAGGATTTCATTAGTATAGTAGGATTTGGTTATTTATTTCATTAGCTTAGTAGAACTAGGATATGGGTATTATAAATACCCTATCATGCTAGAGATTTTAATTAACTCCTCCCTTAGTGGAGAGAACAATTCATTCTTCACTTAATCCAACAATTAATTTTCTTCCATCCCTCTCATCTTCCACCACAAACGCTTCTAATCTACTCTTCTATTCATAAATTCCACAACAAGAGAACCGTTACTTGCTAGGGAATCACCAAAACCACACGCCTATCACCTACTTCTCACGCCATCAACCATGCAAATCGTGATATCCTTCGCATTCATGGGTAACTAAACCTCTTAGTTGGGGTTATGGAAGCCGAATGAGTTACTATCTATTGCTGTGAGTTTGTGAGTTCAAGACACGTATATTGCTTATATCATTATTCTCTTCATCTTAATCTACATTCTTTGCGGTTGCAAACGCAAGAATACGCTAGTCTAACATTTAACTTGTTCGCGAGAAAGGTTATTTGTCTGGAAAAGAGATAATGTCAAGGTAGTAGGACACCCTTTCCTATTAAAAAGCTAGTGCCGTAACTGGACTAACCTCTTGGAGAATTCATACCGTTAGACACGCTTTAAGCTTGCGAGAGTTAAAGTGAAATAGTCCTTGTTTAGGTCGCGAGACGCTTGGATTTACCATCGACTACAATTCTCTGTAAACAATTGCATGTCAAGACTCTACACACTCATAGCCGATAGAGACGTATACCTCAGAAGGTGGACATAACCCCAACGCTTCAATTCTCATTGTTTCACAACCTACGAAATACTCTCTTTTTACTTTGCTATTTTCAGCTTTTATTTCATTACTTTGGTTACATATTACAATTCCCCCCTTCTTACGAGACTTGCACCAAAAGTCTATTAATTTTGCTTACTTGTTGACCAAGCTATTCCCTGTGGGATCGACACCCAACCCAGGTTGGGTTCTATATTTGCTAACGATCGCTTTACACTCCCACGAGAGCTGTAGATTGGGCGTTATCAAAAATTGGCGCCGTTGCCGGGGAATACGAGTGTCAATCAAGTTTGTGATAATTACTAGACCCTTTGGTCAAAGATTCTCGTACTTTTACTTTTAGTTTTTGTTTTTGTTTCTTGCAGGTTTTTACTTTAGTGCATGCCCCATACTAGAAGTTCTGGTCAACCGTTATTACCAATCAATCCTGAACCACAACGAATTAGAAGAATGGAAGCACAAGCTGAAATCGACAGGATGGCTGCTCAACACGAGCAAGCAAGATTAGCTGCTCTTGCCGCTGCTCAAGTCCAACAACAAAACATTGATAATCCTGGGCGAGCAACAAATCCTGACGATGAAGATCTAGGTGATGACGAGTTACTAAACCCTAGGCGTGATGCTAAAATTATAACACCTGCCAAACGAAGAGGTCGACAAGATCGGTATAGGTATGATCGCCAACCTTTGCAACCAGCTTTCGACGATGATGATGATGATCTTGATGGTGCCGGAGCCACTGGAGCTATAATTCCACCACCATTAGCGCCCGGAGCCAAATTCAACATCACTAGCACCATGATTCAGTTATTGCAACTCAAGGGGTTATTTGGTGGACTAGCAGGCGATGATCCGAATATGCATCTCATCAACTTTATTTCTACATGCAAGTCTTTTGACAATCCTGGTGTTGGTCAGAATGCTATTCGATTACGTCTATTTCCATTGTCTCTGTCTGGGGAGGCAACACTATGGTTGAATGGGCTGACTCCTGATTCAATTACAAATTGGAGGCAATTAAGAGACGCTTTCCTAGAAAGATTCTTTCCGCCATCCAAAAGAGCACAATTGAGAGATAAAATCAGCAACTTTCGTCAGCTTCCCTCTGAAGCTCTTCATGAAACATGGGAGAGGTTCAAGACAAAGCTAGCGAGATGCCCAAACCATCACATGACTAATGTTCACCTCATGGAGATCTTGTATAGAGCCTTGAATTCAATAACTAAACCAGTGGTGGACAACGCAGCTGGAGGTTCTTTCATGGACCTCACCTTTGGTCAAGCAAGCAATATGCTAGATCGCATGACAAAGCAAAGTAGAGCTTGGCATACCAGAGATTCTGAGGTAGCAAGCCCCACTTTATCTATTGGCATGTCTGCAGACCAAAGAAGAAGAGAAGAAGAACGTGAGCAAGACATGGCGCACATGAAAACACAATTGGATCTTCTGACAAAGCACTTATTATCAGGGAAGACCGAAAAAGTGAAAGCTGTAGCGCTAAAAGGAAGAGACAAATCTGATTCTGAAGAGGAGGCCAACTACTTGAACAATCAGGGGAGTTTCCGTGGGAATGCCCAAGGAAATCAAGGTCGGAACTATTATGATAAATCTGGAAGCAAAGACCAAGGTAGTAGGAAGAAAAATAATGAAAAGAGTGGTTTGTACGTTCCCCCTGGTAAACGTGATACCACCACATCTAATTCTATGGAGACATGATGGCTAAGTTATTGAAAGGAGTGGAAGCAACGAGCGCGGGAGTTAAGGAGGTGATTGATGATTTGTCCTCCATGAAGCAACTAGTTGATTCTCATTCCACTTCTATCAAGCAAATAGAGCAGCAATTGAGCCAACTTTCAGCAGCATTCAATCAAAGAAAGGCTGGCACCTTACCGAGCGATACTGTGCAAAACCCAAGGAATGATGGGTCATGCATGGCCATCACTACCAGAAGTGGTAAGGTCTTGGAAACTTCAGCAAAAGGCAAGCAAGTGGTTGACGTAGCAGCAGACATTGACGCCACACCTAGTGACGTTACAAGAGAAGAAGCCGCAACAACTACTTCAAACGTCAAGAATGTTTTACCTAGTTGCATGCAGCCTGAAAAAAATAATAAACGGAAGCAAGAGGAGAAGAAAGCCATGGAGAGAACACTTCCATACCCACCACCACCTTTTCCACAAAGATTGAAGAAGGTGGCCGATGACACTAAGTTCAGCAAATTCATGACTATGTTGAAGAAGCTGACCATCAATGTTCCATTAGTGGAGGCACTTGAACAAATGCCTGGGTATGCGAAGTTTATGAAAGATCTTTTGACTAAAAAGAGGGCAGCAAGTTATGAGCTGAAGGATGATGTGCATCATTGTAGTGCAATTGCTACCCGATCGATAGTTCAGAAGAAGGCCGACCCCGGAGCTTTCACGATTCCTTGCACCGTCGGATCTTTGGACTTTGCTAAAGCATTGTGTGACTTAGGAGCCAGCATCAACTTGATGCCATTATCGATCTACAAGAAGTTGGGGTTAGGAGATCCTACACCAACTAATATGAGGCTTGTGATGGCGGATAGGTCGGTAAAACGACCAGTTGGTATTCTATGCGATGTCTTGGTGAAGGTATCTTCATTCATATTTCCAGCAGACTTTGTCATCTTGGATTGTGAAGCAGATTCAGAGGTTCCCATAATCTTGGGACGCCCTTTCCTTGCTACGGGAAGTGTGCTCATAGATTTGAGAGCTAATGAGCTTTCATTCCGAATAAATGACGAAGTGGTTCGCTTTGATGTTTGCAAATCAATGAAGCAACCCAAAGATCTGAGTGTATTTTCTGTGGCTGATGTTGTCGTTGATGACGAGGAAGAAAGACTTGAAGAAGAACAAATTCTTGATGATCCTTTGGAGGTTTCGCTCATGAAAGGAGAGAATGAGGATGCTGAAATTTCTGAAGAAGCTATTTGTGCTCTATCGGGATTAGGAACATATCGTTATACTCCCAAGAAGATGGATCTTGATCTCAAAAATCGACCCACACCACCAGATAAGCCATCTATTAAAGAGCCACCCACGTTAGAATTGAAGGAGCTGCCAAGCCATTTGAAGTACGCATTCTTAGGAAGCGGAAATACTCTTCCAGTCATAGTGGCAGCCGATTTGGGTGAGCAACAAGTTGCAGCTCTTATTGCGATCCTACGCAAGTATATTAGAGCTATTGGATGGACCATTGCGGACATTATTGGTATTCCACCTGGGATTTGCACTCATAAAATTCAGCTTCAAGAAACGTGCACACCCACCATTGAACATCAAAGACGTCTAAACCCACCTATGCAAGAAGTGGTGAAGAAGGAGATTATCAAGTGGTTAGACGCAGGAGTCGTGTATCCTATTTCTGATAGTACATGGGTAAGCCCAGTACAATGTGTTCCCAAGAAAGGAGGCATGACGGTGGTCGCGAATGCAAAGAATGAACTTATTCCACTCAGGCCCGTTACTGGATGGAGAGTATGCATGGACTACCGCAAGCTGAATTCTTGGACACTCAAGGATCACTTCCCCATGCCATTTATGGACCAAATGCTAGATCGATTAGCGGGGAAAGGATGGTTTTGCTTCTTGGATGGTTATTCAGGTTATAATCAGATTTGTATTGCTCCCGAAGACCAAGAGAAGACAACGTTCACATGCCCATATGGTACGTTTGCCTTCAAACGCATGCCATTCGGGTTATGTAACGCACCAGCCACCTTTCAACGTTGTATGATGTCTATTTTCTCTGATATGGTAGAAGACACTTTGGAGGTATTTATGGATGACTTTTTAGTTGTTGGTGAGTCCTTTGAAGCATGTTTAGCGAACTTGAGCATGGCATTACAAAGATGTGTAGAGTTCAACCTTGTGCTGAATTGGGAGAAGTGCCACTTCATGGTAAAAGAAGAAATCGTTCTTGGGCACAAGATCTCCGAAAGAGGAATAGAGGTTGATCGCGCAAAAATAGAGGTAATCGAGAAGCTACCACCTCCAATTTCGGTGAAGGGAGTTCGTAGTTTTCTTGGCCATGCTGGATTTTATCATAGATTCATCAAAGACTTCTCCAAAATTTCTAGTCCATTGTGCAAACTACTGGAGAAAGATGCGAAGTTTGACTTTAATGAAGATTGCTTAAAGGCATTCGAATGCCTTAAAGGAAAACTCATTGAAGCCCCTATCATGGTAGCACCAGATTGGACGCTCCTGTTCGAAGTCATGTGTGATGCTAGTGGTGTAGCCGTTGGTGCTGTTCTTGGACAAAGAAAGGAGAAATTGTTTCATCCTATCTATTATGCAAGTAAGGTTCTAAATGAAGCCCAAAGGAACTACACCGTTACTGAACAAGAGATCCTAGCAGTTGTGTATGCGTTTGAGAAGTTTCGTGCCTATCTATTGGGTACTAAGGTGATCGTTCATACAGACCATGCAGCTCTTAGGTATCTAATGACAAAGAAGGATGCAAAACCAAGGCTGATTCGATGGGTATTGCTGCTGCAAGAGTTTGATTTCGAAGTCAAAGATAGAAGAGGTTGCGAGAACCAAGTGGATGGTCACCTATCTAGACTTGAGAATGAGTATGTGGCGCAACCAGAAAATCAGATTGATGATGCATTCCCTGACAAGGAGATACTAGCGACCACAATGGAGCAATTACCATGGTATGTCGACTTTGCAAATTTCGTGGTGAGTAGTGTGTTACCTTCCAATTTATCTTACCACCAAAGGAGGAAGTTTATGCATGACGTTCAGCACTACTATTGGGATAAGCCATATTTGTTTCGAAGATGCGCGGATGGTATCATTCGACGATGCATAACCCATGAAGAAGTGCCTACTATATTGGAAGCATGCCACACTTCGCAAGTTGGAGGACACCATGCAGGAAATCGAACGGCAAGGAAAGTCTTGCAAAGTGGTTATTATTGGCCTACAATATTCAGAGATGCACACGACTATGCAAGAAGGTATAACCAATGCCAACGTCAAGGTGCTATTTCAAAACACCATGAATGTCACGCCCCAAATCCTATTAAGGCGGACTGGCACCCGTTGCCGGTAAGGCTCGGGAGAACCAACCTGTAGCAATACATTACCTATGAACATTATAAGTTACTTTTATACTAAACATGCCCTCAAAAGATAAATGGAACTAGCAAGCCAAAAGATGTTGTATGACTAGGCCGTTGGAGCCACAATGTCTACGATACGATACATGACCATACTATACTTTACATAGTCTACAAAGCCTCTAGACAAGAAACATTATCTTATAAGGGTCGGGACAGGCCCCGCCTCATGATAAGATACTATACAATGCAAAAAGATATGATAAGACTCAAAGCCCCGAAGCAACCTGGAGCTCAGTGACTGCAGTTGATATCCTGTACTCTTACTGGGGAGGTTTATTAGCTTCTGCACCTGCAGCATGGAATGCAGGTCCCCCAACAGGGACGTCAGTACGAAATAATGTACTGAATATGTAAGGCAACATGTACCATATATGAGATAAAAGCTCAAATGAAACCATACACTGCTGTAAGGTAAAAGACCACCTTTATGAATATTGTGGAGTCATGCATCTTATAACAATTATGTTACTTTACTCTTATCACTTGTATAATCTGTGCACATCATGTAATACAAATGACCAGCTGATCAGTGGTAAATCTATATCAGGATCGACCCATGCTAGGCTTTCCTTTCACCCCTGGGATACCCCCTGTAATACTGGGATTGACCCATGCTAGGTGATTCTTTCACCCCTGGGATACCACCCAACAGAAGCAACTGTATACATATATCTTCTTATTACTTTTGATATGAATCTTTGGTGGTCGTAAAATTTGAGCTATAAGACTATAAGCATGACAAGTGACAAGTATGTGACCATGTAACATCATATCACAATGAAAAGAGTGGGTTATACAATTAGTGAAACATGTAGGACATAAACAACGTATGAACTTTATTTTGCTAAAAAGAAGACTCATATGTCATGGTGTCCAATGTATGTATGCAGCAGTGACAAGGCTCGAATCTGGACACACAAATACATGTGAAAGAGTGGAGTGGTTATATCGAAGTTTGTAAAGATCTCTATGTGCCAATAAAGACTTTGGATTCCATGCCAAATAATAAGAGATCGAATAGCCTTACATACCTCGACATATCAACTTGTTTTTACCTCGAAATGACTTCTTTTCTTCCAACTATTTATCTACAATATCATGTTTTAAAGCTAGTATTAGCAGCTAATCAATGCATCTGGACAGCCCAATCTCACAAAACACAACACTTTGGCAACAAACGTATAACCATCGACTCAATGGTGTTATTCCGACTTTCTCAATTCTAACTGTCTTCAACCAGTACACATTATCCTATACATGATGTACACAGCCTATATCAGCTCTACAACATGCTGGCAACAGTCCATAACTACAACACAGAATCATTTTACAAAATGCTCAACTAAGAAGCACAACATCTCGTCGTCTCCCTACATTTCGTCGTTAACAATTCATACTTGTCCCAACTTTGAACCAGATGCTCCCAACATATATATACATCAAATAAACCTTAACACAGTCACAAAATAGCTCAAAACACAGGGGGGGGAAACGTGAAACATCAGCCCCCTCATCAAAACAGTCCAATACCATTTTGGAAGCACATAAGATCATATAAGGATACTTGTTTCCAAAGAACTTGCAAAACAGTCCAGCAACCTTGGCAACCATATACACACTATAACATATTAATAACCTCAACTTTATATCATATCAAAGTCAAAAATCAGGGTAAGAATCGTTCCAAAGCCAAGAAAATCAAACAACAACTTTCAGGACACAAGCTGTCCAGAAATTCCTGCACAGTACACCAGCCAACTTATCTTGTTTTCCATGGAAAATTCATATCAAGTATATGGTTATTTTTACATACCTTAACTCCCAAGGTGTAAGTATAATTCAAGAACTCAAAAAGTAGCCTTTGGTTGCCTTCCAAGGTGAAGAAATGCCAAGAGAAACTTAGAGAGAAAAGCTGAAATTGTTTTGGTCTCCTACTAGTTAACCTAAGGAGCTCGGTTTTGGTCCCTTTTTAAAGGGGCCTTAGACCGACTTTCTCCTAATATTTGCAACTGATTAACTCAAGTTGGTCAATGACCAATTTTCCCCTTTCACTTGGGCCTTTTGGATCTCTAAATCAATGGGCTTTAGTGGCCCATTTTCCTTAATCTTGCTTGCACTTTGTTTGGGCCCAATTTTCTTAGTAGTGAATGAATGTAGTTGGGCCTATTATATAAAAATCTTGGGCTGAACATCTTGGCCCAATATAACGCTAAACCATTGGCTTTAATAGCCTCCCTAACTTGGGCTTCGTTTGTCGCAAGACTTGGAAAGTTTCGGCGTTAAGCCTTGTCTTCGTTCCCCTTTCTTTTTACTAACGTCTAGACTTCAAGTGAGTTCACTTATGAATGAATTATTCTCCCTCATGTATATATACATTTTTTTTTAAGCCAACCACACAGGTGACTCACCTGCTAGCTTCCTAAGTTCCATAAGCACGTCAATGATTTTCTCCGTTTAAGGCCACAGTCTCTAAATAGACTTCCATATAGTGCCCCAATCTAACACTTGAACACTTGAAAAAAAGTTTTGGTAGTAATTAAATCAAGTCGTATGTCATTTTATGTGAACATTACTAGTACATGCAAAATGTGGGGTGTTACATCCTCCCCCCCTTAGGAACATTCGTCTCGAATGTTAACATAACTGTATAGTCTAGGCAGGTTTGAATTTCTGGTCACACAACTGTTAATAACATAACTAGTATTCAAACACATACCTATTAATGTTCCTCCTCTGTATCTTTTAGTCCCTCCTTGTCTTCAAATAGATGAGGGTATTTGGATATCATTACTTTCTCCGGTTCCCACGTTATTTCTTCTACTTGGTTGTTTCTCCAGAGTACCTTTACTGATGCAATTTCTTTGTTCCTTAACTTTTTAATTTGGCGATCTAGAATAGCAACCGGTACCTCTTCATAAGTAAGATCCTCTGTGACCTGTACATCTTCTATAGGAGTGATACGAGAGGGGTCACCTATGCATTTTCGAAGCATTGACACATGAAACACTGGATGAACCATTGAAAGTTCCTGGGGTAGCTCTAATTCATATGCAACTTGTCCGACCCTCTTAGTAATCTTATATGGCCCTATGTAACGTGGGCTTAGTTTCCCTTTCTTACCAAATCTCATAACTCCTTTCATCGGTGATACCTTTAAAAATACCCAATCTCCAATAGAGAATTCCAGCCCTCTTCTCCGCATATCTGCATATGATTTATGACGACTTTGGGCTGTTTTTAGCCGTTGTTGTATCACCTTAACTTTTTCCATGGCTTGTTGGACTAAATCTGGCCCGAGCAAGGTGGTTTCACCCACTTCGAGCCAACCAATTGGTGACCTACATTTCCTCCCATACAAAGCTTCGTAAGGCGCCATCTTGATGCTCGAATGGTAGCTGTTATTATAGGCAAATTCAATAAGGGGCAAGTGTTCTACCCAGCTACCTTTAAAATCTAATGCATAGGTTCGCAACATATCCTCAAGTGTTTGAATAGTACGCTCTGCCTGGCCGTCTGTTTGGGGATGGAAGGCTGTACTCAAATTCACTTGCGTCCCTAAACTCCTTTGAAAGGACTTCCAAAATTTTGCCGTGAATTGAGCTCCTCGATCAGATATAATAGAGAGTGGGACCCCATGTAGCCTAACTATCTCTTTGAGGTATAATTTGGCATATTCTTCAGCTGTATAATCACTTCTAACTGGCAGGAAGTGCGCTGACTTCGTGAGTCTATCAACTATCACCCATATGGAGTCAAACTTATTAACTGAACGAGGCAAACCAGTTACAAAATCCATATTAGTCATATCCCACTTCCAAGTTGGAATCTCTATACATTGCATGTAACCACCTGGCTTTTGGTGCTCTACTTTGACTTGTTGACAAGTAGGACATTGAGCCACAAACTCTGCAAGGTCCTTTTTCATGCCTCCCCACCAAAACACTCCCTTTAGGTTATGATACATCTTAGTAGATCCTGGGTGGATAGAATATCTTGAATGATGGGCTTCTTCCATTATTCTCTTTCTGAGTCTGTTAACATCAGGAACACACAATCTATTTTGGCAATAAAGTACTCCATCTTGTGTAAGCCTAAACTCCTTCATTATACCTTGACTTACTTTCTCCTTAAGGCATTGTAGAATAGGATCATAATACTGTTTTTCTTTCACTTCCCTTATCAATGAAGAATCGGCAGCATTATGTACGATAATGTCCTTTCTTGGAGTTTCGAGTAGACGAACACCCAGATTGGCTAGTTGACGCAGATCCTTAGCCATGCCTTGCTTTACCCCTTTCTGATCACTGGTACCCATGAGTGTCTTACGACTTAGAGCATCAGCCACCACATTTGCTTTCCCTGGATGGTATAATATATCAATATCATAATCCTTTATTAACTCTAGCCACCTCCGCTGCCTCAAATTTTGATCTTTCTGTTTGAAAATATACTGTAAACTCTTATGATCTGTATATATGTCCACGTGCACCCCATACAAATAGTGGCGCCATATCTTTAAAGCAAATACAACCGCTGCTAGCTCAAGATCATGTGTTGGGTAGTTTTTCTCGTGTGGTCTCAATTGTCTCGAGGCATAAGCAATCACCTTACCATGTTGTGTTAGTACACACCCCAAACCAACTCCGGAAGCATCACAATACACTGCATATCCCTCTGAGCCTTCTGGAAGCACTAGCACAGGTGCTGAGGTTAGCCTGCTTTTCAACTCTTGAAAGCTCCTTTCACATGCATCATTCCATTGGAATTTGGTTTCCTTGTGAGTTAGCTTAGTAAGAGGTGCAGACATAGAAGAAAAACCTTCAACAAACCTTCTGTAATAACCTGCCAATCCAAGGAAGCTTCGAACTTCTGTAGGTGTCGTTGGCCTTGGCCAATCTTTCACAGCCTCTATCTTTTGTGAATCCACCCTTATTCCTTCATCCGATACAATATGGCCCAAAAATGCCACTGATTTTAACCAAAATTCACATTTTGAAAACTTAGCATACAACCGGCGATCACGGAGAACTTGTAGTACTAGTCGTAAATGATTTGCGTGGTCCTTTTCTGACCTTGAATACACCAGAATATCATCTATAAATACTATCACGAACACATCCAGGAAAGGTTTGAATACCCTATTCATCAAATCCATAAACACTGCTGGTGCATTCGTTAGCCCAAACGACATAACAAGAAATTCAAAGTGACCATATCTGGTTCGGAAAGCTGTCTTAGGTATATCTTTTTCCTGCACTCTCACCTGATGATAACCTGATCTCAAATCGATCTTTGAAAAGTATTTAGCACCCTGTAACTGATCAAACAAGTCATCAATTCTGGGGAGGGGATATTTATTCTTAATTGTCACCCTATTCAGTTGTCGGTAGTCAATACACATCCTCAATGTGCCATCCTTTTTACGCACAAATAAAACCGGTGCACCCCAAGGGGACACACTAGGTCTTATAAAACCCTTTTCTAACAAGTCTTTCAGTTGCTCCTTTAATTCACGTAATTCTGCCGGGGCCATTCTATATGGAGGAATAGAGATAGGCTCGGTGCCTGGTAATAAGTCAATACCAAAATCTATTTCTCATTCTGGAGGCAAACCAGGGAGTTCCTCAGGAAAGACATCAATAAATTCATTCACTATTGGAACAGACTGGATAGTTGGTGATTCTGCCTCCATGTCTCTCACTCTAACGAGATGACATATATATCCCTTTGACATCATTTTTCTGGCTTTAAAATAAGAGATAAACCTCCCTTTTGGTGCCCCAATATTGCCTTCCCATTCAAGGACTGCTTCATTTGGAAAGTGAAAGTACATCCTCTTGGTTCGACAGTCAACGGTGGCATAGCAAGAAGCCAACCAATCCATACCCATTATAACATCAAATTCTACCATTTCTAACTCGATAAGATCAGCTAATGTATCTCGGTCGCAGACAGTCACTATGCAATCACAATAGACTCTTCTAACTATAATTGACTCCCCAGTTGGTGTAGACACCGCAAGTGGTTTATTCAATAATTTAGGTGTTCTACCAAGCTTCCCAGCAACTAATGGAGTAATATATGACAATGTAGAGCCAGGGTCAATTAATGCATACACTTTATGTGAGAAGATGGACAATGTACCTATAACCACATCGGGTGAAGCTTCCAGGTTCTGTCGAGTCCCTAGAGCATATGTGCGATTTTGGGCCACGCTGGAACTAGCTGCCCCTCTAATACCTCTGCCGCGACCTATGGGAAATTGCTCACCTCTACCTGATGGAGGCACTGATGATGATGATACAACAGCTGATCTAGTAGGTTGTGCCATATCACCCCTGCGTCTTCTTGGGCAATCTTTTATTACATGCCCTGGCATACCACACCAATAACAAACATCTGTTCCCCTGCGACACGCACCTATATGATATCTCCCACATTGTCTGCAAGGCTGCCTAGGAGGCATTTGCTGGCTTCCCGAATATCCTGTTGTCCTTGTACCTTGGCCCTCACTTCTCTGCCCAAATTGATCATTTCTAGACCCTTGAAGTGGTGGTGGAGCACTAGCTGTAGAGTAAGAGGATGATGGCCTGGGTGGCCTATGAGAAAATCGTGGCCTAAACTCACCCTGGGGTGGTGTAAACTGTCCTGTAGATCTGGCCCTCTTGAATTGCCCCCTTTCTATTTCTTGTGCCCTCCTTCTTTGTCTCTGATCCTCCAGTTTCTGTGCAAAAGCTTGCATCCTCGCTATATCCATGTCTTTATTTAAAGAGGCAATGGTACAATCTCTAACCAAATATGAATCCAACCTATCGACATACCGATGGACTCTATCTGCCATAGTAGGAACAACATTAGGAGCGTACCTGGCCAGAGAATTAAATTTAAGACTATATTCCCTCACGCTCATATTCCCCTGATGGAGGTTCAGGAACTGATCTGCACGGGCCTCTCGGATCTCTAATGGCAAGTAATGATCAAGAAAGGCCATTTTGAACTCCTCCCAAGTAGTTAGAGATGTATCTATGCCTTTGGAATGCTTCCAGGCTTCGTACCACAGTATAGCCACACCCTTCAATCTATATATTGCCAACTCAGCAGCTTCCGAACCACTTACATGCATAACATCTAAGGTGCGTTGGATCTGATCAATAAAATCTTGTGGATCTTCATTTGGATCTGTCCCAGTGAATGATGGGGGGTCTAAGTTGAGGAAATCACTTATTCTCGCACTGGCTGCCCTACCTGCACCAACTGCACCTGCAACTGGGCCTTCTTGTCTTTGACCTTGGCCAGCAACTATACAAGTCAACAGTTGAACTGCATTTCTCAAATCCTGCACAGAAGCATCAACAGGTGGTTCTCGGGGGTTTTCACTACTTCCTGGTGCATCAACAGATGGAGGGGTTGGAGATGTCTGTGATAGAGACTCATCTAGAGCCTCACTCTGTCGTCTCGCCCGATTGGGTATACCAACTACCACTTCTACTTCCTTTCCTTTACCTTTACTCTTCCTTGTCTCTGGCATACTTACTGTACAAAATAATTCAGGGATTAGACATGGTACACTTATAATATTTGGCTCTATGGCACGATCTAAAGAATGAAAAGAAGTGATAACTCCTAAATGCCACGTAGCCTCTTGTTTATAAATGTGGTGCACAACACATCGATAAACATGATTCTACATAGACACGGCTTTGTAGACTCCCTAGGACAAACCGCTCTGATACCACTTCTGTCACGCCCCAAATCCTATTAAGGCGGACTGGCACCCGTTGCCGGTAAGGCTCGGGAGAACCAACCTGTAGCAATACATTACCTATGAACATTATAAGTTACTTTTATACTAAACATGCCCTCAAAAGATAAATGGAACTAGCAAGCCAAAAGATGTTGTATGACTAGGCCGTTGGAGCCACAATGTCTACGATACGATACATGACCATACTATACTTTACATAGTCTACAAAGCCTCT